>CM057451.1:415112500-417512500 GCA_016271365.2 Neoceratodus forsteri
TTGTATTATTTATGGCATTAGCACTTACACTGAGGAGTTTTTAGTGATGTTATCTGTAAAACTTTTTATCATATGAATTAAAAGTTCATTTTTAAAGATTAAGTACACTGTGTGACTCACAAGGTTCATAGATCACATGGTGATATTGGACCTATATATAATCGTGTGTGGCTGTGGTTCCCCAGTCTTTGAAGAAGGAAGAAATTCCGAAACATGTCAGATGGGGGTGTCTTTGTTCGTATGTCTGTGGTAATGAATATGTTTTAAATTAAGCTAAAATTGCTGTGTTGTCCTTTTTAAAGGTTGGTGTGTGCTTGGAATTGTCTTAATAGATTTTACTAGTAGTTCCTGTAGCACCACCATTCCGTGTATGGCTCCTTTATTCTGGAATCATAAAAAATTGCATAACAGAACACAACAGTAGGTCTTAGGTAATGAAGTAGTTCAAAAACGGTTCTAAAGAGTCACAGAGATGATGGCTAAAATGTTAGCCCATCACGGTCACTGGTAGGAGATGATTTTTTTACCCCTGAGCCAAGGATGTATGCAATGGGGAAATCTGTCATGGTGGAGGCCTGTCTGACCACCCCATCTGGTCCTCTCTTTATCCTGATGTACTGCATTGTCTAATTTGGGGTAAGCTGCTATGGTGAAGGCCCTTTACTAACTACCCCAGATGGTCTACTCTGGACCCAACGTAAACCTTTGCCTGCAGTGGGGCAATCTGCTTCTGTGAAGGCCCTTTTCTAAAACCTCAGATGGTCCACTCTTGACTCCAGTTTACCACATTGTCTGTGGTGTGGCAAACTTCAATGGCAAAGGCCGTTTTCTGACCAACCCAAGATGGTCCACTGTTGAAACCATGGAACTGCTTCATCCTGTTCCTGATTCTCTGCAATGGACTCATGGTGATGGACCATGGATTCTGAGTGTTAGAACACAAGCTTTGTGGGTATGGACCTCTGGACCACCAGCAATGGACCATCAGCACTCTGGCACTTGACCTTTGGACCTCTGGCACTGGATCTCTGGACCCCCAGCACTCTGGCACTAGACCGCTGGACTGCTGGCACTGTATCTCTGAACCTATAGCACTGGACCTCTGAACCCCCTGGCACTGGACCTCTGGACCTCCGGCACTGAACCTCTGGACATTTGACATTGGACTGCAGAACCTCTGGCACTGGACCTCTGGACCTCCAGCTCTAGACCTCTGGAACCCCAGTACTCCAGTGTTGGATCTCTGGACCTCTGGCAATGGACCTCTGGACCTCTGACACTGTACCTCTGGACCACCGACACTGGACTGTAGCTGAGAGACAGAAAGAGAGGAGAGAACAGCCACCAGCTTCCTTAAAGCAAGGGGGTGATTTAATACAGTACACTGAATTTAATTCTTAATTTTGGTGCCTGTGTAAGTAAGTAGAAGTCAGTGGTTTGGTTCTCTGTTTTTGGAGTTGACTTTTCTTCGTGTAACTTTTATTTGCCAGGGATGAAATCTGGCTGGGAGAATATCTGCATTCTTTTTAGACTCAGCCTGTTACTTAAGCTCTGTGAAATAGGTGTCTGATAAGGGGAGGAGCTGAAAAGGGCCTGAGGAACTGTGGATTCAAAACAGGAGTTGTTTGCGGACTCTGTCTGCTGTAGCTGAGAGAGAGAGAAAGAGCAGCTACCAGCTTTCTTAAAACAAGGAGGTGATTTAATAGAGTGCATCAAACTGAATTCTTAATTTTGTGGCCTGTGTAAGTAAGTAGAAGTCAGTGTTTTGGTTCTCTGTTTTGGGGGTTGACTTTTCTTAGTGTAACTTTTAATTACCAGGGAGGAAATCTAGCTGGGAGAATATCTGCAGTCATTTGTAACTAGACCTGTTACTTAAGCTCTGTGAAATAGTTGTCTGACGGGGAGGAGCTGAAAGGCGCCAGAGGAACTGTGGATTCAAAACAGGAGTTGTTTGTGGACTCTGTCTGCTGTAGCTGAAAGAGAGAGAGAGCAGCTACCAGCTTTCTTAAAACAAGGAGATGATTTAATAGAGTATACTGAATTGAATGCTTAATTTTGAGGCCTGTGTAAGTAAGTAGAAGTCACTGTTTTGATTCTCTGTTTTTGGGGTTGACTTTTCTTAGTGTACCTTTTATTTGCCAGGGAGGAAATCTAGTTGGGAGAATATTTGTAGTCATTTGTGACTAGACATGCTACTTAAACTCTGTGTCTGAAAGGTGTCTGAAAGGAAAGAAGGCAATCACCAGGGTGGTGGATTAGAGTTGTAGTTGATTGTTTCTGAAGAGCATGGCTTAGTAACATCCACCCCAAATGCATAATTTCCTTTATATCAGAGGTTCTGACATCACTTCACCAAAAGTGCAAAGGACATACAGATGCTCATATCCTTAAAAGCACAGGACACTGAACAGGAGGTAAACACACTCACATGCTTGCACACACTAAACAAAAATGCTAAACAGGAAGGGAGATAGACATGTGGGGAGTGGTGCAATGCAGTGACTGTAGAGTGGCAGACTTCCAGAAGACATTCTGGAGGTTGTGTTGCTGCCCAATTTGTAGGCACCTCTCTGGTCTGAGGGAGGAGGTAGCCCATCTCCATGCTGACCTGGCGAGGATTCAGGAAACCTCTTCCCCCACCCAGGGACCATCCAGGTCACCACCACTGCCTCAGAGGTTGCCAAGAAAGAGGAGCAGTTGGACCACAGTGGGCTCAGAGAGGGTGAGGGTGGTGGAACAGAGGCGTATCTCTCCAGTTGCACCTCTCCACAGTTCATTTGCCATTCTGATGGATCATGGCTTCTCTATGGAGGTACCCACAGTGGAGACCAAGGATGATGCTGGGAACCTCCACAAAGGAGACCCACAGGATGGTGGCACAGGACACCACAGGGGAAGTAAACAGCTCCTGGTGGGGGACTCAGTTGTTAGGGTGGTAGAAGTGATGGAAGGAGGGGTAAGGGAGGTAAGGTGCCTGCTCGGTACCATGGCTTGGAGGGACAAGAAGTGAATCCTCAGGATCATGGGAACAGCTGTACAGGGGAGGGAGCGGATGTCATTGTCCACCTATAGACAAATGACCTGGATGGAAATGGGATCATAGCAGTGCAGCAGGATTTGTGGAGTTGGGCAGGGGCCTTAGACAAGTAGCAAGCATGGTAACTTTCTCAGAAGTGCTACCTGCCTATGGCATGGGTGAGGCTAGGGTACTCCATACCATGGGATTCAATAACTGGTTGAAAAACTGGTGTGGAGCTCAGGGATTTGGCTTCACTGTGGACTGGGTGTCAAACTGGAGGGATTCAGGCATATACTGGTGTGATGGTCTGCATCTGTGTGACAGGGGAACCAGGATCCTAGGTGATAGGTTTAAATGCTTCATTGGCATGCATTTAAACTAGCCAAGGGTGGAGGCACTGAAGAGAAGCAGAGAAATCCCAGTCTCCTCACAAAACAGGGTAGTTAGTGAAATAGACACAAAGGTAAAGAAGTCAGTAAGGAGCAGGACAGGGGTAACATCAGAAAAAGGCAAAGGCAGTAAGGACAGGGATGGGCCTAAAAAGGGTCAGGCCATCAAAAAATGGAGGGCCATGAGTATCAATGTCCATAGTCTGGGTAACAAGCTTCCTGAATTAGTGGCCTTAATGGGAGAGGCACGCCTGGATATTGTGGCAGTCTCAGAAACATGGTACACAGGGACCCATGACTGGGATGTCACCATACCAAGGTACACAATCTACAGGAGGAACCGGGAGGGTAAAAGAGGAGGAGGTGTAGCTCTCTACATGAGGGAATGAATCAAAGCAACAGAACTAAAGGGCAAACAGGGTGGGGAGGAGGCACTGTGGGTCATCCTGGAGACAGGAAATGGCACCACAATCTGCATGGGGGTTGTTTACAGATCACCATCTCAGGAGGAGGCAATGGACAAGGAAATGATAAAAGGAATTCTTAGAATGGCAGAAAAGGAGAGATATTGTTGATGGGGGACTTGAATATGCCAGATGTTAACTGGAGCACCTTTACTGCAGTCACATCCAAGAGCAGGGTGATTCTCGATGCCCTACTGGGGCATGCCTCAGACAGCTAGTATTGAAACCCACTCAGGAGGTAGTAATCTTAGACCTGGTATTCCGAAATGGGGATGGAGAGAGGATCTCATATTTAGAAGTAGGTAGCCATCTGGGAACAAGCGACCACCAAACAGTATGGTTCACAATAAACACAGCTGTAGAGTCAAGCCATACAAAAGCAAGGGTGTTGGACTTTAGGAGGGCTAACTTTAGCCAAATGGGAGAGTATCTCAAAAAAGCATTAGCAAACAGGCAAGAAGGAGGGGTGGAGGAGCAATGGGGAAAAATCAAAACTGCCATCACAGGGGCAACAAGCCTTTGTGTAAAGCAAAGCAACAAAACAAAATGAAGGAAAAAGCCACTATGGTTCTCAAAAGAGGTTGCAGGGAAGGTTAAGAAGAAAAGGATAGCATTCAGGAAATATAAGGAAACACAGAAGAAGCAGGACAGAGAACTATATCAGTTAAAGCTGGAGGAGGCTAGGAAGGTAGTCAGAATAGCAAAGGCCCAAAATGAGGAAAAGATAGACAACTCTGTCAAGAAGGGGGATAAAAGCTTTTATAGGTACATTGAGGGTGAAGAAAGACCAAGGGAGGGATAGCGAGGCTTAATAAAGGGAAGGAATGTGGACAGAGGGTGACAGTGAAAAAACAGGGATACTGAATGAATATTTCTGCTCAGCATTCACAAAAGAAGAGGAGGGGGAGGTACCTAAACCAAGCAATAGAAACACTCTGGATAGGTGGTCGAAACCAGTCCATTCACAGAAGAAAGGATTCTGAAAGAACTTATAAAACTGAAGGTGGACAAAGAAATGGGACCTGATGGGATTCACCCCAGAATTCAAAAAGAACTAAGGGTAGAACTAGTGACACCACTCACTACCTTATTTAACAAATCATAGGAGGATGGGGTGGTACCTGAGGACTGGAGGAGGGCAGATGTGATTCCACTTCACAAAAGTGGAAGCAGAGCAGAGGCAGAAAACTACAGATCTGTCAGTTTGACCTTAGTGGTAGGGAAAATAATGGAATCACTCCTGAAGGAAAGAATTGTTGAGTACTTAGAGGCCAGCAGGGCACAGGACCCAAGGCTGCATGGATTCACAGCAGGAAGGTCATGTCAGACAAATCTAATAGATTTCTTTGACTGGGTGACCAAAGTAGTAGACCAGGGAAGGGCTCTGGAATTGGCCTACCTAAATGTTAGCAAGGCATTTGACACAGTCTCACACAAGAGATCAATATACAAGATAGCCAGCCTTGGGGTGGGTCTCAGGGTGCTAACTTGGGTAAAAAATTGGCAGGACAACAGGACGCAGAGGGTAATAGTAAATGAAGTCCACTCTGAAGAAAAGGGTCTTACTAATGGGATACAGCAAGGTTCACTACTGGGACTGGTCCTGTTCAATCTATTTATAAGTGACATTGTGGAGGGACTGGAAGGAAATGTATGTCTCTTTGCAGACAACACAAAGGTCTGCAACAGGGTTGATACACAAGATGGGTGGAAAGGATGAGAAGGGACTTGGCAAGATTGGAGGAATGGTCAAATGTATGGCAGCTTAGATTCAATGCAAAGAAATGCAAAGTAATTCACCTGGGAAACAAAATCCCAGGGAGAAGAGTACACAATGGGGGATGAGATACTAACAACAACAAAAATGGAAAGGGACCTGGTGGTAGTCATATCAGATAACCTACAGATGGGCAAGCAATGTGAGAAGGCAGTAAGGAGGGCTGGGGGAATATTGGGATGCATAGGGAGAGACATCAACAGTAGAAAACAGGATGTTGTTATCACTCTCAGTTGGTGAGACCCTATCTGGAGTACTGCATGCAGTTCTGGAGACCCCATCTCCTCAAGAACATAGACAGGATGGAGGCTCTGTAGAGCAGGGCAACTAAAATGGTCTGCATCCAAACCAGAAGACATACGAAAGAGAGACTAAAGGAATTTGATATGTACAACTTCGAGGAAAGGAGGGAGAGGGGGGACATGATAGAAACTTTCAAGTACCTCGATGGAATCAACAAAGTCCAAAAGGGTACTGTAGCACCTTTCTGAAAAAGAGATGAGCAAGAACAAGGGGGCACACTCTGAAGATGGGGTGGGGGGCAGCTCAGAGGTAATGTGAGGAAGTATTTTTTCATGGAGATGGTTGTGGATGCATGGAACGGCCTTCTTGAGGAGGTCATGGAGTCAAAAACAGTGGATGAATTCAAGAATGCATATGACAGAAATAAAGCAATTGTAGTGGGGGGATAGGAGGAAGTAGGTGGTTGGTTAACTAGGATCTGCAGCTTATCCATTGAGTAGGGAAATGGGCAAACTAGTGGGCCAAGCGGTTCTTATCTGATGTCATATCCTATGTTTCTGTGTTTCTATGGACCTCTGACTCCCTGACACTGGTTCTCTGTCACTCCAACACTGGACCTCTGGATCTGTCGCACTCTTGACCTGAAAGGGAAAAATGCTTAGACCCTGAACATGCTCGGACCCAGACAGTATGTATTGGCTACTGTAACTTGGAACAGATCCTCCCAAGGAGAATTAGTCACATGTTCCCAAACCATGAGCAGCAGGTCAGTCCCACACAATCAGAGTTTACAGGTAGCAAATAATACAGTTATAATTGGGCAGACAAAATTCAGGTTCTGTATCTTTAAATCAGACAGCCAGTTGGTAGTCACTGGAAACTGTGTTCAAGGCTTCACTCATTGCATAACTCCCACATTCACAAATCCCACTGATTACTATGAAGATTTCTATGGATAGGAGGAGACCCTCCCCAACCTACTCCTTAGCATGGGGCCACTTGCAGCAATGCCACTGTAATTGCCCCTATGAGCACCTTGCACAGCGGTCCCTGCCCTGTGTGCCCTCCCCAGACAGCTTGGTTAATAATAAAACTCAGGGTTTGTCCTGCCCTAGACTCCACCAAAGTAGCTCATTAATTTAAATAAGGCTGCCCCCTGTCCTGTGTTCTAAACAGGAGCACACTAACATAAATTTGAATGAATCCACTTAGGGCTGGTCCTTAGTCACAGAGCCTTTCTTTAGCCCCCAAACTGGAGCTGCTGATGTCCCTTGCCCACACCCTAGGCATGTTCAGTTTATTTTATTTCTTTGGAGTAAAACAGTTCTGGCAGTAAGCACCTAGCTGTTGGTGCTGCTGCCGACTAACTGTCCTGGCCTGGGTGCAGATCAACAGAGGAGGAGGCGGGCACTGTGCTCACTGCAGACAGTAGCGATGGGCAGTCTTCTTCTGCTGGGGCCTTCTGCTTTACTCTGCCCAGGTGCTGCAGTGCTTACTCTGCTACTGGGGATGCAGCCCCTCTGGTGGGCGCTGCTGATGAGGGACCAATACTTTCACTTTTAAAATAATAAAAGGGCCTAAGCTGAATTCACTCCATGGCTGACGTCTGCCAAGTGAGTCTAACCCACTGGCAAAGAATCACACTGCACTCCACAGACCGATCTGACTGCTGTCCGCTTCACTTGGGGACTGGGAGGTGACAGCTGAGGCATACAGACAATCTCTGGGATGTGCTTTAACCACTCAGGTAAGCCCTCCTGTCACCATGGCAGCTCTCTGTGTCCTCTCTCCTCCTGGTCCTGATTCAACTCCCCCTCCCACAACAGTTGTCTCCTGAATTTCCCCACCTGGGTGTTCTACCACAGTTGGCCACAAGCTGACATTCAAAATCCATACTTGGATTTTAGCTCATGCTTGAGAACCTCAACTTTGTTCCCTATGTACACACACAACTCTCACTGCACCAGAGCACTAAAATAAAATTGATAAGAGGGGAGGGTGGGAATTTAGGGGAAAGGTTGCAGAGATTCCTGTTACAGTATGCTCAGGTTCCATGCCATAATAGCAAAAATTAAACAGTACCTGTTATGACAGCTAGTGCACCTTGCACAAAACTGATACGACAATGGCAAACTACACAAAATACACCATGAGTGACAATCCCAACATATTCAGCTGTACAGATATCTGGTATATTTTTAATTGGGGCTATGCTGCCTGCACCCCCCTAAATAATTATAATCAACTTTGAGGGGAGGCCTGACACTGGGGGTAAGGAGACAACTCAAGAGTGGGCTATTTAGGGGCTCAAATAATCAGAATGAGGGATGGGGGAAGGTGAAGCACGCATCAAAGGATTGGGGAATGGCAGCCCCTCCCCCCCAAAAAAATACTAAGTGCCAACTACAAAATCAAAATAACATATTCACCCCTCACCAGCCCAGAACCCTGTACTTCCAACATCACAGCCATATGCCTCCTCCACCACACCAGATGACCAGCTACCAGACGCCTGCCAAACTACCTCCCATATCCTCTATTACATCAGCCCCTTCCTATCATCACTCCATCTCTCTGTTGCTGCTATTGCTCCCTTTTACTCGTTCTTTCCACATTCGGCATCCTTCCATGCTCACTTTATATACAGGCAATCAAACTGAGTTCATGCAAACTGAGTCGCTCAGTTTGAATCTCCTATATCACTGGATACCGTATATTCAATGTATAAAATTAGTTTACAAGTCACAGCTTTGAAATTGCCATTTGATTGAAGATGGTGATGTTTTTCTTTGATTTTTAACAGCTGTCTTCAGTACTGGGTTAAACATTGTGATGTCATCAGCAGTGTGAAAGCTGCTCTCTGGTTCAGTTTTTCACTGTGATGATAGTAACATTAGAAATATCCACTGTGGCAACAGTAGCAACAACACATTTATGATGGGTTGGCGATACTGATGTTACTAGTTATCTTTTGTTTCTCATAATTTTCAATTCCTTCAACCCACTGTCACTGCTCCTGTCCTAATTAATTTCCCCTGCCTCCAGTTTCCTCTGCCCTTCCCTGCTGAATGAAATACTAACAGTGCTTTCAAATTGCTGCCATCTAAGTTTTAATACTATGCCTAACAGTGCCTCATCACCTCATCTCTTACCATTTCCCCCTCCCCAGGGTGCATTTGGAAATGAACTATTTCAGCTCAGTATATCTTTCCTGATAAATCTTGAAATAGATAAATACATCACTTCAGTCTTGACAGCTACCTCTCCCCGCCTTGCCCCCTTCTACATGCCTATCCCCTTGCCCCCTCTCCCTTTCCTCCGCCCTGCCCATTTCCTGACTTTTATCCCTCCCTCCCTCCCCTTTAGAGCTCTTATCATCACCCTCTACCCTCCGACAATGGCCTTCCTGCCTGCATACCCTCTTCCCTCTCACCTGTAGTGCTTATTTCTAAGACTGCCCTTGGCTGGTATGTCATGCTACCTAACATTTGGCACATTTTGAATTACTGGAATTTCCTATGCCTCAGACTCTTCTTTTTATTGTGTAACTATGTATTATTATGTTGACCTTGTATGTATGTATACCCCCCATTCCATTGACGTGGAATCTTTGTAAATGAGCAGTTCCAGCTCAAAGGTATTTGTAATCCTAGATTTCAATAAAATAAAAGTAAAATAAACATTGTTATGTCCATTTCTGTGTGTGTGTGTGTGTTTCTATCAATTCATCTATCTACATATTTATGGCAAAAAAACTATGTTAAAGCCCGTTAGGGATGCTAATGTAAAAAAACACAAACCCCACTAATTTAGGAAATATATAATTAGTATTGTTATATATATTTCTCACCCAGAGTTCAATATTCACTACCTACATAAGTGTGAACCTTTGTGTTGGTACATGACTATTAACCATACTCTAATATGTAATACTAGCTCCATATATTTAACATTGTTTAGTAGCAAACCTGTCACCCCCCAATCTCTGACACAATGCTGCTGTATGAAAGAATTGCTAGTAAAGATGTTTTGTAGACAAAGTTCAGTATTAATATTTAAAATATCAAGTACATATTAAAATACCAAGCCTCTGAGGCTGGGAGATCAGAGGGTTGTGGGTTCAGTTCCCACATCGGGCACTTGGGTTAATATCCCAGTACTGATACTGTAGTGCAGCATGAGAGGGGTGCTTCACTTCTGAGGTGCCGTCTTTTGAATGAGATGTTAAACCGAGGTCCCATCTGCCTGGATTGGTGGTAGTTCAGGTGGATGTTAAAGATCCCATGGTACTTATCGAAAAGAGTAGGAGAATTTTTTATTGGTAGAAGAAAACATAACATCAGGTAAGAATCACGAGAAAACTAACAATTCAGAAGAAAAAAAGAACAACAACAAAAAAAATCAGGCATACATAGGTTTCAAAATGTAACACAAAACAGAAATAAAAAAATTGCACTAAAAAAAGAAAATCAGTCTAACCAGGATACGTCTCCATAAATCACAAAATTTACCCCTATCAAATACTGCATGTTCTTTTTGCATAAGTTGTTTTAGAGATGCTGTAAAGTAACCATGCAATGAGTTTAAATATTTCTTTAGTATCAAGTAATTTGTCAAGATTGTAAATATTTTTTTTATTTCTAAAACATATATTATATTACAAGATGTTCTTTAAAATGAGCTTTAAAATACTATGCACATAATGTTGGCAGTATAGTGTTGAGGTTTAGGTCACTGAGCTGCAAACCTGTAGACCTTGGTTTGAATCCTACAGCCCCCACTTGCATAATGTGTGATCTTGGGCAAGTCATCTAAGTTCCTTGTGCTCCCAGGTTGCATCTAAAAACAAGTTTTGGCTTAGTGGGTCTGTCCTGGTTAAATGATTTCCCCTTTCCATAATGTTACTATAACTGTTCACTTTATTTATATAGTTGTGCAGCATACATTTCAATATTATTTAAAAGAACAAAGTGTAACTGCTATCCTAAAAAAACAAATCTTACATAACAATATTCACCATATATAGAGTAAGATAGAATTTGTATTACGTAATGGAAGTTTTCTCACCTGATAAAGATGATTATAGGAGCACCTTTTTACAGCACTCCGTGTCTCAACACATGGGTTCTCACTTCTACTGTATCTCCTCATAGGCTGATGCACAAAAATCATTGGATTCGACATCCAATCTGCCTCCTCCTCCTGAGTTCCCAGAATCCTCAGTATGAAGTCTTCAACAGCTCTGAGTAGTCCTAGAAATCAAGTGTTATGAGAGAAACCTGATAGTCCAATATGGGATGTTGCAGTGAATGACCACTTGACAGAATATTGTATAGTTTACAAAAACTTTTTATTGGCCTTAGCTACTATGTTGCTAATGAAAACAACAGTTCTGTAGACTAGCATCTAAAAAAAATCTAAAATATTTGAGTATCACATGTACTACGTGCCATATATTCATGCTTTTTCCGTATGGTAAAATACACCAGCATATAATATGTAGATTTTCCCTCGTCTTTTCCTCCTTATAGAATGAGATACAGAGTGCTGTAAAAAGGTGCTCTTACAATCACCTTTACCAGGTGAGTAAAGTTCCATTATCTGTCACAACTTTTTACATCACTCTGAGTCTCAACACATGGGTGATTGTACAGCAGTATTCCAGTTCTATTGGGCAGGAGGAGGAAAAGGACTGAACACGGCCTGTAACGCTTTATGACCAAATTCTGACTGTCTTGTTAAGCCTATATCTAACCTTTAGAGTCTGGTAAAGGTATTGGGCGAGGCCCAGGTGGCTGCTTGACAGATTTCAGTTATGGATGCTGAATTGCATTCTGCCCAGGAAGCAGCTATCATTCTTGTAGAGTGGGCCCTAATTGGTGATGGAATTGGCACCCCCTCTGTCTGGTAATCTTTTGCGATGGCAGATTGCAACCACTGTGCTATTATGGGCTTTGAAGCTGGCGAACCCTGTTTTGATCCTTGTGGCATGATGAACAGTCTATCCGAATGTTTGATTCCAGCTGTTCAGGTGAGATAAACCTTAATTGCCCTACCTGGGTCTAGTAAGGAGAGTGCATCCCTGTAAGGATCCTCTTCCCCTGGGGCAAATGTTGGGAATGAATTTTCCTGCATGAGATGGAATGTAGAGGCAACCTTAAGTACAAATGAGAGTACCATCTGAGCATGACTCTGGATAAAAATTAATGAAGGGATCTCTACATGACAGGGACTGGATCTCACTGGTCCTCTTGGCTGTGTATATGGCCACCAAGAAGACTGTCTTCAAAGTGAGAACTGGTAAAGTTATCATCTCCAGTAGTTCAACAGGTGGTTTGGTCATGGCATCCAGCACCAGGTTGAGGTGTCATGGAGTCATTGTAGGTCTGGGTCTGTATTTAATATTGGTTGTGGACTTTAAGAACATTTGGACCAAGGGATGTGCCCCTGGTAAATGTCCATCAGTTTCACCTTGGGTTGCTCTGATTGGCACTGCTTGCACCTGCAAGGGTGCTGAAGCCAGTCCCTTATCTAACCCCTCTTGCAAAAACTCTAAGACATGAAAGATGGAACAATCTGAAACTTCTAGTTCCCTTTCCTCACACCATGTTGAAATATAAATCAATGTCCACCATATGACTTATTGGTGGAAACTCTCTGAGCCTTTAACACTGTTATGGCTACCTTGTTGGAGACCCCCAATTTTGACAGTCTTCACCTCTGAGCAGCCAAGCCATCAATCTCAGGGTGCATAGATCCTGGAGCCAGATTTGGCCCTGCCTGAGAAGGTCCTTTTGTGGTGTTAGTGTCATTGGCTTGTCTAGTAATATCTTTTTGATGAGGGGATACCATGTTCATCTTGGCCAGTCTGGTGCAATCAGTAGGACCATGCTGCCTGTGTCCTGAATCTTCTGTAACACTTGGCCTTTCATTGATAGTGAGGGGAACACATATTTTTTTATGCATTCGCCAGGGTGTGGACATGGCATCTATCCTGCTGCTCATGACTTATATTCACAAAGATGTGAATTATTACAGTATGCACTGCAAGCCCATTGGTCAACAGTGTGGACCACAGAGCTTGCAACTCCTACTGTAGGATGTAATTTGGCAGGCAGTTGCAGTGGCATGCAGGTGGGTATGCTGCTGATCGGAGGTATGGGCAGGGTGGGGGGAGCCACTGGACCACCAGGGATATTCCTATTCAACATAAGATGGTGATTGGAGGGTTGGGATGGGGAGTGGGGTACCACTAGACTACCTGGGAGGTTATTGTTATTTCCGTATGGTGCTCTGTGCTATGGGAGAGGAAGGGGTACCACTAGACTACCAGGGAAGTTATTGTTAATTCAGTATGGTGATCGGTGCTACAGGAAGGGACTCGGGTACCAATGTACCACCAGGGCCTATTGTGTGTGCTTGAGTACAGTGTTGGGGGGGTTGCCACCTACGGCCAGTGGCTGCTATGTTGCACACTGCAATACAGTTGCCCATCTGTGGGTAAACTGTACTTGAGCCTTTTTTTATGGGCTCAACTTTGACCACAGGTATACAGCACATCTCAGGGATGTGCCAGCAGATGCGTCTCACATCCTAGGCTGAATATTGGGATATGCCTCATATGCATGGGCACGCCCCCTGAAGATGTGCCACATACATTATCTTTGCATCCTGGCACATTGGGGATTGAACTGCACAATTACCTTTTTTGAATATTGCCCCGGGGCACAGTTCTGGGGTTTTGCTGGTGCAACTCAGTTGCGCCAGGTGCAACCCCTTTGAATATCTAGCCCCGTTTGTACTTTTACATGTCTTCTCCTGACCTGTGATTTGAAGTTCCTGGGAGCCAATTGAAATACTCTGGTCTTTAGTATGTTGATTGGAAGTTGAGTTTCTGTTGTGGACCACTTCTCTTGGACAGACTTTCTGTCCAAGACCACTTCCTATCCTTGCAAGCTTGCATCTGTCTCTAGTGTCCTTGAGATGTGTTTTTCTAGAGTTGCCACTTGTCTTAAGTTGTGTGGGTTTGCCCACCTTTTCAGTGATCTCTTGACTGCTGGTGATAAGATTACCCTTTATCTATAATTTTGGGAATCATAGTCCCAGTTGTCCAGAAGTAGACACTGTAGTTATCTCTTGCATGCTTTTGCCCAGTCGTGAAGATCTATGCAGGCGGCCATTAGTCCGAGAAGTTGCATTAGCTGCCACACTGTGGCTGTTCTGCATTGTATTACCCATCAGCAGTGTGCAGTTAGGGTCATTATTTGGTTTTCTGACTATCTGACCGTGCCTTTTTCTGTATCAAAGATTGCTCCCAATGCTCAATTGTTGTGATGAGAGACAGGTGGCTCTTGGCTTTGTTGATGATCCAACTGTGCTCTGTTAGGAGTTGTTGGGTTTGGGTGGTTGCTCTTTGTGGATCTTCATGTCTCCTCGCTCAAATTAACCAATCATCCAGATATGGGATCACATATACCCCTTCTGTGCATAAGAGTGCCACCAGTGAAGCCATCACCTTTGTGAAGTCAAGTAGTGCTGATGCCTGGCCGAACTGTAAGCACTGATATTGGAAGTGATTGTCCAGAAGGCAAAATCTGAGAAATCTCTGATGATTGGGTCTAATGGGTATGTGGAGGTAAGCATCTTCCAAGTCTATGGAGGTGAGCAAGTCTCCCCTGCAGATTGCTACAATGGTGAAATGCAAGGTCTCCATTTTGAACATTTGGTACTTTACAAACTTGTTTTTCAAATTGTATGTCCAGAATGGGACTCAGGTCTCTGGTCTTCTTGCCTTCTTTGATACTAGGAAGAATACAGAGTAGATGCCTGACTTGTTCCTGCTGTGGGACCGGTATTATGGCCTTGTTGTGGATTAGTTGATTCAAAATGGCTCTGACCTGTTGTATGGTCCCTTTGTCCTTTGATATGTGTGACTATACAAATCTTTCTTTTCTTGGTATGGCACTGAATTCTATTGCATAATCATTGGCAATATTTTCTTTGACCGATCTGTCTGTGACTGAGGAGGCCAAGATTATGGTGAAGTGCTGAAGTCTTCCCACTACTACTTTCGCTACATCCTAGGCCTGAACACCTTCATTGGTTGGAACCCTTGTTAGTATTGTTTGGTCTATACGCTTGTCTACCATTGTAGTGGCCTCCTTGCCCTTTATTGGCTTGGTAGTTCTGTTTGTGATTGAAGTAGCTTGGTTTGAACCCAAACGAGCGCCTATCCTGGTCATGGTGACTTTTATTTCTCTTATTTTTGTCTGTGCAGTTCTGAAACCTTTTGCTCCAAAAGGATTTTGGGGTTGCCTGCTTGCCCTGGTAGTCCTTGTCATCCTCTTGCAAGCAGGCAACCCTACCATCTTTTTGGAGCAAAAGGTTTCAGAACTAGCCATTGAAGGACTGTTCTGGTGGACTAAGTTGCTGCTGTGGAAGCCCTCATGGCCATCATCAGCATATCGTGAACCTTTCTGATGATGTCATCCACCTTCCTGTCCATCAGTCTTTCAAGACTGAAGAGGATTCAGATGACAGCGCTGTTTTGTTGCTGAGAGATGATACCTCTGAGTCTACCTTGGGAGTTGCTGCCCAGACCTTTTCTTTTCCTGTGCCAGGGGGTACCATCTTTCAAATGTTCCCTTCTCTCTAGTTTTAACAGAGTCGGGTGCCTCTCACTCTCTCACTATAATGTTTTCTAGTGCTTTACAGATGGGGAAGAAGGTGGCGGATTACTTTCTTTCCTGTACTAGGGGATCCAGTTTGAGATCAGGTTACTAGATGAGTTCATCAATACATGATGTCTGACAGATCACTCTAATTAGCTCAGGTATGAGCTTGTAGGAACATTGTCTTGCTAACATGTACTCCTCTTCCTCATCTGAGAGTGCCTCATCCTCAGAATCAGATGGGTCTGAGCTACTATCTGGGTCTGGGTTTTCTGCACCACTTGGCCTCTTTGGTTTTGGCGCTGCCTTGTCCCAGTTCTGGGGTCATTTGTTGTCTCCCAGGGAGTCTATTTTGTTCCGAAGCTTTTGGAACAGGTCTGTCCTGACATTTTGTGATATTGTGGAGACACTATTATTCAAGGCATCCACCTCAATGGATCCTGGTGCCTGTGTGCTGTCCTGTGGCTCTGCATCCACCATGCATAGTGTGCACAATTCCCTAGTTTCTTTTGTCATTATAAATCTTGAGACATTTTCTGCATGCTCTTCTAGTTTTGCCCATTTCAGATTCTGAAAGATACAAGAGCAGATAAGTTTATAGTATCTGGGAACTCTCTCTTTTATATACAGTATATATGTGTATGTGTTTAGTTTTGCCATCTTATTACATTAATCAGCTGCTTTAATCATAGATCTATCCTAATTGCCCAGTACAACGAGTTGATTTGGGATATATTAACTGCCCATATGCATTTCCCCTTTACATGCATAACAACAGCTTAATCTGGTTCAAAGTCATTAGGCATTCATCTGTATCCCCTTCCCCCGGGTCGTGCCTGAAAATAGGCAGAATTTGTCTAGTGCACTTACCCGGTCAACAAAAGCTAAATAAATAAATAAAACTTCATCTTACTCATCAGGTAAAATTGACTGATGTGGCTTATGCATGCATTTCCCTTTTAAATAGTAGGGCATGGCATTAGATAGGGAAAGAAACCTGGCTTTGGTGACCCCAACAAGTTGGCGCCATCGTACTACACAGTTGCCATCTTGTGAGAGGGTATAGATACATAACAGGCACCATCTTGAGTGAGATTTTTATAGTTATTTCCTATATGTTTACCAGGTATGGTGACCTCCTAATGGCCACTTTGAAAGTACAAATGCCATTTTGAAAAAAGGAAAGGTCTAATTTGCGAGAGATACAGGATGCATGATAGCCCCAAAATAGAGCTGCTGCTCCCCAGAATGCAGTGCCCTTATGGTGCAAGCTTTAAGGGACAAAGGACCCAGTGGGAAGTGGGCAGAAAACATGCCGACCCTCCCTGCATCCTGGAGACCTGCTCTGTCCTCCCGAGTTTTTTAACTAGTGCTGCCAGGCTGCTCCCAACCTCTCCTGCTCTTGGAATCCCTCTGGAAGACATACGCCTGCCCTGCTCACTCTGGACTCAGCAGGTAAGTGAGTAGGGTACTGTGGGCAAGGTAATGAAGTAGCAGGAGGTCAGGGTACAGAACTGTGTGACAGGCCACATGAATAGAAATTTACAGGCTGCAGCTTTTCAGCACATATTTATTTTTTTAGTTAGTGCTTTCTCTCCCACAGTTGGCACACATCCTGCCACCTTTCTGGCACACCCCAGCTCCCATTAAGGCCCTCACCCCCAGTCATACCCCCACAGCTTGCCCTCCATGGTGGGGAGGTGGTGCGCTCCCCTTACTCACCGCCAGGACTGGATCCAGTGCACTGGAGGTGACAACCTCAGAGCCAAGTGCATCCTGGGATGTCCATCAAGCCACACAACCAAATTTTCCTCTATTCTTTCCCCCTCGGGGGTGGGGTGGGGTGTGCAATGACACTGGTGGAGGCAGCATGCACGCTCCTGTGTGTGCTCCTTGAGGAGCCTACCCCATCCCCGCCTTCCTCATCAGCATCGGCGCTCTGCCCCCAGCCTCTGCTAGGAGCCAGACATTTGCCACCTTAAATCTGGTCTGTCCAATTACAATACTAGGCACCCAGCAAAGCAAGCTATGTGGTGTTCTAGCTGGCAAAATGACAGCAATATACATATATGTAACATAATGGGAGGTAATTCTGGCAAAAATTAAGTACTGGCTCTTACCTTATTAAGTGGTTGGCACAGAGCAAAGTAGAAATGAGACCAGCTTGGTGAGATGCACAAAAATAACTGAGGATTCTGGGAGCTCAGGAGGAGTAGGCAGATCAGATTTCAAATCCAAAGATTTTTGTGCATCAGCCTATGAGGAGATGTGAGAACCCATGTCTTGAGACTATTAACATTACTACTGTGTCTTCTATTTATTGTTGATTCTGGTTATTCCTGTAGGGGAAAACACACATGTTTGTTAGATCTAGGGACACAGTGGTAATACCTTGTTATATTTTATAACATACAGTACCATGTATAACAGTACCTAAAAACTTATATAAACATTGAAAGTACTATGTTCTAAGCATGGAATACTTATGTTATAAAGTTATAGTAATTTGTGAATGTACATACCTATAAATATACTAATTAACACTATAGAATTTGTAGTACATATATAACACAGCACATGTGTGTGGCTTGACTTTGGATTTATTGTTTGACCTTGATTAACAAGAGGAGAGGTTGCAAGTGAGCAAAAGGAAGAGGAAAAAGAGACCGCTATACTTCTCAAAAGAGGTGGCAGAAAAGGCAAAGGCTAAAAGGGTAGAATTCAGAAAGTATATGGAGATGTAGAGGGTGGAGGATAGGGAGGTGTACCATGAGAAACAGAGGGAAGCAGGGAGATCAGTAAGGAGTGCAAAGGAGCAAACTGGAAAGTGAATTTCCCAGGCTGTGATAAAGGGGGACAATACATTTTTTAAGTATTTAACTGAAAGGAGAAAGACCAGAGGTGGGATCATAAGATTAAAAAAGGACAAAGGGGTCTGTGCAGAGGGGGACCAGGAAAGGGCAGACATCCTGAACAAATACTTTTGTTCAGTGTTCGCAGAGGAAAGAAAAGGGAGGGAGGGGGCCAAACAAACATAACAGGAGTATTGGAGAGAGGGAGGTAGACACTAGTCCATTTTCACAGGAGAATGTCCTGAGGGGACTCAGTTAATCTGAAAGTGCACAAATCAATGGGGCCAGATGGGGTGTATCCAATGGTACTGAGGGAGCACAGGGAGGTACTGGCTCCATATCTGACAGTACTATTTAACAGCTCTTTGGAAACAGGAGTGGTTCAGTAATATTGGAGGAAGCAAATGTAGTCCCACTTTATAAGAGTGGTAGCAGGGAAGAGGCTGGAAATTATAGGCCAGTCAGCCTGACGTTGGTGAGGGGAACGTTAATGAAGTCACTGCTGAAGGAAAGCATTGTGGAATATCTTGAATCCAATAAGTCACAAAACCTGAGGCAGCATGGATTCATTGGGGGGGAAGGTCAAGGTAGAAGCAGTAGACATGGCCTACCTAGATTTCAATAGGGCCTTCAACACTGTTCCACTCTACTCCTGTTCAAATCTGATGATCCATGCGACTTAAATATCTATAGGCCTATTTCTATCCTGCCTATCCTCTCCAAATTCCTGAAGGAGCATGTTAACACCCAACAAGGGGACTATCTCAAAAACCTGAATTTATTCAAACTGTTTCAGTCCAGTTTCAGGCAAAATTGTAGCATAGTTTCCACTCTTGCAAAAGTGACAAATGATTGGCTTACCTCCCTAGACCACAAATATACCACAGGGGCAATTTTTCTAGATCGAAATAAAGCCTTTGATGCAATGGACCATGACATTCTGTTAGTTAAACTTAAGAAGCAGGGTCTAAGTAATTTTAATGTAGACTGGTTCTGTAGCTACCTCTCAGGAAGATTTCAAAGCATCAAAGCAGACAGGCCCCTTTCCTCTCCCTTATCACTCGTAAGAGGTATTCCACAGGGATCTATATTAGGCCATCTTCTATTTTCTATCTACATCAACACCCTAAGTGACAATATATATAAAGCCAAATTGCATTTCTTCGCAGATGACACCATTCTTTACCTATCAAAGCCTTCCCTACCAGATGTTTGCACCAACTTACAATAAAACTTTCATTAATTACAACTCAACCTTTTACAGTCTAAACTCCTGTTAAATGCCAAAAAAAAACAAAGGTGATGTTTTTCTTAGCCGCTGACTCCTCAACCTCCTTGCAAAATCTTGGTCTGCCACATCCATTACAACCCTTTTCGGAGATACCCTAGAGGTTGCGGATAAGTTCAAATACCTAGACCTTTGGCTAGACAACAACCTTTCCTTCACTGCACAACTCAAAGCCCTCTCTAAAAAGTCAAAAACTCGGCTGGGTTTCTTTTACAGGAACAAATGCCTTTTCCCCATCGGCATCAGGAAGAGGCAAGTACAAGCCACGTTTCTTCCAGTTATTGACTACACCAACATTATATACAGTTGCTGTGCAGCTTCTAACCTGTACAAGTTACATGTCCCTTTTCACTGTGCGATTAGTTTTATACTGAATGCACCATCCAGAACTCACCATTGCATCCTTTATTCTGCACTGGGTTGGTCGTCCCTCTCCACCAAAAGAATGACTCATAACTGCACCTGGGCATATAAAATGCTTCTGAATAAACTTCCTCTTATTTATTTATTTATTTATTTATTATTTATATGTATTTCAGATGACACCTTTGAGCTTAGGGCTCTTTTACAAAGGTTCCACGTCAAGGCAATAAGGACAATAAGGTACAAAACATAACATGATCATTACAATGGAACTTACAAAAAAAAAGACAATTAAGGTAACAATAATAGCAGCCAAAGGCATTGTCAAGGAATTGTGCTGTGAGTTAATTATACAGTACAAGTCATAGGCAGCTCAGTGATGCTTTGTTAGAAGTGGGTAAGTGGGAAAAGAGAAAGAAGAGTGGTGGTGAGGTGGTGGTATGGGAGACAGAGAGAGGGAGGAGGGAAGAAATGGGGAGGGCATTGCGTTGGGTATGTGGTAGATGGGAAACAGCAAGGGAGGAGGAAAGGGGGGATGGAAAAGAAAAGGAGACAGTTTCATCTTATACCCAGTAATGGAGGGGGGTAGGAGAGGAGGAGGAGGAGCTGAGGCAGTGAGGAGGGATGCTTGAGGCTAGGCATCTGGGAAACAAAAACCCAGGGAAAGAGTACACAATGAGGAGTGAGATACTAACAACAACAAAAATGGAAAGGGACCTGGGGTAGTCATATCAGATGACTTAAAGGTGGGCAAGCCAAATGACAGGGCAGTAAGGAGGGCTGGGAGGATACTGGGATGCATAGGGAGAGGCATCACCAGTAGAAAACAAAAAGTTGTTATCCCTCTGTACAGACAGCTGGTGAGACCCCATCTGGAGTACTGCATGCAGTTCTGGAGACCCAGTCTCCATAAGGATATAGACAGGATGGAAGCTGTCCAGAAGAGGACAACTATAATGGTGCAGGGTCTGCACCAGAAGACATATGAAGAGAGAATAAAGGAGCTTAATATGTATAGCCTTGAGGAAAGGAGGGAGAGGGGGGACATGATAGAAACTTTCAAGTACCTCAAGGGAATCAACAAAGTCCAAGATGGTAGCATCTTTCAAAAAGAGGTGTGCAAGAACAAGGGGCACAATTTGAAGATGGGGGCGAGCGTCTCAGAGGTAATGTAAGGAAGTATTTTTTCACAGAGAGGGTTGTGGATATATGGAACGGCCTTCCAGAGGAGGTTGTGGAGTCAAAAACAGTGGTTGAATTCAAGCATGCATGGGACAATCATAAGGCAATTCTAGGGGGTGGGAGTAGAAAGAAGTAGGCTGCTGGTTAACTAGGATCTGCAGCTTATCCATTAGATAGGGAAATGGGCAGACTGGGTGGGCCAAGCGGTCCTTATCTGCCATCAAATTCTATGTTTCTATGTTTCTATGTAGTATGCCTGGAGGGGATTATAAGAGGTAATCACAGAAGGCACAAGCCACGAGGTGTTGACGCAGTTTACACTTAAAAGGAGGCAGTATAGCACAGTGGTCTAAGGCTCTGAGCTGCAAATTTGGTGACATCCAGCAGACCAGACCTGGGTTTGAATCCCACAGCTTCCACTTGCATACTGTGTGACCCTGAGCAAATCACTTAACCTCCTTGTGCTCCCAGGTCGCTCCTTTAAAAAAGCTTTCAGCTTAGTGTGCTATACCTGGTTAAGCAACTAAATAAATAAAAAAAAAAAAAGCACCAATCGTGGCAATGTTGGAGATTTCTGTAGGTAGCAAGTTGAACCAGGTGGAGGCTCTGACAAGGTAAGAATGCTGAGCTTGAGAGGTCTGACAGCGAGGTATTGTAAAGGTTAGACTGTCCAATCTTCTAGTTAGGCAGTGGACATGCTGCGGGGTCGATATTGATTGGACTCCAGGGGGCATAAGGCCCAGTGATGTCTTCTTAGCTAGGATGCAGGTCTGGTACTTTAGCCTGCTGGATAGCTGGAGCCAGTTAGCCTGCTTGTAAATGTCACACGTGTGAGAAAGGTGGGCAGCTGAAATAAGGAATCTACATGCCTTATTAAGGGCTACAGCTATGCGCCGGAGTGCAGTATCAGTAGTGGATCCATAGATAACAAGCCCATAGTCAATAGTTGAGATAACAGAGCTCTGGGTAGCGAGGTTCAAGGCTTCAGCCATTAGGCAATGTTTATGCTTGTATAGCAGCCCTATCTGGGAGTTCACAGTTTTAGAGATATTGTCAATGTATTTGGTATATGAGAGGGAGCAGTCAAGGGTCAGGCCCAGATATTTAAACATATCTACCTGCTCAAGAGTGACGCCTTCGTGGTTGTTAATTATAAGCTCATGGTCCTTGTACTTGTTGTGGGTTCCATGGAACAACATTGTTTTAGTTTTTTTGTGGTTAAGGAAGAGTTTATGTGAGCAAAACCAGTCTTCCACTTCTGTGAAACTTTTCTGTAGTTGAGACTGAAGGGAGGTGGGGTCAGTGTGGCAAGTGAAGATTATTGCATCATCTGCATACAGCAACATTCTGTCATGGCAGGAGGCAGGGAGATTGTTCAGGAATATGCTGAATAACAAGGGACCCAGGATAGAACCTTGGGGTACTCCAGAGTGGATTGATAGGGATGACAAGAGGAATTCACCAATCCTGACCTGTTGGGTCCAGTAACTGAGGTAGCTTTGAAACCAGAGGGTAGTTTCACTTGAAAGAAAAAGGAGGGATAATTTTTTGAGGAGAATGGAGTGATTGACAGTGTCATATGTTTTAGTCAGGTCAATAAAAGAGGTGCCGACCAACTGGCCCTGATCAAGTGCATGATGGATATGTGTGGTGAATTCAAGGAGTGCCGTGGTAGTGCTGTACCCTTTGTGGAAGCCATGCTACTGGGAACATTGCAGGCTGTATTTTACAAGGTACTCCGTGAGCTGATCAGCCACTCTTTATATCTCATTTCTATATCATTGTTCCTCTAGCTGCTACTTGCTCAGGAAAAATTATTTTATCTTGCTAGACGTACCTATGTTTCACACCCTGTTTGTTAAAGCTGTCATCAGCTATGCCATTTCCACAACCTGGAACAATCTCTAAACCTCCCTTAAGCTCTCTGAGCTAGTCTCTTTCAATATACTTAAATCCATGATCATTAAATATATTACAGATGCCTGCCACTGCTATTCTAGTTAACATATAATTTTAAGCCAGCAAATTTAACCCTGCAATAAGCTCTTTCTGTCTCACTAAATCAATTACAATTCATCCTTTGAATTTTTGAATTGCCATTATTGATATTACACCACTGTTTGCTTGATTTTATGTAACTTCTTTTTAATTGTATATTTGCATTTCATGAACCATGCTTTGTCCCCCTCTGTACTGCCATTGAATTTTGTTGTAACCTCCTTGTAAATAAGTTTGCTCAATTGAGTTTTCCTGGTGAAATACTGTAAACTTGAACTTGATCTTGAATGTACAAGGCTAGTAAGCAAGCTGAACAGCTTAGGAATGGATCCAAAGGTGGTAAACTGGGTAAGAAATTGATTAGGGGATAGGTGGCAGAGGTTGATGGTAAATGAAGTTCACTCAGAGGGAAGAAGGATGACCAGTGGGGTGCCTCATGGATCAGTGCTAAGACTGGTCCTCTTTAATATCTTTATAAGTGACATTGCAGATGAGCCAGAAGGGAAGGTCAGCTTCTTTGCTAATGACACCAAAATCTGCAATAAGGTTGACACTCCGGGGCATGAAAAGAATGAGTACAAACCTGAGGAAACAAGAGGAGTGGTCAAGGGTATGGCGCTGGGTTTCAATGCGAAAAAGTGCAAAGTAATGTACTTGGGGCACAGAAAAGGAGGGGCAGAGTACAAAGTGGCAGGAGTGTCACTGAAGACCCCCAAGCAGGAAAGAGACCTGGGGGTGATCACATCAGATGACCTAAATGTAATAGGGGCTTAGTAACCCCACCCATTCTTTTTTTTTTGTTTGTTTATATTTAGAGGTTTGTGTTGTCTAAAGTTTCGATTTCACTGTTGTAAACCTCTAGTATTATAGGGATAATCAGAATTGGCTTTGGTTCCCTTTTTGGGATCAATTATTAGTATTAGGTATTTGGACCACTTAGAGAGATGTTTCCTTCTTTCAAACAAATAAAAACTGTTGCAACAGTACATGTATCTTTTTTCTTACTATCTTTTCAGTCCTGCACTTTCCCAATCTACATCCTGGCCATGTGTAGGTAACTTGCTGTCCCTATTGCTCCTTTCAAGTCTCCCTGAATGTCCAAATGCCAGCATATTAAGCTGTTTTGGTGCGCCCCTGTTAGAAAAGAAGAAAAATGAAGCAATTATAAAAGTGGGCTTCTCTGAAGCCAGTGAATCCTCAATGTTTCTCTCGGTTTAAAACTTTCAACCTTAGTACAAAGCAACAAAATGAGCCAGGTATAAATCAAACTATTCTGCTGCCCGACTATTAAAGAATTCTCACATTCTTTTTTTTCAATAAACACTCCAAGCCCTTGAATGAATTTGAACAGGAAATTTTAGTCATGTAAGCACAGTTTCTAGTTATAAATGCAACTTGTAGGTAGAGTGAAGCACTGAGCTGCACTAAAATACAAATGAGGTAAAAATAGTTGCTGTCAGCTTTTAAACAAGCTTAAATAGGAATACAAGTCTTTATCTTTATGGCATATGTTATACATTGAAAATTGTGAAACTAAGGAGTTTACCTTTTTTTGAAATTTTTACTTCCTGGTGCAGAGCTTCTAGACCCTCCCTGCTGTTTGCATGCTGTCGTAAGGGCTGTCCAGCCTTAGCTCTGCCCCTTTTATGATGTCAGTATGAGGGAGGTGCCTGAAACTAGCATAAACTATTTCTTTTGGTTTAAATGATTAATTATTGCATTTCTGTGACTCAAACCCTTTTCGATTTTGTGTTATAGCTCTTTCAAGTTATTGTATTAAAAATGCAATCCCTCCAAAGGATATTTTTTGTTTCAAGCAATATATGGGAGGGGATATAGTGGTCATGTGACTATTTGTTTGTATAAAAGTACTGCAGATTGAACTGTGAGTTAGTTGGTTGGTAGGACCTGCCCCCTAGCTTGATATTAGGTGGATGAATCAATCTTTGTTTGAAACTGACTTAAGTTCTGTAATTTTGATTTTACTTTATGCCTTTATTATTTTCCATGCTCAGTTCGCTTATTTTTGTCTGTTGGAGAAATAAATTCAGTTCTTTTGTTTTGAATCCTGAAACAGTGTTTGGACTCCATTTATTCCCACATCCACACTAATTGTGGCCAGGCAGTGCGAAAAGGCAGTTTTGAGGGATAGTGGGATACTGGGGTGCATAGGGAGGAGTATCACCAACAGAAAGAGGGAGACAGCATTGCCTCTGTGTAGTTCATTAGTAAGACTTCACCTACAATACTGTGTCTAGTTCTGGAGACCACATATCCTGGAGGACATAGACAAAGTGGAGGTAGTCCAGAGGGGGGCAACTAATATGATGTGGTGTCTGCATCAGAAGCCCTATAAGGAGAGACTTAGGAACCTAAATATGTACACCCTGAAATAGAGGAGGGAAGTGCGATATGATAGATGCTTCTAAATACCTCACAGGGGTAAATAAGGTAAATGAGTGAAGTATTTTTCAGAAAAAAGTAGCTCAAGAAAAATGGAGCATGATGAGAAGCTGAAGGGGGAGAAATGTTTGAAGTACTTCTTCACAGAAAGAGTGGTGAATTCCTGAAACAGTCTTCCAACGGAGGTAGTGGCTGCAAAAACAGGGATGGGGTTCAAGAATACATGTAATAGGCATAAGGAAATCTAATGAATAGTGAAGGGGGGGGTGAATGGGCCAGAGATCCAGTAGAATTCTGTGGTGCTACTATAGGCAGGGAAAAACTGGCAGTCTAAGTAGGCCAAGCAATCCTTATCTTTTAGCAAATTTTGTTTCTATGGGTTAGTGATTAGGGTTGCTACTAAACAATGTAAATATATGGACATAGTATTAAGTATTTGACTATGGATTCATTGCCATGTACCTGAACAAGGGCTTACACTTATGAATGTAGAGGATATACAAAACTGTGTGAAAATTATACATAACAACCCTAATACTATATTTCCAAATTTTGTAGGATTGGTATTTTTTACAGTAACAACCCTAATGCACTGCCAGAAGAAGTGAAATCACTGCGTGCAGTGGGCAGCTTCAAGAGAGGGTGGGATAGGGCCAAAGGGAGGGTCAAAAGTATGGGGAAGATGGGGGGGAGAGAATTCTGAGGTGGGGGCACTAATTCAGAAGGGAGTACATGGGGAGCGGGCAGCTACAATTTAATAAACAGAGCAGACTAAATAGAATGAATGGCCTGTATCTACTGGCAATTGTGTATGTTCTTAGGTAGTAGCAACCCTAATGGGCTTTAGTGTAATTTTTTTGTCAAATTATTTTCATGGATAAGTTCTCTATCCTTTTTTTTAATTTCTGCTTTTGTATAATAATTGTCTTTTTAAATAGTGTTTTGGGAAAATCACTCATTATTTTGATGACTATCTAATTTTTATTATTTTCATGGATGAGTTCTCCTTTTTATGTTTGCTTTTTTTTTTTGTATCTTCTGTTTATGCCTCTCCTCCAGAACTCTCTCGGGCTACTCCTTCTGGTCCAACACAGCTCTACCGCCCACCTGATCCCCCAGCTCCACCTGCCCTCCACCTACCTCCAGCCAGTGTACTCCCCAGCTCTGAATCCTCTTGGGTCGGGCCACCTCCACTTCGGCTCTCTATCTGTAAATCAAGTGTGCCAGCTGAGGAGATGGAGAAGCAGCCCAGGATGCAGAGACAGGGCCTGGTGTTGGGTATGTGGTGGTGTGGCTCGGAGGAGAACCATAACCTATCCTGAGTCGGTGTTTTCAAGGCTTTGTTTTCCCCTAAGAGCATGACTGTGCAATGATACCTGCATGGCTGTGTCATAAGCATCTTCCACACTCCTTCCCTGTTGGCTCAGTGCACTTCGTGTACCTCCGGTCTCCACTACGGGACACTACTGTACCATAGGACACCTGGATCCCTCCCCAGGGAGAGGAGAGCAGTCCATCAAAAGCTTGATCCTACTCCCTCCCCTGCCGACCCCCAGCACCTGAGCTCGTTCCTGAACTTGGGTCACCAACATGACACGAGGTGTGGTGTCCAGTGCCTCAACCCTCACCACCAGGCCATTTTTCTTTTATGTTTGCTTCTGTGCACAGTGCACAAGAAACATATTGAGGTTAGTAGAGTTTTGCAGAGGTATGGCAGTGTTTGGCCAATCTAGCAAACACTTTCAGGGGAGTGTCCTTCAGCCATCAATCAACAGGGAAGCTGCTGATGATGGTAGTTTCAGAGTGAGCCCCGGACTTGAAAGAAATCTGCTGCTCCAATCACAGACAGTTTCATCATTGCAGTGGCAGATCACCTCCCGGAAACCAGGCACATTCCAGCCATGTGCATTACAGTGCACAGTAATGTGCATGGCTGGACTTATGAGCAACTTGTTTGCTCAGTGTGCCTTTCCCAATGAAATACATAATGATCCGCACTGCCGCTTTGCATAATTGGCGGCTCCTGCCGCCCACCACACACTCCCCCAAAGCCGACATCAGGGTGCCCAATCCCTGTGTTGGCATGCCCCCCAATCCCAAATTTCTCTTTTGCAGATGACAGGGTGCCCAATCCCCATGTCAGCATGCCCCCTCCCCACTATTGTGGCACACTGGGAGCCCAACCCAGTGTGCCAAAGTAATTCTTATCTTTTTCCAACACTGGGATTCCCACTCCCAGTGTTGGATATGTCCCCAATGCCCCCTTTTTTTCAGCCAATCTCGGGGTGCCCAATCACTGGGTAGGCATTGATTCCCCCGGTCTGGAACACTGGAAGCCCACCCCAGTGTGCTGGAACCCATTTTGTAATATTTCACCTGTAAAAAAGAAAACAGTCCCACAGTGTATTTTTTTTAAACTGAAAAAAAGAAAATGGTCCCTCGTTGTTCCCACCAGCCACCTTCCCCAAACCACACCCTCCCTCTGTGCACCCCAAATCCCCTCACCACTCTCACCCATACTTACCTCTGTAGGTCAGGTGCAGCGATCTTCTGTGGACTGGGAACACATCTGCGCTCTTCAAAGATCAACTGGGAACTGAAGAAATGACAGTAAGCCCTATAATAGCAGTGAATGGGGGATTTTCAATTTAGGTTCATATCTCAGCCAATATTTGGAGTTTTGGTCCTAGATTTTCACCATGGGTTTCTTGAGATGCCACCTCATGAACTCTGGCACTGTCATTTTGTTGCTCAGCCCCGAAAGGTGATTTCATGGCCGCTGCTCGGAATCACCTTTTGGGACCAATTAATGAAATGATAGTGCCACTGTTCATGAGGTGGGCTCTCAAAAAGCCCATGTTGCAAGTTTGGTGAAAGAAAAACAAAAAAATGACTGTGTTATGAGCATGTGTTGCACAGTTTGTACGCACGCTCGTAATTTCACTAGTTTTTTATATTTTCACTCCAAATTTTCAACATTGCCATTTTTTCACACCTCCTTATGAACAGTACAGCTGTCATTTTTTGCATCTTGCCCAAAATGTATTTTCACACATGTGGTGCAGAATGGAGCAGTTGCAGTGCAAAATCAACTTTTGGGACAGACTAATGAATTCACAGTGCTACTGTTCATGAGTGGCAGTCCCAAAAAGACCATGTTCAAAATTTGGTGAAAAAATTTCAAATAGTGACTGCATTAGGAGCATGCATTATGCAGTTTCTATGCATACTCATAACTTCAATACTTTTTTATATTTTCACTCTAGATTTTCAATATTGCCATTCTGTCACACCTCCTCATGAACAGTACAGATGTAATTTTTCACATTCTGCCCAAAATGTCTTTTTGCACCTGTTGAGCTAAATGGCACATTTACTGTGTGAAATTACCTTTTGAGATTGAGTAATGAAATTATAGTGTGACTGCTCATGAGGTGGGGTCTCAAAAAGCCCATGTTGAACATTTGGAGTGAAAATACCAACAAACATCCAGGGCATTAGGGTTTCCAACCTTAATGCCCCACCCTGTACAGACTGACAGGCATCAGGGTGTGGCTTGTGGTTGTTGTCCATAATGCTCACACCATTCCACCCCCACCCCCACCCTGCAGCCACTGACAGACATTGAAGTGTGCCTTGGGGTCTTTGGCTCTAACGTTCACCTCATTCTTCTATACTAAACCCATCTCAGCTTATTTCCTTATGGAATAGGGTGAGCATAATGGTCAAAGACCCCAAGGTGCACTGTGACACCTGTCAGTGTCTGCAGGGTGGGGTGAGATCAAATGGCATGAGTGTTATTGCCGACAACCCAAAGGCACACTCCAATACCTGCCAGTCTCTGCAGGGTGGGGGGGTGGTGGTTGGCACTGCCATTCCTATTTTGCATCTCTCTAACTCATGCAGTACCAATGCCAGTACCAGCAAGCAAACATTCGGCATTGACAAATGCTTATTTCTGCTTGTCGTAGGCAAAGCATTTTGGTATGATACAGGGCTTTGAGAGGTGTGTTGCAGTGATCCAATCTGGATGAGTCTATAAGGGGCTTGACCAATAATTAGTAAGACTGATTATGACACTCGCAGGCATACAGTGCATGGACTTCAAAACACTGCACCGACAGACACATTCATAAATCAGCTTTTTCATTCTCTCTCTGTGTCAGAGCAGGAAAAGGTTAATGTCTGCATCGGAAGCATGCTATTTGGAATGCACTAATCTGTTGTAATGTGGGCTACACACGGGCAGGGCTATAAATCTGTTTGGGGAGACTTCTGCCAGATTAACTATAGAAGCAATTCTTTGAGACAGTTGATGTAACCCTTTCACTCCCAATATGGAACCAGCTGCCTGTCAGTCTAGGGCTTCACAAGTGCATTTCTGTCACAATTCTTAAGCAGTTTTTCTTATTCATATGCATATCAAGCATTTTATTCAGCATGGCAATCACCTTAGCATCACATTTGGACAGAAAAGAAAAAAATGTAAGAGAAAGAAAAATGAGAAGGGTGACTACCTTGGTAGGTGGCCAATGTACTGAGGCATACAATTGGAAATAATACGATAGAAAAATGGCACTGCTGCAGCAGACTACTAAGATAGACAAGGGAAAAGGTTAGAAAAATATGTCCATGGGTGCTCTAGTTATTCCTAACATAGAGCACAACTCTACCACAGCCTGCTGTTCAGTTTTATGATGTTCTCACACCAGGCTGGTGGAATAGAAGCCACAATCCATTCTGAAGTCACCTCCATACACCAGACTACAGCAGCACTGCTGCAGAGGAACCTCTACACTGAGTGCCCAGCTCTCACTCCAAGCAGAGAATGGTGCAAAATGTACTTTTTATTCTTTGGAATTCCCTTCAGTTTGCCAGTTGTTGCCCCACCATAACTGGCCCCCCCGATCCAAGCCTTAGTCTTCTGTCATGGCACGGGATCCTCACCTTGACCCGGTACAACATTAATACCAGTGGCAAGCATCTGCCATTGACAAATGCTTGTTGTACTTTTGCATACTATGTAATTTTTTTTGTAGTTAAACTTTTTATTCAGAAGTTTTACTGAAGACAGCAAACAACAAAACATAGTTAAAAGAAGCATACGCAACAGTAGCAGTAAGTGAGCTCAACTTGCAAGGGTATGAAGGTGCACTTACGTAACAACATAGCAATGTAAAAGGCTAACAAAGTGGCAGGTGATGGAAGCAATACTATGAAGTAATAGTACCAAAAGTCCAGCTGCAGGACAAGGAAACAGAGTTAGTCCCATGCAGTATATGGAATGCAGTGCACCATACTCGAATGGTACTGGAATACACCATAGGTTTGTATAAGGCGAGTAACGCAAATGCCCATTAACAACTCGCCCATAGCTCAAAGAGAATTGACGCTTATATTCTTCTTCTTACGGTGACTGTCTAATTTGTTCTTAAACTCATTCAGATTTCTACTACCCACACACTCCAGAGGAAGGACATTCCATATTGCCACCATTCCATGGTTAAACCATGGTTTAAGTCTCTCTTGAGCTTTAATATATGAGATCTAGTATTATGGCTACAGCCTTTACTTTCTTGCCCCAGACAATCCCATAAATCATTTTTAATGAAGGCACCATATACCAAACAGTAGCAGGCAGTATAGCACAGTGGTCTAAGGCTCAGAGCTGAAAATCTGGTGACATCCAGCAGACCAGACCTGGGTTTAAATCCCATAGCTTCCACTTGTATACTGTGTGACCCTGAGCAAGTCACTTAACCTCCTGTGCTCCCAGGTCACTCCTGTAAAAAAGCTTTCAGTTTAGCGTGCTATACCTGGTTAAACAACTAAATAAAAAAAAAAAAAAACACTGATCTTCCTGCAATGTTCTGTATTACAAAGAATACAAACCCAGTGGTAATCACAGAAATAGAAATGTATATTCTGAAACACAAGATATGAAAACTTTATACAAGCAGCTAGAGTGCTACACAAGAATACTCAAAATTCTGAAACATGATAACAAAAATGAACATGAGAGGGGATAAAATGCAGTCCAAGGGAATGGCTGTTAGATGAAGCATAATCAAAGATGGTCCCACAGGAAGGGCAATATAAACCGACACCATATCTAGCCAGAAACAAATGAGAGAGGGGTCCCTGATAGGGAGTCCTAGAGAGGGGGCACATGTAGGAATAGAATGGGGCCCATACAGCATTGTGCCGATGGATTATTCAACTGGCAATGTGTGACAGGTGGTCATACAGGGCAAGCTGAGAAAGTTCAACAAGAAAGTCAGTGGAAGGCACACTGATAGAGTGCCATTTAAACAAAGCCATAACGCTGAAGTGAATCATGAAATGCCTTTGGGCCCTGCTAAGATGGGGAGCATCCATCTCAAGGCCATTAAGGAAAAGACCAGGTAAAAGAGGGAGGGGGCATGTAGTATCCAAGAAAGGACTTCCTGAATGGAAGACCAGTATGCAGAAAGGGATGGGCAGGTCCACAAAAGAAGGAAACGACTGCTGCCTGAAAAGTTGACATCTCCAGCAGTGGTCTGAAGGGATCAGATGAGTAGCATTCAAAACTGTGGGGGTTCTATACTAGCAATGGATAATCTTGTTTTAAAGAAGTCTACTTCTGGAGTCTTTAATTGGGTTATGGGCTAATTTCTAGCATTGTAACAAGTCTGCATCAGTGATATTGTGACATAAAATGGTAGCCCAGTAGGTCTTGGCAGGAATGGTTTGATCCAGAATATGATCTAGTATATGTGAATATATGCATCCTGCCTTACCTGAAGTTGCATCTAGCCATTTAAAAAATGGGTGAATAAGGTAGGGGGTAGAAAAGGAATGAAGTTTGGTGAGAGGAGATGCAAAGACACTGCAGAGCTGTAAATATCTCCAGTGATTAGTTTTTGGGAGATTGTAACGGTGCTGAAGAACTTGAAAAGAATCATAGTAGGTCAGTGTGAAGTAAGTAAATCATGGAGGATAAAAACACCCTGCGTCTTCCAATCAGTACAATTTGGGAGCATCTCATTTACGAGCATGGCAGGGTTGTTCCACAAACGGATAAGAGCATGGTGGGCCAAACTGAAACCCAACTATTTACTCACCCATTTCCAAATATGTAATGATGAGGTAATAGGAGGAGAGAGAGATGTGGGAAGTTTAGTGCCAGGGTATAAAAACACAGAAGGGGCAGAAGCTTTCAACAGGGAAACTTCTATAGAAAGTCATAGTGGGGAAGTGGAGCAATCCAGGTCAAACCATTTGGTGGTCTGGGCAAGAATAAAGACCCAGAGGTAGCCCTGAAACAATGGTAGGTTCCATCCACCTTTCCACCAGGCCGTATGTAGTTTGGTCCTACTATAACGGGGTTGACACTCTTCCCAGAGGAACTGACTGATTAAAGCATCAAATATTGTAAACCATTTCTGTGGAATCAGGACAGGAAGATGCTAGAGTAGATGGAATACTTTAGTGGCTGATACCATCTTAAGTGCCTCAATTTTACCAAGCAGCAAAAGTTGCAGTGGTGTCCATCAGTCCAGTTCAGTTCTGTTTCAGGCGAGTAAGTTCAAATCACATATTTTATGAAAATTAGAGGTTATGTCAGAGAGTCTGGCACCAATCTGAGCTGTAAGGTGGTAAAGGGAGATGGTTTACAGGCCTTGTTTTTAGGGCAAGACTTCAGTTTTAGAGTGATTCTTTTTAAAGCTGGATGGAGTAGTAAAAGTATGAAGGAGCTGCAGTAAGGGAGAAATTAAGGGCTGAACATCTCCCAGCAGCACTAGGAGACCTTCAGCGAACAATAAGGTCTTGTACTACAGAAACCTCAGAGTGATACCATAAATGTCAAGGTGCTAGTGTATTGCTGCAGTGAGGGCTTCAGTTGCTAAATCAAATAGTAAATGGGAGAGGGGACAGATCTGAAAGGTACCACAAGCAAGAGGGAAGGGGGAAGAAAGCATACAGTCGGTGAGAACTTGTGCTGCCGGTGACAAGTACATAGCACGGATAGCTGAAATGAAGCAGTCCCCAAAACCTAAATGGGCAAATACTGAATACAAATAATTCCATTCAATAGAATCAAACACTTTTTCAAGGTCGATAGCTACTGCAGCTGAAGGAGTGGAGCAGGAACAAGCCACAGACATCAGGTTGATTAAGGTCCAAACTAAGATGCCTGCAGACAAATCTGACTTGTGAAAGGTGTATCAAGGTCAGTAGGAGAGGTTCCAGATGTCTTAAGGCACAAAATAGCAAGTTTAGCTTTGTACATTGTTAAGGTATTGATTTCTTGGTGGAGCACAATAGTCTCTTTCTAGAAGGAAGATTTCTTGGGGAGGGATGGATTGGACTGCAGAAGAGCTTCTTTGGCCACTAATTGTGCTTCCAAACTGGCCAATTGACTTTCATGTTGTTTGCTTTGGTGGGCAGTGTAGCTGATAATATGGCCTCTAAGGAAGGCCTTGAAACCTTCCCATAGTGTAGTAACAGAGATGGAACCATTGTCATTATTGGCAAAGTATTCAACTTGCTGAAGCCAAGGTTTAAATTGTGGGTCGAGCAAGAGGAGCAGATCAAGCCATCAACAAGGAGATCAGGTTAAGGATGCACCAAGGAAGCTCTGGAGAGATGGTCCTGCATCTGGCAGTTGGATTTCAATGTGGGGAAGTGCAGGATTATGCACTTCAGAAACAAAAATCCTGGACACAGTTAGTATCTAGGCATGTGTACAGTTATTGGTATCCATCAAGGAAAAAGATCTGGGTATGCTGGTCTTAGGCCATATGAATCTTTCTGCACCATATAGGAAGGCAGTGGTGAAGACCAATAGGTGCTGGGGTGCATAGCAAGGGGAATAACCTCAAGGAGTGAAGAGGTGATTCTGATGCTGTGCAGGGCACTAATGAAGCCTCACTTGGAGTACTGTGTACGGTTCTGGTGCCCCTTCTTAAAATAGGACATCAGACTGTTGGAGGGGGTACAGAGAAGGGTGACTAAGATGCTAATCAGGATGAGGGAAAAGCCCTATGAAGAAAGGTTAAGGAAGTTCAAAATATACTGGAGGACAGGAATGACAGGAGAGATATGATTGAGACCTTCAAATACATGAAGTGTATCAATTGGGTTTGTCATGAATGCCAGTTTAACCATAGAAAAGAAGGTATCACAAGAGTGCATTGTCTTAAACTGCAGTGGCAAGGATTAGAAGAGAGTTGAGGAGACAATTTCTCACAGAAAGGGTAGTGGCAGCATGGAATGCTTTGCCTGAGGAGATGGTTTCGCAAACATCAGTTGGGGGATTTAAGAGGGGGTGGAACAGTGTCGGGGCAGGATCAAGATGGAGAAGGGGAGGAGGGGGGTAACTCAATCAGTTCTATCAGTTTGGATGGTGAAGAGGGGTTCAGGGTGGGCAGCATCAGTACTCAACGTTGAGAACTGCACACTCGAGCAGACTTGATAAACCATTAGGGCTGTATCTGCTGACATAACAGTATGTTTGTATGTAAGGAATAGGTTTAATTGGATGGTGGCATGATCAGAGATAACTAATGGATTGATATCAACCACAATAACCAGAAGGGTGAGACCAGATGAGGTAATCCAGAAATCTAAGTGACTAAAAGTGCAATGCACCATAAAGTGGTAAGTGTAGTCCTTAGTTCTTGGGTGATTCTGTTGCCAGATGTCTGTATGGTCCCAGTCCTGGATCCATTGCTTGACCACCTGAACTGCAGGAATATAAGGTTCAGGCCTACTGTGACTCCAGTCCAGGGAGTAATCCATGGTCAGATTAAAGTCACCACCGATGAGTACCAAGACCTAGGGTTCTGAAAAGATAGACAGTTCAGAGGCTAACATACTAACATACTAAAATGCCAGCAGAATAGGCCTAATGGTCTTTTGCGTCTGCTCGATTGGTCAGCCCCCACCCTGGGTGCTGACCTTGCTGCCCCCCTCGCCTTCTCTGGTTTCTCCCTTCCCAGTTCCGGATATTCTTGCTGCATTGGATTTTGCTTCCAGAACCCTTCCCCTGTACCTGTCCCAGTCCCTCTTGAACCCCTCCGCCGTCTCTACCTCCACCAGCCCCCTAGGCAGTGCATTCCAGGGCTCCACCACCCTCTCAGTGAAGTAGCACCTCCTCCTTTCTCCCCTGAATCTTCATTCCTCCAGCTTCCACCCATGCCCTCTAGTGGCCCCCTTTTCCTTCCTTCGAAGCACCCTGACTGTTCCTCCCCTATTTACCCTCTTCATGTACTTGAAGACCTCTATCATGTCCCCCCAGTCCCTTCTCTCTTCCAATGTGTACATATTTAGCTCTTCGAGCCTCTCCTCATAGGTCCTGTCCCCCAATCCCCAAATCATTTTGGTTGCCCTCCTCTGGACCCTCTCCAGGAGTTTAATGTCCCTCTTTAAGTGTGGCCTCCAAAACTAACGCAGTACTCAAGGTGTGGCCTCACCAAGCAGTTATACAGAGGAAGTATCACTTCCCTCCTTCTGGAGGTGATTCCCCATGCGATGCATCCCAGCATCCTGTTGGCCTTGGCTGCTGCCCTCCTACAAGTCTCCGAGTTGTTCATCTTGACATCCACCACCACCCCCAGGTCCCTCTCAGCCATCGAGACTTGTAGCATTCCCCCCCCCCAGGGTGAACACTTGGCCCAGGTTTCTGGCCCCCAGGTGGAGTACCTTGCATTTCCCTGCATTGAACCTGAGCTTCCACTTTCTAGACCATCTTTCCAGAGCCTCCAGATTCCCCTGTAGGGTCACCCTCCCCTCCTCCCCATCCACCACCGCCCCCAGTTTTGAGTCATCCACAAAGAAACTCATTTCACTCCTGATTCCTGTCCTTAAGTCAGAGACGTAGGTGTTGAACAGGAGGGGCCCAAGGACTGATCCCTGTGGGACTCCACTAATGACCTTCTTTGGGGATGAGACTATCTCGCCAACTACGACCCTCTGGGTCCAGTCCTGGAGCCAATTGCCTATCCATCTGATTATCTGGTTCCCCGCCCCCATTTCTCCCAGCTTATCCAACAGGCCCACGTGAGGAACAGAGTCAAATGCCTTGCTGAAGTCTAGAAAGAGGACGTCCACTGGTCTACCCAGGTCCAAGGCACTCGTCACCCAGTCATAGAACTCCACAAGGTTTGTCTGACACGATTTCCCCGGGACGAATCCATGCTGTCTATCGTCCAGGCACCCTGACTTTTCCAGGTCCCCCCAGCTTCTCCTTGACAATGCCCTCCATCACCATGCCCACCACCGATGTCAGGCTGACAGGCCTGTAGTTCCCTGCCACCTCCATTGATCCTCCCTTGTGGATAGGCACTATATGCGCCACCTTCCAGTCCTGGGGCTCCCACCCTGGGTGGTAGGCTAGGTGATGAAAAAACTGGGGTGAGTCCTGATTAGGAGCACAGAGATTTAAAAAAAACTAGAATGTAGTGCTGTGCAGAATTTTCAAATCCTGGCAGAACAAAATTTTGCTGAATTTTTGAAATTCCGCCAACATTCTGTTGAATTTAGCTAGAAACAGAATGGTGGAATTCAGCAGCAGAAAATGGTTGCAGAATGATTTTCCATGGAAAAATGCTGTTCAATAGAATATTATTCTGTGGATCACAACAGGCAAAATTCTGTAGAAGAACCAGTGAAATTCTAGCAGAAATTCCACTGGCGGAATGGTCATTCCACACTAATTTCACTGGTGGAATTCCGCATTTTGCACAACACTACTAGAGGGCTGTGTGGGGTATCAAAGTGAGCCAAAGACCACCGTCCATCATTGTCAGTATGAACTTTAAGAAGGGACCACTGTAAGATTTTATGAATTAGGTTAGAAACACCTCTCATTTTAGAGAGGGTGGTGCTGTGAAACTCCAAACCCGCCCAGCCCCTTTGAAGTTTACAGGCTTCCAGGTCTATAAGTTTAGTTTCCTGTAATAGAACCACCTGGGAGCACAATTTGCTAAAGTGAGTCAACACCAGTTTACATTTAATCAGGGAATTCAATCCCTGGACATTCCAACTGTGACATCGGATGTCAGCTATTATTCTGGTGAGAGAAGTAGGAAGGCATAATAAAGGAGTACAGAAAATATGCAAGCAGGCACTGAAACCTTTGCAAACCAAAGCAGGAACACAAAGTGAAAAGCATCCAGTGGCACACCAATGCCAGCACTACCGGGTACTACCTTTACAACAAATATGGTACAACTGAATATTAGAAATTGGTTGCACTCAGAACTATAATAAACAAGAAAAAACAGTAACAATAACAGATCAATCTTAAACACTATGGGCTAGATATTCAGAGGAGTTTCACAATGCGCAGCCGACTTGCACCAGTGCAATCACAGAAATGCGCCCTGGAGCCATATTAAACCAGCAGGAATGCACAGTGCAATATCCATTGCGCTGCTGCGCAACAGTAATGTATGTGGCACAAGTACAGGAAGGGATGCCCATGAATATGCTGTGCAATGGCATATTCAGCCAAAACACACAGCACAACTGAGTAGCAATTCAGAGAATGTGCCACACAGAGTTGAGCACATAAAAGGAGGCTCAACCACACACACTGCAGATGCACAATCCAGGGGAGTATAGGCCATGGATGCAGGACCATTCCTTATGGTACAGGTGATGAGGGGTGTGAGAAGGTGGGAGGAACAGCAACATGGCTGAGGAAGGGCCTGGCGACGGTATGCCCAACACAGAAAATACCTTGCCGGAATCACATTTGAGGACTACGGGGTCACCGAGATAGTGGGCCGGTACCTTCTGAAAAGTGCACTTCTGAGGCAGCTATGTGATCTGTGCCATGACAAACTGCATGCACTCACCATAAGGAGTCATGCCATGATGGTGGAGTCCAGGGTGATGGTGGTAATGTGCCTGCTCACCACTGGCACCTTCCAGACACAAGTGGGGACAACTGCTGGCATATCACAGTCAGCCACATTCCGTCTCCTCACACAGGTCCTCAATGCTCTGCTGCCACTTACTTTGGAGTACATGAGATTCCCAAGCACACAGGTAGAGCGTACAGCAAACATGCAAGAATTCCACAGGATGGCATGCATGCCCAGCATGATAGGAGCCAATGACTGCACCCATGTGGTCATACGCACACCACCTGGCCAAGAAGGGGCAGTATATATCAACAGAAAGGGCTACCCCTCTGTTAACTGCCAGGTGGTGTGCAATGCCACTGGGTGCATCATTAATGTGTGTGACACACACCCTTTAAGTACACATGATGCATTCATATGGCACCAGTCGATCCTGTACCAGTGGTTTGAGAGTGGAGTGATCCCAACGGGGCACCTAGTAGGTGAGCAGGACATGGGATGAGGTGACAGAGAGGCCATGCAGGGGTGTCCAGGGCCAAGGCACACATGGTTGTGGGATAGTGGCAGTGTGAAGCATAGGGGGTGGCCGTGGGAACATGCAATGCCAGGTGGTATCTAGCATATGTGTTCCCCCCACAGGTGGCAGTACATACCCCCTCTGGCCCTGGCTGCTCACCCCCATCCAGTGACCATTCAATGCTGTGGAGGAGGGGTACAACGAGGCACACATCACCAGTACTGGGTAAGTTACTTTTTCTATTACTTTTTATTATGTTTGGAAACTTGTTCCGGGAAGCTCTGTGCAGTCACTAACAAGGATAGAGAAGTACTAGAAAATGTAATTCACCTTACAATTATAGTTACTTATTTCTTTTTATACAAAAACTATACAAAAATATTAAATAACTATAACAGATTGCATTTTTTTAAAGTAATAGGTTCATTACTAATTACTTTCAAATAAATGTAATCAGTTACAGTTACAGATTTCCTTTGTATAAAAAGATATAAGTAATTATAACTGTAAGGTGTATTACTTTTTCCAGTACTTCTCCATCCTTGCTAGTGACTGCACAGAGCTTTCTGGAACACATTTCCAAAAGTAGTAGAAAGTAATAGAAAAAGTAACTTACCCAACACTGCACATCACAACACGCAATATCACAGAGCGAGTCTTTGGCATGCTCAAGATGCGATTCTGTTGCCTAGATAGATCCTGTGGTTCCCTACAGTGCAGCCCTGCAAAAGCCTGTGTCATATTCCTGGCCTGCTGCATGCTGCACAACATAGCCATTGACCATGGGATGGCTGTCCAGGTATATGAGGGCAACAGCAGCGATGATGATGAGGAGGACAAGCAAGACGGGGGTGTACATCCACCCATGGAAAGGAGGGACCTCAGGCTGGTGGCCCATGCCAGGAGGCACTCAGACACCACTGTGGAAGAGCAATACAGGAACCACAGGTGAGTACCATACATGGCAGTCATGTATGCATGGCACACCACACAGACAGAAAGACACGCACAACCACATAGGGATGCATTCAGGGGCACAGGAAACCACACAACACACACTGGTAACACGCAATCATGCAGACACATGCCCACACCACAGCAGAGGAGTACAGGTGGATCCACCCACCCAAGTGCCATGTCCTGGACACACATTTGGCCATACCTGGCTGGCACATGCAACACTACCACCACTACAGGGTGCACAGCAGGGCACAGAACAGCAGGTAGGACACACAGACAGATGTGGTAGGCAAGGTGTCAACACACACACAGCTGTACAGCAGGCTGCGGCATGGATCACAGGGTACATGCCGGCGCACAGGAAAGGCCAGCATGGTGCTGCTCTCATCACGCCCATGCCACATAGTCCAGCAGAACTGCCCTCACAGATGGTAGACGTGACACAGGTCACATGTATGTGACAGCACAAGCACAGGGCTACTCCCAGCCAAGTGTGCAGCAGCCTACAGCAGCGGGTAACAAGACCGGGCGGCACATCCAGCAGGCCTACCATGTGGTGCCACAGCTGCCACGGCCACGTGGGCAGCCACGCCCAGACTGTGTGGCAGGAACTGGCTGCTCAACAGCCACTGGTGGTGTCACCCACACATTGATGGGTGTAGGGGCCTGAGAACATGACCAGGTCCTCATGGGTGTGTAGAGATGGCAAACAGACTACTGCCGGGTGTGTTGGGAATTTACATGTCAATGGTCAGTGTCAGCTGTGCAGGGGTCACCAGTCACTGTGACCATGATGTGGACATGTCACTATTGGGAGTCCTGCTCACTCTGCAGTGCCCAGTGGATGCCAGCGATATAAATCTCGCAGCGATGGTCCCAGCAATGCGGTCCAGCGATGCGGTCATGGCCTCCTGCAGCTGCCAGAACTCACCAATCAGCTGAGCTCATCCAATGTCCCCTCACTCAACCAGTTGAGGCACCTCCAACTGCAGCGCACATATTTCTGCCTCAAGCATTGCCTGTGCTCATTCAGCCTGTCAGCACCTGGTGTATCATGGGGTTGTTGCTCACATGCTGGAGGGGCGGCGGCATGCCATGCAACATCCCTCACCTGGGAACGCTGCACAGGCATCTGAGCAGGTGGTGGGGATTGAGTGGGTGCTCTAATGGTGGCCCCTGTGGGGGGTTGCACAGTGGTCCCTGCAGCCCACTGCTGCATGCCAGCAGCCTGCTGGACCTGGCCTGAATCACTGGCATCCACACCAGCACCCTGACCACAGTCAGCACCAGCAGCAGCACTACATGCCACTGTGCGACCATGGTCTGGTGGTGCCTGCGTGGGCGTCATACCACCCGTGCTAGCATCCTCCACCTGTGTAGATATCTGTCCCCAGGATGGCATGACAATTCCAGTGCTGCCCAGGATCAGGGTTATGTCATCATCGCTGTCGGAGGTCTCCCCTCCTGTGTTGCAGGTGCAAGCACCGTTAGGGTGTCTGTGAGCAGGAGGTTGTCCAGTGGGTCATCATCACTCAGTCCTAGGAATTCCATGAGCTCCGTGCCGCTATGGTGCCCATTGTCTGTGGCCTGAATGCTGGATGACATCAATGGCACAGCCTTGTCAGGTCCCACATTGCTGGTCTCATCCAACACTGCACACCTGAGGCATGACGGAGCTGGAAGGCAGAATGAGCAGTATCAGTGTTGACTGTGGCACAGTGCATGCTGTGCCATGTACTGTGCAATGTATGCATGTGCATCACCAATGTGCCAGGCCACACCAATTGCTGGCTGTGCAGCACCACATGACAGGGCGACCATGCCACAGGCATGGCACAGGTGATGTTGACGATGTTGTGTAGCTGCAGAATGCGGAGTTTCACCAGCACACAGCTGGCAGGCATGGCAACCCCCACTATGACCCCACCCCTGGGCAATGCTTTATGCAGTGTGTTGCACTGCAGCCTGTGTCCGCAGTTGCTCTGCCTGTGCCATCATTTACCACTGTGCAGGCACAGCTGTAGGGCATGTAGGGTGACAAGCACATCCTGACCCCACCCCACCCTCCCAGCACATGGCCCAGGCAGCTGGCACACTGCTCACAGGGGCAATGGACATGCACGGTGTGCCCATGCATGGACTGCACCACACTATGCAGCACCAGTCATGAGTACACAGCACACCTGCAGTCACCCAGGCATGCCAGTGGCATGCACACGCCCCCGCCCCACAACACCTTCCAACATATTTACAGTGCTGTGATGGGCTGCCACCTGTCTGGAATCCCCTACCCAGAACACCCTCAATGGCTTCCCGGATGATGGTGGCCACAACAAACTCCTCCCTTACCATCATGATGGGTGCTGTACCCAGGCCACCGCACGTCCTAGTCCATGCCGCCCTGATGGCAGCAACCTTTTCCTTTATATGCCACCTGTCACTGCCCATCTTCTTTTTGTATTACTGTGCACTACATTTAAGGTGGTCATGGGCATTGACACACATGGCTACCTCCTTCCATCTAGTGACATGGTCCTGTGTGGTCCGAGTGGCCTCACTCAGTAGGTCCTATCTGTCCAGGTAGGCCTCAAACAGGGCCTGCTGCTCATCCTTCATGAAGTTGGGCCTCTGCTTCCATGCAGGCACCTGCTCCTCAGCTCCCACCGACACGGACATGTTGCAGCCTGTGGACAGTCAGACGGTGCACCAATGAGCAGCATTGTAGCAGTCCATGACATAGTACAGCATTGACCCCCAGCACAGCAGTAACAGTAACCAACACAGTGTGGACAGACTTACCTTAATAGCTGCAATACCTGTCAGTGACCTGTGCTGTGTTGTGGCATTTTTATAGCACAACTCATGCAAATGTGTCTCTGCAACTGGTAATGAAATGCTAATATGAGCGACTGCGCCTAGCATTGGCTTATGAGGCTATTTGCATACACTGGCTGAATATTGCAGAATTGCTCCTTGCACAACAGACTGTGTCATGCACAACATGAATGCATCGGAGCAATCCACTTGCACACTTCTGGAGCATGCGCGATGCGCATATGCACACCTGCCATGCATGATGATGGCAGGGCACTGTCCTGTGTGGTGTATCATGCATCTGATTTTATTGCGCATGCCAGTCTTATCACACATGCATTTGTGGGTGCGTGTCACACATGCAGCATGGGTGCACTGTAGTGCCGGACTGTGCAACTCGGACTGCTGAGCAATGGTAGTGACCATGCAAGGGCGGTCACTGTGCCATTGTTGTGCGGCCTGTGTGGCATCGCATGCCATTCACAGCATTGCAGCTCTGATGGCCCACATGTACGTGGGTCATGAACATGACTCTGAACTCCAACCTGTACTTCCAGGGTTGTGCAAATGCGGTAATGCATGATAAGCCACTGTTGTGCATGTCAATCATGCCTCTACATGCTGTAAGACCATGGTCTGTGTGTTCCTGTCATTCATGTGGCACAACATTGCTACACATGCTTTCAGTGCATGCCCCATTGCTCTGCATGACCGGTGGTCTGCACAGCTAGTGTGGAGTGGTTGACAGGAGAGGGGAAATGGGCCAAGAATTGGTCAGAGGCTGAGATGGCCAACCTGGTGGCTTTGGTGGAAACTCTGGTGGACCAGCTGTTTGTGCAGGGGATCTGAATGTGGCATGGTCCCAGGTGTGGGACCGTGTGGCAGAGGGCCTTGAGAGGCAAATGGGTGTTGCCCGGACAGGGGAGCAGTGTCGCCACTGATATGGGTACCTGTGGCTTTGTGACCCTGAGTGGCACAGGAGGTTGCGGGACCATGCCTGCCATGGATCCCTCCCACAACCAGGTAGGTGTATCCATGCACTGAGCATGCTGCCATCATCCAGTATTTGTGCTATTGGGTGTGCTGTCTGTGCATTTGCACCTGCACATGGGGAACCCGGCACTGGTGGGTGGTGTGTGTCCAGTTGTGCAGCACCATGTGCTTGTGTGTTAAACAGTGCCAGAGGCCCCAACACCATACCCGTCACACAGGACGGGGTCCCTGAATGGGCTGCAGCAACGCTGTGCACTGTGTCTGGCCTCAGGAGTGGGGCTGTTCATGGCATGCCACTCATGTCCCTTTCTGTCTGTGTGTCATCTACAGGGCCAGAGGTGCACAGGAGGGCCAGGGAGGACACCAATCGTGGGGACCAGCACCATGATGTTGGTGCTGCAGCAGGGCCTGCACAGCGCCAGGCAGGTGAGTGTGTGTGGCATGATTCAGTTAGCATTGCAGGGCCTGGGATGGGTGGGGCCAGCACATCTCCAGTGCACTGCCACTATGCAGGGCTATGGCATGTGTTGGCACACTGGCACCACTGCCTGTATTGGGCAACAGTGTGGGTGACAGGGACATGCGCAGGCCCTCTGTGTGGTGGCATCCTGCTGTTGTCACAGATGGTGTGTGTGTGTGTGTGTGTGTGTGTGTGTGTGTGCACGTCCCACAGTTCATGCATGCTGCTGCTGAGTGGCTCTTGTATTGACCATGGGGGCATTGCTCCAACACTGTGTGGCACCTGTGCACAGGGCTGGATGCATGGCGCTCTATGGCGTGCCACCTGGTATGTATGTGGAACGCTGATAGGTCTGCTGTGGCTGTGCTATTGGTGGTTTCATCCATGGGAGGGCACTGCAGCTGTTCTATGCACACACTGCCCTCGCGGGGGGGGGGGTCTGCTGTGTGGAGCCTGTCACTTAGTGGCTTTTCTGTGTTCCCCTTTCATAAGTCATCCCGAGCTAAGTGGTGGACATCAGCATGTTGGTGTTCTCGGCTGAGGTCTTCTGCAGCTACAGTGCCTGATACAGTGGCTCATCACATGCATGGCAGTGCACATCCTGCTCAACCGGCAACTCCTGATGGCCACAAGGGAGTTGGTCTCAGAGGTGCACAGCATGCACCTGGCATTGAGATGGCTATGGTGATAGCCAGTGGACTTTGTTCAGACTACCCTTTCTCCCTCCCCTGCACTCCACACACCTGGACTGTTGTTTGTGTTCTCTTGTTCACCCTGCATTGTTCCCTACCCATTCCACTTGGTGTCCCTTAATCTGTTTCATCATGTGTTGTCCCATTACCTTTTGCTGTGTTTGCCCTGTTGACACCACTATTTATGTTTCTGCTTTTCTGTTCTGCATTTTGTAGTAAAGAATGTTCTACCTTCTGCCTGTGCATTTCTGTGTCTCCTTCACATGCCTGCTGCTACACTGTGCTGCTGTTGTTCATTGCTGTGGTTGGGTAGGTCCCTGTCTGTGCTATGTGCTGTCCCCACTGTGTGGTTCTGTTGTTTGCACAGTGGCCTGTGTGCCACGTTCCTCTGTGTCATTGATCACTGGGTGTGGGCTGTGCAATTCACTTGTGCTTGGTATTGTGCCATGTCTCCCTGTCTGCCTGTGCTGGCCTGTTTACCCCCAGCCATGGTGTCCATCCCTGTGCTGGTGTGCTGTGGGGTGCTGTGTCTTGTTTCCATGTGTATCTGCATGGTGTGTGCATCATGGGCCTGGTGCATGTGTGGTGGTGTGGCTGTGGCACACTGTACATGCATGGTGCCTTCACACAGTGGCTGTGGTGTCTTCCCATCCCATGGTGGCTGTCGGAACAGTGGTTATGGGGTGCCCAGGCTCGCAGCCATCCATTCCATTGGTGTTCCTTGCTTTGTCACATTGGTCACTGGGGTCTGTATGGGGGCACTGAGCATTGTCCGATGTATTTTGGCCCTGTGCCTGTCCTGTGCCTCTTGCCCAATGTCTCCTTGTGGTTCACCCCTGCCACCCCTGCCTTGCTCCTGTGCCCTTGTGCAGCCCTGCCTGTGTTCACTTGTGCATGGTGGGCCTTGATCCACCTGCTAGTTTCAGCATGCACTCTTGCTCCTGCACAGTCCAGGTTGTTCCGGTGCATGTCTGGTTGTGCAATGGGGCATTTGTGTTATTTTCAGTGTGTTTTGCAAAGGTTCATATCTGTGGTGCATCAGCTGAATATTGCATCGTTTTCCTATGGCACACCTGCTTTGTGCTGTGCATCCCATTGCACACATTCAGGGCGCACTTTTGAATATCTAGGCCTATGTAACTATGTTTGGAAACTACCCTTTTTTACTTTAGTAAATGTTTTTTTCTTTGCATTTAATTTTAAATTTGATACGTTTTATTTATTTGTGGAAAAATGATTCACATTTGTTTATTTTATTGTAATAAATGCTCACGTTTTGAAAAATTAATGTATTTTTATTTCATAACAGTAAAAATATATATAAATCATACATCACTGTCTGAGTCATTTTTGAAATTTTTGAAACCTTATACTGCTTCAAAGTGTAAAACATACATGACTATTACATTGCCGTTGAACAAAAATATTCAAATCCAAATCTGAAACATATCTGCAAAACATACACATCACCTCAAGTAAGACGCAAAGCATGTATATTTAGAATATTTTTTATTAAGCGTGCTTTATACATACATTAAGAATATATAACAAGCTGTCAAAGTGTAAACAAACAATAAACTTATATATCTCTACAACACAGAGGATCAGACAACAAAATGGAAACATCTCACCCCCGGAATGCCACTTCCAAAAAGAACACTTCTCTTAGAAAATAATAACAGCAATACAACAGTGGGGTGAGTTGCAGAACATTCTTAAGAAGCAGTCCCAGATACAGAGTAAGCCCTGGACAATGGGGGTGCAATGGGGGTGAATTTTGGCAAAGTCAGCTGGAGGGCTGACTTTGCCAAAATGGGTGAGTGCCTAAGGAATGCACTAGCAAATGGGCAGGAAGGAGGGGTGGAAGAACATTGGGGAATAATAAAAACTGCCATCACAGAGGTAACGAGCCTTTGTGTGAAGCAAATAAACAAAACAGAACAAAACGATGTAAGAAACCACTATGGTTCTCAAAGGAAGTGGCAGTGAAGGTTCAAGAGAAAAAGAAAGCATTCAGGAAACATAGAAACATAGAAACATAGAATCTGATGGCAGATAAGGACCGCTTGGCCCACCCAGTCTGCCCATTTCCCTACCTGATGGATAAGCTGCAGATCCTAGTTAACCAGCAGCCTACTTCTTCCTACCCCCACCCCCTAGAATTGCCTTATGACTGTCCCATGCATGCTTGAATTCCACCACTGTTTTTGACTCCACAACCTCCTCTGGAAGGCTGTTCCATGCATCCACAACCCTCTCTGTGAAAAATACTTCAAATTACCTCTCAGCCGCCCCTTCTATCTTCAAATTGTGCCATCTTGTTCTTGCACACCTCTTTTTTTGAAAGATGCTACCCTCTTGGACTTTGTTGATTCCCTTGAGGTACTTGAAAGTTTCTATCATGTCCCCCCTCTCCCTCCTTTCCTCGAGGCTATACATATTAAGCTCCTTAAGTCTCACTTCATATGTCTTCCGGTGCAGACCCTGCACCATTTTAGTTGCCCTCCTCTGGACAGCTTCCATCCTGTCTATGTCTTTGCAGAGATTGGGTCTCCAGAACTGCACGCAGTACTCCAGATGTGGTCTCACCAGCTGTCTGTACAGAGGGATAATAACTTGTTTTCTGCTGGTGATGCCTCTCCCTATGCATCCCAGTATCCCCCAGCCCTCCTTGCTGCCCTCTCACATTTCTTGCCCACCTTTAGGTCATCTGATATGACTACCCCAGGTCCCTTTCCATTTTTGTTGTTGTTAGTATCTCACCCCCATTGTGTACTCTTCCCTGGGTTTTGTTTCCAGGTGCATTATTTGCACTTCTTAGCATTGAATCTAAGTTGCCATACATTTGACCATTCCTCTAATCTTGCCAAGTCCCTTCTCATCCTTTCCACCCCACCTTGTGCATCAACTCTGTTGCAGATCTTTGTGTCATCTGCAAAGAGACATACTTTTCCTTCCAGTCCCTCTGCAATGTCGATTATAAAGACATTGAAGAGGACCGGTCCTAATACTGAACCCTGTGGTACCCCACTGCTAACCCCCCTTTTTTCAGAGTGGACTCCATTTACTATTACTCTCTGTGTCCTATTCTCCAGCCAATTCTTTACCCAGGCTGTCATCTTGGGACCCACTCCCAGGCTGGCTAACTTGTATATTAATCTTTTGTGTGGGACTGTGTCAAATGCCTTGCTAAAGTCTAGGTAGGCCATGTCCACAGCCCCTTCCTGATCTACTACTTTGGTCACCCAGTCAAAGAAATCTATCAGATTTGTCTGGCATGACCTTCCCGCTGTGAATCCATGCTGCCTTGGGTCCTGTGCCCCTCTGGCCTCTAGATACTCAACAATTCTTTCCTTCAGAAGTGATTCCATCATTTTCCCTACCACTGAGGTTAAACTAACAGGTCTGTAGTTTCCTGCTTCTGCCTTGCTCCCACTTTTGTGAAGGGGAATCACATCTGCCCTCCTCCAGTCCTCAGGTACCACCCCATCCTCCCATGATTTGTTAAAGAGGGTAGTCAGTGGTGTCACTAGTTCTACCCTCAGTTCTTTTAGAATTCTGGGATGAATCCATCAGGCCCCATTGCTTTGTCCACCTTTCAGTTTTAAGAGCTCTTTCAGAACTCTTTCTTCTGTAAATGGGCTGGTATCAACTTCTGTATCCAGAGTGTTTCTACTGTTTGTTTTAGGTACCTCCCTCTTCCTTTGTAAATACTGAGCAAAATATTTGTTTAGTATCTCTGCCTTTTCACAGTCACCTCTGCCCACCCTCCCTCCCCTTTATTAAGCCTCACTATCCCTCCCTTGGTCTTCCTTTGCTCCCTGATGTACCTATAAAAGGTTTTTTCCCCCTTCTTAACTGAGTTGGCTATCTTTTCCTCGGTTTGGGCCTTTGCTGTTCTGACTGCCTTTCCAGCTTCCTTTTGCTTTAACTGATACAGTTCTCTGTCCTGTTCCTTCTGTGATTCCTTGTACTTCCTGAATGCTTTCTTTTTCTCTTGAACCTTCACTGCAACTTCCTTTGAGAACCATAGTGGTTTCTTACCTCGTTTCATTTTGTTTATTTGCTTTACACAAAGGCTTGTTACCTCTGTGATGGCAGTTTTTATTATTCCCATTGTTCTTCCACCCTCCTTCCTGCCCATTTGCTAGTGCATTCCTGGCACTCACCCATTTTGGCAAAGTCAGCCTCCTAAAATCCAGTACCTTTGTCTTTGTATGGCTTGACTCTATTGCTGTGTTTATTGTGAACCATACTGTTCGATGGTCACTAGTTCCCAGATGGCTACCCACTCTACATCTGTGATCCTCTCTTCATCTCCATTTGAGAGAACCAGGTCTAAGATTGCTCCCTCTCGAGTGGGCTCCAATACTAGTTGTTTAAGGCATGACCCTGTAGAGCATCCAGAATAACCCCACTCTTAGAAGTGGCTGCTGCAACTGCACTCCAGCTAACATCTGGCATATTCAGATCACCCATCAGCAATATCTCCCCTTTATCTGCCATTCTAAGTATACTTTCTATCATTTCCTTGTCCATTTCCTCCTCTGAGAGAGGGGTCTGTATACAACCCCTGTGCGGATTGTGGTGCCATTGCCTGCCTCCAAATTGATCCACAGTGCTTCTTCTCCTCCCTGTTTACCCTTTTGTTCTGTTGCTTTGATTTCTTCTCTTATGTAGAGAGCTCCTCCTCCTCCTCTTTTACCCTCCCTGTCCCTCCTGTAGATAGTGTATCCTGGTATGTTTACGTCCTAGTCATGGTTCTGTGTGTACCATGTTTCTGTGACTGCCACAATATCCAGATCTTCCTCCTCCATCAAGGCCACTAATTCAGGAAGCTTGTTACCCAGACTGCGGGTATTGGTACTCATTGCTCTCCATTTTTTGATGGCTTTACCTTCTGTAGCAGCAACCCCCACTGACCTTTCTACCTTGGTCTTTTTCTCATTTAGTACCCTGTTTTGTAGGGGGAGGCTGGGATTTTCCTTCTGCTTATCTGTGCCTCCCCCCTTGACTAGTTTAAAGGCTTGCCAATGAAGCATTTAAACAGATTGCCCAAAAGACTTGTTCCCTTCCTGGACAGATGCAGACCATCCTGCCAGTATAGGCTGGTGTCCCTCCAGGTGGAACCCCAGTCCCCAATGAAGCCAAACCCCTGTGCTCACACCATTTTTAACCATTTGTTAAACTGCATGGTGCAAAGTACCTCGCCTCACTCATGCCACTGACAGGCAGCACCTCTGAGAAGGATACTGTGTGTGCTACTTGTCTTAAGCCCTCCCCAACTCTACAAAGTCCTTTGCACTGCTCTAATCTCATGATGAGCCAAGTCATTTGTCCCTAGGTGGACAATGATGTCCAGCTCGACACTCGTGCAACTGTTCTCGTGATCCTAAGGATGCGCTTCCTGTCCCTCAAGCCATGACACCAGGCAGGCACCTTACTTCAGTTTTCCCTGCTCCCCCAGTTCTATCCCCCAATAATTGAGTCCCCCACCAGGCGCTGCTTTCTTTCCCTGTGGTGCCCTCTGCCTCCTTCCTGAGGGCCTCCCTTGTGACAGTTGTCTGCACCCTCCTTAGTCTCCTCTGCAGGTGCATCCATAGGGGAACTATGCTCCCCCAGAATGGTGTATGGATTGTGGAGTGTAACAACTGACTGGGTGTGCCTCTGTTCCACCACCCTTACCCTCCCTGAGCCCACTGTGGTCCAACTGCTGTGCTTTCTTCACAACCTCTGAGGTAGTGGTGGTGGCTGTGGTGCTCCCTGGATGGGGGAGGTTCCCTTGCCACTGACCAGTGCGGCCTGAAGATGGGCAATTTCCTCCCTCTGGGCAGATAGTTGTCTGCAAACAGGCAGGATCTCAGCCCAGAAAGACTCCGAAGACTGCTGCCCCACAGCCATTACATTGTACTACTCCCCACATAACTGTCTACCTTGTTTAGTTTTTTTTTGCGTGTGTGTGTGATTGGTGCGTTATATGAAATATATGTATTTATATAATGTGTATGCTTATATTGACAGTGCAGTGTGCTAGACTGGATATGACAGTGATGTGTACCTTGCCTCTTGAGGAAATGATGTCAGAACCCCAGGTATAAATGAACTATTTCCAGGCATGGGTGGGGTCAGGGGTGGGAAGGGGTTGGGCCTAAACTGTGCCCTCATGAAACAATCAGCTAAATGCTCTGACCTACCGATGCGATGAGTGCCTTCCTGTCAGCAAGATGCCATACACAACAATTTGTAATACTGCTTCAAACCAATTTGACAGAGAAAATACCCTGCTAATCAAACAGAGAAAAATCCAAACATCCAAGTCAGACACAGGTAAACCTCCCCAGCCCCAAAAGAGCCTGGTGACTTGTGCACTGAAAATAGTCAGCCCCAAAACACGTCAGCTGTGCAGAAGGGCAGACACAGAAAACAGTATTTAGCCTATGTGGGTTTAAACTCTTCCTGCACTGAAAACCTTAACACTTGTAACCAAGTAAGTACAAGGAATCACAGAAGAAGCAGGACAGAGAACTGTATCAGTTAAAGCAAAAGGAGGCTGGGAAGGCAGTCAGAACAGCAAAGGCCCAAACCGAGGAAAAGATAGCCAACTCAGTTAAGAAGGGGGATAAAACCTTTTATAGGTACATCAGGAGCAAAGGAAGACCAAGGAGGGATAGTGAGGCTTAATAAAGGGAGGAGGGTGGGCAGAGGGAGACTGTGAAAGGCAGAGATACTAAACAAATATTTTTGCTCAGTATTTACAAATGACGAGGGAAGGTACCTAAAACAAACAGTAGAAACACTCTGGATACAGAAGTTGATTCCAGCCCATTTACAGAAGAAAGGGTTCTGAAAGAACTCTTAAAACTGAGGGTGGACAAAGCAATGGGGCCCGATGGGATTCTTCCCAGAATTCTAAAAGAACTAAGGGTAGAACTAGTGACACCACTGACTACCCTTTTTAACAAATCATGGGAGGATGGGGTGGTACCTGAGGACTGGAGAAGGGCGGATGTGATTCCCCTTCACAAAAGTGGGAGCAAGGCAGAAGCAGGAATCTACAGACCTGTTAGTTTAACCTCAGTGATAGGGAAAATGATGGAATCACTTCTGAAGGAAAGAATTGTCGAGTATCTAGAGGCCAGAAGGGCACAGAACCCTAGGCAGCATGGATTCACAGCGGGAAGGTCATGCCAGATGAATCTAATAGATTTATTTGACTGGGTGACCAAAGTAGTAGATCAGGGAGGGGCTGTGGACATGGCCTACCTAGATTTTAGCAAGGCATTTGACACAGTCCCACACAAAAGATTAATATGCAAGTTAGCCAGCCTGGGAGTGGGTCCCAAGATGACAGCCTGCGTAAAGAACTGGCTAGAAAATAGGACACAGAGAGTAATAGTAAATGGAGTCCACTCAGAAGAAAGGGGGGTTACTAGTGGGGTACCGAGGGTTCAGTATTAGGACTGGTCCTCTTCAATATCTTTATAAGCGACATTGCAGAGGGACTGGAAGGAAAAGTATGTCTCTTTGCAGATGACACAAAGATCTGCAACAGAGTTGATGCACAGGGTGGTGTGGAAAGGATGAGAAGGGGCTTGGCAAGGTTAGAGGAATGGTCAAATGTATGGCAGCTTAGATTCAATGCTAAGAAGTGCAAGGTAATGCACCTGGGAAACAAAAACCCAGGGGAAGAGTACACAATGGGGGTGAGATACTAACAACAACAAAAATGGAAAGGGACCCTGAGGGTAGTCATATCAGATGACCTAAAGGTGGGCAAGCAATGTGAGAGGGCAGCAAGGAGTGCTGGGGTGATACTGGAATGCATAGGGAGAGGCATCACCAGTAGAAAACAAGAAGTTATTATCCCTCTGTACAGACAGCTGGTGAGACCCCATCTGGAGTACTGCATGCAGTTCTGGAGACCCAATCTCCGCAAAGACATAAACAGGATGGAAGCTGTCCAGAGGAGAGCAACTAAAATGGTGCAGGGTCTGCACCGGAAGACATATGAAGAGAGACAAAAGGAGCTTAATATGTATAGCCTCGAGGAAAGGAGGGAGAGGGGGGACATGATAGAAATGTTCAAGTACCTCAAGGGAATCAACAAAATCCAAGAGGGTAGCATCTTTCAAAAAGAGAGGTGTGCAAGAACAAGATGGCACAATTAGAAGATAGAGGGGGGCGGCTCAGAGGTAATGTAAGGAAGTATTTTTTCACAGAGAGGGTTGTGGATGCATGGAATGGCCTTCCGGAGGAGGTTGTGCAGTCAAAAACAGTGGTGGAATTCAAGCATGCATGGGACAGTCATAATGCCATTCTAGGGGGTGGTGGTAGGAAGAAGTAGGCTGCTGGTTAACTAGGATCTGCAGCTTATCCAGTAGGTAGGGAAATGGGCAGACTGGGTGGGCCAAGCAGTCCTTATCTGCCGTCAAATTCTATGTTTCTATGTTTCTATATAATAGAAAGCCAAGCATGTAAGGGCCTCATCTGGCCCAATAACTTTTATGGTAATGATACAGAGAAGCAATATACATCCTACATTTAGTGCACTCAAAACCTTGTTATGCCATTCAATCTAAGAGGAAATTTATCAGCTGTCTAATGACGAAGCAACACTGCTTTAGCCAGCACCACAATTAGGGCATTGTGCCCCTTACAGCGACCTAACCCTCTGCCCTATAGTGACCCACAATTCAGGTTTCTAGGATAAAAATATCACTAAGGGTTAAAGTATGGTCTAGCCAGTAATTAATTTTATTCCAGAAAGTCATTGCTTTCTCATATGTCCATAATATGTGGAACAAAGACCAGTCTATTTTTCCACATCTAAAACAGGTGGAGTTGGTTGTCCTGCCTTCATATCTTATGCAATTTTATTTTGTGAGGAGGATATGAATATAAATGATATGGTGTTTTAAACTGTATTGATCTTGTTTAACATATTTATATAGATCTACCCATACGTGATGCCAGTGTGCTTATGTCCAATCAAAGTGAAATACCTCTTGCCAATAAAAACATGATCCAGACAATTTTTCTGGGTCCAGCAACTGAAGGATTTGGTAAAGGATTGTGGAATATCTTGAATACAGTGAGTTACAAGACCCAAGGCAGCATGGTTTCACAATAGGGAGGTCATATCAAATGAATATGATAGATTTCATTGACTGGGTGACCAAGGAAGTTGAGCAGGGTGGAGTGTGGATGTGGTCCACACATATTTTGGTAAGGCATTAGACACGGTTCCACATAGGAGACTGGTAAGCAAGCTGGGTAGCTTAGGAGTGGGTCCAAAGGTGGCAAACTGGATAAGAAATTGGTTAGGGGATAAGAGACAGAGGGTAGAAGTAAACAGAGTACATTTGGAGGAAGGGAGGGTGACCAAAGGTGCGCCTCAGGGATCAGTGCTAGGACTGGTCCTCTTTAATGTCTTTATAAGGGACATAGCAGAGGAACTGGAAGGGAAGGTCTGTCTCTTTGTGGATAACACCAAAATCTGCAATAGAGTGGACACTCCGGGGTGGTGGAAAGGATGAGCAGATACCTGAGAAAACTAGAGGAGTGGTCAAGGGTATGGCAGCTGAGTTTCAATGCAAAAAAGTGCAGAACAATACACTTAGGGCACAGAAACCCAGAGACGGAGTACAAAATGGGTGGAGTGGTATTGATGACCACTAAGCAGGAATGAGACCTGGGGGTAATCATATCGGGTGGCTTAAAGGTGGCCAGGCAGTGTGACAAGGCAATAGATAGGGCAAGTGGGATTCTGGGCTGCATAGAAAGGGGTATCAACAGCAGAAAGAAGGAGGTGGTGTTGCCTCTGTATATAGTAGATCACAGGTAAGACCCAACCTAGAGTACTGTGTTCCATTCTGGAGACCAGAACATAGACAGGGTGGAGGCAGTCCAGAGGAGGGCAACTAAAATGGTGTAGGATCTACATCAAAAGCAGTATGAGGAAAGACTAAATGATCTCAATATGTACACCATGGAACAGAGAAGGGACATATGATAGAGACCATTAAATACTTCACGGGGGTAAATAAAGTACAGGAGGGGAGCATTTTTCAGAAGAAAAGATGTTCAAGAACAAAGTGGACATGCTATGAAGCTGAAAGGGGGTACATTCAGGAGAGATATGAGGATGTACTTCTTTTTTTGTTATCAATGATTTATTAAAGTTGTAAAAGGATAGTACAGCAATGATGGAATACAATCATAGTTGAAACATTCCAAAATACCCCACACGAATACATAAGAAATGAGCAATGGAGTGTTACAGATAAAAAAATTCAGAACAAAGCGTCACCCAAAAACATTATCTGAATTAACATGAGAAACAATACTGATAAACACTCAGTAGACAATCATAATATACTATACAAGAAACTAGAAACATCTACCTTCCCATCAACTCCCCAAAAAAGAAAAAACACAGAAACTACTCAATGAGAACCTGAATTATATCCTAGCAAATCCCCATTAAGCAAGCCCACTGAGGTCACCCACTTTTCCCATATTTTACAATAACGAGGAAAGTCTTTTCTTCTCCAATAGATAACCTGATAAAAGTCTGTTGCTTTAGAGAGCATCAGTTTCCATTTAAATATAGATGGCATTTCTGTGGACCTCCAATTCAGAAGTCAAAGCCTCATAGCTTGCAAGGCAGACACAAAAGCAGCCCTTTGCAAACCAAAGCCCACCCATCTAGAAAACTTGAATCCGCCAAAACCCAAAAAAGGGGGATCTAGGAATGAAGAGTTGCAGAGCATCTTCTAAACAACTAATAATATGATTCCACTAATCCCTCAATAAAGCACATTCCCATAAAATGTGATAAATCATGCCAGAACTCTGATGGCATTGCCAACATAGCTCATAGCTTAGAATGCCCAATTTCACTTACTGAACTGAAGTGCGATGCCATCTGGAAAATATTTTCTTCTGTATCAATTGAAGTTTGAGGTCAAGAGAAGCCTTATGGACTACCATCCAGTAATGTGCCCATTTCTCTGCATCAATAACAAAACCCATATCCTCCTCCCACTACAACCTAGAGGATGTACTTCTTCACAGAAAGTGTGTTGGATTCCTGCAACATCCTTCCAGGAGAGGTGGGGTGGGGCAAAAACAGTTGCAGGATTCAAGAATGCATGGGATAAGCACAAAGACATCATAGTGGAAAGGAAGGGGGAGGTAGAAAGACCTTTAGATTAGGCATGGTCTGATGTTGTAGTATAGGAAGGGAGAAATCGGCAGACTGGATGGGCCAAGTGGTCCTTATTTGATGACAAAGTCTTTGTTTCTGTGTTTCTATGTAAAGTGTTAAAATAGCATAAGAAAATTCCACTGCCTGTATTGATGACTCCAGAGTGTCGCTCCCACTATCAGACCATGGGGGAGCACAGGTGTGATGTAATTGTGTGAGATAATTGGAGCTATTTAAAAGTGGTCTGAGAGGGTAAACTGAACTTATGCCGAAGCTTTGAAAAATCCAATAATCTTCCTTGCTCAGCAATCTGGGCCACAGAACAGCATCCATAATCAGAATAAAACTAGGAGAAATAGGCAGATGATCTATTTTAAAATTAGGTATGGAAAATATTGTTTGTGTGACATTCCTCACCAAAGAAACACATAAATATGAACATGGCTTGGTATGGGCACTAAGAGACTAGTAGATGGGAATCTGCTTAAGAATATGTGGGTGACACTAGAGGACAAAAATAAGAAACTATCAACATGGATCCCAAACCTCTGACCCAACTCTTGCTCTATTCCCAACCATTATGGTTCATACCACTCAGTTGAGACCCCCTCCCAACCTCATCCACATCTAAGATATTTACTTCCATAGAGGGCCAGGTAATATAAGAAAAAATTAGGGAGACGGAGCCCCCACCCAAATATTTACAATTAGTCAATTTAAAATAGGACCTCTGAACCAATTTATTGTGCCACAGAAAATTGTTTAATACAATCTGTAACTGAGTACAGAATGACTTGGGCAAAAATATATTTAACACCCTGAGGGAGTACAAAATCCAAGGCAGCATGCTCATTGCAACTAGTGGTGGGCGAAGTGGCCCCAATTCGCTCCACAAAGTGAGCCGCGGAGTGAAGGTGGATTCGCGGAGTGCTACGCAACGTGAAGCGGAGTATTTCACATTATAATGGGTAACGTGAAGTCCATTAAAAACAATGACTTCGTGTTACTCCACCTTCCCAAACCACTACTCCATCAATTCTTAAGGCGAAGTACATTGAAAACAATGTACTTCACCTCACTTTGCCTTGTTTGTAAGCTCCAAAGGTGAATTTTGCAGTGATTCATGGGATTTCGGTCACATGGGCTCTAGATTGTTCTGCACAGCCTCAGTTTGGAGTAGTGTGTGTATGAAGCTGTAGGAGAGAATCTGCTCTGAGAGCTCTGTGATTCAAACCTTCTAAAAGCTGTTAAAAAGCCTTTTGGGGTCATTTGTTTTACTGAAACTTTAGTTCATCGATTATAGGAAACCCTCCTGTGCTTATATCAATGAGCGTTTATTGTTTGTGTGTGGATTTTGAATGTTAATATGCAATATTCAGTCTGTGTACTGAGAGACAGTGGAAGTGTGCTTTGGGGGGAGGGGCATATCTGTGGTGTAGGTAGATTAACTTGGAGAAAAAGACAGAGCTTTCTGTTTTGGTGATATTTTTCTTGTATAACTGTGTTAATGTACACACAGTAATATTTTCAATAATTTTTGCCATTTTTTGACTGATTGTTGTGTACCACAGTGCATAATTTTAGTTTGTTTAAAATATGTGGTTATATTACTGAAGTTTTCAATTTGCTAAGCATTACTTAATGTGTGTGTGAGTATGCGTGTGACACGTGTCATCAAATCGGACACCTTTTATTGTGCCACATAATTTCAACAATGTGAATCTGCTATGCTATCCAATGTAGCTGTGTAATTTTTGTACTTCTTTGTGGTATCTTTACTAGTACTAGTTCTAGTGACTGTTACTGCAGCAGTGCAATACACTGCCCCCCCACCATGGCCTGCCCCAACCAGAAAAGGAATTATTTTCCAGATTTTTGAATTTCTGATGGTGAGCATTGGTTAGGTAGTGTGCCTTTGCATCTGCATCTCTTCAGTGTGCAGCGCAATCTTAAACTGTCTGTGCATTTGCATCTCTTTAGGGCCCAATCTCCATCTCTAACTTAAGTCACAGTTGTTTCTTTGGCTTCCCTTCAGAGTACTGGACAGATGTGGTGCATAATTCTGCATGAACAGTGTACTCATTAATATGTATATTTAAGTCGGGACCATTATCATGAGTCATTCATCATACAAATCACATTCTTCATCATCACAGACAGTCACAAATCACGATTTACAATCACGTCATGAATCACAACATTAATCTTTTTTAATAGTTACTTGGATGTATTGTAAGCCTGTATTGTAGTATCTCTCCATGCTTCACCACTCCTCCATTGTACTCATTAATGAGTGTTTTTAAGTCAGGAAGTTTTGTGTCACACCTCATGGGGGGGGGCCCGGGGAAGTACAGCCATAGGCATTCACATTTCGTCATCATCAGGGTCACAAATGCAGTCACAAATCTCAATTTACAATCACTTCACAAATCACAACATTAATTTTTTTTAGTAGTTACTTGGATGTATTTTAAGCCTGTAAGAAAAATTAAATTTTCAGAAAGAGCAAATTAAGTAAAAAAGAGTACAGAAAAGACAAAAAAATGTAGCTTTTAAAAAAGCTGTTGGGTCTAAATCAAAGTTTAAATCTCCTCCTCTCTGATCTCAAAGTATCAGCAGTTACAAAGCACACTACTCTCTCTCCATACACAGGAGAAAGTAAAAGTGTTTGCTTGTATGACTCACTTTCTTCCTGCCTAGCTAAAGAGCATGTGATTTACAGCACTGTAAGCCATGTGATGTGTGGGGGGGCTGCCAAATCTGAAACACCAAGTGGGTCACTTAGAATCATAATGAGGAACGTGAAGTCCATTAAAAACAATGACTTCGCCTTACTTCGCATTGCCATTCCGCCTTAATGCAAAGTGATAATGACAAGGCAGAGTGAGCACTTTGCATTGCCCACTCCATGTAGCGGAGTGGCAACGCAAAGTGCCCACTTCACATTCACTTTGCCGGCGGAATTTAAATTCGCTGCATCTCTAATTGTAACAATACTAATTGTTCCCCACAATGTAATGAGTATGGAGGACCATCTTTGAAGGTCCAATTTAATGGCATGAATTAGGGGCTCTAAATTATTCTTCTTGAGGTCCGAGAGCTGTTGAGTAACAATTATACCCAATATGTCAGAGCCTTTGGTTCCCAGGGGAGCCCCATATCAGTCACCTCTGATTTGCTCAGTAATGAATTTAAAGGCGTGCCATTAGTTTTTCCCAAATTAAAAATATAAGCCACCACCTAACAGCTATGTCTCATGCCCCAAGATACTTTAATGGGGCTGGATAAGACTCCATTACAGAAAACTCAGGCAGAAGGAAGGGTATACAGAACCTTCACTCACATCACAAATTCAGCTGGAATGTTGTAAGCTTGAAGGGATTCATGAAGAAATGGTCAGGGATCTCTATCAAAGGCTTTCTCAGCATCTAAGGACACCAGGGCCACAGGGACATCATTTGTTCATGATGCTGAGATATGATGGTGGAGTCTGCACAAGTGGTCACTCAAGGTTTGACCCTTCATAAAGCCAACTTATTCCACCATGATAGGATCCTCCCACGCACCCTATTGGCCCAAATGTTGGCAAGTATCTTAAAATCAGTATAAATTAGGGAGATCTGTCGGTAGCTACTTAAAAGGAATTTGTCTTTTCCAGGCTTTAAGAACAAGGTAATATGGGTGTCTGTAAGTGAATTATCAGTGAAGACCCTTGAATAAATTAAACTGAATACATTTACTAGTACCAGTGCTAACTCATTAATGAAAGTCTTGAAAAAATTAGCCAAGATGCCATCTGGCTCTGTCTCTATTAAGTTAACCAATAGCTACCCAAACATCTTCAATAGTAATAGGCCCCAGAAGTGCATCATTTGGGGCCTCAGAGAGGTGAGACAGTGGATCTCTAAAAAATTCCTAACATATGTTCAAAGAAGGGGGTCCTGTTGGTCACTGGCATACAAACTATCAAAAAACTGTTGAAATGCCCCCACAATGGCCTATGGTTGTGTGATGAGGTCTGGGGTTCCATCCACCCATAAACTTTTGACCACCCTCAGAGTATCCTGATGTCACAATCAAAGGACTAATCATATTCCAGTCTACTCCTCCTGGTCAATATATTGGATTTAGTTCTGAAAATTGCCAACTTGGCTTTCTCACAGCCCAAAGAGGCATATTGTGCTCGAAGAGTGTTATGATTTATCCAGGATTGCTCAAGAGAGGTGGATGTAAGCCCACCCTATGTGGACCTAATCTGATGTAAATGATTTGCAGCTTTTTGTTGCTGCTCCCAGTGCTTTTTAGTGGCTATCCTTATAACAGCTTTTGCACCCCCCCCCCCACAAAACATCTAGTTGGGGTTCACAGGCCCAGATGGTTTAAAAAAATTGTGAATATATACTGACACAGTTTCTCAACTTTTTTCATGCCCCACAATAATTGGTAATTTAACCACCAGACAGAGTCTTTCTCCATCCCCCCCATACAGTATATGATGGGTCAGAGAGACATGGGGAAGGCATGATCCAATAAAAATATTGCACTTATTTTATAGCCCAACAAGCCCAGAATACTTTCCTGTTTAATTAATAAGAAATCCAATCTGTCAAAGGAATTATGAGGGATGGAATGGAAAGTATAACTGTGCTCTGTGGGGTGCAGTAATCTCCAGGGGTCAATTAAGCCTAATATGGCCAACTATTTCAGAAGTCCCCATTGACCTGGGGTTAGGTCTCTCCTGTTCCCCTCAATTTATCTAGATCTGACTGGTAAACCAAGTTCTAGTCACCCCAATGAGGAGGGGAAGATCAGTAAAAGGAAGTAAGAGAGGGGTGAGCATTGTGAGAAAACATGGGCTGTCAGTGGTTGGGCCATACAGAGTTCTCAGCACGACCTCATGTATTCCCAGTCTGCCATGCAAAAATATGTAACAACCCTCCTCATCCCTAAGTTCAAACAGAACTTGAAATGTAACTTGCTGTGAAATAAGAATACAAACACCTTTTTTTTGTTACTTACCCTTAAACCATAAACTTGTCCCTCCCAATCTCTCTTGAAATAGATTATCTGGTCCTTATTTAAATGTGTCACCTGAAGGTTTGCAGTCTCTGCCCCCAGCTGTTCCAAATGTATGAGACTGGCAAAACAATGTCCATTTATTCTGCCCCCTATGATATTCCATGTGATAAAGGTGTATTTTCTGCACATGAAGTAGATACTGTATGTATAATGTACACTCTAGTTACTGTACCTAAGAAACACTGCAATTACCAATATACAACATGTGGCACTCTGAAAAACACACACCCTCAATCACCCCAAACACCAAACAAAAACACAAAACATATATGCTGAAACCACCCTACAATCAATAACACATTCCATGTCCATGAATGCAACATTTTTTTGTCAGAAGAGTTGCCAGAGAATACACTAATCCCCGGTTCCAGAGACCACACTACCATCTGCACAGATCTGTGATTGGTCCTCACCCAGTACCATCCTGAGACTGCACCACACCAACCTACCTCATAAGAGACTTTAAATAAGTGATCCCAAAAGAAATACATATATTACAGATCACCCTGTTCCATTAAATCAGTATCAGGTAAGGCATAAATCCCATCATGGGGACTTTGGCCACATGAGAGGGGATATGCCCAAAATAATGTCCTGCCCAGCATCCCCTATGAGAAGTAAATGGGATGAGTAAAATGGAGGAAGATGCCCTAAACAGTATAATGTATCCCCAAACTAGGCTGTGGAAGCATTGGCTCTGGACCAGAGTCGTATTGCCATGAAGGGAAAAATATTAGAATCAGTTGCTTTCCCATGAAATTTCCACACAGCATGATACAGTGTATACAAGCTTCACTGTTTGAGCCTTCCAGCAATATTCCAAGGTATTATACCAAACAATGAGATGTATTATAATGTCACCCTCCACAAACTATTAACTGAAAAACAACAAAATTAAGCAAAGTCCACAAAATTTAAACCATTGTCGAGACTGCAATCCATATAACTATGTTGGGGTAAAAGAATAAGAGTCAGTCCCAACTTTATAATGAAAATCTGCCAAAGTCTGGCACAATCATTCAGGGACCACATCAAGTGCATTTCTCACATGAACATAGTCCATGAAGCATTGGTGGAATGAGAGAAAAAAATATTTAAAGTTACATAACTTCATCGAGGACTAGTAATAGAACAAGTTCACATCAAGTATCGAAACAAATCTGTGGTCCTACTAACTTTAACGGGAAATAGGATCGACATTAAACATTTCATATTTAACATATCCCAAGGCAACTACAAAGAAAAAAAAAACGTGAGCTATGCAAAATCGTGTGATCTGTCAACTTTTGAACAGCAACATCACATATTGAGTAACACATGAAATGAAAGATGCTGTGATGGGTATAATACAGGGCATTCTAAAAGAACCTCCCCTTTGCATTCAAGATATTTTAAGCTGGAAAACTATCAAAAGCAAATCTTAATATAAAAACAGTAGACTCGTGCAGCCAGTTTCATAGTTTTCATAGGTTATCTTTGAGCATAGATAGGCAATTTGCCCTTTAATGCTTATATTGCTCAGTGGTTATATACGAACGTCCCAGCAGAAACAGACCACCCAGTCTATCTAAGTCTGTTCGAGTGTGCAGCTAACACCCCTAGTTTGCAGCTGCCCCATCCCACTTCCCCTTTGTCATCCCATTGCCGTCCCCACCTCCCCCACTCTCACTCTCCCCTGTTCCCTCCCCATGCCCTTTTAAAGCTGTTCACAGATTTACATGATACCACCCATTCTGGTAGTGCATTCCATTTTACTACCACCCTCTCTGTGAAATAGTGTCTCCTCATTTCCCCTCCTAAATCTTCCCCCCTCTATTCTTAGCCCATGCCCCCTGGTATCCCTCCCCCTCCTTAGTTTAAAGACCCCATCTGCCCCATCCTTATTGATTCCCCTCAGATACTTGAATGTCTCTATCATGCCCACCCATCCCTTCTATCCTCCAGGGTGTACATATTCAGGTCTCCCAGTCAGCTCTCATAATCTCTCCACTCCATCCTTGTTGCCCTCCTCTGCACCCCCTCCAATAGCCTGACATCACGCTTCAGGTATGGCCTCCAAAACTGCACACAATACTCCAAGTGCAGCCTTATCAGTGACCTGTAGAGGGGCAATATTACCTCTCTTCACTATTCACCCCAACATTTTTTTCACTTTTACAGCCGCTCTCCTGCACTGGACAGTGTTGTTCATATTCTCTGTTACCATTACCCCTAGGTCCTTCTCCTCCTCAGTGATCCCCAGTTTACCTCCCTAGCCTGTATTCTCTCCTTGGGTTCTTCACCCTGAAGTGCATAATCTTACACTTCTTTGCATTGAACCCCAGCTGCCACCTCTCTGACCACTCCTCTAGCTTGCTTAGGTCCCCCTGCAGCTGCTTTCATCCCTCCCCTCCATCCACCACTGCTCCCATTTTGTCTCATCTGTGAACAGTCATATCTTGCTCACTACCCCTTGTTCAATGTCTGATATGAAGATCCCAAATAATACTGGTCCCAGCACAGAGCCCTGTGGCACCCCACTAGTCACTGGCTTCAGAGTTGAGAGCACCCCTCCCACCACCACCCGTTGCAGCCTCCCACTCAGTCAGCTTGTAATCCAGTTCATTTTTGCCCCTACAGCAGTTAACCTCCCCCCAAAACGCCCATGAGGCACCAAATTCAAGGCCTTGCTGAAGTCCAAGTAAAGAACATCCACCGCATGACCCTTATCCAACTCACCTGTCATCCAGTCATATTGTATCAGGTTGGTTTGACAAGACTTCCCTGAAATGAATCCATGCTGCCTCACATCCTGGAGGCCATTGTCCTCCAGGCAAGACACCACTCTTTCCACCAGATTCATCCATCTGTCGCCTCCTCTCCCCCCATCCCCACCCTTCCAGCCCATGGTGGGAGTTGTCCCCCCCTTTTCTTCCATGAACACTGAGAAAAAGTATTCATTCAGTTCTTCTGCCTATTCCTCCCCCTTTTCCATCCACTACCCATCCTTTTTTTATCATCACTATTATCTCCTTGCACTTCCTTTTCTCTCTGATGTATCTGAAAAAAGTCTTTCTCCCTCCTGTTAATTCCCTGCACTAATCTCAGCTCCCTCTGGGCCTTGGCTTCTCTCACTTTTCTGGTCACCTCCATGGACCATCTTGCATACTCGTCCCTGTTCCCTTTCTACCCCGTCCTCCTATACCTCTGGTGTGCCTCTCATTTTGCTTCACCACCTCCACTACCTCGCTGTTCAACCAGCATGGTTTCCTTGCTCTGTTCCTCTTACTCTGTGCCTTGGTGCAGGCTTCCATTGCCTTTGTAACCCCCCATTTAATAATATCCCATTTCTGCACCATGTCCATCTCCTGCCTTATGCCCTCCAGTTTCCCTTTCAGTACTTTCTGCAATCTCCCAAAGTCCACACCTCTGAAGTTTACCACCCGGGTTACTGATTTCTCTGGCTCCCCACACATCGTGATATTAAACCACACCATTTGGTGACTGCTGTCAGCTAGTGGGTCCTCCACATACCTTTTAACCTTTTGTCCCCCAAATGTGGAACACTGCCTCTGAAAATGTGATAAAAATGAGCAAAATGTGGAACACTTAATCAAATCTTTACCTAGGAGGCTTAGAACATTTAAAATGTTTGCATTTATGTTCAGAAAGTCTGTTATTAATTAAATAATATGTTTTTTTGCATCATTTACTATAGATTTTTGCTTTACAATGTTAACACTGAATGTGGAACAAGTCCTCACAATGTGGAACAGGGAACATTTGTGAAGTAAAATGAGGAATGTTCCTCGTAATGTGGTACAGTTGAGAGGTATGGTCCTCCACCCTTATTTCCCTTACTGCCTCCCCATTCGACAATATCAGATGTAAAGTGTTCTTTAGCCAAGTAGGTACACTGACCAACTGTGTCAGGAGACCCTCCTGGACCTCATCCAGGAGCACTTGCTCCCTAGCACTCGAGGTGACCAGAATGCTCCAGTCAACCACCGGGAAGTTGAAATCCCCCCACAATGACCACCTTCCCTTTTCTACATTCCTTTCTGATTTGTCCCACTAATTCCCTGTCAAGCTTCTCAGACTGGGATGGCAGCTTGTATGTCACCCCAAACCTCAGTTTCCTACCCCTTGAGTCTAGGAGCTGCAGCCAAATTGCCTCTGTTCTCCTTTCCTCACCCTCATCTCTTGTGCATTTGATCCCATCATTCACATAGACTGCTACCCCACCCCCTCCATTCCTTATGATTCTTTCTGTATAATTTGTACCCTGGAATTGCCAGATCCCAGTCTCGGTGCTCGGTTGCCCATATTTCCATGACAGATGCAAGATCCACCCTCCACACTGCCTAGAGTGCCTGTAGTTCAGCTGATTTGTTGCCTAAGTTTCTCACATTCATTGAGATCACCCTCCATCTTGCCCCCTTTCCTTCATCAACCTCCATATCCTCCCTTCTACTCCCTCCATTTGTGGCCACACTGTGTCCTTCCCTGCTAGCCTGGGGGATAGGCAGTAACTCCACTCTATTGGATCCGTACCTACCTGCTGTCCACTTGCCACCCCCATCTAATTTAAATCTACCTTTGTCACAAAATACCTCCACAGTCTTTGCTTCAATACCTCCTTCCCCTCCCTGCTCAGGTGCAGACTATCCCTTGCAAACGGACTGTTATCATCTCAGGTACTGCCCCAGCTGCCCACATCCCCATACCCCTTATTTCGACACCATTCTACTAAACCATGCGTTCAACTCCCCAATCCTCTCCTTTCTCACTGTGCTTGTGCAGGGTACTGGGAGCACCTCCGAGAAAGCCACAGACTCCCCCAGTCTCCTAGCACAACCTTCCCACTTCCTCCAACCTCTCCCTTGTTAGCGCCACCATTTCCCCCACTAGATCATTTGTTCCCACGTGTTCCATAATGTGCAGTTTTCTCCTACCCCTCTTTGTGCACCTTAGTACTACCTGTCCTGTCTTTAATCCCATTATGGACTTCACCCATACCTGACTGTGCTTCTCCCCCTTGCTGCCCCATCTAATCCCCTGGAGTATGGAGTCCCCCAATACCAGTACACCCCCCCTCCTCTTTCCTTGTGCCAGTTGCCATCCCTGCCCAGGTTCTCATTCCCGGGTCCACTCAAGACAGTGCTTTTACCATTTGCCCCAATGTCCCCCGGTTCCACTCAATTGAGATCCTCCCTCGTCTTCTGTTTGGCTGCCAACCTCCATCTCCCTCCTCACTTACATAGATACATAGATACATAGATACATAGACAGTGTCGGCAGATGAGGGTCTATGGCCCACCCAGTCTGCCCATTTGAGCTTTTAAGTTTAGTTTGTTTTCCTAGAAGTCTGTTGCCCCTTACCCCTGACCTCCAGAATTCCTTCATGTCTATCCCATGCATTCTTAAATCCCGTGATTGTTTCAGCCCCCACCACTTCCTCTGGCAGGGTGTTCCACTTATCCACCACCCGTTCTGTGAAGAAATTCTTTCTCACGTTTCCTCTGAATCGTCCCCCCTCCAACTTTATCCCATGCCCGCTAGTCCTGGAACATCTTTTTCGCCTAAAAATAGTGTTTTCCTGCACCCTGTTCCTCCCTGTAAGATACTTGTATGTCTCTATCATATCCCCTCTCTCCCTCCTCTCCTCCAGGGAGTACACTTCTCTGAGTATTATCTCTTCCTCTGCCATGCAGTGCTCAATCTCTCCACTAGTAGTGCCACTTACTCCATCCTCTTCATGAGTACTATCCCTTGTAAAATCTCCTCCTGCATCCTCTTCCCCATGTGTTGCTAGTACAGAAAACATGTTCCCTACTTTCTTTGCATTGCTATGTGCATTCTCCTTCCTGCTTACTGCTGCTCCTGTTTTGCTAGGCCCTACTAGGGTCCACCCTTCATCAGCTGGCTTTCTATCTAGTTTGCCCTGATCCCTCCCTTGACCCACTGTTCCTTCTCTGTGGTGCCCTGATACACTCAGATGTCAGCCCTTCAACCAATGCAACCTTCCCATCACCCCATCAACCTCCCCAGCTCTGTGCCAAGCCACTGAACCTCTTACTTGAGCCTCCTTAGCCTGTGGCATATTGGGGACCCTCCCAGCCTCCACAGTATATTCATCCACACTGCTGCCCCACAACCATTGCACCTCATGATCTAACCCATGGTTCACACTACCTATATACCTATACAGGACAATGAAATACATTCTCTCTGTACTGATTGAAGTTGTTTATGAACACAATTATGAATCCTCCAATAGCATTTCCAAGTCTTACAAACACATACAGTCAAGAAATTAGACATTTGCCCCAGGTCCTCTTTTGGCCCCTCTCCCTGGCTTTAAGTGAGGCAGTTGTGCCCCCCATTGAGCTTAATTCAAAAATCAGAGCCACAGAAACCTTTACGCTAAATTTAAAAAAAAACACTAAAACTTACAAAAATCATCTCCACATTAACTCTCACCACATCAAGTAACATTAATTAATCCTAGTTCAGCCTCTAACTGAAATTGTAATACCAAATGCCCTTGCTTGCAGCCTAAGACAGCCAACTACAGTAATAACTGGAAACCACAATCCTACTCATAAGTCCTACAGTACTAATTGTACACCACAGTCCTACTCATAAGTTATATATATTTATATAGACCTTTAAGAATTAGCTCATATGGCTGTTCCATGCTTATTCTGTCCTGACCTGCACTGGAGGGCTCAGGTCAGTTTGTATCTCCCCAAGCTCCTCCCTCACAGCCTTCAAACCCAACCCCCAGTGACATTTCAGTATTTAAGAAAGGCTGGTGGAAGGGGTGGGGAAGGGCTTTTATCTCAGGGTCTAATGTAGCTTGCCAGTCTTCCAAGGAGCTCACCAGAGTTTCCACATACCCAGTTCTCCAGGTGAACTCTTCCATAGCCAGATGAATAAGCTCCATATCTTCTGCAATCTCCAAAACAATTCACTTCAATAGTGCAAGCTCTTGCAGGATCCTGTCCACAGTAAGGGCTTCTGTGTTCAAACCTGAGGTAGAAGTAGGAGAATCTGCCTGTTTTGAATGCTTGGGCCTTCAATCATATTCAGGAGTTGGAGGTGGTGTGTGTGTCAGACTGATAGTTTTCCTGCCTCAGTATCCATTGTGTAGGCCACATCAAACAAACCGTAGCCTCAAGGTGTAAAAGCTTTACATGCAAAGCTCGACCATTCTAGGAAGAAAAATCACTGTGCAGAATTAATAGTTCCACAGACATTTTTAAATCATTGAGCAGCATAAAGATTTCCAGAAAGACATTTATTGCACAAAGATATTACAGGGGGGAAATTGTCACAATGCATGAAAAATCATTATGCACCATGACAGTCATCGAGACTTTCTCAAAGACATTTACTAAAAGAAGATATCACATATGTAAATCATCACAAAGCATGAAAACCATTGTGCGGTATGACAAACATCAACCAGCATGAAGATTTTCACAAAGACAGTTACTGCTCAAAGATGTCACTTAGTGTAATCATCACAAAGCAGGCATGAAGATGTAATATGGTTTAAATAGCAACAAAGCGTGGAAACCATTGTGCAGTTTGAATATTATTAGAAACACTTTAGCACCTCCTGATGACTTTACAAATCTTCACAAAGGGTCCAAAACTGCCATCACTGTGATTTCCACTGTGATGTACCAGCATTGTAACATATACTTAATAGCCTCATGATAAGTTAGAAAATCATAACACAGGAAAACAAAAAAAATGACAATTAGCATGAATATCTGATTTCCAGTAGTTATGCTACACATTGAGTTAACAGACCAAAATAATGTTCAAAAAGGATTCCTTTTCGGAGGACTTCATTTGTACTGGAATATAAATTATTAGCATTAATTATTTTTTAATACAAATTACATTTTGAAACTCATGCTAACCCCCTTCACAAACATTACATTGTCACCTTTATCTTTGAATAAATTAAAGTTATCTAATCAAAAAAAAATTATTTGTGCTGAACTTTAACATGGCAAAAGTCTATGTGTAGTTCTAGCTATTTTTTTAGGTGATTATTTTGAACACACATGTCTGAACAATTAATTGTAATTAATGTAAAAACTTTTTTTTAACCAAACCCACAACAGAACCTATTCTCATATGATACCAAACAAACCTGAAAGTTTCATACCTCAACTCTTTCCCATTTTTGAGCTGAGTACAAAAATTGAGGTAGTAAATCAGGCAAAAATTGTATAATTTTAGCCTTTTATAGCTCAAAAAACTGCAAATACAATCTTCCTAAAATTTGGAGAGCTAAGCAACCTGCAGACTGAGAAGGAGCATGTAAAATGTCACAGTCCTAGGGTCTAAGACAGCTGAGATGTAAGGCTCCATAAATGGCCATTTTCCAATAAAACCCCATACAACCCTAATATACAGATGCTATCACACCTGTATAATACATATTTATAGCATTATCCATATGCACATTAATAAATAATAAAATTGAAATGTATAGAATATAAAAATAAAACAAATTATATGGCATGTATTAATTGTAAACCAACCAGAATAGAAAAAAAACAACATTTAATACCCCAAAGACTACACACCCACTTCCTTAGTCAGTAATCCCCATTTTAGACATGCCAATATTATATTATCCACATTTGAGACATGTCTATGGTCATTTATTTACATTTTAGACCCACCCATGTTAGTTCATCCACATTAATGATATACGCTTAATAGTTTATCTACACTGAGACCCACCCATTGTAGTTTATCCACATTAAGGATAAGCCATTAATAGTTTATCCACATTTAGTCAAGAGAGAAAATGGACATGTTCTACTTCAAGCCTCCTACAGCTTCTAAAATACTGTTTCCAAAACTCCAAGTTATATAATAGTAATAAGATTTTGTTAGCCATAGTATGCTCAGAATAAATAACTTGAACCCCTCTTAAATATCAACTTCAGCTGGATATTCCTTTGCATATAATGGCTGACCTAATCCTATCTCTTAATCATGCAACAGGGGTGGGATATTCAGAGCAGTTGCACCATGTGCAATAGGGATGCATCCGCGCAAGAGCGGATATGCACCATAGTGTGATATTCAGCGAGAGCGATAGCACAGCACAACACACAATGCACTGCAGTGCAACAGAAATTAATGCATGTGCAAGTGCAGGGGGCATAACCAGGAATGATGTGCGCATTGCAATATTCAACAGTAGGCAACGTGCACAGTAATGGAGCAAGCGGAAGTTGCACAACAGCAGAAATGAGCCAAAATAAAAGGGAGCAAGAGAGGGGAGGATGGATGCACTACAGAGGAGCCATAGAGGGGGAGTGCAGAGACAGAGTGGCAGGGAGGCAAGACAGAAAGCAGGGGGAAGGTGCAGCTAGGAGGTGGACAGGGGCCCACCGGAGGTGTGTGTGAGTGAGAGAAGGTGTGTGCGTGTCTGTGTGTATGTGCGAGAGGGCCTGAGTGTGCCACAGAGGAAGGAGGGCAGTGGTCAAGATGCAGGGCACACAGTGGTGAACAGCCAGAGGTGTACCTGATGCGGGGGGGACCAGGTAGACAGCCACCTGGGGGGAACACCAACCAGGGATATGGCCAGTGCCACTTTCAAGATGGAGGCAGTAATGAGGGGTGTGAGAAGGCAGGCAGCAGGGAGGTACAGCTGGGGAAGGGCCCATCGGTGGTACACCCAGAACAGGCTGTACCGTGCCCACACCACCTTCAAACAATACAGTGACACTGAGATTGTTGGCCGGTACCACCTGAACAGGGTGATTCTGAGGCAGCTCTGTGAGCTGTGCAGTGATGTGATACAGGCACCCTCACGACAGAGCCATGCGCTGTTTGTGGAGACTAAGATCACAACCGTCATGTGCTTGCTCACCATGGGCACCTTCCAGAGACCAACAGGGGACACAACAGGCATAACCCAGTTGGCCACATCATGCCTACTCACACAATTCCTCAGCGCACTGCTGCCACATGCTGCGGAGTACATTCATTTCCCCAGCCCACAGGTGGAGTGCACAGCACACATAAGGCGTTCCACAGGGTAGCATAGTTGTCTGGCATGCTCGGGGCCATAGACTGCACCCATGTAGGCATCCACATGCCACCTGGCCCGGAGGGGGTGGCATACATCAACTGCAAGTGTTACCCAAGTGTCAGCTGCCAGGTGGTGTGCGATGCCAGGGGGTGCATAATCAATGTCTGTGCCATGCACCCTGGGGGAGCACATAATGCCTTCATCTGGCACCAGTCCACACTGTGCCATAGGTTCAAGAGTGGAGACATCCCCACTGGACATCTGGTAGGTGAGTATGCATAGCACACTGGATGATGGGTGCAGATGTGGGGGGTGGGGGGTATGGGCAGGGGTGCCATGGGGAATGGCCATGATGGCCCATGGTACAGTATCTCAGACTACCATGCTAATGAATCCCCTTTACATGCAGGTGACAGTGGTTAACTGCTATGGCCCTGGCTGCTCACACCGTACCAGTGCCCCATGACCCCAGTGCAGCAACAGTACAATGATGCACATGCCACAACATGGAATGTCATTGAGTGGGTGTTCAGGCTGCTGAAGGCATGGTTCTGTTGCCTGCACACAGCAGGTGGTGCCCTACAGTACAGCCTCTCAAAGGCCTACGGGCTATTTTTGGCCTGCTGTATCCTGCACAACATGGCCACCAACTGTGGGATAGCCATTTAGGTCAAGGAGGGGGACAGCAGTGGGGATGAAGAAAACACCAGTCCAGCTGGTGTTGGGCAGCCACCCCTGGGCAAAGGGATCCCAAGCTGGCCCGGATGGCCCAGCATCACCGGGACACCATCGCAGAGGAGCACTTTGGACAACACAGGTAGGTCAACAGTGCCACGTGCAACCACCAAGGGCAAGGGCACAGCCTACAGCCCACAGACAGGGGTGGACACCAGGGGAGGACAGCGTCAGGGGCATGGGAATGGGTGGGGGACTGCACACAAAAGCAGGGACAAACAGGGCTGCACGCAGCATGCACACACATGCACACACGCCCAAACCCATGCCCACAGGGCTACAGGCCATGACTCCAGTTCCACGAAGAGACACATCAAACTTCTTATATTCAAGTGTGCAATTAACAGCCCATGTTTGGACATACTATGTATGTCATCTGCTGAGAAGTAAGCATCTAGTGGCACAGGATTTGTCTCTATATCCCCAGATAGCAAAATGACAATGATGACAACAAACCACAGCCCCATGTTTAGAAAATGATGGTATAACGCAGACTTGTTCCGTAGTTTCCTAAACATATAGAGAGAGTGGTAGGGACAGCCCTTTTGGAAGAGAAGAAGATTAGTTTGTAGTATCCTTGTATTATAAAGAATAAGGTTGGAGAAAGTAAAATCGTAGAGCTCATTCCTAGATTTATTTAAGCCATCCTCAATCCATAAGGATAGTGTAATCCTGACAAGGCAAAGTAGGACAAGAAAAGTTATAAGGGCATCCCCCAGACAGCTGCTGGACATGGTGTGACTGTTGGTACAACATTGGTTCAACTCATGAAAGAGGTCACCCAGGGTCACAGCTAGGCAGGGATTGACAAGAGGCTTTGGCTATGCCAGACCTTGCAGACATGCACTCCCCAGCCCCATTACATTGATAGCCTGGGGCACACTTACTCAAGTAAAATTTTCAGGTAGCTAGCTGCAAGAAAAGCCAAGTTCTATCTAAATAAAGAATGTTGCAACATTTTATAAAACTCTGTGAAATTTCACAAAATTTTCAGATGTTTGTGAAAATGTCACTAATGGAAAATTTGTTAATTTTGCCCAGCCTTACTTGTAAACATATTACTGCAATCATTTAATCACAGCTACTAATTCTTGCAGTTTGTCTGAAGTCATGGAATGGTGCATATCATTTACAATAATCAGAATGTTCATTCTTTGATGGCCCTTGTTGCCCTGTGAAATCAAAATTTTTATTTAGTAGCATTCAGAAATGTTATTTACAGACCAGCTCATGATCGTTTGTTTTTCTGCTAAACCATAACATGAAAAGCAAACAAGGGTATCAGAGTAGTAATCTTGTCACATCTGAACCAATACACCTACCTTGCTAAAGTCATTCTTTATATCACTTGGTTTATAAAATACACTGGCCCAGATATTCAAACTGCGCCAGGCTGTGGCGCAAGCGTTGGCGCGGCTCAACTTTGTTACGCTGGGGTGTGGCCTGGGCGATATTCAACAGAGCTGCACTATGGCGCAGCAGCTTTGAATATCACACCCTGGCCACCCCCACTGTGCATGGCGCAGTGGCACTGCGCCAGCGCAAGTGGCCAGAGTGGAGCATGGAGATGCGCTAGTGCAAGTGCCATTCGCCATGCACAGCACCGATATTCAAAGGGACATGCAAATTGGGCCATAATTTATACAAAAGGCACAGAGGCCATTGCATCTCATCACGGCCCCATTTGCATGCCATTAGCAATGGCAGCACGATACCCAAGGACTTGCACCTGTGCCCTGCCAGGCAGCAGCTATCGGGGACTGACGTCCCCTGCAGCCCGATCGCAGGCATTCATGTACAAAAAAAAAATCCCGTCCTATGTCCCTGGTGGTCCAGTGGACCTCTATGTGCCCGATCGAGGGCATTTGTCCTGAAGATTAAGCTCTCCAAGTCGAATATCCGAGGTGGTCCAGTGGACCGCAATCATCCTGATCGCGGGCATCAGCAATAGAACCCCCCCCAAGTCCAATATCCCTGGTGGTCCAGTGGACCGCACTCAGCCTGATCACAGGCATCAGTAATAGACCCCCCAAGTCCAATATCCCTGGTGGTCCAGTGGACCGACTGCTGCCCTATCACGGGCATCAGTAATAGAACCCCCCCCAGTCCAATATCCCTGGTGGTCCAGTGGACTGATTGCTGCCCGATCGCGGGCATCTGTACCTCATCAAATACCCCTACTACCCTGGTAGTCTAGTGTACCCCCCACTCCACCCGCCCACTGAACCCCACCACCCCACTCCCCCCATCAGCCTGTGGCAGCAGCACCCCACCTACCTGCCGCCCGCCACCCGCCGACTGACAGCTCTGCAGGGCTGCACATCCGTGCGTTCACGCGTGAGCCAGCCGGTGCAGCCATACCAGACTACTCGGTCCAGATATGCCGAAGAATTCATTCCACATATCTGGACTGAGAATATCGTGCACGCCGACTGATCACGCCAGACCATGCAACCCTCCAGCTGTCAGTCAGCAGGCGCAGGGTGGCAGGTGTGCTACCGCCCGATGGGGGGATGGAAGTGAGGCCCAGTCAGGTGGGGTGGGGTACCTACACCACCAGGGTAGTAGGGGACTTGATGAGGTACAGATGCCCGCGATTGGGCAGCAATTGGTCCACTGGACCACCAGGATATTGGGCTTGGGGGTTCTATTACTGGTGCCCATGATCGGGTTGAGTGTGGTCCACTGGACCACCAGGGATATTGGACTTGGGGGGCTTAATCTTCAAGTCAAATGCCCGCGATCAGGCACATAGAGGTCCACTGGACCACCAGAGATATTGGACAGGGGGGATTTCACTACATGGATGTCCGCGATGGGGCATGGGGGGGTGCCGCCAGGTGTGGCAGGAACTCGGGTGGCTACCCACAGGTGGCAGCTGCTGTGTTGCACCCTGCAATGCGGCAGCTCACCTGTGGGTGGCCATCACTTGTTCCTTTTTTTTTGGCTTAACTTTGTGCAGGCACAGGTAGGGGTTGTGCATGCATGACTCTGCACATCCCGGGCTGAATATTGGGGTGTACAGATTATGCATGGACACGCCCCCACTACCTGTGCCTGCATAAATTACTGATGGGCTCCGGCGCAGCGGGATTTGTGCGGCACACTTTTCCCTTTTGAATATCATGCCAGAGCACATCAGTGGGTTGTGCATGGCACAACACTGTTGCGCCATGCGCAACCCTTTTGAATATCTGGGCCACTATGTACAGTTTTCAGTGTTGCCTAGTGATATACTGTATTCTTGTTAATTCACTGACTTTCATATTTTCTAACCTTTAATCTTCAAAATGTTTTGCATGTAATACTGCACATACAATACGTGTTAAGGGTGTCACCTTCAGATGAGGAGAAAACTGGGTAGTAGCCGTAGCCCACACACAAATCCTAGTTTCACCTGTTTAAAAATTGGTGAGCATGATTCATCTCTTCCTTTCCCAATTAATGTTTCAGAAAAAATGTACTTAGGCAAGCAAACTTTAAAGATGTAGTATGTATGTGATATCAGAAAAGTTATTGCCAGGTGATCCTTGAGGGAAGGGGTTTTCCCCACCGCTTTGAGGCAGTGGTGAAACCCCTCCTGAAAAAAATCTCTTTACCCTGATGTTCTTGAGAAATACAGGACTACCCTCCCCCCACCCCCCATTTTGTGGAAGATATCAAAAAGGTGTTAGCAGGACAGATGGAGCACTGCCTGGAAATGTATGACATCTACAAGCTTTCCAGTCAGATTTCAGGCCTTATTACAGCTTTGAGACCACACTTGTCAATGTGCACCACAATCTCTTGCTGGCAAAGGATAGTGGACAGTGGACTATTCTGGTTCTTCTTGACCTCTTCCTGGTGCTTGGCATGGTGGACTATAGGATGGTGTTGGAGTAGCTAAGGCACTTGCATGACTCTCAAGGATGATTTTGTGGTGGTTTGAGTCCTACTTGTCTGGCTGGATGTGACAAGTGGCATTAAGATCTTATACCTCAAACAGCACTGCACTCAGCTATGAAGTGCCTCAAGGTATGATCCTGGTCCCCATGCTGTTCATCATGTATATACTGCCATTGTGGGGGTTGGGGATTATTAGATGATATGGGCTGAGTTTTCAGAATTATTCAGTTGTACCTGTCATGCTTCTGATGGGGTTCTGCAGTCAGAGAGCTAAGTGAGTGCCTTAAGGAGATACAAGACTGGATGGTTACTGGCTGAATCACTCTTAATTTTACAGAGATGAAAGTGATGCTGGTGGAACCTGGTCAAGGTGGCTTGGCGAAAAATGGTGGTGGTGCCATTTTTCCATCCTTAAATGGCATCTACAAGTTGATGCTAGAACATCATGTGTCCATAGTTGTCCACAGTAGGTTTTTCGATCTGAAAAACATTACCCAGGTCAAAACTTTTCTAGTACCTGCTAACTTGGTGACACTGGTGCATACCTTCATTAAATATAGATTGGATTATTGCATGCTCTTTACCTAAGGCTCTCCACAAGGCTGGTGTGTCAACTGCAGCTTATGCAGAATATGGCAGCCCAGCTGATTACTGGGATTTCTCTGTCTGAGCATATCACCACAGTGCTCCATGAGCTGCACTGGCCATCCATTTTGGTAGTATATAAGCTTAAAGGTGTGTTTATTAACTTTGAAGGCCCTGCATGTGTTGGTTCCAGGCTACCTGAATTACTTACTGGTCCCATACACTTTTATCTGCTATCTCTCATCTTCCAAGGTAGGTCACCTCTCCACTAGGAGACTGTGTTTTAAAATCTTCAGGGGATCATACTCTCAGGGTTGTTGTGCTGAGGCTGTAGAATGCACTGCCCATGAAGGTTAGAGGAGCACCCTTTGTAGAGACATTTAAAAGGCAGTTGAAAACCCATCTTTTTATTGTTTCTAATGTGCCTGGTGATATTCTGTAATTATGTATAATTCTGTGCCTGAATTTCATGTTTTACTATTTATTATTTTTTTTATTTATATAAGGCACCCAGAGTCTCTGGAATTGGGGACCATAAAAGAAAATTGTCTTGCCTTGCTTATAATTTTTATTTACCTGATTAGCTGTTTTTACAAGTGAATTTCTGCATGTCAGCAGATGCTAGCATGCTACTCAGATGTGTAGCCAGAACAAAGTATGATTTGACAGATTCTGTTTTAAGAGCATATGGCATTTCCAAACAAAGATCAAACACTTTAGTACCTCTATGGAAATCCAGGGGACTGAGATCAGAATCTAAAAATCCATTATTATCTAGTTAAGTAGGATTGTGATGGCTGTCATACTGAACCAGTGAAGAGAGCAGCTACACCTGTGAGGATGCAAAAAGCAGCAGCTTACATTTTAAATTTTGACAGTTTCTTTTTAATGGCATTATATCTTTGCCTCAAATATGTGTCATGATTTGTGTCTATGATTGATGAAAAACTATTACAGTGAGCATTGTCTGATCTTTGCATCTATGTTTCTGGGTCTGGTGAGAGCTGAGCAGAGGAGAAAGAGCCAAGCAAAGGTGCTTGCTGTTAGACACTTTGCATTTTTCCTCCATTCCAGTTCAAGTCTGGATATATGGAAACACTACTAAGTGTTCTAGTATCCCCCCTTTTCCTGCACTGCCCAGCTTTGCTTTATATTAGAAGTATTGTTTCTACACAGCACATTGTATGGAAACAAAGTATGTCTCAATAATAATCACTGGTCCCCAAGAGTGTACTACACAGTATAGTGCAAGGTTTGGTTAAAGAACCTTTGTGTGCAATGTGCAAACAGTATGTGTGAAACATTTAGGGGTGTACTAATTACTTGCAGTAAAAAGTTCCTTTCTTTGGTCTATAAAAAGAACACATTGAGGCTCTGTATCTGATCTATGCAAATGAATCAGCCAGAGAAAACCTGAACTGCAAGGCACATAAATTGTCTGGTGGGGTCATGTGTGATTTACCAATTTTATTAAACATTTTACTGAAGTGTATCTATCAGATGTATACACCACCACTTCTAAGCATGCACTTTCAGGAAAATAAACTTTTAAGAATCTCTTCTGAATGAAAAATCCCACTATCTAAATAAAATAAAAATGTGCTACAATACAGGTTATGGAACTTACTCTATATACATGTAGTGTTTTGCAGTAAACCTGAGAGGCAAAGTGCTAAATATGGAATTGATAAGGTTGACATATACATATATTTGCATATTTCTGACCCAGGAATACTGCCTATAATATTTGTGGTCACTGCCATGTGATGCTACATGGAAAATTACTTGAGATAGGAGGATAGAGTCTGAGAGTAATGAGAAACTACTGTATACAGTAGCTTCTCCTTTTGGCAGAAAAGAATAATTTAGCTACTTTGTTTTGATGATGTCTCACTCACCACATTCATGTTCCCCAAAGAAGTTGATCATTTAACTAGATTTTACTTTGTGATAGGAACTGTAGCATTGAGGTTTAATATTGTGAAAACACTGAATGAATGTGGTCCAGATACTGTATAAAACAAAATAGTTACTACAGTATGTGATCTGATCATACTTTATGCTGTTGAATTATTTTAAAAAGAAAGCAGATTATGAAATGAATATGGAAAACAACACTATCCAGATATCAAGTTCCGTGAATAGTCCATAGCATAAACTGCATATTTTTTTAGAATAAAGAGTAATTTAGCTCCGTCAAAGGGCCACAGATAAACATCTCTACTATAGAGTAGCTATAGATTTGGATACTGAGCCACAGATAGTCCTGATACTGTCAAAATGTTACTTCACATGAACAACAATGTGATACAGTGCGCTCCAAAATTTGCCACATATTATCAATGCCATCACAGATGTTGTACTGATATACAAGCTTATAGACTGCTGGAATTGGTGGTGGTGGTGTTGATACAGTGGGCACAATTTAAAAAGCCTGGGATGCATACATGGGCCTAAACAACAGTGGGCAAACAGAAAATGGAGGGCAGAGGTCTTCTGGGAGGGGGAGACTCAGGCAGACTGAATGGACCATGGAGTCTTTTTCTACCAACAAATTTCCATGTTTTTGTGTTTACCTTGTGTAGAGTGAGCAAAAACACATAACAGAGTGTGGGTCATGCTGCAATACTTGCAGGATGTGTGTAAGTTGTGAGACACAAGATGAAAGACAATTGCTTTCAACAGCCAAGGAGTGCACAAAATTATTGCAACAAAATGTGCAAACCCTGGAGTGTGTTATTGTGTTTATAAAATGGGTCAAGAAGTGAAAAAAAAAAAGTATTTAGGCTCTTTTGAGCAATGTTCATTTATAAAAAGATCCTGGGCAAGATAGCATGCAAAACAATTTTGAAAGAAAACTTAGGATACAAACTTGGGGTCTATTCAAGAAAAACAGGATACAAGATAAGACGATGTAGATGGATACAATAATACAGCACAAGCTTATGATTAGGGACTGCATGAATATACAATTTACATAAGGTGCAAGAGGAATATTAAAATATGTACCAAAGTAGATGTAATGGCATATACTTGACATATAGTGCAAAAACAGACATCTGTCATAATGAGCAAGGCCACTGTTTTTCTGTTTTTACCAGAAAATCCAGTAAAATTCCAGAATTAGGGCTGCCTGAAGACCGGTAAAAACAAAGATTTCATGGAATCTGCAATTTTATATCAGATTAGTAAATCTACAAAACTTGTGTTTTCTTTTAATTCCTTCTTGTACTATTTTCAATTTGCTTTGCGTAATGCTCTGTATAATAAGCTTTCTTTAATTCTGATTATTTATGCACATTCTAAAAGAATGATCACAGAATCCTGGTAAAATACAGAAATTAGAGTAACAATCACCTGTGCAATTCCAGACTCTGAAGTCATGGAAATGGAATTTCATTGTTTTAATCACTGTAAATCAGTGGCCTTGATAATGAGGAAGAGAAGATGAGATACAGCGAAACATTGTATGGTGACAAATACAAACATCAGTACAATTGTCATCAAGAAGATCCTTGAAAAGATTACAATTGACCAGGAACCCCAGTTTAAGCATGGTTTGTAATTTGTTCCCAGATCACCTCCCAATAACACACCAAACCATGTTGTGTGGGTGCTCAGTTGGCAATAAATGTATTTTAATTATTCCTATATTTGCATACTAAAACATTATTGATTTGTTTACATCATCTTTCCAGTCTTCAATAGATATTTATATTTGTTCAATTTATTTATTATACCCCACATTAACATTCTTCTTTTCTCTCAGATGTATATCTGGGGCCATTATCTTCCTTTTTTTCTCTCCTGTTGAGTACGAGTATACACCTGTATCCTTCTTTTGTTGTGTGTTGCTCCAAGGACCTCTGGGTGTATACCCAAAGCTGCCAGTCCCACCCATCTCTTTTTCTTCCCCAGCTTCTGCAATATCTTGAAGTCCACCTTCAGCATATCCCAGAGGTCCTTATCCCCTTGTGTTACTCCCTTGATGATCTGCTGTCCACCTTCAGCATTCTGCCCTTAAGTTATTTTCTCTTTTGTCCTTATAAAAAAACGGGTTGGGTGGGCGGGAAAATCATTAGCCAGCAAAATTGTAAGGGATCCTGCTTCTTCCAGACCCTTTTAAATCCCTGTGCCCACCTCTCTCTCTCTCTCTTTCCTTTGCCCAATCAGATTTGTTGTTCCCTTCTCAAGCTCCACCCTTTCTTTGTGGTGTCAACATGACCTCATCTCATTGTTAATCTTACCCTTTGCTTAGGAGATCCTACCCCCACCGCCCACCCCTCTCCCCCTGGCTCAGCCACTGAGTCACCTTTTGTTGGTCAGGGTCCTGGAACAAATAGTTCCAAAATACAAAACAGGAGGGAGAGCACAATGAAGTCGGGTGCTAGAAAAGATTAGCATAAAACAAAAATGAAAGACCCCACACTCCAGGCCAGGTAAGAAATTTAACCACTTTTTACTGATTCGAAACATTGCGATACAACTCAAAAAGGTACAATACATTTGTACAGAATCCACATATCTAAGACAAACAGTCCAGTGCTTTGAGGCCTCCAAGGACCTCTTTGTCAGGGGCCTGGAATAAATAGGCCTGACTTCGAAACAGGCAACCCTCATTCTTCCCAGATCTTCTCCCAATAACACACCAAACCATGTTGTGTGGATACTTAGTTGGCAATAAATTTATTCAAATGATTCCTGTATTTACATACTAAAGAATTATTGATTTATTCACATCATCTTTCCATTCTTCAATACATATGTACTGTTTATTGTTTCAGTTTACTTCTTATATCTCACATTAACATTCATTTTCTCCCCCAGATGTACATCTGGGGTCATTATCTTCTTATTTTTTCTCTCCTGTTGGGTACGTGTGTACACCCATACCCTTCTTCTGTTCTGTGTTGCTCTGAGGCCCTCTAGGTGTAAACCCAGAGCCGCCTGTCCCCCCACCCTTATTCCCACCCCTTCCACCCATTTCTCTTGTTCTTCCTCTAGCCCCCCTCTGGTTTGCACCAGAAGGTGGGCTTCCCCACGTTTTAACCTCTTTCTTCCTTTTTTTTTGTTTATCTGGTGACCACTTCTCTCTTCCACCTCTCTACAGTGTTTGCTATCTTAGTGTTAATGAGATTTATTCATAAATCAGATAAATAAACCCCATGCATTCTGTAAAACTTATCTGCCTTTTCTTCTGTCCCATGCCTCATGAAACACCCCCCGACTCTGTGACTAATGCCCCAAGTCTCTTGTTCCTTCACTTTCTGGCTTTTTCTATTGCCTTATGGCTATTGGCATGTCACCATGCTCTTCTTGGAACCATCTTGGACCAAACCAATGTGACCTGTGGCCACCATTTCTTTATTTTTTAATATTCTCCTTAATTTGATAAAATATATCCAATCAGGGTCTGGTCCCCAGGTCATTGCCTCCCATGTAAATTATTAGCAATTGTCATTCTGGCTCAGCTACCCTCATGTCTTGTAGAGTTGTAGCAATTGGGCTCAGTGCATTCCCTGAATTCCCTTCCACTGCAATCTCATCTGTCTCCAATCTTGATATAGTTGCTGGCCCCTGGCCTTCACTGCTGCTCTGTGCACTGCCCAGTAAATAAATTAATGCCCACAAATCCACACCTCTTATTTCTTTTTGTGTCCTGTAGGTAAAACAGAAAGGTGTAAGATCACAGCTACCACATCTTTACACTTCCCCTCCTTAATCTTGATACCCTAATTTTTTTATTTTGTGACCCACACTTACTCCTGCGTGATGCTTTCCTGAAAATTTAAAACAGAAAATATGGTCTGTGATTCATTTGCGTAGTTGCTGTTCATAGGTTTTATAACTATTTGAGGCCCATCTTCCTACTTTCTGCACTTCTTAACCTAAGATTCTTCAGGTGAAGCTACCTCTGGCTGGAAGCTGCAACAGTGGACTTAGGATTTGCAAGAAAGTGAGTCGTGCTTACAACAGAGGGAGGTGAACCTTACAATTTACAGTTGTCTTTGGTCTGAAGCAGATTCCTTAGGAAAGCTAATATTCTTTAGGTGGAGGATACTTCTAACTGAAGGGTGAAATAAGGAACTTAGAATTATCAGAAAAGGCAGTCTTTCAATTAACAGAGGGAGGTGGAGCTTGCTTTACTTTTGTTACAATTGTTAAGATTTTCAGTGCAGGAAGAGTTTAAACCCATGGCGACTCAATACTGTTTACTGTGTTCTTGTGCACAACTGACTTGCTTGGAGTTAGTGATTGACTGTTTGCATTGCAATATTTGCAATACTGTGAGTTATTCACTGGGCTAAGAATTTGTCATAAGTCCTGAATTGAGAGCAGGTTACAGGCTGTGTATGTGACGCAGACAGTGCCTAGGGGGTGGAAACTGTTTTTTTTTTCTTTTGTTTATCTCTGTGTGCCTTAAAAGGCCAGGCCAGACTGTGTCAGGAAGTGCTTACATCACAGCTACTTATCAGCCAATAGCTTTGGAAGAATCTTACAGACCTGATAGTACTAATTTTAGCAGGCTAATCAGATAACCTAAGATTCTTCAGGTGAAGTTACGGCTGGCTAGAAGCTGCAACAGTGGACTTAGGATTTGCGAGAAAGCGAGTTGTGCTCACAACAGAAGGAGGTGAACCTTACAATTTACAGTTGCCTTTGGTATGAAGCAGATTCCTTAGGAAAGTTAATATTCTTCAGTTGGAGGATACTTCTAACTGAAGGGTGAAATAAGGAACTTAGAATTATCAGAAAAGGCAGTCTTTCAATCAACAGAGGGAGGTGGAGCTTGCTTTACTTTTGTTACAATTGTTAAGATTTTCAGTGTAGGAAGAGTTTAAACCCACGGCGACTCAATACTGTTTACTGTGTCTGTCCTTGTGCACAGCTGACGTGTTTTGGGGCTGACTGCTTTCAGAGCACAAGTCACCAGGCTGTTTTGGGGCTAGGGAGGTTTACCTGTGTCTGACTTGGATGTTTGGATCGTTCTCTGTTTGATTAGCAGGGTATTTTATCTGTCAAACTGTTGTGTAGGGCATTTTGCTGACAGGAAGGCACTCATCGCAGCGGTAGGTCAGAGCTTTTAGCTGATTGTTTCGTAAGGGCACAGTTTAGGCCCAAACCCTTCCCACCCCTCACCCCACCCACCCCTGGAAATAGTTCCTTTATACCTGGGGTTCTGACATCATTTCCTCAAGAGGGCAAGGTGCATATCACTGTCATATCCTCTCTAGCACACTGCACTGATGACATAAGCATCCACATTATATAATATATATATTTCTATATAACAAACCTGTCACACACACACACACACACACACACACACAAAAAAACACCTAAGGTAGACAGACATGTGGGGAGTTGTGCAATGTAATGGCTGTGGGGCAGCAGTCTTCTGGGAGTCTTTCTGGAGGCTGAGATGCTGCCCTGTTTGCAGACAACTCTCTGTCCTGAGGGAGGAAGTTGCCCATCTTCAGGCCACACTGGACAGTAGTAAGGGAACCTCCCCCATCCAGGAAGCACCAGAGCCACCACCACTACCTCAGAGGTTGCAAAGAAAGTACAGAAGTTGGACCACAGTGGGCTCAGGGAGGGTAAGGGTGGTGGAACAAAGGCACACCCAGTCAGTTGTTCTACTCCACAATCCATACACCATTCTGGGGGAGCATAGTTCTCCTATGGATGCACCCACAGAGGAGACTGAAGAGGTTGCAGACAATGGTCATGAGGGAGGCCCTCAGGAAAGAGGCAGAGGGCAGCACAGGGAAAGGAAGCAACTCCTGGTGGGGGAGTCAATTATTAGGGGGATAGAACTGGGGGGAGCAAGGAAAACTGAAGTAAGGTGCCTGCCTGGTGCCATGGCTTGGAGGGACAGGAAGCGCATCCTTAGGATCACGAGAACAGTTGCACGGGAGTCTGAGCTGGATGTCATTGTCCACCTAGGGACAAATGACTTGGCTCATCATGAGATTAGAGCAGTGCAGATGGACTTTGTAGAGTTGGGGAGGGCCTAAGACAAGTAGCACACACAGTATCCTTCTCAGAGGTGCTGCCTGTTAGTGGCATGGTTGAGGTGAGGGTACTTTGCACCATGCAGTTTAACGAATAGTTGAAAAAATGGTGTGGAGCACAGGGGTTTGGCTTCATTGGGGACTGGGGTTCCACCTGGAGGGACACCACCCTATACTGGCAGGATGGTCTGCATCTGTCCAGGAAGGGAACAAGTCTTTTGGGCAATCGGTTTAAATGCTTTATTGGCAAGCTTTTAAACTAGTCAAGGGGGGAGGCACTGATAAGCAGCAGGAAAATCACAGCCTCCCCCTACAAAACAGGGTACTAAATGAAAAAAATACCAAGGTAGAAAGGTCAGAGGGGTGCTGCTACAGAAGGTAAAGCCATCAAAAAATGGAGAGCAATGAGTACCAATGCCCGTAGTCTGGGTAACAAGCTTCCTGAATTAGTGGCCTTGATGGAGGAGGAACATCTGGATGTCGTGGCAGTCACAGAAACATGGTACACATAGAACCATGGCTGGGACGTAAACATACCAGGATACACTATCTACAGGAGGGACAGGGAGGGTAAAAGAGGAGGAGGAGTAGCTCTCTACATATGGGAAGGAATCAAAGCAACAGAACAAAAGGGTAAACAGGGAGGAGAAGAAGCACTGTGGGTCAATTTGGAGGCAGGCAATGGCACCACAATCCTCACAGGGGCTGTATATAGACCCCCTCTCAGGGGGAGGAAATGGACAAGGAAATGATAGAAAGTATACTTAGAATGGCAGATAAAGGGGAGATACTGCTGATGGGTGATCTGAATATGCCAGATGTTAACTGGAGTGCAGTTGCAGCAGCCAATTCAAAGAGTGGGGTTATTCTAGATGCCCTACAGGGGGCATACCTTAGACAACTAGTATTGGAACCCACTCGAGAGGGAGCAATCTTAGACCTTGTTCTCTCAAATGGAGATGGAGAAAGGATCACAGATGTAGAAGTGGGTAGCCATCTGGGAACTAGTGACCATCGAACCATATGGTTCACAATAAACACAGCAATAGAGTCAAGCCATACAAAGGCAAAAGTACTGGACTTCAGGAGGGCTGACTTTGCCAAATTGGGTGAGTGCCTAAGGAATGTACTAGCAAATGGGTAGGAAGGAGGGGTGGAAGAACAATGGGAAATAATAAAAACTGCCATCACAGAGGTAACAAGCCTTTGTGTGAAGCAAATAAACAGAACGAAACGATGTAAAAAACCACTACGGTTCTCAAAGGAGGTAGCACTGAAGGTTCAAGAGAAAAAGAAAGCATTCAGAAAGTACAAGGAATCACAGAAGGAGCAGGACAGAGAATTGTATCAGTTAAAACAAAAGGAAGCTGGGAAGGCAGTCAGAACAGCAAAGGCCTGAACCAAGGAAAAGATAGCCAATTCAGTTAAGAAGGGGGATAAAACCTTATTTAGGTACATCAGGGAGTGAAGGAAGACTAAGGAAGGGATAGTGAAGCTTAATAAAGGGGAGCGGGTGGGCAGAGGGTGACGGTGAAAAGGCAGAGATACTAAACAAATATTTTTGCTCAGTATTTACGAATGAAGAGGGGGAGGTACCTAAAACAAACAACACAAACACTCTGGATACAGAAGTTGATACCAGCCCATTTACAGAAGAAAGGGTTCTGAAAGAACTCTTAAAACTGAAGGTGGACAAAGCAATGGGTCCTGATGGGATTCATCCCAGAATTCTAAAAGAACTAAGGGTAGAACTAGTGACACCACTGACTACCCTCTTCAACAAATCATGGGAGGATGGGGTGGTACCTGAGGACTGGAGGAGGGCAGATGTGATTCCCCTTCACAAAAGTGGGGGCAGGGCAGAAGCAGGAAACTACAGACCTGTTAGTTTAACCTCAGTGAGAGGGAAAATGATGGAATCACTTCTGAAGGAAAGAATTGTCAAGTACCTAGAGGCCAGAGGGGCACAGGACCCAAGGCAGCATGGATTCACAGCAGGAAGGTCATGCCAGACAAATCTAATAGATTTCTTTGACTGGGTGACCAAAGTAGTAGATCAGGGAGGGGCTGTGGACATGGCTTACCTAGACTTTAGCAAGGCATTTGACTCAGTCCCACACAAAAGATTAATATACAAGTTAGCCAGCCTGGGAGTGGGTCCCAAGATGATAGCCTGGATAAAGAATTGGCTGGAGAATAGGACACAGAGGGTAATAGTAAATGGAGTCCACTCTGAAGAAAGAGGGGTTACTAGTGGGGTACCGCAGGGTTCAGTATTAGGACCAGTCCACTTCAATGTCTTTATAAGCGACATTGCAGAGGGACTGGAAGAAAAAGTATGTCTCTCTGCAGATGACACAAAGATCTGCAACAGAGTTGATGCACAAGGTGCGGTGGAAAGGATGAGAAGGGACTTGGCAAGGTTAGAGAAATGGTCAAATGTATGGCAGCTTAGATTCAGTGCTAAGAAGTGCAAGATAATGCACCTGGGAAACAAAAAACATGGGGAAGAGTACACAATGGGGGTGAGATACTAACAACAACAGAAATGGAAAGGGACCTGGGGTAGTCATATCAGATGACTTAAAGGTGGTGAAGCAACGTGAGAGGGCAGTAAGGAGGGCTGGGGGATACTGGGATGCATAGGGAGAGGTATCACCAATAGAAAACAGGAAGTTGTTATCCCTCTGTACAGACAGCTGGTGAGAACCCATCTGGAGTACTGTGTGCAGTTCTGGAGACCCAATCTCTGCAAGGACATAGACAAGATGGAAGCTGTCCAGAGGAGGGCAACTAAAATGGTGCAGGGTCTGCACCAGAAGACATATGGAGAGAGACTAAAGGAGCTTAATATGTATAGCCTCGAGCAAAGGAGGGAGAGGGGGGACATGATAGAAACTTTCAAGTACCTCAAGAGAATCAACAAAGTCCAAGATGGTAGCATCTTTCAAAAAGAGGTGTGCAAGAATAAGGGGCACAATTTGAAGATGGGGCGGCTCAGAGGTAATGTAAGGAAGTATTTTCTCAGAGAGGTTGTGGATGCATGGAACAGCCTTCCGGAGGAGGTTGTGGAGTCAAAAACAGTGGTTGAATTCAAGCATGCATGGGACAGTCATAAAGCAATTCTAGGGGGTGGGGGTAGAAAGAAGTTGGCTGCTGGTTAACTATGATCTGCAGCTTATCCATTAGGTAAGGAAATGGGCAGACTGGGTGGGCCAAGCAGTCCTCATCTGCTGTCAAATTCTATGTTTCTATGTTTCTTCACATGACTCTCCCTGTGCTGCTGCCTTGTATGATGCATCTATTCTAAATGAGTGCAATGAATAGCCTCCTGGATCTTCTTTCAGGAATGCTAGGCATTTTTTCAGGACTGCTTCTAACTGCATACTTGTTACTTGCATGCCATCCCCATGGATGAATAGGTGATCCGCCCTAGCTGGTCTGACTGCAGTGTATGCTGTTAGAGTGCAGACCTGGCATTTAGCAGCTTTTTCATACCTTTTTAAGGAAATGGACACCCCTTTTCCTACCTGATCCATATTAGATTTCTTTAGTCTCAGGCTGATTTCATCCTTTTGCCATATTGTCTCCTCCCACGTAAGTCCTCCCTGATCCCCCTCTTTCCCGTGTCTTACCACTTTGCTAACCTGAAAAGCCCCATGGTACATTACTACATATATTGCCCCCAAACAGACATGCCTCATTACATGAGTGGCATATCCTTAGGAGGGCTCTTAAAAGGTGTTCCAGCAAGGCCTCTGAAATTGGACTCCTGCCATCTGGTATTTTTTGTTTTAGCAATATCCACCCTTGCATCATTCTCCTTACTATATTACTCTTTCCTGGGTCTCCCCTTCCCCATAAGTTACAAATGAGGACTATAGATGACAGGTACACCCCCATAGTGGCATGGACTGTTGCCTTTTTCCAATTATGCACTACAAATCTAGTTACCTGATCCTCCATAATGGCCCCATTTACTTCCATGCCTTGGCTCTCTTGAAAGGCTTGTAATACTCTCCAAGAATCTTCTTATGTCCTCCGGGTCCAGGGTGACCAAAATTTGTGGAATAAAAATTCAGCTCCCTCCAACCAATCTCTCATGTGCATGTTGGTTAGGATGTCTTTCTGTTTTCTGCCCTTGGGGCAATAGCTCAGAACCTGTCCAACTGCAGACAGAACAGGCTGTCAGCTAACATGTTCTTTACCCCCTCCATACGTTTCACCTAAAGGACATGTTTAGTTTTAGCCTCTGAAGCACTAACTGTCTCAACACTCTAATCACTGTGTCTGACATGGCTCCCCTTTTATTACGAATATCTACTTCTGCCCTGTTATCACACCAGAAGGTTACCTACTGATTCCATAACTCCTCCTCCCAAAAAGGGTGGCCATCCATATGGGGAAAATCTGCAGGAAGGTGATGTCCTTTGTCAGACCCCACCATGCCCACTCCTTGGACCGCACCTCTGACCATCTTCCTTTGAAATATGCCCCCATCCCTTAGCTGGTAGGGTGGTTCTGAGAGTTAAGGTGCTAGACACCACACCTCGCTCCACAAAGGCAACCCAGGTTTGGGAATGGACTCAGGCCACCAGGGGTCATCAGCGGAGGAGAGAGATCGAGTGTCCGAAGGACTGCTCTCCCTCTCTGGGGTGGAGGGACTCCAGCCATCGGCGTGCTTTTGACCCCTAGTGGAGGCTGGGGGCAGTGCACCAATGCTGTGCACAAGGGGGCTGAGTTGGGGCAAGGCACTGGGGGAGTGTGTGTGGAAGTATGCACCCTCCCTTCCATTGGCATCAATGCACACCCCACTCAGTAGGGGAGAACTGGGAAAAATGGTGACCCAGTTGTTACAACTTGATGGCAATCAATGGGGTGCCCAGCTTCAGGGACACCCCAAAAAACTGGATCCAGACTTTGTGGGTGAGAAGGGGGCTCCCCACCACCCCACCATGGGGGTAGGATGGCAAAGGCTCTATGGGAGCCAGGGCAGACAGGGCGGTGGCCAGAACAGGGAATGCATGGACATAGAGGCTAACCGGGGAGCCAGGTAGGAGAAAAAGGACTAACTAAAGAAATATGCCCCATCCCTAGACCTCCTGCTGTGTCCATGTATAAATCAAGGCCTGTGTTAGAAACCCTGTTGTCCTGCCAAAAAGTCACTCTATTATACTCCCTGAGGAACTCTTCCCAAATCTCCGGGTCTTCCCAGACCCATTTTGAGCTATCCACCCAGTGGTGGTGTCTAGTGGCACCTCTTGTAGCTCTGGCTAGATGATGTATAAACGTACGCTCAGGGGCTATTGTCCTGCATGCAAATCTGAGGTGCTCTATGAGCTGCTGAACGTGCTGAAGTTGTACGCAACTATGCCCCTTGACCATAGCTACTAGTTCCTTCAGTTTTTCTACATTCACTTTTGCCAGCCAAAATAGCCCACCCTGTGTGTGTATGTCAAATCCCAAGAATTCAGTTCGCAGACTTGGGCCATTCCATCTTGTCTGGTGCTACTGGTACCCCTAATTTCTTGCACATGTCCCAGAACTGCTTCAGCATATGATCCATCACTGCCCTCCATCCCCCAATTAATAAAAAATAATCCAGGTAATGGATTATCTGTCCTGTGTCCATACTGGTTCAGGAATACCAACTGTATCCATGTGCTGAATATCTTGAATGTGGCACAGGCAATGGAGCAGCTCATGGGCATTGCTTTATTAAAATAAAATTGATCCCCTACCAGAAAACCCAGTAAATCCCAATCCTTGGGCCTGACTGGAAGCAGCAGCCGAAAAGCTGCCTTAATGTCTGTCTTGGCTAACCGGGCTCATTTGGTGGTCTGTATTAGCCAGATAGCCCCTTCATGTGTGCCATACATAACTCTGCTATATTTTTTGTCAATGTAGTCATTTACTGATCCCCCCCTCTGGGTATGATAGATGATGTATCACCCGAAACTCCCCAGGCTGCTTTTTGGGTACCCTCAGGTTGTCCCCCCGACCACAACTGCTCCCTCTACCCTTCCTGCATCAATTTCTTTCTTTATCTTCTGTGCTAACAATTCTTTCTTTCTCATTACTGACCCCAAATTCTTAGCCTTAGATCCAATATGTTGCCCTTGGAAATATAAACTAAAACCTTTTTGGAACCCTCCCCCCCCCCTTGAGGCCCATGCGGCCTCATGGTCTGGTTAGTCCATAACCCACTATTGTAATACCTGCAAATTTATTGAAATTTTTGCTATCTGATACATGGTCTTTCTGTCTGCTCCATCCCACTGTTCTTCTATTTCATTGTGCATATCCCCTCCCCACCCAAAAACCTCTCCCTTCCCCCAGTTTGTGCCTCTGTATTCTGAGTGGCCTGCCTGAAAGGACTGGTTGCTGTAGTTATTCACATTACTCTTATCTACGTGTGTCCTGCACTTGGATGATGGGTGAGCCCCCCGCATCTAGAGCAGGCATGTCTGAAACGGCAGTGAGACCATGAGCAGTGTGCTCTATTGTAATCCCAATAACACTTTTGTACTACCCCCGTCCTTTTTTCCCACTCTCCTTCACGCCCCTCAGCCACAGTCAAAGTCTTTAGCCACATGTCTGAGTGCCTGGTATCCCATTTCAGATTACCATGGGATGCCATCCTCTGACTAAACACTTCATCATACTTAAGCCAATTATCACCCCAAACTCATTTTGTAGGCGCTCCTTACTATCATGGAGTAAGCCAGTAATGATGTTGCCATCTTGGGCTTCTTCTCTATCACTATGGCTGTGTAGTAGGTGAAACGTATTGACCAAGCATCCCACGTTTTCCCTTTTGTTGCCTTGTCCTATTCTCCTTTTCTTAACAAAACACTACTGCTGCTGCCATATCCTTTTTCTCAAAATTCTCCATTTCATCATATTTTCAATGATCTCCTTGTTGACCAAGGCAAAAACAGCTACATATTCTCCCATCCATATTTTTTCTTTTGTCTGCAAAGAGACATACCTTTCCTTCCAGGTGCTCTCCAATGTCATTAATAAAGACATTAAAGAGGACCAGTCCCAGTACCGAACCCTGCAGTACCCCACTAGTTACCTTCCTTTCTTCACTGTGGACTCCGTTTACTATTAACCTTTGCATCCTGTTGTCCAGCCAGTTTTTTATCCAGGCTACCACCTTGGGACCCACTCCAAGACTGGCTAACTTGTATATTATTCTTTTGTGTGAGACTGTGTTAAATGCCTTGCTCAAATCTAGGTAGGCCATATCTACAGCTCCTCCCTGGTCTACTACTTTGGTCACCCAGTCAAACAAATCTATTATGTTCATCTGACATGACCTTCCTGCTGCGAAACCATGCTGCCTTGGGTCCTGTGCCCCACTGGCCTCTTGTTGGTCAGCAGCCTGGAACAAATTGGCCTGCCATGGAAACAGGCAAACCTCCGTATTCCATAAAGTAGGAATAGTGCATCTGTGTACAGATATACCAATATGTGTGAAATACAAGCAGAATGGAATATTTATTTCTTCCAGGCATAAGGGATTTAATTTTTATGGATGAGCTCTATAATATAGGGTGGCTGGTCATTTTACAGAATCTTGTAAGTCCATGTACAGAGATTTGTTTAACTACCTTGTTGTTAGTAAGGACCAACAAACCATAGGGTACAGAGAATCATGATGAGTCCTGGTGACTAGTGTGGTAATACATGTGAGCACCCTATGATAGAGTGCATCCAGTTTGGATAAGCATATGATAGAACAGTGGCTATAGGTCAGATCAACATAGTCTATAACTGGGAGAAAAGTGTCTGGAACTAGATGTTTCCTTGCATCAGCATTGAAACAACATTTATCTCTATAACAGAAGCCAAGTCTGGCATGGAGTTTCTTACATAGGACCTCAATATGAGTAGTGAAGGACTGTTTGCTATCTATCCATATCTTTAGATACTTATACCTGTCCACGAGTTCATAGAATCCCCTAGTAATGCACTGATAGTGAAAATGTGAGTACAAGGTGGTAGAGACCCTTTTGATGAAAAAAAGCAAACAAACAAACATTGCCTTAGTTTTAGTGGCATTAAGCAACCATTTTATCAGGAACGGTTAAGCTATAAGTCATGGAGAACGGCTTGTAGATCAAACAATCAAGAACCACAAATTGGTGGTACTCAGCAGAAAAATAACAAATATTGTAAAGTCAGTAAATTACATTGAATCCAACCTTTATTCAGGAGAGCACTTGCTACTGTACCCTAGAACCCCATGCCTTCACAGTTAGGGCTGCTGCACCATGCTGCCACTTGCCACAAGAGTCATGACATTAGCTGCACCCTGTCCTCTGCATCCACAGTTGATGTAGTTGCACCTTGCTGTCCCCTGCACCAGAGTCAGATCCTATACTACACCCTGCTGCCCATGTCCCTTGTCCCAAACAGGTGTTGCTTCTGCACCTTGTCCCACAGTTTGGGCTGCTGTACCCTGATGTCTTACCTGTCTCCTGTGCAAACATTCATTGCTGCTGCACCCTGCACCCTTTCCCCCCACCCCATAACACAAGATCAAACTAAATATTTTTCCTTTTTTTATTTTGAGCAGTCTGGGAAGAATAGCAAAGTATCTGACTCTGGTAGGAGGGAGCAGCATAGTGCAATAATCCTAACTGCAGAGGCAAGAGCCTTTATGATGCAGCAGGGCACAGTGGTGGCAGGGGACAGAGGATGGCATGGTGCACAAGCCTTGACTGTGTGGCATGACTCAGGTGGGCATCAGCATACAGCAGCACTGACTGTGGCATAGGCTGCACATGGTGCAGCAGCCAGACCCATTAGGAGGCAATGAAAGTGCACAGCAGGGTTCAGCAGCCCAAACTGTGGAGGCAGGGGGCATGGGACTCTATGGTGGAGCACAGTAGCCCTGACTGTGGAGACAGGAACATGGGGCAATATGGTGCCATGGCACTGACTGTGGGGGTGGGGACAGAAGGAAGAAGGGTGCAGCAGCCCTGAGTGTTCAGGCAGGAGATGGGGTGGCATCAGGGTACAGCAGCCCAAACTGTGGGGCAGGGTTCAGGAGCCATGCCTCTTTGGGATAAGAGATGTGGGTAGCAGGGTGTCGCAAAATATCTGTCTCTGGTGGCAGGGGGGCAGTAGGGTGCAACTGCCTCAACTGTGGAGACACTCAGCATGGTGCAGCAAATGCTCTGACTCTTTTGGCAAGTGGCAGCATGATACAGCAGCCCTAACTGCAGAGGCATGGGGCTCTAGGGCACAGCAGACCACAGCAATTCCAACTGTATAGACAGGAACAGGGTGCAGCAGCCCTGGATGTGGTGACATGAGACAGAGGACAGCATGGTGCAGAAGCCTTGACTGTGGGGTAGAACATGGGGGGGGCATCAGGATACAGCAATCCTGACTGTGAGACAGGGTATGTGTGGTGCAGCAGCCCTGCCCAATTGGGACAATGGAGGTGGGTAGCAGGGTGCAGCAAAAGTCCAGCCTCTGGTGGCCTAGGGCTTCATGTTGCAGCAGCCCCAACTGTGAAGGCAGGGAACCAGGGGCTCTATGGCTTAGCAGAGCACAGGAGCTCTGACTGTGGAGACAGGAACAGGGGGCAACAGGTGCAGCATCCCTGACTGTGGGGATGGGGGAGGGAGGGCAGTAGGGTGCAGCAACACCAACTGTTTGGGCAGGGGGTAGCAAGGTGCAGCAGCCCTGATTCTTTAGGCAGGGGATGGAGGCAGCAGGGTGCACAATTCCTGAATGTGTGGGAGAAGACAGTGGGCAGCAGGGTGCAGTAGTCCCAAATGTAGAGCAGAAGGCAGGGGACTTGTGGGGCAAGAGGCAGATGGCAGTAGAGTGCAGTTGCCTCAACTGTGGGGAAGAGACACAGTGCATCAAGATGCCATATAATGTTTCTATTTATACACATACATGGTGTATTTTCACACAGAAACCACCAAAGAGCTGAACTCTGTGAGTTGAGACAGTACATGTGCTTGAAATAGTGGAGTGTGACAGGCATCTGTTTGTCAATCTGACATAAAAAATGTTTTTACATGAATTTATATATGAAGGCTACATCAAAGGCAAACTATTTCAGTGAATGAAATAAATTTATATTTTTATTTATATTCATTAAACAACCCTGTGATATATAGTTAGAAAAAAATCAGAGTGTTGATAAGAATGAACTTAGAGCTGTGATACAGACAAACTGATCTCTCACAGAGGAAGATTTCCACTACTTCAATTCAGCATTGAAACTCAAATTATTAACTTTTTATAAGAAAAGAATGATAGAGTTTAGCTCATCTATCTAAACATAAACCAGAGAGTGAATTTGCAAGAAACCTTGAGAGCAAACAAGTAAGTCTACAGTCTGCCGTGATTGGGAATCTGAAGCAGCAAGGTACAGTACTCCAAAATGATGTCATTGTTCTCCAAGCCTGACTGAGAATGGCAGAAAAACTCCACTGTTTTCAGCCACTGTAGAGCAAGTTAACAAATGCTAATTGAAAGAAAACCACAAAACCAAACAGCATGACATTTTCAGGAAACATTAATCATGACACAGGGGCTTGAATTCAAGCTTTTTCAAGCTTTCATTAACAGTATGCAAAAATCTTTGCACATGATCTTTAAATAGTTAGATAAGGTATTTGGCACACAGCTACAGGGCACAGCTAACTCCAACTCTTTCTTCCTCACACTGCACTGAATTCAATCTATGCATGGCAAAAAAGCTCATGGCACCACCATGTGATCTTCTATCCCATGGATCCTTGCTAACTTCACATTAGAACTGTAATTCTTAGGCAAAGTTAGCATTTTTTGGCATTCATAAATGTCTCCTTTAATACAAAACATAAATCTACTTTGTGGATTAATTTCGTGAATTTTGAAAAAATGTGTGAAATTCTTCATGGAATGCATTTTCCTAACTTCGCCCACCACTAATCACCCTCAGTGATAAGCAGGCCTGACTGGTGAACCAGGATCTTATCAAAAAGTTGCCAGATGGTGGATGAGTCAGTGTTGGGGGTAGGTATAAATTTACTATGTTGTATTAAGAAAATACAAAATCACACATGCCTACACAATGCAAAGCATCATGGGCTGCATATGCAAATCACCACAGAATGTTATGCTGGTCCAACTTTAAGCAGAATTGCATGGTGCCGAAAGGCCTCTCACACAGTTTGCAAAGGGTGCTAACAGAAGACTTAGACACATGTTTCGTCCTACTAGGACTCATCAGTATGCCTCGTCTGTTTGACACCCCAGTGGAATGGACCAGCTACCCTAAGGCAGTGTGCCTTGGATATGTTGTGGTGAACCCATTAAAATAAAAAACTATTTAAAAGACAAAGAACCTCTGCGCGCTAACACTGAGGCAAGAGTTACCCCAAAGGGCATTTGGCTGGGAAGCCAAGTTTCAAAAAAATACAAAATCACACATGCCCATACAATGCAAAGCATCATGGGCTGCATATACAAATCACCACAGAATGTTATGCTGGTCCAACTTTAAGCAGAATTGCATGGTGCCAAAAGGCCTCTCACACAGTTTGCAAAGGATGCTAACAGAAGACATAGACACGTGTTTCATCCTACTAGGACTCATCAGTATGCCTCGTCTGTTTGACACCCCAGTGGAATGGACCAGCTACCCTAAGGCAGTGTGCCTTGGATATGTTGTGGTGAACCCATTAAAATTAAAAAAAAAACTATTTAAAAGACAAAGAACCTCTGTGCTCAAACACTGAGGCAAGGGTTACCCCAAAGAGCATTTGGCTGGGAAGCCAAGTTTCAAGAAAATACAAAATCACACATTCCCACACAATGCAAAGCATCATGGGCTGCATATGAAAATCACCACAGAATGTTATGCTGGTCCAACTATGTTGTATGTACTATGTTGTATTGTTTCCTTTGAAGAGAACCCCTAATACCAAGTGACTTTCTTTGTCACAGTAAGTAAAATCCACCACAAAAGGGGACGTTTTTGGTACTAACCTTGCTACTCCCCTGCTCCCCTCCCCCAAGGTACATAGAATATGTAACTATTTTAAAACCGAATTTCTGCAGCTTCACATGTTTTTGTTGAGATAAATGCATTTCTTGGAACAATATTACGCTTGTTTGTTTGTTTTTTTGTTTGTTTTTTTAAGATTGGCCAAAATCTTTGCCCTTTTAATGGGATTAGTTAGCCCATTTATGTTCTGGGAAACTAAAGTAAACTTAACCTGTAGTGCCATTTATTAAGCTTGTTGGAATTAGTATAATTATACTGGAGAAGTGTAGCAATAGGGTATCTCTGGGGTTTCCTCAAGATCAGTGCAGTACAGTGAGTCCACCCCAACATTGCTAACTAATCTGCACAAGCCACATCCAAGGTGCCTTCAAGACTAACATAAATTGTCTTTGTGTTATCCCATCATTATGTTGGCTTGCACACTGGCAAGCAACATCTTGCAGTAGTACGGGTTTGAAGGGCACGGATGCTGTTGGGCGAATGCAGGGCACGCATCAGTAGGTGCGTCCCTCATTCCCCAATCAGCCTGCTTGCCGGCGCCACACCATGCATGTTTAATGGGGTAAGCACATCTAAGCAAAGGTCCGCTGCAATCCAAGCAAAGCTAGTCACACGCAGCGGTCCTTTGCTTGCCGGGCTCGCCGCCATTATGAGCATGGTCAGCGAGTTGCTCAGGCCTGCCGACATTGGGGGCACCTAATCCCCCTGTCGGTAACCCCCCCACTGTGTTAGTGCACTGATGGGGGAGCCCACTCCCCGTCGGCGCCACCCCCAAATGTTGCATTGCTGAGGGGTGCCCAATCCCCTCGGCTCACAGCCCCCATCTTTGTATGCCGACAGAGGCCCACTCCCCTTGGCATCACCCCAATTGTTGAATGCGGGGTGCCCAATCCCCTCGGCTTGTGCCTCTACTCTCTTTGTTTGCCGAATGAGGGTGCTCAATCCCCGCCAGCATGACTCCCCCGGTTAGGTGGCTGATGAGGGTGCCCAATCCTCCGTCGCTACTGACACCCAAAAAAAAAAACAGTTAGGTGGCATGCTGAGGCCACCCCAGCATGCCAAATTCTAAAACACGAAAACTGTCCCGCGATGGTTTTCCTTTTTCCCCTGTAAGCGACAACCGTCCCTCGCAGTCTCAATGCCCCTCCCCACCCGCACCCACCCACTGTGCAATCTGCCTCCCCACCCCATACTTACCTCCGAGTCTGGCGCGATGATCTTCCGTGGACTGGGAACACGTTTGCACTCTTCAAAGCCGACCGCGAACTGAGGAAATGCCGGTAAGCTGTATAATGGAGTGAATAGGGTTTTTTCAACTTTGCTGCATATCTCAGGCATTTCTTGGAATTTTGGCACCAAATTTTCAACATGGGGTTTTTGGGGCCCTTCCTCATGAATTCTATCACTGTCATGGTGTTAATTGGCCTCAAAAGGTGATTTTGCAGTCACTGAACGAAATCACCTTTTGGGACCCATTAATGAAATGACAGTGCTAGTGTTCATGAGGTGGCCTCTCAAAAATCCTATGTTCCAAATTTGGTGGGAAAAATTCAACAAATGCCTGTTTTACGAGTGTGCGTTGCACAGTTGCTACACAGGCTTGTAACTTCATGCATTCCCAATATTTTAATGCCGGATTTTCAGCATTGGCATTTTTGTACACCTCCTTGTGAACAGTATAGCTGTCATTTCCCACAACCTGCCCAAAATGTGTTTCCGCACTTCCGGAGCACAATAGCTCAGTCACTGTGGGAAATCAGTGTTTGGGCCAGATTATGAAAATGACAGTGACACAGTTCATGAGCAGAGATCCTAAAATGTCTACATTGAAAATTTGGTGCTGATACTCTATAAAATGACTGTGTTACGAGTGTGCATTGGCAGATTGCATGCACGCTCATACCGTTGTGCATTCATGATATTTTCATTCTGGATTTTCACCATTGCCATTTTTCCTTACCTCTTGATGAACAGTATAGCCATCATTTCACATACCCTGCCCAAAATGTGTTTTTGCACTTCCAGTGCAGAATAGCGTGGACGCTATGCGAAATCACTTCTTGGGACACTTTGAGGAAATGACAGTGACACTGTACACGAGCAAAGGCGCTAAAATGCCTATGTTGAAAATTTGGTACTGAACGCCCATAAAATGGCAGTGTTGCAAGCGTGCGTTGCATATTCCCCACGCACCCTTGTAACTCCGCACATTTCGTATATTTGTATGCCACATTTTCAACACTGGCATTTTTTTACACCTCCTTAGGAACTGTGCAGCTGCCATTTTTCACATCCTGCCCAGCATGTTTTTCTGCACTGCACTACCAAACACCCAAAGGGACACCCTAATGCCTGTCACCCTCTGCGGAGTGGGGGTGGGTTGGCATCAGTTCACTACTTGACTGCCATTCCTATGCTGCATCTCTCTGACTCCTGCACTCCCAATGGCAGCAAGCCAACATTCGGCATTGACAAATGCTTGTTTCTCATTTGATATACTTGCAGCCTGTGGGCCTTTGAAGAGAATTATGTAACAAAAAGAGGATACAAACTAGAACAGTAAGTATTGCACAAACACAACTGACTTCCAGGTAAAGGATTTGTTTCCTGGCAGATTCTGACATTCCAGGGATGGGGACCACCAGATGTCATCAGGGTGCGCAACAGGTCAGAGCAAAAGTGTGAGACAACATTTCCATCAGCCACCAAAATGTGATCCTTAAATGTGACAACTGTGGGAACCAGTATAGTGTAGTAGGTGTCAAAGTACACGCTAACAGCCACCAGAGGACAAGGTGACAGAATATATCAGTCATACTCTGGGTTGTATGGAAATACCTCAACATAGGGGAACCCATAAGTAATCTTTAAAAAGTATAATATAAGTGATGCATGATGCAGAAATGATTAGTTTGCTCAATACAAGTTCCAACTAAGTATAATAATACAGTAATGATAAGAACAGCTATCAAGTCCTGCATCCTATAATGGCCACAAACAAGCTTACAGTAACAATTTAGGAGAAATCAGTGTGACCCAAGTTCAAATGTGAGGACAAGTTTTGGTCCGAGGAAATGTCAAAACCAGTATATGTTTCATACTGTGTGGGTTAGTATGTTCATGTAATAATAAAATAATCTGTAAACTTTGTCCATACCATTGGTACTTATATTGTCACAAACTGAACAAGGCCTTCTCTAGTCCACTGCCCCCTCCACCACTGTACACAGTTCCAAACTATCCCAGTCAGGTATGGCGGGCAGCCCCCCCCAAGTATTGCTCAGCTATGGTATTTCAAGTCTGCTTTCCTCTCTGAGTTTTTCTGTTTGTTTGTTTTATTGTTTTAATGTAAGCCATCTCTTGTTACCAAAGTGTCCTGCTGCTCTTCCTAATCCCTGGGTGCTCTGCACTGCTATGGGTAAGTTAGTCCTGTAGTGTGAGCTGGTATACCATCTGTGCTCCACAGTAGAAAGCGCACGTCCCTGCCTTCAGATTTCACTGCTTTGAGGACTGCTTACAGCTATCTCCTTAGCAGCTTCTAACCTGAGATAAGAATTGCAGGGACTGTATGGAGCACACCAGGGCACCATTTTAGTAAAAAATAAAATCATGCTTAGTCAAAGAGCTTCTGTTCCACTGCCAAGACTTGAAAGTCAGACATGAGTTGGGGAAAGAGGTCAAGCAAGACTGATGTGTTGCAACATTTCTTGTATGCCTGACTCTCAGTTAGTGATACAGGAAAGCAGTTCAGAGATTTGAAATCTGCGTTACTCAAGGGAGTCTCCCAGCCACCTCATCACATCCCATGCTTTGCACTTATTTCTATTAGGAGGAGTTGCTGTTTGTAAAAGTAAATCATGGTGGAGAGGAAAATTAATAAAACTCAAACTATTAGATGGACACTGTTATCCCATTACAAAAAAGGGGAGCCAGTGACCCAGAAAGAAGCAGCTTAACTTGATTCTGACAAGTCAATAGAAGTGTGTGGCACAATAACTAATACCAACATTTTCATGTGTCTGTCGAAGTCAAAGGAGAGTCCTCTGTAGATTGTAAAGCATCCGATTGTAACCAGGCCATGATCTGTTGTAATGTTAGTTCTGTTTGCTGTTTCTAGTCCACTTGTCTTGAGATGATTTGTCTCTCTGGTATTGTCATGGTGTTCTGCATGCCAGTGATGTAGGCAGGATGCCTTTGAGCTGTGGGTCATACAGTTCAAGTCTCTGTAGTTCAATACTGGCTTCTTCTGCTGTGGAAAATATTTTTTCCCTATGGAAATTGTACCTGTAGTTGCACCAGGTACAGGGTATGAAATTGCAAGTTGTTCTGGCATAGAATTTTGAATAGGGGGATATATGCTCTGTGATTTTGCATCAGGGCTAGAGGGAATCACTGTCAAAATTGAAGATGGTACCTTTGTAGTGTACAATTTTTTGCTTCCATGCCCTGTGATGTAAGTCTTGTTGGACTGTAGGCAAATCAAGTACGGTATCACCGACCGGGGGCATGCTGCTGGGTCCACAGGCTTAGGGCCGAGGGCTCAATGAGCCCATTGAATATCAATATCATAGTCCAGTAGTAGCGATAAGATCTGATTTAAGATGTCTTGCAGAAATGGAATTAACTGGTGGTCCTCATTATTTTCCAGTAAACCACAGATTCGTAAATTGTTTCTCCTGGATCTGCTTTCTAGGCCTGTCAGTTTATCATTAAGTTGTTGTTGAGTTTCCATTAACTGCAGGACCATGCATTCTAAGACTGCCAAGGGTGAAGCTACTGTTTGGGGCTACAAATCTGCGGTGTCGAGTTGGCCCACTAAGTTGGTAATTTTAACATTCAGAGTTTCAAAATTATTTGCCATCTCTGAATGGAAGGCTTGGGGATCATGCATTAAGGTATCCAGTATTTTTTTCCTTTTTTAAATGATTTTTGTGCTTTAGCTGGGGAGCCATGTTTTGACCTCAGGTGACTAGATGCAATTGAGGCCTTGCTCTTAAATCCCTAACCTCGGCAGCAGCAGTCATTTTCATTAAACTCTGATTTTTTTTATCTGTACTGACTTCTTGACGATCTGTGCAGTAAATACCTCAGCAGAAATGCAGTTTAGCTATCTATGAGTGGATTTTGAGGTATGTTCTAAGATTCTAGTGATAGAGGTCTACCAACTTCCAACCATCAGGTATGGTGACATCACTGGAAGTCCATAACTCTTGATTTAAATAGAGGGATAATATGCACAGTTTTCCACAAAATGGGAAGGTCATTTTGTGATACTGAGAGGTTGAACAGATCAGTGATTGGGGCTGTGAGGAAAGAATATCCCAATATTAGGAAGACTGGGTCTAAGCTATCAGTTCCAGCCTTTCTTTTGTTGTGAAGACCAAGGAGGAGTTGATTAACTTGTTTGTAGGTTACTTGTTAAAAATTAAAGGAATACTCCATGTTGACTAGCTTCCTTGAAGACACCAGGTTAGGGAGAGGAAAGGATGCAGCAGGAGAGTTATCAAAGGTGCTGGAGACCCAATCTCCACAAAGACATAGACAGGATGGAAGCTGTCCAGAGGAGGGCAACTAAAATGGTGCAGGGTCTGCACCGGAAGACATATGAAGAGAGACTTAAAGAACTTAATATGTATAGCCTCGAGGAAAGGAGGGAGAGGGGGGACATGATAGAAACTTTCAAGTACCTCAAGGGAATCAACAAAGTCCAAGATGGTAGCATCTTTCAAAAAAGTATGCAAGAACAAGAGGCACAATTTGAAGATGGGGGCGGCTCAGAGGTAACAAGAAGTATTTTTCACAGAGAGGGTTGTGGATGCATGGAACAGCCTTCTGGAGGAGGTTGTGGAGTTAAAAACAGTGGTGGAATTCAAGCATGCATGGGACAGTCATAAGGCAATTCTAGGGCATGGGGGTAGGAAGAAGTAGGCTGCTGGTTAACCAGGATCTGCAGCTTATCCATTAGGTAGGGAAATGGGCAGACTGGGTGGGCCAAGCAGTCCTTATCTGCCATCAAATTCTATATTTCTATGCTGAAGAAAAATACATTTTTATTTCCTATAGTATAGTTAGCTTCCCAGTGACCAGTTTATCACCAACTGAGATTTGTTAGGGAAAGGAGAAAGCATGTATTTCTTCATCTAGTGATTTTACTGCTGTTCAGAACTTAAAAGCATAAGATTTTAAACTCTGAATCATTTTCCATTTTTTATAACTCTTCTGTATAATAGGAGTAACAATTCATTTGATACTGTTTCAAAGTAAAAGGTCCTACCTGTATATGCTCTTTTTTTCAAAAAATCATCTAGTCAAAGATCAAAACTGTATGGAGCTCCCATGTTCCATAATTTGCCTCTGAATGACAGCATTAGTTGTTCCACCAGTCACACATTCAAAGTTAAACTTAAGGACTAGCTCCAAAAATGGAATGTTTGTACATGTCTGTGATGTATTTAGTACAAGGTAGATATAGTACTTGTATTGCATGTTTATATGTTTTGAATTGTTTGTACTGTTGTAATATGCTATTTTTAAACCTGTCCCTGGTGAAAGCAGGCATTTATGCTAAGCAGCCTGCAAGTATAGAAAATGAAAAAAAAAATATTAAGGAAATGTTTTCTTCCAATATGATTAAATTGTAATTTGCTTTTATATTTCTGATAAGTGAGGTACAGTATTTTCTTATTTGTCTGAAAGTGGCCCCATCTACAGGTGTTTCTGTGCATCTGGCTATGGCTCAGTGAGAATCCTTATCTCTTAATGCTTCTTTCAGTTCTTTGTTAAACCATGGGGAAATTGACTTTTTTTAATTAAAATGTTATTTAAGTAACAAGCCACGAGGGGGTGTGGGTTGTCGGGGGAATTTACCACAGCTGGAGTGGTTTGCCCATGAGGCACAGCCGAGTGGGTAAATCAGCGCCAGCCATGGTAAATCCCCTGATAACCCAAATCCCCTGAGTGGCTTATTGCGATTATACCAAGAACTGCTTTTTTTATTATTTTAAAAAAAGCAGTACTTGGTATAATGCTTAAATAAGCCACTCAGTAGTAGAGCAGTGTGTTTGGTTTGTTATGTTTCCCTGATGCAAGGAGTTGCTGTTTCACAGTCTCTGGTTAGCGGGGAAACAAGATGGTGGTTGGAGTTCCATGATTTCACCGTTAGATTGCTTTTTTTTGAAGATGAGGCTGGCTGGCACCTTTTGTGGTGATTACTGGTAGATAATCAACACAGGTAAGTTTCCAGCCTGCCTATCTGATTGGTCGGTGTCCGAGGTACATGATATAATGAAATTTAAACTATAACATTGCACATATCACATGGGGATTTCAAAAAGTAGAAAACAGCAGTATCATAGACCAATCAAACCAACCCCTCCACTACCCCTCTCCACAGTATCTGAAACCATGATACAGGGAAAAAAAATTACAATAGGAGATGGGAAAACCCCCAGTAGACTAACTCCCAGCTCTAAACCCCCCAGAGCACAACAAAAAATTTCCACTATTTCCAAAAAGAAGTAAAGAGATATCAAGTGGGAGGCCCAAAACCAGAGTGCTTTCATTCTGGGACACTCTGTAAAGAAGGAAGAGTATGAAGTACTTCCCATCTTTGAAGATAAAGATCACCTCATTGATGGAGTCTGGCAATTTGTTTTTCAACCATTAGGGCCTGCATAAGCTCATGATACCACTCCCTGTAAGGCGATGTTGAGCCCTCCTGCCAATGTCATAGTATGACAGCCTTAGCCACCACTGATATCATAGGTATTTGGGCCTTACGGTGACCAATGAGGGTAGGAGGGTAGTCACCGACTAAACAGATCTCAGGCATGAAGGCCTCCTCCAGGCCCAGAAGTGGATCTAATGAAGCTTCAATTTTAAACCCAAAAGAAACCACCATGGGGCACTGCCACAACATATGTAGGAGATGCCCATTAGCAAGGCCACATAGGGAGCAAGCTGGGGAGTTGAACCTCCCCATATTGTACAGTTTAAAAGGGGTATAATACATGTCATACAAAACACAGTATTTGGTCCATCTATACCGATCCCATTTAATGTATATGTAGAAATTATACCAAATAGTTTACCAGTGCTTAGGTTCATGTTGCAAATTGAGCACTCACTGCCAATAGTAACAGACTCCAGCAAGGGAAGCTGAGTCTACAGTTTTCAGGTCGGAATATAGCCCAGCCATGGGGCGGGGTTGGGTAGTTATAGAAAAAAGCTGGGGGAGAATTTCATTACCATCCATTTTCAAGGGTCCATGACCAAAAGAGGACAACAGGGCATTAGCCAATTGCAGGTATTTAAAAGGGTGGAGAAGGTGTATTGAGAAAAGGTCCTGCATGCATCTATGGGACACAAGCTTGCCCTGCTCAATGAGAGAGACCATAATTACTGTACTCAAAGGAGGCCAAAAAGAGACAGGAATAGGGCAGCCTCCAATATGAATATTGGGATTAACCAGAACTGACTGAGCCAAAGACCGAGACCAGTCCAACTGGAGGAATAGCTCGAGCTGTTTGGTGGCCTTAAGAGACCACATAAGAGGGAAGCAGTGCATGTCAGCTGGCAAACTAGCTGGTTTAGAAAATAGTAGGCTAAAAAGGCAGATGCCAGCTCTACAACACAAGCATTTCTCAATTTGTAACCAGATAGGCTGGTACCTATCACCTGCAGGAGTATTCAAGGTATTTCCCCAGTACAGACATTAGGCCCCATACGAAGTTAAATAATAAAGGTAGAAATTGGGAAGACACAGGATGCCTCTTACTCTCTAAAGCATAAGTTTGTAATGTACTCTGCGAACTGCACCCTCTCTCCACAGGAAGCGGTTCAGTAACTGTTGCAGATGCATGAATCAGACCTTTGGCATCCCCAATGGATATAACATCCATGGGAGAACATTCATCTTGATAATACTGAAACAACCCCAAAATGAAAGGGGTAACACAGTCCATCTTGACATGTCAGTCTTAATAGCTTGAAGAAGGGGAGGAAGATTTAATGGAGCCAAGTCCAAGAGAAAATTCAGCAGGCAGACCCCCAGGATTTTAAGAGCCTTAGGCTCCCATGACTGTCCCAGATCCTGTATCTCCTGCCTCTAAACATAAGAATTGAGAGGCATAACCTGCAACTTATCAAGGTTTAACTTATAACCTGCTTTTTTTGAGGAGGTATCAATCTCATCCAGAGCCGCAGGAATGGAAGAGGTCTGATGGTTCCATGCCAAAAGACCAATCACTATTATGGTGAGTGTATATCACTGAAAAGCACATCGGCGATACACACATAAAGGCAACCTGACATCCAGATTGTAAAAACGTGCTTTTGCTGAGGGCTGTGCCCCCTTCCCACTCTCTCCTAAATTAAGATTATCAACTCCAGGAGGATGCATGTCGGAGAGGGGGCAAAAATCCTGATAGCGCAATAAATTAAGTGCCCCAGCTTGTAGCTGTGGCAAAATGTAAGTGCTCACCAGTCTTGAACCCCATACCCTAGCTAGCCACCCACACCACCACACCACACAGCTAGCTCTGCGACAGCAGGTACGGCAATCCCCCAAACCCTTTCCCTGTCCCTCCCCTTCCCTTCTCTATTCCTCTCTTCCATTCACCATTTTCCATGGCAGCGTTCCCATCCAGTGGATATTGTGCACAGTAGCCCCTAATAACAGCTCCCAAAATGAGTCACTCTTTTTGCAGTAGCTCATTTTGGTTCACTGTTACTATGTGATACCAGTCAGATCATCAATATGCAGAAGTAGGTCATCAGTGTAGGCTGATATTTTGTACCTCATGCCTCCAACCAATATCCCTTTGATGTTCTGTGAGTTCTGTAACCTAAAAAAGTAGGGGTGCCAAATACAAATTAAATAAAAGAGGGGAGAGGGAACACCCCTGCCTCATGGCTCATCTGAGCTGAAAAGGGGAAGAGGAGAGGCCGTTACAGCAAATTTGTGCCATAGGGTTGCTGTACATGACCTGAATTCACATGCAAAATTCTGATGGGATACCAAATGTGCCTAATACCTTGAACAGTAAAGGGCCACGACACCTGATCAAAGGCCTTTTCTGCATCCAGGGAGAGAAGAGCCGCAGGGACCCCCCCTCTCCCTTGATGCAGAAATAAGATATAACTACTTTCTCAGGTGATCGCTAGAGAGACGGCCGGCCATTAAGCCCACCTGGGCCAATGAAATTAGCTGACCCCAAACTGACTTTAATCTATTGGCAAGCACCTTCATCAAAATCTTAATGTCAGAAGTTAGCAAAGGGATGGGGCAGCAACTAGATGGCAAAAGCTCTTCTTTACCCAGCTTCAAAATGAGAGTTATCCTAGCTTGAGTAGAGGAGTGTTCCTCCAACCCTTCTGTCAAAAAGGAATTAAATAATTGTGTGAGAAGGGAGGATAATTCGTCTACAAAGACTGTATAAAAATTGTTACAAAAAATCATTGGGACCAGGTGCTTTGTCTAAGTGGGGTTGGCATAATGCTGCCTGGACTTCTGAAACCTTGATTGGTTTGGCCAAATAATACTGCTGGGGAGGGAAGAGGCATGGGAGGGGAAGCTCCTCAAGATATTGCAAAATTAATGCCCAGTGTTCCGGAGTTGGGGAGCCATCTTCATATAGGACTTGTAGAAATCCCCAAAGCCCTCCTTAATATCTTGCAGCTGAGTAAGGATGTTTGCATCCGGGCCAGGCCTCAGACGGGGGGACCACCCTTGCTTCCTCTAACTGTCAGAGTCGCCAAGCCAATAATTGGCCTGCTATTTCACCAGATTCCAGATACAGGGATTTGATGTGCAGAATAACCAGGTTCACTTTCTCAGTGAGCAATTCTGCATATTTTAACCGAGAAACCTCAAGCTGTTGCCGTATTTCTTGGGGGGGTTGAAAAGATAGCTCCCTCTCAAGAAGTCTGACATCCAAGAGAAGCTGGTCCTCCTCTGAGGATTGGGATTTCTTATGTTCAGTCACCAATTTAATGCTTTTACCCCCAAATAGCACTTTTAAGGGCTCCCCACATCTGATCGATCCTTGATATCGATCATTTGTTAGTGTCCATCAGTCTAGTGAGAAAGTCTCTCAAGCGTTGAAACAAGGTTGGGCCCTTTAAGAGCAGAGGTGTGCAAAGTTGGGAAAACTCACCCCGTGTAAAAATTTGTGGATTTCCAACTTTCCATGAAGTTTTCTGTGCTGCGAAGTATGACTTCGAAGAATATTGGCGGATTCACGAAATTTTGAAGTCAAAAACTTCAAAACACGTTACAGTTAATAGTAGAATTGTCCCAGATCCACTATGCAGCAATTTCACCATCGAAGTTCAGCATAAGAAGTGAAGTTTGCAATTTACCATAGGATATGAGGTCACATGTTGCTGAACAGCCAATGAGAAGCTAGTTTGGTCGTTCTGTGAGTGTAGTGTGTTGGAGAGAGTCTTAAAGAGCAGAGCATGTGCTTGTAGGTTAGATTCAAAATCTAAAAACATTGTATAAAAGAGCATTTTGTTGGTCAAATAGCTTCAAAACTGTGTTTGTGAGTGCCCTTTGCTCACACAGTACTTTTTTGTGTTGATTTTCTCCTGTATTCTTTACTTGAAGTATTTAGTTTTCTTTTTCCTTTTTATAAATCTTTCTTTATTCTCGTCCCACGGTGGAGCCCCACTCTGTCAGAAGACACTTAGGCACCAGCCCCACTTCACTGCCTTACCTGGATTCCCGGTGGTCCCCCATGGAGCCATGGCTATACTCCCCCCCCAAGAGGGTATGAAGTGGGGTCCATACACCCTGAGACAATTCTGGTTTTATTGGGTCCCTCCAGCGGTCAGACAAGCAGGAGCAATTACGGTCTGTGCTGGCTTTCCATCCTCTCGGCTCTCCAGCATCATTTTCCCTGTTGTGAGTGAGTGGCATGTGCTGTGACATCAAGGCATCTCCGCTGACATCCACCACTTCCCAACCATCTGTCTGGATGCTCTGCACTTGCTGTGCCTCCGGCCTCTGCCAGAGGCCAGTCAAATGTCTAGCCTGTACCTCCCTTTCTCCCAGGAGAGGATAGCTGTCCTCCAGATGCTCAATCCTCTCCCTCCCCTGCCGACCCCCAATGGCCCGGGCTAGTTCCAGAACCCGGCTCACCAGCATGGTGCGAGGTGTGGTGTCCAGCACCTCAACCCTCAGTGAGTATTTAGTTTTCTGTTATTAGAGAAGTAGTGGTCTGGTGGCTTGTGTGGGGAAGGGTAGGAACAATTTAGAAGGCACACTTATCTTCAGAACCAAATCAGTGGGCCAGTGCCCCATCTTTTCTTAAGAAAAAAAAATCACTGTACTCCTGATTGCGCTTTAACCAGAGTGATTGTTCTGTACCTGCTGACACACTTTTATTTAGAAAACAAATCACTGTCCTCCTGACTGTGATTTAACCAGTGTGATTGCTGTGTGTCCCTGTGTGCATACCTGTGCTAGGAAAAAGATCACTCTCCTCCTGACTGTGAATTTAATTAGAGTGATTGTTGAGTGTCCCTGTGTGCATACCTGTGCTAGAAAAAAATAATTGTCGTTCTGACTGCAAATTTAACCAGAGTGATTGTTGTGTGTCCCTGCATGCACAACTGCGCTAGGAAAAAAATCACCGTCCTACTGACTGCAATTTAGCCAGAGTGATTATTGTGTCCCTGTAGGCACACATTTATTTAGAAAAAATATCACTTTTCTCCTAACTGTGAATTTAATCATAATCACAATCATAGTGATTGTTGTGTGTCACTGCATTGACACCTGTGCTAAGAAAAGAAATCACTGTCCTCCTGATTGCAAATTTAACAAGAGTGATTGTTGTGTGTCCCTGCGTGCACACCTGTGCTAAGAAAAAAAATCACTGTCCTCCCGATTGTGATTTAACCAGAGTGATTGCTGTGTCCATGCTGGCACACCTTTATTTAGAAAAAAATCACTGTCCTCCTGACTGCGAATTTAACCAGAGTGATTGTTGTGTCCCCGTTTGCACTGAAGAATGACTAGGAAGAAAAGAACAACTAAAGAGAGAGGCCATGGAGCAGCCACAAAGAACGTTGCACAATTTGTGGTCCCTAATAGTGGTGCAGGAACCAAAAACATGTCAGTGACAGCAGAGGGACAGCATTTAGATGACTCTGTGGTGGCAGTAGAAGTAGTAGCAACATATTTTGCCCTGGTGTTGGCATTCCTGCATCTAAGGTTTTTCTCTGCCAAATCTGTGGCAGACATAGTGATGGATTTGTCAATGTCAAGTCACACAGTGACAGGAAGCAGCAGCACCACCACCAAACAAACAACTGTGGTGGGCCTGGAGGAGGTTGGTTTTGAAGTGCAGTTTGAAAGTGGTGCTTTTGGTGATGGTGGGTTGGAGGCAGAGCCTGATACTGTGTGATCAGTGGCATTAGGTGAGGGTGAGATGGTACATGTGGAGCAACATGAGGACCCCAGTCATGAAGAGGAGGTGCCTGTGCCTGTCACAGATCCTATTGCTACTGAGGAGGACAGACCTGCAGAGGATGATGAGAATACCAGCTTTTTTCAGGCTATGATGTGGATGATGTATCAAACAGCACAAATCCCTCATGGGAGCCTGAAAAGTAAAGGCCAAAACAGGGTGTTAAAGAACATGTATTTCCTGTTGCCTTAACTTCTATAACCGCCATGGAAAAGGACCCCTTAGCACTGTTTCTCAAATTTTTCCATTTTTCCAGTCACCCTGCAACATAACAAAGAGCAAATCTTCTCCTTTGCTATCCCAGTCATCTTGGTACCAAGTAACTACAAGGTCCCATAAATCCCTAGTGTGGGATTTTTATGCACTGGACCCACCTGACGAGACAGTGGCATTTTGCCAACTGTGTCAAACCCGAGTAAGTAGAGGTAAGAAAGGTAGTCACCTCGGCACAGGTGGGCAACATATACATCTTAAAAACAGGCACCCAATTCGATGGCATCAACACCGGAAAGCAACTAGTGCCAGTGGTTCCAGTCCATCCAAATCAGCAGGCAATGTAAGCCAAATACACCCAGCACTACATGAAGGAGATGGAGGTGTAGGTGAGAAGGAAGACATGAATGTGGTACCTATATGAGGAGGATTCTGGAAGTGGGCCAAGTAGCGGTCCTAGCAGCAGGACTACCATCCCAAGTCAAAGTGTGATCACTACCCCAGTCATGAAAAACAAAAAAGGTGCTGAGGTGTGTTGTGCAGCACCTGTTAGTACCACTGGCAATCCTCAGTCAAGGAGCACCTCACTAATGGCACAACGATGAGGCAAGCTGTTTGGCACATTACCAGGTGCATCACCAGGCAAGCAAGCCATCTCCATCTTCTCAGTTCTGTCAACTCAAGTATCCGGCAGCAGCAGGCAGCAGCACAGACACATTCTGGAAAGTACTGTACCTGAAATTATAACAACAGCAACAGGCAATATTGACTATTGCATCAGGCTCAATTTGCACTGAAAATGCCCACTCCTTCATCAAAGGTAATGAAATAATAATTACCTTGCAAGGTGCAATATCACAGATACAGCTGGATGGTACTCATCATAGCCCTGGGTTAGTCAGTCATCATCATTTGCTCCTGGAATCCAGCCCCTCACTACCAAAAATTACAGGCAGAATGAATACCCATAATGAAGAAGAGCAGATACAGTGATTTACAATCACAGAAGTATGGTCCCCCCCGCCAAAAAAAAATACTTACCTTCTTGGTTAGCAAATTGTGAATTAAAACATCTACAGTATGTTATATCTGTCTGTCAGCAGCAGTATGATGTTATCAGCACTCATAACTGAAAATGAATGAAAGAGCAGTACAAATATATTAGCCTTTGACTGGGTACCAGTAACCCCCCCATTATAAAGAAACAAAAAAATACTTACCTTTGCACTATATGGCAGCATCATAATTCTAATTCCACAGTGAGCAAGAGTCCATATCTCCGCAGCAGCAGCACAGCACCCTTTCCTTAACCTAGGCCCTCTATTCTCACTGTCAACACAGGAACTTGGTATCAGTGTTGCATTACTGGGATGGGGTGATAAAAGCTCAGCCTTGCACAATTACGCAGCAATGTTTAACTTCTCTTCAATTTTTCTAATGTTGATTTCCCAACTTCTATGGGTGGCGCAACAGCAGTATCTGTCAGCAGGAATGCGGTTTCTCTCTGGGGAGATGAATTTTCATGTCTGACTGGCATAGAGGTGGCAGCAGCGGTGGTGGTGGTGCAGTGGTGGTGGCAGGCCCTCATCCCAAAACTATCAGAATCATGTTTATCTTCTCTTGCAATTTTCTCATGTGACTTTCAACGCCTAGTCTGGTGTGTGCAGGAGCAGTATTTACCTAGGGAAAGGGGTTTCTCTCTGGGAACACAACTTTTCTTGTCTGACTGGCATACAGGTGGCAGTTGAAGTAGTGGTAGGCCCTCAACCCATAACTACCAGAATCATGTTTATCTTCCCTTGCAGTTTTCTCATGATTTTCAATGCCTTGTCTGGTATGTGCAGGAACAGTATTTACCTAGGGAATAAGGTTTCTCTCTGGGGACATAGCTTTTCATGTCTGATTGGCATCAACATGGCAGCGATGGTGGTGGTGGCAGGCCCTCAACCCATAACTACCAGAATCATGTTTATCTTCCCTTGCAATTACTGTGCACAATACTTGACATTTGTGGATAGCGAGAGGACACATCAATCACTACACACAAAAGGAAGGAAAGGGGTTCATGTGTAAAAATTAAAGAGACTGTCTAAGATTTTGGTAATGGCTTTTAAAATACATTAGTCCATTACCTTATGCTAGCAACAGTCATTTGGACCCAGAAAGGACTTTTGGTTTTCATTAAGTCCACTACAGAAGGGAAGAGATTGAAAATTGTGCTGAACAGATAACCAGTTCAACTCTTCCTTTTCCTGGTCAGCCGGCCATGGCCCACCCCCTCGCTTGGATGAATGTGATATCTAACCAGGCAGTGGGAGGGGATGTGCCACATGGAAGCAAAATGAGGACGTTTTCTGAACTGTTTGATGCTGTATATACTAGAGGAATCTTTGATATAAATGAAAGTCACTGCCCAACTAACAGGGGCCCTATTAGTTGAGCAATGACTTTTATTTATAACAAAGGTTGCTTTAACATACGTAAAACTATTTTGAAAATTTCATCCATTGACTTCTATGTGGCACACTACTATGTTCTGCCTGGTTATACATCACAAACTGCCTGAGCATGGGGGTGGGGCTGTCAGGTCAGCAACTGAAGGGGTTGCCTGGCCATCTGTTCAGCACAATTTTTGACAACTTCCCTCCAATAGTTGACTACACAAAAACATTCCTTTCTGTGCTCAAATGGCTATCCATAGAAGAAGGTAATGAGCTACTGTATTTAAAATGCTATTACCAAAATCTTAGTTATTTCCTTTACAGAAAACACAGAATAGGAAAGGGACAGGCCATGGTCATCAAAGAAAGGTAAATGCTTAACTGTACACAAGGATAAAATTGAGGGAGTGAGCAAGAGAAAGGATGGAATGAAATATAGGCTTCAACAATTTATAACATTAACACAAAAAAGTTTAGAAATAAATATTTGACAGTAATTAAAAAGAGGATAGAGATTAAGTATAGAGAGAAAAAATTTGTTGTTAAAGCTTTTTAAATATTTTTGGGGGGGCAAGGGGTGTACACAAGGGGGTGATAATAGGGACACAGCATGGAAATAATAAACAACAAATAATAAAATTGCCAATGACACAAAAACATAACATGAGTCATGACTACACCAGTCACACTGTCAGTCACATCACACAGCACCACTGCTGCCACTAGCTGTGCCAGGACCACCACCACCATTCAGCTCAGACAGGACAGTGAGAATCTTCTCATCACTGGATATAATATTGTCCAGCCAAACACTCACTTCCTGCTGAAACTGATTGAAGTCCTGGTGCAGCTGTTTCACCTTGTCCCACAGTACCGCCACATACCTCTGTGTGGCTGGTGCTGTTGGGTCCATATCACCTGCTGCCGCTGCTGCCTGTCTTGTCTTTTGGCTGATGACTGGTGCGTTCCTTCCTATGGCCACTATGCCGACTCATAGCAGCATGATGGACCACCCCTTGCTTCTCTCCTTCACCACCATGTGCTCCACCCACCTCATGCTCCTTCAACCTACCACTCTGCCAGGTAGTGGATCCAGAGGTGTGTCCACTGGGCGCTGGTCCCAAGGTGGTTGCCTTGTTTCCCCCAGCCTTAGAGTGTGACCACAGTCCTTGCAGATGGCCACCATTTCATATGCAGGCTCTACATCAAAAAACTCTCATATAACAGATGGTCCAGGGAAGGGGGAGAACCAGATGCTATGCTGGCAGTGTGCCAGACATTGCCAGTGGTGGTTGAGCTGCTGGGGGTGGCACTGGAAAAACTGGGACTCGGGACTGGGGCAGACACCACTAGCTCCTTCTGGGAGGGGGGGCTGTGGATCTTGCTGCTGCTGCTGCCCCTGCCCCTGATACTGTTGCTGCTGCTACAATGGAGTAGCAGAACTTCCATCCTGATCTTGGGGGGCCTCACTTATTCCTCTCTCAAATGCTGTCCTGTTGATCCTAATCCCAGCTGCCCCACCCTTCCTGACCTCCTCCCCACTTTTCTCCATTTAAAACAAAAAAAATTAAGAAAATGAGAAAAAAGAGACACCAAACACACACACATGCACACACACACACACACACACACACACACAGTACACTTTCTAAACTAACTAAAACAAATATACACTAACAACATTTTTGAGTACAAAATACAGATAAAGATATCAATGACAGGCACAGGAAGGTGAAAATAAAACTAGAAAATGAACAAAATTAAATATTTCAGATAGGGTTGATTTGCTAGATAGCTTTGAGATATGCTTCTGTCTGCTGCTTCACTCAGCTCTGAAAGGCAAGAGTACATGGATTCCTACCTAACTGGGCCTCCCATGGGATATGCAGAATGAGAATCACATGACAAACCCTTTTTTTAAGAACTTTGAAGCTAAGAACAAAAGTCAAAGTTTTAACAGTCTAAGTTAACTTCAAAGTTATGCACGAAGTTTTCTCATTAAATTGCAATTTCATGAAATTTTTCATGAGGCAAATTTGATGATTTCAAATGAACTTCACAGGTGAAATATAACTTTGCAGTATCTCTATTAAAAAGCTTGGAGTTGAGATTCCAAATTTCATCCCTCTCCTCCCACTCATTAAGGACCTGTGTGAGCTCAATAGGTGGATGATCCAAAAGGATCTTGGAAAGTATTTCAGAGGATATGAGGCCACTAAGAGGGGTTTTTGGTTAATAAAAAGAAATCCAGCCTAGAGGAAGTCCCATGCAGAGGGAGAATTGTTGTATTGCCTATCCTTAGGATACAGAACTCACCAGGGGTCTGTTAGTCCCAAATGGTCCAAAAAGTCCCAAAATACCCTGTGGTCAAGAGATAAACCCTGTCTGTTATGACCCGATCTGTCCACGTCACCTTTGTAGACTAAATTACAATCACCCCTCCCCCCAAGATTATAGTCAACCTTGGGAGGGATGAAAGGAGAACAACCAGATCCAAAAAGAAATTAGTGGAATCAACACTGGGGCCATAAATAGAACCTAAAAGTACTTCTGTAGTACCTAAACATCCCTTCAAAATGATGTAATGCCCATCCTGTCCCCAGAATTCTCTGTTAAGCTTTAAGATCATACTTCTCACCAGCAGGATGGCAACCCACCTCTCTTTGTATGGCTGCCCACCCCAAATGTTTAAGCCACCCAACGCCTCCTGAAAACAGAGACCTTCTCCCTTCTCAGATGGATCTCTTGCAGCATAACCACATTCAGGCAAAGTTTCTGAAGGTGACCTAAAATCATGTATCTCTTTTGTTTGCTTTGGACCCCCTTGATGTTCCAAGACACAAATTTATAGTTAATACTCATATAGAGTAAAACTCAAAAGATAGCTGGCCTGCTGGTGCAGTGGTAGTGCTACTGCTTGTGATGCTGGTGACCCAGGTTCAGGAACAGACTCAGTCATCAGAGGGCTGGCCGGTGGGAGGAGGCATGAGCATCCATTGATCTGCTCATCTCCTCTGGAAGATGAGGGATGCTGAGTCGATGCATGCCTGACCTCTGGCGGTGGCCAGAGGTTCAGCAAGCCTGAAATTTACATGGGAGGGAGGTGTGAACAAAGCTGGCAGATGCCTTGGTGTCTTAGTGCAGCCACACCTTTGGGGATTGTACAAGTAAAAAGACTGCCCTTTCTGACATGAAGGCCAGAAGATTATCCCTCACCTGGGCCACTGTGACCCTTGGAGAGGACCCCGATGAGACACAGAAGGTAGAAGGGGTTGAAGGGGTGCCCCTACTCATCCCCACCTGGGAGTAAATCAAGGATCTTTGGGAGGGATCCCTGAGGATTATGGTGGCTGCAGGGGAGTCAGGTATAGCATTGGAGATGAGAGGGCATGAAAGAGAGATTAAAAAAAAAACTAAAAAAAAAATGCAATAATGCAATAATAAAAAATTAAAGCCAATCACAAGTGCCCTAGAAACTCCCCCCATATCCAGTTGTTTATTGCCCTACCCACTCCCCAACTATCCCATCAAACCCAAAACATTTGAACCCCAGAACAATGAACCCCCTCGTAATAAAAAGAGATCACCAGCCTACCTAAAGAATATATGAACAAGGTAATAATGCACATTGTAATTACAAATACAGTAAATAATGCAAGAACTGAATAAAATCATAACATTGGGCCAGCCAGAAAAGGACAAACCAGAACCCCCTTCCACTCCCAGAACCAACCCCCAATACATAAGAAAACAAACCCAAACTACAACACTCCAAACCCCATTCCCAGCAACTGATCTCCTAATAGTATCCAGCCCATGATGGGTGAGAACCCTCTCTTATCCCTCCCCCCACCAATCTGACCAAGTCAGTAGGATGGCATAACACATACATTCCAATAGCACAAAACATTCAGCACGTTCAGAAAAAGAGGTAGTAAAAAAGAACCATGAACAAACCAGAGAAAACATGCAAACAGGCCTGGAACAACCAGTACTAAAGAACAAAGTAGGGTAAAAATTACCCCATCAGATTACATGACTAATCTGGCTTATTAACGACTTAGCAGCAGGCTAAGGCAAAACTCAGGAATGCTAAGGCTGGACTCTTCTGAGCATACAACAAAAACAATGCTGCCTTTTTGAAAAAGAGTCAATGAGCTGTTCTAGCAGGCAACATAGAAAATGGAGCCAGGAACAAAGTCAGTGGCTGGTTGTGCTTAGATCAACTCAGGAACTTGGGTGTTCAAGAAGCTGCAGTCCTCAATTTAACATGGGCAAGAGAACAAAAAGGCTGCATGGACATCCGAGCTGCCCCATAGTTGGCCGGCTTCTAGGAAGTTCTGTCCTCCGAAATTAAGGAGTAAAGTTACTAACCTCGGCAAGCTGAGTCTTTATGGGCAAAATAGAGGGAAAAAAGAAAAAGCCAGGGGCTGGAAAACTAGGTACATCATCTAGAAAACACTGAATCTTTCCAGTCTGTACAAGCAAAATGAAAAAATGATGCCCAAAGAAAGCAGCATGCACTCCTGCCTGGACTGAACGGAACCAAATTGGGTCATCATGGAACAATCCTAGGTGGTAGAGTCACACAGCTTACAGACAAAAGGGATCAAAATGGGGCAATGAGTCTGTAACCACATAACCCTTAAAGGCAATATAAGATGGTGAGACTAGCTAGTCCTCAAGCAGGCCCATAAAAATCCCTTAAATAGATCTGGGTTGAGCTTTTTAAGATCAACTGAAGCCTGGCCTGGTACTTCAAAACTGACCCATTTCTTGCCATGTTGCACCTGGAGAGTTGAAGGGTTCTGAACCCGAAATTTAATACTCACAGCCAGGAACTTAAGCACGGTATGCCAAGCAGCTCTACGCTGCCTCCCAGAATATGGCATGTCCTGTGCAATACGGAGCCTCTGCCCTTCCCACAGGATCTCTTTGGTCTCCCAAACTTTGGCCAGAATATGCTGCTTGTCTAAATAAAGTAGCTTGCAGATGATAAGATGAGGTTGGGAGCCAGGAGGACGTGGAGGGTATAATGATTGCTGTGCCTGCTCCACGACATATGCCAGCCCATTGGTGGAGGATCCTGCTGTCTTCTTGAAGTGCTTTTGGATAAAAGTAATGGCTTTGGAGCCCTCAGCCACTTCAGGCAGACCCAACACAATTAAGTTCTATGGGCGGGACTGCCCTTCTAAGTCCTCCAGGCAGTCCTTCATCTTTTGCAGGTATTGCCAAAGGGAGACTACTTCAGGTTTCAGCTGGGTTCACCAGTCCTCTAAAGATGAGATCCAGGCCTTGTTGTCTCCTATGCGGTGGGTTAGCAAGTCCAGAGAGGTGCACATTTTTTTGTAGTTTGTCCATGAGGAGCTGCAGGGAGTTTTTCAAGTGGACCATCTCCTCCAAGAATTTTTCTTCGGTGAGTGTGTTAGTGGCCAAAATGGAGCAGAAGGCCCCTGCAGCCTGTTGCTTGGAATGCTTACTGTTGTTCTCGTGTTCTGGCATCAGTGGTGGAGTGCATCACAGCAGCGGCAGCTTCATATTAGAATCCATCCTAAAATCTGACAAATTTGGCATCAGCAGGCAGCCTGATTTAATTATAAGTAAGCCACACCAAACTACAGTGCAATTTCACAGAAAGGGTGGTGGATGCATGGAACAGCCTACCTCAGGAAGTGGTGCATATGAATACAGTGCAGGGCTTCAGACAGGCATGGGACAGGCATAAGGGAGCAATACAGATGAGTATGAAGAGATAGGCCATTGACAGAGTAAAGGCCTATAGCACATTCATAAGGCAGAAAAAATGGGCAGACTGCATGGGACTTGCGGTCCTTATCTGCCGTCAACGTCTATGTTTCTATGTTTCTAATTTCTCATGAAAAAAATTAATAAAATTAGTCAGAATCGGCAGAGGGGGATGAGAGCAAACAGCAGGCATGTCCTCTCAGTCAGCCATCATGTGACCACTCATGCAAATTACTTTTTTAACCATGCACTTGACCAGTGTGGCATATTTAAGCAATAATGCACGACAGGGTGTGTGTTGTGCTGGGATAACATCATGCTTGGGGTGATTATGCACGAGGCCACAGGCCAAGTGTGACTAATCACCCCAGAAGTGATGTTATCCCAGCATAATACACACCCTGGAGTGCATTATTGTTATTATACAATTGCTCGGTTATTAATAACAACGAAAAAAAAGATTCAAAAATATTTAAAATACATTTTTTTCTTTAACTTTTTGACGTGGAAGTATATCTTTAAAAAAAAAAGTTCACAATTCCTTATTTGTCCACTAGGTGCTGCTGCTACATGCTTCATGACTTCTCCAGGTCAGCAGCTCTGATGATGTGCGCTCTGTGCTTTATAACATTTCCATTTCTTAAGGTGCCCCCACTACCACCACACATACCTACCTTATAGCTGCACTTTTTATTTTTTTACAGGAGAACTCCTTCCCACTTAACTTGTCAGCAGATGCAGGGTTGAGACAAATGGGTGTTTTTAATTGTGACTCACTAACATGAAAGGCACGTGCCACGTGCTGAATTGTCATTACGGTCAGAGAATCGCAGGACTGGGGATGTAAAACTTAGCTGCATTTTCCTTCAGGACTGGGTGTTTAGGAGAACAGGCATGTGTACCACTGTGAGGTGATCGGAAGCAGCGGTGAGTTATGGCAGGCAATCGGCAGTAGCGGTGAGTTGTGGCAGGTCAGAAAGCGGGGGATGTGCCAGCGCGTGCTGCTCACTGCGGTGGTTTGGATGTTGGAGACTGTGGGGCTTATTTTAAATGATGGCATTTCAGCTGCAGGGCACAAAAGATTATGGTGGTCTAAGTTGTTGTGGTCGGGAGGGGACTGTTAAAATGACTCGGCTTCAGGAAAGCTTGAGCAGGTCGGGCGGGAGCACCAAATGCTTGCAGTGGGGATCGCGGCAGTCTGCGTGGACCCGTGGAGTGATTCTGAGGACAGCTGATGCGTCATTTCTGAGCTGGGACTAAACCCATGATGTTGTACTGGGATAACATCATGGGTCCAGTCCCAGAGTGACCAATCAGAGTCCAGGAAATTTTCTTGCCATTGTATAATTATTTATAAATTCCATAACAAGATATTTACAAAAAACACTGCTTAAAACTCAAAATTAAGAATATCCATGCATTGACTTTAAAAATCCCCATCCTGTTTCTTTTTTAGCGAGGCTATTTTTTTTTTTTTTTTTTATGGCACCCATTCCCAGGGGCTCTGGGTGCCTTACAGACTTAAAACAGAATAAAAAAATCAACACATGAATCAGTAAAATAATAACATTAACCACCATACTCATAACAGATGATAAACAGATGGGTTTTAAGTTTTATGTAAATGCGTTCAGTGAGGGGGATCTTCTAAACTCTGGGGTAAATGTGCTCCACAAAAGCAGTGCTCTAATTCTGAAAGCACATTCCTCTGACGATATGAACCATGATAACTGAATATGGGTGAGGCTGACCACTGCAGACCCAAGAGAACAGTTGGGAGCATATGGAAAATATTGTAGCATGGTATACTCTAGGAAATCACACTCTGAGATCCACAAATAGTGAAAAAGACCTGGTTGTGATGGTGTCAGAGGATCTCAAGCCTGACAAGCACAGTAATGAGGTTATTGGTAAATGTAATAAAATCTTGTGATGCAGCCAAAGGAATTTTACAAACAGGGACAGAAGTGTTATTGTGCCTACAGTATTTATAAGTCCTTGGTGAGACTTCATTTGGAGTGCTGTGGACAGTTCTGTGCTCCCCAAAATGTTGGAAATACTCAAAGACTGGCGAGGGTACAATGGAGAACTTCAAAAAAGGATTACTGGTTTGAAACACATGGACTATCATACTAGACTGAGTACACTGCATTTTTTTCCTTAGAGATGAGGCAAATGAGAGATGACCTAATAGTATTTTTTAAGCCTCTGAGAAACCATGACTTAAGGCAATGCCATTGTATTGCTCTGAAAGACAATAGTAGAGACAATAAGTGGCATAAGCTTCAGATTATGGGGGAACATTTTAGGACAACTAAAAGGAAGAACTGGTTTACACAGAGGGTGGTGACTCCCTGGAATGCTTAACCAGAGTAAGTTGTATACAGTTACAGTTTAGCTACATTTAAAAAGAGACTAGATGGATTCTTACAAATAGGTGGGGTTGTTAGCATCATCCAGTAACCTCATGCTTCCTCCTGTCAGTTTTTTCTTATGTTCTTATATTTAATATATATTTTTAGTGTGCCTTTATACATCAACATGGTTATAGTTATATGGTTGATCATACTTTGGGTCTCCTGTGTTCTTGTAGATATATGTGTGTTTATGCAGCAGAGATACATAAATAAGTACTTCTGAGCACACACACACACACACACACACACACACCCAGTCTGTTCTAGGGAGACTTTTAGAACATATGCATTTCACAGTTTATAGGCCTCCTGCTCTCACATTCCATTCATGGAGAGGATCTGATTTATACCTACTTTTTGCCTCTGCCCCTATCCAATTATTTACTTCCTTGTCCACAGAACTGTCAAATCCATGTGTAAAAGTTTGTTTTTCTTTAATTTTAATCAGTTCTACCCAATTTTGTTAGGTTGTTTCTTTGTATAGCCTGTCCTTTCATGTAAGGAAGGGGGTCTGTATATTCTGACAGCTTATATCTTGTTGCTCCAATAAAAAGTATAAAATCACCCATTTTATTCTTCTATGGATCTTAGCTATTCGTAATTTGAAGATTTGGACTTTATAACTGTTGAGGAAGTTTTAAGTAAAACAATAAAGCAAAACAAATAATTAATCCCAAGGGACTGGGGATATTTCTGCAGGAATTTCCAGAAATAATGATATATGGTGCACTGAAATCTTAACACAGTTGTTTAACTGTATTAAGTTGATCATAAAAATGCTGCAATGCAGAACACAGCATTTAGCAGAAACTACTTCACTTTATAAAGAAGGAGCTCATGAAGATCTTAGCTTGTACAGTTTCATTTCCCTTCTTTGCATATGTCAAAGCATTTTTGGTAGACTTTTATGAGACAGGTTACAGTTTTGGGTGGAAGCTGAGAAAATTCCTAAGTGAAAATCAGTTAGGTTTTTGTGATGAATGATCTACTGTAGATTAGGGTCCCGATTCTAGAATAGTTACGCCTGGCGTAACAGCACTTGTGCCAAGTAGAATGGCACAAGTAGCAACTTATGCCAGCAGTTGCGACTTGCGCAGTTCTATAAAGTGGCCTGCGACATGTCGCAGGCCACTTGCTCCGAACAGCTGTTAGGCCGGCAGTTGCACCATAAACCTCCTGCGACATGGCACTAGGGGATTTACAGCAGCAGTTGCGCCCGATTCCAAAAGGGCCGCAACAAAGTTCATAATGTCGGGATTCTATAAGAACACCCAGAGAAGAACCAGCAACATAAGTTACACCTGCATTTAGCTAGTGTAACTTACATCTATCCTCCAAGTGTCCTCTAGAACCTTGTCTATGTGCCCCCCATGCCCAGACCACCTGTTGCTGCCCCACTGGGCATCACAGCACGATCCACGGATCCCCATACTGTACACCCCCATGAGAGTAATGGCCCTGGTACACAACAACTGCCCCTCATGCCTAAGTTACATGCCTGCAGGTGCCCACACCCCAGTCCCTAGATCCCTGTTGTAAAATGTCCTGCAGGGTGGCGCTGTCATCCACCATACATGTGCCCCTGACCCGGTTGCTGTACAAATGCTGCAAAAACCTGATATGCCCTGGTCATCTAGTGGCCCCCCACCTAGCCATGCAGCCCTCAACACCCCCACCCATCCCTCTCTGAGGCAGGCACAGCCACCTCCACCTCCATGGCCAGCAGTCAGAGCTGAGTGTTGCAGGAGTGCTCCTGTAAGATGCACTCAGAAATTAATTTCTGAGTGCTGCTATAGAGGAATTCTATAGCACTGAAGTTGATGGCTGGCTGTGGAGGTAGGGAGGTGGGCTGTGATAGTTGCTGGCTGGGGACAGGTGTTGGGTGCTGGGTTGGCTGGCATGGCTGGGTGGGGGGCTACTAGACTACTAGGGCATATTGGGTTATTTGCCACATTTGCGGCCGGTGACTCGGGGGTCAGGACACGCACAGGTGGGGGGATGACAGCGCCGCCCTGTGGGGCATTCTAGTAGGACAATGCACAGGGTAACAAGAAGCAGACTCATGCATTCAAGTTGAAATACATGTACTCAGCACTTTAGAATTTACCATATTTAGTTTTACAGAAGTTTTAAAACAAGTAAAGCTACAGCAGCTTTGAGAATATTGTGATAAGTTGTTCCAGGCATAGGGACACATGAAGATATATATTTCTTTCAGAAACGGACAAATACTTTTGCCAACTGTTAGAAGTGATGTTGTATTTCTGGTAAGGAGCATTTATGGTAAGAAATGTAGATACATTAATTACTGGGAAATGTAAGAATGTACTACACTAGGGTGTCAAATGGAGAATAAATACTGGTTAGTGTTAAGCCTTATGTGACATACTGTAATTAATTAAATTTTACAGGAATTTCAAGCTTTAACTGACAGACCAATGGATTAGCACCCTCAAAAACAAGTAAACTGCAGTTTTCTTTTAGTTCATGGGACAAGACATTAGCACATATTTCATACTAAATTGCACCAATGTGTGCATACATGTACTTCACAAAAGTGGGTCCAAGACAGAGGCAGGAAACTACAGACCTGTCAGTCTGACCTCTGTGGTAGGGAAAGTGATGGAGTCACTTCTGAAGGAAAGAATAGTCGAGTACCTAGAGGCCAGTGGAGCACAGGACCCAAGGCAGCATGGGTTCACAGCGGGAAGGTCATGTCAGACGAATCTAATAGAATTCTTTGACTGGGTGACCAAAGTAGTAGACCAGGGAGGGGCTGTGGACATGGCCTACCTAGACTTTAGCAAGGCATTTGACACATGTCCCACACAAAAGATTAATAGTCAAATTAACCAGCCTGGGAGTGGGACCCAGGGTGGTAGCCTGGGTAAAACATTGGCTGGACAACAGGACATAGAAGGTAATTGTAAATGGAGTCCATTCTGAAGAAAAGGGGGTTACTAGTGGGGTACCACAGGGTTCAGTATTGGGTCCAGTCCTTTTTAATGTCTTCATCAGTGACATTGCAGAGGGACTGGAAGGAAAAGTATGCCTTTTTGCAGATGACACAAAAATCTGCAACAGGGTTGATACACAAGGAGGCGTGGAAAGGATGAAAAGGGACTTGGCAAGGTTGGAGGAATGGTCAGAAGTATGGCAGCTAGGATTCAATGCAAAGAAGTGCAAAATAATGCACCTGGGAAATAAGAACCCAGGGGAAGAATACACAATGGGTGGGGAGGTAGTAACAACAACAAAAAAGGAAAGGGACCTGGGGTAATCATATCAGATGACCTTAAGGTTAGCAAGCAATGTGAGAAGGCAGTAGGGAGGGCTGGGGGTATACTGGGATGTATAGGGAGACATCAGCAGCAGAAAACAGGAAGTTGTTATCCCTCTGTACAGACAGTTGGTGAGACCCCATCTGGAGTACTGTGTCCAGTTCTGGAGACCCCATCTCCAAGGGACATAGACAGGATAGAGGCAGTCCAGAGGAGGGCAACTAAAATGGTGCAGGGTCTGCAAGAGAAGCCATATGAGGAGAGACTAAAGGAGCTTAATATGTATACCCTTGAGGAAAGAAGGGAGAGGGGGACATGATAGAAACTTTTAAGTACCTCAGTGGAATCAACAAAGTCCAAGAGGTAGCATTTTCAGAAAAGAGACTTGCAAGAACAAGGGGACACAATTTAAAGATAGAAGGAGGGCGGTTCAGGGCAATGTGAGAAGTATTAATTCACAGAGATGGTAGTGGATGCATGGAACAGCCTTCCTGAGGAGGTTGTGGGGTCTAAAACTGTGGGAGAATTCAAGAATGCATGGGACAGACATAAGGCAATTCTTGTGGGGGGTAGGAAGAAATAGGCTGTTGGTTAACTAGGATCTGCGGCCTATCCTGTAGGTAGGGAAATGGGCAGACTAGATGGGCCTAGTGGTCCTTATCTGCCGTCAAAGTCTATGTTTCTATGTTTCTATGTATAAAAGAGGAACCTCATTTGAATGCTTTCACAAATGAAAAGGGGCTCCTCTATGGTTCATTGTATAATTCAGGTTTAATATGTCCTCTACCACATTTGTGCAAGAATAAAAATGGAAGCTTTCGAAATCAGAATGGTTCTACAATGGGGGATTTGGGGGCAGGGATTGTGGGCAGCCATGCAGGGTGGCTGTTGTGGCTTGCTGGGCGGGGGGTGCACTTGCGACCTACAGCTGTGGGTTGCAACATGCTGGCCAGGTAAGCCCTCTGTGCTGCATACCTAGCCACATGTCGCAAGTTGCAGGACTTTGCTGCAGAGACCCTGCCCCTTCTAGAATAGGGCGCAGGGTCAATGTTGCAGTTGTGGGTGGCACAAGTTGTGTTCGGTGGCAACTTGTGCCACCCTTCTAGAATCGGGCCCTAGATTTTTAGAAGAGACTAGTTTGTAAATATGCAATATGGAAATAATCCCCATTATTCATGGCTTTCTTGGATATTAGGGGATCTTTCAATAATCAAAACAGATAGTCTAACGGCCAATTTTCAAAATATTTGTTGTGTTGCACTCCCCTGTTAAAGAACGTTTGATGGTTACATAAGATAGCTCTGCTCATCAGCTTTCAGAAAAGGTATATTACGGTTTTCATTATATGTTCGATAATATTGAGTTTTGAAGAGAAAATCTAGACAATATAGTTGAAAAAAGATGAAACAGTAAATCCTGAATTTTGAAGAAATTGTAAAACTGTTATTTTTAATAACATATTTGTATAGTTTGGGTATAATTTTCCAATTTTTGTAAATTGCTAAAATAAATTTGAATAAAATGAACCCAAATGCTCATAAATGAATCCTAAATATAAATAAAACATAACATCTAAAACCAATTTGCCATGTCTTATGTCCAGTAATCATGTCTACTAAAGAGAAGAGTGGGGTGACACCCAAGGGGGAAGAAATGACAGAAACAGGGAGTGAGGGGGTGACAGATGGGGAAATCATGTAGGGCAGAATTCAGGAGGGTTTGAAGGCACTGAGGGTGGATAAGGCGCCAGGCCCAGATGGCATCCACACCAGGGTACTGAAGGAGCTGGCAGACGTCCTTGCAGGACCTTTGGCAGACCTATTTAATGCCTCACTACATTCAGGGTGTATACCTCAGGAATGGAGGATGGCTTATGTGGTGCCCCTCCACAAGAGTGGCCCCAAGGATGAACTGGGAAACTACAGACCAGGAGTCTCACATCCATCATGGGTAAGCTAATGGAGACTGTCTTGAAGGAAAGGCTGGTGGCCCTCCTAGAGGTCAAAGGACTACAGGACAGCAGACAGCATGGCTTCATATGGGGCAGATCATGCCAAACCAACCTGGTGGAGTTCTATGACTGGGTAACTAGGCAACTGGACAGGGGCCATGCAGTGGATGTCCTGTATCTGGACTACAGTAAGGCATTCGACTTGGTGCCACATGAAAGCTTGGGAAGTAAGTTAGTAGGCACAGAGGCAGGTGCAAAGCTTATCATTTGGGTAGGGAACTGGCTTCAGAGAAGGCAACAGAGGGTGGTGGTGGGTGGGGAGCCCTCACACCCAAGGGTAGTGAGGAGTGATGTGCCACAGGGCTCAGTGTTGGGACCACTGTTGTTTGAGATATTCATTGCAGACATTTCATTGGACATCAAGAGCAAGATCAGTCTGTTTGCTGATGATACCAAGGTAGGCGCAGTGGTGGATGACCTAAGGGGATGGCAGGGGTTGCAGGATGATCTGGCAAAGCTTGAAACCTGGTCAGACACCTGGCAACTGGGGTTTAATGCCAAAAAGTGCAAGGTGCTGCATTTTGGGATGAAGAACCCAAGGAGGAGTTACCAGCTGGGAGGAATGCAGCTAGCCCAGAGAGAGGAGGAGAAGGATCTGGGAGTGTTCATTACAGGGTCAATGAACAACTCAGCACAATGTAGGAAGGCAACTGCAAAGGCCAACAAAATGCTGGGTTGTATTGCAAGGGGTATATCCTCGAGGAGGGAGGAGGGAGGAGGTGATTCTGCCACTGTATAGGTCATTAGTTAGACCATACCTGGAGTACTGCATGCAGTACTGGCGCCCGTATCTGAAGAGGGACATTAAGTTACAGGAAGGGATGCAGTGCAGGGCGACAAAGATGATCAAAGGGCTGGGGGACTTATCATACGAGAGGAGGCTGAGGGAGTTGAACATGTACTCACTGGAGGAGAGGAGGGATGGGGGGACATGATTGAAACCTTTAAGTACATGAAAGGAATAAACAAGACAGGTACAGAGGGGCTGTTCAAAGTAAGGGAGGGGAGGGACATCAGGGGCCATGATATGAGACTGGAGGGAGGAAGGTTCAGGAGGGAGATGAGGAGACACTTTTTTACAGAGAGGGTGGTGGCTGGGTGGAATGTGTTACCTGCAGAAGTGGTATTCAGTATAACAGTGGACTGCTTCAAAAGGGGATGGGACAGGACAAAGGGGAGGGTCAATGAAGGGGAAGGGTGAAAGGGAGGGGCAGCTGCAGAATAAGGGGTGCTAGCTGCACATTTGAGCAGACTTGATAGACCTCGAGGCCTTTGTCTGCTGGCAAATTTCGTATATTCATATGTTTCTATGTCTAATAGCATCTTAACTATTTATTTTCTGTATTGCTTTCACTTTTCTTCCACTTGCTCAGAAATTATACCACAATTTATTTGCAATAATTGATTTGTACACATTAAGATTGCTGACCAAGAATGCATTCCTATAACCAAATCTCATTCCTGAATGCTTACACTGCACACATCTAGAGAGAAACAACGCATTTTCAAACAACAAATTTATTTCTGGGCTGAATAGAAAGAGTGAGAAAATTTACTTTTAAATAATAATGACATCCATGGAAATGCAAATGTCTTTTTTAGCCAAATAATGAACCACAAAATTTTTACTGTGAGATATTATAATTGTAATAAGGTCCACCCTGAGCACAAATTAAACTATTAATTCTAATGCATCAAATATATTTTTGTTTGAGATGACATTTTAATGAAGACTTATGATCACATTTATCATCATGCAACTGTTCAGTATAGCATGTATTCTTAATTTGGAGGCACATTTAACTTGTTAACTCAGGCTCATCATTGTCAGTATCATAATCTGATTCTAAATAACCATTTTCATAACTGATATTGTTTTTGCCTGTTTCATGTGTATTGTCACATGTGTCTGGGTGTTCTTCACTTCCACAAATTAGAGTGCATTTTAGTTCTATCATCACACACCTGCACTTCTTTGAGGAGCATTTAGACTTTGTGCACTGGCACGTGATAAGTTCCATCAAGTCTTTTGCACCTGATTCTTGCATCATTAGCTGAGGCTGAAGACAATTTTCTGTCTGTGTCCAGCCATGTCCATCAGATGATGCAATAAATGGTTTAGCCACTAGTGCTACTTTTCAAACAGCACACTGTTAATTAGCTCTCTTTATGTGCATTACCATGATGTCCATACATGGTGGCATGCTGTCATTCTGCTCTGCTTGCTTGCAAAACTGTTTGTACCTTAATATATTGATATCAGAACTAATACGTCCTGTTGGTTGGTAGATTCCACACACAAACTTGTGACAGACATCAATGGCATCATTCGTGACTTCAAAAAAGTCTTCAAGTTCAGTCAACCTCAGCAAGTTGTCATGGTTCATTCTTAGTATTTGGAAGGATTTCTTTTTTCCTTTGCCCTTGAAACAGTTGGTGCTGTCACAGCCTATAAGGGTGTGAAAGGCAAAAATAACTTGCATATTAAGCTGACAAGTTTTTCAGCTATGCTATGCAGTGGTATATATTGGGTCTTCATTTGCTTCTCATTTTGAACCATAGCTTGATGCCAAGCTCCTCTGCAAAATATGTTCCAAGCACAAGACCATCAGTGTCTGGTAAACATATGATCTCATTTATGTCTTGTAACGAGTGACTGGGTCATCATCATGCAAATATATCCTACTACCAGCTTCCTTTTGGGTAGAGAAGAGTTTAGGAAGACCCTTTACTTGTCAATGAGTTATGTCCACCACCCTTTAATTGGTTAGGACACTCTAAAACACCAAGGAATGTAAGTTTGTTCACAGCCTTTCCACAAATGTCAACTACTTTAGGTCTTGGTCCAACAGACACATTGGCCCCAGACTGTCCGATTACAGCAAACTGCCTAGAACATGTGTTGTGCCTTGACCACTCTGACTTTTTTCATGTATATGTATGTTATCCATTTTGGCATGTGCAAATATTCCAGGCATGATGTTTGTTGGAAGAAATGTTCCACCTTGTGTAATTGATGACATGACGGCACTTGCTGTGGATGTCGTGACCCTGCAAACATTAGCATAACTCAGGGAATGCCATTAACTGTGTAACATATCCAACAATTGGTGACTCCTATCCAAACGGTGGACTGATATGGCTAGTCCAATATGCTTTGGTGTTTTACAGCGAGAATTTGAAGCTCTGTAGATTATATCTTGGGCTACTGCTAAGACTCTTCTGTATGTATCATGTGCAAACTCAGAAACTGGTACAGATCAGCAGGCACTAGGGACTCTGCGCTTTCAAAACAAATCTCTCTACAATCAGTGCATGAGTTGATGAAAATCCCCGATGCTTTTCTATCAGATGCATGAAGTGGTGTTGCTGCATGAACAATACTGAGATTATCATACTCATAATCAGGGAGCTCTAGGTCTGCCTTAATTGCATCTTCCTGGACCTTTCTTTATAACTCAGCAATCTTGTTGAGTGTTGCTTTCTCATTTATTTTGCTACTATACACAGCTCTGGTTCATTTTCTGAATGAGGCTGATGGAAGTAATTGGACCTTCAAAGTGTCTACCAAGACATTTCTTCAACTTTTCAGCATGGTATGTCCCTGATTCAGCATCACTGCATCTGTCCAAATATCCTCTGTATTTTTTCAACAGAAATGTCTTATCAAATGCCTTGCCTCATGTTAAGTCATCCTGAATGTGATTAACAAGCATGTCAAATGCTCTTGTGAAGACATCAATGCTGTCCTCTGTCTGTTCAGTGCTAGTTTCACTGGCTTGCCTGTCCCTTACCATTAGCTGAGCTAGATAATTTTTGCGATACTTAGCCTCCAAGGCTATGAGATCTTAGCTTTGTATCTTAGTCAATAGATCTGTATTACTATGAGACATGACTGCTGACAGAATGTTACTTTGCATTTGAAATGTTCTCACTTGGAAAAGATGTGAATCACCATGTTTCTTCACAAAATTGCAGATGATGCATTTGTTAGCTGTAAATATTGTGGAGGTAAGTCTTGTTCTCAAAGCTGGATCCTGATTGCTTGTTCCAGGCTTTCCTAAGACTAGATGATCTGCTTTTGGATTGTGTTTGTGTGAAAGGTTTCTTTGCCGGTGTCATTCTAATAGCACAGGCGATGACTAGAGATGCAGTGAAATTTAATTTCACCAGCAAAACTTTGGCGAAATCACTAATTTTGCCTTGTAGAACATTTTGTGAAATTATGATCTTGGGGCAAAATTTTGAATGTATGGTGAGGTGAAATTTCACCTGTACATTTTGCTTCCTCTGATAAATTTCACCTTAGCATTTAACTAAGGCAAAATTAGGAAGAAAGGCTTGTCACATAACTTGCTCTCTGAAGCAGACTGAAGGTCACATGTGTGACTGTACTCAGACCGGAAGCCACTGAATCTATATCCTTTTCCTGCAGTTTGTAGGCTACAGACAGTAGCACAGATTGTGAGAGAGAGAGAGTGTGAGAGAGACAGAGACTAAAAACCAACTAATTTTGTGACTTGTGAGTGAGAGAGTGAGAGTTCATGTTAAGTGCTTGTGTTGAACCTCTGTTCATCCCCTATTTCTTTATTTAACAAAAGTTTATCTTTCTTTTTGTTCTATTTTTCTCTCCTTATCTTAGTGTGTGTGAGTGTCTGTGAGTGTGTGTGTGTGTATATGTGTGTGTATTTCACTCCCCCTTTTTTCAATTTTTCTTTATTAGTTTCTTAATAAAACTTTTTTTAAATAATGATGGAAGAGAGTGGATCTGACTCTGGAGCTGGACAGAGTGGAAAGTGGGGACAACAAGTTCACCTTAGCAGACATGTTTTTATAAGTGAGGCCCCTTCAGCAGCAGGGGCAGTTGGCCTTGGCCTCTGCCCCTCAACAGCAGCAGGCGATGGTCATTGGCCCTGAACCAGCAGGTTCCCCACACCCCCGGTCTGCAGCACTGTCAGCAGGAGCAGCTTCCCCCTCCAGCAACAGGATGTGGACCCTGCCACAGCCACCCAGCAGCAGCACTCAGAATCAGAGCCCATTGCCCCCCACCTCAGGAGGAGCATGTGGCTCCTGCCAGCCACCAGCATGGACAGGCTAATTATGTAGAGGGATAGCCCCCCTGGACATCAGCTGGTGTTCTCCCCAACCAAAGATCACCAGTTTGGGCATTTTTTACCACAAAGGCAGATGATATAAGTGTCGTTGTCTGCAGCCTTTGTGGTAAAAATGTGAAAAGGGGGAAACCAGAGTTCCACTTTGGGACTTCTGGTCAAAGGAGCTACCTGCAGCACCACCATGCTGTAGAGTGGCTCTCCAAACAGTGAGAGACAGCAGCAGGAGGCATCACTGAGGATCAGTGGTGCCAGTCTGGGGGCGCCATACTGAGAGGAGGTCTAGCAGCAGGAAGCACCAGGAGCCGGAGTAGACAGAAACAGCATTTTTCACCCCCAGCAGTGATGCACAACAGCAGACTTGGCAGTGCTGCCCCAGCCCTGAGCATTCTGAGGCCCCCCCAAGTCAGGTGGTGGTCACCAGTGAAGACCTGGAGGCTGTGCACTCCAAGGTCCAAAGTGTCCGTCAGGACATTAACCAGCTCTAACAGGAGGTCAGGGGGGACTGCCAAAAAATAATGGAGGACCAGAAGAAGGTCTTGGACCTCTTGGTGGAGCTTCGTGGTGGTGGTGGCACAGGTGCCAGTGCCCAATGAATAGTCTGTGGCCACTGGTGGACCAGTGTTGTTTTCTTTTTCTTTTCCTTTCTTTGTTATTGTCAGTCTTCTTCTTCTGCACCCCACCTTAAAAAATAAATAAATAAATAAATAAATAAAGTTGAAAAAAACAAAATAATATTTTCTGTCCTCTTTGTCTTCCAATCTGCATCCTCTTGTTTATTTTATCTTTTCCAGTTGTTTATGCTCCCTCCCTTTCCCATCCTGTCTCATAAATGAATAACTTTGTCCTCCTGACCATGCATGTCCCCAGTTCCCGCCTCCCTGTCCCTGCCCCCTGTTGTAGTTCCATGCCCATAAACTGTGTACCTTTCTCCTTTTATTTTACTCCACTTTTCTTTACATGTTTTCTCTGTCTATCCTGTCCACAAATGTCAAGTATTTGAACTTTACTATGAACAAACATTTGTTCCAAAGCTATGTGAGTGTGAATCTTGGCTCTGCTCATTTAAAATGGGTCCCTCAGATAATGAAATGCTTCCCACAAAATGCTACATTAAAGTCAGACAGAAATCTGGTCACAGCCAATATGTTTTATGGTGCCCCAACCCCCAGCACCCAGATATTAAAATGCTGTTTTGGTCATTGTTTACAATTGGTTTTAGGCCACATCTTGTTTCTCTGAATGCAGCACAGGTAGTAAATGTCCAGAAAAGTTGCAGAAAATATGGTACATTAAATTTAGACAGAAATCTGGTCCCAGCCATCATGTTCTATGACACCCAAACCCCCACTCGGACCAAATGATGGCCTTTGGTCCACTGTTTACAATTGTTTTTAGGCCACATCTTTTTCTGTGAGTGCAGCCCAGGCAGTACATGTCCAGAAATGTTTCCAAAAAACTGGTGCATTCAATTCATACAAAAATCTGGTCTCAGCCATGATGTTTAATGGTCCCCCCCAACACCCAGACAGTAAATATCTGTTTTAGTTCCTATTTGCCAAATATTTCTGCCTGAAACTCACTGCTGCTGGTGCCAAACAGGGCCTACAAGTCCAGAAATGTTGCAGAAAAAAATGTTACATCAAATTGAGACTGAAATATGCTATTAGTCCTGATGTTTTATAGTGCCCCACCAGCAACCAGACATTAAAATGCTGTTTTGGCCACTGTTTACAATTGGCTTTAGGCCACATCTTGTTTCTGCGAGTACAGCACAGGCAGTAAATGTCCAGAAACATTGTAGGAAAAATGGCACATTAAATTCAGACAGAAATCTGGTCCCAGCCATGATGTTTTATGGCACCCAAATCCCCACCCGGACCAAACGATGGTCTTTGGTCCACTGTTTACAATTGTTTTTAGGCCACATCTTGTTTCTGCAAGTGCAGCACAGGCAGTACATGCCCAGAAATGTTTCCAAAAAAATGGTAAATTAAGTTCAGACTGAAATCTGTTGTCAGACATGCAGTTATATGGTTCACATCCAGCATGAGGACCCAAAAGTGCTGTTTTCTACACCGTTTAAATGCTTTTCAGGCATAACCGTGGTGCTGCCACTGCCTAACATGGCCCAGAAATCCAGAAATGTTTCCCCAAATTTGCACATAACATTCAAACATAAATCAGCTGACAGACATGCTGTTAAATGTTCCACGCCTTCCACCCGGACCAAAACATGTTTGACCCTCTGTTTACCAATGGTTTAAGGCATAACCATGTGGCTGCCACTGCCTAAAATGGCCCAGAAGTCCAAAAATGTTTCCCAAAAAACTGCACAGTACATTCAGACTGAAATCAGGTGTCAGACATGCAGTTACATGGTTCACATCCACCATGAAGACCCATATGTGCTGTTTCCTGCACCATTTAAATGCTTTTCAGGCCTAACCATGGTGCTGCCACTACCTAACATGCCACACAAGTCCAGAAATGTTTCCCAAAAAATTTCACAGTACATTCAGACAGAAATCAGGTGTCAGACATGCAGTTATATGCTTCACATCCACCATAAGGACCCAAATGTGCTGTTTCCTGCTCCATTTAAATGCTTTTCAAGCCTAACCATGGTGCTGCCACTGCCTAACATGCTACATAAGTCCATAAATGTTTCCCAAAAAACTGTACAGTACATTCAGAAAGAAATCAGGTGTCAGAGCTGTTAAATGTTGCACTCCTTCCACCCGGACCAAAATATGTTGTTTGGCCCACTGTGTACCAATGATTTAAGTACTAATCATGTTGCTGACACTGCCTAACTTGGCCCAGAAGTTCAGAAATGTTTCCAAAAAAATGTTACAGTAACTTCAGACTGAAATCAGGTCTCAGCCATGATGTTTTATGGCACCCAAACCCCCACCCAGACCAAATGATGTTCTTTGGTCCACTGTTTACAATTGATTTTAGGCCACATCTTGTTTCTGTGAGTGCAGCACAGGCAGTACATTTCCAGAAATATTTCCCAAAAAATGGTACATTAAATTTGGACAGAAATCTGGTCTGAGCCATGATGTTTTATGGTGCCCCTTCCCCACCTCCCAGACATTAAAATGCAGTTTTGGCATTGTTTACCATTGCTTTTAGGCCACACCTTGTTTCTGCAAGTCCAGCACAGGCAGTACATGTCCAAAAATGCTTCCTAAAAAATGGGACATTAAATTCAGACTGAAATCTGGTGTCAGACATGCAGTTACATGGTTCACATCCACAAATGACCCAAATCTGCTGTTTTCTGCACCTTTTAATATGGTTTTCAGGCCTTACTGTGGTGCTGCCACTGCCTGACATGCAACATAAGCCAGTTTGCCACAATGAGAAAAACAAATCCCCCTGCAAAATGGTCCTGCTACTTAAAGTTGCACTTGCTTCCTCCTGCTGCTGGTTTCTCAATTGATTGAGAACTGTGGACTTATCATTTCGTAACGATGATGACCTTGTTAGCTCTGTTGGCTCTGTGGTTTTAAGTCAGTGTGGATTGAATGACATTTTGTGTGCTGCTGCTGCTGCCTGTAGCTGCTGCCTGCTGCTCTGAATAGTTGCCACAAGCTGTAATGCTTTGTCTGCTTCATGGGGATCGTCTTCACATAGTCGATTGATGCTGCTGCTGCACACTTAAGTATCTGTCTGTATTTATTTTTTCAGGTGCAAGGGATGCAGATGGTGGGTAGCTATTGGGATGTCTTGAGTTCTTATATGTTTGTATTGATTTTATATTCTCTAGTGTGCTAAGGAGTACATCATCATGACATGCATGCCACTTTTTGGATACGGGATATTGGAATGCACCACGTTTCACATTGTACCAGGACAAGGTAAGTATTGAATTTTTCATTACTGGGAGGGATAGGTGACTGCAGCTCAGATATCTGAGTCGGATTGTAATTGTATTATTTTTTCTTTTCTCAACATGCAGGAATTCAGGTGCTGTTAACTCCAGTTGCACTGCTGCTGCTGCTGTTCAATAAGTGTGCAATTCTTTAACTTGTGGTATTTCTTAATTTGTGATGGTCTTTGTTAGGAGGGGTGGAGGAGGAGGAGGAGGTGGTTGAGGCTGGGGTGGTGTGGGGTTGGTGGATATGGTTAAGTATTACGTTTGTGGTTACTGCAGTACAGAGATGTCAGACTTTGACCGTGACTATCTTCTGTATGGGTCTGTCAATATTCATATGGAATTCCACTGCTGGGGTGCATCTGTTAACTCTCAATCTGGCTGCTGGCTGTGCTCATCAGACATAGTCTGTTCATATTGAGGGTTCCAGTTTAACAGCCATTCCCTGATGTAAGTTTTGCTTCATGTAATGTTGATGGTGGGGAGCGGGCACCTAGTTGTAACAATGCTCAAAATGTCTTCTTCTTTTTTTCTTATTGCCAGGTACAAAGTACTTCAATTGGAATAGTTGCTTAGTTTTTCGTTGAACATTTGCCAATGCATCCCATCTCTGTACGGCATTGGTGACAAAATACATGTCTTCCATTCTGGTGTGTGGGCATTGGATCGAGGTGCTGCACCTGTGAGATGTAGGCCACTGCTGACAACTAAAAACATATGTCATCATCATCAACAGACACCGATGAAGGAAAACAAACATATTATATATACTGCTGTGCTAACTTGAAAATTGTGACCTTGGATTGTATCCTCATATGTTTTGCCATCGACACTGTGGAATCACCCATATGCAGCTTAAATATGTTCCTTGATTGAACCACTGTAAGATGATGAAGGATGCATTACTTTTATCAATGAATGTGCAATTGAAATTGTAAATGGCAGCATAACCATTTATCACCTGCAGTATGATGCTACCTGAACTAACACTGTTACCAATATTAAAAAATGAATTCATTTTGAACAGAAAATTTCATTTGACTTACCAGTCACCTGATTCAAGACAAATGTTGTTTAAACCAATGTCATCTGTAAAAAGGCGGAGAAAAAATATCTAAAAAAAAAAAATTGCATTGATACTTACCTGTGCTGATATTTACCATCGATGTTGGCAACATGCCCAAAAATGTCCCACCGCTGAAATGATTTCAGTTATGAGCCTATGATAAAAATACCAGGATGTACAGTGTCTGGAATGGGATACACAAAATCTAGCAAGTGAAAAATTTTACAATTCCAATACTGACCTGTACATAATGATGCTTGCAATTGCAATGTGTATTGACTAAGCTCTGAATGTGCCATGTCAATGTATCATCCTTGTTCCACAGCCCTTGCCTCACATGACGTGATCATGGCAAACCCTGCATAGAGTTAAATGGAAATACATATAACTTATACAAAAAAAGACAAGGAACCTCAGCGCGCAATCACTGAGGCAATGGTTACCTCAAAGGGCACTGGTTGGGAAGCTAAGTTTCAAAGAAATACAAAATCACACATACCCTCATAATGCAAAGCACCATGGGCTGTATTTCCAAATCACCACAGTATATTATGTTGGTTCAACTTTAAGCAGAAATGCATGATACCAGAAGGTCTCTCACACAGTCTGCAAAGGGTGCCAGCAGAAAACACATACATGTGTTATACAGTAATACAGTAAGGTGTGCTGCTTTGCATGCATACTTGACATTCTATTACAACAAAGGCATGCATAACAGCACAATGGAGGTGTAAGTAATAACATGAGAACAACTGAAATCTAGTTACCATGAATCAGTTGAACAGATGACAGGCCATGGAGTAATAACATATATATTTCTTGCTTCATGATAATATGTGTTGCTTTCTAAGTGGCTGTTTCTTTTGCTGGAGGGAAAATGACACCAATTGTGCTTCAGATGAAAGTACTGCATAGTGCTGGTTGATGTACTGGCCCAAAATGTGCAAGCAATGCTGTCATCATGGGTGGTTGGCAGAAGGGAAAACTACACCAAGCATGCTTGCTGGGATGAAAGTGATGCATTGTGTGGGTTGATGTACTGGCCCCAAATGTGCTGCCATTGGCAATGCTGTGGTTCTTCTTGGTGGAAGACTGCTGGAGGAGGATGAGGAGGAGAAGTAATTTAGCTAGACTCAGAGGCTACATTAATGTACTGGTCTGAGACTGCTGTTTATGCTGGAGCATGTATATGTCAGCTTCATAAATTTTCAGTGGTATTTCTTGGCAGCATGATAGTGATGGTCCACACTGTCGAAGTCTTTGTTAGACACATTAGGATGGATGACAAGGAGGCAGATTACATGAAGGTTAATTGTATACATGGGGATTGGTTGGAGTATGCACACATTTCTGAGTAACATAGTACTGGCTTTGCATTGTCCACTATGTTGTTGTTGTTACCTCATATATACAGTGGTGGCACACTCACTAGACACTCATTCATGGTCTCATGGAGGAGGTATATGTGGAAATGGTGAACATGTTGTTCAGTATTTGCCACTCAATGGGGCTATTGTGTATTGCTGAGATGACATATTCATTCCAGTTAGCATAGCATGGGTGAATACATTTTCAAAAATAAAATGAAGTAAATATTGTTACTAGGTTGAGTAATCAAATTAAATGGTTTAACTGGATGTGTAACACAGAACAACCAGCAAAATAAAATTTAAAATGTAGAACAATAACATAAAACAGCATATTTAGTGGAAATGGGAGGGATGCTGGTGGTGGCTGGGGTGGACAGAACACCTTAGCTTTCTTCCACTGACACATCATCCATGAAGCAGCCCTCACAGTCTTCAAGAATGAAGTCATCACCAGGTGGAAATTCAGTCATCATTGCTGCTTCATCTACCTCCCTGCTGGTAGAGGCCTTACCGGTGTGGACGTCTTCATTGTCATCATCGTCTCCGAGATACAGATCTTTGGCCAACACCATTGAAATAACTGTGTCATGTGGAATGTGAGCCTCATTCATTTTTATAAATGTTAGGATGGAAACATTATTCGATGACAGATTTGTCCTACGGTCATGCACAATGGCCCCAGCAGAACTGAACACCCATTCCACACTAACACTGGATGGTGGGTAGCTGAGGTATTTTAAAGCAACAGATGCCAGTGCAGGCCAGTCTCTCACTTTGCTGCTTCAGTACACCAATGGCTCATTAGTGATGCTAAGATGCTTGGTGTCTCCCATGGAGGCATCCACCATACGTTGTGCTGCCCTGAGTCCTGCTGCCTCATCATGCTCCTCCTCCTTGTCTTCAATTTCTTCCATGCCCACTTGGTACAGAGCATACCAAATGGGATCACCTGCCATGCTGTGCTGCGACTTTGACATTTTCTTTGATTTGGTGGCCTCTGCTGATATACTGGTGGTGGTGATAGCAACACCAGGTATATGTGCCCTTTGTGTCTCTGCATTTTTCATCTGTGCACCAGGTACCCATCTGACAAAGTAATTGGTCAATTTGTCCACTTACACATGACACCCTTCAATCATGGCAGGTAAGTCAAGTTTGTACCATGGATCCAGCATGGTAGCAATAGAAAACTCATTAGACTGTATAATGTCAGAGATATGTGAATTGCTGTCCAGTATACAGACCATGTGACTCATTACATGAACAGAACTGTGATCATAACTTGCCTCCATCTGGTGAGGGACATTTATCAGTGTCTACACTCAGCACATGTATAAGGGGTATTGACTGACTTATACAGGCATTGTCCCCACTCACAGCCCGTGTTGCATGCTCAAATGAATGCAGAATGCATATTATGCCATCCATTTGTTGCCACTGCTCCGTTGTTAGGGCGATAGACACTCCAGCACTGTCCTGAGTGTTGTGCAGCAGTAGCTAATCTGAAGCCACCTTATACTGCTCATAATGCTGGTACAGCATGTACAGTGTGGAGTTCCACCAAGTAACAACATTGAGCTTCATAAGTCACTGAGGCAGATGGCTAGTACACTGCAGCTCACACAGATGGTCACGAGCCTTTGCAGTACTGGCAAAGTGCACTCAGATGTATCTGGTGACAGACACAGTTTCTTGTATTTCATTGTGGTTCAGAAATTGCTGCACGACTAGATTAAGGCAGTGTGCCAGGCAGGGAACTCTAAAGAAAACACCATCAGTAATGCATTTAACCATATTGGAGCCATTGTCACTGGCAAAAAAAACCTCTGTGAGTGAGTGTGTGTTCAGCCACACATCAATCTGATTTAGCAGCACATTCGGCATTTTCTCACCAGTGTGAGACCCTGTAACACTTTGCATAGTTATGGTTGCATTCTGATGAATACCAGGTGTGTTACTACCACTACAATGTTGCTTTATGCAGCTTTTTCCAGGCCCCAAATCAACAAACACCCCAGGTACCTGTGCCCAGTGTGTTGTTATGCACAGATATAAGCTGCCCACTGTTTGCCCACGTGTCCACATATTTGTGCTAAGGTGGATATATTTTGAGGCAGAATGCTTCATGGCATGTAGGATGGACTGTAAAACTCTGCTGTAGAGTTTGGGTATAGCACATTTGGAGAAATATGTTTGCGATGGCACCTGCCATTTGGGACAGGCACGGGCCATCAAATGGCAGAATTCTGGATTCTCCACAAAGGAGAAGGGCAACAGGTAGATGGCAAGCATTTCAGCTGTGGCTGAGTTCAGCTCAAGTGCAGGGGTGGTACTTTGAGTGCCACTCAAACACACTCTTCAATGTGGGCTGCATCTTGGGAGTGGGTCGACAAAAATGCTTTACTTGTGCCACCAATGTTGTTTCTGTTGGGCTACCAGGTGACTCTTGAGGCCTGAGATGTGTGGCATGTATGAACCTGGTTATTTTGGTGAATTTGGTGCCTGGTGGTGTACTTTTATAACTCATAACTTGAGGGAGTGGCAGCTCCACTGCTACTATGCCCATGCTTGACAGAGAAAATGATTCCTCACACTTCTCCACCAACTCACTCAGCCTTCCCTCCTCCTGGTATATTGCACTGCTGCCACTAACATTAAGCTTGACAAGGGAAGTCCTGCCAACAGCTTTGGTATCTTTCTGGTGTTGCTGCCAGTGCAATGGGTGCTTGTTTTTCAAGTGGGTGTGCTAGCCACTGGTGCCTATGCGGTTGCCCTTTTTTCCATGACTTACACGTGCTTGATACAGCTGACATATCACCATAGTGTCATCAGCTGCATAAAGCACAAGCAAATCCCAAAATAGGGACTTTGCACCTCTAGATTTGACATGGGACTGAGACTTGGACAGCAGAGCCAAAGATTTTGAAGTTTTTGCTTTTTGTGCCACTTGCATGATATCCACCATGCTACATTTGGGAGGTGGAGTGACTGGACTGCTTGTTGTAGGCTTACTGATATCCTCACCCTCAGTCTTGTCATCTAAATGGGCTACATCATCACCCTTCATCTTTCTCACTTCTGGCTCCCACAGGGGATCCAACATCTCATCATCATCTGTACCAAAACATATTATATCCTCCTCCTTATCCCTATGATTGTCTACTGCCAGACAAACATTTCCCTTTTCTGGCATCTCCTCACTGTGGAAGGGCTGACTTTCCTTATCTCCTTCTCCAGGTGAAACAGACTGAAGCTGGACACTATCACCCTCACCATCATCAGTTCCTCCTTGAGCAGGAACAAGTCACACTGACAACTTTTTTGTTCTCCTCCTGGACCTCTGTGCCTCCAATGGTGTGAGTGTCTCCCTTATTCCCTGTATCATCCCCAACAAGCATACTAGCTACAGACTGGGCAGTAAAAAATGAGTCACAGACTTGAAGCCACTTCTAACTTCAATTTTGCTGCTACTGTTTCCACGGTATTCCTGTGGCTGAGGGGGTGGCTGTTTATGCTTGTCTGTGTCTGTAGGTTAGTTTTTGTTCATTTACAAGTTTTTCTGCTTGGATTACACTGTGCCATTCTTGTACACAACATCAGTGAAAGTCTGCTGGACTGAATTTCAGCAAAACATTATCACCAGATATCAGCTTTTTAATTTTAAATCAACTTTCTTGAAGCCTCCCTAAGGAAGCATATGTCTTACAACTAGCCTTACAAACATGGTGATGTTGGGTCCTGCAACTGAATGAACATTTTCAACATATTCATCTGACCACTCCTAAAACAGCTGACTTGTGGACTTTAAAGAACAAAGGAATTAAACACATGTTGTGACTTAATCAACATTTCTGTCTGACCTGCTCCCAAGGTATTGTACTTGTCTCTGAAGTCTTTGAAGATCAAATGAAACATACAGACAAAAGGATTTCACACATTGCATATGCCCAGGCCACAGTTTATCACCTTTCAGGAATTTTAACATATTATGTGACCCTAGATCTCAACAGCTCATCACTTCCTCTGGATGTAATTTAACCATCAGCATTTTTCCTTTGCCATCTCCTCCTGGTGTGCTTGTTAGACCACCCAAGTACTGCCACCTCATGGAACTGCCTTCCTGAGGAGGTTGTTGGGTCTAAAACAGTGGGGGAATTCAAACATGCATGGGACAGACATAAGGCAATTATATTGGGGGGTTGCTGGAAGTAGGCTGTTGGTTAACTAGAGTCTGCAGCTTATCCTGTAGGTAGGGAATTGGGCAGACTGGGTGGGCCAAGTGGTCCTTATCTGCGATCAAAGTCTATGTTTCTATGTTTCTACCATGGATTACTCTGGCAATGTACATGAAAATCCTGGACCAGCTGGGGTCACATTGTCAAGCAACAATAATAAGGAAGGAACAATTACACTCACCAACATAAATATCTGCAGTCTACTCAAAAAGATAGACTGCTTGCAAGTCTGGACATTACAACATAACCCTGATGTAATTGCAGTCGTTGAGACATGGCTCACTCCAAAAACACCAGATTCCGCTGTCTCGATACCTGGTTACACACTATTCAGAATGACAGGATCTTAAAAAGAGGAGGGGACTGTGCATTATACATTAAAGACTCAATAAAGGGGTTTGCTCTTCCTTTACCCCACCTTACCAGTTCTGCACAAATTCTCCCCATAAACAATATGTTGGGGGACCACAATAAAGCACTATCTATACTTACTGTATACATCCCTCCTGAAGTGAAATTTCCAGGATTAGAAGAACTCATGGAGGTTATCAGATGTCAGCACCTCAACTCTGAATCCATCATTCTAGGGGACTTTAATATCAATTGGTTGGCACACATAAGGACACTATAGCTGCACTGCATCTTACACAACTCATTGACTCACCCACCAAAACAAATTACAAAACAGGATCTAGCACACTGCTTGACTAGATCCTCACAAACTGCCTGGATCATATCTCCAATGTGACAGTCCACCCAGACTCACTAAGTGACCACTCTCCAGTAACCTGCAGTGGGACCAACAAATTCAATGCAACACCCCCCCAAATAATCTCTAATAGAAAACTAAAAAGGGGTCACCTGGAGTACCTAAAGGAGCAGCTACGCAACACTGACTGGAGCCCCCTTGACAGAGTGGAGGATATGGACACTGCACTCGAGTACTTCATCAAACAAGTCAATGCTGCTTGTGACTGCCATGCCACAGTACAGAGGACAGAGATCCATAGAAGATATAGCCCCTGGATCACACCAGACTTAATAGGCCACATAAAAAACAGGGACAACTGGTGGCATAGGGCACAGAACTCTGGCAAGCAATCAGACTTCTAGGAATACAGAAGACTATGGAATGACTGCACCCGGACAATCCACTCTGCCAAAAGTAAACATTTTAGGGAAGCATTACAAACATCATGAGGAAACAGCAAGTCTTTTTGGAATAACCTAAAAGATGTAACAGGGACAGTCAAGAAAGAGGCTCCAGAAATGCTCAACAACGATGGTGCCCCTACCCTTGATCCCCTGACTATTGCCAACATGTTTAACAAAGCATTTACTGACCTTAACAGTGTACTTCTGATAAATTTCTTTGAAAAAAACAACCCAAGCTCAAGTCAAAGCCTAAGGCCCACTCAAACATCCCCCCTCCCATCTATTACAAATATGTCAACTACAACCAAGCAAGAAAGTATATTCGTAAAGTACTCGGAAAATCCAGGAAAAGCGGCAACACACTCACCCTCAAATTTATTTCCCTTGCACTTGATGAAATCCTAGCTCCCATTTCTAAACTGCTGAACTTATCCCTGCAGCTGGCTCAATTCCCCCAAACTTGGAAGTCAGCCCTGGTAACTCTGGTGCACAAGATCAGTGACCAGGCACTGCATGCCAATTTCAGACCTATTTCTATCCTTCCACCACTGTCAAAAGAGCTGGAGTGCATAGTCTCAGACCAGCTGGTTGAATACTTTAATAAGTGCATCATTCAGTGTCCAGAACAAAATGGATTTCAGAAAAGGCACAGTACCTCCACAGCTCTTCTGGAGCTCACCAGCTGCATACACAGTTCACTGGACCAGGGTAACCTTGTTGGCACAGTCTTTATTGATCTATTAAAGGCCTTTGACACGGTCATCTAATCCCACTACTAACTGGTTCAAAGGCTATCTAGTTGATCGTTACCCACAGGTAAAGACTGGAAACATCACATCTGGGCCCCTGCCAGTTCATTGTGGGGTCCCCAGGGTCAATAAGAGGATCATTCCTTTTCAGCATCTTTCTAAATGCCTACCTTGATCATGTGACCAACGGATACTTCTCTATGCAGATTATGCTGTTATTTTTACTTCAAACATGACCCTCACACCTAAACTATCAGCTACAACATACTTTTAAACAAATTGAAAATTGGTTTCAGAGCCCACAAGATGGTTCTGAACTATAAAAAGACAAAAGTAATGCTTTTTAGCTGTGCTAGAAGCAAACACAAAGCAGCATCCCTTAACATCACTAACTGCGCTGGGGTTTCACTTGAACAAGTGGAGCAATTCAAATACCTGTGGGTTACACTTGACTGTTCCCTCTTCTATGCAGAACATATTGAGAATATGGCTAAAACAGTCAACATAGGAGTTGAGCTCCTGCACAGGCACAAGAAATGCCTAACACCTGAAGCACTCCAAACTGCAATCCATAGCAATGACTATGGATTGGTCATATACAGCTCAGCCACTCTCATCTCACTACGTAGGATAGCAGTAGCCCTAAACAAAGCCTGCAGACTGCACACAAAGTCCCCCTGACTAATGCACACATGGACCTTTATGAGCAAGCTGGGTGGCTACAACTTAAAAACAGGATACAATACCAAGCCTGCCTCTTAGCTAAAAAATCACTACTCGGACTTCAGCCTCCTGGAGTTACACACCTATTAAGCTTTTTCACAGGCCCACATCACACTAGGAACTCTGACCATCAGGTTCTCACCATCCCTCACTACAGAACCTCCCAAGGGCAGAGGTCATATGCCTACCGGGCATCACTTTGGCTCAGTACCCTTAGCACTGAACATAATGCCACACAGAGATTGGGGTGTTTCATGACCAGCTAAGACAACACCTACTGAAGAAAAGCTCTGGTGACTGTACTTTCTAATTACTCCACACCACACACACTTCTGACCCCGGTCTTATTCACCTTTCAGGTTATTACCATCTCCTCGCTACTCCTACTTTGTCCTTCTACCCTGAATTGTCCCCATTTTGCCCTGCAATACCCTGCACTCTCCTCTCCCACCTCCCTAAATAGTCATCATGTCCCCCACTCAGTGCCCCTACTCCTTTTCTGGATAGCTGCTTACTGTCTTTTACCTGACAATGCCATCTAGGCTGCTACTGTTACCTGAATTATCCTAGTGTTAAAACCATCTCTGTTTTCTATTTACAATGTATTTTGTCTATGTTTACTCACCTAGCTAGATACTCCTAAACCCACGATGTATGTATACCATCCTTTATGATGTGAAACCTCTGTAAAAGAGCGGTTTCACTCAAATGTATTGTAATCCAAGATTGAATAAATAAATAAATAAATAAACAAATAAATAAATAAATAAATAAAGCAGAGGCCACAGAGGGCACTGTTTCATAAATAGGTTTGCTTTTTTCAACAGACTTCTTTGAGCCACCTCCCACCCTGGCACCTTTACCTGAAGTTGAACGTCTCTTGCAGGATATTTATATGCTTGTTTTGTTTAGCTTCCTCTTGAACTATATTATTATGTATTTCTATTAAACAAGTGTGATTTAACACCTGCAGTGTTATCTACAAAGGGCAAGCAGAAATCAGAACAGGTAGCTGCACTGTAGTGCTTATAACTACCTTCAACTGCTACTGCAGCCTATTCAAGTGTGAAAATGCTATTTTATTTTTTCAATTACAAAAACTTGAGTTAAGTAACATGGGGTAACAGGAGGACAGACGTAAGAGACTTTCAATACAAAACCAACAGAGAACACCGCCACAACAAGGTTGTGCAGTAAATCTGGAATGAATACTTAAGTAGTTCTTAATCAAATGCCAGTTTTTAAATGGAATGATTATTACACAACTTGATAATAATCGGGTAGGTGCTGGTAGGTTCACAAAACTAAACTATAAGCCAATAGCACAGAACACCTCATAATCAAAATAAGAACTACGGTCCGGATAAATAGAGTCTGGATAAGGCAAGTACTGCAATATGTTAGTACTTAGTAAATACAGTTTTGGCGTACAGATATATCAGATGGAAGGGACAACAAGATTTGAAATGAACAAACAAAGTCACCTCCAAATCCCATACAGAGACCACCACTATCTTGAAAACTATGCAGTTTTTTTATAGAGTAGGTCAGGTAGTAAACAACAGTAGTGTAACAGGGAGGAAAGAGTTAATACGGTAAGCAAATTAAATAGAAAAACAGGAATGCTGTAATGCAGAGGCTAGATCACAATATTAATTTCTGTGAGCAATTCGACAATGCAGTGTACCTGGATATGAGCAAGTCAAGTGGTCAATGTACACGAATACTTTCAATAAAAAACTAAATCACAAAAGTGATTAAGCAAAGGGAAATAGTAACAGAACCACTCAGTCAGAATGTAGTAACTGTTCAGTTAAAGTTACCCAAAAAAAGGGTCAATATGTAAGAAAAATATAACAAATAAGTAGCACACAAACAAAAAATATTAGGACTTAAAAGAAATTACAGAAACTCACTCATAACTTGTGAGAAATCTGTTAAATATTAGGAACTAGCCTGCTCTACTTCCACATACACACAGACACACACACACACCACACGGTCAACCCTCCCCCACTCAACTCCCTCACAGACACAGATGCAGAGAAAACTGAAAACACTACCTAAGTTTAACTAAGTATTATCCAAAGATACAAAAACAAAAAAATGTTCACTAGTAGAACTTAGGAACTAAATTGAGATTTTGGGAGCAATTAACTCTCAAAAATCACAAATAAAGAGGTTTTTGAAGAGTTTATTGGCTGTGATGCACCACACCGAACTGAAGTCTGACTCAACAGACAATATACTGTGCAGGAAACAGCCAGCACATGATATTTCAGCTATCTACACATAATGCATTGCAATTTTGCTGGCAAAATTGAAAAACATAGGCAAAATTCAGGATAATGGTGAAATTTCTCCTTACGGGAAAGCAAAATTAGGTGAAATTTTGCATTATGCAAAAGTGAAATCAGAAATTTTGTGTAGGTGAAAAATTTCATGAAATGCAGGAATTAGTAAAATATTTCGCTAGGCGAAATCTTCCAATTTCGCACATCTCTAGCAATGACAACGAATGTCAACAGTGAATACTGTCTCATCCAGCATCCTTGATGTTTTAGCACTTGTATGATCTGGCTATCTGCTTCTGTCATGCATTTCAACACAACTTCTTGACCTGTGATTTGGCTGCATTAAGATTTGTGAAGCATCTCTATCTTGGCAAATAATACAAATAGTTACATAGTTTCAGTGTGATCTATGAAATATTTTTTTTCTGGAGATTGTACACGTCCAATACCTTGTTTACTTACCATTTCCTGCAATTAAACAGAAAATATTTATATTAAACATGCAATAAACCGAAAAGGAAAAGACATCATTAAGTTTCCACCACCAAACACCACATATATTTAAACCTTTGAGATACTGATCCCTGAGTGCAAGTTAGGCTCTCTCATTCGCAGTGCCAGATGTCACTTTCATGGAGTAAGAGCTCAACAAAGATAGGCTCGTATCCGGTACCTGCCATTGATCTAACACCACAACATACTTTTCCTGAAAGCTCAAGGCCATACCTAACCCATCAACATGACAAACCTTTCCTAACAGGTGTGCAACAAAAACTAAAATGAGGCCCTTTTAAAATTGTCCTCTAGACTAAGAGAAATTCTTTGGTCTTCTCTTATGCCAAAGGTACTGATAGTTATCTTCTGAGTGTTAAATATTTAAAATAAGGATACTATTCTGGAAGCTAAATACTCACAAAAGTTTGATGTCACTGATATGTTAGTAGAAAAAGGATTCAAGCATGGTTGTTTAACTCCTCTTCTATTTAATATATTGTATATACAGTGTATACTGAAGATGTTGTACATTAAGAGGCTGACAGCCTCCCACCACAAAAAAAAATCATGGCAAAATGTAGCATCATCACGTATTCAGACGATGTAGCAGTTACAGCCGGAATAGCAAGCTGTTTCCCCCCAAAAAATATATGGATGCTGCTGAAGTATCATTAGAGCTGCTTGATTTAGAATTAAATACAGGAAAAACAAAAATAAGGCAATTATCTCATATATATATATATCTATGTATATATATTATAGTGCATTGTTGCACCACTATATTTAGAGTGAGATGTCACTGATGTTGAAGTTAAAATTTTGTTCATTAATAACTTTGGACCAGTTCAACGGATTTGCCTGAAATTTGATTTGCATGGTGGGGCATGATAGATCTCTTGATATGCCATATTTCGTTTCTGTCAGACTTACAGTCTTTGTGCAACAAAAAGCTAAAAAATGCAAAATTATCAATTTTTGGAGGCAGTTTTTGGGATATTGTCTATGGCACTGCATGACCGTCAAGTGGCGTGTCATTCTGTGTCATGGCTCGTTTGAAAGAGCTTCACTGGCAAAACATGTCGCTTTTTGTTTGGTGAAAAAACACTGATCTGTTCAAAAGGTATTACAATTTGAAATTCCCATTATATCATATGGGAATATTTATATGCATTTTTTGAATGTTAATGAGAAATACCAGATGGCCCTAGGAAAGACCAGATAGCCCAAATTAGGATGACCATATCTCAATCACAGTTTGGTCTTTTTACTTGAAAATTGCATGGTGTTGATGGGATGTAATAGAGATGTGAACTATGCTGTTTATGTGTTGGGGAAATAATTTGTTGCGGAGATATTCAATGACATAATTGACATTTTTCCCTTAGCATTACATAGCAGTCTGTGTCATGACTTTCAGCGTTGTTATCTCGGAAACGAAGAGAGATACAGACTTTTTGCTAGGGATGGCTTAGATCACCAGAAGTGAGCTAGCCACTGGAAAAAGATTTGAAATCACAGAGTAAGCCTGCAGTGGAATTTTGTTTGTACATTGCATAGCTCATGAGATATTGTGAAATTACTGTCACAAGAGTTGAAAGAGTGCCTGTCCAGTGCTTTTTGGTGCCCATATCTTGGAAATGATGTGACATGGGTATAGTCAGTGACTGTGCTATGATCGACAAAGTGTCACAGTTACAATGACACTTGAATTGTTTTTCTAGCTGTTACAGTTCCCAATATGGACAAATTACTGTTACAAGCATTCAGTGGCCAATAGGAATGCTGCATAGCTCTGTAGCTATGCGTGAGTAGTAGTGCAGGCCCAGAGGGTACGCACTCCCTCAGATGCCTACTGTTAAGCAGAAATGGGCAAGTTGATGGGAACACAGGGCTCTCTCCCACCAGATTGGCAAGTATTATAGTGGCGATGTTGTGCCACTATATTTAGGGTTGAGATGTCACTTCTATGTTAAGGTCAACATTTTGCAAGTTAATAACTTTGGACCCATTTAATGGATTTGCCTGAAATTTGGTATGCACGGTGGGGCATGATAGGTCTCTTGATCTGCCACATTCAGTTTCGGCCAGACTTACGGTCTTTGCACACCAAAATGCTGAAAAATACAAATTATCCATTTTTGGAGGCAGTTTTTGGGATATTGTCCATGGCCCTTCACTGCCATCATGTGGCATGCGGCTCTGTGACATGGCTCATTTGAAAGAGCTTTGCTGACCGGACATGCCACTTTTCATTTGGTATTGATCAATACAAAAGTTATTATAATTTGAAATTCCCTTTGTATCCCATGGGAAAATTTATATGTATTTTTTGAATGTTAATGAGAAAAACCGGATGGCCCTAGGAAAGTCTAGATAGCCCAGATTGGGATGACCATATCTCAATCACAGTTTGGTCTTTTTACTTGAAATTTGCAGGGTGTTGAGGGGATGTCATAGAGATGGGAACTATGCTACTTAGGTGTTGGGGAAATAATTTGTTGCAGAGATATTCAATGATGTAATTGACATTTTTCCCATAGGATTACACTGCAGTCTGTGTCATGACTTTCGGCATCGTTAACTCGGAAACGGGCGAGATACAGATTCTTTTAGTTGGTGGCTAGAAGCCACCACAGGTGAGCTAGCCACATGAAAAAGATTTCAAATCATAGAGTAAGCCTGCATGGAATTTGTTTGTATGTTGCATAGTTCATGATACTGTGAAATTATTGTCACATGGGTTGAAAGAGTGCCTGTCCAGTGCTATTCGGTGCCCACATCTTGGAAACAGTGTGAGATATGGGTACAGTCTTCAAATGATGTGTGAAGTACTCACTGTCACAATTACAATGATGCTATAATTTATTATTTTCTAGCTCTTACGGTTCCCAAGATATGTACAAATTACTGTTGCTAGGGTTTGGTGCCCTATAGTGCTGCTGCATGGCTCCGTAGCTTTTTGTAAGTGGGAGCGTGGGCCCAGATGCATATTGTTGTGCAAAATTTGGAAACTTGGTGAGAGCTGGGCTCTGCACTCCCACCAATATATGTTTTTTTTTCTACTCATATTACACTTTTTCAAAAAGTAAGGAAATTCCATGCAAGAAAGTGTGTTAATGCTTCATTTATGGTTAAAGCAAAAAAAGTCAGGAAATGAAACATTAGAGTTGAACCCCTAACCCACCCACACATGCCACCCCAATCCTCCACAGTCTGACAGACGCGGGTGTGTCATTGGGGTTGTGATGACTAAATCTCACCCCATTCTCCTTTCTTTATCATGTCAACATGCTCAGATATGTAATATATTACAGGGGAGCAGTCATGCACATATTAGGGTTATGAAGCCACTTTATGTTAAAGTCAAAATTTTCTGTGTTAATAACTTTGGGCCTGTTCAATGGATTTGCATGAAATTTGATATGCGGGGGGGATGGTAGATCTCTTTGATATGCTAAATTTCATTTCTGTCAGACTTAAGTTTTGTGCAACAAAATGCTGAAAATGCACTTTTCCAGTTATGTGGGCAGTTTTTTTATTTTGTCCATGGTGCTGCGTGACATCATGCGTAGTGCTGCTCTGTGACTTGGCTCATCTGAAAGAGCTTGTATCAAGGAACATGCCACTTTTGTTCGGTGAAAAATATTAATTTATTCAAAGTTATTAACTTTTAAGTTCCCATTATAAGTCAATGGGAAAATTTATATGGTTATTTTGTGAAAGAAGAATGGGGTTTGGTCATCTACACCTGCCTCATGATCAAAGAATTTGCAGGCTTTGTGATCAAAGAATCTTTTATTGCAAGGAATTATTTGATAGCGATGGCCACCATCTTGTTTTCACTTTGCAGTCGGAAAATTCTAATATCTCGTCCCGGGGACTTCTGAGGTGAAACTATGGTTGGTTTTGCTCAGGGGTCTTCCCTCTATCATGCCATGCCTGTGGTTTCTTTCAAAATGGTTAAAAAATAGAGTTCTTAACTTTTTTATTCTTTGATCGTGGCTCACTAAAGATCTTTGACCACGAGCCTGAAAATGTTTTGATCGCGAGATTATTTGACTGCGATCATTGATCACGAGGATGTGACTAGATGGCCACCTGAAAAAATTAATTTTCTCAGCTCAGGGATGTCTTATTAAACTAAATGAGGGTGTGTTTTGCACAGGGGCTTCATTCTTTTGAGGCATGACTGTGGTTTCACGATTTCTACCTAAAATTGACTTTCAACATTTTTATTGTTTGATCACAACCCTGCTAATTCTTTGATCATGAGATTCTTTGACCATGATCTTTGATCGTGAGGACATGACTTGATGGCCACATGAAAAATTAAATTTTCTCAGCACAGGGGTCATGTCTAAAGGCAAACTAGGGTGGGATCTGCTCAGAGGCCTTCGTTCTGTTGAGTCATGGCTGTGGGTTCATGTATTTTTCTCTAAAAATTGAGTTTTAACATTTTTTATTCTTCGATCAATAGCCTGCAAATTCTTTGATCGTGAGATTCTTTGATTGCAATCTGCGATTGCGAGTGAGGGACTAGATGGCCAGATCTGGAGAGACGAGATAGTACAATTTTAACAATTTTTCAAATTAAATATCTTGGAAATGGTTTGGTCTTTTAACTTGAAATTTGTAGGGTTTTGAGGCATGTCCTGTACATATAAATTATAAGCGTTTAGGTGTCAGACAATACATTTTTGCTGTGATATCACATGGCGCATTTTACGTTTTGCAGACAGCATTTTCCATGGTGGTAGTGGCTTGAAATTACTAGAGTAGTTAGCCTTATTGCCATGGATGTACTTTTCAGTTGTTTGGTGTGTAGAACGTTAATAAGTGTGGAATTCTGCCAGTGTGACTAATGTTGAGTCATGGCTGTGGGTTCATGTATTTTTCTCTAAAAATTGAGTTTTAACATTTTTTATTCTTCGATCAATAGCCTGCAAATTCTTTGATCGTGAGATTCTTTGATTGCAATCTGCGATTGCGAGTGAGGGACTAGATGGCCAGATCTGGAGAGACGAGATAGTACAATTTTAACAATTTTTCAAATTAAATATCTTGGAAATGGTTTGGTCTTTTAACTTGAAATTTGTAGGGTTTTGACGGCATGTCCTGTACATGTAAATTATAGTGTTTAGGTGTCAGACAATACATTTTTGCTGTGATATCACATGGCGCATTTTACGTTTTGCAGACAGCATTTTCCATGGTGGTAGTGGCTTGAAATTACTAGAGTAGTTAGCCTTATTGCCACGGATGTACTTTTCAGTTGTTTGGTGTGTAGAACGTTAATAAGTGTGGAATTCTGCCAGTGTGACTAATGAAAATCTGAAATCTTCACATTTTATATCTCAGAAACAGTTTGGTCTTTTTACATTGAAATTTGGAGTATGTTGAGGGATGTGCTGTCCATGTGAATTATGGTGTTTAGGTGTTGAAAAAATAATATGCTGCAACCATATTGTGTGACACACTTTATGTTTTGCATATAACATTTTGCATTGTGGTACTGGCTTCACATTTATAGGATGCCTAGCATTACTGCCATGGAGGAAATATGTAGTGGTTAGGTGTCTGATATGTAAACAGGTGTTGAATTATGCTACTCTGATGACTGACACTTTGCTTTCTTTCAAGGTGGTGGGCCCCACGCTACTACCCATATGCTTTGCCAGCAATACATATGATATTCAGTACTTGCACTCTTTTGTTAGGCAGGAATTTGCAAGTTGGTTGGAGCATGGGGACCAAAAGGCCCACACTCCCACCAACTTGTGCAATGTTCTGCTTTTCAATTCTTTATCAAAAAGTAAGGAAATTTAGGGTTGCCCCACCCCCCCCATGGACCCACCCATCATCCTGAGATTGACATCTGATGGGGTCTGTCATTAGGGTTGTGAGGCCTAAATGTCACCCCATTCTTCTTTACTGTGGCTTGTGAATATGATTACAGATGGAATGGGGTGACATTTAGGCCTCACAAAACCAATGACACACCCTGTCAGCTGTCAATCTCGGGATGATAGGTGGGTCCACGGGGGGGATGGGGCAACCCTAAAGCTCTCATTTCCTGACTTTTTGTGCTTTAACTTTAAATGATACATTAACAAAATGCAAATATATACTGTATATATATATATATATATATATATATATATAGTAGAGGAAAAACCAGTTTAATGCATTAGTTAGGGTTGTTTGACAGTGACAACAGTGAGGAAATTCAGTGTTAGGGTTGAAAGCCCCCCTTGGACCCCCCACCCACACCCCCAACTGGCATCAGGGTGCGCATTGGGGTTGCCAGCCCTAACTCTCACCCCATCAGATGTGTGAAGAAGCAGAGGTATAGGAGAATGGGGTGAGAGTTAGGATTGACAACCCCAATGCACATCCCGATGCCAGTTGGGGGTGTGGGGGGGTCCAAGGAGAGCTTTCAACCCTAACACTGAATTTCGTCACTTTTGTCACTGTGGAACAACCCTAACTAATGCATTAAGCAGTTTCTTGCCTCTAATTTCCCTTCTTTTTGAGAATGATAATGAGAAATAGTGAATGTAATGCGGTGGCGGGAGGGCCCCGCGCTCCCGCCACATGATGTCTTGTCACATAGTAACACAGTGCCCGCAAATGCAAATAGTACTGCGCAAAGCAAAACACAAAGATAAACAGTACTGTAGACACAAATGGTTAAAATAACGCAAACGCAAGTGCAGATGAAAATGCAAAGGGTAACGCACATGGTGCAGTAGACAGGAACAGTAAGTGAAACGGGTACGGAACCGCAAGCAGAAGCTGTAAGGGTAACAGTAATATAAGCACACAGGCTGGTTTTCCCCAAAAGCTGCATAGAGAAAGACAGTGAGTACAAAGAATGTATGCATAATAATGGGTCTCGGAGCAGAAAATGAGGAGTTGGAATAGTAAATTGCTTATATCTCAGGAACTGTAAGACGTAGAAAAAAAATGTAAAAGCCATATGATTTAGGACTTTCCTGGCTAGTTTTGTACTTAGCTAAGCATTTTTCTGATGAAAATTCCATATCTTGCACCATTTCTGAGATACGGGTCCTGAAAGGCATGGCGAATGCCGTAATGTTACCCTATGGGAAAAAAAGAGAAGTTTGGAGTGCCATAACTTTGCCACCCAGTAATATTTTTTCACCAAACCACTAAAAGACACATCTGTGGGATGTTGGCTTTCTTCCCTCCAAATTTCAGCCCAAAGACCAAACATTATTTTGCAGCAGAGCTGGCATAGGATTCCTATAGTATGGCGGACGCGTAATGTTATCCTATGGGGAAAAGCATCAACTTTGGAGTGCCGTAACTTTGCCGCTCTGTAATATTGTTTCACCAAAATACTGAAAGGCACATTTGTGAGATGTTGGCTGATTCCTCCAAATTTTAGCCCAAATGACCAAACTGTTTTTGCAGCAGGGTGGCAAAGAATTGCTGTCATTTTGCCACAGCCTGAAAAGTACTCTAGAACTTTAAAAGCTTTCAAAATTATGCATAGTGTCGCAAATGCGAAAGTACTTTTTCCAGAAATTTGAAACATATTTTTGGGTGTTTTACCCCAAAATAAAGACATGGCTAGCATCCTCAGGGTCCACTAGGTGAATACAAAATAATTAGGTTGCTAGAGAGTCCCAAATTTAAATGCCAAACATTTTTCTGATGACCAGCTGAAAACAAAATGGCTGGATTTGGTAACAGTAAAGGGCCATTTGGCGAAAGTAAAAACTGCATTTGGCGACACTTTCAAACTTTTTATTAACTTTTCCCATTGACTTATAATGGGAACTTGTTTTTGAATAACTTTTGAACCGTTTAATATTTTTTCACGAATCTAAAAGGCATATGGGCACCCCTGGCCACATATTCCCTGAAGTTTTTGGACCAGTTGCACAAACCGTGCAACCTCTAGATGAGAGCAAAGAATTCACAAAAAGAGTAAATGCACATTTAATTGGTGCTTAATAACCGCAGCTGTATATCCGACCAGTATGAAACTTGGCAGATCCCAAGACCTACCATGCCCAATCAAGCTTACCAATTTTAGGCAAATCTGTTGAACAGTGGCAAAGTTATTAAGGTGCAAAATTGACCCTTTAACCTTAAAATGGCTCTTCAACTCTACCTATAGCGGCACTTGTGAGTACCCAGAGTTACTTTGCAGGAGTGAAGATATTTTCCATATCACACTCCTGCCCATCATGTATCCTATATATATATATATATGTATGTATGTATGTGATGTATATATATATATATATATATATATATATATATATATATGAGTTGAATGTATCAAGGTATGAGAATTGAAAAAGTGGCAAGTTTCAAATAGTTGGGTGTTGCAGTAAGTAAAATAAGAATTGGTCTTTGTATTTGGGAACTTGTTTTTTGAATAACTTTTGAACTGTTAAATATTTTTTCACGAAATCTTCAAAAGGCACATGGGCACCCCGGCCGCATATTCCCTGAAGTTTTTGGACCGGTTGCTCAAACCGTGCAACCTGTAGGTGAGAGCAAAGAATTCGCAAAAAAGAGTAAATGCACATTTAATTGTTGGATATGGAATCTAGGAACCAAAACAAAAAGCAAAAAGGAAATCCAAAAACTTCTGATCATAGGAGACTCCATGATCTGGGAGTTGATACCCATCTCCAGCAGGGTAATGGTCAGATGTCTCCCAGGTACAGCAGCATGGAGAGACACTGACTGCATTGCTAAAATTGTTCACAAGGTGGCATAGGGCACAGAACTCTGGCAAGCAATCAGACTTCTAGGAATACAGAAGACTATGGAATGACTGCACCGGACAATCCACTCTGCCAAAAGTAAACATTTTGGGAAGCATTACAAACATCATGAGAAACAGCAAGTCTTTTGGAATAACCTAAAAGATGTAACAGGGACAGTCAAGAAAAGAGGCTCAGGAAATGCTCAACAACGATGGTGCCTACCCTTGATCCCCTGACTATTGCCTAATGTTTAACAAAGCATTTTGACCTTAACAGTGTACTTCTGATAAATTTCTTTGAAAAAACAACCCAAGCTCAAGTCAAAGCCTAAGGCCCACTCAAACATCCCCCTCCATCTATTACAAATATGTCAACTACAACCAGCAAGAAAGTATATTCGTAAAGTACTCGGAAAATCCAGGAAAAGCGGCAACACACTCACCCTCAAATTTATTTCCCTTGCACTTGATGAAATCCTAGCTCCCATTTCTAAACTGCTGAACTTATCCCTGCAGCTGGCTCAATTCCCCCAAACTTGGAAGTCAGCCCTGGTAACTCTGGTGCACAAGATCAGTGACCAGGCACTGCATGCCAATTTCAGACCTATTTCTATCCTTCCACCACTGTCAAAAGAGCTGGAGTGCATAGTCTCAGACCAGCTGGTTGAATACTTTAATAAGTGCATCATTCAGTGTCCAGAACAAAATGGATTTCAGAAAAGGCACAGTACCTCCACAGCTCTTCTGGAGCTCACCAGCTGCATACACAGTTCACTGGACCAGGGTAACCTTGTTGGCACAGTCTTTATTGATCTATTAAAGGCCTTTGACACGGTCATCTAATCCCACTACTAACTGGTTCAAAAGCTATCTAGTTGATCGTTACCCACAGGTAAAGACTGGAAACATCACATCTGGGCCCCTGCCAGTTCATTGTGGGGTCCCCCAGGGGTCAATACGAGGATCATTCCTTTTCAGCATCTTTCTAAATGCCTACCTTGATCATGTGACCAACGGATACTTCTCTATGCAGATTATGCTGTTATTTTTACTTCAAACATGACCCTCACACCCTAAACTATCAGCTACAACATACTTTTAAACAAACTGAAAATTGGTTCAGAGCCCACAAGATGGTTCTGAACTATAAAAAGACAAAAGTAATGCTTTTTAGCTGTGCTAGAAGCAAACACAAAGCAGCATCCCTTAACATCACTAACTGCGCTGGGGTTTCACTTGAACAAGTGGAGCAATTCAAATACCTGTGGGTTACACTTGACTGTTCCCTCTTCTATGCAGAACATATTGAGAATATGGCTAAAACAGTCAACATAGGAGTTGAGCTCCTGCACAGGCACAAGAAATGCCTAACACCTGAAGCACTCCAAACTGCAATCCATAGCAATGACTATGGATTGGTCATATCTATTTCAGCCACTCTCATCTCACTACATTAGGATAGCAGTAGCCCTAAACAAAGCCTGCAGACTGCACACAAAGTCCCCTGACTAATGCACACATGGACCTTTATGAGCAAGCTGGGTGGCTACAACTTAAAACAGGATACAATACCAAGCCTGCCTCTTAGCTAAAAAATCACTACTCGGACTTCAGCCTCCTGGAGTTACACACCTATTAAGCTTTTTCACAGGCCCACATCACACTAGGAACTCTGACCATCAGGTTCTCACCATCCCTCACTACAGAACCTCCCAAGGGCAGAGGTCATATGCCTACCGGGCATCACTTTGGCTCAGTACCCTTAGCACTGAACATAATGCCACACAGAGATTGGGGTGTTTCATGACCAAGCTAAGACAACACCTACTGAAGAAAAGCTCTGGTGACTGTACTTTCTAATTACTCCACACACACACACTTCTGACCCCGGTCTTATTCACCTTTCAGGTTATTACCATCTCCTCGCTACTCCTACTTTGTCCTTCTACCCTGAATTGTCCCCATTTTTGCCCTGCAATACCCTGCACTCTCCTCTCCCACCTCCCCCTAAATAGTCATCATGTCCCCCCCACTCAGTGCCCCCTACTCTCCTTTCTGGATAGCTGCTTACTGTCTTTTACCTGACAATGCCATCTAGGCTGCTACTGTTACCTGAATTATCCTAGTGTTAAAACCATCTCTGTTTTCTATTTACAATGTATTTTTGTCTATGTTTACTCACCTAGCTAGATACTCCTAAACCCACGATGTATGTATACCCATCCTTTATGATGTGAAACCTCTGTAAAAGAGCGGTTTCCCACTCAAATGTATTGTAATCCAAGATTGAATAAATAAATAAATAAATAAACAAATAAATAAATAAATAAATAAAGCAGAGGCCACAGAGGGCACTGTTTCATAAATAGGTTTGCTTTTTTCAACAGACTTCTTTGAGCCACCTCCCACCCTGGCACCTTTACCTGAAGTTGAACGTCTCTTGGCAGGCATATTTATATGCTTGTTTTGTTTGGCTTCCTCTTGAACTATATTATTATGTATTTCTATTAAACAAGTGTGATTTAACACCTGCAGTGCTATCTACAAAGGGCAAGCAGAAATCAGAACAGGTAGCTGCACTGTAGTGCTTATAACTACCTTCAACTGCTACTGCAGCCTATTCAAGTGTGAAAATGCTATTTTATTTTTTCAATTACAAAAACTTGAGTTAAGTAACATGGGGTAACAGGAGGACAGACGTAAGAGACTTTCAATACAAAACCAATAGAGAACACCGCCACAACAAGGTTGTGCAGTAAATCTGAATGAATACTTAAGTAGTTCTTAATCAAATGCCAGTTTTAAATGGAATGATTATTACACAACTTGATAATAATCGGGTAGGTGCTGGTAGGTTCACAAAACTAAACTATAAGCCAATAGCACAGAACACCTCATAATCAAAATAAGAACTACGGTCCGGATAAATAGAGTCTGGATAAGGCAAGTACTGCAATATGTTAGTACTTAGTAAATACAGTTTTATGCACAGATATATCAGATGGAAGGGACAACAAGATTTGAAATGAACAAACAAAGTCACCTAAATCCCATACAGAGACCACTCACTATCTTGAAAACTATGCAGTTTTTATAGAGTAGGTCAGGTAGTAAACAACAGTAGTGTAACAGGAGGAAAGAGTTAATACGTTAAGCAAATTAAATAGAAAACAGGAATGCTGTAATGCAGAGGCTAGATCACAATATTAATTTCTGTGAGCAATTCGACAATGCAGTGTACCTGGATATGAGCAAGTCAAGTGGTCAATGTACACGAAATACTTTCAATAAAACTAAATCACAAAAGTGATTAAGCAAAGGGAAATAGTAACAGAACCACTCAGTCAGAATGTAGTAACTGTTCAGTTAAAGTTACCCAAAAAAGGGTCAATATGTAAGAAAAATATAACAAATAAGTAGCACACAAACAAAAAATATTAGGACTTAAAAGAAATTACAGAAACTCACTCATAACTTGTGAGAAATCTGTTAAATATTAGGAACTAGCCTGCTCTACTTCCACATACACACAGACACACACACACACCACACGGTCAACCCTCCCCACTCAACTCCCTCACAGACACAGATGCAGAAAAACTGAGAAACACTACCTAAGTTTAACTAAGTATTATCCAAAGATACAAAAACAAAAAATGTTCACTAGTAGAACTTAGAACTAAATTGAGATTTTGGGAGCAATTAACTCTCAAAATCACAAATAAAGAGGTTTTTGAAGAGTTTATTGGCTGTGATGCACCACACGAACTGAAGTCTGACTCAACAGACAATATACTGTGCAGGAAACAGCCAGCACATGATATTTCAGCTATCTACACATAATGCATTGCAATTTTGCTGGCAAAATTGAAAAACATAGGCAAAATTCAGGATAATGGTGAAATTTCTCCTTACGGGAAAGCAAAATTAGGTGAAATTTTGCATTATGCAAAAGTGAAATCAGAAATTTTGTGTAGGTGAAAAATTTCATGAAATGCAGGAATTAGTAAAATATTTCACTAGGCGAAATCTTCCAATTTCGCACATCTCTAGCAATGACAACGAATGTCAACAGTGAATACTGTCTCATCCAGCATCCTTGATGTTTTAGCACTTCTGTATGATTCGTCATCTGCTTCTGTCATGCATTTCAACACAACTTCTTGACCTGTGATTTGGCTGCATTAAGATTTTGTGAAGCATCTCTATCTTGGCAAATAATACAAATAGTTACATAGTTTCAGTGTGATCTATGAAATATTTTTTTTCTGGAGATTGTACACGTCCAATACCTTGTTTACTTACCATTTCCTGCAATTAAACAGAAAATATTTATATTAAACATGCAATAAACCGAAAAAGGAAAAGACATCATTAAGTTTCCACCACCAAACACCACATATATTTAAACCTTTTGAGATACTGATCCCTGAGTGCAAGTTAGGCCTCTCTCATTCGCAGTGCCAGATGTCACTTTCATGGAGTAAGAGCTCAACAAAGATAGGCTCGTATCTCGGTACCTGCCATTGATCTAACACCACAACATACTTTTCCTGAAAGCTCAAGGCCATACCTAACCCATCAACATGACAAACCTTTCCTAACAGGTGTGCAACAAAAAACTAAAATGAGGCCCTTTTAAAAATTGTCCTCTAGACTAAGAGAAATTCTTTGGTCTTCTCTAATAGCCAAAGGTACTGATAGTTATCTTCTGAGTGTGTTAAATATTTAAAATAAGGATACTATTCTGGAAGCTAAATACTCACAAAAGTTTGATGTCACTGATATGTTAGTAGAAAAAGGATTCAAGCATGGTTGTTTAACTCCTCTTCTATTTAATATATTGTATATACAGTGTATACTGAAGATGTTGTACATTAAGAGGCTGACAGCCTCCCACCACAAAAAAAAATCATGGCAAAATGTAGCATCATCACGTATTCAGACGATGTAGCAGTTACAGCCGGAATAGCAAGCTGTTTCCCCCCAAAAAATATATGGATGCTGCTGAAGTATCATTAGAGCTGCTTGATTTAGAATTAAATACAGGAAAAACAAAAATAAGGCAATTATCTCATATACATATATATATCTATGTATATATATTATAGTGGCATTGTTGCACCACTATATTTAGAGTGAGATGTCACTTCGATGTTGAAGTTAAAATTTTGTTCATTAATAACTTTGGACCAGTTCAACGGATTTGCCTGAAATTTGATTTGCATGGTGGGGCATGATAGATCTCTGATATGCCATATTTCGTTTCTGTCAGACTTACAGTCTTTGTGCAACAAAAAGCTAAAAATGCAAAATTATCAATTTTGGAGGCAGTTTTGGGATATTGTCTATGGCACTGCATGACCGCAAGTGGCGGTGTCATTCTGTGTCATGGCTCGCTTGAAAGAGCTTCACTGGCAAAACATGTCGCTTTTGTTTGGTGAAAAACACTGATCTGTTCAAAGGTATTATAATTTGAAATTCCCATTATATCATATGGGAATATTTATATGCATTTTTTGAATGTTAATGAGAAATACCAGATGGCCCTAGGAAAGACCAGATAGCCCAAATTAGGATGACCATATCTCAATCACAGTTTGGTCCTTTTACTTAAAATTGCATGGGTTGATGGGATGTAATAGAGATGAACTATGCTGTTTATGTGTTGGGGAAATAATTGTTGCGGAGATATTCAATGACATAATTGACATTTTTCCTTAGCATTACATAGCAGTCTGTGTCATGACTTTCAGCGTTGTTATCTCGGAACCGAAGAGAGATACAGACTTTTTGCTAGGGATGGCTTAGATCACCAGAAGTGAGCTAGCCACTGGAAAAAGATTTGAAATCACAGAGTAAGCCTGCAGTGGAATTTTGTTTGTACATTGCATAGCTCATGAGATATTGTGAAATTACTGTCACAAGAGTTGAAAGAGTGCCTGTCCAGTGCTTTTTAGTGCCCATATCTTGGAAATGATGTGAGACATGGGTATAGTCAGTGACTGTGCTATGATCGACAAAGTGTCACAGTTACAATGACACTTGAATTGTTTTTCTAGCTGTTACAGTTCCCAATATGGACAAATTACTGTTACAAGCATTCAGTGGCCAATAGGAATGCTGCATAGCTCTGTAGCTATGCGTGAGTAGTAGTGCAGGCCCAGAGGGTACGCACTCCCTCAGATGCCTACTGTTAAGCAGAAATGGGCAAGTTGATGGGAACACAGGGCTCTCTCCCACCAGATTGGCAAGTATTATAGTGGCCATGTTGTGCCACTATATTTAGGTTGAGATGTCACTATGTTAAGGTCAACATTTTGCAAGTTAATAACTTTGGACCCATTTAATGGATTTGCCTGAAATTTGTATGCACGGTGGGGCATGATAGGTCTCTGATCTGCCACATTCAGTTTCGGCCAGACTTACGGTCTTGCACACCAAAATGCTGAAAAATACAAATTATCCATTTTGGAGGCAGTTTTGGGATATTGTCCATGGCCCTTCACTGCCATCATGTGGCATCGGCTCTGTGACATGGCTCATTTGAAAGAGCTTTGCTGACCGGACATGCCACTTTTCATTTGTATTGATCAATACAAAAGTTATTATAATTTGAAATCCCTTTGTATCCCATGGGAAAATTTATGTATTTTTGAATGTTAATGAGAAAACCGGATGGCCTAGGAAAGTCTAGATAGCCCAGATTGGGATGACCATATCTCAATCACAGTTTGGTCTTTTTACTTGAAATTTGCAGGGTGTTGAGGGGATGTCATAGAGATGGGAACTATGCTACTTAGGTGTTGGGGAAATAATTTGTTGCAGAGATATTCAATGATGTAATTGACATTTTTCCCATAGGATTACACTGCAGTCTGTGTCATGACTTTCGGCATCGTTAACTCGGAAACGAAGCGAGATACAGACTTTTTGCTGGGGGTGGCTAGCTCACCTACAGGTGAGCTAGCCACATGAAAAAGATTTCAAATCATAGAGTAAGCCTGCATGGAATTTTGTTTGTATGTTGCATAGTTCATGAGATACTGTGAAATTATTGTCACATGGGTTGAAAGAGTGCCTGTCCAGTGCTATTCGGTGCCCACATCTTGGAAACAGTGTGAGATATGGGTACAGTCTTTCAAATGATGTGTGAAGTACTCACTGTCACAATTACAATGATGCTATAATTTATTATTTTCTAGCTCTTACGGTTCCCAAGATATGTACAAATTACTGTTGCTAGGGTTTGGTGCCCTATAGTGCTGCTGCATGGCTCCGTAGCTTTTTGTAAGTGGGAGCGTGGGCCCAGATGCATATTGTTGTGCAAAATTTGGAAACTTGGTGAGAGCTGGGCTCTGCACTCCCACCAATATATGTTTTTTTTTCTACTCATATTACACTTTTTCAAAAAGTAAGGAAATTCCATGCAAGAAAGTGTGTTAATGCTTCATTTATGGTTAAAGCAAAAAAAGTCAGGAAATGAAACATTAGAGTTGAACCCCTAACCCACCCTCACACATGCCACCCCAATCCTCCACAGTCTGACAGACGCCAGGGTGTGTCATTGGGGTTGTGATGACTAAATCTCACCCCATTCTCCTTTACTTTATCATGTCAACATGCTCAGATATGTAATATATTACAGGGGAGCAGTCATGCCACTATATTTAGGGTTATGAAGCCACTTTTATGTTAAAGTCAAAATTTTCTGTGTTAATAACTTTGGGCCTGTTCAATGGATTTGCATGAAATTTGATATGCACAGTGGGGCATGGTAGATCTCTTTTGATATGCTAAATTTCATTTCTGTCAGACTTACAGTTTTTGTGCAACAAAATGCTGAAAAATGCACTTTTCCCCAGTTATGTGGGCAGTTTTTTTTTTATTTTGTCCATGGTGCTGCGTGGCCATCATGTAGTGTGCTGCTCTGTGACTTGGCTCATCTGAAAGAGCTTGTATCAAGGAACATGCCACTTTTTGTTCGGTGAAAAAATATTAATTTATTCAAAAGTTATTAAACTTTTAAGTTCCCATTATAAGTCAATGGGAAAATTTATATGGTTATTTTGTGAAAGAAGAATGGGGTTTTGGTCATCTACACCTGCCTCATGATCAAAGAATTTGCAGGCTTGTGATCAAAGAATCTTTTATTGCAAGGAATTATTTGATAGCGATGGCCACCATCTTGTTTTCACTTTGCAGTCGGAAAAAATTCTAATATCTCGTCCCGGGGGGACTTCTGAGGTGAAACTATGGTTGGTTTTGCTCAGGGGTCTTCCCTCTATCATGCCATGCCTGTGGTTTCTTTCAAAATGGTTAAAAAATAGAGTTCTTAACTTTTTTATTCTTTGATCGTGGCTCACTAAAGATCTTTGACCACGAGCCTGAAAATGTTTTGATCGCGAGATTATTTGACTGCGATCATTGATCACGAGGATGTGACTAGATGGCCACCTGAAAAAATTAATTTTCTCAGCTCAGGGATGTCTTATTAAACTAAATGAGGGTGTGTTTTGCACAGGGGGCTTCATTCTTTTGAGGCATGACTGTGGTTTCACGTATTTCTACCTAAAAATTGACTTTCAACATTTTTTTATTGTTTGATCACAACCCTGCTAATTCTTTGATCATGAGATTCTTTGACCATGATCTTTGATCGTGAGGACATGACTTGATGGCCACATGAAAAATTAAATTTTCTCAGCACAGGGGTCATGTCTAAAGGCAAACTAGGGTGGGATCTGCTCAGAGGCCTTCGTTCTGTTGAGTCATGGCTGTGGGTTCATGTATTTTTCTCTAAAAATTGAGTTTTAACATTTTTTATTCTTCGATCAATAGCCTGCAAATTCTTTGATCGTGAGATTCTTTGATTGCAATCTGCGATTGCGAGTGAGGGACTAGATGGCCAGATCTGGAGAGACGAGATAGTACAATTTTAACAATTTTTCAAATTAAATATCTTGGAAATGGTTTGGTCTTTTAACTTGAAATTTGTAGGGTTTTGTCGGCATGTCCTGTACATGTAAATTATAGCGTTTAGGTGTCAGACAATACATTTTTGCTGTGATATCACATGGCGCATTTTACGTTTTGCAGACAGCATTTTCCATGGTGGTAGTGGCTTGAAATTACTAGAGTAGTTAGCCTTATTGCCATGGATGTACTTTTCAGTTGTTTGGTGTGTAGAACGTTAATAAGTGTGGAATTCTGCCAGTGTGACTAATGTTGAGTCATGGCTGTGGGTTCATGTATTTTTCTCTAAAAATTGAGTTTTAACATTTTTTATTCTTCGATCAATAGCCTGCAAATTCTTTGATCGTGAGATTCTTTGATTGCAATCTGCGATTGCGAGTGAGGGACTAGATGGCCAGATCTGGAGAGACGAGATAGTACAATTTTAACAATTTTTCAAATTAAATATCTTGGAAATGGTTTGGTCTTTTAACTTGAAATTTGTAGGGTTTTGACGGCATGTCCTGTACATGTAAATTATAGTGTTTAGGTGTCAGACAATACATTTTTGCTGTGATATCACATGGCGCATTTTACGTTTTGCAGACAGCATTTTCCATGGTGGTAGTGGCTTGAAATTACTAGAGTAGTTAGCCTTATTGCCACGGATGTACTTTTCAGTTGTTTGGTGTGTAGAACGTTAATAAGTGTGGAATTCTGCCAGTGTGACTAATGAAAATCTGAAATCTTCACATTTTATATCTCAGAAACAGTTTGGTCTTTTACATTGAAATTTGGAGTATGTTGAGGGGATGTGCTGTCCATGTGAATTATGGTGTTTAGGTGTTGAAAAAATAATATGCTGCAACCATATTGTGTGACACACTTTATGTTTTGCATATAACATTTTGCATTGTGGTACTGGCTTCACATTTATAGGATGCCTAGCATTACTGCCATGGAGGAAATATGTAGTGGTTAGGTGTCTGATATGTAAACAGGTGTTGAATTATGCTACTCTGATGACTGACACTTTGCTTTCTTTCAAGGTGGTGGGCCCCACGCTACTACCCATATGCTTTGCCAGCAATACATATGATATTCAGTACTTGCACTCTTTTGTTAGGCAGGGAATTTGCAAGTTGGTTGGAGCATGGGGACCAAAAGGCCCACACTCCCCCACCAACCTGTGCAATGTTCTACTTTTCAATTCTTTATCAAAAAGTAAGGAATTTAGGTTGCTCCCCACCCCCATGGACCCACCCATCATCCTGAGATTGACATCTGATGGGGTCTGTCATTAGGGTTGTGAGGCCTAAATGTCACCCCATTCTTCTTTACTGTGGCTTGTGAATATGATTACAGATGGAATGGGGTGACATTTAGCCTCATAAAACCAATGACACACCCTGTCAGCTGTCAATCTCGGATGATAGGTGGGTCCACGGGGGATGGGGCAACCCTAAAAGCTCATTTCCTGACTTTTGTGCTTTAACTTTAAATGATACATTAACAAAATGCAAATATATACTGTATATATATATATATATATATATATATATATAGTAGAGGAAAAACTCAGTTTAATGCATTAGTTAGGGTTGTTTCACAGTGACAACAGTGAGGAAATTCAGTGTTAGGGTTGAAAGCCCCCCTTGGACCCCCCACCCACACCCCCAACTGGCATCAGGGTGCGCATTGGGGTTGCTGGCCCTAACTCTCACCCCATCAGATGTGTGAAGAAGCAGAGGTATAGGAGGAATGGGGTGAGAGTTAGGATTGACAACCAATGCACATCCGATACCAGTTAAGCTAATGAAGTCAGAAGGAAACTTTCAACTAACACTGAATTTACCGTCACTTTTGTCACTGGAACAACTAACTAACCATTAACAATTTCTTACCTCTAATTTCCCTTCTTTTGAGAATGATAATGAGAAATAGTGATATAATGCGATTGGTCGGAAGACCCAACTCCGCCATGATGTCTTGTCACATAGTAACACAGTGCCCGCAAATGCAAATAGTACTGCGCAAAGCAAAACACAAAGATAAACAGTACTGTAGACACAAATGGTTAAAATAAGCATAACGCAAAGTGCAGATGAAAATGCAAAGGGTAACGCACATGGTGCAGTAGACAGGAACAGTAAGTGAAACGGGTACGGAACCGCAAGCAGAAGCTGTAAGGGTAACAGTAATATAAGCACACAGGCTGGTTTTCCCCAAAAGCTGCATAGAGAAAGACAGTGAGTACAAAGAATGTATGCATAATAATGGGTCTCGGAGCAGAAAATGAGGAGTTGGAATAGTAAATTGCTTATATCTCAGGAACTGTACGACGTAGAAAAAAAATGTAAAAGCCATATGATTTAGGACTTTCCTGGCTAGTTTTGTACTTAGCTAAGCATTTTTCTGATGAAAATTCCATATCTTGCACCATTTCTGAGATACGGGTCCTGAAAGGCATGGCGAATGCCGTAATGTTACCCTATGGGAAAAAAAGAGAAGTTTGGAGTGCCATAACTTTGCCACCCAGTAATATTTTTTCACCAAACCACTAAAAGACACATCTGTGGGATGTTGGCTTTCTTCCCTCCAAATTTCAGCCCAAAAGACCAAACATTATTTTGCAGCAGAGCGGCATAGGATTCCTATAGTATGGCGGACGCCGTAATGTTATCCTATGGGGAAAAGCATCAACTTTGGAGTGCCGTAACTTTGCCGCTCTGTAATATTGTTTCACCAAAATACTGAAAGGCACATTTGTGAGATGTTGGCTGCATTCCCTCCAAATTTTAGCCCAAATGACCAAACTGTTTTTTTGCAGCAGGGTGGCAAAGAATTGCTGTCATTTTGCCACAGCCTGGAAAAGTACTCTAGAACTTTGCAAAAGCTTGCGCAAATTCATGCGACAGTGTCGCAAATGCGAAAGTACTTTTTCCAGAAATTTGAAAAACATATTTTTGGGGTGTTTTACCCCAAAATAAAGACATGGCTAGCATCCTCAGGGTCCGACTAGGTGAATACAAAAATAATTAGGTTGCTAGAGAGTCCCAAATTTAAATGCCAAACATTTTTCTGATGACCAGCTGAAAACAAAATGGCGGATTTGCAACAGTAAAAGGGCCATTTGCGAAAGTAAAAACTGCATTTGCGACACTTTCAAACTTTTTATTAACTTTTCCCATTGACTTATAATGGGAACTTGTTTTTTGAATAACTTTTGAACCGTTTAATATTTTTTCACGAAATCTTCAAAAGGCATATGGGCACCCTGGCCACATATTCCCTGAAGTTTTTGGACCAGTTGCACAAACCGTGCAACCTCTAGATGAGAGCAAAGAATTCACAAAAAAGAGTAAATGCACATTTAATTGGTGCTTAATAACTCCGCAGCTGTATATCCGACCAGTATGAAACTTGGCAGATCCCAAGACCTACCATGCCCAATCAAGCTTACCAATTTTTAGGCAAATCTGTTGAACAGTGGCAAAGTTATTAAGGTGCAAAATTTGACCCTTTAACCTTAAAATGGCTCTTCAACTCTACCTATAGCGGCACTTGTGAGTACCCAGAGCTCACTTTGCAGGAGTGAAGATATTTTCCATATCACACTCCTGCCCATCATGTATCCTATATATATATATATATGTATGTATGTATGTATGTGTATATATATATATATATATATATATATATATATATATATGAGTTGAATGTATCAAGGTATGAGAATTGAAAAAGTGGCAAGTTTCAAATAGTTGGGTGTTGCAGTAAGTAAAAATAAGAATTGGTCTTTGTATTTGGGAACTTGTTTTTTGAATAACTTTTGAACTGTTAAATATTTTTTCACGAAATCTTCAAAAGGCACATGGGCACCCGGGCCGCATATTCCCTGAAGTTTTTGGACCGGTTGCTCAAACCGTGCAACCTGTAGGTGAGAGCAAAGAATTCGCAAAAAAGAGTAAATGCACATTTAATTGTTGGATATGGAATTCAGGAACCAAAACAAAAAAAGCAAAAAGGAAATCCAAAAAACTTCTGATCATAGGAGACTCCATGATTCGGGGAGTTGATACCCATCTCCAGCCAGGGGTAATGGTCAGATGTCTCCCAGGTACAGCAGCATGGAGAGACACTGACTGCATTGCTAAAATTGTTCACAAAGCAGGAGAAAACATTGATGTCCTAGTACACATAGGGACTAATGATCTCGCCAGCCGGTCAGTTGTGGAGACCAAGGAACACTGACCAGGCTGGGTGACAAACTATCATCCATTTCATCCGGCATCTCCTTCTCTGAGATCCTGCCAGTCTGGGAGAGAGGGGCAGATGGACGGAAGGTCAGAGAAGGGGAGATAGGGGAGCTAAACACGTGGCTCAAGGGCTGGTGCCAGGAAAAGGACACAGATTTGTAGGAACTGGCAACAGTTCTGGGAGCGAAAGTTCTTTAAATTTGATGGACTGCATCTGACTCAAGGAGGGTCAGTGCATTGGGAAGAAGTTTGATGTCTTTGCAGAATATTTAAACTAGCAATGGGAGAGGGGCAGCACCCCATACGTCGAATGGGAAGAACACCCTCCCCCTCAGCTAGTGGTCAAACAGGGATTTAGCATGTTTGCAGTTCATTTGCATCACCAGGTAAGAAAAAGGTTTGTCTCCCCACACAATGCACTGGGTAATGCCAAACCTCACCCAACAACCAACACAATCAAATCTGGCCAATGGAAAATCATGTACACAATGCTCACAGCCTGGGAAATAAGATCCCAGACCTGCAGGCAACAATGTCAGAGGCCAAACTGGACATAGTAGCACTAGTGAGACGTGGTTTGCCAATCAACCACACTTGGGAGACTTCAGTACCTGGCTATGTATTGTTCAGAAGAGACCAAGGTACAAAAGGGGGAGGAGTGGCCCTGTATGTCAATGAAAATATCAAAGCTACAGAAATTCAGAATACACATAAGGAGCCAGAAGAACTGTGGGTCACCCTGGAAACAGAAAATGGGACAGCCATAAGAACCGGGGTTGTCTACAGGCCCCCAGACCAGGGGGAGGACATAGACACATTACTGTTAGAAGATATACAAAACATGACAGCTAAAGAGGAGGTTCTGATAATGGGAGACTTCAACATGCCGGATACAGATTGGTCAATACCAGCAGGAACATCTGCCAGAACTAGACACATAGTGGATTCCCTGCAGGGGGAGGGCCTCAAACAACTGATGCAACAACCCACAAGAGACAGGGCTATCCTAGATCGTGTACTGACTAACAGGGAAGGGATCACAGATCTCCAGGTAGAAGGTCACCTGGGGGCCAGTGACCATCACATGGTATGGTTCAATTTGGCTACTACATCGAAATCATCCCATTCCAAGGCAAAATATGGGACTTCAGAGGAGCTGACTTTGATAAGATGGCCAACAGAGTTAAGCTAGCCCTGGCAAAAGAAACACAGGTGAGGGGCACAGGCAAAGGGCAAGCATTAAGGATGCAATACTTGAAGCAACATCCCATTGTGTTAGACAGAAAAGGAAGTGCAAAAGAAGAAGGAAACCACTTTGGTTCTCAAATACAGTAGCAGAAAAGGTCAGAGCCAAAAGGCTGGCCTTCAGGAAATATAAGGGAACACAGCGGGATGAAGATAGGGAGGCATACCAAACTGCCCTAAGGGAAGCAGGGAAGGCAGTAAGGCAGGCAAAGTCCCAAACTGAGGAAACACTAGCACGAACAGTAAAAGAAGGTGACAAGACTTTCTATAGATACATTAGTGAAAGGAGAAAGTCCAGAGGGGGCATTGCTAAGCTTAATGGAGAAAAGGGAGCATGTGAGGAGGAGGACCCTGTAAAAGCATCTATCCTAAATAGATACTTTTGCTCAGTATTTACTGAAGAGAAGGTAGGGCAGGGCCCACAGCTCAGCACCATGGACACAGGGGAGGGAGGTGAGCACTACTCCCTTCACAAAATATAGGGTCCTACAAGAGCTTGCTAAGCTCAGGGTGGATAAGGCAATGGGACCTGATGGCATATATCCTAGGGTACTTAAGGAGCTAAGGGCGGAACTAGCAGAGCCATTAGCAGAACTGTTTAGTGAGTCTCTGAGCACAGGAGAGGTCCCAGAAGACTGGAGAAGGGGTCATGTGATCCTGCTCCACAAGAGTGGTAGCAGGGAGGAGGCAGGGAACTACAGACCAGTCAGTCTTACCTCAGTAGTGGGCAAGATTATGGAGGCACTCCTTAAGGAAAGGATAGTGCAACACCTGGAATCCATAGGGGCAAGGATCCAAGACAGCATGGGTTTACAAAGGAAGGTCCTGTCAAACTAATCTCATAGATTTCTTTGACTGAGTAACCAGAGTGATGGACCAAGGGGAGCAGTTGATGTCGCCTACCTTGACTTCAGCAAAGCTTTGACACTGTTCCACATAGAAGATTGATAAGCTGGGTAGGTCGTGGGTCAGAAGTTGGTCAACTGGGTGGGAAACTGGTTGATGAGCAGAAAACAGAGAGTGGTGGTAAATGGTATGCAGTCAGAAGAGATGCAAGTCACAAGTGGGGTACCTCAGGGATCAGTCCTGGGGCCAGTCCTCTTCAACGTCTTCATTAGTGACCTTGCAGATGGACTAGAGGGTAAAGCTTGTCTGTTTGCAGATGACACCAAGATCTGCAACAGAGTAGATGATCCAGATGGGGTGGGTAGAATGAGAAGAGATCTGGATAAACTAGCAAAATGGTCAGAAGAGTGGCAACTGGGATTTAATGCAAAGAAGTGCAAGATCATGCACATAGGGAAGAGAAACCCTGAAGCCACCTATAGGCTGGGAGGGGAGTTGCTAGCAGTCACAAAGGAAGAAAGAGACCTGGCATCATCATCACTGATGACCTGGAAATCATCCAAGCAGTCCTCTAAAGCAGTAGGTAAGGCTAGGGGGTAAGTTAGGGTGTATTAGTAGGGTATCACAAGTCATAAGAGGGAGTGTAGTAATCTCTTTACAAGACACACTGGTTAGGCCCCATCTGAGTACTGGTGCAGTATTGGAGGCCACATCTTCACAAGGACATTAACCAAATTGAGGCAGTCCAGAGAAGGGCAACCAAATGGTGGGGACTGCATCAGAAGACATATGAGGACAGATTAACAGAGCTCAATATGTATACCCTTGAGCAAAGGAGGAGAGAGGTGATATGATCGAGGCATTCAAACACCTTAAGGGCATTAACAAGGTGAAAGAGTCTAACATGTTTAAATATAAGAAAAATAGCAGGACAAGAGGACACAGCATGAGATTAGAGGGGCCGATTAAGGGAGGACGGAGAAAATTCTTTTTCACAGAAAGCGTGGTGGATGGCTGGAATGGCCTACCTCAAGAAGTGATGGCTATGAATACAGTGCAGGGCTTCAAACAGGCATGGGATAGGCATAAGGAGCAATACAAATGAGTATGAATAGATAGGCCACTGACAGAGCAAAGGCCGATGGCACATTTATAAGGTAGAAAAAGAAATTGGCAGACTGGATGGGCCTTGCGGTCCTTATCTGCCGTCAACTTCTATGTTTCTATGTTTCTATGTTTCTTATATAGAGACAAGGAAAAGGAAGCCAGGCAGGCAACACGTGGTATTCTTAGGTTTGTTAAGTTATTCACAAATAATTCATTTCCAGCAGTGCTGCAAACTTTTAAAGCTAAAATGACTTCACGTATTCTGTATGTGACTGAAGTCTGGGGTTTCAAAAGAGAAGTAAAAATTCTTGAACCAAGACAGAATCTGTTCATTAGACTTTCGCTTATTTTTCTTCTAATATCCCCACCAGAATTTTTGAGATTAGAAACTAGTATACATTCATTAACTGTTTTGGGAATTAAAAGAATGATGAGTTGTTGACAAAAAATGGTGACAAATTCTGAAATTTTTACCAAATGCATATTGGGCAGGAAGTTACATCTCTGTTTGTGGTGCATATTAGGAATAGTTCATGGTTGTCAGATATGGATTATATGTTAAAGCATAGGAGATTGGAATCTAGTTTCATGAATAAGCATATATTAAATCCAGGGGCAAGGTTCACAAAACGTGCTGGCACAAACCTAGTTTACGTGGTGTAAACCAGGTTTTGTGCAGAAGAGGTATTCTCAAAAGCCCAGTTTGCATGCAGAAACTGGGTTTGCACATTTGCAAAGTGTAGAGGACCGCAATTCAGATGGGGGGAACCTGCATACAGGTGCAGTCTGAAAGACAAAGCACTTGCTCCACACAAGGGCCTTTTGCGGGGTCCCTTTTCGTGGAGCAAATTCCACCAACTGAGATCTTGCTTTATTCCTCTGCAGTCCTAGTGGTTGGTGGGGGTACTGTGACAGCCTCTCCAGGGCACCAAGTGCCGGCCCGATAGGTAAACAATAAGTTAATTCGCTGGTACTAGTGGTTCCCCCATATGCTGAGCAGCAACCAGATAGGTACAACGATTATTGTAATCTCTGGTGCTAGTGTTTCCCCCTCCTGATCACAAGCCCGGAAGGTAAAATGTAGTTGGATTCCCTGGTGCTAGTGGTCTCCCCCATATGCCGATCCCCTCCCCCCATGACCACTGATCACCAGCCCCAGTATAGCAAAGTTATTTCCCTTGTGGCTAGTAGTCCATTCCCCCATCGATCACCATCCCAGACACAATAAATAAAACTAGTTAAATCTTCACTGGTGACTAGTGGTTCCTCTCCCCCACTCAATCATTAGCCTGCAATATATAAAAAATTTTCTTGGTGCCAAGAGGTCTCTACCCTCTGCTTGATCATCTTCCCAGTATGGATCGAAAGTTTTCCCTGGTGTCCAGTGCCCCCTACACTTACCCAGTCAATCACCAGTTTTATATCAGAGTTTTCCTTCTTGTCCAGTCATCCCTCCAACCCAATAAACCGCCCACAATATATCAAAGTTTTCCCTGGAGTTCAGTGGTTCCCTATCCACCCAATCACCCACCTGACATTGACATCATGTTGCATGGTGCCAGTGACCCCCCCCCACCCTGATCCCCTATATAGTCAATATAAACATTTCCATGGTGGTCTAGTAATTCCCCCGTTCCTATCCCCAGTCCCCAGTACATGAAGTAACATCTATTCCCTGGTGGTCTAGTGGACCACCCACCCCAGTAGGTAGTTTTCCCACCACCCTGCTCCTCCATCCCGAACCTGTATGTTTTAAATAGAAACATCTCCCTGGTGGTCTAGCAGACTCCTCTCCCTATCCCAATCACCTGTATAGTAAATTAGACCTGTCCCTGGTAGTCTTGTGGGCCCCCATCCCCCACCCCAGCAGGCAGTGCTCCACCACCCTAGTCCCCCATCCCAAATCTGAAGCAGCAACTGGCACATCCCTTCTCTCACCACTATGGCTAGTCACTGATTGAGCTGTCAATGCGTGCATACTGTATGCAGTATGTGCTCATTTATTAACAGCCCACTCACTGAGCTATCAATCAATGAGAATATACTATATACAGTATGTATATGTTGACAGCTCAGTTGGTGGCTAGCCGTGGTGGTGAGATGAGAGCTGTGCCAGTTGCCAGCTTGGACTTGGGATGAGGGGAAGGGGTAGTGGGGCAATGCCTGCCGGGGGGGGGTCCACTAGACCACCAGGAAATAAAGATGTTACTTCATGTACTGGGAATCAGGGATAAGGAGTGGTGGGGTTTACTAGACAACCAGGGAAAGGTTTATATTGACTATACAAGGGACTGGGGTGGGAGGTTACATTGACACCATGGACTATGATGTCACTGTCAGGCAGGTGATCAGGTGGGGGAACCACTGGACAGCAGGGAAAACTTTGATATATAGCGGGTGGGTGATTGGGTGGGGGGAGGAAGGACCACTCGATACTAGGGAAAACTTTGATATAAAGCGGTCAGGTGATCAGGTGGGGAGAGGAACTGCTAGCCACCAGGGAAGATTTAACTAGTTTTATTTCTGTGTCCAGGATGGCGATTGGTGGGGGGAGGGACCACTAGCTACCAAGAAAATAACGTTGCTATATTGGGGCTGGTGATCAGACTGTTGCAGGGGGTGGGACCACTAGCACCAAGGATAACAATTATTTTTGTACCTATCAGGCCAGCGATCTGGGGTTCACCACTAGCACCAGGGATTCCGATTAAATTTTACCTATCAGGCTGACAATCATCAATGGGGTGTGAGAACCACTAGCACCATTGATTACAGTTATTTTTGTGCCTATCAGGCCAGCAATCAGGGGGTTGGGGACCACTAGGACCAGGGATTCCAATTAAATTTGCCCTATCAGGCCGGTGATCAGCGATTGTGGGGTGCAATTCCATCAGGGATTACAATTATTTTTGTACCTTTTGGATCAGTGATTGATGAAGGGGGACCACTAGCACCAGTGAATCCAATTATATTTTACCTATCGGGCCAGTGTTCAATGATTGGGGGTCACTAGCACCAGGGAATTAACTTATTGTTTACCAATTGGGCCCATGATTGGCTTATGGGGGCGCACTAAACAGCAGTAGCAGCCTACATAAATGGGCCAATAATGGGCATGCAAATGTCCACATAGTGCCTTGCATGTCCAATGGGCTCATTTACTTGGCTGCTTTAGGGAATAAGAAATAGTGTACCTGTGCTATTCATTGCAGGGCCATTCTTTTGGTTGCAGGTAGGGGCAACACTAGTGGGGTTAGTGGTGGCTCTACTGGGTTAGTGCTGCCCCATTCTGGCCCTATTCATAGTCAGATAGTGCTATGCACTATCCAACTGTGAATAGCAAGATTCTACACCTGCACTACAGCAAAGTGCAGTGCAAATGTTTTTGTGAATCTAACCCCAGAAGTTTACAGTAAAAATGCAATTAATAGATTAGAAGATAATTTTACATGGGCTGGTATTACCCGACTGTAAAGCCTATCAATATTCAGCTTTACAGTTTAACATACATTAATTCTGATTTCAAAATGAAGGCTTTTTTAAAAAGTGGTGAAAATGTTAACTATGTGAGTTAATACTGTAGCTAGGTTAAAATTATACTGTAACTTTGGCACAAGTCTAGTTTTTATAAAATGGAATGATATAATGGAGGGTAGAAACTACACTGCTGGATGTAGACTTAGGTCATCAACACTGAATATGTTATTTGATTGTCCACTGTTGGATGTCTCATACAAATAAATTGATAGATCAACTGGTTGATGTGCTGCTCACTCTGCTCCTGACTAGTGCTTTAAATTTCAAATTGTGGTTGATTTTTAACTGTATTTTGTAAATTTATTTTTTTATCTCTCTTTTGTACTGTAAATGTTAACTTGCTGTGGACCTTTTTCTGTCCTCTGCTGTTGCCCTCAGACCTCTTTCTATCTCCTGCTGTTCCCCTTGCTGTAAATCCTCACTCTGACCATTCATTCCAGTCACCCATTGTCTCCTTTTCACTTAAAGTAATTCCCCTTGCTGAAAATCCTCCCCCCCGACCATTTACTCCAGCTGTCTAGTGTCTACTTTTTACATAAAGTAATTCCCCTTTTCTTCCCCTAGGCTTTTGCCAGCCCTGATCGGCCTTCATGGAGAACCGCTCATGCAGTTCTAGGAAGGCATCCACCCGACGACCACCCATCCCCCGAAGCCACAAAGGTACAGTACTGCCAGACAAAAAAGAAAGCAGCGATTTAAACCTGGTGCTTTTTCATGGTGCCATCTACTCACAGACTAATTCGGAATAGTGCTGCAGGACAAGAATCTTGATGTTCTGCTTGCTCTGTTCCTGACTAGTGCTTTAGAGTTCAAATTGTGGCTGATTTTTAACTGCATTTTGTAACTTATTTTTTTCTCTCTTTTCTACTGTAAATGTTAACTTGTTGTGGACCTCTTTCTATCTCCTGCTGTTCCCCTCAGACATCTCTCTACCTCTTATTGTTCCCCTTGCTGAAAACCCTTCCCCCAACCATTCATTCCAGTCTCCCTTTTGTTTGTGCGAAGAGGAGGAGAGAAATTACATTTTTATCTCTTTTTCAGATTCCTTAGACACTTCTGGTACATCAAGTTGTTACATTCTTAGTGTATCTTGACATCAGTACATATCAGGCTATATGGTCTTAATTCCTTGATGGGCCTTGACTAGAGTTTTTTGTTTGACACTAATACTGTCAATTTATGTTTAAATTATCATTTGTAAAGTCCTGTCACTATACTAGAGAACTGCTCCCGTGGTTCCAGGAAGGCATCTGCCTGCCTACCTCCCATCCACCAAAGCCACAGAGGTATAGTATGGTCAGACAGAAAAGAAAGCAGTGATTAAACCTAGTGCCTTTTTGTGGTGCCCACAGCTCAAAGGCTAATTTGGAGTAGTGTTGTAGGATAAGCATCTTGATGTCATGCCTGCTGTATTCCTGACTAGTGCTTTATCCCACTGGCGCTGCACACTGGCTCCCCACCTGCCCACCCTATCCAGAGTGTTTCATTTATAGATACAGTTGGTCTCATGATAGGGGCCGTATGATAAACTGTCAGATTTTCCATTTACTTGTTATATTGTTAGCCCACTAGGGGCAACATAACTTAACCTAAAATGCAGCCTGCCTCATCTCATTTTAGTGCTGGCTGAAATTAAACACTAATTAATTTACATTAAAAATGGTGGTATAGTGTTACTCTCAGTTTTACTACTTATCCTGTTACCATCAATCTACACTCGTGATGAGGAGCCCATTAATTCTGCTCATACACCTACTCCAAGCTCAAACCCATTCACGGATGACAACCCACATCCCTTGTGGGGCCATGCAACCAGGGTACATGCCTTAAACCTTGTGTCCAGTAGCCCCACTGTATTTCACGCCATATTACTACTTAGTGCATTAACGCCCTTCTGATTTTAATGCACAAAAAATGGCCAGCGTTGCTAGCATACTCCTATGAACCCCAAAGTACATTGAACGCCATTTCCATGTGTCTCTGGGCATGACAAATAATCTTTATGCTCCTTCTTTGCTCAGGTAACATCAAACTCAACCCTGGACTGATCCCCTACCTTAGCATCACCTGTTGATTTTGTTTCAGCTAAAGGTTTAAAAATAATGCTTATAAACATCTGCAGTCTTCAGAAGAAATTGACTGATGTACAAGCATGGCTATCCCATACTATCCCAGATAGACTGGTCCTGAAAGAAACCTGGTTAAAGGGTATAACCTTGAACAAAGCCTTAGCCCTTCCATCCTACTCCTTGTACCATGTAGATAGAGTCACATGGGGGGTGTTCATCTATGTCAATAACAGGATTTCAGTCACTGTCCTTCATGCTATATCCAAGCCTAAGAAATTTGAATCCGTGGCACTAAAACTATCTATCTCAACTGCTGAATCAATTAATATAAAAGGTTGTTACAGACTACCCTCTGGGTCCCTGGATCTCTTGCCTCATCTCCATAGTTTTCTAGACACTAACACGAATGAATCAAAAATTCTTGGCAACTTCAATTTAAATAGGCACAGCCCAAAATCAAACCCCCTAAATAATCTTTGTGATGATCTGGGTCTGAGGTAATTACAGGAGTTACTAGGCAAAATCATATGAACCATCTTACCAGCTCACTTATAGACCTAGTCATTATGAACAGACCACATAAAATACTGCAAGATGCTGTGTTCCACAATGATCTCAGTGATCACAATATAGTAGTATGTGTTAGGAACCTATTCAGGACTGCTCCTACTGCCAAAGTTGTCATTAAAAGGAGTTTTAGGAAGTTTATCTTGGAAAATTTTCCATTTCATCTGAGGAACATTAACTGGCAAACTTTTTATCTAGCACCTACGACTGATGAGGCCTTGCAAGTTTTTAACTCCACTCTTAGTTATATCATAAATAAACATGCCCCAGTGACCCATTGCAGAGTAAAAAAATCCATCTTGTCCATGGTTTAATGGAGACATCGAAAAAGCTCTGTTGCATAGGAATCAGCTTTGGGCAATGGTAAGATGCACTAAATCTCCTGTGGACTAGATGGCCTTTAGAGCTTGCCACAATGCATGTACTAGACTGGTAAGAGCTAGCAAAAAGACTTTTATCTGAATATACTTGAATTTGCAAAGGGGAACCAAGGTCAAATCTGGCATACTTTTAAATCAGTTGAAGGTCGTAAAGAACCTCCAACCTTGCCTGAAAAAAGTACTCTGCAGGGCTCAATCATGGCAGGCAAACCTGCAATACTTGACATACTCAATGAGCACTTCGCAGCAGCAGGACTAGCAATCAATTCATCCCAGGTGACTCACCTATGCCCTTCTATCTTACAAAAAAAATGGCACCCAGTCCCCTCCACCAATGCCACCTTCACCTATTCTCCAATCACATTTAAGCAAGTTGAAGATCTTCTACTTAATCTGGACACTAAAAAGAGTGTTGGTGCAGACATCAATCTTGTTATCTTGAAGCTAGGTTACTATAATGAGACAGTCCCTACTTCTCATCTGTTTAATTTATCACTTATAGAGGGCACTGTTTCTTATGAATGGAAGGTAGCCCATACACTACCTCTATTTAAGACAGGTGACCCTAGCGATATGAACGATTACAGGCCTAACTCAATTTTACCAGTCCTTTCAAAACTTTTGGAAAAATTGGTTAGTTCACAAGTCGGAGAATTTCTTGATAACACCGACTGGTCAATCCTTTACAATCCAGGTTTCGATTTCATTGTAGCGCTGTCTCTGCCTTGTCTAAGGTTATGAATGACTGGCTGGTGGCATTAGATAATAAACAGATTACAGGGGCTGTATACTTAGACATTAGCAAGGCCATTGATACTGTTGATTATGGACTTCTCCTTGACAATCTTACAGAACAGGGATTTGAATGGTCAGTGTTAAGATGGTTTGCTAGTTATCTGAAAAATAGGCAGCAACAACTCAAGGCTAATGGGATGGTGTCTTCCCTACTTCCCCTGGCAATAGGAGTCCCAAAGGGCTCTATTCTGGACCCCCTGCTTTTCTTATTGTATGTCAACTATCTGAGCAGGAATATTGCACATTCAAATATCCACCTTTTTGCCGATGATACTTTGCTATATATTTCCATACCCTCGATTACACAGGTCTGCTTGGTGATTCATTCAGATTTTTAACCTATTGCAGAATAATTTATTTCAATTGAAATTTCTTCTAAATGGTAAGAAAACCAAAGTAATGTTCTTCGACCCACCCAACACTTCAAGTACTCGCCTAAACTGCTGCTCCTTCTGTCTATTACTTTGCTGCTTGGTGACACACTTGAAGTAGAATGCAGATTAAAATATCTTGGTTTTCTGCTTGACTCCCACTTATCCTTTACTACTCACATTGAGGAGTTAGTTAAAAAACTGAAGCTGAAGCTTAGCATCTTCTTCAGAAATAAAACTCTTTTCTCCTGGATCTGTAGACTGCAGTTAGTGCAAGTCACCTTTCTGCCATTATTGGATTACGCAGATATCTTGTATAGTACATGTGCAATCACCTACCTTCAAAAACTAGATACTTTATACCATTGTGCTATCTGCTTTATTACCAATGCCCCAGCCAGAACTCATCACTCCTCCCTGTACAAAGAGTTACAGTAAGCTGGACCGCCCTGGCTACTAGGAGACTTGTACACACTTACATCTGAGTATATAAAGCTTTCCTAAATAAATTGCCTTCTTATATTACCACTTTTCTGCAGCACTTCCTTAGCTCGTATTCCCTAAGGAAGAATTCATACATTTCCCTAGAGGTGCCTAAAATGAGCACACGCTATGGGAAAGCTGCCATTAGTTATGTACTTCCTACTGTTTGGAATAAACACCAAACAGCACTTAAGTGTCATACCCTAATGCCTTTAAACACATTCTAAACCTTCATTAACAAATTCACTACTGATACCTGCCTCTGCTGCTAGTCTGTCTCCTAGCGCCTATTGCTGGTCTCATCTCTTTCTTTTATCTTGACATACAATGTTTATTGGAAGTGTATTGTCTGGCATCCTTGCTGAATTTAATATCGTACATACTATATGTACCTTATTCTGAAACTGCTATTCCTATTTTATGTAATACTATATATTTCTCTTTTGTATTTTTACCATGCATTGCTTGTACCACTGCAATGCATATCTGTACTATGTTTACAAATTGGACCTTCTTGCAAATGAACCTGCTCAGTGGATGAATCCCTTCACAATAAACTTGAACTTGAATTTGCTTGTTGGTAGGGAAACTTTTGTTGTTTAGATAAACAAGTTTACTCCTTCTTAATAAAAAGCGGATAAATGTTATCCATGCTCTTTTGAACTTTGCAAAAATGTCTTTATACTGTTTGGACTCACTACAGTAATTTGATCTGTTAGACATGCTAAGTGAATATATATATATATATATATATATATATATATATATTTAAGGATTCTCTAAAAACAAACTGGAGACATGTTTTCTATAATGAATGTTTATAATTGCTGTCATACTGAACTTCTTATGCATACTTTGGATAATAAAACTGAACTGAAACTGGATAATTACAGGTGCATCTGTTTTACCTCCATAGTGGTTAAACCTATGAAGACACCACTAGTTAAGGAGTACCTAATGTACCACCTATAGAGAAAATGGTTTCAGGATATTAAACAGCATTGGTTTGTGGGACTGAGGTCTTCTCTGACTAACTTGATAGTATTTTTTGGCTGGGTAACTAAGGCAGTAGATAAGGGACAAGCTGTGGATTTAGTCTACATTGTCTTCAGCAAGGCATTTGTCTCAGTGCTCAATAGAAGCTTGCTACAGAAGTTAAATTATCTAAGTGCACCAAATAACCTGTTTAGAAGAGTGGGAAACTGGCTGGCAGACAGATCAGAGACTGGTGGTAAATGGATTCAATACAGGGGAGAGGGAGGTCATAAGTGGGGTGCAACAGGGGTCATCCCTTTGTCCATCCTTTTTCAATATGATCATTAGCAACATAGAAGGAGGAAAATAGGGCAAGATATGTATCTTTGCAGATGACACTAAGCTCTGTGGCAGGGTGGACAGTTTGGAGGGAATAGGAGAGTTGCAGAGGGACCTGCATAAGTTAAATAGGTTGTCCAAGGTTTAGCAGTTGAAATTCGATGCAAAAATAAAAACTGCAAGGTGATGCAGATAAGGCACAAAAAAACAGATAGAATATTGGATTGGAGAGGTAAAGATGTGCACTGCTTGTGAGAAGATACTCAGGAGTCATCATAAGTGATGCCCTAAAACACTCTATAGTAAGGTTCATATGTGGGTACTTTAGAGCAAGGAAAAGGGATAACGAGCACATATGACTGCTCTCCAGTTTTCACTGGCAAAAATCCATGTTATTTATTTATTTAGTCATTCAGAAAACACCTAAGAGCACATGTGCTCATTTACAAAGGTTCCATGTCAAGGATAATAAAATGGACTAACACAGACATAAACTACAGACAAAACAAAACCTGCAGTTCCAATGGAGCATAGTCACAGCAGACAAAATGAATACATATGTATAATCATAGACAAGTAACTGTGGCTTCAATGAGCCTACTTAACAATAAGGAATGAAAGTCCTAGGTAGTGGCCTGGCACAGTATGAGCTTCATAACAAATTAATGAGAAGAGTATATTAGATGACAGAATTGTAGTAACTGGAGCATTTGGAACTAGCAGAGAGTTATTTTCTCAGTGCCTTCTTGAAATAAACAATTTTGGGGAGTCGTAACAGGGTTTCAGGTAATTTACTCAGCCAGTGAGGTGTCCTTACTGCAAAGGAATGTTTGCATAGGCTTGTTTCATGGATGGGTATTCCTAGAGCATTTCTAGCCATATCCCTAGCGGTGTAATGATTTTTAACTTGGTGGAACAGGTAATGAATAGCCTGGGGGCTAAGGTCTAATAGTGTTTTTTTTTGTGAGCAGACAGGTCTGGTACCTTATTCTGTCCTGTAGGGGAAGCTAATTGGTTAAGATGTAAAGGGAGCAGCTATGTGTAAATGTGTCCACCCCAAGAGCAAAGCGACAGGCCTTGTTGAACACCATTTTAACTGTTGAGTAAAGAATAGCTTGCCACTACATAAACTGAGAGGCCATAGTCTAGTATAAGTAGGACTGAGCTGGACACTACAAGATGCCTGGCTTTGGTAGTAAGGTTCAGGCAATTTCTGAAAAGTGCTTCTAACTTTTGGTTTGCAAGACTAACAATGTTATTCACATGGTGGGTGAAAGGTAAAGTGACATCCAGGGTAACAATTAGGGATTTGAAAGAGTTAACCTGTTCCAGACTAACTCCTTTTCCATTCAGGATGAAAAGGGGAGAGACCATTTTAATTTTTCAGTTGAAGGACTGAAAATAACATGGTCTTTGATTTTTTTTTTTTTTTTGGTAGTTTAAGACCAGTTTGTTTAATATGAATCATTTCTCCAGGGACTCAGAGTTGTCTTGGAGGATAGTGCATAGTTATGCTTGATGTGGACAAGTGGTGTGTAAAACAGCATTGTTAGCATACAAAAGCATCTTGGCTGTCTGGCAGGGTTCTGGTAGTCTATTTATGAACAGGTCAAAATGGAGGGGGCCAAGTATTGAGCCTTGTGGTACTCCTACTGAAATGCTTTTAACATCTGAGAGATGGCTGTCTATCTTTATCCACTGTGTATGGTCGAAGAGATAGCCACGAAACCTGGTTACCATACCCTGGGAAAAATTAAGTGAGAAGAGCTTTTCTAGCAACAGCTTTTGGTTGCCAAGATCAAAAGCTTGGTAAGGTCAAGGTAGATAGCTCCCACTAGTTGACCGCCATCAAGGGTCTCATGCAAGAAGTTGGTGTACTCTAGCACGGCAGTGCTGGTGCAGTGGTGCATCCTAAAACCTCATTTTTGGGTGAACTGAATATTATACTTATTTAATTAGGTGACCAGTTGGTGAGATACTATACATTTGAGGACTTTGGACAGGGGGAGAGGATTGATATAAGCCTGTAGTTAGCTAGGTTGGACAGGTCTTCACCTTTGAAGACTGGTGTGACTGGTGCTGTTTTCCAAATGGCAGGGAACTGGGAAAATCACAGCAGAGAAAGTTTAAATATCATGGAGATGAGGAGAGCAAGTTCCCTCAAGGCTAGGGCCAGCAGCTTCTTGTCCATTGTATCACCCCCACCCTGTTTTCCAAGGACTGTTTTAACATATTTGAGGATATCTGATACCTAGATGGGTTTAAAATAGAATTTAGGTAATCCCAGGTCTTTGTCTGAGCTATCCAATAGAACAGAACTAATTCTGTCAGATGCTACTGGCACAGTATTGGGATGGAGGACCATGCTGAGGTCAGTGAAGGCTGAGTTGAATTTATTGGCTATTCCAGTTGGGTAACAGCCCCACCGATATTGAGCCTTTTATTGGGCTGCTTTTTCACTTTCACACATAAGTTCCATTATATTGTCCCCAAATTTTTTCCCATTATCCCAGCTTCAAGTTTGCTGTCCTTTGCAGTAAGCAGTCTTGACCTTCCTTATCCCTTTTGTGCACCTACTGCAAGCTTCCTTGTACCAATGTCTGTCAGCCAGTGAGCCAGTTGCTCTCCTCTGGTACCACAGATTATCCTTGTTATGTGTTTGAGCTAATAGATCGGGGTGATCCAACCAGATGCAGTGCCTTGGATAATACTTGATTTTTTAGGGTGGCATATCTGTCACAGACTGCATTGAAATGGTTTATGAAGTAGTCAAGGGCAGTGTTGATATCAGGGATGACATCCAGATAGCTCCAGTCAATCAGTGCCACATGCCCTTTGAATTCTTCAGTCCTGTCTTTGCATAGGACCCTGCTCTTTGTAGTATGGGGAGGTGGCGTTGGAGTTTTAGCAGATCATGCACACTGTATTGGAAAGTGGTCACTGATAGAGTCTGGTAGGACAGAGACATCCAACAGCCTATCAGTTGGGTAGCCAGGATCCAGCCAATTAGGGTTTTGGTTCCTGTTTTCTAGTTGGTCCTAGTGCAATCTGTGAATACTTGTTTAAGGACAGACTGGCCATGAGGTTCTTGTGGTCCATGCTTCTTTTGGCATCACAATTAATATTAAAGTCACTGGTGACTATGGTCTTACATTTTTGTCTGGCTTGTTTGAAGCGTTTTGTGAACAATTCAAGGTCAGATTTGTGTTTATCTGGTAGAATATATGTTGAAATTATGACTAGCGATTTACAACCCATTCCTAAAAGGAGTTTAACTGCAAGACATTCCCAGTCACTAGTGAGATTTTCAGATTTCATTTGGTAGCCCTGAATCTCAGCTTTAAGGTAGATTAGACAGCCCACCCCCCCATTTAACTTGTTACATCCCTGGAGAATGTAGTTGTCTAGTATTCCTATGAATACATCTTTTGTGTACTAATATTTATTATCTCATGGGGTAATATGTACCAGAATCCCACCACCTTCTGTATGTAGAACTGTTTCCTCTAATTGCTCTTAAAGTCCCCCCCCCACAAGAAGGTAACTGTACTCTCGCACATAGGGCCCTATTCATGAATGGGCCGGGGTGGCTATGCACCATGTAACTCAGGTGCATAGCCACCCCACACCCATTCACACCCACTGCACCCCCTCAGTTGCATGCACAGATCTGTTATGCCCCCCTGTGCACCAGATCTCTGGCCGAGCATGGAGCTCCACATGTGGGTGGGCCAGGGCCTCTGTGGGTGTGTGTGCTGGCACTCTGCACCATTTACGAAAGTGCAGAAAACTGAACTTGGGGGTCGGTGGCTACATGTTTGGAGAACAGCTGTAATGGATTCATGCCCCCTCCACATGTCACTGCCAGACCTGCTGGTGCAGGCAGGGGGTCAACGGACCCACTCAGGATTGTGCTGCTAATGTTGTGGTACAGTGGTAGGGCTGGGGTGGGTGGCCAGCGAATGCCCCCCTACAGCATGACTGGTGCTCTGTGCACCCCCTGCAACATGGCACCATACCAGCACAAGTGATCCACTGCGGACCTGGGGAGGGCAGCTGATTGACTGCCAACCTGGGCCTGCAACCCCACCCCCACGAACCTCCACACTGGGGTGTGGGAACATGGAAGGGAGCCGGGCGGGGACAGCTGTTTCATGAATGTGGTCCCTGCATGGATCTACTGGGGATGCAGAGCTGCACACACCTTTACGCACCACCTTCATACATCTTTGTGAATAGGGTCCATAGTTTGGCTGACCCTTAATGTCTAGTTTTAATTTCCTCATAAACCTGCCTTTCCTTATTGTGTCATATAGGATTAAGAGGTCACATCTTGATCTTCTGCTATCCATTCTTGTTAGTTTTTGGTGTTTTAGTCTATTGTCACTTGTGTCATTGTCATTGTCAATGTCTGGGTTGTACATGAAAATAGAAAGATAGAATTTGAATTTGTCGGCAGATAAGGACTGTTTGGCCCACCCAGCCTGCCCATTTCCCTACCTAATGGATAAGCTGCAGATCCTAGTTAACCAGCAGCCGACTTATTCCTACCCCCACCCCCTAGAATTGCCTTATGACTGTCCCATGCATGCTTGAATTCCACCACTGTTTTTGACTCCACAACCTCACTGCTGTCTAGTGTACCTACCTGGTTAACAAAAACTAAAATAAATAAATAAATATTGGGTATGTTACTTTTAAAAACTAATCAGTTACAGTTACTAGTTGCTTTCAAATAAATGTAATCAGTTACAGTTACTTATTAACTTAATATAAAAAGTACTTACTAACTGCAATGCATATTACTTTTTGTATTACTTTATATTACTTTTGATAACATGGTTGTATTCACTCATTGAACATAGTTATGTGCTCATGAAATCCCAAGAAGTGTATAAAAGAAATAAAACAGATTCTAAAGACAATGAATTTGCTAATTTATAATGAACATGTTAATATATAATGCAATAACCATCTGACATTGCCAGCAATAGCAATTCCCTCTTCCAAAATCTTTAATATGTTCTTATAACTCTCACAGTTCTCTGAAACCAGGAAAGCAGTGATGGGCACACCATTCCACAAAAGTGGAGATCGCACCAATGTAGTCAACTATTTATTTATTGAATTTTGATGACCGGGTAGGCCCACTGGGCCCCGGAGGTTCCTTTTTCAGGGGCGACCTGGGAGTAACAATTACATACAGGTAACAGATCAGTACAGTCAAGTAATTATAATGTTATTTGACAATAAAAGACTTCATGGGATTACAAGCGGTAAGTAGTGGAGAACATACAGGCAGTAAGGACATAGGAGTTACACATAATGAAAACATTTTACATATCAAGATCATGTTAAGATTGAGTGTGCTCAAGGTAAAGGCAAGCAGTTGCTTAGGACATATGGTACCTTCCTTATGGGCATAGTGGAAGGGGGATCTGTTGGAACATAAGTACTCCCCATCCTTAGAGGGAGGTGCGTTAACCTACTGGGATGGCTTTATTTGGCCAGGTCCTGTAACATAGGCCTATGCTCCTAACAAGCAAGTGTGCCTTAAGCTTTGTCTGGAAGCTGGTGACGGACTCTGCCTCCTGTACCTCCGGGGGGAGGTTGTTCCAGATGGAAGGGGCGGTGTACGAGAAGGACCTGGACCCAGCTTTAGACCTTGTCTTGGGAACCACTAGGAGGGTTTGGCCTGAGGTACGAAGATTCCGAAGGTTAATTTTAAAGCTAACGAGACCATTCAGGCTAGGGGGAGGTGTGGGACCCAATAACTTAAATGTAAGGCAGAGGGTTGGGTAGATGAGGCGAGCTTCCAGAGACGGCCACCTGAGCCTTGTTTGGGCCTCGCAGTGGTGGATCCTCGGGTGTGACAGAGTGGCAAAGCAGACTATCTTGTTGTACAAGGTCTTCAGCCTGGCTAGCTCCATCATGGCCATGCCCTGGAGAACCAGGGCAGCATAGGTGAGCTTTGGGAGAAGTACGCTAGCCTCAATGGCTACCCTAGCTTCAGGGATAATCTGGTCCTTTAGTCTGTAGAGGATTCTGAGTTTCCCATGGATGGCTTTGGTGATTTGGTCTACGTGATTTTTTAGTGTGAAGCCTTGGTCCAGGGTAAGTCCAAGGTACTTGGTGGAGGTAACCACCTCAAGTTTTTCACCCCCCCCGGACTGAAGTTGTAGGAGCAGAGACCTCTCAGAACCCAGGGATCTAGGCCCAAACAGCATCACCTTCGTTTTGTTGGTGTTTAAGACCATTTTGTTCAGAGTGAGCCAGTCTTCCATCTGAAGGATGTCCTCTTGGAGGGCTGTCTCCAGCTCTGTTAAGTTAGGAGAGGCTCTGTAAATGACCACATCATCTGCATACTGGATAACGCTGCTGCTATTGCAGTGTGTGTGCAGCTCATTTATGAACAGCGTGAAAAGAAGGGGGACGAGTATTGACCCTTGAGGTACCCCTTCTTTGAGTGGTGCTAGCTTGGAGACATTATTCTTCCACTTGACCCTCTGGGTACGTCCCGAGAGATAACTCTTGAACCATCCCAGTGCATGGGTGTCAAAGCCAAGTGAGCACATTTTTTGAAGTAGGAGTTTGTGGTTTACCAAGTCGAACGCTTTAGATAGGTCAATAAAGACCGCGCCTCTACTGACCCCTGAGTCATTATTGCTCAGTACTTCTGCCGAGAATTTAGTTAGCGCAGTATCTGTCCCATGCTTGGCTCTGAAGCCGTGCTGTGACGGAGAGATTACCTGGTGGGTTTCCAGGTATTCTCGGAGTTGGGAGTAGACTAGCTTCTCCTGTACTTTCACAAAAGCAAATAAATAGCACACAGCAGGGAGATAAGTCTGTAGTTCCCTATGGGTTCTGTTGACCCTCCCTTGTGTATGGGAATCACTAGAGCCTGCTTCCAGAGCTCAGGTACAGACCCCTCCATAATAGACCAGTTTATCAGCCAGGTTAGGGGCTTAGCTAGTGCTGGGACTCCATCCTTGAGGATTCTAGTCTGGATCCCGTCAGGGCCCCCTGATCCTCTCGAGTGCAGGGATTTAAGGATGTTCAAAACCTCCTTTGCCTTAACCAGCCTCAAGTGAAACAAAGGGCGGTCTAGGTCTGGGGGCCGCTGTGCACTAGGCTCACTCATGTTGTCAGGGGGTCCAGTCTTGAATGCATCCAGGTTCGTGAAGTAGCTGTTAAGGGCCTCTGCGATGAGTGGTCACTCATCAATTAATAGCCCATTAGCCATAATTGGGCCGGGTGTAGTTTTTTTGTTCCCTTTGAGGAGTTTATTAATATGTGACCAGAAGAACCTGGGATTGCCTAGGTTGGTTTTTTGAAGGTTGGTGATATAGTCTTTTTTAGCTATCTTTATGGCATGCTTGCATTGGTTTCTAAGGGCCCTATAGCTGGCTAAGTCCGTAGGTAGCATTGATTTCCTGAACTTTTTCCAGGCCTTGTCACGGGTGGACATCAGAGCTTTTAGTGTATCTTTAGCCGCCTCTCTCACTCGTCCATCCCTCCCCTTTTTTTCTACCCCTGACTGTGGGGCCATGAACCTGGCATCCCTTTAGCCTGCCGCCGGATGTTCTTGGCATCCCCCTTACTTCCCCTTACTCCCCCTGGGTACTCTGCTTGGCTGGCTGTCGAAGGCCGCCAGGTCATGTTTTCCAATTACCCCTCCCCCTGTCTTTCCTGCCCGATTGGGAACCTCAAACCCGGCAGTCTCCCTATGCTTTCTCCGGTAAAGCAGCTAGCAGTCCCTTGAGTCCTATACCCCTTCTTTACCTGCCACCTGTACTTATACTCCCCTGAAGCTGCTCTTGGCCTGCTGATCATGCTTAGTATAGACTAAACCATGTTAGACTAGCTGGAACCGTTTCTATATGACTAGGAATGTACTATGTATGGATGTTTGCCTAAGTTGTATTGTCTGCTTCCATGTGTTATGCTATATTGTACTCTCCCGGGTCGTGCCTGAAAATAGTCACCTGCTGGCTAGTGCACTTACCCGGTAAACAAAAACTAAATAAATAAAATAAATAGAGAGGGCAAGATCCACTTATAGCAGCTTCCCTTTACTCTGTGGGTTTTCATTGGAGCTAAGAGGTCAGTGATTCTGGTGAGGGTTGTCTGGAAAAATTTAACGGCCTCCTCCAGGTTAGGTAGGTGTCTTATAGGGCTCCAGTTGATGCCATTTAAGTAGCCAATGAATTGTTCAGGATGGAAGTTAGAGTAGTCCCTAGTAGAAATCATTCTGGGCAGGACTTTATTTGCACTATTCTTCCATATGGCAAATATCGGCTAGTGGTCGCTCAAGGCATCGGCCAGGGTGCCAGCCATTTTTACATTACTGGGGGCTGAAGCCAGGACCCAGTCAATTATAGTGTGCCTTCCCGATTTATGGTTCATTCTGGTCGGTAGGGAGATGACTTGGGCAAGGTGGGAGTTGTGTAATATTCCATTTATGGCAGACTTCACCTCTTGGGCCCAATTTAGATTGAAGTCGCCCAATAAGATAAGCTCGGATGCAGTATCTACTGCTGGGTCCTTCAGGAGTGAGTCCAGAGAGCCGAGTGCATTGGTAGGGGGTCTATACGCGCAGCCTATTGTGAGGTGCTTAGCGCCACCTAGTGTGAGCCGTAAGAAGATTGCTTCTATGTCCTGGGTCATGCCATGGGGCAAGCAAACAAGGGAGGATGTAAGTGTGTCCTTTACATATATAAGAACCCACCCTCTCTTTTCGAGGGTCTGTCCTTTCTGTAGAAGGCGTATCCAGAGGCAGCTACCTCCTGATCCAGAATGTGGGGCTTTAACCAAGTCTCAGAGACTGCTAGTATGTCTGGTTTGTATACTGCCAGCCATGCTTGGACTTCATGGATCTTAGGTCTCAGGCTACAAATGTTCATATGCACCAACCTCAGACCCTTGGCTCCATCCCAGGCCTGATCTAAGGGGGAGGAAATTGAAACATTAGGCGTCCCTGGGCCTGGGTTTGGTTGGATGTCCTCCGCCAGTAGCAGCAGCGCTGCTAGCAAGACCCGGAGAGTGAGGGTTGGAGGTGGTGAAACCGGTAAATTCAGACATGGGGTTAAGCTCCTAGTGAGGAGAAGGGATGTGTAGAGGATCCCTTTCTTAGAGAGTTCATGCGCCACTAGGAGTAAGATGTTGCACCTAGGAGAAGGACAGCTGTAGTGTCTTACCGTGTGCTTTCCCGACCCCTCACAGGCATAAGGGGGGCGGTAGGCACTACTAACGAGCCAGTCCATCCCTGGAAGGGCCAGAATATATATTGATGCCAGGAAGATGCCCTTGTTCCAGTTCCCAGGATTCATCTTGCAACTTTTCTGGGTTCCTCGCTTGGATCTCAGGTGCCTGGCCTGGTAGGTCATGGAACCTGGTTCTGGTGACTAATCCCTGTGGTGGCACTCGCATGCAGCACGTTTCAAGCGGATACCAGAGCAGGTTCAGGCCACCAGCCTGGTTACGTTAGATGAACGCGGCTCGCAACCTTTGAGATCAGGTTCCCCGTCTGATCTGCTTTTAGTTAACACGATTAACTCTAGTGGGGAAACATCAAAATCAGGCCAACAGGCAGGGGTGCAGTTAACATTTCCCAGTGAGATACAAGATACAAGGTTCACTGTCCAACTCGGAATTGAAGGCTAGTTATCAACTGTAGTGCAGGAACCCCTCTAGCCAGAACTTATCTATCAGCAAGAGTTGGTAAGATTTAATCTATGCAATCCAATTCCTATATTTTTTTAAACAGCAAATCAGCAGGCTAGCAGTTAAAACTATGCAGTCACAATTCCTTTTTTTAAGCAGCACTATATACTGATCTTCATCCTCTCTGCTCTGTCCAAGGCTCTGGAGAAAATTGCTTCTGACCAATTAGTCTCCTACCTAAAGAAATATATTCTGCTTTGTAAGCAACAAAACAGCTTCCTTAAATTCCATATTACCGGAACCGCATTGGTTGAGTAAACCAGCTATCTACACATGGTTCTCGACAAAGGTCATTTGGTAAGTGCAACATATACAGACTTGACAAAGGCACTCAACCCCATAAATCACCAACTGCTACTGGACAAGCTAGCTGTGCTGGGCCTCTCAACTGAAACCCTTTTTTGGTTTAGATGCTACCTATCAGGGAGGTCACTGAGGGTCAAGATTGATGGAGTACTCTGAAATGTCAAAAGGGTCATAGTCGGGGTCTCACGGGGTTAATACTTGGCCCTCTCCTCTTCTGTCTTTTCATCAACCGACTTTCCAAAGCCTGCCCCCATTCCAAAATGCTACTATATGCTGATGATGTGGTAATTTACAACAGTAATTCCCAAATGGTTGTCTAAGCAATGATCTCCAAAACAGTTTCAAGGCCTTCAAAGAAAGGTTTGAAGGAAACAAACTTGTTCTAAACTACAGAAAAATGAAATCAATGTTGTTCGTGGGGCAACATAACAAGAAGAAGGAACCCCCACTGTTCATCCTCAATACACAAGGGGCGGCCCTGGGACAAGTTGAAATTTTCATGTACCTAGGTATCACCTTAGATTATACCCTCTCATTTACCACACATGTTGACAAACATAACCAACCAGACAAACCAAAAACTTGGAGCACTCTACAGGCAAAAACTGAACCTAACCCTGGAAGCAAGAACCCTGGTTGTCTCCACAACAATACTCCCCATCATAGACTGTGGTCTCCACATTAACAGTGCAGCCTGTGAGACAGTCCTAAATAGGATACACCTGCTCCTCAACAAAGCTTGCTGCTTTGTTTGCAATGTGGACAGACTAATGCACACCTGCTTCCTGTACTCTCAAACTGCATGACTCCCTTTCCAAGAAAGACTAAAATATCAGACTTGCCTCCTGGCTAGAAATGCCCAGTTGGGCCTCACCCCAAAAGCTATCAGTGACCTTCTTTGCCTGGTTAATAATAACTATACAACCAGGAGTATGACTAGGTAAGTCCTCAAAGTTGGTTACTCTAAGACCAGCCTAGGGAAGCATTCATTTGCTACCCCAGCTGCATGCTGGATGAATGATCTCCCAGAACTCATCTGGGGCCATCCCAAGATTTTGCAGTTTAAGTCATCCCTGAAAAAGGAACTCGTACAGATGACAGCATGCTGTTGCTTTGCATAATAATATGGTGACTGTCAATTGCCTGCAATCTGTACTCTTCATTGCCATCGCTTGAGGGCAACCCCTTAAACTGTACAGCCTTAAATCACATTGGCCCACAGACCAAGCCCCACTTGGGCTAGCAATTTCTCTTCATAATGTACCAGTTGTCAGGATGTTTACTAACTGCACTATTAGAAGTACCAGACTAGGCCCTATCAGGGCAATCACTAAAACTGTTCTTGTCCTTTTGAATGTACAGTTGACCAAGCTCCCCATGAGCTAGATTATGCACCTTAGATAGAATGTAATTGACATGGAACCTTTGGAAAAGAGCACTTGTCGCTTAAAGGTGTATTTCTGAAAATAAAATAAAATAAACATTTCCACAAATAAGAGCTCTAATCAAAAAAATAATCCACTGAAACATATACCCTGTGTCTACTGCTGCCCTCCACAATCCCCCCCCCCACACAGCTGAATCCTGACTTTGCCGGCCACTGCTTTCCCTCATTTTTTTCATTTGCATAACACCCACACTCACCCTCCAACACACACCCTGCATCAACTGCCAGTGCCCTTGGCAATATTTCCCACACAGCTGTATATCCTGAAAATGCCAACCACAACTACCCCTTTACATCCCACCCTTACTCCATTGCCACACCCCCCCGATGCATCTTCTTCACTTTGCAATCTTTCCACATCTAGCCTGTTCTCCTCCTAACTATGCAAGAGCCTCAACTACCCCTTCAAAATGATGTTAATACATCCCCCAGAGCCACTAATGGATGTATAAGAGTGGTTTCATGCTCTTAGGGCTGGAGTGAGAACAGCAAAGTGAAGCTGAGTTATTCTGGCTTAAGCTGAGGCCAAGTGAAACCACTTTAATACAGGAATGAGTGGAGATGGGAAACGTATTAATATATGATTGATCAAAAGTGATCAATATATATGTATTTAAAAAAAAAAAAAACTGTTCCAGAACATGCCCATTTCCAAGGCATCTGTGTGTGAGATGCTCTTCACAGAATAAGAGTGTTTCATGTGCAGGGGAAAGGAGCACTCTGATTGATTTGGAGTGTTCTCTCAATCTATAATTTCCATAATAAAATCCCACTCTCACATAGCTCCCCCTACACTCACACAGATGCACACTGCAGATCTACTGCCCTTCCTTGCCTTGGTGATCTTTTCTCATTTCCCCACAGCAGCCTAAATCCTAACTTTTCCATTGCCAGCCACAGATCCACCCCACAACACGTACAATAAATTCCACCAGCAAACACCTGCTTACCCCAACACACAATTTAAACATGTGTTGCCAAAGCTGAACCTTGACTTGCCACTGCCTCTGAGACACAGTTATAATTATAATTAAGTCTGCCATGACTGTTATGCCACTGGCAGTCTGCCACAACTAAAGCTAGACAGTGTCACTTACAATTATGTTATCACACAGCACAACACACTTTTTGCACTCCAGTACATATCCTTTTGATGAGGAATTTTTTTGAGATGGGTCAGGTGATGATGATAGACTTGGCAAGTGGGTGAGCGGATGGACAATCAAGTGGCCTTTTGTGGCAGTTTGGCACATGTGGTGTTAGTGGAAGTAGGACCTGAGCCCTGCCTGCAGACAGGCTACTTGCCTTTTTCTCTACAATGGCTATGCTGGCCCTGATTCCCTCGGGGTTCACAATGGCAACTGTAGAGGGCCATGACTGATGACATTCAGAGGTGTAGCTAGCTATCTATAAATTGCACATCAACTGGCCAATCTGTTGCCCACTGAAACACATTTCATTAATTCCTATAGCGATTCTTAGCTGTACGATGTGGTGTTACATTAGTAGTATAATTTGTGTATCAAATGTTGCGAATTTCAATATTTAATAATAAACCAGCAATTAAAATGATGTTTTCTGACTTTTATTTGCACTGCACTTTTTACAGATATAGAACAAAATGGTAATGTTAAATGCATGCTGAAAATAGTAAATTGAGTTAGAATCAATGTTTCAACCATAGGTCTTCTTCAGGAATTATCTGAAAGAGAAAAATGCAGGTAAGGGAAATAAGAGAAATACATGTCAGGAAAGAAAATAGGGTGGAGGCTGTAGGAGAAAAAGTGATAGTAGGCATGGTAAGAATTCAATCTGGAAAATGAAAAGGTGATGATAGGTATAAAAAGGCATAGTAGAAGTGAATGAGCTGAGGAGTCCTTAAGTGGGGAGTAATTAACAGGACCTACTAAGAAGGCTGAAAGGTGAAAGCTATATGTGCACACTATTTTTTTATTTTCTAAAGATCAAAGAAATACCCAAACTGGAAAGGCCAGTGATTTACACCAGATCTGAGACAATTGGTACAAGGACACCCAGTGCAATGACATCTCACCAAAGCCATTCAGCCTAACAACATTTTCTGTAATGAGACAACTGTCAAAAATAGCCCTGACACCCACCAGTAGTGGGACTGTAACCATGTAGAAAACAGTGGTGTGATAAATAAGGCCACCTTGTAGTCGTAGACACAATGTTAGAGAAAAGATCTTGTAGGGCAAACCAGTATTAAGTAAAAATTCCTGAGATAAACATCGCAAGGCTGAATGTCTTTGCTCCAGTTGTCGTGCCATGGGTTTACACCAGCCTGTAGCTCTGGTAACTAATAATACCTAGACACTGCGACTACGTAAACCTGAATATTAGCAAAGCTAGAAAAAAACAGCACTTCACAGCCATGAAATGTTGCCTAGCCTTTTTATTGTGAAAAAAGGCAAAAAATGGTAGGCAACTTCCATTCAATATGCAAGGTAGAAGATGCTGGGTGCTCATGCAGTGCTTGTCAGAAGGCAGCTTTTTTAGCCTGAAATTGTAATAAATTGAGTATGCAGTCAGCTGAGCAGCCTTTGTTTACACTGAAACCTGAATATCAAAAGACACCTGCACAACCTCTGGATTCCTGTTATGTCATAAACCTCTTGAGCTTCAGTCTTGAGGCTTATGAAGTCACAGAAACCCCTTGCTGGATTAAAGCAATCATAACAGATGGGTGCCCATCTTTTATTCTATTTATATTAAAGAAACTAGTTACTTTTTAGGGAAAAGTAATATCTTTACAGTTACTTATTACTTTATTTTCAAAGCAATCCATTACTATTACTAGTTACCTAGAAAAGTAATCAGATTATAGTTATTAGTTACAAGTAACTAGTTGCTCCCCAACACTGGTTATTCTGTGAACCCCAAGTCATCTTAGTAACTCATTACTGGATCACGTCGATTATTTTTATATTTTCCTTTTTTTACTAGGAGAGACACACTAAGCTGAAAGCCTGTTTATAGGTGCAACCTGGGAGCATGAGGAAGTTATGTGACTTGCTTAAGGTCACACAGTATGCAAGTGGGGGATCTGCAATTCAAACTCAGGTTTCTAGGTTTGCAGCTCAGAGCCTTAAACCACTGCACTATACTGCCTCCTTTTTATTTGTTTCCTTTTGTATTGTGCCCATAACTGCATTCTGCAATCCAGGCAAAGTCTCAAGTATAATCTGTACAGTAAGAGTACAACTTCTTCATCCCTGCTGGTAACATTACTCTTGATACTGTCTATTATTTTATTGGCTTTAAATACCATATTCTCATAGTGCCGACATGGGCTTAGATAATTATTAATATAAATTCCAAAGTTCCTTTCCTCCTCTGTTTCAAGAATCTGTGTATTCCATAGTAAGTAGGACAATTTCTTGTTTCTTGCACCAAAGTGCATTACTTTGCATTTTCAAATGACAAAGCGCACACCCCATTTATCAGCCCAGATAGATTCTCTATTAAGGTCCCTTTAAAATTCAACCGAATCATGTTGCAGAGGCAAAGCAAGCTGAAGAGATGGTGCAGCATAGAGTAACCAACATGATTCTTGTAGTAACCAACATGATTCTTGGCCAATAGGGCGGATCTCATGGATATTCCATGAGGATCATCATAGGGTACTGGAGGCCAGAAAGGAGCAGAGCAATATGAAAGAAATCTTTATGTTTTGGAAAGGAATGAACAATGTAAATTGTGAAAAACGTTTCTGTAGGAATAGTGAGTCAAAATGTGGGGATGAGTGAAAACTGGCATGAGGAGGAGGGTCAGGAGGGACATGAGAAAATTGTATTATAACAGTGAATTAGATAGCTGGTAGAAGTTGTAAATGCCAAAACCATTAATGGTTTCAAGCACAGCTGCAACATAGTTAAGACCCGGAAAGTTACTAATGGGTAGGGTAAAGCAGGGGTAAAGGGGTGGATATAGGGCATGAAAACCTGTCCAGACTGCAGGTTTTGGGTAAGGATAGCATATAACAGGGCAGACTGCGTGGACCAATGACCTTTTCCTACCAACATTGTCTGTTTCTGTGATTCTATGCCAATGACACTGAAAAGAATGGTCATAAAGTAGTGGAATGACACAGATAACAGGTAACATTTATGAACATATCCCATCATTTGGGATGGTCAGCAAGCTGAACTAGGATGACCTTCATTGCTGCATGAAAACATACCAGCAACCAGCTTTGAAAAATGTGTGCTCAAATCACCACTGCACAATCAGGAACAACTTGACTCATTGAGTTGCAAATATAAGTCATCTCCCATAATTTCTGTTATTTCAATTGTTTGTTGTATATTCCAAAATTTTTATTTTTACAAAACAAAAATTACTTGTAGCAGTTATGATCTTTACTCCACCCGCCTGGGACAGATTTGTGCAATGATGAATTTGCTTAAGGTGAAAAAGAGTTTGTATAAATGTAAACTGATGATTTGGTTGCTGATGTTAAGACAAGCTAATGACTGGGGATATGTGAGGTAGTATACTCCATTAATTAAGTTAAAGAAAATAGAACTTAGTCTTTAGTCTCAGATTCACCTAAAATAAAGGACTCATTGTGTGACCTTAGGTAATTTACTCCATCCTCTTCCAGGCATTAGAAATGTAAAACAAACAGAAGAACATCATTAAAATGGACTGATGAATTCTAACTAAGTAAAATGGGGCAAAAATATGAACACATGAATAGTGCCAACAGAAGAAGACTTTGCAGTCTGTCTTGCCTGCTTGACTTTGTAGACCCCCAGTAACTACTGAAAGATTGGCCCTCCATCCCTGATAACTATTCCTCTCTTCCCTTCAATAACCCCCTCCCCCACTCCCTGCCCTCATGCAACTTTCCCTTTTACTCTGTCCCAATCTCTCTTGAAGTTGTCCACTGACTTCAGGGAGTCTACTTCCTCTGGCAGCTCATTCCACTTTGCTACCACCCTCTCAGTAAAAAAGTGTCTCCTCATCTCCCTCTTGAATCAGCCCCCCCCCACCTTGAGGCAGTGCTCCAAACTGGTTATGTTCTTGCTAATGTTGAAGAAACCCTCAGAGTTCACTTCATTGAAACCCTTAATGTATTAAAAGATTTCAGTCTTGTGACCCCTTCCTCTTCTATCTTCCAGGGAATACACACTGCGGTCTCTGAGTCTATCCATGTATTTCCTGCCTTGTTGCTCAGGATTGCCTTGCTCACCCTTCTCGGGAGTGTCTATAATAGAGTGAAGTCTTTCTTTCAGTAAGGACTCCAATACTGCACACTATACTCAAGATGCAGCCAAACCAGTGACCTGTACAGTTGCAGAATAACTTCCACATTCCTACTGGTTATACCCTTGGCTATACCTCGCAGCATCCAATGGGCTTTGGCCAATGATATCTTGCAGTGTACTGAGTGCTTCAGGTGACTCATAATGATCACACCTGAGTCTTTCATCTTTTGACTTAGTAACTTGTAAATCTTTCAGCCAGTATTTGGCCTCTAGGTTCTTCACCCCCAAGTGCATTACTTTACACTTTTTGGCATTGAGTCCCAGTTGTTAAATATCTGACCGCCTCTCTAGTTTGGCCAGGGAGAAACATAGAAACATAGAATTTTATGGCAGATAAGGAACACTTGGCCTACTTAGTCTGCCCATTTTCCCTACTTGTTTCCTATACCACAGATCCATCCTACTTGCGCTATTGTCTGAACCAAACCTGGCTCCATCTGGGCCTTCACTGTTAAAGTCCTTTTCTTATTGTATGTATTCATTGACCAGGCTTTCCTTGAGCCAGACTATGTACCCTAAATGTATTGCAACCTCAATTGACTTGGGACCTTTGGAAAAGAGCACTTGTGTTCAAAGGTGTTATTCCAAAAATCTAATCAATAAATAAATCTGTGGATTACCCTCTTTTTCCTATCATTAGAGTTCCTTTATATCTGGTTCATGTGTTTTTGAATTCCCCTACCATTTTTGACCCTACAATCTCTGCCTGGAGGCTGTTCCAGGATCCACCCCCCCCCTTATGTGAAATAATACTTTTCTCATGTTACCCCTAGATCTGCCAACCCCCCACTCTAGCTTCATATCATGGTTCCTTGTTCATGAACATCTTTTTTTTTAAGACATTGCCTTCTTGTACCTTATTTACAGGTCCTCTCTAATGTCCTGTCTCCCCTCATCTGTGTCCGCTCTCACAAAGAGTTTTGTGTCATCTGCAAAAAGGCACATTTTACCTTTTATCTTGTCCACAATGTTGCTAATAAAGATGATGAATAACACTGTCCTGAGCAGCAATCCCTGTGGGACCCCACTAGTGACTGCTGTAGCTTCTAAGAATCCCCCCAACCACTACCTTCAGATTCCTATTTTGCAGCCAGTTCTTCACCTACATAGCCAGTTTTGCCCCTACCACCAAGTCCACCAGCTTCCTAATTAATTTCTTGGGGGACAGAGTCACAGTTGTTGCTGAACTCTAGATACAGTATGTCCACTACTTGTCCCTTGTTCATTGTACTGGTTAACCAGACAAAAAATCAATTAGATTGTTCTGGCAGGAACACCCTGATACAAACCCATGCTGCCTATTACCAAAGAGCCCATTTTCCTACAGAAAGCTTACCAGCAGTTCCTTCAGTATGGTTTCCATGATTTTCCCCACTATCAAGGTGAGGCTTACTGGTAGTTACCACAGTTGTCCCTCAGCCCACACATCTGTAGCAGCACAGGGAACTAAACCACTCAGCTCAGTGTAAGAAGGCAGCGGCTAAGGCTAATAGGATGCAAGGGTGCATAACAAGGGGGATTACATTCAGATGTAGTGAAGTGATATTGCCCCAGTACAGGTCCCTGGTGAGGCTGCACTTGGAGTACTGAGTGCAGTTCTGGCACCCAAACTTGAAAAGGGATATCAAACTACTGGAGGCATTGCAGCGAAGAGCAACAAAGATGATCCATAGGTTGGGGGACAGAACTTATGAAGAAAGACTAAAAGAGCTCAACATGTATACCCTGGAGGATAGAAAAGAGAGAGAGAGGGGACATGTTAGAGACCTTCAAGTACCTGAAGGGGATGAACAAAGTAAGCTTCCAGGGTGGATTCATTCTCCAAAATAGAAGAAATACTAGAGGGCACTACCTGAAGTTAAAGGGGGACAGATTCAGAAGTGAAAGGAGGAGGCGCTACTTCACTGAAAGAGTGGTGATGAGGTGGAATGCACTGCCTGAGCAACTCGTATCAGTGCAGACTGTGGGGTGCTTCAAGAGGGGGTAGAACAAATTCAAGGAGAAAGTACATACCGGGGAGGGGCAGTTGGGGAAGGGGAGAGGAGGGAAGAGTTAATGGGGGGGGCAGCTGCAGTCTAATGGACTGCAGTGCTGCACACTTGAGCAGACTAGATAGACCATATGGCCTGTATCTGCTAGCAATTTTGTATGTTCATATGTTCGCATGTAGCACTATATGTGATGTTCTCAAGTTCAGGGAATGTCCCCATCTCCAGAGAGGTGTTAAACAGATCCACAAGTGAACCCCAATTACATCTACTAACTCCCTCAGTACCTTTGCGTGTATGCCATCGAGTCTCAGGGGGCCTTGCCTAATTTCAGGGCCTTTATTCCTTTTCTCACCTTGTTAATTTCAATCTCCCTGTTTGTGACTCCTCCCAATTACCTCCAGCCTTCTTTTTAGTGAAGACTGAGCAGAAGTACTTGTTATTTACCTCTGCTTTCTCTACACTACTTTCCACCCACCCCTCCTACCTTTTCAGTCTGACTATCCCATCCTTGATATCCTGCTTCTTCCTGATGTACTGGAAGAAAGCCTTCCCTCCCATTTTCACCCCCACTGACGGCTACCAGCTACAAAATATTGTAAAACTAGTCAACATTTTTTTAACTTGTGACTTTTTCATCTTGAGTCTATGTTGGTGGTACAGTCATCCTAAATTTATCAGGGTTTACAACTATGTCATATTTTTTAACCATGCTATACTGAGCTTTTCTGTTGCAGTATGTTTAGTTCTATTTTTGATTCAACAAGAACAATCCATCTTTAAGAAAAAGCTTAGGCAAGATAATGAAGGACCTATCAATCTGATTAATTGAGTTACTATTCTTCTCCCCTTCTCAAGTTATTTTTAAGATCACTTAGAATACCATATGAGTAAAAGTAAGGTCTCTGAATTTTTTTAATTGCCAAAAGTTTAAGATGTTTCCCAGAATGCCTTTGGAGTGAACCTTCTACTTATATGTTCTAAATTAAGAACACATTGTAATCACTTGTTCATAATGATCGATCCTATAAAAAGCTATTTAATAGTTACATGACTTTATCAAAGTTGACAAGAAACATTACTTTGGCTGGATTAGAACTGGCAGTTTGTCAAACAATAACATTTAAAATTATCATTTTTTCCTAGGGGGAATGAACAACAACTTTATACAAAAGAATTAAACTCTTTTCCTATCTCTAGCCAATGGGTTGAATTGTCTCTTCCATGGTTGCTGCAAAGCAGACTGACATCCAGTAATGACATTTTTGAAAATGCTCCTACAACAAGATATTCCATTTAGGCAGAAAATGCATTTTTACGCTCACTTCAGAAATTGGATCAGACACAAATGACCTCAAAGTGGATGATATAGTGGTCATACTTTCTGGTCAAAAAGGAAGCCAAGGGCACATATTAAATGAATAGTTTATGCATTTAAGTCTGCAAATGTTGGTGTACATATAAAAGTCTGAGCTCTACACCAGAAACAACCTACTGACTCACATAACAAGTTATATGGTTTGTGGTAGACAAGTTTCAAATCATCATGAGCCACACAGACTTCATTATTTGCGTTCTGTGAAAATTAATTTGGAAAGTCCTAAGTGGGGCATTTTTCTAAGTATGTAGAAAGTCATTTGTATTAAAAAAGTGGATAGTAAATTTATACACTGATTAACATACAGGTACTTCTTAGGTAACATTTGTCATGACATTCAGTATAAAGTATGCTCTATTTTTGGCTGTGTGGGTATTTTGTTGAGAGGAATACTATACTCCTGGAGCAGTCCCTCCATTGTTTATTTTTGTTTTTCAGTTTCAGGATATTCAACTCTTTATTACTAAATGCAGTTACATGAACACAGGCTTTTTGCCCAGTAGACTTTATCTATTCCTGCTGTGTTTCCTCCACTGGAGTTGTAATACTGTGCCAGTAACATCAGAATTACTTCTGGGGCAACCAGTTGTAAAGTCAGAAGCAAATGATTACAATGGTATTGTGATATAGGCAATGCACACAAATTAAATGTAAGGTTTAAACATCCTACTTTGATGGAAATGTTTTCAGTAATAAAAAATGGTATGCCTTGAAATGTAAAGGCTTTTTTTTCAGACAAGGTGTGTCTTCCAGCCAATTTTTGTCACCTTCCTTGAATACTCTTGGTGTCCACCCAGTCCCATCTGCCACTAATCCACCCACTTCTACTCTGTTCCCCCATAGTTTTGCCTTCAATGGTAGGGGCCACTTGGTGTTTTTTGGGGTGGGGTGGGGTGGGTGGCATCATCTACATAAGGCATATACTGTATAATTGGGTGTAGCATGCAATCAGCTGTAGTGTGTATGGCCCAACAGTGCCAGCATCTGTCATTTTGGTAAAGACTGTGATTTCACAACTTGTTTGTCTGTCCCTCCTTCCTCCCTTGCAGCATGGACATGACCTAGGGTGGCTTTATGCATGCACTGCATTCCAGTTCAGTACAGCAAGCTCTCTGGCCCTCCATTGGGTCACTGTGGTGACAGAACTCAGAGTTAGCCCACTCCTAGATGAGGCATGCTGCCTTCAGTAAATACCTTAGTCCCAACCTATCCCTAACACTAGCAACCCCAATCAACTGTTGAAGAGACACTGCCTGCACAACCATGCACATGCCACTGGGATGGCCTAAAATTAGAAGTTTGGGTAACATTTTTTCTTCTATAATGAGCTGATGACAAATTGACTTGGGTAGTGGAAAATAGACTTTTTCAGTGATCTGCTACACTGACTTGAAAGCCAGTGAAAATCACACAGCTTAGTCGTTGGTGTCATGCTCTGTATAAGAGCACCCTGATGTAGTCAACCTCCTTAGTTCAGCAATGAATATAAGAACCTTAAATCTATTTTTTTTTCAAATCCCACAATCTTGAAAGTTTGAGAAGTCTGAAAAAGTTCAGGTCTGCTGTTTATTCCTTTATCAATCCCAGTCCCAAGCAAAACATTATAAATCTCTGTCACAAGAACACTATTCTCATTGACTCTAACAATATTATGAATTTACTTAGTGAGATTTTTGACTTCTCTAATTGTGCATCAAAATGACCCCAAGGGATCTCAGTCTATACCTCCCATTCATGTCAAGAAATCCCTCCATCAGCCATAGAAATCTCCCATTTTACTTCAAAGCTACATATCCTGGGATGATCTACAGGATTCTGTGTACTCTCCATCTAATGGTGGAGTCTGTAGTGAATGCTTGGATCCAAGGTTCCATAAGCTCATTACAAGTTTTATATGAACATATGAAGAAGCCAGCAGAAGACCATTTGGTCTATCAAGTCTACTTGAGTTGCAGGGTCCACAGCTTGAGATACTGTCCCTGCCCTCTCTCCTCACTCCTCCCATCCTCCCTACCCATTACCCTTACCTTCCCCTATACCTGTCCAAGCCTTTCTTAAAACTGCCCACTGTCTTCAATGAGATTACTTTTTCTGGCAGCGCATTCCAGGTGTCCACCAACCTCTCTTTGAAGAAGTGCTTCCTGAACACCCTCCTAAACCTCCCACCCTCCAGCTTAAGACTGTGACCCCTCATGTTATGTTTGCCACTCAGCTTAAAGAGACTCTCCTTATCAACCTTATTTATCCCTTTCAAGTACTTGAAGGTCCCAGTCATGTCCACTCTGTCTCTCTGCACTGTCTTCCAGGGAGTACATGTTCAGTGCCCCCAATCTCTCCTCATATGTTTTGCACTTTGAAGCCCTCCTCTGGACAATCTCCAGCAGGTTATTGTCCTTTTTGAGGTGTGGACACCAGTACTGAACTCCATACTCTAGATGCAGCCTTACCAGTGAGCAGTAGAAGGGTAGTATAACCTCCTCTCTCCTACTCCTTATCCCCCTAGATATGAATCCCAGCATCTTGTTGGCCTTTGCTGCTGCTTTCCTGCACTGCATGGAGTACTTCAGGTCACTAGTGATCGTAACTCCCAGATCCTTCTCCTCCTCTGATGCAGATACTTGGACTCCACCCAGGTAGTACTGTGTCCTCGGATTCTTGGCATTGAAGCCAAGCTGCCAGATCCTTGACCACCTCCCTAGCTTTTCCAGATCTTCCTGTAGGCTCTGTGTCCCTTCAGCTGTGTCCACTCTCCCACAAAGCTTGGTGACATCCATGAATAGGCACATTTTGCCCTTAATGTCACCTCCAATGTCGCTGATGAAGACATTGAACAACACTGGCCCCAGCACCAAGCCTGCGGGACCCCACTGGTTACCTGTCTTGTGCCAGATAACTCTCCCCCACAACCACCCTCTGGGTTCTGTCCTTCTGTAAGTTTTCCACCCATCTGGCCATCTTTTCTCCAATCCAGATATTCACCGACTTCCTTATCAACCTTTTGTGGGTCAAAGGCCTTGCTGAAATCAAGATAGAGGATGTCTACCACTTGGCCCCTTTCTGCTGTCTTAGTGACACAGTCAAAGAAGTAATCCAATTTGTTTGACACAAATACACGATCTCCCCCACATGAACCCATGCTACCTCACATCCTGGAGACCATGCTCCTCTAGATATTCCACCAACCTTTCCTTTAGTATGGTCTCCATAAGCTTGCCCACAATGGAGGTCAGACTGACTGGTCTATAATTCCCTGGGTAATCCTTAGGACCACTTTTGTGGAGTGGCACTACATGTGCTGCTCTCCAATTCCACAGTACTATGCCTGTCCATAGTGAACTATTAAATAGGTCTGCCAGTGGCCCTGCCAGCTTTTCAGCCAGTTCCTTTAGTACCCTTGGATGTACTCCATCCGGGCCTGGTGATTTGTCCATTTTCAATGCCAGCAGCCCCTCCCTCATTCTATCCTCCTCTATCACTACATCTGTGTTCCCTTCCCCCCTGCTCTTCTTTTCCCTCTTGTAGGCACTAGTCCATCCTTCTCCCAGGTGAAGACGGAACAGAAGTATTCATTTAGTATCTCTGCTGTTCCCCCATTATCCTCCACCCACTCCACCCCTTTCATAATCCTAACAATCCCTTCCTTCTTGTCCCTTTTTTCACTTATGTAGCAAAAGAAAACCTTCTCCCCTTCTTAATTCCTTCAGTTATCTGCAGCTCCTTCTGTGCCTTTGCTCACCTGACTTTCTTACTTGCTTCACTAGCCAACCTTAGGTAATTTTCCCTATCCACCTCACTCTTGGTCTTCCTGAATTTTCTACAGGCCAACTTCTTTTCCCTTACTGCCTGGGCAACCCCAGAACTGAACCAGCTGGGTGCTTTTGCCATTGTGTTTTAACCCCTGAGCCTAATGCACTCACCTGTGGCAACCAGTATTCAATCCTTAATGATGGACCACCTTTGGTCCACCCCCATACCTGCTCTGATGCCCACTAGATTGCACCTTAGCACTTTGCCCATTTTCCTGAAGTCCACCCTCCTGAAATCCAAGATTTTGGTCTTAGTCAGGATGCTCTGCCTACCCATATCCCACTGGAATCACACTGTGCAATGATCACTTCCTCCCACTGGCTACCTGACCATTATTTCCTGTATATACTCCCCATTTGTGAGCACCAGATCAAGAATTGCCTCAGCTCTTGTTAGTTTAGTGACACCCTGAGTCAGGAACCCACTCTGCAGTCCTTCCAGGATCACATGACTTCTAGCACATGTTGTGGATGGTATGCTCCAGTCCACCTCGGGCAGGTTGAAGTCCCCCACAATTGTTCCTTGTCCCTCTCCTCATCCTGACTGGGTGGTCTATAAACCACCCCCAACCTCACCTTTATCCCTCTGTTGGACCTTAACTGAACCCATAATGCCTCCACCTCCTCTTCCTCTGACTCCTCCCTCATGCAAGTTATTCCCTCCATGATATAAACTGCCACCCCTCCCCCTTCCCAAGTATCCTGTCCCTACTGTATAGTTTATATTCAGGGACCACAAGGTCCAAGTCATGGTGTGATGTTGCCCAAGTTTCGGTTACTGCAGCTAGATCCACCCTCCTGTCTGCTAATAGCACCTGCAGGTCATCCATCTTGTTTCCAAGACTCCATGCATTCAGAGACACCACCATCAACCTAGAATTTGACCTTCCTTCTCTTCCCTCTATTCTTCAATTCTGTGTGCACCTCTCCTTATACCCTTGTTATGTGTTCCTCATCCCCTCCACCCTTTGCTAACTGTGTTCTTGCCCCTTCCACCTCCTCCCTCCAGACCTCTTCCATCATGACGTATAGCCGGTCCATGTTCATTAATTTGCAATCTTTTGCTTACAATCTGTACCCGACAAGAGTTGTCTCTGTATTTAAGGGCACTACACTGTAATTCTACAGTGATAGAAAGATATCTGCTCTGTCTCAATTATGTACATCCAAGTAAACTGCTGGGGGAAATAACATTTTCCCACATGTTTTATCCCCACACCTTACAGAAACATAGTTTTAGAAGGAGCTATATTACTGGCACTACCTCAGCTGGTTTCATGGACCATGTTTCCAGGGCAACAGATGATACATGTGTAAGCACTTAACCTTGTTGACCTTAACATCTTGCTATCCAGGATGTTACGTCTGTGGGTATCTTCAAAGTCTATGTCCTGATTTTGAAGATGGCTCTCAGAATGATTCCAGTGTGCTTGTCTGGGTAACACAATCTATGGTCCCCTTACAAGTCTATATGGATTTCCCCAGGGTTCCATTTGCATCCCATTTTATTTTTCTTATTTATCAATACCATCTCCAAGGCCAGATAGCTTAGTTGCTCACTGTTCTATGAGGATGACTTGACCACTTACTATAGCTGCAAGTCTCTGGAAGATATCTACCAAACACCAAGTAATGACTTTTGTCAGTCCAAAAGTGACTACTGAGTTGTAGGCTACTGCCAAATGTCAAGTAAACTAAACATGTGGTATTCAACATTGCAAAAAAAATAAAAAATTAGGACCCCATCTTTTAAGTATTTGATAACAAACCCTGAGAGTAAGCCTTTAGCTTAAATATCTAGGTTTTCCACTTGAGCCTACATGGCCTACTCAGACACATCTCAGTCATGTACATTTGCACACATGTTAAAACACTTCATGATTCCTAAAGTGTACATGACCATTGATAAGTGCACTTTGCTCCCTCTACTAGACTATGGTTTCCCGATCTATATCTAGACTGCCTCTAAGGATATTTCTTCTCTTACTATTGTCTTACACATACTTCTCAACTGTCCCACATTACAAGGAACAATTCCTTATTTTACCTCACAAAGTCCCATGTTCTACATAGACAGGCTATGTCCCACATTCAGTGTTAAGATTTTGAAGCAAGGCCTGTCCAGTGATGCTGAGGGTTGAGGCGCTGGATGCCACACCTCGCGCCACGCCAGCGACCTGAGTTTGGGAATGATCCCAGGCCACCGGGGGTTGGCAGGGGTTAGAGAGGATTGATCATCCAGAAGACTGCTCTCCTCTCTCAGGGAGGGAGGGAGGGACAGCTGTCCCACCCACTGATCATCCTCTGGTGATGGCTCGGGGGTGATATCGGTCGGGATGCTCAAGCCGACGTATGAGTCAGGGGGGTAAGGAAGAAAATCAGGAAAATCAAGCCTGGCAGGCCAATGATTGCCTGCGGCCCCGAGGAGCAGTCCCAGAGTCTGGATTAGGTCTTTGGGGGGAGGGAGAAGCTGGTAACCACCACCCAGCCCTGCCGCATGGGTCAATCCATGGAGGAATTTCCATGGCAGCCTAGTATGGTAGTGGCAGAGCTGGAGAGAGAGTCCATCCATTCAGAGGGCTGAAGCCACCTGCCAGGGCTCAGAGGAGCAAAAAATGTATATATAAAAAACAATATTTTGAAGTAAAAATACATCACAATGAATGAGCAAAATGAACTATTTAATTAATAGGAAACTTAGTGAACATGAAGGCATACATTTCTAAAGTGTTCTGAGCTTCTGTGTTAATGACTTGATGAAAAGTCCCACATTTTGCTTATTTTTTACACATTTTGAGGGGTAACATTCCACATTTGGGGGACACAACATTGAGAAGTATGGTCTTACACAATACCTGCTGGATTGTCTTTTACGCTCCCTCAGATCGTATTACTGCAGTACAAACTAGGTCCATGACTGGCCCTTCCTCCTAAGTCAATGGATACTATATTTGTTGCTGCCTAACTGACAGATCTCTGAATGATTGAGACCTCTCCCCCTTATTATTGTTCTTTAGGCCAAAAAAGCTGCCCACATAATTTATGTCCCGCAGACCTCCTGCTTTTACTGAGCCATACGTCACACACAGTAGAGACAGAAAAGCCTCTTTCACTGCTACCACAATTTCTGTAACTCACTTCCCTGTAACATATAAAAAGTTCTGTGTCCTGTTATCCTCTCTTTAGAAACTTCACTTACTGACTATTTGCTGACCAGCTTACCCTGCTGACATTTTACATGATTATAGTGATGTACTCCAATCATGCTTGGGTATATTAATGCTTACAAATATATACACTAAGGTATAATAACACTCAATATGTTGTTGAGTTTCCCCAGGGGCATGCAATTTAACATAGAAAAATGTTTTATTCTACATCTTGGCAGCTAGTGTAAAAAGTACACGTCTCTCTGGTCGGTACGGTAATAAGGGAATCTAAAGAGGAAAAGGACCTAGGAGTAATAATAAATAGTAATCTAAATTCTGAATTCCACTGGTAGAAAAGGCAAAAAAGACTCCTATGGACCATCAAAAGAAATTTCAGGAGCAGAAACTAAGAGGTTATAATGACAGTATATAGAACATATGTCAGGCTGCTTCTAGATTATTGGAGCCCTGTCTGAGGACCAATTAATAAAGGAGATATTCTACAAATTGAAAGGGTCCAAAGACAGGCCACAAAGATGGTCTACAACATCAGACATATGACCTACAATGAACATCTAACTGAAATAGATCTGATGTCCTTGGAGACTAGAAGGCTGAGTGGAGATCATTTGTGTTATGATATTGTCTGGGAAGATTATCTGTTCCATGAGTTAGGCTTTAAACATAAAGACGACATGCAAGGAGGTAGAGGGCATCTTCTACAAATAAGACCCAAAAGATATAACACCAACAGAAGGAAGGTCTTTTATATTCAGTGGTGAATCTGTGGAACAGATTACCTTTGGAAGTAGTTAGTAAGGAAAAACAGGAATTTAAACATAACTAGATACATATATATTACAGGGATATACCCTCTCATATTATGGGTAAAATGAAAAGAGCAATCATGGGTTTATTGCCTTTGTTCGCTCCTACACACCTTAATATGTATCTGAATAATATGTTAAAATCTGACTGCTTGTTACAGATTCCTTATGCATTTTAATTACTTGAATGTAGTTAATCACACTACTTGTTAAAAAGCCTTATGTATATTGATGTTTTATTTATTGTTGCACTGCATGTTTCTCTGTTTCTGTACTACCTTTCTGGACCTGGGTCATGCCTGAAAAGGTCCATTGGGCCAGCAAATCTACCAGGTTAATAATAATACAGTAATAATAATAAAACTTTATTTGTTGAGCACCTTTCAAGTGCCAAGGCGCTTTACAAAGTTAAAACAAATTCCATAGAAATATTACAATTAAAAAATAGGCCACTAATAAAAATCATGACAGTTCATAAAAGGTCTGACTCCACAAGAAAGTCTTAAGTGCCTGTTTAAAGCTTCCCACTGTGGTACATTCCCAAAGCTGACAGAGCAGAGAATTCCAGAGGGTAGGGGCCACAAGCATAAAAGCACTTGCCCCAGAAGATTTCAAGGTAACCCTCGGAATCTTCAGCAACCCCTCATCAGCCAAACGGAGCTGTCGCACAGGGATGTAGGGAATCCAAAGCTCTTTCAAGTAGTCGGGACCAAGTTCATGTAGGGTTTTGTAGGTCAATAAACCTACAGTAGCAGCCATAGACACTGCCAGCTATTTCCCAAAATTTCTGTGATATTTCCAGAAATATCTGATGCTTTCTGCATTTAAACAGCAGGGGCAGCAGAGAGAAACTCTTCAGAAATTTCACAAAATATCTGGAAATAGCTGGCAATGTCTATGGCTATCACTGTACTTTAAAGGTGATCCACCACTGAATTGGCAGTAGTGTTGGGTGAAGTGGCCCCAATTCGCTCCACGGAGTGATTTGCAGAGTGAAGGTGAATTTCGGAGTACTCTGCAATGTGAAGTGGAGTACTTCGCGTTATTAATGGGTAACGTGAAGTCCATTGAAAACACTGACTACGCGTTACTCCGCCTTCCTAAACTACTGCTCCACCAATTCTTAAGGCGCAGTACATTGAAAACAATGTACTTCACCTTGTTTTTAAGCTCCAAAGGCAAACTTTGCAGTGATTTATGGGATTTCAGGTCACATGGGCTCTAGACTGTACTGCACAGCCTCAGTTTGGGGTAGTGTGTGTAGGAAGCTGTAGGAGACAATCTGCTTTGATAGCTCTCTGTGATTCAAACCTTCAAAAAGCTGTTAAAAAAGCCTTTTTGAGTAATTTATTTTGCTGAAACTTTAGTTCATTGATTACAGGAAATCCTCCTGTGCTCATATCATCGAGCGTTTATTGTTTGTGTATGGATTTGGAATGTTAATGTGCAACATTCAGTCTGTGTACTGAGAGACAGTGGAAGTGTGCTTTGGGGGAGGGGCGTATCTGTGGTGTAGGTAGATTAACTTGGAGAAAAAGACAGTGCTTTCTGTTTTGGTGATATTTTACTTGTATAACTGTGTTAATGTACACGCAGTAATATTTTTAATATTTCTTGCCATTTTTTGGCTGATGGTTATGGTGCAGCAGTGCATAATTTTAGTTTGTTTAAAATATGTGGTTATATTACTGAAGTTTTCAATTTGCTATGCATTACTTGGTGTGTCTGTGAGTATGTGTGTGACCTGTGTCATCAAATCAGACACCTTTTATTGTGCCACATAATAATTTCAGCAATGTGAAGCTGCTATCCACTTTAGCTGTGTGATTTTTGTACTTCTCTGTGGTGTCTTTGCTGGTACTAGTACTAGTTACTGTTACTGCAGCAGTGCAGTACACTGCCCCCCCCCCACGGCCTGCCCCAACCGGCAAAGGTATTCTTTTCCAGATTTGAATTTCTGATGGTGAGCACTGGTTAGGTGTTGTGCCTTTGTGTCTGCATCTCTTCAGTGCACAGCGCAATCTTAATCTGTTTGTACATTTGCATGTCTTTAGGGTCCAATTTCCATCTGTAACTTAAGTCACAGTTGTTTCTTTGACTTCCCTTCAGAGTACTGGACAGGTGTGGTGCTTAATTCTGCATGAACATTGTACTCATTAATATGTGTTTTTAAGTCAGGACCATCATCACGAATCACTCGTGATACAAATCACGTTCTTCATCATCACTGTCACAAATGCAGTCACAAATCAGGATTCGCGATCATTCACGTTACAAATCACAACATTATTTTTTTTTTCTATTTACTTGGATGTATTGTAAGCCTGTTTTGTAGTATCTCTCCAGGCTTCACCACCCCACCATTGTAGTCATTGATACGTGTTTTTACGTCTGGGAGTTTTAAGCTACAGCTCATCGGGGAAGTACAGCCGTAGGTGGTATGCATTCATAATTCTTCATCATCACAGTCACAAATGCAGTCACAAATCACAATTCACAATCACGTCATGAATCACAACATTAATTTTTTTTAATAGTTACTTGGATGTATTGTAAGCCTGTTTTGTAGTATCTCTCCATGCTTCACCACCCACCATCGTACTCATTAATGTTTATTTTTAAGTCTGGGAGTTGGACAGTGTCTGCAGTACATACACAGACTGGAAAGAAGACTGACTGTACACATGCAGTTTAGTACAGTATACTTGCACTGCTCAGAATACAAAGTGTCACGCATACGGAAGACAACAAAAAAGGGCATAATTACATACAAGGGTTGGGAATGGTGGAGGAATACATTTTATAACACAGCAAGGAAGGTGTGGGGGGGCACATGGTGTGAGGAAAAAAAAATAATGTGGGATCCCATGGTGATCCAGCAGCAGTTCCAGCATGGACATAATTTGCAAATGATGTCCCTCTATGTGATCCAGCCGCTGCTCCACAGCTCTCACCCTCTAGTTGTTATCCTCAACAGCACTCCAGAGAACTGTCAAGTCAGCATGTGTTACATGCAGTTCTCTGGGGTCCACACGTTCTACAGGCTGACCTGCTGGTAGTGGTGGTGGTGGTGGGGGGGTGGGGGTGCTGGTGGAGCAGCAGGTGCTGCTGTGGCCCTCCTCTTCTTAGGGATGCCTCAATGCACAGCTGCACCCTCTGCTACAGAATGGCCAGCAGGTACAGGCATGATCCATTCTGTGGCAGCCTGCCACTCCAACAGCTGGTGAGGGTGATTGAGCATATGGGTGTGCTGGCCCCCAGTCTCCAGGTGAGTCCCACAGGGGCCATGGTGCACCTCCACCTCACTTAGGCAGCACTTGACCACACTGCTGTCCCCCCGACTCAGTCAAAAAACTGCCAAACAATGGAGGTGCAGGGAGGACCAGGCACAGGCAGGGGATGGCGAGATGAACTGGCAGCCGGCTGGTCATGGTGCTGAACAGGGATGGGATCCACACCTGGGCCTGGGGGAACAGGCACATCCTGCTCCAGAGGACCTGGTGCTGGACTTGGTGGTGGTGGTGGTTCAACTGCCTCAGAGTCAGGACAGGAGGCGGTGCTGGTCCTGCTTCTGGGGGGGGAACACTCACAAGTTTTGTGCAGTCCAACAGGAATGGGCACCCATGTCCTCCACACGTGAGCATGGCATGATGCTTACCACTACCACCCTCTCACAGAGCTGCTCCCACCCCAGACATTCCCTCACCCTGTTCCATCTCTCTTACTGAGCTCCCTCAGTCTGAGCAATCACTACTCACACTGTCACACAACACACACACACAGTCACACAGACACAGACAAATAACTGACTACTTATAAAGGTAAGAAAAATTAAATTTACAGAACGAGCAAATTAAGTAAAAAAGAGTACAGAAAAGACAAAAAAATGTAGCTTTTAAAAAAGTTGTTGGGTCTAAATCAAAGTTTGAATCTTCCTCGCTCTGATCTCAAAGTATCAGCAGTCACAAAACACACTACTCTCTCTCCGTCTGCACAGGGGAAAATAAAAGTGTCCGCTTGTTTGACTCATTTTCTTCCTGCCTAGCTAAAGAGTGTGTGACTTATAGTACTGTAAGCCATGTGATGTGTGGGAGGGCTGCCAAATCTGAAACACCAAGTGGGTCACTTAGAATCATAATGAGGAACACGAAGTCCATTAAAAACAATGGCTTTGCCTTACTTCGCATTGCTATTCCACTTTAACGTGAAGTGGTAATGACAAGGCGGAGTGAGCACTCTGCATTGCCCACTCCACGTAGCGGAGTGGCAACACAAAGTGCCCACTTCGCATTCACTTTGCTGGTGGAATTTAAATTCACTGCATCTCTAATCGGCAGCCAGTGCAGGTCGCACAACACAGGGGTGATATGCGACCTCCTAGAAACCCCTGTCAACAATCGAGCAGCAGTTAACACAGAAATAAATATATAAACAACTAAATAAAGAAATAGGCATTCTGTAATTTTCCTAAAAAGCCTGAAGTACAATGCCATAATCAAGCCTAGAAATGAAAAATGGATGCATTAATTTTCAGTTCTGCAAATGATTGGCTATGGGACACATAGCTAACATTTCTGAGATGATAAATTTATTATAAAATAGAAGACAATAATCCAGGAAAGTTAATTGACTAAAATCTGCTTTTAACTGTGCTCAAAAATCTAAGTACATAAAATTTCCTGTTAACAGCTTTTTAGTCACCTGCTACTAGAGACAGTGTGTGTTTTTAATTTGCCAAGGAAGTTGGTGCTACTTTGTGCTATCTGCAGTTGTAGAAATGTGAAATCAAAGGCAGAACTGTTAACTTCACCAGCAGATTTTTTTTTTAAATTAAAAATCTCCCCCCACTCACTGTGCTATGAAACCACCCCCTATCTCCACCTAAGGTCATTGAAATCATTAAGATACCCACCTCCCACCCACCCCATCTGGCACTTTCTTCCCTCCTCCCCCGCCCTGACAAATATTACGCTGCTGGGCTGTCTGTGTCTGTAACAAAAGGTAATCCCATCCCCCCACCTGCATGCAAAATACACTCCACCAACCTCCCCACACCCAAGTCCACTGTCTTTAATATGTACACCCAGTCACCCACCCAACCCTGCTGTGGAACCCACCATCCTCCCCCTATCCCAGCACCCACAAAATCATCCTGCAAATAAAAAAATGGCCCCCTACTGCAGAGTATCTGCTTTGCTCGGGGCCAACTATCATCTTGTAATAGCACTAGTGAATGAACGGTTATGTCTGCTCCTAATAAAACCTGATTAATTGAAATGTCAACTAATTAGATTTTACCAGGACCACAGGCATCAGCATTCATTCATTAAAACCATTACAAGATGGGGATCAGCAGCGCTGAACAGAGCACACGCTCTGCACAGGGAGACTGTTTTCTTGATTTGCAGGTTAATTTTATGAGTATTGGTGGGTCTCAGTACAATATTTCTGTTTATGACATCTTGTAATAGGTGTATAATAGTGGTTACTAACCTCATGAAATGCATGTAGAATGAAACATGTTTTTTCACTTGTCAGCAATCCCAGTTTTTCACTCTTTGTATTGTACATTTTATTAAATGAAAATGCAATAAACATATTAAACAACCCCCCAAAAAAAAAAAAAGCTAGGCATAATTGCAAATGATAGGCACATTACATTTGGTCTGAAAATTATGACCAGGCTTATTTACATCTTAATTTTGGAAACTGGACCTAAGTCAGAGTTTTGAAAATTGGACATAGTTATGTCCTAGCTTTGAAACATGGACAATTAGGGCTATGTCCAAATTTGTACAACAGAAAACGATATCTGGTTATAGGCTTTGAAAATCCTCACACTGTGTTCAGTTATTAAAATTGTGCAAAACTTCTTGAAAATAAAGCATTTACATGAAAAATGCCTGAAAATCATTTTTTTGCAATATTTCCCGGTACCATTTATGATCTTTTTACCTAGGAGAGAAAACATTTATTTATTTATTTTGAAAAGTTTCACCAGGAGGGACATACTGGGCTATAATAGCTCATTTCCAGATGTGGCCTGGGGGGGGAGTGGGAGAAATGGGTAGGAAGAATAGATTTATACATAACAAAGATATATTAAAATAAACTTCATATAGAGATTTAAAGTAAGCAATGAGCAGATATGCACAGATTGGAATTGTGTGTTCAAAAACAGCACGTTAAACAAATAATTACTGGTGAAGCCATTTATCAACTGGATTACTGATCTGTTCAAATGACGTTATAGCCAGAGTTCAGGTTATTACACTTCAAAATGCCATAATAACCTGAAATCCAGTTATTATGGTGTTTGCCAAAGCAACAAAGCCAGCTACACTGGTCGTGCGGCAGTGCCAGCATGAGACATTTCAGGCAGTTACACATGATTTTCTCTTCAGGCACTTGAGCTACCTGCATATCGCCTCCATGTTGAAACTCTCCTTGGTGGTCAGTAAAGGCACCAAGTTTAACTTTCAGCATAGTCCCTAACCTTTCCTTTTACTCCCATAGATGTCTAAGGAAAAGGAAAGACCCCGTCTCCATGGAAACACTTTCGGATCTCTGCTCCCTATGCACAAGAGAACCTCTCAAATCCTACAGAAACTGTTAAATCCTTCATTCAGAGTTTAAACTAGGACTCTAAAATAGTTGTTTCTTCTAAAACTGCGATCCACACTAGGACTCTAAAATAATTCTTTCTTCAAAGACTGCAATCCACAGAAATGCGACACCAGCTGAACTCTTAACAACCGATGGGGTATTTATGATTAATATCATATAATTTAAACAGTTACATTTTTAAAAATTATTCACTTGTATTCATCTTGAATTTCTGTTCACTGATGCTTCTTAGTTCTTCTGCTTAGTTCTTCTACTTGTTGCAAAATAAACCACTATTGTACAAATACCTTATTTTCCCATGTTGCCTAAATAAGCACTATAACTCCCAGCACCAGCCAAGTGTGTATGTGTGTGATTATTTTTACACTCCATCAGTGTGTGATGACCACATACACCTCTTGAGCTTTGCTCTCAAAGTTTATGGGTAACCACACACCTTAGGTGTATAAAAAATTCCATAATACACACTTGCCTATCCATTATTCTCTATGGCCCCTATTCACTATGGGGTGGGTAATATGTGCCGGAGACACGTAATCTGCCCACAGAGGTCTGCACCCACGGACATGTGTGCACCAGTGGTATTCACCACCGGCCACCACCTGTCCATGGCCCCACCTCCCCAGAGTGCAGGACTCCAAAGGGCAGCCAGGGGCAGAGTCGTGGGTCCAGCTGGGCATCCAATCAGATGCCCATCCTCAACAGAGAGTGGGTCCCTTGCGTGGATAGGCATGGGTCTGGGTACGTGAATGCCCACCGCAGGCACCTGGACCTATGCACACATGCACCTGTGTTGGGTCATTGGATTGCAGCCCCCACCCATCCACCACACTGTAGGGCCACTTCCCAGCATGCAACCCTACCCGCCATTCCCTGGACCACAGTGGTGCATCACCATCCTGAGCACCCCGTGTTGGTGACTGCAACTGCCCATGGTCACCCCAACTGGTGTGTCAGCTGGCCATCATCCCCCCATTGCACCAATCCCCCTGGCACCGCACACCCACCCTCAAGGCATGTGTGTCGGTGCCCTCTGAGATGACCAGAGGCACAACGCTCCACTCACTGCCATGGCCGTTGGCCATATGACATACACAGGAGCACATCAGCTGCATACACTTGCGTAGGTCAGATGGTCAGCATCCATGGCAGTGTGTGGACTGCTGTGCCGCTGGCCCTCTCATGGAGTGGCACCTTCATGCAGGTATGGGGCTGGGGGTGGTGTCGGTTCCATGGGGAGGCCTGGGCATATCTGTGATGGGGGACAGCAGGGCACACAGTGGTTTATTAGCAGCCTCATCAGTTGAAAGGAGGGGGTACTGCCATGCTGGCTGGGGCAGGAACACAGTCAGGTGGGGGGCTGCTGGGATGTTGCCAGGATGGGGGTCACTTGCTGTGCTGAGGGTGGGCAGCTGTCTTGCCGCTGAGGCAGGGGGTGACCCTTTGGATGTGTGAGCTTGGCCACGTATGGTGGTTATGACAGGATCCCCCATAGCGTAGCTGATAGTCCTCTATGCCCCTCTGTGGATACACTATGCACTGCTGTGCATGGTGCATAGTGGTGGCACATCCCTCACCCACCCTGGTGTATTGCTTTTCATGCAGCCAGGGGATAGGGCATATAGCTACTACACGCCCCCCTTGGTGCATCCCACGTGAGGGGTGTGTAGGGTGTGGATTGGCTGCACACCCCAGATATGCATGCATAGCCACTCCACTCCAATAATGCATAGGGCCCATTATTACTAAATTAACTAGGCTGGCGAGGCATGATCCTTAGAACTAGACAGAAGGGAGAAAGGAAAGGAGATTAGAGAACTAGTGTGGCAGGGAAAGGAAAGGGAAGGAAAGGAAAGGGAAGGAAAGGAAAGGAAAGGAAAGGAAAGGAAAGGAAAAGGAAAGGAAGGAGGGGGAATAGGTAGAGAAGGAGAGGCCAACCTTCATCCCTCTGGGATGCAAACCCCACAAGGGCCAGACACAGTAGGGTGCATACCAGCCCATGTACTTGTTTCCAGGCCTATAGGGAGAGAGATAGGGTAGTAGGGGAGCAGCAAGCCTTTGTCCTTCAGGGATGCAAACCCCACAAGGGCCAGACATGGCTTGATGTACACCCAGTCCATGTACTGGTTTGCAGGCTTGCCAAGAGAATAAGAGTGGAGATGGGGAAGGAGTAGCAAGAACAGCTAGGAAGGAGAAAGAGGGGTGGGAAGTGGCTTTGTGTGAAGTGGGTCAGGAGCAGTTGCAGGAATGGGAAATGAAGTTGAAAAGAAGAGAGGATAGAGATTAAAGGGATAGGGCAGAGTGGATAGCTAAGGGAAGGGAGTTCCAGAGTTTAGGGAAGTAGTAGGAGAAAGCAGATTGCCCTGAAGTGAATGACCTAGTGGGGACTGCAAGGGTCCAGCAGCCAGAGTTACAGAGGTAGTAGGTGGGCAGGTGGAAAAAGCCACTGTGGATGTAACGTCTGAGGACTGAAGGTTATGCGTCACCCTCTACAGGTGTACTGTGATTCATTTTGAATTTAGAGAAATAGGATAATAGCTCCAAAGTATTTGACATTGACATGTCCATGGAGCCACACAAGTGAAAGAAAGACAATATCCTCTCTGAGTAAATAGCTGAGAACTGGCTTATGTATTAACTCTGACTGTCTCACAGCCAGGGCTACCACCTCTCCAACTGTCACAGAGCTCACCCATATGACTATGAAACCCTCCAAACAGGGTTCTGCAGTAGGTTGGTGCCACAGGAACTTGACCCATATGGCTGAAGGAAAACTGAAAAAACCTCAAAAAGAAACAGTATAATGCACCAATGGAGGCGACTGCAGGAGTAACTTGACAGCTCTGTCTCTCTGACCTACGACTGGCACAACCATTCTTGCAAGGTGCCAAAGAGCTTGTCAGTCAGGCTCAAATGATTACCTTGCCATGAGTTTCACCCCTGGAGGATCAGGAAGATCATGATCCTAGATAATAAAATGGTTGGGGAAAGAGATGGTTGCACATCACCTAGGGGGAGAGAGACTAAGCAGCTGCCAGTAATATGTATTAACATACTAGTAATAGAATGAGGCAGGATGAAATCAGTGAATGGAGTTAAGAAATCCTCAAATTGAAAAAAAAGTGAAGCACAGAAACCATGGCAGACGAGAAGTAAAGAGGAGAATCAAGAGCAGTGGATAGCCCAGCTGGAGAAAACAGCAAGGGAATATCATGGAATATCATATGGGGGGGCATGACCTGGAGGTGACCAAGCTGGAGAGGGACCTAGGTATAATCATATAATGGGACGCGAAGGTGGTGAAGCAGTGTGAGAAGGTGGTGGCAAGGGCCACAGGATGCTGGGATGTATCAGCAGGGAAATAACTAGTAGAAAGAGAGAGGTCGTAATGCCCTTCTGCAGGCAGCTTGTCAGGCTTCACCTTGAGTATGGGGTCCAGTTCTAGAGAACACATCTCAGTAAGGCTGTAGACAGAGTGGAAGAGTCCAGAGGCAGGTGACAAAAATGGTAATGGAAATTAGCCATCTGTCTTGGCAGAAGACACCAGGAGAAAGGACTGCTGTGTGACTGAACTTCTCTGCTGGGACTAAAGTAGAAGAACTTTTGTACTTGGACCTTTAATTTAGGGTAAAAAAACCTAACATACAAAACAAAAAAAAAGTGTGTGTTTGGGTTAACTGAACTGAATGGGTATCTGAAGAGTTATCTAGGTGTAAATCTCAGGTGACTGAAAGGACTTAACTGCTGTGAGGTTTAAATTACTTGTAGAAAGATCTGGTAAGTAGGGGGAGTGGCTTAGCTAGAAGGAAGCTGCATTTAAAGACTGCCTTAGAAAGATTCTGCTAATAGCTTGGCAGAAGACACCAGGAGAAAGGACTGCTGTGTGACTGAACTTCTCTGCTGGGACTAAAGTAGAAGAACTTTTGTACTTGGACCTTTAATTTAGGGTAAAAAAAACTAACATACAAAACAAAAAAATGTGTGTTTGGGTTAACTGAACTGAATGGGTATCTGAAGAGTTATCTAGGTGTAAATCTCAGGTGACTGGAAGGACTTAACTGCTGTGAGGTTTAAATTACTTGTAGAAAGATCTGGTAAGTAGGGGGAGTGGCTTAGCTAGAAGGAAGCTACATTTAAAGACTGCCTTAGAAAGATTCTGCTAATAGCTTGGCAGAAGACACCAGGAGAAAGGACTGCTGTATGACTGAACTTCTCTGCTGGGACTAAAGTAGAAGAACTTTTGTACTTGGACCTTTAATTTAGGGTAAAAAAAAACCTAACATACAAAACAAAAAAAACAAAAAAAAGTGTGTGTTTGGGTTAACTGAACTGAATGGGCATCTGAAGAGTTATCTAGGTGTAAATCTCAGGTGACTGAAAGGACTTAACTGCTGTGAGGTTTAAATTACTTGTAGAAAGATCTGGTAAGTAGGGGGAGTGGCTTAGCTAGAAGGAAGCTACATTGAAAGACTGCCTTAGAAAGATTTTGCTAGTAGCTTGGCAGAAGACACCAGGAGAAAGGACTGCTGTGTGACTGGACTTCTCTACTGGGACTATATTGCCCTCATTCCCCCCCCCACCGAAAGCTAGTTCTACTTTTATAGGCACAGGATTTGACTGACAACAGGAACTTCCTGTTTAGGGGCAGGAAGTGAGTGATCACAGAACCACCAAGGACCCACCATCCTAGAAGGGCAAGAGGTAGCTCTCCGGCCCCTCTAGCTGCTGGAGGTCTGCCTCTGAGCAAGTAAGTGGTCTACTGAGAAATATAGGATATTCTTGTCTCAGAACAGGACAATCAGGAGCTTAAAGGGCACACAGGCAAAAGTTAAGAGAGAGAGAAAAAACAGAGGAAAGAGTAAGGATTGCAAACAGTTAAGGGGCCAGAAATAAGACATGATTGGAGTGATGCAGTGCAGTGGCTGTGGAGCAGCAGTCTTCCAGGAGATGTTCTGGAGGATGCGGTGTTGTCCCATCTGCAGGCACCTCTCTGGGCTGAGGAGGAGGTTGCTCATCTCCAGGCTGAGTTGGCCAGGATCGTGGGACCTCCTCTTCCATCCAGGGACCACCAGTGCCACTGCTGTTGCCTCAGAGGTTGCCAAGAAGAGGAGCAGTTGGACCACAGTGGGCTCAGGGAGGGTGAGGTGGTGGAACAGAGACGCATCCCTCCAGTTGTACCTCTCCACAATTCCTATGCCATTCTGGCAAAGTGTGGTTCCTCTATGGAGGCACCCACAGTGGAGACCAAGGAGGATGCTGGGAACCTCCACAAAGGAGGCCCACAGGAGGGTGGCAGGGGACCCTGCAGGGGAAGGAAACAACTCCTGGTGGGGGACTCCATTGTTAGGAAGGTAGAACTGGGGAGGAAGTGGAGAGGGAGGTAAGGTGCCTGCCTGGCACCATGGCTTGGAGGGACAGGGGGCGAATCCTCAGGATTGCCAGAGCAGCTGCACAGGGGAGGGAGCTGGATGTCATTGTCCACCTAGGGACAAATGACCTGGCTAAGAAAGGGATTACAGAAGTGCAGGAAGAGGTTTGTGGAATTGGGAGGGGCCTTGAGTCAAGTAGCCACACGGTAACCTTCTCGGAGGTGCTACCCATCTATGGCATGGAGAGGCTGGGTGTTCCGCACCATGGGATTCAATCAGTGGTTGAAAAACTGGTGTGGAGCTCAGGGATTTGGCTTCATTGGGGACTGGGGGTCCACCTGGAGTGATGCAAGCCTATACTGGCATGATGGGCTGCATCTGTCCAGGAGGGGAACCAGGATCATAGATGATGGGTTTAAATGCTTCATTGGCAAGCTTTTAAACTAGCCAAGGGGGGAGGCACTGGAAAAGAGCAGGAAAATACTAGCCCCCCTAATAATTATGGTAGTAAGTGCGGCAAACACCAACATAGAGGTGTTGATAGGGAGAAGGGCAGGGGTAAATGGAGAAAGTGATAAAGGTAAAAAGGACAGGGATGGGGCAAAAGGGAGTAAGGCCATCAGGAAATGGAGGGTAATGAGTACCAATGCCCGTAGTCTGGGCAACAAGCTCCCTGAGCTGGTGGCCTTAATGGAAGAGGCATGCCTGGATATCGTAGCAGTCACAGAAACATGGTACATAGAGAACCATGACTGGGATGTTAACATACCAGGGTACATACCTACAAGAGAGACAGGCAGGGGAGAAGAGGGGGAGGAGTAGCTCTCTATGTAAAGGAAGGGATAAAAGCAATTGAACAAAAGAGTAAACAGGGAGCAGAGGAGGCACTGTGGGTCACCTTGGAGACTGGAAAGGGCACCACAATCCGCACAGGGGTTGTGTACAGACCCCCATGTCAGGGGGAAGGAATGGACAAGGATATGATAGAAGACATTCTTAGAATGGCAGAGAAAGGGGAGATACTGTTGATGGGAGACCTGAATATGCCAGATGTTAACTGGAGCACATTTTCTGCAGCCACATCCAAGAGCAGGGCCATTCTTGATGCCCTACAGGTGGCAGGCATTAGACAGCTAGTTTCGGAACCCACTCATGAGGGAGCAATCATAGACCTCATACTCTCAAACGGAGGCAGTGAGAGGATCTCAGATCTAGAAGTGGCTTGCCACCTGGGGACAAATGACCATCAAACAGTGTGGTTCATGTTAAACTCAGCTACAGAGTCAATCCATACAAAAGTGAGGGTACTGGACTTTAGGAGGGCTGACTTTGGCAAGATGGGAGAGTGCCTCAGAAAAGCACTAGCAAAGAGGCTAGAAGGAGGTGTGAAGCAACAATGGGGAATTATCAAAACTGCCATCACAGAGGCAACAAGCCTTTGTGTGAAGCAAATAAACAAATCAAAATGAAAGAAAAAGCCACTATGGTTCTCAAAAGAGGTGGCTGTGAAAGTCAGGAAGAAAAAGATAGCATTCCGGAAGTATAAGGAAACACAGAAGGAGCAGGACAGAGAGCTGTACCAGTTAAGTCAGAAGGAAGCAGGGAGGGAAGTCAGAATAGCAAAGGCCCAAACTGAGGAAAAGATAGCCAACTCAGTTAAGAAGGGGGATAAAACCTTTTATAGGTACATCAGCAAGCATAGAAAGACAAAGGGAGGGATAGTGAGGCTGAATAGAATGAGCAGTGGGTGGGCAGAGGGGACAGTGAAAAAGCAGGAATACTGAACAAATATTTCTGCTCAGTATTCCTAAAGAGGAGGGAAGTGCCTAATCCAATTAACAGAAGCACTCTTGATAGGGGTCGATCCCAGTCCTTTCACAGAAAAATGGTTCTGCAAGAACTCCTAAAACTGAAGGTGGACAAAGCAATGGGTCCTGATGGAATTCACCCCAGAATTCTAAAAGAATTAAGGGAGGAACTAGTGAAACCACTGGCTACTCTTTTAATAAATCATGGGAGGATGGTGTGGTACCGAGGACTGGAGGAAGGGATGTGATTCCCCTTCACAAAAATGGGACCAAGACAGAGGCAGGAAACTACAAACCTGTCAGTCTGACCTCTGTGGTAGGGAAAGTGATGGAGTCACTTCTGAAAGAAAGTATAGTTGAGTACCTAGAGGCCAGTGGAGCCAGGACCCAAGGCAGCATGGGTTCACAGCGGGAAGGTCATGTCAGACGAATCTAATAGATTTCTTTGACTGGGTGACCAAAGTAGTAGACCAGGGAGGGACTGTGGACATGGCCTACCTATACTTTAGCAAGGCATTTGACACAGTCCCACACAAAAGATTAATAGTCAAGTTAACCAGCCTGGGAGTGGTCCCAGGGTGGTAGCCTGGGTAAAACATTGGCTGGACAACAGGACACAAAAGGTAATTGTAAATGGAGTCCACTCTGAAGAAAGGGGGGTTACTAGTGGGGTACCGCTGGGTTCAGTATTGGGTCCAGTCCTTTTTAATGTCTTCATCAATGACATTGTAGAGGGACTGGAAGGAAAAGTATGCCTTTTTGCAGATGACACAAAGATCTGCAACAGGGTTGATACACAAGGAGGCATGGAAAGGATGAAAAGGATTTGGCAAGGTTGGAGGAATGGTCAGAAGTATGGCAGCTAGGATTCAATGCAAAGAAGTGCAAAATAATGCACCTGGGAAACAAGAACCCAGGGGAAGAATACACAATGGGTGGGGAGGTAGTAACAACAACAAAAAAGGAAAGGGACCTGGGGGTAATCATATCAGATGACCTTAAGATTAGCAAGCAATGTGAGAAGGCAGAAGGGAGGGCTGGGGGTATACTGGGATGTATAGGGAGAAGCATCATCAGCAGAAAACAGGAAGTTGTTATCCGTCTGTACAGACAGTTGGTGAGACCCCATCTGGAGTACTGTGTCCAGTTCTGGAGACCCCATCTCCGCAAGGACATAGACAGGATAGAGGCAGTCCAGAGGAGGGCAACTAAAATGGTGCAGGGTCTGCAAGAGAAGCCGTATGAGGAGAGACTAAAGGAGCTTAATATGTATATCCTTGAGGAAAGAAGGGAGGGGGACATGATAGAACCTTTTAAGTACCTCAGTGGAATCAACAAAGTCCAAGAGGGTAGCATCTTTCAGAAAAAGGGACGTGCAAGAACAAGGGGACACAATTTAAAGATAGAAGGAGAGCGGTTCAGGGGCAATGTGAGGAAGTATTATTTCACAGAGAGGGTAGTGGATGCATGGAACAGCCTTCCTGAGGAGGTTGTGGGGTCTAAAACTGCGAGAGAATTCAAGAATGCATGGGACAGACATAAGGCAATTCTTGTGGGGGGTATGAAGAAATGGGCTGTTGGTTAACTAGGATCTGTGGCCTATCCTGTAGGTAGGGAAATGGGCAGACTAGATGGGCCTAGCGGTCCTTATCTGCCATCAAAGTCTATGTTTCTATGTTTCTATGTTTCTTACAAGGAATGTCTGAGGGACCTCAGCATGTGCTCCATTGAGCAAAGAAGGGAAAGGCGTAACATGACTGAGACCTTCAGATATGTCAAGGGTATCAACAGGGTGCTGGAAGGGGACATCTTCCAGCTAAGTGAGCAGACGAGAACAAGGGGGCGTGGGTTGCAGATAGTAGTAGAAAGGTTTAGGGGTAACATCAGAAAATTCTACTTCTCAGAAAAGGTGGTGGATAACTGGCACAAACTCTCAGAGGAGGTGGTGGGGCAAAGACTTTGGGGGGATCCAAGAGAGCGTGGGATAGACATAAGGGCCTGTTGGAGTTGGGAAGGGGGCAGGGTGATAGTGAAGTCCTAGTGGCATGCTGGGCAACTGGGGCAGAATGGGTGGGCCTGGCGGTCCTTTTCTGCTGACACATTCTATGTTGCTATGTTAAAAACACAGAAGAAGCCGACCCGGTGGCATAGAGGGTTGAGGCACTGGTGCCTTACCTCAACCCATGCCGGCGACCAGAGTTCGGGAACAGACTCGGGGCGCCGGGGGTTGGCAGAGGACATAGAGGATTGATCGTCTGGCAGACTGCTCTCCTCTCCAGGGGTGGGATCCGGGGATGCATCGCTCAGCAGCAGCCCCCAGTGGAGACTGGGGGCACTGTCTGAGCATGTACTGATTGGGCAAAAAGCCAGGAAAAATGGCGCCTGAAGCGAGGCGGCTTGATGGCTGCCCGCTGGGGCACCTGCCTTGATCCGTGCCCGCAAGGAGTACATGGGATCCCTCCCTGTGGCCCCACTGCAGGGGAGGGGAGTCACAGAGTTTGGTGTCCACGGCAGAGGTGGGCGGTGGCTGGATGTCCCCCGATGGGGGAGCAGCTTAGGTGGCCAGGAGGGAAAAAGCATATATAAAAAAAAAAAAAAATACAGAAGAAGCAGTGGCCAAAATAAGACAAAAGTGTTGGAAACATGCCGGCCTGCTACATTTTTTTTTGTCCAACTCTTTAAGCAGGAGAGGCACACTAAGCTGAAAGTTTGTTTACAGGTGTGACCTGGGAGCACAGGAAAATTAAGTGATTTGCTCAGGGTCACACAGTATGCAAGTGGGGGCTGTTGGATTCAAACCCAGGTTTCCAGATTTGCAGCTCAGAGCCTAAACCACTGTGCTATACTGCCTCCCTCATGGCTACATGGCCACAACATGGCCCAAGCATTCTCCCAGAGGAGATGAGGAGAAGGAGATGAGAGTAGAGAGCCTCCACGGTGGGGGAAGGGGAGTAGTGTGGAAGCATGTGAACTGAGTCCTCTAAGGATGGTGGGCATAGAGCCTGTTACAGTAGTTGTGCAAATCCATATTAAGGAAGGAAAAGGACGTGGGTCAATAGATATGTGTTACAATAAGGTGCAGAAAAATTGAGCTGTTGCAACAATGTATACTAGAGTCATGGAGACTCTACCAGCACACCCCTAAGATGAAAAATGGAGCCAGTAGGGGCTGACAAGGAGCAGGTTCAATACTGAGAAAAGTCTCTCGAGCACTAAGAATGGAACAGCTGGCACAATGCCAGGTAATTTTAGTGGCATCAGTTGAAAGATAGAACAACTGACGGTTAAGGAAATGTATTGGCTAAGTAGAAAGGTGGACTGCAGGTGCCTGCAGCAAAGATGTTTGTCTGCCATGGATGCAGGACAGGCATATTTTTATATAAATCAGGGAGACGCTTGAGTTGTTCACTGCCCCACCACTTAAAGTAATGGGATCTGTTATACATATTTCAAATTACAGATACAAGTTTTCTGTCCATCACAGTTGTATACTTCATGTGTCATTTTCCATATCTGGAAACCATAATATCATAATCTTATCACACATACAGCTTGAAAGTTTCAACAAAACTATTTTTTTTTCAAACCTTACATTACCAGTCATAAGATTTGTTCAACTAACCATGTCATGTTCTGGTTCTGTAGCATCAAAAAGGGCCAGGAAAGCAATTTAATTTTCTTATCTAGAAAGTAGGGGATTCTGTAAGAGCAAGACAGAAGCTGTGCAAGTACAACAAATAATTCACTTATCTTTCACTATTGCAGACACTGATTTGAATTCCAACTCATATCACAAGTGGAAGGAATTTGATGGTTTCAGCACATCTCCCAGCAGATGGTAGCTGTTGAAACTAAAGAAAAAATCACACAGTTAGGTTCAAAAGAGGCTTAACACTGAGCAAAGTGATTGGATTGCCTAAACATTTAGGTAAGAAAATGTGACAGACTTCAAGGCATTAAACCATTGATAGTGTTTCATTATACTGCATAAATAGTTCGGAAGAAGTCCACATCGCTTTAATATTTTAGGGATATCTAATGCCTCACTTGCAGCATTCAGTAAATTTAATCAGGCATTATTTTTGACAGACATGACTGCTGGCTGCATTTTATTTTTCATAAGAGGAAAGCAGAGGATGGAGAGCTGGCACTCAATAAGAATGGCTGGATTATTAGCAGACACATGTTCAGAATTGCACCTTCTTTGGCATGTTATTTGTATATAATAAAGCAACTGTCTCATCTCAGGTCCTTAGGTCACGCCAAATTGTTTCTGACTGAAAATTAGATTCTACACCTGTAACAGGGTTTATTTTTTGTGAGGAACTGACGTATTAAGTAATGGCAGACCACTCTAATGCAGAAGGATTTAGTTATTGGAACAAACAATACCATTTCAGTAAGACATCTATTTGATTTTTGACATGATTGGCTACTGTGTAAAAGGAATGAACCCAGGTAAGTTACTAGCAAAGACCACAAAACCAATTGCTGGCTTTATTAAATGAAAAGACAATGTAGGTGACAGGGGTACCTTTTTCAGAGATGGTATTTAATAATGATATGAACATAAGTTTAAAACAGTTTATGCCCCCCCCCCATTCAGAAGATTTGTGATATGCTAAAAGGGATAGTACCTTACTAATCACATGAAGCATGTGTGACTGGGGAAGGAGCCATATTCAAAGGATCATGTGGCATAGTGCAAAGCAGAAAGGGTGAACATGCTAAGGACCCCTCTTGCATGCAGGCAGCGGCTGTATATTGTGGAAATTATGGAGGCTGCAGAGGCAATATTATTTACCACTTCCAAAACAGTATGCTCAACATAAGGATGATGGTGGAAACAAAACACAAGTTTCTGAACTTCAGGAGGGCAGATTTTTTAAAAAAATGGGTGACTGCCTTAGAGATGACCTAGCAGAGGATGATGACTTGGGTGGAGTGGAGAAACAGTGGGCTAAGCTAAGGGAAGTCACTGTGAAGATAACAAATTTCTGTGCAGAGGAAGTGAGCAGAAGAAAGAGAAAAAGAGACCAATATGGTCTCAAAAGAAGTGGCTGAAAAAAGTAAAGACTAAAAAGGTAGCTTTCTGGAGGTATAGAGGGACTCAGAGGGAAGAGGTCAAGGAGATGTATCAGAAGAATCAACATGCGGTTGGGAGAGCAGTGAAGAGCATAAAGGCTCAAACTGATGAAAGAATAGCCTAGGGGCAACAGAAGGGAACAAGACAATTTGTAGGTACATAACTGAAAAGAGGAAGACTAGGGGAGGGATTGTGAGGTTAACAAATGCAGGGGAAATATGTAGCAGAGGATCAGGAAAAGCAGATATCCTGAGCAAATACTTTTGCTCAGTCTTCGGCGAGGAAGGGGAAAGGGATTGGCAACACAAAAGCAAAAGGGGCACTAGAGCGAGGGAGGTAGGTGGAAGTACTTTTACAGAGGAGGGAGTACTGAAGGGACTCACAAATCTGACAGTGTACAAAGCTATGGGGCAAGAAGGGGTACACCGAAGGGTATTTAAGGAGCTCTGGGAGCTTCTGGTGGCACCTCTGGCAATCTTTTTTAACAACTCACTGGAAACAGGAGTGGTTCTGGAGGACTGGAGGGGGGCAGATGTAGTATTGCTTCAGAAAAGCAGTAGCAGTGGGGAGACTGGCAACTATAGGCCAGTCAGCTTGGCATATTGGTGGTCGGGAAGTTAATGGATTTACTGCTAAAGGAAAGGATTGTGGACTATCTTAAATCCAGTGGGTTACAAGAACATGAAACAACATGGATTTACATGGGGAGAGGTCATGTCAGACAAATCGGATAAGTTTATTTGAGTGGGTGACCAGGGACATAGATCAGGCTGGAGTGGTGGACATGGCCTACTTAGATTTCAGTAAGATTTTTGACTTTGTTGCCCACAGGAGAGGTATAAGGAAACTGGGCCACTTAGGAGTGGGTCCCAAGGTGGCAAACTGAATAAGAAACTGTTTATGGAATAGGACACAAGGGATGTTGGTAAAAGGAGTTCACTCAGGAGAAGTTAAGGTGACCAGTGAGGTGTCTCATGGCTCAGTACTGAGCCCAGTCCCCTCTAATGTCTTTATAAGTGACACTGCAGATGAGCTGGAAAGGAATGTCTGTCTCTTTCCAGATGACACCAACATCTGCATTAGGGTGGACACTCTACAGGGGGTGGAAAGAATGTACAGAGACCTGAGAAAAAGTGAAGAGAGGTCAAGGGCATGGCAGCTAGATTTCAGTTAGGACTGTGTTAAATTAATTTCTGCAAAAGTGAGAATTTCACTTCTACGCAATTTCAGAATGCTGTTTTCCAACTTTCATGAAAAATCTGTCTTAGAATGGCAGAATGAATGTATGGATTGTAGATTAATGTTTTAAAATGAGAAAAGAAAGTCCACAGAACTGATCACTGTCTGATCAATTCTGTGGACTTTCTTTCCTCAGTTTAAAACATTAATTCACAATTCATATATTCATTCTTCAGATCTGCGAGTCTCTGAACTGTGTAATGAATGAATAAATTATGGATAAATGAACAAACTGCAGAAATAAATTCCACAAAACTGATCACTGAAAGGCAGAATAATCACATTTCCATGGGCTTACACAGCTTAGTGAGGAGGTAGGCTTGTGCAACTTTGTTGATTGTCTGAGGTATTTGAATGAATGTGTTGTTGATTGTCATAGGTGAATGCTTTGGCTGTTCACTCTTTCTCTGTCCCCCGGGGAACTATGACCCTGTTGGGGTACTCTGAAGGCAAAGGAACCCTCTTGAGGAGAGTTCCAATCCTAGAGATGCCACAGGAAAATAATTCCTTTTAGGCTAAAGGTACCTTAGGAAGGAGTCCCAAGGAGAGATGCACACCTCAGGAGGAGGATGGAAGTGCAAAGAAACAGTTTTTCTGAGTGAGGCTGGAGGGAATTGACTTAAATAGCTCTGGCAGGCGGAGTGGCTGGTTACTCCCATCCATTGAACTACAGGCATAGCCTTTGAATTCAATGAGTTTACATAACTTAGTGAGGAGTTATGCTTGTGTAACTTTGTTGATAGTCTAAAGGTATTTAAATGAATATGTTGTAGATTGCTGCAGGTGAATACTTTGGCCATTCGCACTCTCTGTCCCACAGGGAACTACCACCTTGTCAGGGTACTGTGAATGCACAGGAACCCTCTTGGGGAGGCTTCCACCCCTAGGGATGTCACAGTAACATAATTCCTTTAGGCTAAAGGTACCTTAGGAAAGATCCCCAAAAAGTAATGAATAGCAAGTAGAGAACACACAGCCTGAGTGAGGATTAAATGATGGCAGCTAGTGATGACTGGAAACAGACATAGACCAAATTGAGCAATGACCGACAGATATCCGAACTATAGCACTTACTGTACTTCTATAAGGAGACAGGGAATGGCAAAATGGAAGGAGGGCCACCATTCAACCCCAGCTCAGAGCAGAAACCTACCTTGGTAAACATTATACTAACATAAATGTACTGTATCATGGACCACCTGTTGCAGATACTATTTAACTTTTATGACCATCAGCACGGAGGAAAGGAAAAAGACCCTATGAGGGGACTTTGGGGATCCAAGGCTTGGTATAAATTAATGATGGCTCAGCTACTGCAATTTAGAAACCTGATTCAGGGGAAGATTTATTTAGAGGAACGGCTCTCACTCTATCTCTCTAACAGGAGAGCCGTTGGGGGGCTTCCCTTGAAGGAGGCCTACCTTTCCAAGGCAGGAGAAAGAGAGCAACAACCACTGAAAAGCAGTCATCTGGCCTCCATGAAGGGATGCCTTGTAGGAACAAAACCCTTGATGGAAAATTGATTTTATTTTTATTATCAAGAATTGATTTTTAATTATTATTATGTGATTTTATATCGTATTAATTATGGGAAATGTTTATTCTAATTTCTGGTTACGTTAATGTCCCACAAATTTAGCTGTAAAAAGAAAAACTAGTAAAACGTTGGACAGCAAAAATAGAATATAGCATACAGAAGGCAACTTCAGAAAAAAAATGTTCCAGTGAAGTCTTCTTTTAAGAGGTTGTGGATCCATCAGCTGCAGGGTCCAGGTCACGATGGCATAACCGGAGGAGCCCTCCCCCCACCACCCAAACTGAAACAAGCAGAGGTTGTGGATCCGTCGGCTGCAGGGTCCAGGCCGCGAGGGCATAACCAGAGGAGCCCTCTCCCAACCCCCGAACCAAAACAAGAGGTTGTGGATCTGTCGGCTGCAGGGTCCAGGTCATGAGGGCATAACTGGAGGAGCCCACCCCCTGAACTAAAACAAGCAGAGGTTGTGGATCCATCGGCTGTAGGGTCCAGGTCATGAGGGCATAACCAGAGAGCCCTCCCCACCCCCGAACCGAAACAAGCAGAGGTTATGGATCCGTCGGCTGCAGGGTCCAGGTCACGAGGGCATAACTGGAGGAGCCCACCCCCTGAACCGAAACAAGCAGAGGTTGTGGATCCGTCGGCTGCAGGGTCCAGGTCACGAGGGCATAACTGGAGAAGCCCTCCCTCCACCCCCGAACTGAAACAAACAGAGGTTGTGGATCCATCGGCTGCAGGGTCCAGGTTGCGAGGACATAACCAGAGAAGCCCTCTCCCCAACCCCCGAACCAAAACAAGAGGTTGTGGATCTGTCGGCTGCAGGGTCCAGGTCACGAGGACATAACTGGAGGAGCCCACCCTCTGAACTGAAACAAGCAGAGGTTGTGGATCCATTGGCTGCAGGGTCCAAGTCACGAGGGCATAACCAGAGGAGCCCCCCCCCCCTGAACCGAAACAAGCAGAGGTTATGGATCCGTCAGCTGCAGGGTCCAGGTCGCAAGGGCATAACCGGAGGAGCCCACCCGAACCGAAACAAGCAGAGGTTGTGGATCCGTTGGCTGCAGGGTCCAGGTCACGAGGGCATAACTGGAGGAGCCCTCCCCACCCCTGAACCAAAACAAGGTAGAAGACCGTGCATAATTCCTGAAGGAGAGCTTCTCTACAGCTGTTGTTATTGGTGCGTTTTAAATTCGAATTGCCTTTATGTTGACCCAACAGTGGAGATAGTTTTTTAAGCTGGATTTTATTTTACTTTAGGGATATTTTTGCCTTTATGTTCGGTGCACCTTAAGAGGGTTTTTATTTAGCTTTAGGGGATATTTTTGACTTTATAACTGGTGCGGCTTAAGAGACTTGTGATTTACTTTAGCACTGTGTATCTATTAATCTACCCCTGCCTTACATAGACTGAACTTCATCTGCTAGATATATTGCAACCTAAAGTCAAGTATGTTTGAACTTTTGCTAAGGCACCTGTTGTGACTGCAGCTAGTCTGCTGTTTTTATTTAATACTGCATCAGACTGTATCCTCTGGGAGAGCAACAGCACAATCAGACTCTCCAAATCAGACACTCCATTTTCCTAGTCCTCGTACTTACTCTAGTTAGGAACCTTCTGAAAAACAACACTGTACTTGTATATAAAAAATTAATTAACTCCCTATTAGTAACTCCATCTCCTACAGTCTTAGGAAATACAGTCTTAGGAAACCTCAAGTCCACACCCACAGTCATTGTAGCTACCAAGTTAGAAAATATGCAAATGCCTTACTCGGTCTGGCTATAAAATTCATTCATCTCCTTTCTCCACAGCAGAGGTTGTGAATCCATCGACTGCAGGGTCCAGGTCACAAGGGCATAATGGGAGGAGCCCTCCCCCCACCCCCAAACTGAAACAAGGTATGAAGATCACGCATATTTCCTGAAGGAGAGCTTCTCTACAGCTGTTTATTCCATGATGCAGCCTAGCGACTACTCCCTCCCTGCCCCAATACCCTCCACCCTTAGTCAGCTTTTCTTTTATTCAAGAGTATCTCACGATATCGGTAATGCGTCATGGGGGGTCACATTTTCCTATCTCCCTTGTTTTCCCATCCGCACTTTATCTTCACTGACCACCAGAGGTCGCGCTTAAGTTCGAACTCGCCTATTCCTTGTCGGTTCCCTGCCTTTTGCATCTTTCACTACCACTAGCTCCTTTATACCTCTTTGCCCACTCTCCCCCTGCTTATTCCCCCTAATTACTCCTGTTGAATTATGCACACAAGTGTTCACTAGCTACCTTACTATCGGTCTCTTACTACTTGCAGCAGGGGACATACATCCTAACCCTGGCCCCTCAAACCTACCCATGGTGCATTCAACAGCAGGCCCCTACCCTAACACAACCCCTAACCCCACTGGAGACCACCTTCCATGGGGTCTGCACCTCCTGCACCTAAATATACGTAGCTTGCTCCTTAAACTTGACTCCCTCCAGTTACTCGCAGCACACTATGCCCCTGATGTCATCATCCTCTCTGAAACTTGACTAAACAAACAAGTGCCTGACTCCTCGATTGCTATTCCAGGCTTTGCAATTGCCTGTCAGGACAGGTCAACTAGAGGCGGTGGTGTGGCTATCTATGTAAACTCTTATCTGCATTTCTCAACAGCCCTAGCCAAAGCTGAACCCAATGCCTATGAAATTCTCTTGCTTCAAATGACTGTCCCCTTCTCCCTCCCTATCTACATAGTTGGAGTCTGTTGCCAGCCTGGCTTCCCAGCTTCGTCTGTCACCAATCTCCTAGAATAAACTGCCTCACAAACCCCTATTGGTGAACTTTATGTCATGGGCGACTTCAATCACAACTGGCTAGCTCCCTCCTTCAACAAAATCCGGAAGGACATTGCCTCGCTTAACCTCTCACAAACCATCTCCGAGCCCACATGCCTAAACTCCAAAATGGGAAACCACTCACTACCTGACTGGGGCCTCACCAGTCACCCCCACTGGGTTACCACTTCAGCGCTCCTACCCGATTCCCTAAGTGATCACCACTTTATTTATCTAGTCTGGAAAATCCATCAACCTTGTCCCACTCCAATGTTCATATTCCAATGTTCCTACAAATCTCTAAACCTTGCTTCTGTGCTTGAAGACTTTGCTTTTGCTTGCTGGGAATCCCCCACCAAACCCTGCTCTATCAATGATGCCTTCCTTCATTTCTAAAACATGTTCCTCCAAGTCTGGGATGCTCACGCTCCACTGAGTCGCTCCAGGGTACATGGCTATCACCTGCTCTGGATCACCCAGGAACTGACAGCCTGCCAAATTGACCAGTACGAAGCATGGAGCACTCCCAAAACCTCAAGCTCCCAAGTGACCTTGTCATCTATCGGTCTCTAAGCAACAAATGCACCAGAGCAACCAGCCTAGCTAAAGCAGAATACTTCAGCTCCTCCCTTCGTTCCAACTTAAACTGTCCATCCAAATTATGGAAGGTTATTCACTCCATCTTCTCCCCCCCAACTGCCCACCCTCCCCCTCTTCTCCTCATGAACAATTCTCTCCTCACTGAGCCACAGGATGTCACCACTGCATTTAACACATATTTTTCCTCCTGTGCCTTGGCCATCCTCTCTTTCCTGCCCACCTCGGTGCCACTCAGTCTTCCTCCCATGTGTTCTAATTCCAGTGGGTCCCCACCTTCACCTTAAAAGTAATCCTGCCAGTTGACTTCCTTGAAGCCCTTCAGGCCTTCGACACAACATAAGGTAAATCCCCTGATGGCCTCAACTGCAATCTCCTTCACCTCTCTGCCCCAGCCATTGCAACCCCCCTCGCCACCTTCTTAAACCTCTCCTTTTCCTCTGCCACTATCCCCCAGGTCTGGAAGCAGGCCATTATCATCCCCCTCCCTAAAGGGGGCATCACCACCTCCCCCTCAAATTATCACCCTATCTCCCTCCTCCCTGCACTCGCAAAGCTGCAAGAACACTTAGTGCTCAACCAACTCACCTCCTTCCTCTCTGACACCAATGTCTTCACGCTGTTCCAGTCTGGTTTCATTAAGGGCCATTCCACAGCCTCCTCCCTGGTTAGGTTCACGGATTCCATCCTCTCAGGCATGGACAAAGGGTTGATCACCTCAGCCATTTTCATAGACCTTGCCAAAGCTTTCGATATGGTCTCCTACCCTCTGCTACTTCAATGTCTCTTGGAAGCGGGCCTAGCTGGCTCAGCTACCAATTGGTTCAAAGCCTACCTTGCTGACAGAACTCAATCAGTTAGAATCACCAACGTCACCTCTTCACTTCTCCCTATAGCCACTGGAGTTCCCCAGGGATCAGTACTTGGCCGTATCCTGTTCTCCGTGTTTCTAAATAACCTCCCTCTGTTGTGCTCATCCATGTCTATTCAAATGTATGCAGATGATAGTGTCCTTTTTGCCTCGGTCTCCTCCCCAGAAGAGGTAACAGCCAACCTCCAGGCTGACTTCAACAAGGTACAGTTATGGTTTAGCTCTCACCAGCTCTCTCTCAATGTGAACAAAACTACCACCATGACCTTTGCCACTTGGCAACGTCTAACCAGGCTTCCTTCCCTCCCTACCTTCCACACCCTTGATGGGACGGTACTGGAGAACGTCACTTCCTTCCGCTACTTCGGGGTTTGGCTCGACCGTCACCTGTCCTTCTCTGACCATATTGATGCCATCATAAAAAAACTGTGCCCCAAGCTTGGGGCCATTTACAGGAACTGCAACTACCTCCCTCTCATGGCCAGGCGTGAGCTAGTGCACAAGATGATCCTCCCCTCTTTTGACTACTGCGACATAGTATACAGTGCCGCTCCCAAATCTACCTTATCCAGACTGGACATACTTTTCCATGCCTTCTGTTGCTTCACCCTCGATACCACCCCCAGCACCCATCACTGCAACCTCTACCATGCCCTCATATTCCCTTCCCTCGAAAACCGTCACCTGCAGCACTGTGCTAAATTTGTAGCCAAATTGTGGCATGACGCCCTGCCTTATAACTCTCTACCTTAGGTACCCCAGCTCCCCCCCCTTCTCATGCCCTCAGATCCCTCGATGACCGGAAGCTTCAAATCTCTAGGCAGAAAACCACTATTGGGTAATCTGCCTTCTCCTACCGCTTCCCCAAACTCTGGAATGAACTCTCTCCCCAAATTCGCCACTCCTCCTCTACCCACTCCCTGTCTTCATTACTAACAAACTACCTCTCGGTAAATTGCTCCTGCACTTAAGCCACAAAGGCATCCCCTTTATCTCCCCCCGATTGCCTGACCAGTGGCACCTAGCTTATGCTATGGAAGCTGGCTTATCTATACCAACTTCAGACTTCTAGTACATGGGCTTTGCCCTGTCCTAAACCCTCCTTGATACTTCCAAATCTTCACATTTTCTCCACTCAGTGTCACACCTCATCTATCCAATACTATACCATTCTGTAATATAATCTATGCCTGCCTAGTGTTGTTGTTGAACTGTACTGTTTGTCTTGTCCCTATTCCATCATACAATTGTATCTTGCAACTGCATAACTGAAACTTTCTCTGTAAACTATTCAACTGAATCCATCTACTGTATTGCTGTAATTGTGCTCAGCTATGTTCTACTGTTTTCCCCGTATATATAACTCTTGATAACCTGCGTGTTATCTCTCACTGCACCCTCACCCCCCCAGGCCGCACCAGGAGACAAGCATCATTTTGCTCAGTGTGCCATCCTGGTGAAACAATTTCAATAAATAAATAAATTTGAAGTCCCGTGAGACTGGCCTCTCCACAGAACAAGGAATGTCACGTGCCTTTGAACAGCTGCTAGTTAACCAATCTAACAGACAGGTTACCATGGTAATCACATTCCAGGGAAGACACTTTTATTAAAATTCATGGTTTTTGTACCAACCAGTATCTGGTGCAGCAGCCTGCTATGTTCCTTAAAGAAAAAAAGTCCCATTACTTTGTACATTAATAAGAGTATTTTGCTTATAAAAATAACACACAGGGGTCAGCACAACATTTGTTTTTACTTTAATATCATAAAAATAACATGCATATAAAAGGCATAGATCTCACCCAGTATAAGCAGCAATGCAGGCATGTGCAAAATGTGGTTGTCCAAGATGTAGTGAAAAGCAGGTCCATAAAGTGTTAGTGACCGTACAACTCTGGTCACATTGGGGTACATGACTTGCCAGCTCTGTTCCTCTTTTTGGTGATATATATTGAAATTTAGATCCATAGGTGGTCAATAATAAGTATTTTTGTACAATACACTACTATGTGGGATGTAAGAAGAGCACACCTTTCATAATGACTCTGTGGCATTTATTATGTATAATGTTGTATGGATATCTTTAAATTTTACATTTATTGATGATACTATGTAATCATTTATTGTTTGTATGCAATGTATTGCATGAACGTTGTGTCTGTATGTTGTTTCATTCAATATGTTATTGTATATCTGAGAATATTTTTCTTGTCAGCATGTTTCTTTTTAAATATGGTGTTGGAATCTTTGTTGCAGTAGGTCACTTTAAATCCTGATTGGTTCCTTGGTTTTAAAAGGAGCTACACTGCATGGTTTGATATGCTCCGAAGAAGACCACCTATCAGTTGCTACGTAAGCATATCCGGAAGTGTTTTTTGTCCATGGTCAAGCTGGACAGAGTGGCGGCATGAGTGGTTGGCATTTTTCTCTGTGTTTGCAGTTTAGTAGTTTCATTTCGGCATATTTACTATCCCAGAACTGGTATTATATGCACTATGCATTTCCTGCTCTTTTTATGGGGTTCATGGGATAGCTGTACTGTGTTTTGCCAAGACGCCATTTTGCATGCAAGCCCACTCTCTTATACAGTCACTAACACTTCATGGACCTGCTTTCCACTACATCTTGGACAACCAAATTTTGCACATGCCTATATTGCTGCTTATACTAGGTGAGATCTATGCCTTTTGTATGTGTGTTATTTTTATGATATTAAAGTTAAAAACAAAATTGTGTTTACCTCTGTGTGTTATTTTTACTGGGATCCTGCTATCAGCTCCTGGGGTATAGGGCACTTCTCCTGTTTAAGGAGCCCTCTACTTCCCATTTTCTGTGGAGTATACTTTTCCTTTTCTTTTGCTTATAACTTTGAAACCCTATATGGTGCGAATCTGAAAATGTAACAGATGACAAATAGTAGTATAGTAAATAAGCTTACCAAGTTTCATAAGTGCAGGACTAAGGGTTCAGGAGTTATGTTTAAAACTTATTTTAATATTATTTTCTTATTAAAAATGAAACAAATCTAGTATCCCATGATAGCTCACATGCTGAGCAGTCTGACAGTAAGACTCTTAAGTTTGTATTTTGTTCCTATAGAGAGAAAAAAAACATCTGAAAGAATCTTTTTGACAGTTTAAGATGTATGTCTTTAAGCAGAACAAAGAACCTCATGTGTTTCTACAAAAAAGTAATGTTTAAAGACTTTAACAATAGATGTTTCTTACAAATCTTATATCATTCTGTAGCTTTGAATATTTAGAGCAAGACTATCAGTTTATTTTAAAAAGTGTTATTAAAATTATGAAGTTATAACCCTTAATAGTGTAACTTAAAAAATATCAGTGCAATGAAAATAAGATTCATACCAAAATGATCTGCTTGATGTAAAACATCTGAATATGTAAGTTTAATGTTTAAATTAGGTTAAATGAAAAAGTTATCACGAGAAATAATTTTGGACATAAAACCAGTTCTGAGGAAAAAGGAATGTCTTAGAAGGCATGTCTGTATGTCATCATTTATCATCTAAGAAGTCCTACCTTTTTGGTGACTCAGTCCAATCAAAATCTGGTGATATCATCACCAGGGCAGTTTGATAATAGTGACTTTGTTTGACTACACCTCAGTCTGAGCCAACCAGCAATGCAGAAGGACCTATGTTAGTCTAAGTAAGAATTCTAATGGCTTTATCATTGCAGCTAGGCCAAAGAGCTTTGGGCCATGCCTGTTTGGAATAAGGGACTAGCTTAAGGATAGCCAGAAGTGTACGCAGTGCTGCCATGAGATCCAGATGCAAGAACCAGATGCAAGGACATTCTTATTGTGTATGAAGCAAGGTCTGTGTTTTATTTGCTGAACATTTTGACTAAAGTAATGTCACCTGCCAATGCCTAGACCAAAGACTTAACCATAAGTTTCACAGCCAGACACAAGCTGTAGCACTGTGGGAAGGAAGTTTAGTTGTCTTGAGGTCATGACAGATTAAACATGAATAATCATTAAAGTTCCAGTTGTTGAAACAACTTTGCTATTCACAAGAACGTTCTTTGAATCCAGTATTACTATGGACTGTGCAGACTGAAGCTGTGTTCTACAAATCCAAGAACTGACTTTTGGTAAAGTGACTTTCAGCAAGAGAAATTTACTAATGTTTGTCCATGCCAAAAAGTTCCAGGGTCAAGAAAAAGATTAGCTAAGAGACTTTTCATCCAGAGCCAGACTCAACCAAGAGTTTTAAGTTGAGAGAAGAACCACTTCTACAACTAGAAATGCAAGTATAATTTTATATTACTTGTACTAATTAATTTTTTATTAATAGTTAAGTAATTTAAATTGGCTTATCTGGGAAAGTAACAAGGAAATGTACTTTTAACTATAGAACCTGGGTATCTAGTTTAAGCTTTAAACTAAGAACTATTTTGCATGATCTGAAAAGTTAAAACTGAGTTTCTTGAAAGTATAATACAAAACACTAATGTAATGAGTTGTTGCAAGTTCTTATGCATGAAGGTTATGCTAAATACTAAGTATGATACAAGTTTAGTATAACTATTACCATTTATTATGCTGAATATTGCATATTCATTTGAAATGTTTATTTGCTAAAATTAGTTTTATTAGTTTGGTGGATTATCTGAAACAATTTTGTTGCAGTTTACAGTTATGCTTGATATTTATGCTAATGAGGAATGTTTAGAATTATTGTATAGATGTAAATAAAATATTGATTTTTCATATAATTATATATAAGTGTGGAAAGCAGTGTTATTTTCCGTTATATTTGAATCTAGAGAACATAGGATAATATCATAATTGAATTTTTTATTATTTTTGGTCATTTTTGAAAATAATTTTTGGGTAAGGCCCAAGGTGAATTCAAGTGTATCATTGTAAAAAGTGATATTATAAGACTTTGTTCTGACAGCCTAGGGAGGGAACCTAACCCTTGGAGGGGTAAGAGATAGGGAGAGGTGGGCAAAATTTGTTATTTCCACCGTAGCAGAACTTCCATGAAAAATCACAACTTTGCCCAAAGTTTCCAAACTTCCACCTGTAACAGATAAAACATTCTTCTGACTATGTTTGGGCAAATTTTTGTTTTGTCCCACTTACAAGATACTTTCCCTGTGGTGTCTATTGGCCCCGCCACCAATTGCCGATCGATGCCAGATGTAGAATAAATTAATTCCCTGGTGGCTAGTGGTCCCTCCTCCCACCTGATCACCTGCCTCATATTTAAAAAAAAAAACAATCCCTAGTGATTAGCAGTCCCTCCCCCCACCTGAACACCCATCCAGCCAGGACATCATGCCCTGTTGCCCGGTGTAAATAACCCCATCCCGATCTCCCATATACTAAAAATAAATAAAATAACATTTCTCCCTGGTGGTCTAATGAATCCCCCTCCCTATCCCCAATCCCCAGTCCCTGAATTAGAGTTTTATTCCCTGGTGGTCTAAAGCACCCCTTGCCCCTCAATCCCAGCAGACAGTGTCCCACCAACCCACTTCTCCATCCCAAACCTGAGTGGGTGCCCAGCAGAGCCCTCCTCTCTCCTCCATTGCCAGCCACCCAATGAGCTGTCAATGAATGAGCGCATGCTTGTACAAGCAGCTCATGCCTCATTACATTCCTGGGGTGTGCTCTTACCAGGCCATAAACCACACCTCATCATGTCTTGTTCCTTACATACTATTCATTTATCATCACAAGCCTCCTTATGTAGTTTCAGAAAATGTTTCAACTGATCCACATGATAACTCTCATTCACTGTCAGATACCTCTTTTCTTTGGCTGGAATGAATTTCATTTCTAGCTGCAATGAGCAAAACAGACAATAAATATTTAGGTACTGTAGACAGTCTGTATTATGAAAATATGGAAGTGCATTTTATGCAGTTACCAAACATTAAATAAATACAAAAAAATAAAATAAAAATATAGGGTCACAAAGGGTAAGACAGATTACACTATATTCAGAGTGCCTCAGCTTATGTCTTATCTAGAACTCAGCTCCATAAACACATTAAAACACATTTTGATGGCTCTTGGCTCCCAGTCCACAAGGGGGTGACTTTAAAGATGCATTCATTTGTTTATAAGGCCCTTCATGGCCTTGCTATCTGTCAGGCAGATCAAAATCTGTCTGTATGGCAGATGCCATCTCCTCCCCCCTCCCCATTGCCATGGGAGTCCCCCAGGGATCGGTACTTGAGCCTCTCCTTTTTTCAGTCTTCCTCAACAATCTCCCTCAGTTTTGCTTATCGACTAACATACACAAGTATGCCAACGACACTGTACTGCTCACAACTGGCAAATCAGTCCCTGATGTCACCGCCAGGCTCCAGCTGGATTTCAACAATGTACAACACTGGTTAAGTGAGCACCATCTCTTCCTAAACTCAAAGAAAACAGTCTCCATGACATTCGGTACTAGGCAGAGGTTGGCAAGGCTCCCATCCTTACCCACCTTTTACACCTTCGATGGGACTGTATTAGAAGACACCTCTTCCTTCTGCTACCTTGGAGTTTGGCTGGATAGGTACCTAAACTTCTCCATCCACATTGATGCCATTCTAAAGAAACTCTGGCCTAAGCTAGGGGCCCTCTACCATAACAGAGTAGTATCCCTCGTCCAGCTAGGCATGAACGGGTACATAAAATGATAATCCCAACTTTCGACTATTGTGACATTGTTTACAGAGCTGCCCCTCAAATCCTCCTTACCCAGGCTGGAACCTCTCTTTAACTCCTTCTGCCGGTTTGCCTTGGATGCCCCTGCTCTGACACACCACTGCATCTTTTACCACTCTCTAAATGTTCCCTCACTTGTTGACAGGAGAACCTTGCACTCGGCAAAGTTTACCTCAAAATTCTGGCTAGGCTCGCTCCCCCCCTTACCTCTCCACCTCCTTATCTGCCCCTCACCCCTCCAATTACACCCTCCCATCTGATAACACTTGTTCTCTGAATATACCTTACAGAAATACTACATCTGGCCAAATAGCATTCTCCCATCACCTACCTAAGCTCTGGAATCAACTACTGACCCAAATCCACCACTTCTCTTCAGCCTATTCTCTCTCTACATCCCTAGCAAACTACCTAGTGATGAACTGCAACTGCACCTAGACCCACGGGGCCCTGTCTAGCTATTGGTTTATACCTCCTCCTTCCTCCAGCTGGGCCAAACATGTCACCCTATCCTAACCCCCTTGCAACCTAGCACTTTCTGCAACCTAGCACTTTCTCTCACCTCTCCTGTATCATCCCCTTCCTGCGTACCTTATTACTTTATCTCCTGCCAGTCTCTCTCTATTTATCCTAGTCTAGAAATGTTATTAGCTTGTTGTTGGTTGTAATCCTGTACTGTTTGTCTATATGCTGTTAAGCTATTTCCTGATGTAGGTATCCTGTTGTATTACTTATTGTTCCTACCACCCTTCCCCCAGGATGTACCGTGAGATGAGCTTTTATTGCTCATTGTAACCTTCCTGGTGAAAGATTTCAATAAATAAATAAATACTGCAGACCTGTAGGCCCAAATCTACTACAGTTTTATGTTCTCACTCTTTTTTTAAATAGTATTCTGTCTCCTTTCACTACTGACTTAGCCCCATTCAGGACTGGTCCCCCCAGACCCATTCCTGGCTTCTATGGGGCTTAGCTGCTGCTCTTGCCCCAGTGTCCTCAGCGAGAGGACTTTGGCAGAGCCCAGTTGCTGGTGTGGAGCTAGCAAGAGACTGGTCCATCATCCTGCCAGGCTGGGGATTTTCTACCTTGATTTTCTCCCATGGGCATGGGTCAAGTGCAATAATGCATTCTCCACACACCACCTCTACTGCTTGGCCCTTGGCATTGATGGGCAAGTCATCTTCCCTGACGCTGCACTGTGCTACCACCTGGAAAAAGTATGTGTGTGCTGCTGAGCAAGACATCCTGTCCCCCCACCCCAAGGGAGGAGAGCAGTACTCAGGATGTTTAATTCTCCATCTCTGGCTGGCCTCCAAGTGACCTATGTCTATTTCTGAATTGGGTCACTGGCTTTGAAGAAAGTGAGGCACCCAGTGCCTCAACCCTCCATGCCATTGGGCCAACTTTATTCTCACACTCTTAACTTATTTTGTGTTCCTAGATCTATCTAATTGGAAAACTAAGGTATATCAAACATTTTGTACAGTATGTATGATCCTAAGCTCTGAAACTCTTTCTTCCACCTTTCATTCAAGGCCCATTCACCTTAAATTATTTTCAGTCAAAATTAAAGGTTTAACTGTTTGAACTGGCTTTTATTACAGGGTGGCCATTCTTACATAGAAACTTAGAATATACCAAAAGACAAGACAATTGATCCACATAGTCTGCCTCTTTTACCCTATTGTACCTCAGGATCTACTGTAATGTCTAGTTGGGTTTATTGATTTCTTCTCCCCTTTGTACTCTGTCTTACTGCTTTTTCTCTGTATAACTATTAAGCACTTTTCTCAGTCCCAGCCATGTTTGAAACCATTAGAGGCTCTTGCACCCACCACCCCTGCTGGGAGGTTGTTCTATGGTTCAACCACTCTCTCTGTAAAATAAAACTTTTTCACAGTCATCCTGATACTCCCACTGCTAGCTTCAACTGATGTCCCTGTGTTCTTAATTTGCCAGTCTGGTCAAATGTTTCCCCACAAGCTACATTGCTGAAATCTTTCAGGAACTTAAAGGTCTCTATCATATCTCCCCTCCCCTTCTGGTCTCCAGTGACTTGAGTACATGTTCAGTACCTTATGCAAATCCTCATATGATTTGCCTGCTGGCCCTGGATAATTGTTGTTACCCTACTCAGTAACGTCTATAGCATGTCTGTTTTTTATTAGGTGGGTGCTCCAGAACTGGAAACAATATTCCATTTGCAACCTCACTAGTGATCTATAAAGAGGCAATGTCACCTTCCTCCTGTTATCAGACCTCCTTCCAATACACTCAACATTCTGGTTGCCTCAATATAGGTCTTGTTACATTGGCTAGATTGTTTTAGGGAGTCATTTATGATGATTCCCAGTTCTGTTTCCTCAGTGGTAGTGTACAAGTTGGCCCCTGTATATCGATATCCCATCGTTTCTTCCTGGAATTCCTGTCACCATGTGCATCACCTTGTACTTTCTGGTATTGAATTTCAACTGGAAAACTTTGGATCACCTTTATAATTTTAGCAGGTCCATTTGCAGCTCCCTAACAACGTCCTCACTGTCTACCCTTCTCTGAGCTTAGTGTCCATCTTCAAAGATACTGTACATATTTTGCCTTGTATTCTTTCTCCTATATCACTGATAAACATTTTGAAAAGGGTCAACCCCAAGACGGAACCCTATAGCACCACACTATGACCACCCACTCCCATGACTTGACACCATTTACCACCATACTCTGTTGTCCTCCTCCCATCCTTCCAGCTAGCTTCTCAGCCATCTAATGAGATACTTCCAATTCACTGATTTGGGCACTCACCAGCAATTATAAACTTGGACTCCGACCTCTTAATAAAAATTTAAAAAATCTTTTATTTAAAGCACAGGAAAACCCATAAGGACAATCACTTGACATGTTTGGGATCACTTCTGACCCTTTAGATAAAGGGTCAGAAGTGATCTGAAACATGTCAAGTGATTGCCCTTATGGATTGTCCAGTGCTTTAAATAAACGTTTTTTATTTTTACCACGAGATTGGAGTCCGAGTTTATAATTTCTGGGGAGTGTCTGAATTTGTGAATTGGAAGTATTGCAGTATTTTCTGGTGCATCTCCATCCCAGTGCACACCTTTGAACTGTGTAACATCTAGCTAGATATTCCACTGTTTCCATATCCTCTAACTTCTTCAACAACTTCTGTGAGGCACCAAGCTGAATGTCTTGCTTAAGTCAAAAATGGAACAAATGCATGGCCTATCCTTTGTTCACTGTCCTAGTTACCCTGTAAAAGAATACTATCAGTTTGGTCTGTCAAGACCTCTCTACCATGGACATGTGCTGTTTACTATCCTGGAGTCCATTTCCCTCCATTTACTGTAGTCCACCATGTTTTCTTTGAATAGTGCCCCCCCTTAGTTTACCTGCTATGGAGGTGAGACTAACTGGTCTGTAGTTTCCTCTTTGCTCTTTGTCTCCTACCATGTGAAGCAGGACTATGTTCACTGTCCTCTGATCTTTCAGAACTACCTGACTGTAGAGAGCTGTTGGGCAGCCCTGCCAGGGGTTCAGCCAGTTACAATTCCATTTTTTTAGCACATTCTGGTGCATTCCATCTTGCTCTGGAACTATGTCTATTTTAAGCACTGCTAACCTTTTTCTGGCCCTTTCTCTTGTAAACACCACTTGCCCCATTTCTAAAATCACTTTTGCAGCAAACTTTATGCCACTTTCAGGCAAGGGCCATCTATCCTCTACTGTGAACACAGATTAAAAATATTCATTTAGAATGGCTGCTTTCTGCTCATACTCTTCTATTACCCTTTTCCCTTTAGTCAGCCTAATATTTCTGCTTCTAACCTTTATTTTTTTTCTGATGTACCTAAAGAACTGTTTTCCCTCTCCTTGGTACCCTCTGCAAAATACAGTTCTATATCTACTTCTGTGTCCCTAACCACATTATTGGCATCCCTCATCCATAACTGATTTTCACCCCATTTCTTGTCTTCCTGTTTCTCTTACTGCAATTGTTCAATAATTTTGCACTGTTCTTTAAACAAAAAAAAATTAAGGCACTGTTCAAGCAAATTCTTTTAAGAATCCTGAATTAGTAACATAAGCATTAGTCAAGAATACATATTTGTGGCAGGTCCAGTGGTGCTGAGGGCTGAGGCACTGGTCAGGGCACCTCTCACCTTGCCAGTGACTGGTGTTTGGGAATGAGCATGGGTTATCAGAAGTTGGCAGGGGAGGAGAGGGATTGAGCATCCGATGTACTGCTCTACATCTCTGGGGTGGGGAGTCCACAACAGTTAGTGCCTGATTGCCCCATGGTGTAGGCAGGGGGACAAGATGCTAAGCTGTGCTCTGGGGAGAAGTTTGGGGCAGACACCAGTAGGGAGTGCATGTGGACATGTGCACACTCCCCTTCATTGGTGTCATTGCACCCCCTTAGCTCAGCAGAATGAAAAAATAAAAAATGTCTTCCTGGTCAGATGGCTTGATGGCCATCCAATGGTGCACCATCTCAGGGGAGTTGCCGATCTGGATCCAGATGGGTGAGTGAGTTGGGGGCTCCCCACCACCCTGCTATGGTGGGTAAGCTGCAGGGGCTACTGGGAATGTCCCTAGGAGTGCAGGGCAGTAGAACGGTAGCTGGAGTCCCAGAGGTTGCCTGGATGGGAGCAGACCAGGTAAGAGAGCAGAAAAAGAGACAGCAAAAAAAATAAAGAATGCATATTTGTTTCCACTATTCTTTGCAGAGTAAGTTATTGCAGGTTTGTATGTCATTAAGTTGAAAGGCTCTCCCTGTAGGTTTGAATAACCCTTATAGGGTACTGAAAAGTCTAGAGATTAGGTAAAGTACATCATGCATTTTTTATGAACTTCTTCTATGACTACTATTAACTGAATCAATTACTAACTTACTTTTCCATCAATTAATGATGTCCTTACAAATAGTCTCTTACCAGGAAATATCAACAGTTTGCATGTCTTCAAGTCTAAAGCATATGTTTTTGCCAGCCATTCAGACTATATATTCCTTGTCTTGTATAAGATGAAACAACCAGTCTGGTGGCACAGATGGGTGAGGCACTGGCTGCCACATTTCATGCCACGCTGGCAACCTGGGTTTGGGAATGGACTTGGGTCACTCAGGGTTCATTAAGGGCAAGGCAGGATTGAGCATCCCTAGACAGATCTCCTTCCTTGGGGGGGAATAATGAGTTGTGCTTTAGACAGACACCCAGTGGCAGCTGGCTGTTGGCACATGCATGCCACCAAGAATGGGGAGTGACCTATGTCCAGGTCATGAAGCTGCCTCCACTGAGGCAAAGCCCAGCTGTTATTCTGTTGTATGTTTGTGGGTCCCAGGGGAAGAAATAGTTAAAAATGGAGCTGGTAGGCTCCATGATGGTCCCACTGCACCACACCCACCAGCCAGAATCTGAATGCTGGCTTTACAGTGGAGGAGGGAAAGTCAACGTGCTTTTTCCCTGGTCCTGCCATGGGGGGGCAACTCATGGGGGATGAACTGGGGAGGGATGATGCGGATGTCAGGGGCTGGAGAGGTGATCTCCTCTGAGGGAGGAGCCGGAGCCACCTACCAGCCCCAGGATAAAGGGTAAATTAAAAAAGAAAATACAATACAAATTCTACAGATCCTAGCCTTTCTACTTTTTGGAAAATAAATCATCAGTTTTGTTAGGGGCAAGAATTAGATTCCAGCCAATATGTTGGAGCCAAATGTTTTTATCACCCAGTAGGAGATACTTCAGAAAAATCTTTCCACACGTTAATACATTTTAATACTGAGGATATTAGGAGCCATGCAGGTGGGAGCCATTGTGCAGATCTGAAGATAATCTTTTTATTGAACAGTAACAAATAAGAACATAACACAACATGCAATACAAGTACCATATTATACGGCATTACACTGTAATTGTCCAGCCTCCAAAACACATTAGATATAATTGTAAATAGATTTTTGGGGGAGGAAAAGGGTACATATCTTACTGTCTCAATACATATATGAATTAATCCATCTCCCCATTATACAATCAATCAGTCAATCAATCAATTCTTTATTTTGCCAGGCTGAGCACCACTGAGGCAGAACACATTTGCAAGGTAGACCTGGGAAGAGTACAACAGCCACAAGTGGCCATAAAACAAGCATATAAACATGTATACAAAAGAAAATTACATACGTACTGACAGTAGGTCAACAACTTGTGAGACATATCATTGGGAGCATGTGTGTAAGACAAGCGTAAAACCCATATACAAGGAAAATTACATAAGTACATGTGCAAGTAATACAGGCCAGGTGAGGTGTAAACCGTAGTACATCAACAAGACAAATAGGTTACATGTGTATCACGTGCCAGAAGGGCAAGATAAGGGTAAGGTGCAAACAGTAGGTCAACAACTTGTGAGACACAGCATTAGAAGCAACCTCATAGATATTGTGCATACTTTCATTTGAGCTATATACAGAGTGTTAGCACAATGCATGCCAGCTATTGGAGGCTCAGTCAGTTACACAGGGCATGAAGGAAGAGAAGGGTAGGAGGAGAGGAGCTGAGCATGGGGAAGATTAAGGGAAGGAGAGGAGCATGCATGCGGGTGTAAGCAGCTGACAGGGAAGGACAGGGGGCTGAAGGGGGAGGGGGCTAAGGGGAGGAGGACCATCGGAAGATCATGTTAATGGAAGAAGTTGGAAGTAGGGATGGACAACCCATCAGATAGCTGGATTGGGTAGGTCGGCTATCTGTGATTTTGGGCCAGATAGGGTAGTTCATATAATGTACTACTCTACTTGACATAACAGTGTACTTCATGGATCAGGTAGTTTTGACAAGGGTAATGGGTGACGTTTTAAAAAACACATATTACAGAGAGCCTGTAGGGTCCTGGGACTCTTCCCAGGCTTGGGACAGGCATGAAATGGCAGCCTGTGTGGACCTTCACAAGCTCACAGCAGAATTAGGAGCATATGACACCAGGCTGACAATCTGATTAGTCAGTGGTGTATAGGCTCCATCTGCTGTGAGCCCATTGCACAGATACCAACCAGAGTGTAAAGGAATCGGGGGCTTGCTCTGCATTTTCTCCAAATTGCAACAAAAACTTAAAAAAACCCCCACAAAACTAAAACCTACACAAAGGAGCAAGGGGTTGGGACTGAAACAATCCCAAGAGGGAGGGGGAATCGGGGGATCATCTGATGGTGCAGTGCTGGGGGAAGAAGAGGTAAGGGGAAAGGAAAAAGGCACTGGTAGTTGGTTTGTGTCTCTGCAGCATAATGAAAGCCATTTAGACTGGATTGCCTTGACTATTCAGTGCCCTGAGCCCTGTCTGTAACATTAGCTACACTGTGTGTCTCTATGCAGCATAGTGAAAGCCATTTAGGCTGTATTACATTGTCTGTTAGGTGCCAAGAGCCCTGCCATTTATTTCTGTGACATAGCTACACTGTGGGTGAAATCTCTCTACAGCATAGTGAAAGCCATTTAGGTTGTATTACACTGTCCATTATCTGCCCCGATCCCTGACATTTGTTACTGTCTGTGACATGGTCTGCTACACTGTCCATCTCTGCAAGTTAGTGAAACAATATCCATTCCTTTCATGGCTGTGTCTGCTATGTCTAGTATTTCCCAGTCTAAGTCTACTAAAAGGAAACACAGTGCTGCTGCACATGCAACTGTTAATGATGTGGACAGTATGAATCATAGCACTAATGAAGAACATAGCAACAATAATCATATCACCTGAACTAAGCACTAAATGTCCTCCTCAACCAAAAAAGAATGTTTGCAATGAAATGATAGTAGAGTTTTGGAAAGAACTGACTGGAGTTATTCATAGAGGTACCGAATGTTTTGTCACATGTGACAGGATATCTCCAGCTGCTGAAGCAGATGCAAAGGAGGCATCCCCCACAGATATAATCTCAGATGGTGAGGTAGCAAATGCTGATAAAGATGGTGGTGATAGCGGGGACCAGGCTATGTCCCATATGATGATGATGATGGCACTTCCTGTTCTTCTGAATCTTGTGATGATGATGTCTGCAGTTTCAATGAGGTGGGTAAGGGAGGATGCCGCTGTAAGGCATGAGATGCAAGTGCAGAAAAAAAATCATATGCTAAACGTAACAATAAGAAAATGAGCATGAATAAGAACAATTCATGTGAACAAGGAAATGGCAGTGTAGAGTTTCCTCCAGGTCCCCTAACTGTACAAGAAATAGTGCCAGGCACTGTGGTACAAAGCACAAAAGGTAAATCTTTAGTGTGGAATTTATTTTTTATTGACCCTGCAGCCAGCCCTCAAGCTGTATGTAGTCTGTACAAAAAGAGTGTCAGTCATGATGGCAAAGTGGGAAATTTTGGAACATCAGTAGTGATACAACATGCAAAGGCAAAACACTCAATTTGGTGGGGCAGGCAAGGGACAGTGTGGTTGGTATGGGTGGTTGTGGAGGTAGTGGTGGCAGTGACCATAGTGACAATGAACGAGAAGCAGGAACTGACAATGAATCACTTGTGTCCTTGCAGTCTTCTCATTTATAGATTGTTTTCTCCTGACACCATCAAGTACTGGAAAATCACAAAGTAGTACTTCATGTGAAAAAGGCATGAAAAATACAATCCCCAAAATTAAAAATATCTTGTGATTCTCAACAACTAACATTAAAAGAAAATGTTGTGAATATATCAACATTTTCCCACAAGCATCCGACATGCCAGCTGTTAAATAGATCCATTGCAGAGGTTTGGGCCTATTGTCAACTCTCTTTTGCATTTGTTGCCCCAAAAGGTTTCCTCAAGTTCATGAATTGGATTGAACCACAGTACTCCATTCCCTGTCAAACATATTTCTCAAAAAAGGCTGTTCCACAGTTGCATGACTTGGTGTGTACTGCTCATTAAGAAGTTTTTACTCTCTGAGGTGAAGCAGGTTCACAGTACCACAGATATATAGAGCAACAACCAAACAATTGACTACATGACTGTTACAATTCATTGAGCAAGTTTTCAGTCGGAAAGTAACAATCTCTACTCTACCATAAGCAGTAGAAAGTAGACAGTTATTATGTGTCACCACTTTTGAGGAAAACCACACTACTGCAAATATTTTGCAGGAGCTGCAAAATCAGGTCCAGAAATTGCTTACTCTATATTCGTTATCTCCAGGGTTCACAGTGTCAGATAATAGTACCAACATAGTCAAAGCTGTTAGAGATGGCAACTACAACACATACCTTGTTTTGCACATTGTTTAAATCTTCTCATCCATAATTTTTTAAATGGAAACAAATATGTTGGAAACCTGTTTGATCTTGCTAGGAAAATATGTGGGCATTTCAGTCACTCTGAAAGCACAATAAAATCCTGAACTGGCTGCAGAGGTCAAACATCTTACCATTGCATACATTATAGCAGGAAGTTCCAACCCAATGGAATTCAACATTTTACATGATGGAATGGCTTCTTGAACAGAAAAAAAGCTGTACATGACTACACCATGCAGAATCAGTTAGGTAAAGTAGACATCATACTCAGGTCCAGCCGCTAGACTCTACTTGAATCTTTGGTCACCTTGTTGGAGCCATTTGAGGCTGCTGCACATGATGTTAGTGTGGACGGTGCAACTCTGAGTCAAAGTCTTCCTCAAATAAGATTTCTTCACATTTTTCTTGATGACATAAAGAAAGACTTTCAGTCAGAGGAAGACACCAGAGCAGTTATGCAGGCAGATGACTTGAGTCTCAGACTGTTGATGGATCAGAGAATAAATGCCATGTTTAAGAATGAAACCTATGTGTTGGCTAAAATGTTAGAGCCCCACTTTAAGTGGAACATTGAAGCCATCCTCCCTGCAGGGGAAGACATTGAGAACTGGGGAGATCTTCCACTTACCAAATGTGATATTACTCCACCAATGCCATTAACTGATGTACAGCAATTAAACCCAGCTGAACCTTCAGAGTGCGCCTCTGATGCAGACAATAACACATCTATCAATTCCTCACAATCACCAGTGTCATCAGTGAGGAAAAGGACATCTATAGCTACTTCATGGCCATTCTGTGTTCAGAATCAGAAAGTCAAATCACTAATGAGTCACCTGCAACAACATGGACTAGTATCCAGTAAAGAAAGTGAAGCTGGTTCATCTGCCAGACTGGTAACTGTCTCATACAGCACTATGATCCTAAAGTATTTTGCAGACCATACTGTGATATTCAGAACACATATTTAGTGCATCTGAAGGAACAGTCACTGACCAAAGAACACTGCTAAATACTATAAATGTGGAATAGCTTACATTTCTCAAAATAAATGCTGACAATTTCTCAATTGTCCAGAACACTGCATTATGGGATTCAGACCCTGAACATGAACAACAGCCTCCAAACAGTGATACTGAATATGATGACTAGGTTGTGTACCAAACAAATAGAACCATCACCACTGCCACCATGCCAGTCACATGTACCATTCTACTCCTAGTTTTTAATTTTGTCTAACATCTGTTTTAAATTATGTAACTTTGATGCCCACCCTGGGTAAAATTTCTGGAAACAACAGCAGCATCACTCAGAAGCAGCTGCATCTCTCGTACCTACCTCAGCAATGCTGAACATGGGTATAGTTTTGGAAACAGCAGCAGGCTCAATCAGAGCAGCTGCACCTCTCGTACCTGCCTTAGCAATGCCCACAATGGGTAGAACTTTTGAAAACAGCAGCAGGCTTGCTAAGAGAAAAGCCAGTCAGAAAAGACTTGCCTGCTCCTGTTGGAAGCTGAGAAACTTGCTATACTGCAGAGTACAAACTAGAACGCATTTGAATAACTGGGAACCTGGTAAAACATATAATATTGTAGGGAATTAGAGAGGAAGGTAAGCTACGTTTTCTACAGAAAGTTTCATTATTTTCTTATTGGCATTAAGAATTGCAGGATTCCATTAATGTGTAGTAATTTTATAACCAGAGGGGGTGTAATACAACTGAAGTTGCTTGATTTCTGTGCTAGACTCATAGGATTTGGAAGGATATTTGTGAAATATTTTAGAAGTGTCCTGCTGGCTAAGCAGTGAGTTTATCACTGGTTTCAGATAAAGTGTTTGCGTGTGTATTAGAAGCAGACATAGCAAATTGTCTTCACTGAAAGGCCTGCTTACATCACAGGTGTCACTAGTCAATCAATTGATTCTGGGTGGGGCTTTTATCACTGCTGTCTTAGGCAAACTACACAGAGAAAAGCCAGTCAGAAAAGACTTACCTGCTCCTGTTGGAAGCTGAGAAACTTGCTATACTGCAGAGTACAAACTAGAAAGCATTTGAGGAACTGGGAACCTGGTAAAACATAATATTGTAGGGGACTAGTGAGGAAGGTAAGCTACGCTTTCTACAGAAAGTTTCATTATTTTCTTATTGGCATTAAGAATTGTAGGATTCCATTAAAGTGTACAGTAGTAATTTTATAACCAGAGGGGGTGTAATACAACTGAAGTTGCTTGATTTCTGTGCTAGACACATTGGATTTGGAAGGATATTTGTGCAATATTTTAGAAGTGTCCTGCTGGCTGAACAGTGAGTTTGTTTTTATCCTTGGACTCAGTAGAGTGGTTTGTGTAGGAGCAGTGGTCTAGTAAATTGTGGTGTTGGTTGACTTACTATAAAGGGCAGTACTCACCAGGGTGGTGGAGCAGTGGTGTATTTGATTGTTTCTAACAGTCACCAGTGGTTGTGGCCTACCCAACCACCCCAGGCATGGCATTTCCTTTATAGCCAAGGTTCTGACATCACTTCCTTAACAGATCTTGGGGCAGAACTGTCATATTCTTAATTATCCGGCAGAGTTCATAAAGGGTAAGTACACACACACACACACACAAAAAAAAATAAAATTATATATTTCTCATTGTATATTATAAGGAAGAGGGACACGTGGGGAGTGGTGCAATGCACTGGCTGTGGGGCAGCAATTTTCCGGGAGACATTCTGGAACCTGCATTGCTGCCCTATTTGCAGGCAGCTGTCAGCTCTGAGGGAGGAGGTTGTCCACCTCCAGACTGAACTGGCAAGGACTAAGGAGGCCTCCTTCACCCAAAGAGCACCAGTTCCACAACCACTGCCTCAGAGATTGCCATGTGTGAAGAGCAGATGGACCACAGTAGGTTCTGGGAGGGTGAGGGTGGCAGAACAGAGGCGTAGCCCCCGGGTTGCACCTCTACACAAATCATATGTCAGTCTGGCAAATCAAGGTTCCTCTATGATGACACACTCATTGGAGACCAAGAAGAATGCTGGGGACATCCACAAGGGAGACCCACAAAACGGTGGCAAGGGACACCACAGGGGAAAGAAACAGCTTCTGATAGGGGACTCAATTGTTAGGGGTGTAGACCTGGGGAAGGGAGAGGAGAGGGAAAGAAAGTGTCTGCCTGGTGCCATGGCTTGGAGGGACAGGAAGCAAATCCTCAGGATTGCAGAAGCAGCATCACAGGAGAGGAAACTAGATATCATTGTCCACCTCGGGACAAATGACCTAGCTAGGCATGAGATCAGTGCAGTGCAGGATGAATTTGTGGAGTTGGGGAGGGGCCTCAGACAGGTAGCAAGCACTGTAACCTTCTCAGAGGTGCTGCCAGTCTATGGCAGGGGTGAGGCTAGGGTACTGCACACCATGCAGTTTAATGAATGGAAACTGGTACAGAGCACAGGGCTTTAGCTTCATTGGGGACTGGGGGTCCACCTGGAGAGATGAAGGTCTATACTGGCATGATGGTCTGCATCTGTCCAGGAAGGGAAACACACTCCTAGGTAGGTGACAGGTTTAAAGGCTTCCTTGGCAAGCTTTTAAACTAGCCAAGGGGGGAGGTGCTGATAGGAAACAGGAAAGTTCAAGCCTCCCCACACAAAACATGGCAGCTAGTAGGTAAACACTGAGGTACAGAGCTTTACAGAGGGCAGGACAGGGGTAAATGGAAAAATGGACAAGGGCAATAATAGTAGGGATGGGGTAAAAAAGGGTAAAGCCAACATTAAATGGAGGGCAATGAGTACCAATGCTCATAGTCTTGAAACAAGCTTCCAGAGCTAGTAGCCCTGATGGAAGTGGAACACTTGGATATTATGGCAGTCACAGAAACATGGTACACGGAGAACCATGACTGGGATGTCAACATACCAGGGTACACAATCTCAGAAGGGACAGGGAGGGTAAAGAGGAGGTGGAGTAGCTCTCATATAAGGGAAGGATCAAAGCTACAGAACTAAAAAGTAAAGAGGGAGGACAAGAGGAACTCTGGGTCACCTTGGAGACAGGGAATGGCATCACAATCCGCACAGGGGTTGTATACAGACCCCCGTCTCAAGGGGAGGAAATGGACAAGAAAATGATAGAGGGCATTCTCAAAATGGCTGAAAAAGGGGAGATACTGTTGATGGGGGACCTGAATATGTCAGATGTTAACTGGGTTACATGGACTGCAGCCACATCCAAGAGCAGGGTCATTCTCGATGCCCTACAGGGGGCATGCCTTAGACAGCTAGTGGTGGAACCCACTTAGGAGGGAGCAATATTACACCTGGTACTCTCAAATGGAGAGAGGATCACAAATGTAGAAGTCAGTAGACATCTGGGAACAAGAGACCACTGCACAGTGTGCTTTACAATAAACACGATCATGGAGACAAGCCATACAAAGACAAGGATACTGGACTTTAGAAGGGCTGACTTTGGCATAATGGGTGAATACCTGAGGAATGCATTAGCAAATGGCCAGAAAGGAGGGGTGGAAGAACAATGGAGAAAAATCAAAACTGTCATCATGGAGGCAACAAGCCTTTGTGTGAAACAAATAAAGAAAACGAAGCAGAATAAAAAATCACTATGGTTCTCAAAAGAGGTGTCAGGGAAGGTTAAGGAGAAAAAGGCTCCATTCAAAAAGTATAAGGAATCACAGACGGAGCACGACAGGGAACTGTATCAATTAAAGCAGAAAGTAGTGGGTAAGGCAGTCAGAAAAGCAAAGGCCCAAACTGAGGAAAAGATAGCCAACTCAGTTAAGAAGGGAGATAAAACCTTTTATAGGTACATTAGAGAGCATAGAAAGGTTAAGGGAGGGATAGCGAAGATTAATAAAGGAGAGGGAGGTGGGCAGAGGGAGACAGTGAAAAGGCAGAGATACTGAATGAATACTTTTGCTCAGTATTCACAAAAGAAGAAAAAGAGGAGGAGTTACCTAAACCAAACAGTAGAAGCACTCTGGATAGTGGGGTTGATGCCAGTCCATTTACAGAAGAAAGAGTACTGAAAGAACTCCTAAAACGCAAGGTGGACAAAGCAATGAGGCCTGATGGGATTCACCCTCGAATCCGAAAAGAGCTAAGGGAGTACCTAGTGACACCACTAACCACACTTTTTAATAAATCATGGGAAGATGGGATGGTACCTGAGGACTGGAGGAGGGCAGATGTGATCCCCTTCACAAAAGTGGGAGCAAGGCAGAAGCTGGAAACTACAGACCTGTTAGTTTGACCTCAGTGGTGGGGAAAATGATGGAATCACTTCTGAAAGAAAGAATTGTTGAGTACCGAGAGGCCAGAGGGGCACAGGACCCAAAGCAGCATGGATTCACAGCAGGAAGGTCATGTCAGATGAATCTAATCAATTTCTTTGACTGGGTGACCAAAGTAATTGACCAGGAAGGGGCTGTGGATATGGCCTACCTAGACTTTAGCAAGGCATTTGACACAGTCCTGCACAAAAGATTAATAATCAAGTTGGCCAGACTGGGAGTGGGTCCCAGGGTGGTAGCCTGGGTAGCAAACTGGCTGCACAACAGGACACAGAAGGTAATAATGAATGGAACACATTCTGAAGAAAGGGGGGTTACTAGTGGAGTACCTCAGTGCTCAGTATTGGGTCCAGTCCTCTTTAACGCCTTTATAGGTGACATTGCAGAGGGTCTGGAAGGAAAGGTATGCCTCTTGCGAGTGGCACAAGATCTGTAACAGAGTTGATACACAAGGGGATAGAAAGGATGAGAAGGGACTTGGCAAGGTTGGAGGACTGGTCAGACATATGGCAACTTAGATTCAATGCAAAGAAGTGCAAAGTAATGCACCTGGGAAATAAAATCCAGGAGAAGAGTACACAATAGCAGGGAGGTACTAAACAACAACAATAATGGAAAGGGATCTGGATGTAGTCATATCAGATTACCTAAAGGTGGGTAAGCAATGTGAGAAGTCAGTAAGAGAGCTAGGGAGATACTGGTATGCATAGGAGGGGCATCACAAGTAGAAAAGGAAGTGGTTATCCTCTATACAGACAGTTGGTGAGACCCCATCTGGAGTACTGCGTGCAGTTTGGAGACCTCATCTACGCAAGGACATAGACTGGATGGAAGCAGTCCAGAGGAGGGCAACTAAAATGGTGCAGGGTCTACATCAGAAACCATATGAAGAGAGATGAGAGAGCTTAATATGTATACCCTTGATGAAAGGAGGGATGGGGGGCATGATAAAAACTTTTAAGTACCTCTAGGGAATCAACAAAGTCCAGGAGGGTAGCATCTTTCAGAAAAAGATGTGTAAGAACAAGGCGCAATTTAAAGTTAGAGGGGACGCTCCAGGGTAATGTGAGGAAATTCTTTTCACGGAGAGTGGTGGACACATGGAACCACCTTCCTGAGAGGTTGTGGGGTCTAAAACAGTGGGGGAATTCAAACATGCATGGGACAGACATAAGGCAATTATAGTGGAGGGGTTGCAGGAAGTAGGCTGTTGGTTAACTAGAATCTGCAGCTTATCCAATAGGTAGGGAAATGGGCAGACTGGGTGGGCCAAGTGGTCCTTATCTGCCTTCAAAGTCTATGTTTCTATGTTTCTACCTGCCTCAGCAATACCCACCATAGGTATACTTTTTGGAAACAGTAACAGGCTCAATCAGATCAGCTGCATCTCTTGTATTTACTTCAGCATGGGTATTTTGGTGAAACAGCAGCAGTCTCACTCACAGTAGCTGCACCTCTCATATCTGCCATAGCATGCCTGCCATGGGTATAATTTTTGGAAACAGTAGCAAGCTCAATCAGCACAGCTGTGCCTCTCATACCTGCCTCAGCAAGTCCACCTGGGTATAAATTTTGGAAACAGCTGGAGGCTTGCTAAGAGCTGCTGCACCTCTCATGCCTGCCTCAACAATGCCCAGCATGGGTATCATTTTTGGACATAGCAGCAGGCTCACTAAAAGCAGCTGCACCTCTCCTACCTGTCTCAAGAATGCTCTCATAGGGTATAATTTTTGGAAACAGCAGCAGGCTCACTAAGAGCAGCTACATCTCTCATACCTGCCTCAGCAATGCCACCATGGGTATAATGGCTTGGGGCACCAAACAAATGGTGTTATAGTCCAAAAAAACAGTCTTTCACATGATATTTGTTATGGTCAAGGTTGGGTAATCGTGTAGTAGAATGGGTCAGGTAGTCACTACCCAACCTGACCCAACTACTTGGTTTTCATCTGGATATTTTAAGGTACTTTAGAGGTACTTGCAGGTAGCCTTGAGAGTGAGGTATTTTAGTACTCATCCATCCCTAGTTGGAAGTATGGTGCTACCATCTACACTTTATATTGAAAAACATAAATCTTCTGTTAACACAACACTGGTAAAAAAACTGTAAACCTGTAAGCAGGGCACATTCTATTAACAATATTGTTCATGCAGAATCAAAGGTGGCAGTGAAAATGAGGGAACAAATGACATGGTGTGTGAGGTATTCAAGTTGTGGCAGTGATTAGAGTGGGAAAACAGGGACCAGCAATTCTCAAACAACACCTGGACCGGTTGGCAAAGTTAGACATTCTTTCAAATGTAAATAATTGGCCCACTGCTAACAGCCATTTTGTCAGAGAAGGGGCAGCTGTGGTTTTCCTTTTGCAAATAATGAATTTTTGGGTAGCTACTCATACCGTTGTTAGCCAATGAGCTTGTAGGAGATGATTGGGTGTGATTTCTGTACAAGCCCAGCAGAAGCACTTGTGTATCTATCTGAATCATGGGTCCAGTTATTTCTTGACAGACCTGTGTCACCTGCTGCCAGAAGGGTCATATATTGGGACAGATCCATAAGATATGACAGAGTGTAGCCCCAGGTACTGAAGACCACACTTCCAACAGTTATCATTATCCATCTGGCCCATTTGGGCTAATACTTATTAGGTGTGGTACCACTACAGCAACATCTTATGGAGAATGAGGCAGCTCCTGCTGTCCCTGAAGGCTCTGTGTAGCCTGCCCCAGCAGTGTTGGCATTAAAATCTTATGTTGCCATCACTTATCATCTCTGGAGATTATGTTTTTTTCAAGTTAAATAAATATATCCTGTCAGGAGGGAGACTTTGTTACTACCCTGTTTTTTTCTAATCAGCCATATAATTATTCTTTATTTATTAATAGTTTGGTTTATGTGATATGACTTGTCAAAATTATCAGATATGGCAATACCTAGATCCTGTTCTTTACTGGAACCAAGCAAATTTGTCCCATTTAGTTGATATATATGTCTTGGATTTCTAATCCCTAAATATAGGGTACCATGTGATAACAGTGATTATTTAATTGCTACTAGCAAAACAGCAAGTGCTAATAACTGAACTCAAAATTGGCAATCAGCACTACAGCGACCATACTAAAAAGTGACAGAAAAACAGTAAAACTAGAAAAGGACATTCTTTAAAATTACTGTTTATGTGGGATGGCAATCCCCCCACACCCCCATCTATAAATAACTAACTCCAGGGGGTGGGTACTTGGGTAAAGAGGCAAACACAGGAGGTGAGCTACTCCATGGAGATTAGCAGTCTGCAGGGGAAAGAACATTGGGAGGTCAACCTGCAGGCGGGTGGTATACACAGTCGGGATCATTAAAAGTAAAAATAAAAAATTACAACAAGGAAACATTGATAATGAAAAAAAAAAATAAACCCTACACCAGTCCCGAACCTGGAATCACCACTGCCATTGGTCATCACCTTCACCACAGTACCAGACAGCCAGCTCAAATCTGCCCTGCTCAACAAACCCCTATATCCATCTCCCACTAGCTCTCCCTTGCTGTATAATTCCTAGCCCTCTTTTCAATCACTGTCATTTCTCCTCTCTGTACTCTCCCACTCACTATTAACACAAGCACTCAAACTGAGTCGCTCAAATTGAGTTGCCCATATCACGGGTTTCCAAATGTAGTACCTTATATTTGTCCAAGTTCAATTTCATGCCCCAATAGTTTACCCAAGCAATAATTCTATCCAGGTCCCTCTGAAGGTCATCAGTACTGGACTGGATGTTATAAGGCCCCCCCCAACTTGGCATCATCAGCAAACTTAACTATCCAATTAAATACATTATCTGTCATGTCTGATATAAAAATTTTGAACAGGCAGGGCCCAGAACAGAACCATGTGGAACTCTGCTTGGCACTTTACTAGTGTCAGACAGGTACCCATTTATAACCACTCTCTGATCTCAGTCTGTTAACCACTTTGCAATCCAGTTAAATATTGATCTTTTGAAACTATGTTTAATGAGTTTCTCTGTCAGTGCCTAGTGTGGCACCAGGTGGAATTCCTTACTGAAATCGAGAAAAAACACATCAGATGGGATGGTCTGAGCCAATAAATTACTAACTTTTTCATAGAAGCAAATTAAGTTTGTCTTTGTGTTTCTGTCTTGCTTAAATCCCTGTTGTTCTAGGTCAGTTTTATTTCTAGGCTCAGTTATTATACAGGATAATGTATAGTGTTCTATCTATAATAAGTGTATGTACTCATCAAGAGGTTGCCATGGTGACCGTTTGAACCTGGAGAGTGCAGCTCGAGAGGTTCGGTCACCATGGCAACCTCAAGATGAGTACATATGCTTGGCATAGATAGAAGACCATACATTATCTTTCATAGTGTATGGTCCTCTATCAAAAGTTAAAAGAATCCTTTACAAGAGTAATTTAGAGCCCTGCTGTGTTCTTACTTTTGTGTTTTTTTCCTTTAGTGCTGCTCCGCTCAGTTCTCATATTCACCACTGCAGCCACATCCTGTAGTGTAATGCACATGCTCTAGTGTGTTCAATGTTGTTATGCTGTAGTAGCAACGTATAGTACAGCATAACAGATACGATGACATAGCTACTGCAGCATAACAACCATATTCTAGGGATGGATTTTTTATCCCTAACAATGTTCCACCATACACTATATATCTCTTATCAGGTTCTCCAGAATCTTACATATGAGAGATGTGAGGCTTATGGGCCTGTAATTTTTGGGAACTTGTTTTGTCCCAAAAGTGCTAGCTAGCTTGCACTTACCCCTATCTCATTATATACCACAACCCAATACCTTAGCAGGATTTCCTCATTGTAACTGTTTACTGTCGACTATTAGGGTATATGTATTAATCCACACTCACCTATTCCTGTCAAACATATTCAGCTGTATTATCTAAGTATGTTTTCAAGGTATAAAGCATGACTTCCCCATGTAATTGCTACGATACTATAAGTAAGGGTAAATTGTCATCTACGCCCAACTATTTCTGTCAAATGTTTTCAACTGTATTGTAATTTATGTATACATTTCAGGACCTGGACTACCTTTGTTCTCTTCCCCACTGTACCCCTCCCCACAGGTCGCACCAGGAGATGAGCAGTTCTTGCTCAGTGTGTGTTTCCTGGTGAAACAATTTCAATAAACAACAAATAAATAACATTTTTATGGATCGGGATCATACATGCCGTCTGTCAATCTTTTGGTGCCACTCACTTATTGACAGAATTTTCAAATAACATTTTTGAGGAGTATGTAATGTTTTCGGCCATTAAGTATATCATATGTCCTGAGATTGTGTCCAGATATGACGTGGTTTTTCCCTTTTGTTTAAGGATTATTTTTTTATTTCCTCAATTGAAAACATAATTTTATCAAATGAAATACTATGGCCAACTTGGAATTGTTTTTGATCTTGCCCAAACATATCACATAACTGTTTATTGAGTACTTCAGCCATTTCTAGACTATTCTAAAACAATTCACCATTATTATGAATTTGGCCTACATTGCTTATCGTATTTTTGAAAAGAAGCAATATAAGTGAAAAATACTTTGCTATTGTCCTTCTCTCTGTTTGAGGCTAAATTATGTTCAAATAGTTTCTTAGATTACCTTATTTCTCTTTATACTTCTTTTGAATTGAGATAAATGACTCCCAGGAATCATTGAATTTTGTTTTTAAGTACATTCTATATGTTTTATTTTTTCTCTTGAGCAGCTTTTTGATGTTATTGTTAAGCCACTTAGGTTTGGTTTATTTTGTTGGTATTTATTATCCGGGGGATATATTTGTTGCTCAGTTGCATTATGGTATTTTTAATAAAACACCATATACCCTCAGTGGATTTATCTTTGAGCTCATTATCCAAATTAATTTTATCCAGTTCTACATATATTTTATTAATGTTTGCTTTCCCATATTGGTAAAGGATTGTGTTTGTCTTGCATTTGATGTATTCCTTCCTTATTTTAAATTCTACAATGTTGTGGTCGCTGTTCCCTAAAGGGGGACCAGTAGTACATGAGTCAATTTCCAAGTAATCAGTACATAACACAAAATCCAAAATGTTGCCGCCTCTCATGGGCATATGTACATGCTGGCCTAGATATTCAGACATGCACCCAAGGGGTTCACAATGGATGGTGCAGCACAATGCAGATGCACCATGTGGCAAAGGATGCCATATTCAGAGGGTGCACCACCGACATGCGCAGGCGCAAAAAGCAGAATGAATATAGCATGGATGCACCATAGCACAGCCACACATGCACCAGCACAACCAGGAATGCATGGGATCAGGCCAGAACACTCAACCCAGCTGGCTGAGAAAGGGCAACAGGGACACAATGGCAGGGCTGCACAGGAGGACATGGGCACAGTGCCCCACTAGCACTGCCAGTCACAGACAACAGGGGCACACTGTCCCAGAGGCACCACAGAACAACAGGGGACAGTAAAAATAGGACCCCAGGCCACCAACAGTAGCACAGGGCACCAGGGCAACACATCTGCATTGACGGCACACCAACGCTAAAGCCACGCAATACGTACCCAATGGGATGTGCTGCAAAAGGCCTTGGCCATGGGCCAGGACAACACACAAACACATAGGACAGTACCCCAAAAGAAAGGGAGGCTCAAGCCACCCGGGGCACATGGGATGCCACCCAGACTGTAGAAGGGCACAGCACTGCAGGGCACATTGGCGGTGGGCAGCATGACAGGCAGACAGAAGGGCAACACAGGCAGACAAGAGCACAAGTTGCAGGGGCAGGCACAGGTCAGCGCGACACCCACCACACAGGGACATGCACAGGACAGGGACATGGAACAGAGGCCCGACACATACAGGAGCAGCACCCATAGGGGACAGTAGTGGGACACCAGGGACATGCCCAAGCACAGACCAATAGACACCTGCAGCATGGCTCAACACGCCACCTGCAAAGGAAACACAGACACAGAAAATGCAGCAAAGAAAAGGGTTTACTGGTGGAACAAAACACAGCCAACAGGGCAACTGTATACAAAGCAGAACAGAAAAATCAGAAGGGTGAGGGAGTACAGGAAGTGGGGATAGGGTCCTGGGGCTGTACAGTGGGATGTGAGGATGGGCAGGGTAACGGGGAAGGGCAGGCTAATGGTGGACCATGGACCCAAAGGGACCAGGGCAGGTCGATGCCTGCCGCACAGTACAGCCTTCATCCTCGGAAGGTCTCTCTGAATGACCACTGTCTCCCGCAGGTGTCACCGAGTGATCCTGACTAACCTGGCACCATTGCAGTTATTTGCCTCTGTTGTCTGAGGAAGATGTTCATGGCCCTCACCGGCCGCTTTGCCCTGTGCAGTGGACCCTGGCCAGACCTAGGAGAAGGGACAGAACAAGCGATAAGCGACATGCCAGATGGAACCCCAGTCCAACCCAAACGTGTGCACCAGACAGCGAAGGCACACACCAGTGGACGGACCCCCAAGGGCCCATGCATGTAGGGCTGCACCAGCCATCCACATAGTGCACCACAGCATGGCAGACAGGCCACAGCATGTGACAAGCACACATAGCAACACAGTGTGTGCAGCGGTGCATGTGCAAGGCACATGACACTGACCAAAGGCACCCTGTGGTCACACACACAGTGATGGCCATGTGCACAACCCCCCCGGGGCACAGTGGATACAGGCACCATACACGTGCACACAGTGCATCACTGGCATGTTCACTGGGCATTGTGCCCACCCAGGCAATGTCCATGCATGGCAGTGGTGACCATGGATGGAACCCTCTGACCCACAGAGACCCACAGATGCACAGTACACCATTGCGAACATGCATACCTGGCTGTTGTTGTGCCAATGACCCTGCAGCATTACCATCACACCAACGGATGTCCACTCCATGGCCGCCCTGGCCCTCCTGTGGCCCTCTGGATCTGTGGATGGATTAGAGAGAGGTGGATGTGAGAGGATTGACAGGCACACACCCCAAGCACACTGCTGGCACAGTGCAGGATGGGACACCACCTGCCTGGTGGCTCTGGCACCTTCAAAACTGCAACACACACAACAGTGTTGCGTGTGTTGCACATTCAGGACACACAGAACCCACTGGAGCCGTGGCCGCCCCCAGCAGTGGTACACACCGCACATCCAAAAGCCCAGTACAGGTACACCACGGGGATGTATGACGCATGGGAATGCTAACCTAGCTGTGGCACAAAGCCACGTTGCACCCATGCCTGGAGCCATCGGAGCCATCTGAGATCCCTCCTCCATAGGTCCCCATAGTGGTGCCTGTACTACTCTGTGGTGTGCAGCACCCCCATGCACTGTTCCATGTCACTGGCATCCTGTGCCCACACCTGGGTCGGTGGCTGCTGCAAGGGCACCTGCCCAAAGAGCTGGGGCACAAAAGGCTCCACAAGTGCAACCAGGTTGCACATTTCAACCTCTGACCAATTTGCAGCCCGACATGTTCTGCCACTATTGCCCACCATGCCTGAAGTGCAACCATACAGTCCTAAGTGTTGTGGCCTACACAGCATGCACGTGGTGCAACCCAAGTATGTTGCACAACAGTGGACCACTGTATGTGACCGCGCAGCACTTGGATGCTTGATTGGTGTGTGCTATGGTGGTGTATTATGCAGCACCCCACATGCACACAGCGGCAAAGTCTGGTGGGTGCACAGGATCACAGCCATGACCCTGAAGGCTCAAGGCATGACCCTGCACAATGTCATGCATGCCCCCACCCTGTGCCATGTGTGGCATGGTGCACTCTGATATGCTGCGCCATGGGCCAATGCGCCTTGATATGTGCATTTGCACGCTAAGCAATCAGCTCCACATGCGCAATGGTGGGATATTGTGCACCACACAGGGTCAAGCAATAGGCCACTGAACACGGTGGCACACTTGCACACTGTACGCCCACGAATTGCACATGCTCTGGTAATGAGCTGCATTATTGCTCTGGTGCATCCTGGTTGAGCATGGTGCAAAATCATGATATTCAATTGCCATATGCAAATCACCTCATGAGGCTATGCATGGTGTAATCAGGCTCATTAGCAGCTCATTACAACTGCACATGGGGTAATTTGCATATGGCGATTGAATATCATGATTTTGCACCATGCTCAACCAGGATGCACCAGAGTAACTCGCAGCTCATTACCAGAGCATGTGCACTTTGTGGCATACAGTGCAAGTGCCACCATGTTAATTTGTATGCGCTGCACTTGAAAGTGCTGCTGCCGCTGCACAGGCCATGGACCGGTATTGCAGCCATTCTGGTAAGGGGATGTTAAAGCTGGGAGAGAGAGGCCTATACCGATAGTGCAGTGTTGCACCTGTCTGTGCCATGCTGCTGCTAACATCCATTTCTGTCACTGTCCACAGGTAGCATAATGTCTGAAGCTGAGGAAGGGGAGGAGCATGGGCCTTCATGGAAGCACAGGCCCAATTTTACAAAGGAGGAGCAGCAGGCCCTATTTGAGGCCTACCTCAACAGGGAGGACCTGCTGAATGGCACCACAGGCACATTGCAGGACAGGTCGGCCGGGAGAGATGCAGTGGCCACTTACGTAAACGCCCATGGCAGGCACCAGAGGAGTGCCCAGGAGTGTCATAAGAAGGTGGAGATGGACAAACGCCACATTAAGCAGAAGGTGGAAGCCATCAGGGCATCCCACAGCAGGACAGGTGGCAGACCACCCTTTGCAATGGCACTGATGGCAACAGAGGAGCTGATGGCGGCCACCATCAGCAGTGCCGCCATAGAGGACATTCCTGGTGGTGGATTCCAGATGGGTGGCAGCCCCTCACAGCACTGTGAGTCACCACATACCATGCATGAGGGGGGATATGGGCAATCCCATGCAGGCGGGCCTGCCACCATGCTGCGTGGCCCATGTGGGTGTGGTGTGCAGTTCTGTATGGTGCATCTGTGGACGGCAGCCATGGCATCATGCACCCCTGGACATGGGCCATGAATACATGGGTGCTAAGCCTAAGCTGACTCTGTGTTTCTGTTTTCCAGTGCCATCATGACTCCATGGAGTGGCACAGGAGGAGGACACTGATGTAGGACTGGAGGAGGTGGTGTCATCTATGTCCACAGGCATCTGGGACAGAGACCAACCACACAGAGATGGTGAAGGGCTGCTGGATGTACTGGGGCTGGAGTCAGATGATGCGCAGTCTGAGCTTCTGCTCGGTGAGGGCCTGCCCATGCTGTTTGCAGGCATGCTGCTGGACAGTGGCCTGACTCTGATGATAATGATATAACACTGATCCTGGGTGATGCAGGGCATGGGGTGCCAGCCAGGGACCAGGGAGAGTTGCAGGCACTGTTGGGGACCAGTGTCACGCTGGCAGCCATGCAGCTGCCCCCTATCCATGGTGACACAGTGGCATGTGGTGCCACCATTGTGCCTGGTGAGAGGATGCTGTTACAGGCATAGCTGTGCTGGGAATGGCCCAGCAGATGGCTGGACAGTGGCAGTGGGATGCAGTGACCACCAGGCAGCATGCCACAGGGGCACCTCTTGTATGCCTGTAGCCACACTACCTCCTGTGCGGTCCCCTATGCAGCATCCAGTGGAGAAGGGCATTGACCAGCATGCCTTGTCACCCCCAGCAGGCCAGCGTCTGCGCCAGGATGTGCAGGGCACTGACAGGCTGGCTGATCACACCCGGCTGTGGCGGGCATCTATAGACAACCAGGCGATGCTCGGGACAGAGATCCGTGCACTGCGGGTTGAAGTGCATCAGCTGGCCAAGCAGCAGGATAGTTGCATGGACAGCTCATTGGTGAGATCCACCAGCTAAGAAAGGCCACGACTGCATCACTGGACCGCATAGCTGGTACCATTGTGGGTGGATTTGCATCGCTGGTATCCCCTGAGCATGGCCGTGTGTGTCAGACTCCCCGCAGTGCAACTTACACACCACGGTCACAGAGTCTGGTAACCCCTGCACACCTGATGCTGGGATCCGATGTGCCCATCCCCGACACCTCCGGCGCAAACCTGTTCACCTGGCTTTACATCCCAGTGAGGACCCAGTCATGTTCTCAGGCCTCCACCCCCATGAGTGTGTTGGACACTCCACCGGTGGCTGTTGCCCAGCCTGTGACTGATGAATGGCCTGGGCGTGGCAGCCCCTGTGGCCATGGCACAGCACGGTAGGCCTGCTGGGTGTGCTGCCCTTTCCTGCTGTCCACTGCTACTGCCTAGTGCACATATGTGTGGTGTCACCCTATGTGTGTGGTGGTGTGCATGTGTGGTGTGGTGCACAACCTCTGTGTGTGCTGGCTGAGCTGCTGGGCCTTGTGGCATGGTTGTGATGAAAGCAGCTCTGTGCCAGCTGTGCCTGTACACCGCTCTCATGTGTTTGATCCATGCCATGTCCTGCAGCCTGTGTGTGTGTGTGTGTATATGTGTGTGTGTGTGTGTGTGTGTGTGTGTGTGTGTGTCTGTGTGGCCCTACGTTCACCATGCATCCTGTGTGTGAGTGTGTCACTGAATGCATCTCTATGTGCCCATCCAATCCTGTGGGTGGGGTGGTGGTCTCTGCAGTCTCCGAATGTGTATCATTCCACTTACCTGAGATCTCCAAAATGCTCCTGTGTGATGGTGGCCCTGTACCTCCTGGCCTCCACCGCTGGACTGGGGTCCCTCCTCCCCATGGCTGGCTGCTCACCCCCTAACAGCCCTTCATCCACATCATCCTCACTGCTGTTGCCCTCATCTGCCTGGAACACTATCCCACAGTCAATGGCCATGTTGTGAGACATGCAGCAGGCCAGGAATAGGCCACAGGCTTTTGATGGGCCATACTGTAGGGCACCACCTGATCTGTCTAGGCAATGATAACACATCTTGAACATGCCAAAGACAAGCTTGATGACAATGTGTGTTGTGATGTGTGCCTTGTTGTACCTTTCTTCTGTGGGAGTGGATGGGCGCCGGTAGGGGGTGAGCAGTCAGGGCCTCAGCAGGTATGCACTGTCACCTGTGTGGGGAGAGGATATGGTTGTCACTGTGCATTGGTTGTGCACCCCCTGACCCCTGCTGCCCCCTGTCTCCTGCTCCCCAAATCATCACCTTCCTTCCCCGGAATTGCTGCACCCATGTCCATCCCTGTGCCTGGCTCATCTAACAGGTGCCTTGTGGGGCTATCCCCATGCTTGAATCTATGGCACAGGATTGAACTGTGCCAGATGTAGGTGTCATATGCACTCCTGGGGTGTGTGGCGCAGACACAGGTGATGTGCCCCATGGCATTGCACACCACCTGGCAGTTGATGGAGGAGTACCCCTTTCTGTTCATATATGCAACTCCCTCCAGGCCAGGTGGTGTGCGTACTGCCATGTGGGTGCAGTCTATAGCCCCTATCATGCCTGACATGCATGTAATCCTGTGGAAGTCCTGCACATTTGCTGTATGCTCTGCCTGTGTGCTCAGAAATTGTATGAAGTCTGAAGCGTGTGGCAGCAGACCGTTGAGGACCTCTTTGAGGAGGCGGGATGTGGCTGACTGGGTGATCCCTGTGGTGGCACCCGTTGGTCTCTGGAAGGTGCTTGTGGTAGACAGGCACATCACTGCTGTCACCTTGTCCTCCACTGACATGACATGACTCTGTCTGGTGGGTGCCTGCAGCTCCTCATGGCACATCTCTCAGAGCTGCCTCAGAATTGCCCTGTTCAGCTGGCACCATCCCACGATCTTGACATCATTATAGTCCTCAAAGGTGAGGTGGGCACAGTACCGTCTGTGTTGGGCATACCAGTGACGGGCCCTTCATCTGCCACGTTGGTGTTCCTCCCTCCTCCTCCTCCTCCTCACACCCCTCATTACCTCCTCTATGATGAAGGGACCTGCATCCATGCTGCTGTGTATAGCTCTGGTTTGCTCATCTACTGTGTGTGTGTTTGAGCCTGTTTTTATCGGTTCAAGTCCACCTGGCGCATCTTATGGTTTGCTCCTGACTTGCACCATGGGCTTTGGTTGAATATGCCATTGCCCCATATATTCATGAGTACACCTCCTTGCTTCATACATTACATTTTGCCATTGCGCACTGTGATTTGCGCTGCACATATGCTGTGGTTGAATATGGCTCTCGTTGCAGTTCTGTGGTTGTGCCGGTGCATCTCAGCTCTGAATATCTAGGCAGCTGTATACATTGTGTTCTGTCACAAACAGGATGACCACTCCTGGTGTCAGATAACCCCCAGCCCGCCAAAATATTTCAAGTGCCGACATCAGGGTGCCCAATCCCCATGTCAGCATTTGCCTCCCCCCCCACACACACACACACTATTGTGGCACACTGAGAGCCCACTCCAGTGTGCCTAAATACTGTATGTTTGGTAACCTGTAAAATAGTGAAAACCATTCCCAAAGTCTTTTTTTCCCCCGTAAAAAAGAAAACAGTTCCTCATCATCTCCCATTCCCTCCCCACCCCCACCTCTCTCTGTGGACACAGCTCCCACAACCTCCTCTTACCTCCAGAAGTCAGGAGCAGCGATCTGCTATGGATCGGAACACATCTGCACTCTTCAAAGCTGACCTGCAAACTGAAGAAATGACAGTAAGCTGTATAATAGGAGTCAAAGGAGGGTTTCAACTTGAAATCTCAGCCATTTTTAGGAATTTTGGTCTCAGACTTTTAACATAGGGTTCTTAGGACCCCACCTCATGAACTCTGTCACTGTCATTTGGTTACTCAGTCCGGAAAGGTGATTCAATGGTTGCTTATGTGGAATCACCTTTTGGGACCGATTAATGAAAAGACAGTGACGGAGTTCATGAGATGCTGTCCCAAAAAACCATGCAGCAAATTTGGTGAAAAAATTCCCAAAAATGACCAAGTTATGAGTTTTGCCCAGTTTCTAAGCACGCTTGTAACTTCACCAATTTTTAATATTTTCACTCCAGATTTTCAACATTGCCATTTTTCACACCTCCTTATGAACAGTACTGCTGTCATTTTTCACATCCTGCCCGAAATGTGTTTTCACACCTGTGGCACAGAATGGCATGGTCGCAGTGGGAAATCAACTTTCAGGACAGATTAACAAAATCACAATGTCACTGTTCATGAGGGGAGGTCCCTAAATGCCTATGTTGAAAATTTGGTGAAAAAATTCCAAAAAATTATTGTGTTACTGGCGTGCATTGCGCAGTTTATATGCACATTCATAATGTTACCGATTTTTCATATTTTCACTCCAGATTTTAAACATTGCCATTTTTTCACACCTCCTCATGAATGGTACAGCTGTCATTTTTTACATCCTGCCTAAAATGTGTTTTCACACCTGTGGTGTTGAATGGCACTGTCACTGTGCAAAATCACCTTTTGGGATTGAGTAACAAAATGATAGTGCCACTGTTCATAAGGTGGGGTCCCAAAAAGCCCATTTTGAAAATTTGAAGCAAAAATACCAACAAACACCTGGAGCATTAGGGTTTCCAACCATAACACCCCACCCTGTAGAGACTGACAGGCATTGGTGGGTGACTTGGAGTCATTGGTCGTAATGCTCTCACTATTCCACTCCCACCCACACCCTGCAACCAGTGACAGGCATTGAGGTGTGCCTTGGGGTCTTCAGCCCTAACGTTCACCCCATTCTCCTCTACTGAACCCATCTCAGCTTATTGATTTGTACTATCGGATTTACAACCTTTGAGTCAGAGACTCTTTTACAAAGGCACCTCGTCACACTGAGGACAAAACAATAATACAAAGTTCTAAATACAGCCAGTGAATACATAAAATACATAGGTAACAGTGATAGAAGCATTATTATAGTGATACAGAGCATTATGTACAGTCAGGTTACACATAGGTAATGAGTGATAGAAATGGGAAATATAAGTCCCTGTAATGCAATAACAGTGAGGGTAGAAACATATTTCCAGGTAGGATCAGCAAAGGGGGGGGGGTGAGCAGTCCAGAGGACTTTGTTGAGGTTGGAGTGAACAAGATGGCATGAGTCTTCAGCGGCCTGAGGAGGGTGCTAGGATTTAGTTAGTTGCATTTACAGCAGCGTGAGTTAAAAAGGTGGTCATGAAGGACCAATTTTGAGCATGTTAGGGATGTCAACTGGGAGGGAGTTGAACCAGAAAGGAGCCCTGTAGCAGAAGTATTGCAGGGCTAGGGCGGTCCTAGTCCTGGGCACCCATAGGGTGGCCTTATCTGAGCTGCAGGTGGCCACAGTTGGCGTGGCGAGTTGAAGGGATGCAGCCACCCCTGGGGTGGGAGAGCCCAAGAATAATTTTCTTGGATAGTAGTCAGGTTTGGTAGTGCAGCCTTTCTTCAAGGTTAAGGAGGTTTGTGGTGGTATAGAGTAGGCAGAAATGGGTGAGCCTGCAGGCCTTGTTTATAGAGATTTGGATTTTACTGATTGCAGTGTTATCAGCAGCACTGTATAGAGGCAGGCCATAATCCACTAGGAACAGTACAGAGGATGTAATGGCCAGCCGGAGCGCATGGGGAGGAAGGCAGTCCTTGTGCCGGTACAGAAGGCCTAACTGAGAGTTGGGTGGCTGCTGAGAGTGCATTTATGTGGTGGTAAAAAGTGAGACCAGTGTCAAAGGTAATCTCTAGGTATTTATATGTGGACCCTTGCTCTAAGGGGTGCTGTGTACTGGGGAGGATTAGGCGGGAGGCATTTCTGGACTTGTTTTGGTGGTGGGTGAATAGCATAGACTTGCTCTTTTTTAGATTGATAACAAATCTATGATCCCTGAACCACTTTTCAGCTTGGTTAAAGGTGAGCTGGAGAGAGTCCTGGAGTGAGGCAGTTTCACGGTGAGATGCAAAGAGAATGGCATCATCTCCATAAGGAAGAATTTTGCCAGAGCAAGCACTGGCAGGGTGTTGAGGTAGAGATTGAACAAGAGGGGCCCCAGGATAGAGACCTGGGGGATCCCGGAGTGAACTGGACAATTGCTGCATAAGGTCCCACAGATATTTTATGCACTGGGAGTGAGCTGAGAGGTAGCTGGAGCACCAGGCAAGAGGACCAGTGAAGAAACCAATTTGGTAGAGGGAGTCAAGCAGGAGGGAATGTCAAACAGTGTCAAAAGCCTTGGAGAGGTCAATGAGCACTGTACCAGCAAGATTGCTAGAGACTAAGTAGGAGTGCAGATAGTTGGAGAATTCAAAGAGGGTGGCACTATGTCCTGTGAGGAAACTGTGCTGCTCATGGCATAGTATGTCATATTTGGTCAGGTACTCAGTGAGCTGAGTGGCCACCACTTTTTCAATAGCTTTGGAAAGAGGGGGGAATATAGACATTGGCCTATAGTTGTTTGGGGGAGGACTTATCACCACTTTTGTGTATGGGTGTGATGATAACCATTTTCCAGACACTGGGGAATTGACCTAGACAGAGGGATTGATTCAGTAAGGCAGTCAGTGGGACAAGGACACCATCAAGTACTTGGCACAGGATTCTGGTATCCAGGGTGTCGTTGCTAGGGCTATTGCTTCCCAGGGCTTTTTGCAGGTATGGTCTGGCTTCTTGGGTGGAAATCTTGCGAAGGTGGAAGTGAGGGCATTGTAGGACAGGTGGTTGAGATTCCAGCACGGGGTCAAAGAAACTACTGGGGAGGACAGAACTTAGGTCAGTGAAGGTGGCATTAAGGCAGTTAGCTAAGTTGAGGGGGTCCGGGGTAATAGAGCCGTCAATAGAAAGCTGGGATAGGAGAGACCTGTTTTCCCATTCAGCTCTTTTATATTATCCTAGAAGGTCTGGGCTGAGCCCCAGAAGGAGGTAAGGGTAGCCTGGTAGTGCTCCGCTTTGGCCTTGCAGATGGCCCATGTGTACTGATTGCATGCAGCATTGTAGGCTTGCCTATATGACACTTGCCTGACTCCGCAGCAATATGCCAGAGGTTGTCACTCTTCTGAAGTTTTGGAGCAGGGATGGGGTGAACAAAGGTGCATTTTATTTTTTTTGACCGATGTCTGGTGAGTGGTACGTAGAGATTGCAGGCCTTGTTAAAAGCCTGTGTGAAGAGGTCAAGCGCGGCGTTCATGCTTGGGACATGGTTGATGGGGGACCAGTCAGTCTGGGCGAGATAGTGCCTCAGTTTTTTGAGGCCACCTGGGCAGAGGTGCCTATGAAGAGAGGATTGAGTTACTGGTTTGGGGGTGGCAGAGGACCAGAGGAAGAGGATAGGGGAGTGGTCACTTAAGGAGTCCAAAAGGATTTTAATATACTGGACTTTTTGGGGCTGGTTGGAGACTATGACATTCAGGAGGGTGCTGGTTCCTCTAGTGGGGATGAGTTGAGTTGGCTTGGAGACTAATTGGGTCATGTCAAGGACAGCAAAGGAATCCCTTGCTTGTGAAGCTGAGGTGCCAAGCCAATTGACATTAAGGTCTCCTGATAAGACTTGTTCAGCTTTGTGAGGGAGAGTTGAGAGATACTCTGTGACAGGATAGCCGGGTTTTGGTTCCTAGGAGGCACGTAGGAGACCGTGATGTAGAGCGGACCCCTGGTAGGATTAGGAATGATTTTAAGGTTGAGGGCCTGGGCTCCGTTGTCGAGCTTGGGAGCTTATTTTCTTATGAAATGGGGTGAGAAAAATGGCAGACCCCAAGACACAACGCAACACCTGTCGGTGTCTGAAGGGTTGAGTGAGGTGGAATGGCTTTAGTGTTATGGCCAACAACCAAAAAGCACACCCCCCCAAATGCCTGTCGATCTCTGCAGGGTGGAGGTGGGGGTTGGCATTAGTTAAACACTTCACTGCCATTTCTATTATGCATCTCTCTAACTCCTGCACTACCAATGCCAATGCCAGCAAGCAAACATTCAGCATTGACAAATGCTTGTTTTATTTTAAGTTTGCAATGGCTTAAGACAGTCCCGTCATGCAACTCACACAGTGTGTAGTACCAGTAGTCTTTATTTGTGCATAGCAAATAATACATCTAAAATTATTTCATTCGCAAGAAAAAAAATCTGTTTCTTTTACTGCTCATTTCTCACTGTAAGACAGTTGTAACATGTTCTGTGGAGGAGTACAGTGAATGCCTCCTTTACACAAATGATACACATCCTCCTTTCAGCAGCTGGAAAATGGAGAGTTAGATTACTTAGTTTAAAAAGTGAATTTTATTTACATTTCAAATGCTCATTAAACCCCAGTTGCTGACTGGAAATGCCAAGAGAAGGAATGAATATGACATGGGAGACATGATGTAAGCAAATACTGAGCACTGCACACACTAAAACTTCTCTTTTGTGTCTCTAGGTGTCATTCTTTACTATATCATCAGTAAATTACTACTGTGCAAAACACCATGGGCGAGATATTCAAAGCTTTGCGCCGGGCAAAAAACATTTACGCAGGTTTAGCGCGGGATTAGCACGGGTCTGCTATATTCAAAAGGCTGAATAGTGCAGGCAAACAGCATCAGCACCAGGCAAACTATAATTATATGCTAGGGGCAAAGTGAACATGAATACAGGTGCAATGAGATATTAAGCGACTAGCGCCGTGCTAAGGTGTTTAGCGCGACATAGGGTGACCCATAGCGTGGTACAATTTACCGCCCAGAAAAAGCTGGTCTTAACCCTGGGCAAACAGCTTTGCGCACTTTGAGCGGTGCTATCTCAGCATTAGCATGGCTTGCGCGGCCCTAACATATGAGTATGACACTTAGAAACAGCCAGACATGGAAGACACATGCTGCACATTGCTGGCACCACAATGATGCCATCAGCTGCCACCAGTCCGAGCCAAGCACAGACAGTGATGGGTGATCTGACCCACAGGGGACAGCATGGTAGTGTGGACATATAGCACACACCTGCAGACAATGCGTCTGTGGTGTGTAACAGATGCCAGCATAGACATGCAGCACTGTGGTCATGGTGGCCAGTGAGGGTAGGGTGATGGGTGGCCAGACCTCACCACAGCCCACGTGTGGCCACAAGGCTGGGACACATCACCAGTGCACATGGGCCAGTAGTGGGATTACGACACCACCTGTGTGCCTGTCGGATCCTACATGCCTCCCAAGCCACCTACCACACATCTGTACAGATGTCACAGCACACACTGCCAGCCATATACATGACACTGTGTGCATCCCATGTCACAGCTGCAGCATCTGTGGATCACACAACAGCGTGATAGTACTGTCCACTGTCAGTAATTACCTGCAAGCTGTGCCTGGCACTGTGTACAGTGCAGTGGTCATCACTGCCCTACATACCATAGGCAGTGTCGTGTCCCTCACACTACCAGCCCTCTTGCTACTATAGTGTCTGCTGCACTGTAGCATGACTTACAGTGTGAAGGTTGCATGCAGCACTACCACCACCTGTGCCTATGCTGTGTTGTCCCGTGGGGTACAATATGCTATGCTATGCTGTACTGTTTACGTGAAACCTGCAGCTATCATCATGCACTGCCAGACTGACCTACAGGTGGAGCTGTGGGACCCTGAAGTAATGCTGTGCAAACTGCATGCAAATCAGGGCATGATGAGATGCTAACGTGGCTGTTTGCCCACAGACTATCTAAGTAGGCTCATTTGCATGTCACTTTTGAATATGGCAAAGCTTAGCATGGGGCTAACGTGTTTGCACCGGGCACACCGCTTAGCTCCACGCTAAAGCCATGCTAACGTGTTAGTGCGGCGCTAACGGTTCGGGGAATATTATACAGTTTTGAGCACAGTTTTTCCATGTGTGCTGCTGCCTGCAGCTGTACTGGGTCCCTGCATTTGCTGGAACACACATTGGCCACATAGTGCCTCTCTACCTACCCTCACGTCTCTGTGCACTGTGTTGTTGTTGTGGTTTGCACTTCCTGGTTGCTGTATTCAGTGCTGTCTTATTCCAGGGTTATGTTTGCCCTGCACTCCCAGCCCAGTTTGCACAGCCTTATTCCCATGCTATATTCAGAAGCTGTTTGCCCTGGGCTATTCCTTTTGAATATAGCTTGCTTTGTGCTCCAGGCTAAGTTTGCCTGCTGGGCAGTGCTAATTTAGCCCCAGGGCAAAGTTTTGAATATCTGGCCCCATATGTTTAGCTTAACATCACAATCAATGTAATAATTATAGTACATAATCCAAGACTAGCATAGTGTACTTGTCATGTGATATTCAACTATCTGAGTATACACTGTTTCACATGGATCGAGCCATATTATGTACTTACCATAGTATTCAATGAGGCATGAGGCAGATCCAAGTGTGTTAATGCAACAAAAGTGAGTGTATATCAGCTCAAGTCACACAAAACTGACACAAGGTTTGCAGAATAACTGCACTAAAAATTGTACATAGTGATCAAGCAAAGGTTTGCAATTAAATGGCTAGACACTGAGGCACAACATAGAGCCCAGTGTGTTCATGTAACCAAGGTGAGTATATATCAGAGTCTAACACACCAAGTGACACAAGGTTTGTAGAATAACTCCATTCACAAATGTATTGTACATGGTGATGGAGCCATGGTATGTGCTTACAAGGATATGCAGTAGGACACAATGCAGAGCAAATTGTGTTCACATAACCCAGGTGAGCTATATTAAAGGCCAAGCACACAAAGTGACAGAAGGTTTTCAGAATATGTGCACTCACAATTGTATGTAGTGATCAAGTAATGGTATGCAGTTACCTGGGTAGCTGGTGAGGCACGAGGCAGAGCTGAGTGTGTTCATTTAACACAGGATAGCGTATATCAGAGGCCAGTTACACAAACTGAGACATAGTTTGCAGAATAAATGCAGTCACATTTGTACATAGTGATGGAGCCATGGCATGCACTTTCCTGGGTATTCACTGAGGCACAAGGCAGAGCCAAATGTGTCCATGCAACCTAGGTGAGAGTATATCTGAGGCCATACACAGGAAATGAATCAAGAGTTGTAAAATATGCGCAGTCACATTGGTACACAGTGATGGAATCATGGTCTGCTCTTTCTCAGGTATGCAGTGAGGCATGAGGCAGAACCAAGTGTCTTCATGTAACTGAGGTGAGCATGTAGCATAGGCTAATCACACAAAGTAACACAATGTTTGCAGAATAATTACACTCACAATTGAACACTGTGATCGAGCCATGATATACACTTGCCAGTGTGTCTAATGAAGCACGAGGCAAAGCCAAATGAGTTCACATAACCCATGTGGGCATATATCAGAGGCTGATAACAGAAAGTGAGAGAAGGTTTTCAGAAGAACTGCAGACACAGTTGTACACTGTGATGGAGAAAACATACCTTGGTAGACATTGAGGCATTAGGCAGAACCAAGTGTGTTCAATGAACACAGGGTAGCTTAGGTCAGTGTCTGATCACACAAAGAGACACAAGGTTTGCAGAATAAGTGCAGTCACATTTGTACACAATAAGCACATCTGTAGGCTTCCCAAGCTGCTGCTATGGCCCTGGCACTCTCCGAGCTGGCTGCAGCTAACAGACTGCCCGACTGACCCCCGGACAGATACAGACAGCCCATCCATCTGCGGGCTTCCCAAGCTGCTGCTATGGCCCTGGCACTCTCCGAGCTGGCTGCAGCTAACAGACTGCCCGACTGACCCCTGGACAGATACAGACAGCCCATCCATCTGCGGGCTTCCCAAGCTGCTGCTGTGGCTCTGGCACTCTCCAAGCTGGCTGCAGCTAACAGAATGCTCGACAGACCCCAGGACAGATTCAGGTACGCATTGGACCTTCGAAACTCATGGTTTTGAATGCTGCTGCTTTGACTGGATGCCCAGTGGAGGAGCCAGGCACTGATTGGCAGTTTCTGCTCCTCAGTTTATTTTCCAGCTCCTGGCATTTCCTGATCTTGGGGAAATCTCTTTCTGTGCTGTGTTCTTGACTGAATTTTTGTAAATGTAATTACTTATGCATCAATTGGTCTTACTTTACCTGTCAGTTTAGCTAGTCTATTACAAGTCTCTAGTCTAGCATCTCAGTGTTACTTGCTGCTGTGAGACTAGTGCTGGACAAACGGTATTGTTTAGTAGCTGATATTTGACTGCTTAGAACTAGCAACTGAGTAAGATTGCTGCATTTTTCCATTTCTGCCTCTTCTGCCAAACCATGTCTCTTGTCCCACACTGGTCACTCTGCTGCTAATTATTAATTTCTCCTCCCCACTTACAATGCTGTCTCTCTAAACACCTTAATTTCTTCTCTGCCTTACCTACAAACCCTACTCTGATACCCCCTTCTGCTGCTGCTGTTGTCCTCCTTAGATGTCCCGGCACCAAAGCACAGAATCCCCCTCCCTGTTAACTCCTCTTCTATCTCTAAATAATTGCCCTGCATTTGCCACCTCTTTACCTCGTGCTTTCTCTTTCCCCATTACCTGCCCCCCACTGAGCTTGCTATTGTATTCTAGCTGTATTTATTCCTCTGTCTTTCCCTTTTTGTTCCCCAAACAGCCCATCTGTGGGTTTCCCAAGCTGCTGCTGTGGCCCCGGCGCTCTCTGACCTGGCTGCAGCTAATAGACCACCCTACTGACCCCTGGACAGATTCAGACAGCCCATCTGTTGGCTTCTCAAGCTGCTGCTGCTGCAGCACTGGCACTCTCTAAGTCAGCCACAGCTAACAGACCACCTGACTGACCCCCGGACAGATTCTGACAGCCCATCTGCGGGCTTCCCAAGCTGCTGCTGTGGTCCTGGCACTCTCTGAGCTGGCTGCAGCTAACAGACTGCCCAACTGACCCCTGGACAGATTCAGGTACACACCAGACCTTCAAAACTCATGGTTTTGAATGCTGCTGCTTTCACTGGATGCCCAGTGGAGAAGCCAGGCATTGATTGGCAGTTTCTGCTCCTCGGCTGATTTTTCAACTCCTGGCACTTCCTGATCTCGGGGGAATCTCTTTTTGTGCTGTGTTCTGGACTGAATTTCTGTAAATGTAATTACTTATGTTATGCATCAATTGGTCTTACTTTACCTGCCAGTTTAGCCAGTCTATTACAAGCCTCTAGTGTAGCATCTCAGTGTTACTTGCTGCTGTGAGACTAGTGCTGGACAAACGGTATTGTTTAGTAGCTGATATTTGACTGTTTAGACCTAGCTACTGAGTAAGATTGCTGCATTTTTCCATTTCTGCTTCTGCTGCCAAACTGTGTCTCTTGTCACACACTGGTCACTCTGCTAATTATTAATTTATCCTCCCCACTTGCAATGCTGTCTCTCTGAACAGCTTAATTTCTTCTCTGCCTTACCTACTAGCCCTACTCTGACACCCCCTCCTGATGCTGCTGTTGTCCTCCTCAGACATCCTGGTGCCAAGGCATAGAACCTCCCTCCCTGTTAACTCCTCTTCTATCTCTAAATAACAGCCCTGCATTTGCCACCTCTTTACCTTGTGCTTTGTCTTTCCCCATTGCATGCCCCCCCACTAAGCTTGCTGTTGTACTCTAGCTGTATTTAATCCTCTATCTTTCCCTTCTTGTTCCACAGACAGCCCATCTGCGGGCTTCCCATGCTGCTGCTGTGGCCCCGGCACTCTCCCAGCCGACCGCAGCTAACAGTCTGCCCCACTGACCCCCGGACAGATTCAGGTATGCACCAAACCTCCGAAACTCGTGGTTTTGAATGCTGCTCTTTTGACTGGATGCCCAGTGGAGGAGCCAGGCACTGATTGGCAGTTTCTGCTCCTCAGCTGATTTTCCAACTGCTGGTACTTCCTGATCTTGGGGGAATCTCTTTCTATGCCTTAACCACCCCCCATCCTCCTCACAGTATTAAATAGACCTTTGCTCTGCCCCTTTCCTCAACCTAGCAGCTGATTGGTCAAGCCACTGCTGCTCATTCTTATGGCTATTGGCCTCACTGTCTTCAATACCTGACTTGGTCCACTTTCTTACCGCTGCTTTTTAAAGCAATCTCACCCGCTGGGTTGCATATTTGCACTCAAGTTTTTCTCCAGCCACTCCAGTTAACTCCTTTCAATTACTGCTGTAACATGCCTTATTGTTAGGGACCTCAACCTAATTCGACTATATACCCTTTCAATTCTTACAATTCCACTGTCTATGGTGACATACCCAGTCACAGCCAAACCATCCCAGTAGCTACCACCTTTACCTTAGCTCAATTTTCAACAATATCACTAAATTAGAACTAGTGTCATTGCCACCCCCACACAGTAAGGCAATATTAAAGTGACTCCTTTCCAGGCATTTTACCAAAATTGCCCTGTGCTTCATCTAATTTCACAGCTGGCACACCTTTGCTGGCTCAGTTTTACCTCCTGCTACCTATTACGTAACAATAGGCACCATCACTCTTCTACTAGGCCTGCTCATGTTTACCCTTCTGGCTCAGACCACCACTGTCCTGTGCTCTAGCCTTCCACCCCAAGCATTTCTCCCTAAGCCACCCCCAAACAGCTCGGCCTCCTTCCACCTTGGACACCCCCCAATTTCTCTGCATCCACCACCTACCAACACTCCCACTCCCTCTATCCTTCCAGGCCCTTCCTGGACCCACCTCTTTCCTTGCCATACCTACCCTCCATGCCTTAGCCATCCCCTGCACCCCTACTATCAGGACCTGACATCAGCACCACGCTAAGGGTCCTTGTTGCCACTGTCCCCTAATTAGATTAATCACTTTGCTCTTACTGCTCTCCAGGAATATACACCCAAACCCTGGACCTATGCCAACTAGCCCTCCCATACTGCACTCTGGAGCCGGTCTCCGTGTATCATCACTTAACATATGCAGCCTTCTAAAGAAATCCACCACACTCCTGTGCTGGGCTGATACACCCTGTTCAGGGAAGACTGAGTTGGTAAATGCCACACTGGGTGTGCAATCTACATGCAGGACACCCTTATAAGCCATGCGATCCTTGCCCTCAAGCTTGACTATGGCTCCAAGCCCTCACTCTAAAAATTACGCCTGACCCAGCCAGGGGCCCACTCTTCCTCACAGTCTCCTACATGCCCCTGAGGAACCAGAACCCAGCAGTCCAGTCTCTCATCGACTATCTCACCTCCCTACCACACAAAGCTAAGCATCTCATCCTAGGTGACCTTAATGTTAATTGGCTTGGTACCACTGACTACCATACCAGGGACTCCTTTGCTGCCCTAGACATGTCCCAGTTAGTCACCCAGCCCACTAGATTCAACCAGACAAGTGGCTCCAGCACCCTCCTAGACATAATACTAGCAAACCGCCCTCATGAAATCCAGGATATCAACATTCTCCCCGACTCACTTAGTGATCACTCACCTGTCCTCAATCTCTGATCATCTTTTATACTGAAACTTGTGTCCCAGGCCAACTTGCACCGGTACCTATGCCATGGAGATCTTAGAAAGCTAAAATTACATGTAGCACAGTTGGACTGGTTCCCCATCCATCACGCCCCTGCTATTGACTCTGCCCTAGACCTCTTCACCAATGCCTTCAGCAAGGCCTGTGACCTTTTCACCCCCACACCAGAATCCATACTAAAATGTCACATGGATCTCACAATCCCTTATCCAAAAACTTAAGCATAGGGATAGTCTCTGGCACATCACTATCAAATCAGGCAAGTTGGCTGGTAGACAAGCCTACAACATAATGCATAATCAGTGCACCTCAGCCATTAGATGGGCCAAGGCAGAGCACTATCAGACCACCCTCGCATCCACCTGGGGTTCCGCCCAGACTTTCTGGGACAGCATTAAAGAGCTTAATGGGAAGACCCGCTCCCCCCCCACCATCCCAGCTCTCCATCGATGGCATCGTCACTACAGACCCAACTCGCATAGCTGTTTGCCTCAATACTACCGTCTCTGACCTAAGCTCTGTCCTCCCAAACAACTATTTTGACCCAATCCCCACCTCTGTCCCCCCCCTTCCTTGGATCACCCTCCTTTCTACCTGCACACTATATCCCCCCACTTAGCCAGGCCACACCTGCTAAAAGCCCTTGGTAGCAACAACCCCAGCTGTGACCCTCTAGACTCCAGAATCCTCTGCCTGGTCTTGGATGTCATCCTAGTACCCCTTACAGACCTACTAAGCTGGTCTGTATGCCTTGGTCAGTTTTCCAGTGCTTGGAAATCAGCTGAAATAACCCCTATACATAAGAGTAGAGATCGGTCTTCAGCCAACAACTACCGGCCTATCTCCATCCTCCCCCTGCTCTCAAAAGCCCTAGAAAAAATAGGGTCTATTCAACTCTCTGAATACCTGGCCAAATATGACATAATATGCCCAGAACAACATGATTTCCACTCAGGATGCAGTACCACTACTGCTCTCCTGGAGTTCTCTCAATACCTGCACTCTGCTCTTGACTCAGGCAACCTTGCCGGCACAGTGTTCATAGACCTCTCCAAGGCTTTTGACAGTGTTTGTCACCACCTCCTGCTCAACTCCCTCCACTAACTCAGTTTTTCCACTGGTCCCCTTGCCTGGTTCTCCACCTACCTCTCTGCTAGATCCCAGCGTGTGAAGATAAATGGCTCCCTGTCCAATACCTGGCCAGTTCATTACAGGGTACCCCAGGGCTTTATTCTGGGCCCTGTACTTTTCAGCCTCTACCTCAACACTCTCCCCAGTTCCTGCACAGGAAAAATGATTCTCTATGTCAATGATGTGGTTCTCTTTGCAACCCACCCTGATCCCTCTTCTCTCTAGGTATCCCTCCAGCACACCTACAACCAAGCTGAAAAGTGGTTCCTTGACCACCAGCTTGTCATTAACCTAAAGAAGACTAAGTCAATGTTCTTCCCAAATCATCAAAACAAGGTCAAGAATGCTCCCCTCTTCATTCTCCGCAGCAAACTGCTCCCGCTAGAGCAAGGGACCTCTTACAAATATCTAGGCATCACTTTTGACTTGGTTCTCATCTTTCACACCCACATCTATGCCCTATCCTCAGCCATAAATTCTTAGATAGGCCTACTATACCATCATAGAGATTGTTTCCCCCAAGTTGCCCTCCGGCTGGCCATCACTTCTTCTGTCCTGTTGCTAGTGGACTATAGCTTGCCCATTTACGTTGTGGTGGACAATACTGCCTTGACTAAAATCCAGCTCTCAATCAATAAGGCCTGCACACTCCTAACTGGAGCCCCTAGCCACACTCACACTTGCCTGCTCTACTCTTCTGTCAATCTGCTCACCTTTGAGGAGCGTCTGTGCTACCAGACCTGCCTACTCACCAAAAAATCTCTTCTAAGGCTCTCCAGCCCGGGGTCTCTACTTTCCTATGGCATGTGTCCTCGTGTGTTGCCACCCATAGCTCTGTCAAGGCCACCTTTATGGTGCCTAGAACCAAGACCTCACTAGCCCAGAGGTCCTTCCATTACTGAGCTCCTGCTTGGTTCCACTCCCTCCCACCCTGCATCACAGACATTGCCAAAATTGGTCCCTTCAAAATCACCCTCTGGAACCATCTCTTTGATACTCATTGCTGTAGATGCACCTAATTAACCCCGCTGTGGGATCCTCCTGTCAGGCCTCCTGACTTGACAACATCCTTCGGACAACCTATCCTCCCCTCCCTCCCACCCCACTCCCCATCCCTACCTCTACCCTCTCCAGGTATTATCTAGTATGTCCAGGGCTGTACCCCCAATGTAACCCTTGGGTACTTTGTATTTGACTGTAACCTATTATAAGTAACATTATTATGTAATATATGTGCAGGGCCACTGGAAAATTGCACCTGCAATTTTTTTGTGGAATCCACAATTTTTACCATTCTCCACAAAAACTGACATGTTCCACAATTTCTTGAAATTTTTGAGTTTTTATATTGAACTGTTTAAAAAGTATTAACATTTTTAATAAAATACTCTCAAATATATTGACAATTTTGCATGCAGACTTGGGTTTGGCCAAAACAATGTAGTGCAAGGTAGGGCAAGAGTTTTAAGTGACACTGATTTCTTTTGAATCCTTGCCTTGTTTGATTTTAAAATCCACTGGTCAAGCATAAGTACATTTAAACACTTAACTGAAGCAGTCTATCAGAAAACTTTTTGTTGCCACACAGACTGAAACAAATGATGAGAGAAAAGGTGCAAATGATCCCATTCACTTAAATGAGGTGATAACTATGAAGCCTTTTTGTAAGTGGCTGGGCAAGTTTTTCCTTGTGAGCATACTTTCATTCAGACTAGTTTTGATTCAAACATCTTTGGATGGCCCTGCTGATTTTAAACTTGAATATGCTAGTTGCTAACAGTGATCTCACTCTTAGCAACTACCCCCTAGATTCCTAGATGCTCACATGTAAAGACTATAATAAAAACCTGACTAATGTCTAAAAAAAACATACAAAACACAAAATGTATCTGAACATTTATCTTTAACTAAAGAAAATCATTGTAGCCAGACAAAAACAAAGGTAAATTACAGGGTACCCTGACTACTGTATGATGCAGTAAAAATATATTGGTATTTTTTCACATTTTTTGGTAAGTGTGTAAGACCCACTAGGCACAAGTGCCTGTTTTCAGGTACAACCCAGGAGCACTGAGGAGGTTAAGTGACTTGCTCAGAATCACACAGTGTGCAAGTAGAGGTTGTGGGAATCAAATCCAGGTCTGCTAGATGTCATCAACTCATTCACAGCTTGTTACTCTAACCTCTAGATTATACTGATAGCCACAATAACCCTCAGATTTAATGTTTAAATATGTGATTTCAAAAATAGCATACAGTACTTACAATACAAATTATGACCATTAAAACCTTTAACAACATTTTACTAAAACTCGATTATTCACCATCTGCTTTTTTTTCTTGTACCAAAGTGGGTGAATAGCTGGAAGAGCACTGTAAACAGCTGTTGATTAGGCTTCATTATTCTACACTCAGAAAGAAAAAAATATATTTCCTGTGACTTTATTTAATATTGATTTGCTGTGGCTCACTTTATAGAATCTATTTAGCACCGTATGAGGCAGATGCTTTTAAATTTTTGAAGATAGGCAATGCTTATGATAGCTTATCAGTTTAGTATTCTTTTTAGGAACATAAACTTTTCTTTACATTTTAAACATATTCAGTTGTCAGTGTATTCATTTAGCAATTTATACTGACTAATATATGCTGCAGAAAACATTAAAAGATTTATTGTGAAGCAATCAGGGTCTATAGTAGAATCCCTACAATTTCCCGCAATTTTTGCAAAATGCTCCGCAATTTTGGGTAACCTTTTCTGCAATTTTCCAGTGGCCCTGCCTATGTGCACTTTGTGTTTAATGTTCTGCACCTTTATTGTTCTCATTGTTGTAACCACACTATGTAACTCTGTCTACCCCCCCCTCGACGAGGTACCTTTGAAAATGAGTCCATGACTCAAAAGTTGTAAATCTGACTTTTCTAATAAATAAATAAATAAATAAATAAATACATAGTGATACAGCCATGGTATGCACTTTCCTGGGTATGCACTGAGGCATGTTGCAGAGCCACTTGTGCTCATGTAACCTAGGTGATAGTATATCAAAGGCCAATCACACAAAGTGAGACAAGGTTTGCAAAATAAGTGCAGCAACATGTGTACATATTGTTGGAACCATGGTTTGTGCTTTTCAGCATATGCACTGAGGCATGAGGCAGAGCCAAGTGTGTTCAAATACCCTATGCGAGAATATAGCAGAGTCCAATCACAGAAAAATGACACCAGGTTTGCAGAATGACTGTTTTTTTAATTGAATATACTTTATTGAACAAGAACATTCATATACAGTCTGTTATACATAACACAAGAAAATGAGTAGAGAAGTAGATATAAAATAAATGTAAAGTAACAATTATTCAAATAATAACCTTCAGTCTACCCATTTAGCCTCCCCACCACCACCCTCCCTTCCTTATCTCCTCCCTTCCTAGAAGAGATATAAGAGAACAGATCTAGTTCCTATATAGGGCTGACCACATGAAAAAGTTAAAACCAAGACATACATCATATGTACGTCAGATTTTAAAACAGCATGCCAATAATAGTCTTTAAAAGCCATATAATAAAGTGCAGCTAATAAGTACAAATAGCCCTGATCATCCATAATTGAGTCCAATATACAAATTATATTATCATACAGCAAAAGAGATGATGTATATCAAGAGTGAATCTATAAGACAGATCTTCAGAGGTTAATAACTCAAACAGTGATTACCATATTTTTTTATATCTATCGAGGTGGTCCATTAAGCTGGCAATGGTCCTTTCTGCTTGAAGTGCAAACAATATTTCTCTATGCCATTCTAGAAACTGAGGAGTTGTTTGATAACACCAATGCCTGAGAATCGCTGTTTTAGCACAGGCTGATATCGGTGCCATGTGATACTTCTGATTTCCAACTAATTCTTTGTTGAACTCCCCCAATAGGCATATTGCAGGAGAAAACTTTAAGTTCAGGCCCAACAAAGGATCTAGGCTTTGCTATATATTTCTCCAAAAGGAGTTACTTTCTCACAGGACCAAAGTATACAGAGTAATGTTCCAGGCTCCTTATTACATCTGGAACAAATATCTGATAGGAGTTTGCCCATTTTATGCAACTTAATCGGGGTATAAAAAAGGTTACGGAGAAGCTGAAATTGCATAAAATGGTATTTGTTCCATTTTATAAATTTGCAAGTGTTCTTCCAGATTCTAGGTCAGTTACGTAAGCCTCTTGGATCTGGAGGGGCTTGGTCCCAATAGTAAAACACCTCTCCTTTTTTATTAATTAGAGCTTCATGTAACTTATTATAGAAAAATGAAATAAAAAAGAAATCAGGGTACTAAGTGAGGTAAACACCAAGATAGAGCTGTCAATAGGGAGAAGGGCAAGTATAAATGGAGAAAATGACAAATGGGCCATCAATAAGTGGAGGGTAATGAGTACCAACACCCATAGTCTGGGCAATAAGCTCCCTGAACTGGTGGCCTTGATGGAAGTTGGATGCCTGGATATCATAGCAGTCATAGAAACATGGTATACAAAGAACCATAACTGAGTATTTACATACCAAGGTATACATCCTACAGGAGAGACAGGAAGGGGAGAGGAGAGGGAAGAGTAGCTCTCTATGTAAGGGAAGAGATAAAAGCAACTGAACAAAAGAGTAAACAAGGAGGAGAGGAGGCACTGTAGCTCACCTTAGAGACTGGAAACAGCATCACAATCCACACAGGTGTTGTATATAGACCCCCATCTCAGGGGGAGGGAATGGAAAAGGATATGGTAGATGGCATCCTTAGGATGGCAGAAAAAGGGGAGATACTGTTGATGGGGGACCTTAATATGTCAGATGTCAACTGGAGCACCTTTGCTGCAGCCACATCCAAAAGCACGGCCATTATCAATGCCCTTCCTGTGGCATGACTCAGACAGCTAGTTTTGGAACCCACTTGTGAGAGAGCAATCTTAGACCTCGTACTCTCAAATGGGGACAGTGAGAGGATCGCAGATCTAGAAGTAGGTAGCCATCTGGGAACAAGTGACCACCAAACAGTGTGGTTCATGATAAACTCAGCTACAGAGTCAAGCCATACAAAAGTGAGAGTTCTGGACTTTAGGAGGGCTGACTTTGGCAAGATGGGACAGTGCCTTAGAAAAGCACTAGCAAACAGGCTAGAAGGAGGGGTGGAGCAACAATGGGGAAACATCAAAACTGCCATCACAGAGGCAACAAGCCTTTGTGTGAAGCAAATAAACAAATCAAAATGAAAGAAAAAGCCACTATGGTTCTCAAAAGAGGTGGCGGTGGAGGTTAGGGAGAAAAAGATAGCATTTAGGAAGTATAAGGAAACACAGAAGGAGCAGGACAGAAACCTGTACCAGTTAAGGCAGAAGGAAGCTGGGAGGGAGGTCAGAATAGCAGATGCCCAAACTGAGGAAAAGATAACCAACTTAGTTAAGAAGGGGGCTAAAACCTTTTATAGGTATATCAGGGAGTGTAGAAAGACAAAGGGATGGATAGTAAGGCTGAATAGAATGGATGGTGGGTGGGCAGAGAGGGACAGTGAAAAAGCAGGGATACTGAACGAATACTTCTGCTCAGTATTCACAAAAGGAGGAGGAGTGGGAGGTGCCTAATCCAATTAACAGAAGCACTCTGAATGGGGGTATCAATCCCAGTTCTTTCGCAGAAGAAAGGGTTCTGAAATAACTCCTAAAACTGAAGGTGGGCAAAGCAATGGGGCCTGATGGAATTCACCCCAGAATTCTAAAAGAATTAAGGAGAGAACTAGTGTCACCACTGACTACCCTTTTTAGCAAATCATGGGAGGATGGTGTGGTATCTGAGGACTGGAGGAAGGGGGATGTAATTCCCTTTCACAAAAGTGGGAGCAAGACAGAGGCAGGAAACTATACACCTGTCAGTTTGACCTCTGTGGTAGGGAAAGTAATGGAATCACTTCTGAAGGAAAAAGTAGTTGAGTGCCTAGAGACCAGTGGGGCACAGGACCCAAGGCAACATGGGTTCACAGCGGGAAGGTCATGTCAGATGAATCTAATCGATTTTTTTGACTGGGTGACCAAAGTAGTAGACCAGGGAGAGGCAGTGGACATGGCCTTCCTAGAATTTACTGCCAAGGAAGAGAACATGGTAGGGTGCCCTTTGTATAAAGTAGTCCAAATGTTCCTATTGGGGGCTGGTTGAATGGCTGACTTCAATGTAGTGAAAAAAGTTTCTGGAGACCAGTCACTCAGTTCATCATAAGAAATGTAGTTTTATTTTGATATTTTCTTAGAACACCATGATCCCCTAGGTACGCCCAATGTTTCACCGAACACTGGGCTTCCTCAGGGGCTTAGGCTCTATAAGGGTATACAAATATGAGTATTACTATCATACTAAAATAATTTTGATTAAAATTTTTTTATGAAAAAGCATTTCTCATAATTGGTGACAGTACCAAAACTGACCACTATATATTTTAAATGCCCAATATCAATACCAAGAAAAATGTGAACTGGCATACCTTATTATGTGAGGAGCACCCGTGGACTTTTTATTTGTCATTAAGAACTAAACTAAGATTTCAAAATATTATTTACATAAATTTACACTCATTTATCACAAATATATGGATTATTTTACCCTGTGTTCCTAAATAAATTCTTTCATTATTGGCATTAGAGCAACTAGGATTCAGTTTCCTGTTTGTCTGCAAATAAAATTAATCTTAAATCAATCAGTCCATTTTAAATTAAATTAAGTTCAGGTTATTACTATATCATCTCATCCCAAATTATAGCTAGGAATATTATCCCAAATTCAGACTTGTATAGTGAAGGTTACACACTTCTGAAACAGACAACCTATCTGGTTATTCTTTCTGGGTAACATGATGATTTTCTAGTATTCACTGACTGTTCTTTTAAACCATTGTAACCTTTGACCCCTTACTCATGGCTATCATACCTTAGTTGAAACAGCTAATGCTGTTTCTTTACAAGTTCTGTTTGATAAAGATGAACACTAAACTTTAGTTATAAACAAACAAATCCACATTTAGAATTCACTAATCTGACAAAGGTAATTCTTTCATTAGTTTAAATAAAAGCTTTCTTTATACAATACAGCCTGCACAGGATAAAGTATCCTGGTTGTAAATGCTGTTCAATAGATAAACCAATTCCATAGGTAACTGTCTAGTAGTAACCGATTATATCTGGTTACTCCTTCTTAGTAGCATTATGTTTCTCTAATATATACAGTCTTTTTTTAACCATCATGGTCTTTAACCCCCTTACTCTTGGCTATCATTCCTTAGTTGCAACAGCTAATGCTTTTTTCTTTACAAGTTCTGTTTAGATAAAGATTTGCACTAAATCCTTTGTTACAAACAAATAAATCCACATTTCAAATGTACTGGTTTGATACAGGTCATTGTTCCATTCATTTGAAAGTGAAAACATGTTTTACAAAAAACTTTCTTTCCATGATTCAACTTGCACAGGGTAAAGTATCCTTGTTGTAAATGCTGTTCTATAGTTAAACCAGTCCCTTAGTTTTTTTCCTTCAGAGTACTCTATGTACTTTCTACAATTGAAGCATTAGAACTATTGTAAAATATGTATCGACACTTACTTCTAGCTTCAGATTATAACCTTTTTTATCTGAAACAAGTTACAACTGTGAGTGGGTGTGGGTAGTGACAACACTTGACACAAGTTTTCTCTTGAGACTACACCAATTGATGTAGTGTGACTTTTATTAAAGCAAACAAAATAAAGAAAACTTCAGGAAAACAAGAAAATAAATCTCATTCCAAAAGAAATAGCTTCAGATATTCTTCTCTGAAAAAAAAAACAAATGTCACAGAGTGGTACTAGCTCCCTCTCAGCATGACCACCATCATCTGTGCTCCACAACCTATCTAACCACATACTGAGTCCAAGTCTTTTTATATACTGAAAACCGTGACATCATAATTATGTGATCTGCCCCTTAATCTAATACAGAGAATAATCCTATACTAATACAGGAAATGGGGCTTCAGACTCTGCTAGATCTATCACACTTGAAGAGTACTGCAATAATCTTTACAAACTATAAAATAGCATTATTCATAGGAGAAATAAATAGAGATGAATAAGCAAGGGTCCTATAATGACCCTTGTCTCCTCCTCCAAATTATGACATCACCATAAATGTATAATAAATAGAGTCCACTAGGGGGCCTGCAGCCCTTAAGGAAACTCATTTTTATCTGAGCAGGCATCAAGAACATACAGGTACCTCTTTGATTTCTTGTTTAAATTAACTTGAAAACAAAACATATATTAAGTGTGTCCTGAAGCAGTTCCTACTAGAGCTTTAACACAGACTAACAACTGCAGTACACTGGCTTATTTCCAAGAAGAATTTTACTTTAGTTTTAAGCCCCAAAAGCCTTCAAAAGTGTTAGTCTGCATGCAATACAATTTAAGCCCTAAACAAGTTAACAGCACCACATTAGCGGTACAGATATGGGAGGTGTAGGGCAAGGGGAAAGTACTGATGAAAAGTGTGCACATAATTAACAGGGTCTGTTTGCGAATTTGAATGCATTTATCAAGTGGTGCAAAGCAACCACCCCTTTTCTATTTTCCAACCAGGCTTTGCTTTACTGCATTTTACTTAAACAGTATGAATTGTTTTCCAAGCTTCCCTTTTAAAAACTGAAAGGGATGTGGCTTAATTTGATTACTTCCCAGTATTCATTTAGCCAAAACAGGCAGCTAGGTCAGCCTCTGCAGTATCACCACCTAGACAAAAAGTAGAAAATTAGCAGGTTAGAAAAGAGAAGAATACCACAACAGGAGGCCACCCCATTGTGGTAGAAAGGTGAAAAAGGTCAAGGGAGACCTATAGAGGAGACAAGCACTACTGCAGTAGATTTTTTTAGAAATAGGGTCCAGGGTAGAGAGGAGTGTCTAGTGGTGATGGGGGGGTCCACAAAAACTGTCACAACAACCTCTTGGAGTCTGTGCTTGGTTTCCAAACTTCCCTTCACTCAGATTTCTAGCATTACTATGCTCATTTCTATAAAAAATGTATTTAAATGCATAGTTATTTGTTTAAACATTGGGAACTCTTCTGCTATGCACAGTAATGCCATAAACATTTTACTTAATACTAGCAAACCATTTTTAAATTTCTTTTTCTTACCTTGCCTAAGCTGAATAGCATGTGGTGCAGTTTCAATTCAGGTGTGTCTTGTGCTGGTCACTCATTTATGATGCTCTTTTTAAATGCCTTAGTTTGAGGGGAGTGGCCTGTGGTGGCTATGCCCACCAGACCACCCCACTGATGATGTAGGCAGTCTGATTGACAGCCCTGATGGCCACAAGCTGGCAGCTGCTTAGCAGCTAAAAGGAAGGCACTTATTAAAGGGAAAGCAGTGGGCCTCCTTTTCTCAATAGAGTGCTCCCCTTTCCAATATTACCACTTAGATGTAGAAGGATAATTTTTGAATGGGCAAGTCAACCCTAGTGTTGGTGCTATGTGTGTATTATTTCAAAAGCATTATGTGTACTTTAATTCATTTCATAATCTAGTTGTGTCTTGCAAGCCATTTGACACAGTCCCACTCAAAAGATTAATAGTCAAATTAACCAGCCTGGGAGTGGGCCCCAGGGTGGTAGCCTGGGTAAAACATTGGCTAGACAACAGGACACAGAAGGTAATTATAAATGGAGTCCACTCTGAAGAAAGAAGAGTTACTAGCGGGGAACCGCAGGTTCAGTACTGGGTCCAGTCCTTTTTAATGTCTTTATAAGTGTCATTGCAGAGGGACTGGAAGGAAAAGTATGCCTCTTTGCAGATGACACAAAGATCTGCAACAGGATTGATACACAGTGAGGCATGGTAAAGATGAGAAGGGACTTGACAAGGTTGGAGGAATGGTTAGAAGTATGGCAGCTTGGATTCAATACCAAGAAGTACAAAATAATGCACCCGGGAAACAAAAACCCAGGGGAAAGTTACACAATGGGGGGAGGTAGTAACAACAAGTAACAACAAAAATGAGAAGGGACCTGGGAGTAATCATATCAGATGATCTTAAGGTTAGCAAGCAATGTGAGAAGGCAGTAGGGAGGGCTGGGGGGATACTGGGATATATAGGGAGACGCATCACCAGAAGAAAACAGGAAGTTGTTATCCCTCTGTACAGACAGTTGGTGAGACCCCATCTGGAGTACTGCATCCAGTTCTGGAGACCCCATCTCCGCAAGGACATAGACAGGATGGAGGCAGTCCAGAGGAGGGCAACTAAAATGATGCAGGGTCTGCAAAGAAGCTATATGAGGACAGACTAAATGAGCTTAACATGTATACCCTTGAGGAAAGGAGGGAGAAGGGGGACATGATAGAAACTTTTAAGTACCTCAGTGAAATCAACAAAGTCCAAGAGGGTAGCATCTTTCAGAAAAAGAGATGTGCAAGAACAAGGGGACACAATTTGAAGATAGAAGGGATGGCTCAGGGGCAATGTGAGGAAGTACTTTTTCACAGAGAGGGTGGTGGACGCATGGAACAGCCTTCTTGAGGAGGTTGTGGGGTCTAAAACTGTGGGAGAATTCAAGAATCCATGGGAAAGACATTAGGCAATTTTTGTTTGGGGGGTAGGAAGAAATAGGCTGTTGGTTAAATAGGATCTGTAGCTTATCCTGTAGGCAGGGAAATGGGCAGACTAGGTGGGCCAAGCAGTCCTTATCTGCCATCAAAGTCTATGTTTCTATGTGAGATGTGGGTGTAGTTAATGCCCAAGTGAGGCTCTGCAACCCATATGTCCAATGCCACCGACTGCTCCCAAAATGATGGAGGAGCATACAGTATGTGATAACTGAATGTACAGTATTTGTAATTTAAAGAAGAAGGCCATTTATATTTCTCATGGCCTTCAAAGAAAAGTGATCAATGTACTATTTTTTAATAGTTACTCTACCGTATTCACATCATTGTAAGGCCAGAAATACCTAGTTAATTATTGGCCCGCAGTTTTAAAATTTGGATTTCTCAATAAAGGTTGAGTAATGTCCCTTTGAGGGTCTATTTTACTTATTTATTTATGTATGTATGTATTTATTTATTGAAATGTTTCACCAGGAAGGCACACTGAACAAGTTGCTCATCTCCCAGTGCAACCCGGGGGGTAAGGGAACAAGGGGGAAATACATAACACCACACAACTTAACAGATCATATACAGAACATTCTTACATAGAGATCAAATAATACATATGGCCCATACATGGAATACAGCAGAAGGAAGGAATACAGGGTTCAATCATTATACAGGGAAAACAAAATTAACTGACAGAGAAAGTGCCGATTCGTTGTACACAAGTGCTGTTGGGATGAAAACTTCAGATGCAGTCTGGGTTAGAGGCATGGGGGAGGGGCAGGTTTGTGGTTAATGGTAGCAGGTGCAGTTAGAGGAGAGGTAATTATGCAGGGCAGAAGAGGGGGAATGAGTGGAAGACGAGTGTCTGATTTGATGGGGAAGGGCATTCCAGATTTTTGGGAAGCGATGTATGAAAGCAGACTTGCAAGCAAGGGTAGAGCATCAGGGGATCAGAAAGGTGTGAGAGTTAGAGGATCTTAAGGAATTAGCTGAATGGGGTGGGGTAGTGAGGGAGGATGATAAGTATGGAGGAAGAGAGCCTAGCCAGTATTTAGAGATGAGTTTGCTGCAGTGAGAGAGGCACCTATTAGTAAGCGAAGAGAAGGACAATGAGTGATAAAGATCACAGTGGTGAGTACATGTTGGAGAGTCCAGGACAAAAAGGCAGAAAGAGATGAAAAGGAGGTCCAATCTGAATACGGTGGATTTGGAGAGTGGCACTGAAGACTAAATCACAGTAGTCAAAAATAGGGAGAATCATCTTATGGACAATCTCACACCTGGCCATAAGTGGAATGTAATTACAGTTACTGTATAAAGCACCAAGCTTGGGATGCAGCTTTTTCAGGATGGCATCTATGTGACCAATGAAGGTGAGGTGTTGGTCAGCCAAACACCATGGTATCTCAAAGAGGAGGTGTTCTCAAGCAGTGTCCCATCCAGGATGTGGAAGGTGGGCAGAATGGAGAGCCTAGCAAGTCTCTGCCTTTTGCCGAGGGTCATGGAGACTGTTTTCTTGGCATTTAGTAAGAGTTGATGTGATGCAAGCCAGTGCTGGATCTTATTAAAGTCTAGCTGTAGTCTGGCTTGCACAGCAGAGAATGATTGGCCAGAGGTGAATAAAATGGTATTGTCAGCATACATATGGATGGATGAGGAGGAGCAGCTGATGGCAGATCATTTAAAAAGATGAAGAAGAGTAGGGGGCCCAACACTGAGCTCTGAGGTACCCCAATGTTGATTTGGTAAGGGGGGCAGCAGGACTCAACTTTCTTAACTGATTGTGTCCAACCTATGAGATAGGTGCTAAACGAGTTAGTAGCAGAAGGGGAGAGTCCATCGGTGGTGAGCATGTGAAGAAGCAGGGAGTGGGAAACCATGTTGAAAGCCTTGGCTAGGTGGACAAAGATGGAGGAGGTTATCAGGCCCTTATCCATTCCTGTGAGGACTGAATCAGTAAGCCTGAGTAGGGAGGTAGTGGTGGAATGATTTTTCTAAAATCCAGATTGGAAACTGGTGAAGAAATCTGAATTTGAGAGAAAGGAGGAGATTTGAGAGAGAACAAGATGCTCCAGGAGTTTAGCAAGAGTGGGGAGCAAGGAATGGGGCGATAGTTGGCTAAGAAAGTGAAGTCACCTCCCTTAGGGAAAGGAAGGATGATTGCATGCTTCCAGTGCATGGGGGCTGTGGCTGTCTTGAAGGAGAGGTTTAGGATTTCCAAAAGTAGGTAGGCAATAGCTGAGGCAGAGAGATAGAGGAGCTTTAGGTTGAGCTCATTGGAAGAACTACCTTTTGATAGATTTATGGTTAGTAGGGCAGTAAGGGTGTTGGCTGATGAAAACAAAGAGAATGAGAAGGGGTGATGGTCATGAGTTTGGGGGGGTTGCAATTAGCAGATTTGGAGGAAGGCGTAATTGGGCAGGAGGGGAGGGAGGCTAGTAGAGCTGAAACACATGAGGTGAAATATGAATTAAGTTATTTGGCTACTGAAGCTTGATCTGCAATAGGGGAATTGTTTATTTTAAGGACGGGGAAGGGGGTTGGTGGGGGGGGAGAAGAGGGTGTGAACCACTTTCCAAAATCTGGAAGGGGAATTTAGGTTTGTGTGAAATGTGGAGTTGAAGTATTCAGCCTTGGCTAGCCTGGTCGCTTTGGTGCATGCATTGAGGAGTTTAAGTAAAGAGCAAAGTTACCCATGGGTCTTCAATGATATCGCTATAGGAGAGACTACTAGAGAAAAAGGTATTTTCTTTTGGGAGATATACAACAAGGATCTAATGTCTAACCCTGCCTGGGAGCAATGAAACCATTCTATTTTCAACCACTCTTGGAGGTAAGACAGGAGTCGGTCTTCTGATATCGACCTACACCGTTGAGAAAATGAAGAAGAGTGAATAGCCAGATAATGCAAGAATATGTTAGGAACTTGAAAACCTCCCATCTTTTTGTACCGCATCAACTTATACAGTGATCTCCAGGGTGGTCTGCATTGCCACAAAATGTTAGAAGATATTCTATGTATCTGTGAGGACCATGATTGTATGGGGGCCCACCTGCCCTGGATCTACGCTTATGTCATGACCAGTCTCCAGGCCAGGGATCAGGCCTGGAGGGCCCATAAAGCTACCAGCTCTCACTCAGACTATCAGAAATATGGTGCCCTTCAAAATCCAATAGGCAAAATCAAATTATTTCCAATCAACCTTCCTCTTAAATATAAATCCCCCACAAAATTCTGGAAAGTCATTCAATCCCTCTTCTCCCTTCCATCCCAACTACCCACCCCTGTCATTAACACAGGGGACACCACTATCGAGGACCCTTTAGCAGTGGCCTCAGAATTCAGCTCATTCTTCACAAACTGTACTGCATCACTGCTGCCCACGCTCCCCCACTCCACACCAGCACATCACACCACACCTCGATCTGCCCAAGCCGCTTCATATGCTTTTGATTTTTAACAGTTACCCCTGCCGACATGTACAACACCCTGCTTAAACTAAATCCATCCAAAGGCAAATGCCCCTCCGGGCTGGATGCTAGAATGCTCATCCTGTTTGCCCCAGCCATTGCCTCCCCACTGGCCTCTCTTTTCAATCTGTCCTTCTCTCTGTCCTCTATCCCAGCTGATTGGGAGCATGTCACAGTCATACCTCTCCCGAAGGGTGGCGATCCCTCCCTCCCAGGAAACTACCACCCTATTTCTCTTCTCCCCATTATAGCTAAACTGCAGGAACACCTAGTCCTCTCCCAGCTCTCTTCCTTCCTTGAATCTAAATCTTTATTCAACCCATTCAAGTCTGGTTTTAGGAAGCCCCTTCCACTACCACCTCCCTCCTAAGGCCCACAAATGTCATCCTCACTGGCATGAATCAAGCCCATATTACCTCTGCCATCTTTGTCAACCTTGCAAAGGCTTTTGACACTGTCTCACACCCTCACCTCCTCACCAAGCTTTCCCTAGCTGAGTTCTCCAGCACAGTAACTGATTGGTTCCATTCCTATCTGGTGGGCAGGTCCCAATCCGCCAGGACTGGTAACTCCATCTCCTACCCTCTCCCCATCTCATCTGGGATCCCCCGAGGCTCAGTCCTAAGGCCAATACTGTTCTCCATGTTTCTAAATGACCTACCAGCAGCCTGTCCACATACATCCATTCACATGTATGCAGATGACACAGTCCTGTATACTTCAGGCTCTTCTCCCTCTGATTTAGAATACAGCTTACAGCTAGGCTTCAATGATGCCCAAATCTGGTTTCACTTAAATCAACTATTCCTGAACACCAAGAAAACAGTATCCATGACCCTTGGCACAAGGCAAAGACTATCTTGGCTCCCCTCCATACCTCACCTTCCACACCCTGGATGGGACAAAGCTGGAGGTTTGCTCCTCCTTTTGATACCTCAGGGTATGACTCAACCAGCACCTCAATTTTTCTATACACATTGAGGGACTCCGCAAGAAGTTGCACCCCAAGCTTGGAGTGCTGTACCATAACAGAGGGTGCATCCCCCTACTGGCCCGGCGGGAGACTGTACAGAAAATGATCCTCTCTATCTTTGACTACAGGTATGTAGTCTATTGTGCCACTCCCAAGACTACCCTAACCAGAATGAACACCTTAGTCCTCTCCTTCTGTCATTTCATCCTTGACTGTCCTCCCAACACACACCACTGCAACCTCTACCAGGATTTGTACCTTCCCTCACTGCAGGGTAGGAGGTTGTCCCACTATGCCAGGCTCATGGCCGCTTACTGGACACAGTCCTCCCCCCATACCTCTCTGATGCCCTGTCCTCATTTCCCCCATCTTTGCACTCCCTCCAAAATTACAACACCTGCTCCCTGAGTGTCCCACTTATGGCTACCACTGTAGGACAGGCAGCTTTCTCCAATTGAATGCCTAAGCTGTGGAGCTCCCTACCACTGGCCATTTGGCAAACAAACTCTGCCCACAGACTAAACTCCCTCCTCCAAGCCCACTTCTGCACCTCCTGTGCCTGCACGTAGACAGCTGATAACCCACAAAAGTGACTTGTAAACAACCACTTTCCCCACCTTCAGTGCGCAGATACGGTCCAGCAGTAAACTTGCTAGCTCACTCCTCCTGCCTATATCCCAACTATACACTCTTTAAGGCTATTGTTGTACCCAAATTTCTGATGTATATGAGCTGAAACTAGTCATTGCAGAGGTAGGGTACATGCTGTGTTGTTGCTATTTTCTGTGTTGCCCCCTGCTCTCTTACCTGACTGTATCTCTACCAGTATTTCCTTCCACGATGCAACAGGCTGCCTGTATCTAATTTTACAGCTGTACTTTTGCACATAATGTGATTTGTACTCATGTATTACTGATGTTTTTATGCTCTATACATATTGTCATTTTGTAAGCAAGCATTTATCTGATGTACTGTATTATGATCTGTGTTTACTACCATGCTCCCTAACCCCCAGGACTCATTTGAAAATGAGCAGTAGTCTGCTTACTATGAGTTCCTGGTAAAACTCTTAAATAAATAAACATATAAAACATTTGATTAATCATTTGAAGGGGGTAAAAGAGACAAAAGAGCACATACATTTTTAATATGATTAGGCAACACCACATCAAGATGGGTTAAAAAGCCCATCTGTCTAGGTCTGTTTTAATTAACTATTAAGTACAAATTATATAATTTCATTTTGGAGGGAGATGTGTTTAAATAAGTTCCTAAATATATAAGTCTATCGTTAACCCATAAAAATCCAAGGTGCTCCACACTCATCCTCATTGTTACTGTATTCAAGGGCATAATCTGTTTTAACAAAGTTAAATTTATAGTTAGAGAACTGACTAAAATTATTAATTATTTCCAAGGCAGCAGGTAAAGAAATAACCAGTTGAATGACATGTAACAGAATATCATCGGCATATACCAAAAGTTTATATTGGTGTGGACCCACAGGGATGCCAAAAATTCAGGGCATATTGTTAATTTTCTGAATAAGGGTTTCTAAAAATAAATGAAATAAAAAAGGCAAGAGCAGGCAACCCTGTCTAGTGCCTTGTCATAGAACAACATTTTTGGAAAGAACCCCGTTACAGAGTATACGGGCCAAGGAACAGGTGTAGAGTACCTTTATCCAGTGAATGAACACCGAGAGGATATGATATTTAGGCTAAAGATGAAGTAAGTAATTCCAAGAGACTCTATCAAAGGCTTTCTCTGCATCCAGGGAAGCCAAGGCCCATGGGGATCAGGGATTTCCTGGATACAGAGATAAGGTGAGAAAGGTTTTGCAGATGATCAGCTGATAAGTCTTCCTGACATGAAGCCCACTTGTTCTCTGCTAAGAAGATATCCCCAGACCTGGTTCAGCCGAGTGGCTAAGACTTTAGCAAATATTTTGAGCTCTACAATGATAAGGAATATAAGCCTGTAGTTAGAAACCAATAAGGGATCTCTTCCAGGCTTAGGTAGAACCACTATAACATTTTCAGTGAAGGAAGGATCTGAGGGAGCCCGGGTGGAAATATATTGGAATGTATCCGATAAAAAGGGGGCAAGAAGAATTTCAATTTTTTAATAAAAATTAGGGGTATACCTGCCAGGACCTGGAGATTTATCAGGAGTCAGGGAGTCAGCAGCATCATATATTTCCCTCAGTGTTAAAGGGGCCTTCAAGAACTCTGATTTTGATTCATTCAAAACAGGTAGATCAATATCTACTAAAAAATCCTCCAACTGGGTAACATTAAAGGGAGATGGGGGTATAGAGATTTTGGTAAAAGGATTGAAAGTGATAAACAATGTCTCTAGCAGTGGTAAGCAGTTGACTTGTGTCAGTATGGATTGAAGAGACTATCCTGTCTGCAGTCTGAGATCGTAGACACGGTGCCAAGAGCTTACCTGCTTTTTCCCCTAGATCAAAGTATTTTATTTTGGACCTCAATAACATATGTTCAGCTTTCTCACCCAATAATTGAATATATTTTGCTCACAAGGGTTCTAGATACTCCAAATCTAGCTGGGTGGGAATTATGTAAATGTTGCTTCTCTAAGGATCTAATCTGATCCAACAAAGAGGAAAGTTCTTGTGAAGCTATTTTTTTGCACCTAGGTGCTATCCTTATCAATTTTCCTCTGAGAACACATTTCAATGAAGTCCAAAGGATATCTTGTTTTTCCATTGAAGGAAAATTAATTTGTAAAATGGAAGTAATACATTTCTGAATATGTTCCAGCAGTCCTGATGATTTTACCAATTGATTATTTAGTTTTCAGGTTTTACCACATTCCATAGAGGCAGAAAGACTCAATTGGATGATGACAGGTTGATGATCGGAGATTATCTTGGTAATGTAATGACATAAAGATACCCTTGAAAGGTGCTCAAACCCCAACAAAAAGTAATCTATTCTGGAATAAGAGTCATGGGAGATTGATTGAAATGAATATTCATGTTGGTCTGGATGGAGAACTCTCCAAGGGTTGACTAAACCCAGAGAATCCATGAGTTCTCACAGTGTTTATTGTCCTGCAGTGAGAGCTTGACAGAGGCTACCTGACCTGTCCAAATCATTACAAAGGACTGTGTTCCAGTTCCCAGCTGGAAGCATAGGGAAGGAGACCCAGTGTAACAACAAGTTTAATAATGTAACAAAGAAGATAGGATCATCTGTGGTAGGACCATAGATTGCTCCTAAAATTACCTCCATGTGTCCTATTAAGACTCGAAGAAACAAATAACAGTTCTGGAGGTCCCTAATCTCTTAGAGTAAACACAAGGGGACAGTTCTAGCCACCGATATGGCTACTCCTTTTTTACGAGAATCTGAGCCTGCCCCAAATACTTGCCCCACCCAGGATCATCTAAAAAGTGAAGCCTGAGCAGGGGGAGATGAGTTTCTTGAAGGAAGGCTATGTCAGTCTGCATTTTGCTTAAATGAAGAAGGATTTTAGATATCTTCATTGTGGACTGAACACCCTTTATGTTCCAGGAACAAAATCAATAACTAACCACCATATGTACTGATCACAGCATAGGTATCATCATGTTCACAAACCCTGCAGTTATCTTGGTGTGTAGCCCTATAAATTGTAGTTATCTTCTGGGTCTGACCACCCCCTCCCCCACCCATGCCCAAATAGTACCTAAGACCCAAAACATCACATCAGATTGTCCCCATCCCTGATCCTAAGGATCTCAATACATTTCTGTCAAATGTCTCCTCTCCCACACATCCAGCCAATACCTTGGTGCATGACTACATCAGGCAAACGGTGTCACCTCTCCCTGGGCCCCCCCCCCCACCTCAGCCTGACTTCTAACAATATACTTTAGTGATGAGCAAAAGGAATAACATGATATCAAGTAATATCAAAAATCACAACAGATGAAACACCTTATCTACAAAAGAACAGTAATAAATCAGGCAAACTATACCAGGGGCATAGCTACAGGGGTGCAGGGGTGCAGTTGCACCTGGGCCCAGGAGGTTTGAGGGTCCCAAATCATAATTTTTATGTTTATTCAAAACTGGGGAGAGGTCCTGTAACATTGCTTTGCACCCAGGCCTTCTGGGAATTTGCTGTGCTACTGAACTATACAATGCTTTTCACGAATAATTGAGATCTGTAGATTCCTCACAGATCCCCATAATTTTAACATTAGTATTACAGAATACTTAAAATAAACCCAAAGCAAGCACTATCAGCTTAGACATAAAACATGTGGAAGCTTACAGAATAACAGTGCAGTCTGCAATAACAAGGTTTCATAACTTGGGGAACAATTTCAAATATAATGCAAGGTCACCAGTGTAACCAATAAGTCTAGATACTCTTCTATTTTTTGTTTAAATTGGGAGCTAGAACAGTATATCCTATGTAAATAAGGAAATTAGCCAGGGTATAAGATCCAGATTAACCAAGGAGCAGTCCATAAGGGTACTACTATCCCTCCATTCCACAAATGAATTCACTGAATTAAAAGAGATGCACCAAGACTCCCAGACAGTAACAGGAAACTGTCTATTATTGTTGATAAACAAAAGAAACCTGTTCCTCTCAGAAACACTGATGAAAAAGTCAGAAGGAGAGAGGATTGCACTAAGGTGCAGAATCTTAGTCCAAACAGTGATCCTGGTCCAATCGAGGATTGATGGTGTCGGCAAATTCAATGAAAATGATCACTTTAATCTCTGGCTTTAGCACAGATATAGGAAGGAGATAATTTGGAGGGCATTACCTACATCCTGTAAGAGGGAAGGAATCTGTTTAGAAATATGAGATAGTCTCCCAAGGAAGTGTAGACATGGGGGTATAAGGATCATGGGTCCCACTTGTGATGTGCTATCCTGTGCTGAATACAGACCCGCACAGTCAGGCAGTTTGAAGGCTCCACAGCAGTCATCCCATGGGTCCTCAGAGGAAACACCGGATCCAGCATATGCATAACAAATGTAAATAAGGAAGGAACAAAGTGGGAAAATGACAGCACAGTATCCAGTTAAAATAAAAAAAAAATGAGTATGCATCTTTCTGGGCTGAGTCCTGGACACTTGTAATTCTGGTTCAGATAAAGGGTAGCTCTATCATTCTTTGATGTAGAACTCAACCACAAACCTATGTCTTATATTGGGAAAAGTGCAACAGGGCGTTAATGTGGGTAGCGAGGTGGGCTATCCAGAGTAGAGAGTCCAGCAGAGCATTGACCTTACTGGGTAATGATCTGGCTAGTAAAACAGTATCTTTTAAATGCAGCAATTCATGGAAACATTCTGCAGCATGATTTTGTGTAAGACTGGGAAGAACTTAGCCTAGGAGGCTTTTTTCTTTTATTCATTCAGCAATCTTTAAATAACTCAGGCAGCAATTCTTTTAAGGCAGATGTGGCTTGCTCAGTGGAGTTCCAGGTTTTCCAAGAGTCCTCCATTTGGATCTGTAAGTGAGTGGGGTATAATTCCTGAAATAAGAAGCCAGCTGCTATCACCTTAGTTACTATGGGGTGACATGCTGCTCATCACTGCCTTACAGTGGTAGGTAAGTCCTGTACAATTCATTGTTTTGCTCCTTCCCATAGGACTTTATGCAGATCTTTTACTTTATGAAGAAGATGTTGTTTATCAAACAAATTTAGAAATTTATAGATGTACGGTCTCGAAGGAGAGCCCTCAGGTGGCAGTGAGTGAAGAGACCTATGTGCACACTCAATAACATAAGCTGTACCATTTGTGCCGTCCCACTGGCATAGCAGCAGGGCGTCCACCCACAACACTGACAATCCAGGTTCAGTAACAGAGCCAGGAGTCAGAGGGATGGCCAGGGCAGAGAAGGATTGAGTGTTTCTGGTGACTCTCCTTCTCCTGGGGGGGGGAGGGATGGAGCAGTTGGTACATTAGTGGCCCCTGACAGAAGCTGGGGAGCAGCAGGTACTGAGGGCATATGTCATGGGAGGTGGGACACATGTTGAATGTGTCCGTTGCTGTCATTGCATGTCCCACCTCTGGAGAACATCAGAATTCACAAAAATCCATCTCCGTTGCTGATGCTCCCGCCTCTGCCATGACTTCTTCTGTGATAAAGGTTAACCATGGGGGTCCCGTTCCCATGGCCTCATCCTGGGGGGGGATAAGCCAGGGATTCAGACTGAATATCCTGGGGAGGGTGTGCCTGTCAGGTGGGCCCACCCAGGGGAGTAAGCCTGGGATGGAGGGTGGTGAGCTGGAGTTGGGGCTGAGAAATTCTCTGGTCCAACTGGGCAGGGGGGATACCGGGTCCCCCAGAAAATATATATATTAAAAAAGCTGTACCATTTGGGGAAGGGCCAACAAGCTTCATGCACAGTTTTTGAGCAAACTGGATTGAGGATGAACATTCAGCTTTCTCTGGTACGCTGAATACTATAACATTACTGCATCAGCTATGGCCCTCTAGATCCTCTATTAAGGCTTCCACTTTTGTCAGTTTTTGTTTAAGGGTCTGAATATCTGGATCTACCTGGTATCTCCACTTCTCCAAGGAAAAGATCTTGACCTCATTATTGCCAACTCTCCTCCTGAGGTATAAGATATCTGAGCACAGTGATTTTAATTCTGTGATGATATTTTGTATGGTATCTTTAAGCAGTACAAACTCTGTCAGGAATCTAACTTCCATTAGAGGCGTGGCATCTGAGATGGTAGTAGAAGACCGCCCAACCTCTGTGCTTGGGCTTTGGATCTTTTCAGCTGGGTGTCTGAGGTAGCTGGTGGGGTATGCCTGGGAGGTGCCACATGCATTTCAGCCTCCATTGGGTTAATGATATTCAATATCACCAGATACCTTGCTGTGAATAGAAGGTCTGAGTGACAGAAGAAAGTAGTTTAGATGTTAATATCAAGGTATTTTGCCAAGTTTTGGTGGAGAAAAGCGGGAACTGAAGTAAGGATCTGCTATCTGGAACTAGGCATCACATGACTCCCTGAAGTTACAATTGTACCTTGTGATACAGCCATGGTATGCACTTACCACATTATACAGTGAAGCACGAGACAGAGTCAAGTGTCTTTATGAAAACCAGGAGGCATATATCAAAGGCTGATCATATAAAGTGGCAAAAGATTTTTAGAATAACTACACTCACAACTGTACATAGTGATCAAGCAAAGCTATGTAGTTATCGGGATATACACTGAGGCACAAGGCAGACCTGAGTGTGTTTATTGACACAGGTTAGCATATATCAGAGGCTAATCATACAAAGTAAGACTCAAGTTTGCAGAATAAGTGCAGTCTCAATTGTACATACTGAACAAGCCATGGTATGTGTTTTCCTGGGTATGCACTGAGACAGGAGGCAGAGCCAAATGTGTTCATGTAACCAGCGTGGGCATATAGAACAGACTGATCACACAAATGTGGCACAAGGTTTGCAGAGTAACTGCACTCACAGTTGTGCATTGTAAAAGAGCCATGGTATGTTCTTGCCAGGATATGCGGTGACGCACAATCAACACGTTTCCAGATGTGTCCTGGGGGAGGATCATGGAGGATAGTACAATAGGAAAAAAATGAAAGACTAGTTAACAGCATTGCAAAAATAATAGTCATATACAGCAATAAAGTATAATCAATGGAACATAATCATAAATGTTGCAAATATACATATTTACAGAAATTATGTCTATGAGATCCTTATTCGTTGGGGGTAAGCTAGCGGTACTGGACAGCTGAGCAGCTGAAATGAAGTATTATGGAATAATGCCACAGTGTTATTATGGGATATTGTGTAACTGCAGCAGTTCCAGAGTGTAAAATAGATGACAAGAGAGTGCTGGGAAAACTAGGACTACTGTACTCTGGCTTAGTTTTAGACTTTCAACATCTTTTTCCATTTATTTACACAGCAGTCCCCCATCTTGCAGTCACATCTGTAAAACAGTGCCATCTCCTTAGAGTAGATGCGCAGGAGGCATTTGGAGCAGAGCAAAATGAGGGAGGTGATTTTGCTTTATACTGTGTGCATAGGACCGCTATAAGGGCAAAAGTGTGGATTTATGTGAAAAAAGTTGTATTTTTGCTGCAAATGGGGGTTTGGGAGGAGGAAGGTAGGCTGGTTAGGGAGGGACTGAATCGGAAGAAGACAGACAGTCACATGACCCGGCCAGATGAATAGGGAGGCTGGGGTCTATGAGACATAAAGGGGGCCATCTTAGTAGTCCATTCAATGCTATGCAGGAGGCCTTTGGAGCAGAGCAAAATGAGGGAGGGAGGTGATTTTTCTTGATATTGTGTGCATAGGAATTGCTATAAGGGCAAAAGTGTGGACTGATGCAAAAATGTTGTTTTTTGCTGCAAACGGGTGTTCCGGAGGAGGGAGGTAGGCTGGAGAGGGAGGGACTGAATCGGAAGAAGACAGACAGTCAAGTGACCTGGTCAAGCCAATAGGGTGGCTGGGGCCAACGAGCTAGAAAGGGGGCCATCTTAGAAGTTCATTCAGTGCTACACAAGAGGTGTCTGAACAGAGCAAAATGAGGCAGGTGATTTTTCTTGACATTGTGTGGATAGGATTGCTATAAGGTCAAAAGTTTGGATTGATGTGAAAAAAGTTGTTTTTTGCTACAAACATGGGTTCGGAAGGAGGGAGGCCAGAGAGGGAAGGACCAAATCAGAGGAAGACAAACAGTCACATGACCTGGCCAGGCCAATAGGCAGGATAGGGTCCGTGAGATAAAAAGGGTTCCATCTTAGTAGTTCATTCAGTGCTACGCAGGACGCATTTTGAGCTGAGCAAAATGAGGGAGGGAGGTGATTTTTCATGATATTTTGTGCATAGGACTGCTGTAAGAGCAAAAGTGCTGATTGATATGAAAAAGGTTTTTTTTTAGCTGCTAACAGGGGTTTGGGAGGAGGGAGATAGGCCGGAGAGGTAGGGACAGAATTAGAGTTAGAAAGACAGTCACATGACCCAGCCTGGCCAAAAGGGAGGCCTGGGTCAGTATATATTTCCAAGGGGGCCAAGCAACCCCTCATGTGAGTGACCCCAAAGCAGGAGAGTGGTGTCTGACTAAGTGGCATCTGCAGGGCATCCACAGGTAGGATCGCAGGCTATGCTGGGACAAAGCAGCAAGGGGGAGAGAATAATAGAAGGGAAGGAAGGGATATCTAGTGCAGAATAAATACGGGGGAGGATGAGGTACACAAAAAGCTGGAGGAGGAAGGGAAACTATATGAAAGAAGGTTGGTGGGGTGAGGAGAAAGGATGGGGGATACAGGGGGGAAAATGGGAGGATTGTTAGATGTAACTGATGTGGTTCAGCTAGCTTCCTGGGGATCATGTGGAGAGCAGGGGGATGTTTACTATGTAGGCAGCTTTAACAGCTTAGGGAGGAAATAGAGAGGCTGAAATGGGAACTGGGAAGGAGGTTGGGGGCAGTTGGGTGGCCGGGCAGGAGAGGAGGGACAAGTGGGGGCAGAAATAGGGTGCACAGGGAATGGTTCAAGGCTGGATTCTAGGACAACACTTCAGGGACATGGAACACCAGTACCACAGGGACTGAGGGGAATGAAGGAGGGGGAATGGATGGTGGTGAAGGGTGGATGGGGGGGAAGGGTCAGGTCATAGAGGTAAGATGGGGGGAAGGGGAAAGTAGCAGAGGGCATTGCGGACAATGGGAAAAGACCTCAAATAGGTTCACAGTATTGCAGGGGTTGGATGACCAGAGGGAAGGAGGAGAGTTCAGGAAGACAGGGGAAGCAGAAGATGTACTGAATAAAGGGAGGTGGGGGGAAGGGGTGGGACAGAGGACAAAAAAGGAGGTGAGAATAAGGAGGCAGGTGGTGCAGGTGGAGGGGAGAAAGAGACAAAAATGGGCAGGGTGGTATGGAGGGAAGCAGCATGGACAAGGAAAGGGCATCTTCAGGAGAGGAGTCCATGGGGGGAAAAGTGCTGGACCAAAAGGGGAGGAAAAGCAGGGGGTAAGCATGGGGAAGGGGGAACCTGGAATGCAGGAAGGAGATGGTGCATAAACTGTCTGTCTCCAACCACTTCCAAGATAAGGAATGATATCTCTGCCCTCAACCTCCCCCAACTTATCCAGGAACCCACCTGCCTCAACCATAAAATCCTTAACCATTACCTGATTGACTGGGCTCTCACCACCCACCCCCAGAGAGTCATTAAAACAGGCATCCTCCTGGATGCCCTCAGTGATCACTACCCAATCTACATAGTAAGGAAAGTCCATATTCAAAAACTGCCACACAAAATCTTAAAGCTCCATTCCATTAGTTCCCTAGGCCTTAACCCCCTACTCAATGAACTCGTCAGCACTGATGGGACCCAAATTGCCTCTACCCCCTCCGTTGATCATGCCCTTGCTTAATTTAAGAATACATTCCTTGACACCTGGAACTCTTATTCCCCTTTCAAATGCACCAGAGTTCATGGCAACCATCTTCCCTGGGTCACCCCTGAGCTACTGACCTGCCACCGAAGTGCGATAAAGTTTGGAAGAAACATAAGGCATCCCAGCTTCCACGAGACTATACCGTGTATTGCATGCTAAGAAATGCCTGTACAAAAGCAACCAGGTTAGCCAAGGCTGAATATTTTAAATCACCTTTCCGAACAAACATCAATTCACCATCCAAATTCTGGAAAGTGGTACATGCCCTATTCTCCCCCTCCCACCTCGCATCCTCCTCCCCCAGTACTTAAAAAATAAAAACATATTAGTGTCCAAACTGTACTCAGTGGCCCAAGAGTTCAACTCCTACTACACCTCCAGTGCCTCAACCATTCTAAAGTCCCTCCCCCAAATCTCTCGTCTCCTCACCCTCCCTCCCTCTCCTAGCACCCAACCCCTCTGCGACCACCCTTCCTTCTCCTTCACTGCTGTCTCCCCTGAGGAGACACTAATGGCCCTTCTCTTGCTCTCAATCCTTCCAAAGGGTCCGCTCCAGATGACCTTGATACTAAACTCCTTTACCTTTCTGCTCCTGCTATTGCATATCCTCTCTCCTTAATTCTAAATCTCTCCTTTGAGTCCTCATCAGTCCCTTCATCCTGGAAACATGCGGTGGTCCTACATCTCCCAAAGAGTGGTGACCCCTCCTCCCCTTCCAACTATCACCCAATCTTCCTCCTCCCCACCGTTGCCAAGCTCCAAGAACATGAGGTTCTCTCCCAGCTCACCTCCTTTCTTGCTGACTCTTCATTTTCCACCTCATTACAATCTGGTTTTCGGAAGAACCACTCCACTACCACCTCCCTCCTCAGGCTCACTGACTCCATCCTCACCGAGATGGACAATGGCCTCCTCACCTCTGCCATCTTTGTCAACCTCATCAAGGGTTTCAACACTGTCTCCCATGCCCTGCTTCTTGACTCCCTTATGGTTGCTGTTTTGTCTACTCCTGCTCAGCACTGGTCTAGAGCCTACATCACAGGCAGAACTCAATCAGTCATGATCCTGGACACAGTCTCTACCCCCTCCCAATCTCCACAGAGGTCCCTCAGGGCTCTGTGCTTGGCCCTATTCTCTTCTCCATTTTCCTAAACAATCTACCCACAGTCTGCTTCCCCTCTTCCTCTATCCACATGTATGCTGATGACATCCAGCAAATGCCCTGTTGACGTAGCTATCACCCTTCAGCATGACTTCCACCAAATTCAGCTCTGGTTCACCTCACATCAGTTATTCCTAAATGCCAAAAAGACTGTCTCTATGACCTTTGGCACTAGGTAGAGACTATCTAGGCTACACCCTTTACCATCTTTCCACACCCTTGATGGGACAATCCTTGAGGACACCTCCTCTTTCAGATACCATGAAGTCTGGCTGGACCAACACCTCAGCTTCTCTGGCCATATGGACGCCATCCTGAAATAAATGTGCCCAAAGCTTGGTGCCTTATTTAGGAACCATAGTTTCATCCCTCTGATGGCACGGTGTGAACTAGTCCAAAAAATGATCCTCCCCATTTTTAACTACTGTGATGTAGTCTATGGTGCCACTCCCAAATCCTCCCTAACCAGATTGGACACTCTCTTTAATTCCTTCTGCCGATTTGCCCTTGACACTCCATCTCGCGCTCATCATTGTGATCTCTACCATGCCTTGTCCTTTTCCCCACTTGCAAACAGGCGCCTCGCTCATTGAGCCAAACTCATCTCCAGATTCTGGCTCAGGGAACTTCCCGCCTACCTCTCTTGCTCCCTTTCTGCCCCCCTCCTCCCTCTCACTCCCTCCTTTCTACTGACTCTCGCACATTGCTGGTCCCCCGCTGAACCACTGTCATCGGACAGACAGGCTACACTTATCATTTCCCTAAAATTTGGAACTCCCTACCCCCCAAATACAGCACTCTTCCTTCTCCTCCTCCTCCCTTGCCTCTGCCTTACAAAAGTTTCTCTCCTTTAGCTGCTCCTGTTTTAATCCTCCCTAAATTAGATCCCCTATGAATCTTCACCTCTGTACACTTCTTCTCATTCAAATCCTCCCTCCTCACTGTGCCAGTTATAAAACACTCGCTCTCTTCTACTACCTCTTACCCTCTTGCCTCTACATCTCCCTGTCTTCTACCCACATTAACAACTTTTTTTTTTACAAGGAGAGACACACTAAGCTGAAAGCTTGTTTACAAGTGCTACCTGGGAACACAAGGAAGTTAAGTGACTTGCTCATGGTCACACAGTATGCAAGTGGGGGCTGTGGGATTCAAACCCAGGTCTCCAGGTTTGTAGCTCAGAGTCTTAAACCACTGTGCTATACTGCCTTCCTTGCTTGCCTGTACTTAGTTCTGCCCCCTGGCAAGATTCTCAGCATCCTGGAGGGGTATAGCAAGGGGCAAGCCTTTCCCTTCCCTCTTCCATCCCCTCCATCCTTTTCTCTTGCTCTTGCCTTATTCCTGTACTCTGGCAGAGTTTTTAGCATCCTGGAGAGGCCTTGATGGTAGGCAAACTTCTTTCTTTCCCTCTCCCAGTACGACCACCCACCTAACTACTCACCCCTACCCAACCTTACTTTTCTCCATCATTCTCCTGCCCCTCACCCACATTAACAACTTGTCTGTTCTTTGTTCTACTCCCTGGCAGGGTTCTTGGCATCCTGGAGGGGTACAGCAGGGGGCAAGCCTTTCACTTCCTATCCTCCATCCAAGCGATCATTTTCTCTTGCTCTTGCCTTATTCCTGTACTCTGGCAGGGTTCTCAACATCCTGGAGAGGCCTAGCTAGTAGGCAAACTTCTTTTCTTCCCTCTCCCACTACTACCACATACCCACCTAACTACACCCCCTACCTACCCTTACTTTCCCCCAACTTTCCCCTGCCTTTTACCCTCTCTCCCCTTCCCCTTTCTCCCCCCTTCTCAAGATACCTCACACTGCCCTTGCAGAGTTCTCTGTACCCTAAAGAGGTTTAGCTCTTGGCACATCTCCTTATCCCCAGACCAAATTTCCCTTCCCCCACTTCCCTCCTGCCCTTCCCCCCACCGCACTGCACTTAACTCTAGTATTAGCACATTATACTAATAAAATTCACTTTATTTTCTCTGGGTTGCTTCTATGCATGACAATCTTCAAGCACACTGTATCAAATGTTGTATAATTCCACAGATGAGTTAAGCAATAACTGTATGTCATCCTAGTAATGCAGTTGAATACGTTCTTCTTCAAATGTAATTGCAAGTATATATTGAATGTAAATGTTGTAAAATCCTGTCATGCTGTACGACAACTATGCCTTTCTACAATCTTAACTGAATGCTCATACTACAACTGTAACTGAATGTGTATTCCACTGTCTTGTTAAATGTTTACTGTATGTTTAATATTTCATTCATATATACCCCCCACCCCCCAAGTTGCACTGGGGGATGAGCAACATTTTGTTCAGCATGCTTTCCTGGTGAAACATCTCAATAAATAAATAAATAAATAAAAAATAAGGTAATGGTGCACTGGTAGTAGCAATAATGGAGGGAACTTTGTGAAGGAGGGGCAACAGAGAAGGCACTATGGCAGCAAGAGGCAGGAGGAAGGTGAGATAGTTGTGACAGAAGGGTACTCTATTCTGAAGGGAGTACAATAGGGCAACAAGCACACAAGGAAGAGTAACAGGAAGGTGGAGTCAATGCCAGGCATGATGGCAGGGAGGGTGGGGGAAATTATACCAAAATGTGTGGGGCCAAATCACGGGAAGTCCCACATTGTAGTTCATTTGTGCACCAATGATCTGGCAGGATGCAAAGTGAAGGAGGTGCAGGAAAAGTTCACAGAGCTAGGGAAGATCTGCAGAGAGGTGGGAAGGTCAGTAGCTTTCTCGGAAGTACTGCCAGTCTCGAGGGACAGTACTGTCAGAAAGCTATGGATTGAGAAATTCAGCTCATGGCAGGGGGGTTGCTGTGCAGCAAATGGGTACAGGTTGGTGGAAGAGTTGGGTAGGACATGGGAAGACAAATATCTGGGCTATATGCACCAGACAGGCTGTATCTAAGTAGGGTGGGCACAAGGGTCCTGAAAGGAAATCTGGAGAGATATTTGGAGGACAAGCTGAATTTAAACTGAGGAAGGGGGGGCAGCAGAGAGCAAGGCATTCAGCATCAGGTGAGGGGGGACACCAGGCATTCCCCCCAGGGCAGAAAAAGATAGGGGAAGGGGAAGGACAAGGGAAGGGGATAGTAGGGACAGGGCTGAGGGGAGACACAAAAGGATCAGGAGTAAAGAGGCACAGAGGTCATGCTGGAAGGTGGTGCCTTGAATGCAAAAAGCCTGCCAAACAAGGCAGCTGGCCTACAGGTGCTGATGACGGAAGGGGGGCATGGACATTGCAGCCATCACAGAGACATGGACAACTAAGTACCATGACTGGGACCTCGAGATCCCAGGGTACCAATTGCATAGGAAGGACAGAGCAAAGGGAAGGGGGGTGGAATGCATTGTATTTAAGGGAAAAGATAATGTGCACCAGGGAGGAGAGGGAGGTGGGCATGGCTGAAGCCCTATGGGTAGTGCTTCAGAACACAGCTAGGAGGATTTGGATGGGGGTGGTGTACAGACCACCTTTACAGGGAATAGAGTTGGAGAGGGAGCTGAAGGAAAAGGTCAGGAAGGTAGGGGGGAGAGGGAGCTCAGTAACAATAGGGGACATCAATCTTCCTGGAGTAGTCTGGAGCACCCCAGCTACCTCTTGTAGCAGAAAACAGGTCCTTCTGGATGCTATGCAGGAGTGTTTCCTGATACAGAAGTCACAGAGCCAACAAGGGAGGGGGCCATACTAGAACTAATTCTATCAGATGAGGAGCAGGTCCAGGAAATTGAAGTGAGGGAACAGCTTGCAGGTTGTAACCACTGAATGGTGAGGTTTTCCATCAGCACAGAGAAGGAAGCAGCCAAGTCAAAAGCAAGAGTGGTGGACTTTAGGAAGGCAGACTTCATTAGGATGGGGAATGTACTAGAGGAGCACCTGGTAAAGATCTGACTGGGGATGGATGCCAACAAGAAATGGTCCGTCACTAAGAAGGGGATAACTGAATCCACCAACACCTATATGAAGGCTAGCAATAAGAACTCCAGGACCAAGAGACCTAGCTGGTATTTCAGGAAGGTGGCTGTGAGGGTGAAAGAAAAGTGTGCAGACTCCCTGAGATACAAGCGTACCTCAGAGGATGTCAGAGAGGTATAAGCTGAAAAATCTTGAGAAGCAGGGAGAGAGGTCCGGGCAGCAAGGCTGAGATGGAACTAAGACTCACACAGGGGATTAAGGAAGTGGAGAAGGGCTTCTTCTGGTACCTAAAGGAGAGAGGAGAAAGAAGGAGGGAAAGGATAGTTGGCATAAAGAGGGAGGGAGGATGGGCAGAAAAGAGAAAAGACCAAGCAGAGGCATTAAATGAGTACTTTTGCTCAGTCTTCACTAGGGAAGTGAACAGGCTTATGATACAGGGGAAGATAGGGGGGAACCATGAGGCGGGAAGGAATATGAAGGGGAGATTGGGGTAGACAGGGTCTTAAGGGGGCTAAGGGTACTGAGGGTGGACAAGAAACCTGGTCCAGATGGCATGCACCTGAGAGTACTGAGGGAGCTGGAAGAGGCACTAACAGCCCCTCTGTGGGACCTATTTAACACCCCAGGTGGAGTAAGGGTGTGTGCCAAAGGACTAGAGGACAGCTCAAATGGTACCTTGACATAAGAATGGTCTCAAGGATGAGCCAGAAAACTTGACCGGTTAGCCTAACCTCCATAGTGGTAAAGTTAATGGAAACCATTCTAAAGGAAATGCTGATGTCCTTCCTTGAGGTGAATGGTCTCCAAGATAATAGGCAGCAAGAGTTTTCCGGGGGAGATTTTGCAATACCAACATGATAGACTTCTATGACTGGATTACAAGGTCATTGGACAGGGGGCAGGCACTGGACATCCTATACCTGGATTTCAGTAAGATGTTTGAACTAATGCCACATGGAATTCTGATTAGCAAGCTGGGGAACCTGGCAGTAGGTGACAAAATTCTGGGGTGGATTAAGAGCTGTCCAACGGGCAGGAGCCAGAAGGTAGTGGTAGGAGGGAACTGTCCAAACCTAGACCTGTAACCAGTAGGGTCTCACAGGGCTCAGTACTCAGACGAGTGCTGTTCAATATCTTTATTAGTGACATAGCAGAGTGGTTTAAAAGTAAGATCTGCCTTTTTGCGGATGATACTAGCTCTGTGGGAGGGTGGGCACAGTGGAGAAGTTAGGACTTAAGGGAGGATCTGGCTAGGCTGGAGAAATGGTGGGTCAGCTAGCAGTTGGGTTTCAATGCTAAGAAATGCAAGGTCATGCATCTGGGAGCCAGGAATCTAAGGGATGGATACTGGCGGGGGGGGAGTACAGATGACAGTTTTGGAGGAGGAGAAGGACCTGGGGGTAATGGTCTGGGGTGATATGAAACACTTGGCACAATGCCAGAAGGAAGCAGCCAAAGCAAATAAAATGCTTTTCATAAGTTTCATAAGCAAATTCAAGCTATGGGACTTGCATCCGTAATGCTTGCCAATCCTATTGTTTAAAAGTAGTAGTTTTATCATGATAAAAGATGTCAAGTCTAGTTTTAAACATGTCCATGCTTGTACTGTCTACCATATTTGTTGGTAAGTTATTCCATGCACTTACCACCCTGATTGTAAACCAATGTTTCCTTAAATTTGTATTCCATTTTGGCAAATCTAATTGCATATTTTACCTTCTAGTACTGGTCCATCTTGGTTTGTAAAATATTTTAAGATCTTCCCTTAATGCTGTATCTTTTGATATTCTGAACATCATGCATAGATCACCCCTTAATCTTAATGTAAGGAATACAAATTAAGTTTTGCTAATCTCTCCTCATATGATAGATTTTTCAGTCCAGTCACCAATTTAGTTGCCCTACGCTGTACACCCTCAACTCTAGCCATAGCCTCTCTTTTTTGGGAAGACCACAGCTGGACACAATATTCCAGGTGTGGTCTCACCAGGGTTCCATATAATGGCACAATGACCTTCTCACTTCTATTAGAAATATGCCTCAAATGCAGTTTAAGTTCTGATTGTCTCTTTTAACCTGCTGTTTGGAATGTGTGTTGAACTTTAAATCTGTGGTTGTTTTTATGCCCAAATCCCTCTCTTCACATGTTACTGCTAGACTGTTGTTCCTAATATTATACATATAATTATTATTATGCAGACCTAGATGCATAATTTTGCACTTAGAGATGTTAAGTTCTAGTTTGCTAGAATTTGTCCACAACTAGATTTCATTTATAGCCTGCTGAAGAGAAAGGGCATCAATTGTAGTAATCACGGTTGTACCTAATCTACAATCATCAGTGAATTTAGAATCCATATGTGAGGTTTGCTAAGTTGTAGGGTAGAAATATAAATATTAAAAAGACAGGGTCCCAGCACCGATCCCTGAGGCATCCTGCTAGTGACTACAGACCAATCTAACATCACGGCTTTAATCACCACTCTCTGCTTCCTCCCAGTCAGCCACACATTTATCAATTTTAGGATGTTACTATCTATTCCCACCCTAGTCAGTAAATGTATTAATTCCTCATAGGGTAGCTTATCGGATGCTTTGGTGAAGTCCATAAAGACTACATCCACTACTTTACCATTGTCCAATTCAGAATTAACTTTTTCATGAAAGGATAATAAATTTGTCTGGCATGATCTAGATTTAGTAAAGCCATGTTGTGCGGGGTCAGGCAAGTTATTTTCTGCTAAGTAATCAACAGTATCCTTCAAGATCCCCTCAATAATTTTGCCCATTAATGATGTCAAACTTATGGGCATGAAATTGGCTGCCTCAGACCTAGACCCCTTTTTGTGGAGTGGGACCACTAAAGCATCCATCCAGTCTTGAGGGACCTCATCACTATCCAGGGATGTTTGGAACAGAAAGCTCAGTGGAAGTGTTAAGAGATCAGCAAGTTCTTGTAAAATTCTGTGGTGAATATTATTAGGATCTGGGGATTTGTTAATGTCCAATTATTTTTGTCTACTCCTAATTTCCTCAGGTGTAATTATAACATTCCCCGGGATGAGTGCTAATGCATTAGAAATAGATGGGGTATTTCCAGAGTTAAAGACTGAACAAAAGTAGTTATTTTGGATATTTACTGTCTCTTTCTTATTTACCAGTTCTTCGTTAAAGTCTTTAAAAGGTCCTAGCATTGTTGAATGGCTCTTCATGCCATTTATATAAGAAAAAAAATATTTTTTGTTATCCTTAATCTTATTGGCCAGAGTGATTTCCTGCTGAGCTTTCCCCCATTTTATAGATGCCTTAACTAGTTTAGCACATTTTTTATATGCTTGGTAGTTCTTTAGAGTCTTTTCCGTCATGTATTTTTTTAAATAACCTATCTTTGCTATTAATTAAATGTTTAATATGTTTATTTAACCAGCATGGATTTGATTTGTTGCCACCCATATGTTTAATTTTATGCTTTGGAATATGCAAGTTAATTAGATAAAGCTTTTCAAGGAGTATATTCCAAATATCCTCTGTGTTATTTCCATTAAAATCCTTAAACCAAGCTGCATTGCCAGGGGAATCACCTCTAGGAGGGAGGAAGTTATTATGCCACAGTATAGGTCACTAGTGAGACCACATCTGGAATACTGTGCGCAGTTCTGGTTCCCTTACCTGAGGAAGGACATCAAACTGCTGGATGAGGTCCAGCGGAGGGCAGCCTAAATGATCCAGGATATGGGGGACAGAACATATGAGGAAAGGCTGAGGGAGCTTAACACGTGCTCCCTGGAGGACAGGAGAAAAAGGGGGAACATGATAGAAACCTTCAAGTACCTTAAGGGCATAAGCAAGGTTTGCACTGAGGGCATCTTTAACTTAAAAAAGGACGGTACAATATAGGGGGAAGCCTGAAACTGGTGGGTAGTAGATTCAAGAATGCAGCTACAGGGAATTAAATGAACTACACACTTGAGCAGACTAGATGGACCATTATGGCCATTTTCTGCTGGCAAATTTGTATGTTCGTATGTAAGGCCAAGATTTCCTGAGGCTGTCAGTCACTGCCTCCACTGATGACAGCAGCATTATTCCTTTTAATTTAGTTTCTTTACCCACAATTGCTGAGGTGTAACATCTGATTTTTGTGGGACGTCCACCTTCAAATGCTGGCATTACAGGGCAGAGGAGGCGATTGCCAGCGCTTGTACATAGCAACATGGAAACATAGAAACATAGAAGTTGATGGCTGTTAAGGACTGCAAGGACCATCCAGTCTGACCATTTCTTTTTCTACCTTATGAATGTGCCATCAGCCTTTGCTCTGTCAATGGCCTATCTATTCATACTCATCTGTATTGCTCCCTTATGCCTATCCCATGCCTGTTTGAAGCCCTGCACTGTATTCATATTCACCACTTACTGAGGTAGGCCGTTCCATGCATCCACCACCCTTTCTGTGAAAAAGAACTTCCTCACATTACCCCTTAATCAGCCTCCCTTTAATCTCATGCTGTGTTCTCTTGTCCTGCTGTTTTTCTTGTATTGAAACATGATAGACTCTTTCACCTTGTTAATGTCCTTAAGGTGTTTAAATGTTTTGATCATATCACCTCTCTCTCTCTCCGTTGCTATAGGGTATATATATTGAGCTCTGTTAATCTGTCCTCATATGTTTTCTGATGCAGTCCCTGCACCATTTGGGTTGCCCTTCTCTGGACTTTCTCAATCTGGTTAATGTCCTTGTGAAGGTGTGGCCTCTAATACTGCACACAGTATGCCAGATGAGGCCTAAACAGTGTCTTGTGAAGAGGGATTATTACTTCCCTCTTCCAACTTGTGATACCCCTACTAATACACCCCAACACCCCCCTAGCCTTACCTACTGCTTTAGTGGTCTGCTTGGATGATTTCAGGTCTTTGGTGATGATGATGCCCAAGTCTCTTTCTTCCCTTGTGACTGCCAGCAACTCCCCTTCCAGCCTATTGGTGGCTTCAGGGTTTCTCTTCCCTATGTGCACGATCTTACATTTCTTTGCATTAAACCCCAGTTGCCACTTTTTCAATCATTTTGCCAGTTTATCCAGATCTTTTCTCATTCTGCCCACCCCATCTGGATCATCTATTCTGTTGCGGATCTTGGTGTCATCTGCAAAGAGACAAACCGTACCCTCCAGTCCATCTGCAATGTCACTGATGAAGATATTGAAGAGGACTGGGCCCCAGGACTGATCCCTGAGGTTCCCCACCTGTAACTTGCATCTCTTCTGACTGTATACTGTTTACCACCACTCTCTGTTTTCTGCCTGTCAACCAGTTTGCCACCCAGTTGACCAACTTCTAACCCACCCCAAGCCTACCCAGCTTATTAATCTATCTTCTATGTGGAACAGTAGCGAAAGCTTTGCTGAAGTCAAGGTAGGAGATATCAACTGCTCCCCCTTGGTCCAACACTCTGGTTAGCAGTCAAAGAAATCTATCAGATTAGTTTGACAGGAACTTGCTTTTGTAAACCCATGCTGTCTTGGATCCTGTGCTCCTATGGATTCCAGGTGTTGCACTATCCTTTCCTTGAGGAGTTCCTCCATAATCTTGCCCACTACTGTGATAAGACTGACTGGTCTGTAGTTCCCTGCCTCCTGCCTGCTACCACCCTTGTGGAGCGGGATCACATGAGACCTTCTCCAGTCTTCTAGGATCTCTCCTGTGCTCAGAGACTCACTAAACAGTTCTGATAATGGCTCTGCTAGTTCCACCCTTAGCTTCTTTAGTACCCTGGGATGTATGCCATCAGGTCCCATTGCCTTGTCCACCCTGAGCTTATCGAGCTCTTGTAGGACTCTTTCTTTTGTGAAGAGACTTGTGCACACCTCCCTCCCCCCTTTGTCCATGGTGCTGAGCTGTGGGCCCTGCCCTACCTTCTCATCAGTAAATACTGAGTAGAAATATCTATTTAGGATAGATGCTTTTACATGGTCCTCCTCCTCACATACCCCCTTATCCCCTTTGATCTTAGCAAGACCCCTCTGGACTTTCTCCTTTCACTGATGTATCTATAGAAAGTTTTGTCACCTTCTTTTACTGTTTGTGCTAGTGTTTCCTCAGTTTGGGCCTTTGCCTGCCTTACTGCCTTCCCTGCTTCCCTTAGGGAAGTTTGATATGCCTCCCTATCTTCATCCTGCTGCATTCCCTTATATTTCCAGAAGGCCAGCCTTTTGGCTCTGACCTATTCTGCTACTGTGTTTGAGAACCAGAGTGGTTTCCTTCGTCTTTTGCACTTCCTTTTCTCTCTAACACAATGGGATGTTGCTTCAAGTATTGCATCCTTAATATTTGCCCACTTTGCCTGTACCCCCTCACCTGTATTTCTTTTTGCCAGGGCTAGCTTAACTCTGTTGGCCATTTTATCAAAGTCAGCTCCTCTTAAGTCCCATATTTTTGCCTTGGATTGGGATGAGTTAGTTCTAGTGGCCAAATTGAACCATACCATGTGATGAATTCTGGCCCCCAGGTGACCTTCTACCTGAAGATCTGTGATCCTTTCCCTTTTAGTCAGTATTAGATCTAGGATAGCCCTGTCTCTTGTGGGTTGTTGTACCAGTTGTTTGAGGCCCTTCACCTGCAGGGAATCCACCATGTTTCTAGTTCTGGCAGATGTTCCTGCTGGTATTGACCAATCTGTATCTGGCATGTTGAAATCTACCAATATCAGAACCTCCCCTTTAGCTGTTATGTTTTGTATATCTTGTAACAGTAATGTGTGTATGTCCTCCCCCTGGTCTGGAGGACTGTAGACAACCCCAGTTCATATAGCTGTCCCATTTCCTGTTTCCAGGGTGACCCACAGTTCTTCTGGCTCCTTATGTGTATTTTGAATTTCTGTAGTTTTGATATTTTCATTGACATACAGGGCCACTCCTCCCCCTTTTTGCACCTCGGTCTCTTCTGAACAGTACATAGCCAGGTACTGAGTCTCCCAAGTGTGGTCACTGGTAAACCACATCTCGTTAATTGCTACTATGTCCAGTTTAGCCTCTGTCATTATTGCTTGCAGGTCTGGGATCTTGTTTCCCAGACTGAGAGCATTTGTGCACATGATTTTCCATTGACCAAATTTCAGTGTATTAGTTATTGAGCGAGATCTGGCATTTCCCCTATGCATCATTTGGGGAGCTGGACTTTTTCCTTACCTGGTAATGCAAATGAACTACAAACATGCTGAACTTCTGTAGCTGAGGGAGAGGGGTGTTCTTCCCATTCGACGAATGGGGTGCTGCACCTCTCTCCCCATTTGCTAGTTGAAATATACCCAGTACCTCCAAAGTGAATTACTGTTCCTCTTACATCACCGCAAAACTGCAAATGATTTATAATGGGAATGAGTGGGTACTTTTAAAAGCATGGATCTGAGGGACCACCACAGTTCCCAAGGATGTTAGTGAACTTGTTAAGTGTTATAGAGTAATGGAGTCTAGTAGGATTTGAACTCGAGTCTCCTGGTTTCCAATGTTTGTGCTTTAACCACTATATCCCACTGCCTCCATAAGCTGAAGTGGATGCTTCCCTGGTAACCAGTTCCTTGTTTAGCTGAACTCGATAGTACCTCACAGCAACCGTACGATCACGGACTGCCTAGTTACTAAGGGAAAGGGGCAGATTTACGAGATTTTCTCTCACTACTGTTGTCAATCAAAACACAGAATGTTAATACAAATACAAATTAATACAACACTTTTATAATGACACTCCAAACTCTCTTGTTGCACCCAGATTCATTTATTGGCTAAGACTTTTTTGCTAAAACAAACAGCATAACAAATACAGGCACTTTCTTATATTAATATATACATGTCAGATCAGTGCTGCATCACACACTCGCACTGTCCAAATCACTGTTAGAACTGCACTTCAAGATGTGCATGACACTTAAATGATTTCTCCATTTCTCAGGGGGAACCAAAAATCGTGGGTGTGGTTTACTGGTAGAACTGCATTTAGTGGAACACCACTATCTGTTGCTCTGATGACATCATCCTTCAGCAATTCTGATGAAAAAAATTAGGAGAAACACAATGATAACTTCTGAGGGCTGTATTTCTTTTATTTACAAACTAGATTTGGACAGAAATAGGACTGCTGGCAACCGGAGGAGGCACACAACACTTACCCATAAGGGGCCCGATTCCAAGATGCATTACGCCTGGCACAGGGTGATTTATGCAAAACCCCATGGTGCAAATCGCACCTTATGGCAGGCATAACACAAGTTGCAATTCCAAAAAGTGCCTTGCACCATGCCTTATGTGGGTTGCTCCAAAGGTGGGTTACGCCACCACTATGCCTGCAACCTGCTGTGGCAGGGCACAAGCGTGGGTTATGGAAACATCTGTACCCTATTCAAGAAGGGTGGCTGCTGTAACCAAGGCCCCTAGAATTCTGTGGTCACAGAATTTTGTGCAGTACTTGCAATCTACCGCAGAACTTCTGTGGTGCAGCAGAATTCACTCTTCTTGTTGATTTTTATTAATATTTCTGTTTTTCCATAGACTCTGGTTCCCTTCCCCTCTTTTTATATCTTAAACCCTCATATGCTTAGAATGTGCTGTTATCATTGCTATAACATCATGCATTAGCTAATGAAATGGCTGCAATCTGCAACAGAAATGAACATTCACTTATCTACCACAGCTCCCACTGCCAGAGACGGTGGCACTGCACATCAGGCATGGTGATATTTGCTCAACCTGCACTACAGCCTAATACAATTTTCAGTCTTACATTATTGCACTAGGGACAACTTAAACAAAACCTTGTCAATAGCACAGACCTGTTAAGTTCATACCTCACTTTGTACAAACCTATTTGTGCCTTTAAGGTATAGAGATGCCATCTGAAATGAATAACTGGTAAAATGAATTTAACTGTCATTTTTAAGAAAAAAAAATAATTATACCCAGAAAAGTGGAATATAATAATGTGTAGACCTGTTGAAAGAATAGATCTGTTAAATAAATAATTGCACTGTACGCATTTTTGCCAGGGTTATTGATTACGCATTGTCATTGGTTGATAGAATCACCTAAAAGTTATGGAAAAATGTTGTGTGCAGGGACAGCTGTTGGGCCAGAGGGTAGCATGCTGTATTTCCATGCTGGCAACTCAGGTTCAGAGATTAGCTCTGGGAGCTGGCTGGGCAGCACAAGGATTGGTGGAACACATCATTGCTCAGAGCCTGGGAAGGTATGGTGCAGTGTTCTGTCACATGGTGGACACATTTTGCTGGTCTGGAGAGCTCTATCTCACAATCGGTTCACATGCATGTCATGGCTTGATGGTGTTACGCAGTGTGTCAGGGAAAGCAGGTTGACATCAAAAATGAGTTTTGCAATAACTCCTCTGTTCCATTTCTAATGGGACCTGTATGAATGAGGATGCAAGTTCATGGAAATTAATATACACACACACATACAGTATCTCTGTCTCTCTCACCACACACACAGACATTTGTATGTATGTTACAGATTGCATACAAATATATAAGTGATACACAGTGGGGACCTCATGAGTGGTGTAGAAATCGCATATACATATATAAGTGATACACAGTGGGAACCTCATGAGTGGTGTAGAAAGCACATGCAAATATATAAGTGATAGACAGTGGAGACCTCATTAGTGGGATAGATAGCATGTGTATAGAAACACCTTATTTATCCCATAAGATCCCCTTTGCATATGTCGTTTATGCAACAGGCTAGGACCTTAAGGGAGAGACATTTGTTTTGCTTTTTTAGGCATAAAATTATTTTTATAAGTCTGTTATTTTTTGAACTAGTGTTACTGTGCTTTCCACCATCCTGATTGCTATAAAACTGACATGAAAGTGAAGTCAGGATGACAAGCTGACACTGTGATGTGGTAGTTTGTTAGTGCTGCAGAACTTCCGTAGAAATTACAAACCACCGCCGCAGAAGTTCTGTGGCAAATGGTAGTCTTGCCACAGAACTTGGTCCCACTGTGCCGCAGAAAAGTAGGGGCCCTGGCTGTAACCCACTTACATCATTCCAGAACAGGGAATGATGTAAAGAGGTTAGACTAGCTAGGAGGTAGTCTAAGGGGAATCCTTCCTAGCACAGCGACGGATTCTCCCAAGTAGCACCGCAGAATTGCCATGGATGTGCCCCCCATGCCCCCTGAACTCTCATGCCCCCACCCCCAAAATATTTGGACCTCCGAATCCATTTTCAGTGCTGCCCCCAAGTGCATGTGCCAAATGGCCAGGCCCCCAATACCCCAGGTGCTTGCCATTGCATTTCTGGGCAGGGGGCAGTAGATTGTGTGCTGTGACCTGAGGCACCCAGGTCTAGTGCGCCATTCTTTTGGTGCTAGCCTGCGGCTGCTGCAAGTCATGGGCATAGGTGCTGGGGTCCCTGCTTGTCTTGGTATATGGTGCAGGGTCCCCAGCATAGCGCCACATAGTGAAACTTGCATATGCCTTCGAGCTGCACCATGCATTTTGGAATCAGGCCCTAAGAGTTAGGAAAATATTGCTGTGAAAAGATGTAAGACATCCCCTTTAAATCCATCGATAGTGTAATCCCATGCCATGTTATTCTTCCACCATGTTTCAGAGATGGCCATTAAGTCTATACTATGATCTATAACAAGTGAAGTTAATTCGTCTGTTTTATTTGTCAAGCTTCTAGCATTTAACTGCATAACATTTAAGTGTTTTCTTAGTTCACTAATTTTATTAAAATTATTTATTTTAGGGGTATCACTTTTGATGGATGCCATAAGGGGCTCCAGGTTCATGGAGATAATTTTTTTGAGGTTTCTGGGTATCTTGACTCCTAGATATGCCTTTGTATATAAGAAACCTTGCATCTAGCATGTATATGACACTGTCAGTCTGTAACATCTTGTATTCCACCTTTGTATTTTCAGGACTTTATCCAAGCAGGGCAACTTTGTAAACATGGCTGTAATGTCCTAACAATTCTGTCCTGTTGAAAAAATAAAGATTTATAATCATCATCATCAAATGCATGATACCTTCCTCTATCCATCTTAGGCCAATGTCTGTAATGTAGGAGATCAGTGCTCATTTAGTAGCAAGAATTTCATTTCAGACTGGTTGATCTTGACCCATAAGAGTTTTGCAAATTGTTGGATTAGAGGGAGCATATGCTGGATAGATTCATGCACATTGGATATGGTCAGGAGCACATCATCCATGTATAAAACAGTTTTGTACTCCTCCTTGTCTACCTCAATCCCTCAAATAAATTTATGTTTTTTGAATGGTAATGGCTAAGGGTTCAATGGCCATCATGAATAGGAGAGGAGAAAGTGGACATTCCTGTTGTGCCCCCTTTTGGAGGGAGAAGGAGTCGACATCTCACCATTCATTAGGCCTGATGCCATTTTGGATTTGTAGAGGAGGGTAACACAATTTATGAAGGCTGGGCTGACATCTATTTTGGCTTGTTTTCATAAGGTAGGGCCAGTCAATGAAGTCGAAGGCCTTCTCAAAGTTCACAGCCAGTGCAGCAACTGAGTTTTTTGGCATTTCAGGGTAGATGAATAAGGGAGAAACGTACTCTTAAATGATCAGAGCTAAGACAGCACTTCATGAAGCCAACCTGTGATGGGTGAATGATGTCAGACATGACTGGTTCCAACTTGGTGTCCAGAACTTGTGCCAAGATTTTGGCATCGGCATCGATTAGAAAGATGGGTCTGTAATTACTGTGATTGTTGGTGTACTTGCCCTTCTTCAGGAGCACTGTAATCATTGCTTTAGTCATAGCTGGGGGCAGGATGTCAGTCTAGAGGGAGTCCCTAAATGTCCTCCTTAAGTTTTCCATAATGGCATCACCCAGCACCTTGCATACGTCCACTGGAATACCGTCTCCTCTGGGTGCTCTGCTGCAGTTCATGGATTTTATGTCCTGCAGAACTTCAGTGTCTGATAGTGATGCATACAGGGTCAGAGATTTGGCTGGGGACAGTGTAGAGGTAGGTAGGGAGTCCAGAAACAATCTAGCGGTATTTGGATCTGGTGAGGAGGGAGAGGCATACAGTACTTCATATAACTTTTTCATCATGGAGTTAATGTTCTCTGGCTTATGATTAACCTTACCCTCAGTGTCTCTCAGCCCCAGAATAAGCTGAGCAACCAATCTGCACTTTTGTCTGTATGCTAGTAGCTTACTTGACTTCTGCACTCCCTCACTCCCTCCTAGAATCCATGGTGAAGATGATGGAGGGATCACTTGACTTTCCTGGTTAGCAGTGCATTCAACTTAGTGGCTGTCAGGGATGTGTGTGTGTGTGTGTGTGTGTGTGTGTGTGTGTGTGTGTGTGCTGAGGAGGCTATCTTACACTGATCCTCTAACTCCTGGATTGCCTACTCAAGTTTGACTTGCTCCGTCTCCCTTACTCAACGTTGATGGGCAGCATAAGTGATAATTTCCCCTAGTGTGGTAGCTTTAAAAGCTTCCCACAAAGTAGAGTCTAAGTAATCCCCTGTATCATTGTGTTCCCAATATTTATTAATTGATTTGTTTAAAATATTGGTAACCAGGATAGGCATGCTGAGCTGAGGCTCAATTTCAGGTGTGACCCAGGGGAACTGTACATAAGGAATATATAGAGGAACAATATACAAAATATAAGTACAATAAACACATACAAGGAGACTTGCAGAGCTTCATAGTGATAGTATAGCTGGCTAGGATGGTGTCTGGAGGGAGGAGGCAGTGGTACAGGAGCAGGGGGAGGAGGTAAAAGTCGGGTAAGATGTTTAAGCCTTAGAAAACTACAGGTGTATACTGTATATACATCCAGAGTCTACAAAGGTTCAGACATATTCAACACTCATTGAGTTAAAAGAGAGGAGAGTTGCGGAGATGTAAGGGGAGGAGAAGGTTCTAGAGGGAAGGGAGCCTTTAAGAGAAAGCACCCTGTCCAGTATTGATGCAGAGATGGGGGAGGAAGAATGAGTGAGGGTCCCTCATGCATAATGCATAGGAGGAAGGGGTAGAAGAAGAAGAATCAGCATTTATATAGCGCTTTTCATACATCCAAAGCACTTTACAAGCAATGCTAGACTGGTAGTGAAGTGACTGAATGTGTGGTGGTGGCCATATCACACATCGTCACCCACACACAGCCTGGATAATTGCATGAACCAGTTTATGGGAAAGGGAATGTTGGCCAGGACACCTGGAATGTTCCCTAATCTTTGCGAAGAGTGCCCTGGGTTCTTTTACTTCCACCTGGACACCCACCAGGATGGGCAGAAAGGACCTCGGTTTTAACATCTCATCTGAAGGACGGCACACCCCAGCAGTACAGCACCCCCCAATACTGCACTCGGATGCCAGCGATTTTTAGGTGCACTCCAATCCCAGCGTGGGACGAGAACCCACGACCTTCTGGTCCAGAGGCGGATGTGCTACCAACTGAGCCATGCTGACACCTGGGTAGTTGAGGCAGCTTGGAGGAGAGGTAAAAGGCAAGGAGACAGAATCCAATACTTTGCAATGAGACTTAGAAAATGAGTAGCTCATCTGTGGGGGGGGGATGAAAGAGAGAGCAGACTGCAATGGTGAGTGTGAGGAGGAGCTTTAGTAGCAAAACTGCAGAATGAATTTAGGAATGTGTCTAATTTGGAAAGTGAGGAAGAGGGAGCAGACCCGTAGACATCTGCATAGTCAAATGTTGGGAGAATCATTCTGTGGACTAATTCATGACAAATAGGGAGAGTGAGGCAGTCCTTGTTATGGTAGATTAGGCCCAGTTGTGGTTGTAGTTTACTGCAGATAGATACTTCCCCATCACCCTAAACCACCACCCCATGCAAGAATGAGTCAAAACCATATAACCCAGTATGTCATAAGCCAAAAGTCACCAGTAGCTAAAAGTCCCCAGTCTTCCCCAGAATAAGAAGGACATTTAGGCCCTCTAGACATTATGGCTGTGACTGTCTCAGTCTTGTGATATTTTAGCCCCCCCTCCCACAGCGATCAGCATCTGTAGTCTCTTGATGGTGCAATATGTGTGTCAGGTCCAGGTGTCCTAGAGATGGGGGCAACTGACCCCTAAGGAGCTGGCCCTGTGGATATCCCTTATGCAAGCTTCTGGATGCACTGCATTCATATGCCTGCCAATTCAAAGACTGCCTCCTGCTACGAAGGGTTATGCGGTCATACAGCCCCAGGAACAGACAGTATTATTATATGAGAGGACCTGGTGCCCTGCACACCCATTGTAATTACCCATTGCTCCCCCAGAGTGCGCCCCCCCCCCCGCATCATATTGTCAGTTTTAACTGCCTCAGAACACAGTGCAGCCAAGGACACAGTTTCAACAGATAAAAGCTTTGGTTAGGTCACATAATTCAAAGAGAGAAACATATCACCAGCATTTGTAAGGCGATGATAAGAAAACATATGTAAGTCCAGCCCATGCCCATGGGAGCTGACCGTGTCTGCAGCCTGGATCAGACAAGGGGGGGGTGCAGAGAGAGCAGATGCCAGCAAGCCAATACCTAATCTGGAGGCCCCTTGCACGGTTTGTTAGTGTCTTATTAGTCTTAAAAGGGCATTGACTAGGGTGGTGTTCTCCACAACAGAGCCCCCGGCCTGGTCATTGCTGCTTTAAGATGAAGTAGTTCTTATTTGTTATGGGGTCTGGACTGGGCAGCAATGGAATATTCCTGCCCAGATCACTGGCAGTGTGATGAAGCATGTCCAGTGATATAAAAGATACCTTAATTTTGCAGTTTTGAGATGTGGTCAGGAAGTGTAGTGGTCACCCAGCAGTAGAGGTTTAAATTGGGTGCTCCTTTGGAGCCTCATGTGATGGACTGGTCTGTGTGGCATCTTTAGTGCTTGTTGTCCCACTGGAAGGTAAGGGTGCTTGTGTGCACACTTCAGCCCGTGACTTCCTGACTTGTGTATGAACAGGGATCTGATATGCAGGGGTTACCAGTGCTGTGATGCTGTCTGTAGCTTCATTCAAAAGCAGGGCAAAGTGATTGTTAGACAGGGGGCCTTGTTGGATCCTGAGGAGTTTTTTGAGTTGTTACTTATGCTACAGCTTTCGGAGCACTCCCTTCTGCAACCAAATCCATATTTGCATTTATTCATTTTTATGCTTAGAGGAGGGGATCTAGTCTTCATTCCTGGGAGGGGGTGGATGAAGGGCTGCGTACTGTTTGGGTTTCACCAAGGCACCTTCTTGGAGCTGGGGTGGGGTCAATTGCTGATAAGCCAAATCTGTTGCCTCTTTCTTGCTTCAAGGGCCAATATTTTCAGAGTTTAAGTTGTGGGGGGAAAATGCCTCAGCTGCCTCTGGGGAGTTGAAAGATCAATTGACTCCATTCATTGTAATCCTCAGGGTAGCAGGATAGCTTAGTGTGTATTGAAGGCCAAAATCCATGCAGGACCTACTGGAAGTAATGAATGCCTGTTGCCATTCTGAGAGACACTGGGAGAAAAAAGTGAAACATAGAAACATAGAAACATAGAATTTGACGGCAGATAAGGACCGCTTGGCCCACCCGGTCTGCCCATTTCCCTGCCTACTAGATAAGCTGCAGATCCTAGTTAACCAGCAGCCTACTTTTTCCTACCCCCATCCTCTAGAATTGCCTTATGACTGTCCCATGCATGCTTGAATTCCACCACTGTTTTTGACTCCACGACCTCCTCCGGAAGGCCGTTCCATGCATCCACAACCCTCTCTGTGAAAAAATACTTCCTTAAATTACCTCTGAGCCGCCCCCTCTATCTTCAAATTGTGCCCCCTTGTTCTTGCACACCTCTTTTTTTGAAAGATGCTACCCTCTTGGACTTTGTTGATTCCCTTGAGGTACTTGAAAGTTTCTATCATGTCCCCCTCTCCCTCCTTTCCTCGAGGCTATACATATTAAGCTTCTTTAGTCTCTCTTCATATGTTTCCCGGTGCAGACCCTGCACCATTTTAGTTGCCCTCCTCTGGACAGCTTCCATCCTGTCTATGTCTTTGCGAAGACTGGGTCTCCAGAACTGCACGCAGTACTCCAGATGGGGTCTGACCAGCTGTCTGTACAGAGGGATAATAACTTCCTGTTTCCTACTGGTGATGCCTCTCCCTATGCATCCCAATATCCCCCAGCCCTCATTGCTGCCTTCTCACATTGCTTGCCCACCTTTAGGTCATCTGATATGACTACCCCAGGTCCCTTCATTTTGTTGTTGTTAGTATCTCACCCCCATTGTGTACTCTTCCCTGGGTTTTTGTTTCCCAGGTGCATTACCTTGCACTTCTTAGCATTGAATCTAAGCTGCCATACATTTGACCATTCTTCTAACCTTGCCAAGTCCCTTTTCATCCTTTCCACCCACCTTGTGCATCAACTCTGTTGCAGAATCTTTGTGTGATCTGCAAAGAGACATACTTTCCTTCCAGTCCCTCTGCAATGTTGCTTATAAAGACATTGAAGAGGACTGGATCCTAATCTGAACCCTTGTACCCCACTAGTAACCCCCTTCATCAGAGTGGACTCCATTTACTATTACCTCTGTGTCCTATTTTCCAGCCAATTTTTACCCAGGCTGTCATCTTGGGACCCACTCCCAGGTTAGCTAACTTGTATATTAATCTTTGTGTGGGACTGTGTCAAATGCCTTGCTAAAGTCTAGGTAGGCCATGTCCACAGCCCTCCCTGATCTACTACTTTGGTCACCCAGTCAAAGAAATCTATCAGATTTGTCTGGCATGACCTTCCTGCTGTGAATCCATGCTGCCTTGGGTCCTGTGCCCTCTGGCCTCTAGATACTTGACAATTCTTTCCTTCAAGTGATTCCATCATTTTCCCTACCACTGAGGTTAAACTAACAGGTCTGTAGTTTCCTGCTTCTGCCTTGCTCCCACTTTTGTGAAGGGAATCACATCTGCCCTCCTCCAGTCCTCGGTACCACCCCATCCTCCCATGATTTGTTAAACAGGGTAGTCAGTGGTGTCACTAATTCTACCCTTAGTTCTTTTTAAATTCTGGGATGAATCCCATCAGGCCCCATTGCTTTGTCCACCTTCAGTTTTAAGAGTTCTTTCAGAACCCTTTCTTCTGTAAATGGGCTGGTATCAACTTCTGTATCCAGTGTGTTTCTACTGTTTGTTCTAGGTACCCTCTTCCTTTGTAAATACTGAGCAAAATATTTGTTTAGTATCTCTGCTTTTCACAGTCTCCTCTGCCCACCCTCCCCCCTTTATTAAGCCTCACTATCCCTCCCTTGGTCTTCCTTCGCTCCCTGATGTACCTATAAAAGGTTTTATCCCCCTTCTTAACTGAGTTGGCTATCTTTTCCTCGGTTTGGGCCTTTGCTGTTCTGACTGCCTTCCCAGCTTCCTTTTGCTTTAACTGATACAGTTCTCTGTCCTGCTCCTTCTGCGATTCCTTGTACTTCCTGAAAGCTTTCTTTTTCTCTTGAACCTTCACTGCCACTTCCTTTGAGAACCATAGTGGTTTCTTACATCGTTTAGTTTTTTATTTGCTTCCACACAGAGGCTTGTTGCCTCTGTAATGGCATTTATTATTCCCATTGATCTTCACCCCTCCTTCCTGCCCATGTGCTAGTGCATTCCTTAGGCACTTACCCATTTGGCAAAGTCAGCCCTCCTAAAGTCCAGTACCTTTGCCTTTGTATGGCTTGACTCTATTGCTGTGTTTATTGTGAACCATACTGTTCGATGGTCGCTAGTTCCCAGATGGCTACCCACTTCTACATCTGTGATCCTCTCTTCATCTCCATTTGAGAGAACCAGGTCTAAGATTGCTCCCTCTCCAGTGGGCTCCAATACTAGTTGTCAAAGGCATGCCCCCTGTAGGGCATCTAGAATAACCCCACTCTTTGAAGTGGCTGTGGCAACTGCACTCCAGTTAACATCTGGCATATTCAGATCACCCATCAGCAATATCTCCCTTTTTGCCATACTAAGTATACTTTCTATCATTTCTTGTCCATTTCCTCCCTGAGAAGGGATCTGTATACAACCCCTGTGCGGATTGTGGTGCCATTGCCGGTCTCCAAATTTACCCACAGTGCTTCTTCTCCTCCTGTTTTGTCTTTGTTCTGTTACTTTGATTCCTCCCTTATGTAAGCTACTCCTCCTCCTCTTTACCCTCCCTGTCCCTCCTGTAGATAGTGTATCCTGGTATGTTTATGTCCCAGTCATGGTTTTGTGTGAACCATGTTTCTGTGACTGCCACGATATCCAGATGTTCCTCCTCCATCAAGGCCACTAATTCAGGAAGCTTGTTACTCAGACTACGTGCATTGGTACTCATTGCTCTCCATTTTTGATGGCTTTACTTTCTGTTGCAGCATCCCCCCGACCTTTCTACCTCGGTCTTTTCTCATTTAGTACCTGTTTTGTAGGAGAGACTGGATTTTCCTGCTGCTCATCAGTGCCTCCCCTGACTAGTTTAAAAGCTTGCCAATGAAGCATTTAAACGATTGCTCAAAAGACTTGTTCCCTTCCTGGACAGATGCAGACCATCCTGCCAGTATAGGCTGGTGTCCTCCAGGTGGAACCCCAGTCCCCAATGAAGCCAAACCCCTGTGCTCCACACATTTTTCAACCACTCATTAAACTGCATGGTGCAAGTACCCTTGCCTCACTCATGCCATTTACAGGCAGCACCTCTGAGAAGGTTACTGTGTGTGCTACTTGTCTTAGGCCCCTCAGTTCTAAAAGTCCTTCTGCACTGCTCTAATCTCATGTTGAGCCAGTCATTTGTCCCTAGGTGGACAATGACATCCAACTCAGACTCCCATGCAGCTGTTCTTGTGATCCTGAGGATGCGCTTCCTGTCCCTACAAACCATGGCACCAGGCAGGCACTTTACTTCAGTTTTCCCTGCTCCCCCAGTTCTATCCCCCTAATAATTGAGTCCCCCACCAGGAGCTGCTTCCTTTCCTTGTGGCATCCTTTGCCTCCCTCCTGTGGGCCTCCCTTGTGACAGGTGTCCTCAGCCTCCTTAATCTCCTCCGTGGGTGCATCCATAGGGGAGCTGTCCTCCCCCAGAATGGTGTATGGATTGTGGAGTGGAACAACTGACTGGGTGTGCCTTTGTTCCACCCTCCTCACCCTCCCTGAAAACTTGTATTTTGTACCCTCGCAACAAGAGTGAGGCTTTCTTTTGCATTGCATGTAGGATAGCTTCTCTATCAGTGTACCTGAGGAATCGCATAAGGATCGGTTGGGAATGGGCCCCCAGAAGCTGGACATGGTTCCAGAGATCTCTGGAATCTGTCAGTCTCTATAGGCACTGACCACTGGCAGCCCAAGAGCTCAGGAAGTGCTGACTGTAAGAATTTAATGGTGCTGAAGATCTCACAGCCCTCAGGGAATCCTATGAACTTCAAATAGTTACATCAGCTGCGATTCTTTAGGTCCTCCACTCAGCACCACAGAAGCCACATTGTATTGTCCTGCACCTGGATATAGGCCATTAATTTGACATTGAGATCCTCAGTACCTGCAGTGTTGCTTGCTCTTTGTTCAGAGACATTGAATCAGCTGGATATTTCTATGATGTCCACATTAGTCCACTGGGTCACTATTTCTAGGTTGCCCATCTGTGCCATTGGTTGTGCAAAAATGTATTTTCAGTATGTTTGAATCTGCTGAAGCAGCACTTGCTGTAGCCATGGAGAGTCTGTTTCCGCCAGTCCAACAGACTTCTCAAGTAGGAGGAAGTAGTGATCATAAATTGCTAAATGGATTACTCACAGATCTTACCAAGAGAGACACTGGATGAGTCAGCAGCTTGGTAGCTGTCTACTATTGGCAGTGATAGTGTTTTGGGCTTCAACTAGACTATGCATGCTGCCATTTGGTGACTGTGGAGTCACAGGGAAAATGGGGTTGTTTGCTGTCTTGTGGGTAGCCAAGCCATGCCCCCTATGTGCAGCTCTATACAAACAAGCAGTAAGGAGTTTAATCCTTCATAAGGTATTTATCTAATTTGAATTTGAATTCAGATCTGCTTTTAGTAATGATTATGTTGTGAGGTAAGGAGTTCCAATAGTTGATAATGCTATGTGTGAAATAATATTTTCTTTTGAAAGTGTTAAAACCTTTGCCTGAAATTTGAAGTGGGTGACCTCTATTTTCTGATATATTACATGTAAATTTGATATTCTATTTAGACATAAAATATGGGTGATATATAATATCAAGCATGAATAAGAGGTCTTCCCTTAAATGCCTTAAAGTTAATGGCATGAGTCCTAATGCACTCAGTCTTTTTCATAGGAATTCATATTATATGTTGATATTGATTTGAAAACTTTTCTTCGGACCCTTCCTAATTGTTGTATGTTTCCTTTTTTATAGGGACATCAAAAAGGTATAGTGTAATCCAGGAGTAGCCTTACATAAGCCCTATACAAAGGAAAAATTATTTATTTGTGTCAGGAATGAATGTTTCCCTTGATGGACCACATGGCCTGGTTATCCCTAGAGAGTATCTCATTGCATTTTTTATGCTGTTCATATTTTACTGTCACAAAAACGTTATATTTTTCCCTCATGGTTTCAGACAATGTTTGAGTACCTGGTATATATTTGTGTAATTTGTTTTTGTATTTCAAATGCATTACCTTACACTTTTATATTAAATTTAATTTCCCACTTGTTTATCCATACATATGTAATGCTCAGGTCAAACTGAATTATTTATTTATTTATTTGTTTGTTTGTCTATTTATTTAAGATTTTGGTATCCGAGAAAGGCATGCTGAGCCTAGGTTTGTTTCCAGGTGTGAACCAGGCGAGGGGTAAGGGAGTACAGACATAAAGAACAATAAAAACTTCAGAAGTGCAAAATACAACATACCAAACACATAGGTAGTCCAACCAAGGTGATTAAGTGAGAAGTCCAAAACAGCATGGAATCTTGCATTGAATAAAATGAACAGTGCCTTGATTCTTACATACTGTAGATACGGCAATGCATATTAGAGTGCATAAAATTATGCACCACACTAATTAGAGAGCAGTCTAATGGCCAATAGCACATGTAGCCCAGACTGAGGAGTCATAGGCAGGTGGGGGACAGGGAAGACTGTAAGAAAAAGGTCAGATGGTTCAAGATGGGGAGTGACAGAGCAAGAATATGCCTTTGCAGTCATCTAAAGGCATGGAGACAGGAGATGAGAGAATGGGAATAGGAGAGTAGGTTCCAGAGGGAGGGGAGATGGTCAGAGAAAGCAGCTTACCCAGCACGTGAGTGAGGCTGGGGAATGGAGTACGTACTGGAATCCATAGAGCACAAAGAGTAAGAAGATGAGAGGGTGGGGGAGAGGAGTTAGGGAGGTTGGAGGGCAGGGTTCCAAACCAGTATTTGTCAATGAAGGAAATGGAAAGTTGGTAAGAGGATGAAAAGGGAGGAATAGAGGGAGAAATGGGGAGTGTTGAATGGAGAACTGATAGCGAAGCAACATAAGGCACTGCAGAGTGTGTCCAGTCAGGTAAGAGAAGAGGAAGAAGTGGCACCATAGACAACATCCACATAAAATAAAACTGAGAGGATCATTTTAGTTATCAGCTTCCAGTGGACCTGGATGGAAAGACAATCCTTGCTATGGTACAAGGTGCCAAGTTTGGGGAAAAGTTTGGTATGGATGGTGTCAATATGGGCAGAGAAGTCAAGCTTGCTATCTAACCACACCCCAAGGTACCTGAAGGCAGGAACAACCTCCAGGGGGTGCCATCCAAGATGAAGAAGACAGGGGAAGGCAAGAGCCTTGCCAGTTTATGGCTGGTGCCAAAGATCATGGGTACAGTGTTCTTGGTGATGACACTGAGCTGGTTGGCATAGGACCAGTGCAGCGCATTGTGGAAGTCATGCTGAAGCAGGACCTCCAGAGCTGAAGTTGAAAGGCCAGAGGTGTAGATGGCTCTCTCATCCACATACATGTGGATATGCAAAGAGACACAGGCAGAGGGGAGGTCATTTAGGAAGATTAAGAATAGGATCGGACACAGGATGGAGCCTTTTGGCACCCCTGCTAAGATGGAGGGACAGGACACCACCCACCTGAACTGACTGTTGACACCCCATAAGGTATGAACAAACCAGTCCACAGCAGGTGCTAAATGGCCAGCAGAGTTCAACTTGTCCAGGAGAAGCAAGTGGCACACACTGAACCAAAATCTTTGGCTAGACTGATGACTATGGCTATGGTGATGCATCCCTGATCCATCCCAGTGAAGATGGAGTCATTTACATGCAGCAAGGATGAGACAGTAGAGTGGTTCTTCCTAAAACCAGACTGGAAGGTGAGAGGAAATCTGAGGAGCCAAGGAAGTCAGCAAGCCTAGAGTACACAATGGTCTCTTGAAGCTTAGCAAGAGAGAGAAAGGGGGGAGTGAAACTGGTCTGTAGTTGCCTCGGGAGTCAGGCCCCCTTTTTACAGAGGCAGAATCTTAGCAACTTTACAGGCTTGAGGGCCAGAACTGAGGGAAAAGGACAGGGTCAGAAGGTGAGAGAGTGGGAGGGCAATGGCTGGAGCAGAGATTTGTAGGAGTTAAGGGTCCAAACTGTTAGGGCTGGACTTGGAAGGGCTAAGTAATATAAGGGCAAGGAAGACTTCCTGGGGGGAGACAGGTTGGAAGTGAAAGCCTTCACTGAAGTGAGGTGTGGGACAAATAGTGTGATCAGAAGATTGATGACAGGGTAGTGCATAGGTTGTGAAGAATTTTTTTAAATGAGCAGCAAAGGAGGAGGAGGTGGTAAGAAGCAGTGAGCCATTAACCAGAAAGAGGGGGTTGGGCAGACTGGGCTGGGGATCATATAGGGAGTGAATAACCTTAAAGAATTTTGAATGGGAGTTTAGATTGGACTAAAGATTAGACTTGAGATAGTGGGCCTTTGCAGCACAAACAGCCTTTGTACAAGAGTTCTTGACTGACCTGTAGTATAGGAGGTCAGCCAGGGATTGGGAGTGCATGTAATGTGCCAGGACTTGCATAAATCTTTTAAGGTCAGGTGTAATCCAGAGGTGGTGGGAGCACTTAACCCTGGATTTTCTACTGGGGGGGGAACATGAGTGTTACAAATGTTGCTAAAAATGGCAGTGAAGAGTGAGAGGGCTGTATCAATGTCTGGGGCTGAGTAGACAGGGGGCCAATCAGAGTCAGCAAGGTCATTTAGGAGGGCATCAGTGTCAGGTTATGTGAGAAGCCTATACCAAAGGTATTTGGGGGCAGATGGAGGGGAATGCACTTTCCTGACACAGTAGGTTAGAAAGTGGTCATTGAAGACATCTGGAAGAATGCCAGCAGCAATGATGTGGTGGATTGGTAGGAGAACACCCAGTGCAGGAAGGAGTAATTAGAGGAGTGAGGATTGAGTTGGCTGGGTTCAGTGATTAACAGTTAGGGGATCAAGGACTCAGTCATTTGGAGAATGGGCCTGAAAGCAGGGTAGAGCCAATTTACACTGAAGTTCCCAAGGAGGATGAGCTCACCGGAGGCAGCATTGGAGACAAGAGATGAGAGAGAGTTGACCAGATAGGAGGGAGAGATCTTATACAAGGCATAGCAATACACCAACAAAGATGGGAGGGTGGAAGGGAGAGATAGCTTTGCCTGCAGGGGCTCATGAGAGGAAGGGAGTGATTCACAGAAAGAGATGGAGCAGAATATGGTTTGATGAACATATAAGGCAATCCCAGTGCCATGCTTGCTTCAGTCCTGACAAAAGAGGGTGAAGACAGGGATAGCTAAGCTGGAATCAGGTACCCTAGAGGAAAGCCAGGGTTCAGTAATGCATAGAGGTTGGAGAGTACTGGGAGATCTGTACTTTAAGAGAGTTAAGCTTGAGGAGGAGGCTTCTTGCATGGAAGTGCAAGAAGCTGAGACCTTTGGGTAAATTATGGGGAGAGGAAGGAAAAAGGGGTCTGAGCTGGGCTCAACATCACCAGCAAGAGAGAGGAGGATAAAAAGAAGAAGGAGAATGGAGTGAGTTTTCCACCCTCTTGAATAAGAGGGAGAGTGGGAAAGGTATGAAAGAGGAAAAAAGAGACAGACTCAAAGAATTCAAGGTTAAAGGAGGGAGTATGTTGAAGTCCAGGGTGGATGAAAGGGATTGAGGAGAGGGGAGGTAGGGATAGTGGAAGAAGGGGGTTGTGAGAAGGATGAGATGGAGGTCAAGAAGTGGAAAAGAAGTGAAAGAGACAGAAGAGGGGATGAGAAGCTTGTGAGTAGGTCTGAGTGGAGGGGGGGCAGGGATAGGGGAGAAAGAAAGATTAGATAGAAAGGAATGGTATAGAGCATGGTGAGGAGGGCTGTAGCTAGACGAAACAAAAGGTAAATGAGTTAACAGTGAGGGTAAATGTAACAAATGTGCACTTTAGCCCCCATTAGGCAGGGCAATAAGCACAGCATACCTAAGAAAAAGCAGAAAATCAAGCCTAGTAGTAGTACTGTAGGCAGAATCAATGGCTACTGAGCTTGAACATAGTGAACTAAGAAGTACTGTAATTTTTGTAAAGGCTATAGATAAACAAACACAAATGCAAGGTGACCCAGAAAAGGAGTATGCAGTAAATTTAATCAGTGGCAGTGGGTCTAAGAATACATAGATACATAGACAGTGTCGGCAGATAAGGGCCTATGGCCCACCCAGTCTGCCCATTTGAGCTTGTAAGTTCAGTTTGTTTTCCTAGAAGTCTGTTGCCCCTTACCCCTGACCTCTAGAATTCCTTTATGTCTATCCCATGCATTCTTAAATCCCGTGATTGTTTCAGCCCCCACCACTTCCTCTGGCAGGGTGTTCCACTTGTTCACCACCCGTTCTGTAAAGAAGTTCTTTCTCATGTTTCCTTTGAATCGTCCTCCCTCCAATTTCATCCCATGCCCTCTAGTCCTGGAACATCTTTTTCGCTTAAAAATAGTGTTTTCCTGCACCCTGTTCCTCCCTGTAAGATACTTGTATGTCTCTATTATATCCCCTCTCTCCCTCCTCTCCTCCAGGGAGTACATGTTCAGTTCCTTCAACCTGTCTTCATAGGACTTGTGATGAAATCCATGCACCATCTTCTCTACCCTGTCTATGTCCTTACGTAGGTATGGTCTCCAGAACTGTACACTGTACTCCAGGTGGGGCCTCACTAGTGTCTTGTATAGCGGAATTATGACCTCCCTTTTCCTGCTGGTGATGCCCCTGCCTATACATCCCAGCATCCTATTTGCTTTACCTGCTGCCTTGTCACACTGTTTCCCTACCTTGAGGTCATCAGAGATGATAACCCCAAGATCCCTTTCCTGCTTGGTGCATGCTATATCCTCACCCCCCAACTGATATATTGTGCCAGGGTTTTTGTGCCCCATATGCATTATCTTGCACTTCTTTGCATTGAATTTCAACTGCCAAACCCCTGACCATTCTTCAAGTTTCTGCAGGTCGCTTCTCATTCTGTTTACACCCTCTGGTGTGTCTACTCTGTTACAGAGCTTTGTGTCATCAGCGAACAGTGAAATTCTGCCTTCTAGATCCTGCGCAATGTCACTGATGAAGATGTTGAATAGGACCGGTCCCAGCACTGATCCCTGTGGTACCCCACTGGTCACTCTTCCCTCTGTGGAGTGACAGCCATTTACCACCACCCTCTGTGTCCTGCCACCCAGCCAGTTACCTACCCACCACACTACTGTCCTGCCCACACCCATATTCCCCAGTTTGTGTAATAGTCTTCTATGTGGTACAGTGTCAAAGGCCTTGCTGAAATCCAGATAGGCCATGTCCACTGCCCTCCCCTGATCCCTGATAGTATTAGTTTAGTAGGCAGAATATATAAAAAAAAATTATACCCAGCTAATTTGTTCATACAGTATGTACATAAGTTATTAGTTTGCTTTTTGCACATATGTGATTTTTGGTGTCCTAACTATTTCTGTTTTTCTTGTGTCTCTTTCTAACTTTGCACTTAAAACTGCCACTGCTATCTGTGAGTCATTTATAGCCTTCAATATGAAACAACATTTGCCATGCTGATTATTTTGGGACTGTGTGCAATTATGTCTGGTGCCCTGGTAAAATACTAGTTGGCACAGTTCTTACATCTTTTTCTGTCTTTTGCTCTAAAATATGCATGATGATGTTTTGGGTGATTATTTACAGTATATAATTTAATCATGTATTCCATGACACATTTATTAGTAATGGTACTTTTTGATAGATAAATAGATAGATGTGCATAATTTATGATGAGAACTGATGTTGTTATGACACCTGTGAGCACTGCACTTTAAGAGCTCTTTTTTTAAAGAGACACAGTGGATTGAATGTCAGCGTTTAACAAAGAACAAGCATGCAAAATGCATCAGACAACATCAGATGATGGAGGGCAGGACTCCCTCTGAATTCAGTGCTGCTAATCTTTGTGCCAGCCATTTTCACGGCTTGATGGATTTTACCTGTCAGACTATTTCAGACCTTATCTTTTCAACTGTGAGTGAACCATGAGTGTATGTATATACTTTTTATTGCACCTACAATAAAACAAATCACTATTTGGTATTCACATGGGCCATTACCTTATTTGGAGCAGCACAAGCATGTACCTTTTCAGTAGGTGCCAGTCTCACAAAATTTCTTTAGCACTGTCTACACTTGACCATGCACTACTGTTCTCTGGCTGTGGTTACAAACCCTCCTGCCTAAACCTAGTACCTTTCTATGATCAGTATGGGTTTGAAGAAGAAAAGGGAAGCTCCATTTTGATCTTTGTTTAACTGCTGCACAGCGCTCCTGCTTAAACGTGTCCTTCATTATTGAATAATTGAATAGCTGAGACACAGCAGATGCAGCACTCTGATGAGTCCCGTTCATTGAAGGATCTTGTTTTAAGGACTACCAGTAGCAATACCAGCTACTCGAACTTGTATGACAATTCAGCAGTCGCTACAGGACCATTCAACAGTAGGCAGGTATTCACGATTTTTGAAAGAATAGCCTATAAGTTAAAATGTTTACAATGGGAGGAGATATCCCCTAAGGCTTATCTAGAAGTGGATTGGGTCCCAAGAGGCCTCAGGGTGTTAAAAATTCTACTAGTGAACAGAATTGTGATGGCTTGCTTGAGAAGTGGAGAGACATAAGCCATAAAGCAAGCATAGAGTACAGCGAGTTAATATTAGAGGAGAATGCTTTAATAAAGAAAGAGGTTGAAGATGAGTTGATTAAAATAGAAGAAGACTTAAAAACATTTACATGTATTTATTTATTTATTTTATTTCTGATCTCAGATTAACCATTTGAGCTCAGAGCTCTTTACATAGGTTCCACGTTAGTACATTTAGAACCAGTAGGTGATTATACAGAGGACTGAGACAAACAAGGCAATAGAATTAGAATGAAAACATTTAGGTACATTTGGTCTTTAAACAAAGGAATGCCAAAAATACAGAGAAATCTAAAACTGGAATAGGAAAACACAGTCAGATACACACAGGAACAGACTAAATAACTATGCCCAACAGGGAGCCTGTTAGCTGTCAGCAACATGAGGGGGTTAGCGTATAGAAGTGCTGGAGACACAGGGTGGAGGGTTGATCCCCAAGTGCAGGGTATCCGAGAGAGAGAGAGAGAGAGAGAGAGATCTGTTTGGCAGAAGGGCAGATGCCTTTGCTAGACTTTTTATTTATTTATTATCTAGGAAAGTACCTTTGAACCAAAGGTTCTTTTACAGAGGTTCCACATCATAGCAATCACATATGTACAAATTCAAACTACAGAGGTTATATATACACAATCAATAATCATCAAATGTTCAGTTTACAGTAAAGCAATGTTAGAACCAGTAAAGGTATCAAATGAGGAGTACAAAACACTGAGCAGAAAATGCTACAACAGGTTCAGTTGGTAAAGCCATGCACTTTTGTAGATATAGACAGTTGCTTTCGGGTCAAGGTATCACACAGTAGTATAACCAGAACAAGATCACTTGGCCCAGTTAAGAAAACGAGGCTGTTAGCAATATAGAATGTTTCAGGAAACATGGTGTGCATCAGAACTAAAATTAGTTAAGCTATGAAAACACTTATCTGGGGTGCCAGATCATGTTAAAGCATCAGTTCTATTGTCTGAAGTGCTAAAAAGAAAAGACAGCAGGGAGGCCAATGTTACCAGGGTGAGAAGTGACAAGGCAGAGACCCTGAAGCCTATAGGGAAGAGTGACTTGCCAGGGTGGGAGGGGAAGGTGAGCAAAAGTAAAAATGAAGGAGAAGGTAAACAAGAGAAAATCGAGGGAGATGGGAGGGGGTCTGGGAAATGAGACAATGAGGGAGAGGAGAGAGAGAAGGGGTGGAGAGGGCGGAGGAGGGCAAAGGAATGATTATGGGCAGAGAGGGATGGGGGTGGGGATGGGAGAGCATGGGGAAAGCCAGGGGCAGAGAGGGGGTGAGGGAAGAGGAGGAAGGGGTTCAAATAAAGGGAAGGAAACAGGGAGGCGGTACACAGGGAAGGGAGAGGAGGGGAATGAGGGAAATAGTGTCATTGGGACACAGGACAGCAGGAGTGGAGGGGAGAAAGGGGGAAATGAGAGGGAAAGGAGGAGGAGAGCCGGGGGGGGCAAAACAGAAATTAGGGATGGGAGAGGAGCAAGATTAGAGGGCAAGTAGGAAGGTGGAAGACTGATGAGAGGAGAGGGTGGGAGGGGGATCAGGTCCCACAATCACGTGGGCTGGGCAGATCTGCACATTGTTCCTCTTCTCCTAAAAAATACAATATGACCAACAATTAACAGATTTCACAGAGAATTTACACAAGTACGAGGATAAGGTGAAATCAGTAAAAAAAACAAAGTTTGAGAGAGATGAGTATGACTTTAAAAGTGGGAGAATATTTAATTGGACTGCCCTGGTAGATGCACAGAACGTGGAGAACCAACTGAAGCCCATTCTGAAAAATAGTGTTACATCGGATCAGATCAACCTATCAGAGGAGAAGATATTGATTTAGACCAGTATCATTTTTAAGGGGAAGAGGAACAACGTGCAGATCTGCCCAGCCCAACACCGTTCGTTCCATGGCAGAGTTAGAGATTAAGGAGAGTCCATGAAGGCTAGGTGAACAAGTAGGTGGGGCAGAACAAGGAATAAAAATAGGAGGCTACAACAGAGGTTGGAGAGGAAGACAGATGCAAGGAAGGTACAACAATTAAGTGTTATCAATCTCTAAAAAGGTGTTTTGAACGTTACTAAGGTTGTTGTTTTGAACAAGGGGCTTTCCTTTACCCTACGAAGAGATTTAACCATTTTGAGACTGTGTTAGATGTTAAGAGACTGGTATGGAACCTCAGTCTTAAAGCATTCTTTCATAATGAAAATGGGACTATGGCACTCAGGGATTAACTGAGAGGTGAGCAGATTGAATCCATTGACCAATCTCATTACAGCTTTGACATTTTCAAACCTAAATCAGTCTTTTTGCTCCTTCCACATTACCAGCCCCACAGATGTTTGTTAAGTGCTGCAAGGAGGATATTGCTGCATTAAATACTGAGATTAATCACTTTTTTCATAACCTCAGCAATAAAGAACAGGAGACTTCAATTAAACTAGGCAGCAATAAAGACCTCACTATAAAAGCTGCTGACAAGGGTGGGGCGATTGTCTTGCTGGATAGTGAAAAGTATGATTTAGAAGTTTTAAGACAATTGTCAGAGAGTAATTATAATGAACAAGCATTTGTCAATGCCAATTGTTGTCTCGCTGGCATTGGTAGTGCGGGAGTTAGAGACGCATAATGGGAACGGCAGTGAAATATTGAATTGATGCCAACCCCACCCCCACCCTGCAGAGACCGACAGGCATTGGGGTGTGCCTTTGGGTAATCAGCTATAACGCTCATGGCATTTTACCTCACCCTACCCTGAAGACACTGACAAGTGTTGTGGTGTGCTTTGGGGTCTTTGTGCATTATACTTACCCTATTCCATAAGAAAATACGCTGAGGTGGGTGCAGTATAGGAGAATGGGGTGAACTTTGTGGCCGAACACTCCAAGGCACACCTCGATGCCTGTCACTGGCTGCAGGGTGGCGCTGGGGGTGGAATAGGGAGCATTACAGCCGATGATCCCAAGTCACACCCCTGACGCCTGTCAGTCTGCACAGGGTCGGGTGTTACATCTGGAAACCCTAACGCCATAGGCGTGTGTTGCTATTTTCACTCCAAATTTTCAACATGGGCTTTCTGTGACCCCACTTCATGAAGAGCAGCACTATCGGTTTGTTAGCTGAAAGGTGGTTTTGCACAGCGGCTATGCCATTTAGCGACACAGATCCAAAAACACATTTTGGGGGGGCAGTATGTAAAAAATGACAACTGTATTGTTCATGAGGAGGTGTAAAAAAATGGCAATATTGAAAATCTGGAGTGAAAATATGAAAAATTGACGAAGTCATGAGCATGCATAGAAACTGTGCAATACACATCCATAACCCAATTATTTTTGGGATTTTTTTAAGCACATTTTCAACATAGACATTTTGGGACCTCCCCTCATGAACAGTGGCAGTGTGATTTTGTTAATTTGTCCAAAAAGTTGATTTCCCACAGCAACCACGCCATTTATGCGCCACAGGTGCAAAACCACATTTTGGGCAGGATGCAAAAATGACAGCTGTACTGTTCATAAGGAGGTGTTAAAAATGCCAATGTTGAAAATCTGGCATGAAAATATTGCAAATTTGCGAAGTTACAAGGGTGCCTGGGAACTGTGCAACGTACGCTTGTAACACAGTCATTTTATAGACTTTTGTCACCAAATTTTCAACATAGGCATTTTAGGACCTCTGCTCATGAACAGTGTCACCGCCATTTCCTCAAACTGTCCCAAAAACTGATTTTGTGCAGTGACCGCACTATTCTGCTCCAGACATGCGAAAACTCAAGTCAGCCAGGATATGTAAAATGACAGCTATATTGTTCATAAGGAGGTGTGTGAAAATGCCAATTTTGAAAATCTGGAGTGAAAATATTACAAATTCATGAATTTCGAGTGTGCGTGGAAACTGCACAATGCACACTCGTAAAACAGCCATTTTTTTTCACCAAATTTGCAACATAGGCTTTTTGAGACCCTCCTCATGAACAGTGGCACTGTCGTTTCGTTAATCAGTCCTGAAAGGTGATTCCACTCAGCGACTGGAAAATCACCTTTCAGGACAAAATAATGCCATGACAGTGACAGAGTTCATGAGGAGGGGTCCCAATAACTTCATGTTGAAAATTTGGTGTCAAAATTCCCAAACATGCCCGAGATATCCACCAAAGTTGAAAAAACCCTATTTATGCCATTAAACATCTTATCAGCATTTCTTCAGTTCGCGGTCAGCTTTGAAGAGTGCAGACGTGTTCCTGGTCCACCAAAGATCATCGCCCCAGACTCCGGAGGTAAGAAAGAGGTGGGGGGGGCTGTGGGGAGGCAGGGTGCACAGACGGTGAGTGCATGTTGTGGGAGGGGGCAGGGAGACTTCGATTGACCGTTTTCTGTTTTACAGGTAAAAAAAAAAAGGAACATTGCGGGATGTTTTTTTTTTCAGGGACATTTGGCACGCTGGGGTGGGCTCCCAGCATGACACCTGATTGTTTCGGGGGAGCTGTAGCTGATGGGGGATTGGGAACCCCAGCCGGCACATACGAAAGGGGGGACAAGAACCGAGGGGACTGGGCACACCCCTCAGCACACAACAGATGGGGGGGAGACATTCTGCTGACGGGGAGTGGGCTCCCCCATCAGCAAAATAAACCGGGAAGGAAGACTGTAGCTGACAGGGATTGGGACCCCTGTCAGCAAAGAAAGACTGTTGGGGGGAGCACATGATGCCGTGGGGGATTGGGCACCCCCTCGGCACACACTTGGGGGGTCATTATGCCAATGGGGAGTGGGCCCACTTGTCAGCAAATGAAGTGGGTCGGGGCATGCGACAGGTGGATTGGACACCCCTGAAGTTGGGCGGCGGCAGTCAGTGCAGCCATGTTTATGTCGGAAGGCATGTTATTGTGTTGCTGTAATGAGAAGCTTGCTTCTCATGGCAGCTGACCTTTTCTTAGATCTGGTCACCAAATTCTATATTGCTGGTGTGGATCCTGCATGCTGCCTTATTGGAGAATGAGGGACGCACCTACTGATGCGTGCCCTGCATTCGACCACAGTGACCGCACCTCCAAAGCTGCTACTACTGCAATAAGTTGACTTGTGCGCAAGCACAAGCCAACATGAAAATTTAATTTTGGTCACATTTCGAAATTTACAAAGCTGATTGAAGAATATTTGTCTCTTGCCAAAATGAGAGACTGGTTACCCAGTCAGGTTATTGATTTCCTTACAGTTCAACATCCCACAAGTGCCACCTTGTACTGCCTGCTGAAGATCCATAAGGATCTAGTAAACCCCCCTAGGAGACACATTGTTTCAGAGAACAGTCTAACTGAACCACTTGCCAAGCATGTGGATCATTTTGTTGCAGCCCTAGTGAGAGAGATTCCATCTTTTATTAAAGATACGGGTGATATATTAAGGGTCCTGGAAGGTTTGGTAATATGCGATGGAAGCATATTAACTACCCTAGATGTAAAACAAAATGGTTATATTAAATGTATGCTGAAAATAGAAAATAGAGTTAAAAATCTACGTTTCGACCTTAGGTCTTCTTCAGGAAATAGCTAAAAGAGAAAAAAAACAAGTTAGTGTGGCCCTACCCTAGATGTAGCTTCCTATATTCCAATATCCACATAAGGATGGACTGGATGCTTTAAAACACTATCTGGAAATGCATTCAAGTTCAGTCAAATAGCCCCCACAGAAGTATTGGTACAACTGATGAAGTTTGTTTTGGAATTTAACTATTTTTTTTTTTTTTTTATAAAAATGAGTTTTATTTACAGAGAAGGGTATGCCCATGGGTACCAGTCTGGCACCTAACTATACTAACATACTAAAAGACCAGCAGAATAGGCCTAATGGTCTTTCGTGTCTGCTCATTTGGTCAGCCCCCACCCTGGGAGCTGACCTTGCTACCCCCCTCTCCCTCTCCGGCTTCTCCCTTCCCAGTCCCGGATATTCTCGCAGCACTGGTTTTTGCTTCCAGAATCCTTCCCCTGTACCTGTCCCACCCCCTCTTGAACCCTTCCACCATTTCTGCCTCCACCAGCCCCCTGGGCAGCTCATTCCATGGCTCCACCACCCTCTCAGTGAAGTAGCACCTCCTCCTCTCCCCTGAATCTCTCCCCCTCCAGCTTCCACCCATGCCCTCTAGTTGCCCCCCTCCTTCCTTCAGAATACCCTGACTGCTCCTCCCCTATTTACCCCCTTCATGTACCTGAAGACCTCTATCATGTCCCCCCGGTCCCTTCTCTTTTCCAATGTGTACATATTTAGCTCTTCGAGCCTCTCCCCATAGGTCCTACCCCCCCCAAGCCCCAAATCATTTCGGTTGACCTCCTCTGGACCCTCTCCAGGAGTTCAATTTCCCTCTTTAAATGTGGCCTCCAAAACTGCACGCAGTACTCGAGGTGTGGCCTCGCCAAGCAGTTATACAGTGGGAGTATCACTATGCCAACCTTTATATGGCCAAATGGGAATATGAGATAATAAGGAACAAAAACAATCCATTTCTACAAAAGATAGATTTGTGGAGACACTTTATTGACAATGTCCTTCTTGTGTGGAAGGGCACTGAGGAGGAATTGTTCTCCTTTGTTAAATACCTTGAAGAAAGTAATGAGAATCTACAGTTCATCATTAATTTCAGTGTAAAAGAAATCAGTTTTTGGACCAGATCATTTACAAAGATGGAGAGGGGGAGTAAGCACTGATCTATTTCATAAACCCACTGACTGAAATACATTGCTGAATGCAAGCAGCAACCACCGATGGCATGTTATATAAGAACAATACCTAAGGGACAGTACATACATACTAAGAGGAACTGCAGTGAGGAAGCACATTATCAGAGAAGGACTGAGAGGCTATGCAAAAGAGGGTATAAAAATGATGTGATTGTGAAAGCTAGGGAAGAAATTGATGATATACTCAGACAAGCTTTATAACAGGAAAAGAAATAAGAAGGGGAAGTGTAACCCTCAGTTCACCCTTGTAACTACATATAATCTACAATCACAACAAATAGCCACTATCATAAGAAAACATTGGCATCTGGTACGGAATAACCATGGATTAAAAAACATTAATGTAAATAGCCCCAAAATTGTTTACTGCAGAGGTAAAAATATTAAGGATGTATTAGTCCATTCAGTTCAACCCTTGCAGGACAGAATGCAGCAGGGGCTGCAATAGGTGTGGTAACTGCAAGTACTTCCCCAAGGTTAACAATACTAAATGCTTTAAAATCCAGCCACAAGGGATGTAAGGGTCAGGGGTTCGATTACATGTAGTAACAGTGGAGTTGTCTATTTAGTTTAGAGAAAATGTGTACATTTTATGTGGGCAAAACCAAAAGATTGCTTAAAACAATCACTGGATAACATGCCAGTGCAATTGAAAATGGGCATGTCACCAATGCCCTGGCTATGAATGTCCAGAGATCCAGAAACAAAAATGAACATACATTTTTATTTACAGCTATTGAGAAACCAGTCAAGACTAAAAGAGGAGGGGACTATGATAATCTACTCCTCCGTAGGGAGCAATATTGGATGTTCTATATGAGAACTATGCATTCACCAGGCTTGAATGAAAGGAACCTTAAAAAATAAGTATACTCAGCTAATTTGTTCTTATATACATAGGTAAATAGGGTGCTTTTTTGCACATATGTGATTTTTGGTGTCCTAACTATTTCTCTTTTTCTGGTGTTTCTTTCTAGCTTTGTACTTAAGACTGCCACTACTATCAGTGAGTCATTTACATCCTTCAATGTGAAATAACCGTTGTCATGCGGATTCATTTGGGACTGTGTGCAATTATGTCTGGTGCACTGGTAAAATACTAGTTGACACAGTTTTTATATCTTTTTCTATCTTTTGCTTTAAAATATTTATGGTGATGTTTTGGGTCATTATTTATATGAATTTCATCATGTTTTGTATGACAAATTTATTAGTAATGACACTTTTTGATTGATAGATGTGTATAGGTTATGATGAGAACTGATGTTGTTATGACTACTATGAGCACTGTCACTTTAAGAGCTGTCTTTTTAAAGAGACATAATGGCTTGAAGATCAGCCTTTGACAAAGCACAAGCATGCGTAATGCATCAGGTGATGTTAGACGTTGGAGGGCAGGACTTCCTCTGGATTCTGTGCTGCCAGTCTTTGTGCTAGCCGTTTCCATTGATTGATGGATTTTACCTGTTGGACTGTTTTGAACCATGTCTTTTCAACTGTGAGTGAACCATTAGTGAATTTATATGCTTTTTACTGCACCTACAACAAAATAAAAAATGTCTGGTATTCACATGGGTTGTTACCTTATTTGGAGCAACACAAGTGTGTACCTTTTCAGTAGGTGCCAGTCTCACAAATTTTCCTCTGCATTGACTACAGTTGACCATGCACTACTGTTCTCAGGAAGCAGTTACAACCCTTCTGCCTAAACAGAATATAGATTAGTGAGATTACTGAGCAGCAGTTTGTACTGACTAAGGATATACAATGCAAATACAAGGTAACACTGGTAGCAGGCACACAGTACCTAAGTAGAGATGAAGCAAAGTTTTACTCTTTGGGAAAATATGCAGCAAAGTCACCAAATTCACCTCCATGGAGCACGTCATGTGATTTTTCCAAATTAACCAAAAATTTGCCATTTGCGATTTCACCTTCATTTTGGGATTTTTCAGTGCAGATTGCACTTGAAAAACAATGCAAGTAAAGGTTACAAATGGGGAATCCTCCAACACCACCCCCGATCTATCCCTGGTGTCCAGGGCCCCCCACTGATTGCCAGCCCTATTAAAAATATATATATATATATATATGTATAAGTAAAATTCTAATGTCTAGCAGACCCTCTACCCTGCTGATCACTGGCCCCAATAATAAAAAAAGTCTCCAAATCTCTGGTATCTTGTGAACCCCCCCCACCCTGTCAATAGCTGTCCCCAATAAACAAAATCCCTGGTGTCCAGTGGAACCCCCACCCCATCAGGTAGTGCCCCCTTGCCACCTCTCTAATCTCCCCAACTCTGACCCTGTCACTGAGAGTGCCACCAGCACAGCCCTCCACTCACCTCCATGACCGGCAGCCTGACTGACCTGCTCTGAATAAATGAACCCGTGCTTGTACAAGCACACACTGATTCATTTAGCCAATCAGTCAGCCAGCTCATCATTGTACGGGATGTTTTTCAGGGGGCTAGAGAAGAGAGGTTAGACTATTATGGTCTTCAGCATGTGTGCAGGATGGGGGGGGGGCAGCATTGTAGACCACAGGCATTTTATAGATGTACTGGTGACATTGTTGCTCTTGCTAAGGACCACCTACTGTCCCTTTCCCTCATGAGGTCACATAATAAAACTAATGATGAATCCTGGCATGAGTTAATTAAATCATATGACATTATTTGCCTTCAGGAGATATGGCCAGAGGGCTATGTAGATTTAAATTTTCAAGGTTTTCATTAGATCAAATTATTAGGGGAAGAGACAAAGTTGAGAGGCCATGATAAAGGAGGTTTGATGATACTAATTAATACAAAAAATGAATGGTCAATAAAAAATGTTCATAATTCCTCTTTTTTTCATTGGATTGCAATTGAAATAATGATTGAAAAACATGGGAATTTGTTGCTGATAAATGTATGCTTCCCACCTAGTTTGAGTCTAGTTGAATATGAAAAATGACTGAATGAATTGTCTATATTTCTAGATCAGTTGTGTTTATATATGAAGTCACATCAAGTTGTACTAATAGGAAGTCTGAGGAAGCACTAGAATTAAAAAAATAAACTGATTACGACTAATAAAGATCTGCATATATTTGAAAATTTTGAAAGATTAATAATATTTATGAAACAAGAAATACTGTCTGGTTTAAGAGATAAATCTAAAATGAATAATCTTCGAAAAGCTCCACAGTATGATATGCAATGTTTTAGTTTAAGAAAGGTTTTAAACAAAGTAACCAGAATATGTAGGAAACATATTGATGTGCAATATAATAAATGCATAGTTTTATTAAGACAGGAGTACAGGAATTTAATAAAGAGAAAAAAGGAGAAATATAATACGGAATTATGGTGCACCTTACAGGAAACTATCTTCAACACAGATAGTAGGGGCTTTTGGAAATTAATTGCCATAGCTGACAAGGGTTGTCAGACTAATACTGAGGCCAATATTCCTGTCACAGAATGGATTGAATAATTCAATGATCTATATAATGATGATATAATACATTCACCAGAATATAAGGCAGAAATATTGGAACCTAAAGTTAAGTCATACTCATTAGGGATTTCTGTGAGTTTAGAGCAAATAAAAGAAGCAATAATGGCACAAAAAAAAGAACAAAGCACCAGGTACAGATGGTATACCAGCAGAACTTTATCAGTATAATATTGAATGGTGGGCCATGGTATTTTATAGATTATTTACATACATAATTAGCACTGAAATAATACCTGGGTCATGGAAGATGATGGAAAATGTGTCAACATATAAAAGAGGTGATAGACAATGTCCTATAAATTGTAGGCCTATTGCATTGCAAAACATTTCTTCAAAAATATTTTGTCATATTCTGTTAAATGAATTAAAGAACTGTATGTTAGAAAATACAATAATAAGTTCAAGACAATTTTGCTTTAAGGATAAACACTCTACTATAGACTTTCTTTTTAATATGGATCATTTGATAAAGAAAAGTAGCAAAAAATAAAAGCATATTACACTTGGCATTTTTAGATATCTCTTCTGCATTTAATAATGTAAAGAGATCTATCCTATGGATGATCATGGAGTCCTGAGGGGGTTGATAGCAAACTTTTAACAATAATTAAAATGCTATATATGGATACTAATATATAAATATGTTATTCTACTAATGGTAGGCTTACAAAATCAATAAAATCAGAAAAAGGGGTGAAACAGGGATGTCCACCTGCCCTGCATCTGTTTAACATTCATATTGATCAGTTGGTCCTGAAATTGGATAAATGTAAACCTGACCCTCCGAAAGTTGCGGGTATCAAGGTTAATGCATTATTATACACAGATGATGCAGTAGTTATCTTTAAAACAGCTAAAGGACTTCAGCAAGCCTTGACAAACATAATCCTCTCCCTGCTAGAATACCAGTTAATGATAAATATCAAAAATCTAAAATTTTAAGTAGCAATAAACACAGGGACATGAAAATTAATTGGTATATTGGGGAGGAAAAATTAGAGTAAGTAAATAAATATTTTTTACCTTGGTGTTGTTATTGGTATCGTAAATACATGGTCAATCATATTGATGAAAATAAAATAAAAGCCAGGCAAAGTGTCTGGCTATTAGTAAATTCTCAAAACAATATATAAATAATTCAGCAAATTCATTATTAAACATATATAGAGCAAAAGTGAACACCTCCTTGTTATATGGAGCAGAAATTTTGGGTAACAACAAAAATCTAAAGACTTTGGAACCCATACAAAATTTATTTATTTGTTTGACTCTAAATCTTTCTCAATTTATCCCATCAGAATTACTAAGGGAAGAAACGGGTTTGCTGTCTTTGACAACAAATACTAAGATACGTAAATCAAGAAACCTGATAAAGATTCATACAAATAAAATAACTAATACAATTTTATATGCTTGTTGGAAAGACAGTCTTATACTAACACACAATGAGGAACGGACTTTTAAAGATTGGTCCTAGTTCAAAGATATGGATATTAAATTAAAAAAAATTGGCCTAGAAACAATAGCTATGTTACACAATGTGAATGATTTAAATAGTTATCATGTAAACATAATACAAAGACTACAAAATATAGGAATTCAAAAAGACTTGGAGAGAATAAAATTAACAACTAATTTTCCCTTATATAAATTATTGAAAAATTAACATCAAAGGGAATCTTATATTATTAAATGCGAAGAAAAGATGCATTATAAAATATGAACATACAAACATATGAACATACGAAAGTGCCAGCAGAACAGACCTACTGGTCTATCAAAGTCTGCTCTATTGTGCAGCTTGCTCCCTAGCAGGCAGCTACCCCTCCCCATCCCCCTTAACCTCCCATTGTTGTCCCCCCTCACCCACCCTTATCCACCCCTGTACCCTGTCCCAAGCATTCATAAAGCCATCCATATTTGTGCTCACTATCATCCCTTCTGGTAGTGCATTCCACCTTGCAACTACTCTCTCTGTGAAGTAATGCCTCCTCATCTCCCTCCTGAATCCCCATCCCTCTATTCCTAGACCCTGCCCCATAGTTTCTCTCCTGCTCCTTGGTTTCAACACCACCTTCACACCCCCTTGTTGATACCCTTCAGGTACTTGAAGATCACGATCATGCCCCGCCACCTCTCCTCCAGTGTGTACATATTCAGTTCCTTTAGCCTCATCTTGTAGTCCATTCTCTCCTTCCCCAGAATCATCCTCATCACCCTCCTCTACACTCCCTCCAGCAGCTTGACGTTCCGCCTCAGGTACGGCCTCCATAACTGCACACAGTACTCCATATGCAGCCTGACCAGTGCCCTGTAGAGGGGCAGGATCACCTCCCTGTGCCTGGAAGTGACTCCCCATGCTATACACCTTAGCATCTTGTTTGCTTTCATTGCTGCTTTCCTGCACTGGGCAGTATTGTTCATGCTTACTGTTATCAATACCGCCAGGTCCTTTTTCTCCTCTGTGATTCCTAGCCTGATCATCCCCCCATGCTCTCCTTAGGTTCCAAGCCCCAAAATACAACACCTTGCATTTCTTTGCATTGAACCCTAGCTGCCACTTCCCAGACCATTCCTCCATCTTGGTCAAGTCCCTCTGTAGTTGTAGCCATCCCTCTTCTTCATCTACTACTGCACCCATTTTGGTGTCATCTGCGAGCAGGCTAATCCTGCCCCCCCCACCCCATGTGCAATGCCTGAGACGAATAGCCTGAACAGTGCCGGACGCAGCACTGAGCCCTGCAGCACCCTGCTCATCACAGGTCTAGCCTCCAAGACTCCCCCACCACCACCGACATCTGTAGCCTACCCCTTAGCCAGTTTGAGATCCAACATGCCATCTTTATCCTCACCACTGCCCCGGCCAACTTCACCCCTAGTCGCCCATGAGGCAATGAATTGAAGACCTTGCTGAAATCCAAGTACAGCACATCCACAGCATGGCCCCCATCCAGCTCCCTCATCACCCAGTCATAGTGCTGTACAAGATTGGTTTGTCAGGATCTCCCTGAGATGAACCCATGCTGCCTCCCATCCTGCAGGATTTTGCCCTCCAGAAATGACACCAGCCTTTCTTTTATTATCATCTAAATGAGATTTCCCACTATGGATGTCAGACTGACTGGCCTATAGTTCCCTGGCTCATCCCTTGGACTGCTTTTATGTAATGGTAACACATGGGCCATCCTCCAGTCCTGAGGCACCTCCCCCATTTCCAGGGAGGTACTGAACAGGTCCATCATTGGTTCTGCTAGAACCTCTGCCATCTCCCTCAGCACCCTGGGGTGGATACCTTCTAGCCTCAGTGCTTTATTCACCGTCAGCATCCTCAACCCTTCCAAAACTCTGTCACCCTCTGTCCTGCCATCAGTTACCTCACCCCATCCCCCCTTCCTCCAAACCATGGTGGTAATGGACCCCCCTCCTCCCTTGTGAACACTGAGCAGAAGGGATATATCTTCGAGGAGGGAGGAGGTGATTCTGCCACTGTATAGGTCATTAGTTAGACGTACCTGGAGTACTGCATGCAGTACTGGTGCCTGTATCTGAAGAGGGACATTAAGTTACTGGAGGGGGTGCAGCACAGGGCGACAAAGATGAGCAAGGGGCTGGGGGACTTATCATACGAGAGGAGGCTGAGGGAGTTGAACATGTACTCGCTGGAGGAGAGGAGGGACGGGGGGACATGATTGAAACCTTTAAGTATATGAAAGGAATAAACAAGACAAGTACAGAGGGGCTGTTCAAAGTAAGGGAGGGGAGGGACACCAAGGGCCATGATATGAGACTGGAGAGAAGACGGTTCAGGAGGGAGATGAGGAGACACTTTTTTACTGAGAGGGTGGTGGCTGGGTGGAATGCGTTACCTGCAGAAGTGGTATCCAGTAGAACAGTGGACTGCTTGGAAAGGGGACGGGACAGGACAAGGGGGAGGGTCAATGAATAGGATGTGTGGAAGGGAGGGGCAGCTGCAGAATAAGGGGTGCTAGCTGCACATCTGAACAGACTTGATAGACCTCTAGGTCTTTATCTGCTGGCAAATTTCGTATGTTCATATGTTCGTACTCATTTAGTGCTTCTGCTTGTTCCTTCCCCTTTTCCACCCACTCTTCTCCCCTTTTTATCCTCACTATACTGTCCCTGCACTTCCTTTTCTCCCTGATGTATCTGAAAAGGCCCCCCCCCCATTTTATTCTCTGTGCTAATCTGAGTTCCCTTGTGGCTTTCGTACCCCTTACCCTCTTGGTCACTTCTTTGGGCCATTCGATGCACTCATCTCTGTCCTCCTCCCTCCCTGTTCTTCTGAACTTCAGGTATGCTGCTCTTTTTGCCCTCACCCCTACTATCACCTCCCTTTTCAGCCGGCACGGTCTCTTTACCCTACACTTCTTACTCCTTAGCCTGGTGCTTGTTTCTGTCACCTCTCTGATTCCTTGCTTTATTATGTCCCATTTCTGTGCTGTCCCTATCCCCCACTTTATTCCCTCAAGTCTTCCCTTCAGCAAATCCCTCATTCTCCCGAAGTCTGCCTTCCTGAAATCCACCACCTTTGTTGCTGATCCCTCTGTCTCCCTGCTCAATGTGATGTTAAACCACACTGTTTGATGATCACTGTCAGCTAATGGGTCCTCCACCCTTATGTCCCTCACTGCCTCACTGTTGGATAGTACCAAATCCAGCATGTTCCCTAGTCTGATGGGTTAAGCAACCAGCTGTGGCAGGAACTCCCCCCTGGAATGCATCCAGGAGTACCCTCTCCCTAGTGTTGGAGGTGACTGGCACAGTCCAGTCCACCCCCGGCAGGTTGAAATTGCCCACTATGAACACCTTCCCACTCCTACATACCCTACTGATTTGTTCCACCAGTTCCCTGTCCCTTTTCACTGACTGGGATGGTGACCTATACACCACCCCAAACCTCAACTTCCTTCCCCTGGAGTCCCAGAGGTGTAACCATATTACCTCCATTCCCCTCTCTTCCCCTTCATCCCTTGTACATTTGATCCCTTCCCTCACATAAACAGTCACCCCCCTCCCCTCCCTTCCCCACAGTCCTTCCTGCACAGTCTAAACTGGGGGATTGCCAGATCCCAGTCTTGGTGCTCTGTGGCCCACATTTCTCTGATGGCCTCGATGTCCATGACCCCCACAGACAAGAGCGCCTGTAACTCTGCTGCCTTGTTGCCTAGGCTTCTCACATTCACAGAGACAATCCTCCACCCTGTCACCCTCCACTCCCCTCCATTTCCAAGTCCCCTTCCCCACCTTGCCTCTTCCACACTAAATCCCCTGGTACTTTCCTACTAGTTCGGGAGGTATGCCTCCACGGTCACTGGGTACCTTGCCTATCATCTGACCTCCCATCACCCCCCCAATTAATTTAAACACACTTTTGTTGCTATAAACCCCCTGCAGTTTCTGCTTTAATACTCCCTTTCCCTCCCCACTTAGGTGCAGCCAATCCCCTGCATATAGTTCATTATTGTCCCAGGTCTTCCCCCATCCCCCCACCCACCCATACTCTTTTGATCTACACCACTCCTCCAGCCAAATGTTAAATTCCTTAATCCTCTCCTTCCTCACTGTGCTTGCATGGGGTACTGAGAGCACCTCCGAAAAGGCGACTGTCTCCCCTACCTACTTGCACAGCATTCCCAGTTCCTCAAACCTTTCCTTCACCACCTTCACAGACTCCACCACCAGGTCATTTGTCCCCACCTGCACCACTATGTGTGGTCTCCCCCTTCTCCTCTTCACGCTCCTTATAGTTGCTTGTCCTGCACTATCTACCTTTTGACCTGGTATGGCTTCCACCCATATGCGACTATGCTGTTCCACTCTACTACCGCATCTGATCCCCTTAATTATGGAGTCCCCCACCACTAACATACCCCATTCATCCCTTGCTACACTTAAGCCCCCCCTTCCCCCATTACTGGAATCTCTTTCTACAAGAATTCTGCTCATGCTTCCAGTGCCCCCATCTACCCCATCCCCCCTGCTTGCAGCACCCCCTCCATCCACCCTGTGCCCTTGCCCTGTTGCTGCTGTGCCTCCCTCATCACCCTCATGGCTCTTCCCACGCTCTCTATAGCCCATTGGCCTCCCATGGCACATTCCCCCCTTGTACCCACCCTTCCTGCATCTCTTCCTCCCTCTTCTCTTCCCCATCCAGTGTCAACAGCACATCAAACCTGTTCCCATCTTCTTTTTTGGCTTGTGGACTCTCTGCTCTCCTGGCCTGCATCCCTCCCCTTCTGGTACACCTGACCTTAGTCCATCCCTCATTGCTGGACTGCCTGTCCCTAATAATGCCCACCACACCTTCCCCCTTCCCCGACCCATTGTCCCCCCTTCCCCTGATCCTTTGCCCCCATGCTATGTTCATGTAATACTTCCATGTTCCCCTGTCTCCAATTCTGTTCTCCATTCACTCCCCTCTTCAAGTCCCCTCCTAGTCATCCTCACCTCCTCCTCCTCCAGCCTGCTTAACCTTTATTTATTTATTTATGTTTTTGGTATCCAGGTGAGCAAACTGATCCAAAGGACCATTTTCAGTTGTGACCTGGACCATACAGTGGCACAGACAATAGGTACAAGTTTTAATACAGTAGGTACATATAATACAGTGAGTACAGTGGTATCAGAAACAGTGATAGCATAAACAGCATATCTTAAAAATAGGGTTTAAGGACATAAAAAACAAGTTCATGACAAATAAAGTAACTCTTCTCTGCTTGCAGAGAACTAGGACGTACACTTACAGTAAATCAAGACATTATTCAGTCAGTCCAAGGTTTACAATAAAGTGCGTAAATGATTTATTTATTTATTTCAATCTAGGATTACAATACCTTTGAGCCGAGGCTCTTTTACAAAGGTTCCATGTCAGCATGTGCAACAGTCATCATTTTTAGTTACAAACATATAGTCATTGACTTACAGACATGTAATAGCCAGTATAAAGACCTGAGCTATGAGCAAGACATGGGAAAGAGGTTGGGGTGAGTGGGGGAGGAAGTGAGAGTAGGAGATCAAGAGCGGGAGGAGGTGCAGGGTAAGGGGAGTACGGAGGTGGCTGGGGCAGGGGCAGGATGGAGATATGGGGGAGGTGGGTGGTGGGAAACAATGCAGCCAGTGGGTCTTGTTGAGGGAATATGACAGGTAAGGTGCTAGGGGTGCAAAGATTGATTGTAAGTGCTGGGTGCTGGGGCTGTGCAGCTGGAACGGTGGAAATGTTAAGATGGACAATTGCAGGATACAAGCAGTGAGAGGCACAGCTTGGACTTGAAGAGGCCGAGTGTTGGAGCGGTCGCTATTCGCTGCCAAGAGAGTTGAGCCAGTTGGATGCCCGATAAGTGAATGATCTTTGTCCTTGGGTCATGTGACATCGTGGGATATGTAGTAGATGGGAATTGGATCTCCTTGTAATGACATTCCTATGTCTAGGCTTAAGGAGGGCACAGACACCAAGTGGAGCAAGGATTGCGCTATAGCAATCAACATCTTCACAATGGAGTCAAAAACATGTCAATTGTATATGTACTAGCTATTATTTCGGAAGTAAAGCAAATGGTACACTGGGTCCCTAAGGTGGATTTCTGGTAAGGGTGTTCCCAAGGGAGCAGGCACAGGTGGCCTGAGACATGAGCCAGTCTCTGATATATTGGGCACCCCCCCCAGCCTCCGCAATACATTCATCCATACTGCTGTCAGGGAGTGACCACCACTCAGTATGGCTCACACTGGATATGGGTAAGGAATTAAAGGAATCTGGCACAAGAGTGCTGGACTTCAGAAGGGCCAAATTTGGGAGGATGGGGGAAGTGGTAAAAGGGCACCAGGCCAGAATTCAGTCTAGTATGGACACTAACCAGAGGTGGGAGCTCATAAAGCTGGGGACAGTGGAGGCAACCAAAACCTGCTGCAAGGCCCAGAGCAAGAAGGCTAGGGCTAAGAAACCAAGCTGGTTGAGCAAGGAGGTCATGGAAAAGGTAAGGAGGAAAAGAGCTGCCTTTAGGAAGTACAAGAAAACAGGGAGGGGAAGGACAGGGAGGAGTACTTGACAGAATCGAAGGAGGTGACAAGGGCAGTAAGAGGAGCCAGAGCATCTACGGAACTCAGGCTGGCACAAGGCATTAAGGCAGGGGGAGGACTTCTTTAGGTACATCAGGGAGAAAAGGAGCTGTGACTATCACATAATAAGAATTAGGAAGGAGGGGGGTTGGGTGGAAGCAGGGTGCGATAAGGCAGAAGCACTAAATGAGTACTTCTGCTCAGTATTTACTAAAGAGAGAGGGAGGTGACACCCAAGGGGGGAGAAATGGCAGAAACAGGGGGGGAAGGGGTGACAGATGGGGAAATTATGGAGGGCAGAGTTCGGGAGGGTTTGAAGGCACTGAGGGTGGACAAGGCACCATGCCCAGATGGCATCCACCCCAGGGTACTGAAGGAGCTGTCAGAGGTCCTTGCAGGATATTTGGCAGACCTATTTAATGCCTCATTACATTCAGGGTGTGTACCTCAGGACTGGAGGATGGCTCATGTGGTGCCCCTCCACAAGAGTGGCCCCAAGGATGAACTGGGAAACCACAGACCAGTGGGCCTCACATCCATCATGGGTAAGCTAATGGAGACTATCCTGAAGGAGAGGCTGGTGGCCCTCCTAGAGGCCAAAGGACTACAGGACAGCAGACAGGCTTCATACGGGGCAGATCCTGCCAAACCAGCCTGTTGGAGTTCTATGACTGGGTAACTAGGCAACTGGACAGGGGCAATGCAGTGGATGTCCTGTATTTGGACTTCAGTAAGGCATTTGACTCAGTGCCACATGGAAGGCTGGGAAGTAAGTTAGTAGGCACAGGTGCTGGTGCAAAGCTGGTGAGATGGGTAGGAAACTGTCTTCAGGGAAGGCAACAGAGGGTGGTGGTGGGTGGGGAGCTCTCACACCCAAGGGTAGTGATGAGCAGTGTTCCACTGGGCTCGGTGTTGAGACCAGTGTTGTTTGGGATATTCATTGTAGACATATCATGGAACGTCAAGAGCAAAATTAGTCTGTTTGCTGATGATACCAAGGTAGGAGTGGTGGTGGATGAACTAAGGGGATGGCAGGGGTTGCAGGATGATCTGGCAAAACTTGAAACCTGGTCAGACACCTGGAAACTGGGGTTTAATGCCAAAAAGTGCAAGGTGCTGCATTTTAGGATGAAGAACCCAAGGAGGAGTTACCAGCTGGGGGGAGTGCAGCTAGCCCAGACAGAGTAGAAGGATCTGGGGCTGCTCATTACAGGGTCAATGAACAACTCGGAACAATGTAGGAAGACAGCTGCAAAGGCCAACAAAATGCTGGGTTGTATTGCAAGGGGTATATCCTTGAGGAGGGAGGAGGTGATTCTGCCACTGTATAGGTCATTAGTTAGACCGCACCTGGAGTACTGCATGCAGTACTGGTGCCCGTATCTGAAGAGGGACATTAAGTTACTGGAGGGAGTGCAGCACAGGGCAACAAAGATGATCAATTGGCTAGGGGACTTATCATATGACAGAAGGCTGAGGGAGTTGAACATGTACTCACTGCAGGAGAGGAGGGACAGGGGGGACATGACTGAAACCTTTAAGTACATGAAAGGAATAAACAAGACAGGTACAGAGGGGCTGTTCAAAGTAAGGGAGGGGAGAGACACTAGTGGTCATGATATGAGACTGGAGGGAGGAAGGTTCAGGAGGGAGATGAGGAGACACTTTTTTACAGAGAGGGTGGCGGTTGGGTGCAATGCGTTACCTGCAGAAGTGGTATCCAGTAGAACAGTGGACTGCTTCAAAAGGGGATGGGACAGGACAAGGGGGAGGGTCAATGAAGGTGAAGGGTGGAAGGGAGGGGCAGCTGTAGAATAAGGGGTGCTAGCTGCACATTCCAGCAGACTAGATAGACTTTAGGCCTTTTTCTGCTGGCAAATTTCATATGTTTCTTATGCTGCCCCACACCCATTTCATCCCACAGTTCTCCCCATGTTAACACCACCTGGCCCACTTTTACTGTTGTGTCCCTGACCAGTTGCTGTTTGACAGATTACACCCCACCTTTGAGAGCAGCTTTTTGCTGGTGTGACCCTTTCCAAAGACCTAACAGAGCCCCCTGAATGGTCTAGAACTGCAGCTTGGAAATAACAACTGTCCTGCACATCAACTCTGCATTATGGCATCACGTACATTACTAGCTTTTTATTTCATGTCAGAGTACTCCCTGTGTGCTTGGTCAACTGACACCCCCTGCCCTTTCAGAGACTCTTCCCTCAGACTTGTAGCTACAAATCCCTGCTGCATTGGGTGGGGCTAGTGTCTGTAAGAATTCACCCAGGGAAAGGGCGGGCGTGGTGGGTAAAAATCCAAGTCTGAACCGGGAACCCTCTGCTTCTCCATGGATACCGGTTCACTGAAGCTGCCCTCCAGTTCTGTCGATGTGGGGAGGATGGGAGGTCCCGATGGAGACTCTGCTCAGTTCCCTCCTTCCCTGAGTATCTTCTCCTGCTGACTGCCACTGCAGGGATGAAAAGGGGACAATTTGAACTGCTTCTTGCAGTTTGAATTTTGCACCCTTTTCTTGCGGTGGCTCCTTTCCTCCACTCCGGTCGGAGTGCTTCCCGCACACAGTCTGGCCAATAAAGAAAAAATATAAAATAAATCTGAGTCTGAACTAGGAACTGTCTGTACCTCCATGGGTCCCAGTTCACTGAAACTGCCCTCTGATTCTGTCGATGCGGGGAGGAAGGGGGTCCTGACGGAGACCCTGCTCAGCTCCCTCCTCCCGAGTGTCCTCTCCTGCCGACTGTCATTGCAAATCTAAGATTTGACGTATATTATGGTATTTCTTCTGGTTTTTTGAATTGGAATACATTTAAAGCAGATTTAGAATGTAAGAGTAGATACTCAGAACATAGAGGATTGTCTATGGGGAGTCATTCACAACAAGGATGTTCTCGATCGAGAGGTATCCTTGGCAACGTTCGACCTCAAGAGTGAAGCTCGAGAGGTTGTCTGTTGCTAAGGATACCTTGAGATCTGAGAAGATCCTTGTTCGTGAATGGCTCCCCATAGACAATCTTTTATAGTGTATGGGGAGTCTATTCGTTTCAAAACAGCGAATGGAAGCAGCATTTTTTAAAATAATGCCTTACTTGGCTTCCGTGTTGAGACTCGCTCCAGAGCTACTAGCTCCCTCGCCGACGCGGCTTTTAAATCGCGCATGCACGAATGCGTTCAATCTTGTTGTGCTGCACTGGTGACGTACCCAGTGCAGCACAACAAGATCATGACGCACTGAGGCGAGCACAACAACACTGTTGGGAGCATGGATTTCCATGCTCAACAGCGTTCCACCATACACTATAGTGGAATACTATTCACATTTTGTTACATTGTCCAAAGCTTAATGGGCTTAGAGACAAATGGCTATCTGAATAACTGACAACCCTATCAAACAAATCACAATTACAGAATATAAGATTTCTCTTACATTCTGGAAATCCAGCAATTTTATATAGTGTTGCATCATTTTCTCTATCTGATCTCAGGGATAATACCCGACAGGGTAGGTGGTATTGCCCATACCACCCATCCTGGAGGGTATTATTGCACTTAGAAAATGTGCACTGCGTGAACTTTATTTAAAATATATATTTTTGTAAGTTTTCATGGTGAAATTGTTATTTCATTTATTTGTATGTTAATAAAGTAATCCCTCTGCCTGTTTTTTTTGTGGTCTTCTGTCTTTTGTGCCACCTGTTTTAAGCAGGCTGTCATGGTTACACTTGCCCCCCCCCCCAGCAGGCATGCACACACACACACACACACACACACACAAGGCTCACTGGCAATTTTAAATTTTTTTTATTTCATTCTTTTTTGGTTTGTTTGTTTGCGGGCAGTAGAGAGACTGTAGCAGGCAGTCAATGAGGTGACCAGAAGTTTAGCACAACGGTCATGGAAGATGAGAGTCAGAAAATGAGTGAGCGAGGGTGAAAGCTGCAGGAGTCAGAGCGAGAAAAAAAAATGCAGGGGAGAGCGAGTAACAGAAGCTTCAAGTAAGAAATGTTTGAAATTCATTTTGAATGTGCAGACTGTCACAGCAGGTCGGGGGAAGCTGGCTCATGACATGCTATGGATTGAAGACATCTCAGTCACTTAGCAAGGGCAAAAAAATGATGGCTCATCAGTATGCCAATTCAGGGTGCCCAAAGATATTCTTCGGTAATGGGGCACCTCGAATTGGCACTTCTTTAGAAGTGGGCTTCTGTCGTAACTTAATGTACCCTCCTGCTATGGCTCTCAGTCAATCAGAGAACTGATAGTGTCTAGCCCATTTTCTAAAGTACTTTATGCCATCTTCAGGTTTATTAAAAAAATATTGATAACATCCTGAAAATTACATTCTATCGAAATTATTTTTAGAACTAACTTCTGTAACATTAGTCAGCATTATTAAAATGATTCTGGGAAAATCCTGAATCATAATAATCATTATCTAATATTAATTGTAAATCAAATATTGAAGAAACCATCATACTGGTACAAGTGAAATAATATAATTCTCTCATTCATTGCTTATGCTGCATTTTTAATTTTAGAACTGTTCTCGATAGGTGGATTGATAACTAGTGAGTTCAAGTGTAAAACAAAAACAGTGCTATTGGTATAATGTATGATAAGTCACTGTGTGATGTATTACTTGATATTGTGTTTATTATGGCATTCAATCAATATAACCTGAGAAGTTTGATGAAAACAACATAGTAGCCTATGATCAATAGTATTCTGAAAATCAACATAATATTGTTTACAGTATATAGTAATGTTTTTATTATTGAACTATTCATCTTTTGGAAGTACATAATTCATAAAATGTTTTAAAACAACAATTGTGTTACTTAATCTCATTTCAATGGACATTATGGCCTGGATTTTCAAAATTCATGATGCAGGCACAAATCATGATTGTGAATGCAGCCTGCATCACGGCAAATACCCCCAAAATGCTCTTATCCTATTTTCAAATATTTGGATGCATTTGAGACATTTTCCTCACTTTATGACTCACAAATGATGCATGCATCCTTATTTTGACACATGCACCATTTTCAGAGAGTAACTCATGGCACTTGTAATATGAAGTTAGACCATGATTTCTGTGTACTTAAGTTCATGTAGTAAATAGCCCAAATGCACAAAAAATGTGCTGAAACTCTTCACAAATCCATCCCCATTTATTTTAAATTGCATTTGTTTCCCAATTTTCTTACACATCACAGAAAAAAATGACTTTCAGTTAAGAACTAACAGAGTGTCAGATATTAATTAATCTATAGAGTCTACTCTGGTCCATGTAAAGTTTGACATAAGTTCACCCAATAATAATGCTCTTGTTTTCTGGTAGAATTTGTCTACGAGCAGTACATATTTGATGTCTTCACTTTCACCTGCACAATGACAACTATCTCCTTTTGATTTAACTACAACACTCTGATCCTAAATGCAACTAAAGGTAAATTCACAGTGTTTAGATCCCAGGACTTGTTACCTCAGTTAGTTGATACACTTATAATCATAACATCAAATGGCGATGCTATTGATCAAGTCAATGTATTCAGATTTTTAGGAATCTGGCTTGATGTATCACTTATATATAGGAGAAACATAGAAACATATACTGTGTCAGCAGAAAAGGACCAGTAGTCCCATGTAATCTGCTCTATTTTCCCTGCCTACTACTACTACTAACTGAACCCTGTTTGGTTACAGGTGTCCCTCCCTCCTTACTTACTCCTACTTATTTTACTCACCTGCCTATTCCATGCATGTTTGAAGCTCCACCCTGTCTTTACCATCACCACTTCTTCTGGCTGGCTGTTCCAGGTGTCCACCATCTTTTCTGTGAAGAAGTATTTCTTCACATCCCTCGTAACCATCCCCAAACTTGCCTCTGTCTTCTGGTGCTTATTCTCCTGTGAAACAGACTCTACTCCTGTACCTTGCTTATCCCCATGAGGAATTTATAGGTCTTAATCATGTCCCCTCTCACTCTCTTCTCCTTCAAGGAGTACATGTTGAGGTCCCACAATCTCTCCTCATATGGTTTCTCATGCAACCCCCACACTATTTTGGTAGCACTTCACTGGACTGTTTCCACTCTGATGATGTCCTTGCAGAGGTGCGGCCTTCAGAACTGGACACAGTTCTCCATATTGGGCCTCTCAAGTGACTAGCACAGAGGCAATACCACCTCCCTTTTTCTGCTAGAAATCCCACTCCCTATGTACCCCTGCATCTGGCTTGTCTTGTATACTGCCCTGCCACTTTCAGATCATCAGATATGATCATCCCAAGGTCCTTCTCTTTCTTGGTAATTGTATTTACTTCCCATCTGATACACAGTCCCCAGGTTTCCCCACCCGAGGTGCATGACTTTGAATTTTTTGTCATTGAAACCCATCTGCAGCTATCTAGACCACTCCTCTAGTTTCCCCTGATAATTACACATTCTCTTTACCTCCTACTGGTTTTCTACCTTGTTGCAGGTTTTTGTATCATCCGTAAAGAGACACACCTTCCCCTCCAATTCCTCAGCAATGTCATTTATGAAGACATTGAAGAGGACAGGACCTATTACCAATCCCTGTGGCACTCCACTGGTCACTCGCTTTCTATCTGAGTGGCTGTTGTTTACCACACCCTCTGCCTCCTATCATTCAACAAGTTAGATACCCAGTTTACCACCTTCTTCCCCACTCAATGGCTAAGTTTCTTTATCAGCCTCATGTGTGGTACAGAGTCAGAAGCTTTACTGAAGTCCAGATAGTCCACATCCACTACCCTCCTCTGATCCACCTTCCTAGTTTCCCAGTCAAAGCAATCTGTGAGATTTATTTAACATGACCTCTCCCTTGTGAAGCCATGCTACCAGATGTTCTGCAGCCCATTTTGTGCCCAGTACTCTATCAGTCTATCCTTCAGCAGGGATTCCATTGATTTCCTCACCACTGAATGCAACTGACTGGTCTGTAATTGCTAACTTCCTCCCAGCTGCTGCTATTGTGCAGATGGAGCATATCAGCCCACCTGAACTCCTCTTGAACCATCCCTGTCTCCAATGAAGTGCTTAACAGTTATTGCCAGAGGGGCAGCCAGTACCATGATTATATAGAAACATAGAAACATACACAGAATTTGACGGCAAATATGGACTGCTCGGCCCACCTAGTCTGCCAATTTTTTGATTAGCTTCTTCAGTAGCCTTGGGTGGATCCCTTCAGGCCACATCATCTTGTTTTCCTTTAGGATTTCCAACCTCTGGCAGACTCTGTCTTCCATAAATGGTTTTGTGTCTACTCCCTTCCCCCACGGTGCCTGTTAATGTGTGTCAGTTCCACCGCTCCCCCTTCCACTATGAAGACTGAGCTAAAGTATTTGTTTTGTTTAGAAGTTAGCTTTTTCTTAGCCTTCCTCTGCACAGCACCACCCCCCACCTCCTGATCCTAACCATACTACCCCTTGCTGCTGTTTTACTCATATTTATCCCCATTTTTGACCGCCTGGCAATCCTCTCCTCAGTTTGGACCTTTGCTGTCCTTACCCTCCTTCCTGCCTCCTTTTATTTCTTAGTACATCAATCACAACTTCACATCTAAGCATTTGCAAAACTATGTCTCAGTGCTAACATAAGGAGCACTCCAACTTTACTCCCTTCAATTGACTGTGGAGATTAGGGCTGTGCAGAATACTGAAACTGAAAATGGAACCAAATTCTGCAACACTTTGAAAAACTCTGCAGAATTCCTTTGATAGTGTAATTCCGACATTTCACATGCTAAATTGTTTTTACAGATTAATAACCCATGGTTTCCATAAACTGTGAATTACTTTTTGAAATCTGTGGAAAAATATTCCACTTTTTACATAATTCATAGAAAATTGTTCTACTGTTTACACAGAAATGCTCTTCAGAATTCTGCAAAATCTGAAAAAGAAATCATGGAAAGCCTTTTTGATGGGGAATTGGTATTCCACTCCAGTTCTGATGGTGGAATTCCATATTTTGCACAGCTCTAATGGAGACATCATGTACTGCTGTGCAAACAAGACCACTCTGCTTCCCCTGGATCATTTGCATAACAAACTGCAGGTTCATCCCATCATGCTGATGATTTACCCACAATTCTGTGTTATACTGTATGACCAGTATATCTTGCTAAGTCCCCCATGCAGACATGACTACCACTTGCTTTCTTTGTTGTAAACTGTGGACAAGGAAATGCCCCACATTATCTTGTTGCCAATCTCACCCAGTCAAATTATGCCAACTCACTTGTTCATCATCAGTGTATACCCTCTCAGTTCCCAGGATGAAGTATGAATTTGACAGAAAGGCCTTCATATTTTCAGCACCAGACAACTGGAACAAACATCTTCTCTTGCTGAGGAATGCTACATGGAAACATAAAAACTGTTGGCATGAAAGTTTTTTTATCAAGTTTTGACAGCCCATTCTACCTGCCTAATGTGGAATGTGAATGCCCTAGAGGATCTTCACCATCTCTTGTTTACCTTTCATTTTTAATATTGCCTTTAGCATGCCCATGTATCTGTCCCACTCATGTATGAATCCTCACTCATTAATTTTGCACTGTCCACCTCTCTAGGTAACTTATTCCCAGACTCCACCACCCTCTCCATGAAAAAGTGCTTCCTGGTATCTCTTTAAAATTTGCTCCCCACCAGCTTCTTGGAGTATTCCCAGGTGCTTGTGTTCCAACTAAGTTTGATCAGTTCCCCAATTTTCAACTTATTTACCTTGCAGAGGTATTCAGGTTTCTTAGTCATGTCATGTCCTCTTCTCTTATGCCTCTAGGGTCTACATGTTTAGATCTTTCAACCTCTCCTCATAAGTTCTTTCCTGGTGTCCCTAGATCATCTCTGTTGCACTCTTCTGTACTGCATCCACTCTGTCCCTGTCCTTCTATAAATGTGGTTAACAAACTTTTCACAGTACTCTAAGGAAAAATCAGTAACATGTATGTGGCAGAAACATCTCTCTTTTTCTACTGCTGATCCAACATGCTATGCACAACATTATTCTATTTGCCCATACAACTTCCCTGGTACGTTGTGCTGTGGACTTTAGACTGTCTGAAATTATTACTCCCAAGTACCTTTCTTCAGTTGTACTTTCCACTACCACTTCTCATTCTGTACTCAGTTTTCAAATTTTTTATTACCTATGTGGGCATCCCCCTTGCTTTTCTTGGTGGTATATTTTTACTGCCAGATTTTTAACCACTTCTCTACTGTGCCTAGGTCTTTCTTCATAATCCTAAACCCTTCCTTGCTATACACCTGGCCAGACATATTAGCATAATCTCTGAAAAGGTATATCTTGCCTTCATCCTTACCCCAATGTCACAGAGGAAGGTAGTGAAGAGGACTGGTCCCAAAACTGATCCTTACAGAAAACTACTAATGACCCCTGGACTCCAAAGAATCATTAATAACTATCTTCAGGGTTATTCTCCTTAACCAATTTCTCACCCATCTTGTAACTTTGTCACTACACCCCCCCCTCGGGTGGTATAGCGTCTTAACTAATCCAGTCAGCATAGCCTAGATGTTAAAGCACCAAGCTGTGAACCTGGAGACCCAGCAGAACTAGGTTTGAATTCCACAACCACGCCTTGCATATGGTATTATCCTAAGCACCTCATTTCCTGTGTTCCTACTATATGTCACACAAACAACCAGATATGTGGGACAGAGTGTAAGGCTTTACTGAAGTCAAGGTACAGTACATCTTTTGCCTGACCCTTGTCCACTGCTAACTAATTAAACTAATAGAAACTAATGACCCCAGGCCTTACATTGGACCCGACAACATTGACTAGAGGGTCCACAAAAAGACATAGACAGGATGGAAGCTGTCCAGAGGAGGGCAACTAAAATGGTGGAGGGTCTGCACCAGAAGACATATGAAGAGAGACGAAAGGAGCTTAATATGTATAGCCTCGAGGAAAGGACAGAGAGGGGGAACATGATAGAAACGTTCAAGTACCTCAAGGGAATCAACAAAGTCCAAGAGGGTAGCATCTTTCAAAAAAAGAGGTGTGCAAGAACAAGAGAGCACAATTTGAAGGTGGGGGGGGGCAGCTCAGAGGTAATTTAAGGAAGTATTTTTTCACAGAGAGGGTTGTGGATGCATGGAACAGCCTTCCAGAGGAGGTTGTGGAGTCAAAATCAGTGGTGGAATTCAAGCATGCATGGGACAGTCATAAGGCCATTCTAGGGGGTGGGGGTAAGAAGAAGTAGGCTGCTGGTTAACTAGGATCTGCAGCTTATCCAGTAGGTAGGGAAATGGGCAGACTGGGTGGGCCAAGTGGTCCTTATCTGCCATCAAATTCTATGTTTCTATGTTTCTATATGTGAGTCCCTTGCTGTCCTTCCTTCTTTCCAGCATTTGCAATCACTCCCAATGCACAGGTATTTTCCCTATTAAATGGAAAAGTGCTATCATCAAACCTCTTCATAAATCCGGTCCTAAAGACGAAGTTATCAATTACAGATCCATCTCCCTTCTTGCTCCCCTCTCCAAAATTGATCCTAGAAAAAATCATCCGTAAGCAAGCCATAGATTTTCTAACTAAACACAACCTGCAGACCATAGCTCAACAAGGTATCAGGTCTGGCCATAACACCGAAGCCGCCCTTATAAAATTCACCAACTTCATCAATAGAGCCAATGATGAAGGCCTCTACACTGTGTTGGTTTTCTTGGACCTAACAAAAGCATTCAACCTTGTTGACCATGATGTCATACACCACACCCTTGCCAACCTCCGCTTCTCCCAAGATGTCATCAAATGGTTAAAGAACTACCTCAATATCAGGACATATCAAATCACTAAAAAAATGAGGTCCTGCCAGCCTGGTGGCACTGAGGGCTGAGGCGCTGGATGCCTTACCTCACGCCATGCCAGCGACAGGTGTTCAGGAATGGACTTGGGACGCCGGGGGTTGGCAGGGAGGAGAAGGATCAAGCATCCACAGGACTGCTCTCCTTCTCCAGTGAGAGGGGATTGCAGCACTCGGTGATTGCCTGCCACCTAGCAGAGGCTGGTGGTGGCAAGTCAGCACTGAAGCTTGGGGCGAGAGTTGCGGCAGGCGCTTGGTGGAATGCGCACGGGAGCGTGCATGCCACTGCTGCTGGTGCCACTGCATGCCACAACCTTGAGGGGAGAAAATGGAAAAAATGGGGGCCCTCTGCAGGATGATGATGGTCCCCCACCACAGCAATATGGGAAGGCACCTTCCAAATACATATCCGGTCTGGTGGGTCGAGTCGCTCCCAACCCCCTGCCATAAAGGGTAAGTCATAGGGTTCATGGGAGGGGGCCTCATACCCAGAGCCTTGTGGGGCAGGGGACATCAGAGGATAGCAGAGGACTTCGAGGAGGAGAAAAATAGAAAGTAAAAAAGAAAAAAAATATGAGGTTCTCTCAAGATCCCTGCCCCATTAAATATGGTGTACCCCAAGGGTTTATCCTTGGACCTCTTCTTTTCTCCCTCATGGTAAAGTTGATCCCTGAAATCTGTATGTACACAAACTTAATTCCTATGATAATGATGCTGTCCTTTTTTGCAAAGACAATAACCCCTCCTCTCTTCTACACAAGCTCCAGTTCGACTTTTCGAGACTTCACACCTGGTTCACGTCTAATGATCTGGTACTCAATGCCCCAAAAAAACAAAGATATGGTCTTCACAAGCCCCTGAAGACTGCTTGCCTTTGACTTCACCCTGCAAGACAACATTGGTAACACCACCAAGAGAGTACAAACATTTAAATACCTTGGCTTACTCCTAGACTGTCACCTCAACTTCAACTCTCACATTACTCAGACTATCAAGAAGGCCCACCAAAGAGTTGGCATGCTCTACAGGGTGAAACTGCTCTATAACAAGGAGTCCAAGTCCCTCCTTGTCACTGGTTTCCTGCTCCTTCTATTTGACTACAGAATTTTAGTCTATTTCCCACCCCATCCCAGAAAAATGTCAATAGCTCTGTAGAACTTATCACAGCATTATCCACTTTGTCTCCAATCTCCCCAGACTCACCCACCACTGCGACTTGTATAAACTCTCTAACTAGCCCTCCCTTGAGAACTGATTCCACAGCCAAACAGTCACTGTTTTTCACAAACTTTTCCTGGGTTTCCTCCAGACAGCATCAGCTCCCTCTCCCTGAAGACAGTCCACCCCAGGGCCACGAGACAGTCCTCCTCCCTCTCCTTTGCTGTCCTTTTCTGCCACACCTCCCATGGCCAAAACACCCCCTCTTTCACAGGTCCTAAACTCTACAACTCTCTTTCTCCTGACCTCACCCAATGTATCTCCACTTCTGCCTTCAAGTGCAACCTGAGAAAACATCTTTCCCTTACCTCTACTTGCTACTGTCCCTGAACATCCCCCTAGTTCTTCTCCTTTGCCTTCCCTCTTTCCCACTTTGCCTTAGCTCCCTCCAACATATGGTACTGTAGTTCTCCCTGGTATTGTCAACATTTATTTTTACTGCTGGTTAGCACTTGTCGTAATATTATGCACTTGATACCTTGCGCTTATCAGCTGTCTTACCCTTATTCTACTGTCCCTTGTGTATTTTATAATGTTACGTTGCCCTTTAATTATCATCTCCCTGTTTTGCACATAGAAACATAGACTTTGACAGCAGATAATGACTGCTTGGCCCACCTAGTCTGCACATTTCCTTACCTATTGGATAAGCTGCAGGTTCTAGTTAACCAACAGCCTACTTCCTCCTACCACTCACTAGAATTGCCTTATGTCTGTCCCATGCAGTTTTGCATTCCCCCACTGTTTTTGACCCCAAAACCTTCTCAGGAAGGTGGTTCCATTTGTCCACCACCCTCTCTGTGAAAAAATACTTCCGCACTTTGCCCCTGAGCCATCCCCCCTCTATCTTCACATTGTGCCCCCTTGTTTTTGCACATCTCTTTTCCTGAAAGATGCTCCTGTCTTGGACTTTGTTGATTCCCTTGAGGTACTTGACAGTTTCTATCATGCCCCCCTCTCCCTCCTTTCCTCATGGGTATATATATTAAGCACATTTATTCTCTCTTCGTATGGCTTCTGTTGCAGACCCTGTACCATTTTAGTTGACCTCCTCTGGAATGCCTCCATCCTTTCTATGTTTCTGCAGAGATGGGGTCTCCAGAACTGTACGCAGTACTCCGGATGGGGTCTCAATAACTGCCTGTACAGAGGGATAACAATTTCTTGTTTTCTACTGGTGATGCCTCTCCCTATACATCCTAGTATCCCCCCAGCCCTCCTTATTGCCTTCTCACTTTGCTTACCTACCTTAAGATAATCTGACATGACTACCCCAGGTCACGTTCCATTGTTGTTGTTGTTACCTCCCCCCCCCACCACCATTGTGTACTCTTCCCCTGGGTTTTTGTTTCCATGATAACTTCTTTGCTTGTTATTGTTGTCCCAAAACTGGATGCTTATGAAAATGGGCAATTTTGCTCACATGCCTTTCCAGTATAACAAATAAACTAAACTTAACTGAATTAGAAAAATAAAATGACGATATTTGTCTGACTCAAGCCCCCCCCCCCACCACTGTAAACCCATGCTGACTTTTGTTCTAAAGTCCCTTTGCATCCAGGAAAGTTACTAGCCTTTATTGTATTATGAGGAATCCAGATAAGTTGCTGCAAGACATCTCTGGGCCAGTGCTGTTAAGAGGGCAGCCTACTCCACAAAAACAACATCCAAAAACAACAGCACAGCACATTCTAACTCAGCAATTCTAAACCAAAACATCAGATATAAGGGGGGATGGTAAATTTAAAGAGCACATTACATAGAAAACAATTCTGGTCACTCTGACAATGGTGACACAGGCCAGTGTTTTGGTTTAGAAGTAGGGTTGCCACCTATCTGGTTTTTGACTGGATAATCCGGTTTTTAGGGTCCTTATCCAGTCACCCGGTTTTGATTAAATGCAGTCCAGTTTTTGTGCCATTTTGACTGCTCATATACTCTTAAAACTAATGTATCAAATCATTCACTGTTTTGGCTAAATTGCATGTCCAGGTTACAAAGAAGTTCTGATATCACAGTCATTCAGACCTGCCTTTGTTTGTAAAGCCGGATTGTCTGAGAGGTGTGAAGTATGGCCATTAAGATCATTAGCAGTAAATTAACCTAGTCTTTTCCACTCTGAATTTTAAGTGTGATCTTTTACTGCTAGGAGAGGAAACAGCTTTTACATCTTTATGTGCTTTCAAGTGTTTCTTTTTGTTTGTCCTATATTCTGATATAGATATGTTTTAGACCCATTTTTGTTAAATTAATACTCTAACTTTCATTCCCTTTATCACTACATTTGCTCTAATTTTTTGTATTACCTAAACATTCCATTATATTAGTTACACTTTGACAGGTCATTCAGATAAACAGCACGGAATGGTGTGTCTGAAATTGTGGAATGTCTTAGAAATATAAAAAGAAACAGCAGTAGCTGCTGAGGTAAAGGGGAACACAGTGCAGTATTAAAGAGAACACATGCATTGATAGTTAAGTTTTCAAAATTGGTCAAAGCATCAGAATACATAAATGACATGGAAAGGAAAATGGGAGAGCGTTTAACAGAGGGCTGAGCAATAATCTGTGGATGAGCTTGGCACATCCAGCAGACCTGAGTTTGATTCCCACAGCCTCCACTTGTATACGGTGTGACCCTAAGCAAGTCAGTTGACCTTCTTGTGCTCCAGGGTCACTTCTGTAAAATGGGCTATGTGGCCTATGGGAGTTAACCTGGTTGCCAAAGAATAAAAATAAATAACTCAACAAATAAATCAAATAAATAACAGTATAAAAATGATTTCCTATCACTAGTAATGTCTATCCCAACATTACAAATGACTTTGGAGGAGGAGCGATATACTCGCCAGTCATAAAAAGGGGGTGGAACCAGAGGCAGAGTTTGGGGTGTGGTTTAGCATCCGGTTTTTCCCTCATCCAAAGGTGGTGACCTTATTTAGAAGGGCTGGGTTATAAACTATAAATGTTTTTTTTTTGCATTATTTCTTCTTGCCACTCCTACGTTCCCAGGATCCACCACTCCTTTGGGCAGCCATGGTCTCCAACACCCTCCTACTAGTCCCCCTCCCGGACCCCACCTCACCTCACACTGCAACCAGGTCCCTGGGGTAGTCCGGCGTAACCTTTCGCCAGATGGGTCCTCCTTCTCCAAGGGGAAAGGCACCGGTGGGGGAAACCCAGCACACTCTTCACTTGGTCGGCCCCAGGGTGCTGCTGAGATGGGTGGAACATCCAGGGGAGGTTCTTCGGAGGCACTGATATGCCGGCTGCCATCATTCAGCCAATCCCAGGTTTTTTTCCATTTTCTTGGTTCCTCCCTCTGCAATGATGCTCCTGGTCGCCACCAGGGGCCGCTGCAGAGCAAAGTGAACCCACTACCCACCCCAGGAGAGGAGAGCAGTCCTACGGATGCTCAATTCCCTCTTCCCCTGATGACCCCCAGTGTCCCGAGTCCGTTTCCGAACCCGGGTCACCAGCGTGGTTCAAGGTAAGGCTCCAGCGCCTCAGCCCTCTGCGCCACCGGGCCGGCTAAGTATAAATGTTTAAAAGTTTGTTAGTTTAATATTTTCATTTTGAAAGCTTGGGGATTGGTTGTAGTACTTGAATCTTATGTATAATGGTTTTATTGTGTGTATCTATGGTTACAGTGACTTAAACTGCAACCCCGTGATCCTACCCCTCCTCCAAGTATTTGTACTAATATAATGGTATTATGTTTGGGGACATAATCAAGTACTAAGATTTACTGTGTATTACCTTGAATCTTTTCTGACAAGGTATACTTTGTTACATATATTTTTTGTTAATACATCTTTTTGCTAATGTGCTTTGTTTGTCAATGTATTTTTATTATGTTTGGTTTATTCTTTTCACCTGGTCAATGATGCCATTGTAAATAGGGTATTTAAACAGAGTGGGCACTATCCTAACCATGCCCTCTGAAGAAGGCTGAGTGCTGAAGTGCTGGGGCTATGGCTCACACCTCACACCTACTACTGAATAAATGAACTTGGAACTTTGACATTGTTTTCATTTGTGCTTGGCTGTCCATGAGTGCTGTTGTTTTTGGATTTTTTTTCCCGTATTATGGCCGCTTACCCACTATTGACATTAGACTAATAGGTCTGTAGTTTCTTGTAGTTCCAGGAAAGGGGTAAGTCTGCAGTTCTCTGGTTCAGCTCTGATCCCTCTGTAGTTCCCCAGTTCATCCCTGCTCCCTGGTATCACGTTATATAAGCAACTCAAATTGAGTGACTCAGTTTTGAGGGACTCAATTTAAGTATCCATTATGTGGGCTACAGTGAAAGGGTAGCAAGAAGTTGTAATATCCCAGCTGAAGGGGAGTATCAGTGACTGTGGAGGAGGGCAAACAGAAGGGAAGGGTTACAGGAAGAGGTATGTGGGACAGTGGTGGAGGAAGAGAAAGATGGGCCTCAGTGCAGGTTGTAATTTTGGGCCCCCACCCCAGTGCCTCAACGCCTTCGGCTGGGCCCCCCCCAATTTTTTTTTACCTGTTTATGGTTACGCACTCTTCACCCACCTCCCTCACATATCAAAGAATATATGGTGGTGACTGTCAGTGTTGATTCCGATTTTAATCCTCAGAACCCCCCCGGCCCCAGTGGCAGGCGGCAGTGGGCCCGGCTATAGCACATAAACAATCACATGTGACATAGGGGCCCAACTATGCTGCAAGCCTGTGAAAGACAAGTCACAATCATAACTTGATAACGATGACAACTTAAGTGCAGGGGGAACCGGGTCAACCAGGGCAGGCAGCCAGCCAGACAGAAGAGGCAGACAGACTTACTTGACTCAGACCAGTCTCCGGAGACACAGGCAGCAGCAGCCCCCCTAGTAGTACACAATAAACAGTCAAACAGACAAGTGTATGTTAAAAAAAAAAGGAGGGCTGACCGTGGCAGCGACGCGGTTGTTGCTGTGTGTGGCGTGGAGCTGGAGCTGGAGGATCAGGAGGAAGGAATGGATGCTAACTTGTATTTGCAGCCACCAGCCTGCCACAAGTTGCTTGTTCTTGCCCTGCCCTGCCCTTCCCTTCCCTGACATTTTGTGCTTGTCTGCAGCAGCAGTCTCATCTGCTTTCTACTTTTTTCTGTCTCCCATCCCTGAACCTGGCCGAGCTGTCAAGACAATGAGTTCTTCTCCTCTACAGGCTCTACTGCTAATTCAAGTGAGTCAGTCTGTCTAACTTCTCCGGACCGGTCTCCGGTGTGTCCTGGTTAACTCCTGCAACTCTGTGGTCAATGCTGCCATCTGCAGTCGGGGGGTGGTGCAGCAAGCACGGCAGGCTTGTGAGTCAGCTGAGTGAGTAGTCAGTGTCAAAACAGACAGAGTCACAGACGAACAAATTAGTCAACAACGTGAGTCGCTATCCGATTGCTGCTGAACAAATCCTTGATTTTTACAATGGGCCCCTACATGTGCCGGGCTCCTGTGCCACTTCACTGGTTGCACCGGCTGTTCCTCCACCACTGATGTGGGAGGTAGTTTGTTAGGGTTTTGCTAAGCTGGCTGTGTGGAGTGGTGGTGAGGGTGGATGGCTGCTGAGTGGGAGGTTCAGGGTTCACGACTGGGTATGGGGTAATTATTTCTTTTTCCATGTTTGCGGGACTTAAATTTTTTTTGGGTGACTGCTGTCTTCCCCCACCCCTCAGGTTGTACCCCCATGTTCTGCCCTCACAGCTTGTGTGTCCCTCCCTGAGTTGCATTCATCCCTGAGTTTCTCCCCCTCCCTGACATGCACTCCCATGGAGTTGATAATCTATAGTTAGGGGGGTGCAGGGGCAAAGCCCCACTTGAGCAGGGTGTGTGGACATAGTGCCCTGCTTATATATTCCTCTATTTTTTTAAATTTTGTGCTGCTTTCATAGTTGCTGGGATGTGTACATCGCCATTTTGCATTTCAGCAATGTACACACACTGTAACGGGACTCACTGTTTAGTGGTCACCATTATGACATGGAATCCTGCTCCCCCTAGCCCCCTTTCATTTCCACCCCCTGGTAGAAATGAAAGGGGATGGTAACATAAGCTGTAAAAAGAGAGAGAGGAAAAAGAGATAGTGGCCATAGTGGTAACAAAATGTGGAAGGCCATGTGTGCAAACAAGAGAAATCTAGGAAATGAAATTCTGGACCTAGAGGCCATCATGACAAAGGCAGACCTGAATATAATCACCACCACTGAGTCATGGTGCACAGGAAACTACAACTGAGAAATGGCCATGCCAGGCTATACTCATGTTCAGGAAACATAGGCTTCAAAGGAAGGGAGAAGGGGTGCTGCTGCACATAAGGAAGAGTTTCAAGATGATGGAGACAGAGGATATCAGGGGGGAACGGATGGGTTGATGGTACTGTTGGTCACTCTGGAGATGGGAAACAGAGCCGCTATTCACATTGGCATAATCTACAGACTTCCAACACTGGGGGAGAAATTAAATAAGGCACTGCTGGAAGCCACTGCCAGAATGGCTGAAAAAGGGGAGGTGCTTCTGGTGGGAGACTTCAGTTTCCTTGATGTACATTGGATTCTCCCAGCTGTAGCTTCAGCTAAAAGAAAGGACATCCTGGACTTATTGCAGGGGACATTTTTCAGACAACTAGTCAGCAAGCCCAGTAGTGATGGGACAATATTGTACTTGGTATTAACTAACAAGGACAGTATTGTAGACGTCAAGGTGGGAAGCCACCTGGGGAACAGTCATCACTGTGCAGTATGATTCAACATAAGGATGGTAGTGTAAGCGATCCACAGAAAGACAAGGGACCTAAACTTCAGGAGGGTAGATTTAAATACCTCATAGACAGCCTAGAAGTAGGTTGACCTGACTTGGGGTGAAGTAACAGTGTGCTAAGCTAAGGGAAAACACAATGAAGGCAACAAACCTCTCCACAAAAGAAGTAAGCAAAAATAAGAAGAAAAAGAGACCACCATGGTTCTCAAAGGAAGAGGCTGAATGGTAAAGGCTAAAAGGTTAGCTTTCAGGAGGTATAAAGATACATAGAGGAAAGAATACAGAGGGGTGTGTCAGGATACCCAAGGATCAAAAGAAAACCAGCACCAACATCAAGCATGTAGAGTAACTTTAATTCCAGTGTTGTGCAGAAAGAGTAAAACAAACACTCACTCAGTACAGACAAACAATGAAGGAAGCATAAGACTGAGTGTCCAGAGTTGTTTTGCACGTTAGAGCTTCCTCAGGGAGGCCAGTGTTACACATTGTGAATCGATTTATTCTATTAGTGCTTTTAAGAGAAGGATCCCAAAAATATATAATAAAGAAAAAAACAAAAAATAAAATGTGCAAAACCCACAATATGAAGACTTAAAACCAACAGCAACAATGCTAGTAGATGTAGCACTGTATTGCCAGTTATATCTCATAGCATCCATTTAAATATGGGCACCTATGGTATCCCCTAAATTAATCATCTAACAATACAAGTAACTGGATGTATTACCCAAGATGAGGTATTCACTCATAACTGTAAAGGACCTGACTTAGGAAAGACCATAATCATACTGTTTCCTAAAGAAATTTCTTCAGAAGATCATGGAGATCAGTGCGGGTCTGATATGATCATTGTATGGATGCATATCAGCGAATTTACAAAATATGTTTCCTTATGAGGAAACACATGGATGTTGATAACACTTATATTATGAGGTTAAAAATACAGTAGATGAAGAGAACACAGGGTCAGTTTCTACGAGTGGTGACTTAAATGTGTTTTGAAAAAATGTAATTTTCTTTTTCTCGCATACAGTTTTATGTTTCATACCATTTGATATGGTACAACACTGGAACCAGAACAAGAAATGCCATCAGTGTTCTGGTAATGAGTCCATTCCATATGTAATTCCCCGGCCAAAATAACCTCAATCATTGATTGAGCTAATATTCAAAAATAAATATATATGGATAGCCATAGACCAGGATTTTGTGTCACATGACTGAGAACAATACTACCCTTGGGTCAGCTATTATAAATAATTGTGTGACACATGATTATGCTATAGAGAAGCCAATACCCAAAAGATTTTCTGGAAGGTCATGTAGTCAGTGCGGGTCTGATATGGCCATTCTACATAGGGGTATTAAAAAATTGAGGGGATTGGTCATGTCAGACAAAAAGTTGATAGACTTCTTCAGTTAGGTGATCAGGGAAATATATCAGGGTGGGGCTATGGATGTGGCCTACTTATATTTCAGAAAGGCTTTCAACACCTTTCCACAAAGGAGGCTCGTAGGGCATCTGGACAGCTTAGGGATGGATCTTAAGGTGGTAAACAGGGTAAAAAATTGATTAAGGAATGGGCGACAGAGGGTGGTCACAAATGGAGTTCACTCTGGGAATGGGAGGGTGGCCAGCAGGTTATCACAGGACTCAATGCTAGGACCAGTCTTCTTTAATTTATTTATAAGTGACACTGCAGGCAAGCTGGAATGGAATGTCAGACTCTTTGCAGATGACACCAAGATCTGCAACAGGGTGAACACTCCAGAGGGTGTGTAAACAATGTACAGGGACAAAAGAAGACTTGAGGAGTGGTCAAGAGCATAGCAGCTGGATTTCAATGTGATAAAGTGTGAAATCATGCACTTAGTGCACAGAGACCCAGAGGCAGAGTACAAAATGGGACATGAGGTGTTGATGATCACCAAACAAGAAAGGCACCTAGGAGTAATCATATCTGATGACCTCAAGGTTGTGAGTCAATGCAACAAGGCATTTAGTAGGACCTGTGGGATGTTGGGGTACATAGTGAGGGGTATCCTCAGCAGAAGGAGGTAGGTGGTGTTGACAGTGTAGATCACTGGTGAGATCCCATCTCGAGTACTGTGTTCAGTTCTAGAACCATATCTCAGGAAGGACATAGACAGAGTGGAGATTGTCTGGAGGAGGGCAATTAAAATGGTGCAGAGTCTGCATCAGATGCCCTGTGAGGAGACACTGAAGTACCCAAATATGTACACCCTGAAAGAAAAGATGGAAAGCAGGGATATGCTAGAGACCTATAAATACCTGACAGGAGTACAGTAAATAAGTTACAGGAGGGGAGTATTTTTCAGTGGAAAAACTGCCTGAGAACAAGGGACATGTGATCAAGCTTGATGGGGTAAATTCAAAAGAGGTGTATGGAAGTACTTCTTCACTGAAAGAGTGGTGGGTGCCTGGAACAGTCTTCCAGCAGAGGTGGGGGGGGGGAGAAAACAGTGGTGGAATTCAAGCATGCATGATACAGACACAAGGGAATGTTAGTGGAAAGCAAGGAAGGGCAGAGATCAAGTAGGGTCTACAGTGATAGTATAGGCAGGGAAAAAAATTAGCAGACTGGGAGGGCCAAGCGAACCTTATCTGCTGTAAATTCTATGTGTCTTTTTCTCTTGTGCAGAGGGAGAGCAACAATAGATGATATTATATAACTTTAGCAATTCAATTACAGCAAAGTCATTTGCTTGAATGCTGTACAGCGATTGCACTTTGAGCGAGTGCATATGTACAGCACGCACTGCAACAAGCGAGTGGCACAGGTGCTAGAAAAGGCATTTATAGTGACTCACCATTCTGGTGATGGGACATGTAGCCTACCTCCACCATCAGTGAAATGGAGTAAGAATCTAAAAGATGGGGGGGTTCAGGGGCACAGCCCCCCTTCCATGCAGAAGTTTAACCCCCCGCATGATAAAGAGCACAAGTGCATAAAAGTTAGGTTGTAAACTGGGGTAGGTGTGTCTGAATGTTGCTCTAGTCACTAGGATGATGAGTAGATTAAACTGCATTCGCAATGGTGTGCAGTCGCCAGGATGTGCAGTCGCGGTACATGTCGCTCATTTTATTTTTGCCCAAATTGTGTTCACCCAGTAAACCTGGCTATATTGACATGGAACCATGATAGACTAGTCTCTGTTCTCCAGTACACTCTGCTATCTTAACTCTACGGCAGCCTTAGCATTTCTCGTGGCCCTGCTATTCTCTTTCATCTTGATATGAACCCCTACTCTATGTCCCTTCACTTGGCTAGATTTGTATTTTTTATAGTACATGTCCATTATGTTATCCACACAGCCACCCCTACAGAATCTCTCTTGTGAACCACAATAGTTTCTAACCACTCCTATTCTTACCTAGTTGCATGACACAGATTTGTAACTTCTGGTGTCCTATTTTTTTCTGGTGTCCTATTTTTCATCATCTCCCATTTCCTTCCACCCACTTTGTTCTTACCTCTTCTAGTTCCCCCTAAGACAACTGCCTTATCTTATCAAAACTAAACCTCCTAAAATCCAAGACATTACTCATGGACAGATTTTTCTCTCCTTCTTGTCTGACATCAAACATACTCTGTGGTGCTCCCTGACTTCCAGTAGGTCTAGCAGTGTCCCTGTTTATAAGCACTAAGTTGAGGATGGCTGCCTCCCTTGTATGCTCCTTCACCCTCTGAATTAGGAGTGCTTTCTTAAAGACTACTAATATCTCTTTACATCTTGCACATTCTGCTACTACAATCCCCCAGGCCATGTGAGGTATGCTGAAGTCCTCCATTTTCAGCATCTCTCCCTTGTCTTGCTGATGTTTTAGTATCATTCTCAGCTCTCTATTAGCTTCCTCCTTCTGATAGTGTAGTCTATATGCCATCCCTATCCTGATGTACCATCCCATTTCTGTCATTACCTGCAGCTATATTGTTTCTGTGTACTCACCTTTCCCCATGCCCTTGCTCTCCATGGCCTTTATACTCTCCCTTACATATAATGTCTCCCCTTCCCCTCTCTATCCCTCCAGAATACTGTGTACCAGATATGGTCAAGTCGCGGTCATGGCTCTGGGCCATGTCTACTGCCACCAAGCCCAAGTGTGTCTCTCTCACAACTGCCTCTAGATCAGTGATCTTGCTCCCCAGTCTCCTGGCATTTATGTGCATAGCCATTCATGTTGCCTGTTCCACCCCTTTGATCCCATCAAGCTTAAAATTGTTCATGTCCCACCTTTCCTGCCACCTTAGAAACCCTGTTTTTTTTTTGGTCCAGTATCCCCCTCTCCCTAGCGATAATCATGTTGCATACCAATGCTGTAACCCAACTTTATTAGCTTTTTTGAATACTGTTTGGATATAGTTACATTTACAGTTGTTTTTTAGCCTTGTATATTTTGGCCTGTATATAACTATTCCGGCTGGACTATATTAATATCTTAACTGTTCCTGTCCTCTATAGAACACCATGAAACTGAGATGCTTCATCTCATGGCGTTCTCCAAGCTGGAGCAATAATCAATCAATCAAAACATTTTTTTTTTCTAGTGTTAAATATATCCTCTTATTTTTCTATGTCCAATATTGTGGATTTTATTTATTGTTTATATATCCCACATGTTGTAGTTCTTGTTTGTCCAATATATTTATTTCCCTGTCCATTTTGATTTAGGCTCTTTTCTATATAGGAAATCCATGTTGTTGCATAGCCTTCTTGATTATACTTTCTTAAAGGCAATGATTAGGAATTTTACTGCCATTCAGACTATTGATTTTTAACCAGTATGTTTACAATCTAAATTTTGTATTATTTTTTTCTCAATAGGAATTTTTACAAGTTGAGTTCTAACCAGAACTGTTAATCGGAGAACAGGGTTTTGAGTATAAGACCTTCAGTATTTACAGTACCATTCATTCATTCATTCATTCATCTCTGAACTTGGGTTGCAGCTACTGTGCTGAGGGCAGCTGTGTGGGGTGGATGGATCATTGGAGGGGAACTGGGGGTTGTTTGCTGGTGGGTGACATGACCCTGTTTACCTTGTGAGATTCCCAAGGCTTGTGTCAGTGGACATATGCTTTTTGGGGTCCCTAAATTCCAGGGGGCTGTTCAGCTCACATTGCCAGCCTTCAGGACAGCATATTGGTGGCCAGCAGGATTAATGTGGAGCTGTGCCATCTCTGGACTCAGTCTTATTTGAAGATACTGTGGATTTCCTGTGAGGGTGTCATAGTTTGGGCAGATTGAAGGGTTAAATGTTTGAAACTATGAGGCTGTGAGTGAGCCTCTATGACTTTTATTCCATGTACTGTACTGGGACAGATAAAGTAACTGTGGTAGTGGGAGTACTGCAGTTGGGACATAATTTTTACTAACAGACAGTGGGGGTGCCTAATTCCAGCTTTGAAGTTCTGGCATGCTTCACCCCTATACTTGAATACTGACTTTTTAATTATCAATGTACTGCCTCACTAGTGCTCTCAGTTATTTATTTTTTGAATTTGTTATATTATTTTAAGGTATTTGTTTTATGTGGGGGAGTGTGGGGAATTGTTTTATTTCTTTTTGTGTCTGCTATTGTGAATCTGTTTTTTTTTTATATTTTATTTATTTAAATTTTTGTTTTCCAGGTAAGTGTTTGAGCAGAAGTCCTTTTTATGCATGACCTGGGGTTAATAGCCACTGGTGTTACAGAGATAAAAAAAAACATAACGATAAATTCATTGACATAAGTACATACATTACAATTTATGACACACAATTATTAAATGAAAATCTAACAATACAATTACAGAACATTTGATCATGGTAAATTTGTTTAAGACCCATTTTAAAGGAAGCATGGTGATTGTTGTTGTGGATTTGTGGATATCCTGTGACATGCACTAGTCGCAAGTGGGTGCCTACTGAAATGGCTACCCACTTGCGGTGCATGTTGACAGGGCAAGGGAGTAGGGAAGGTGACCGGATGGGGGGGTTGCGAATAGCGACAGGATGTTATTATATGTACATGTGTGGGGGGGGAGCGAACACGCTGAGTGAGGGGCAGGAGGGTTTGTGATGGGTGGTGCCTGGTGGGTGGGTACTGGCCTGAGGTAGCTAGGATGCAGGGTTCAGGTCTGGTCATAGGTATATTTTTGTTGCTCCCTGCCCGAGTATTTTTTTTTTTTTATTTTGCAATATTGCACAAACCCCCCTCGACATGCACCACCTCTGGAGTTGAGAATTTTATAAGAGGGGATGCGGGGAGTGAAACACCCATGGAGGTGGGTGAGGGGGGGCACAGCCCCCCCGCATAACATTAAAATGTAAAGTCCTTTGCATCATTTTGTTTGTCACCAAGGGGTTGTACATCACTGAAATTGAATTTCATCGATATACACTTGCCATAATAACGATCGCTTTTTGGTGATCACTCTTATAACATGGAACAGGGTTTGAGAGGTTATGTGTTGGCAGAGATCTCTCCTGGCTAGGCGCTACTCTCACTCTGAGCTCTGGAGCCTTTGCCCTTTTAACTGTCATCCTCTGTCCACTGAGGTATATGGGCGGTGTCATGTGTTAGGGATAGTAGGGAGGAGACGTTGGGGTGGAGGTCCTGGACCTGGGGGGGGAGGAGCTGGGTGGGTTGATTGGGGTTGTGGGGACTAGAAGACACCCTGGGGCAAAATGGATTCAGGAGAGGGGTCCTTCCTGTCTGATTCCCATACCTAAGGGCTCCCCGTTGAGTGGGCAGATGACACGGTCAGCCTCGGTGTCCCATCCTACTCGGGCAGTGTTATGCAATGCCAGGTCTATTAAAAATAAGACAGCAGTGATTGCTGATCTTGTTGGGACATCAGACCTGGCTTGCATCACTGAAACCTGGCTGGATGATAATGCTGGCCCAGTTCTGGAGTCAGCAGGTCCAGCAGGATTCTCAGTGATACACCTCCCAAGGATGAATCATAGGGGCAGGGGTGTAATCATAAGTTTTAGATAGGAAATGGGCCTTGTAGATGTGCAGCGGGGGAGACCAGGCCCTTCCAGTGTATCATGGGTGCAGGTGTGGGGTGCAGGATTCTTTTCATCTACCATCCACCTGAGGGCGAGAAGCAATTCCTGCAGGAAGTCATGGACTTCTTCATCTATTTGGTGTTGGAGTCCCCCAAATGGATGACTCTGGGGACTTCAATGCCTTGGTCAATGATGAACTCTCACAGTTTGTTCAGGACTTCCTCCAACTTATGATTTAGTTAGGCTTCACACAGGTGATTACCTCTGTAACCCATAGGCATGGTCACTCATTGGATTTGGTCTTCCTACTGGGTATGGAGACCTCTGACCTGGTAGTGGAGCTAGTTGGATGGTCTGACTAGCCCCTATAAAGTTCAATTTCCAGGCTCCCCCTTATAGGCCTACCCCAACAGAGATGGTCCGGTACTGTCCTTTAAGGGGTCTGACCCCAGCTGGCCTGGCAGTAGTGATTGACCTATTGGGTATTCCAAGTGCATGCTTGGATCCAGACAACCTGGTACTGGCCTATAATAAGGCTGTGACCATAGCTCTGTATTCAATATCTCATGTCCAGATTCGCCCCCTCACCCTTCGCCCTTGGACTACCTGGTTTGATGGGACCTTGAAGGAGCTGAGGCAAGTGGGGTGAAGGATGGAGCAGTGCTGGTGGAAATCGGGCCTTGATGCCGACAGACTTAGATTGATGGCTCATTATACAGACTATCAATTGGCTGTCTCCCGTAAGAAGGCAAAGTTCCTGTCCGGGTAGATTGCTGCTGCACAGAACTGATTGCTTCAGCTCTTCTGAACTGTCGACCGACTGTGCAATCCAGTCTGTCTGCAGTCTCAGAGAGTGTTATCACAGAATAAGTGTGATGAGTTTGTTCAATTCTTTGCAGATAATGTTGCTGGCATCAGGTCTGAGATCTGCACAGCCCACTCTAATGGGTGTGGTGGTGGTCGGTGGGAGGTTGCAATTCCTGAGTTTGTCTGGTCCAGTTTTGATTGGGTGGCGATCATGGATATTGTGAAGTTCATCCAGAGTATGCGGCTGAGCTGCTGTAGTTTGTATCCAGGCCAGACTCACCTCCTTGTGGGGTGTGTTAATGTTATCAGCCCAGTCCTAGCTGAGACGGTCTGAAGTTTGTTAGAGACAGGTGTGCTTCCTGACACCCTGAAGGAGGCGGTGGTGACACCCCTCCTTAAGAAAGCGTCTCTCAACCCAGACTGTCTCGTCAACTACAGACCTGTCTCTAACCCTCCTTTTGTGGGTAAGGTATTTGAGAAGGTGGTTGTGCTGCAGCTGGAGAATCATCTTACAATCCATGATGTCTACGATCCTCTCCAGTCTAGATTTTGGAAGAGACATAGTACCGAGACGGCCCCAGTTCGAGTACTTAATGATCTCCTAATATCGAGAGATCAAAAGAGCTGTTCCATCTTGGTTCTCCTTGATTCCTCTGCAGCATTAGACACCGTGGACCATGGAGTGTTACTGGAGTGCCTGCAGCTGACCTGTGGCCTGTCAGAGACAGTCCTCAGAAGGTTCCACTCTTTCCTTAGTGGCAGGTTTCAGAGGGTGATGTCAGGGATTTATTCCTCAGACCCATTCTCCCTGTCTTGTGGGGTACTGCAGGGCTGTCTTTTATCACCCATGTTATTTGCAGTGAACATGCGGCTGTTTTGGTAATATTATAAGGTGGTATGGGCTGCGTTTTCATGGCTATGCAGATGCTACTCAGCTATACATGTCCTTTGTACCCGAACAAGGTGGAGCTGTCTCAAATTTTAAAAACTGCCTCGCTGAGATCCAAGACTGGATTAGTGCCAACTGGCCTAGGATGTACCTAGACAAGAGTGAGGTGCTGATTGTGGACCTGAGTCATCAGTTAGAGCAGCCGTTAGCTGGTCGGCCTTCTGGGCTTTGACTTGGAGAGCAACTAAATGGTGTCCTCTTATCGGGTGAAAAATCTGGGCATCATGTTTAACGAGGGCTTGGCAGAAGACACCAGGAGAAAGGACTGCTGTGTGACTGAACTTCTCTGCTGGGACTAAAGTAGAAGAACTTTTGTATTTGGACCTTTAATTTAGGGTAAAAAAACTAACATACAAAAAAAAAAGTGTGTTTGGGTTAACTGAACTGAATGGGTAACTGAAAAGTCATCTAGGTGTAAATCTCAGGTGACTGAAAGGGCTTAACTGCTGTGAGGTTTAAATTACTTGTAGAAAGGTCTGGTAAGTAGGGGGAGTGGCTTAGCTAGAAGGAAGCTACATTTAAAGACTGCCTTAGAAAGGTTCTGCTAATAGCTTGGCAGACGACACCAGGAGAAAGGACTGCTGTGTGACTGAACTTCTCTGCTGGGACTAAAGTAGAAGAACTTTTGTATTTGGACCTTTAATTTAGGGTAAAAAAACTAACATACAAAAAAAAAAAAAAGTGTGTGTTTGGGTTAACTGAACTGAATGGGTAACTGAAAAGTCATCTAGGTGTAAATCTCAGGTGACTAAAAGGGCTTAACTGCTGTGAGGTTTAAATTACTTGTAGTAAGGTCTGGTAAGTAGGGGGAGTGGCTTAGCTAGAAGGAAGCTACATTTAAAGACTGCCTTAGAAAGATTCTGCTAATAGCTTGGCAGAAGACACCAGGAGAAAGGACTGCTGTGTGACTGAACTTCTCTGCTGGCACTATATTGCCCTCCTTCCCTCCCTTCCACCCCCAACCAAAGCTAGTTCTATTTTTATAGGCACAGGATTTGACTGACAACAGGAACTTCCTGTTTAGGGACAGGAAGTGAGTGATCACAGAACCACCAAGGACCCACCATCCTAGAAGGGCAAGAGTAGCTCTCCGGCCCCCTCTAGCTGCTGGAGGTCTGCCTCTGAACAAGTAAGTGGTCTACTGAGAAATATAGGATATTCTTGTCTCAGAACAGGACAATCAGAAGCTTAAAGGGCACACAGGCAGAAAGCAAGGAGAGAGAGAGAAAAAAAACAGAGGAAAGAGTAAGGATTGCAAACAGTTAAGGGGCCAGAAATAAGACATGATTGGAGTGGTGCAGTGCAGTGGCTGTGGAGCAGCAGTCTTCCGGGAGATGTTCTGGAGGATGCGGTGTTGTCCCATTTGCAGGCACCTCTCTGGGTTGAGGGAGGAGGTTGCTCATCTCCAGGCTGAGTTGGCCAGGATTTGTGGGACCTCCTCTTCCATCCAGGGACCACCAATGCCACTGCCGTTACCTCAGAGGTTGCCAAGAAAAAGGAGCGGTTGGACCACAGTGGGCTCAGGGAGGGTGAGGGTGGTGGAACAGAGGCGCATCCCTCCAGTTGTTCCTCTCAACAATTCCTATGCCATTCTGGCAAAGTGTGGTTCCTCTATGGAGGCTCCCACAGTGGAGACCAAGGAGGATGCTGGGAACCTCCACAAAGGAGACCCACAGGAGGGTGGCAGGGGACCCTGCAGGGGAAGAAAACAACTCCTGGTGGGGGACTCCATTGTTAGGAAGGTAGAACTGGGCAATGAAGGAGAGAGGGAGGTAAGGTGCCTGCCTGGCGCCATGGCTTGGAGAGACAGGGAGCGAATCCTCAGGATTGCCGGAGCAGCTGCACAGGGGAGGGAGCTGGATGTCATTGTCCACCTAAGGACAAATGACCTGGCTAAGAAAGGGATTAGAGAAGTGCAGGAAGAGTTTGTGGAATTGGGAGTGGCCTTAGTCAAATGCTGCTTGCGGTAACCTTCTCGAGGTGCTACCCATCTATGGCATAGGAGAGGCTAGGGTGTTCGCATCATGGGATTCAATCAGTGGTTGAAAACTGGTGTGGAGCTCAGGATTTGGCTTCATTGGGGACTGGGGTCCACCTGGAGTGATGCAAGCCTATACTGGCATGATGGGCTGCATCTGTCCGGGAGGGGAACCAGGATCCTAGGTGATAGGTTTAAATGCTTCATTGGCAAGCTTTTAAACTAGCCAAGGGGGGAGGCACTGGAAAGGAGCAGGAAAATCCTAGCCCCCCCCAAACAATCACGGTAGTAAGTGTGGCAAACACCAACATGGAGGTGTCGATAGGGAGAAGGGCAGGGGTAAATGGAGAAAGTAACAAAGGCAAGAAGGACAGGGATGGGGAAAAGGGTAAGGGCCATCAGGAAATGGAGGGTAATGAGTACCAATGTCAGTCTGGGCAACAAGCTCCCTGAGCTGGTGGCCTTAATGGAAGAGGGATGCCTGGATATCATAGCAGTCACAGAAACATGGTACACAGAGAACCATGACTGGGATGTTAACATACCAGGGTACATAACCTACAGGAGAGACAGGCAGGGGAGAAGAGGGGGAGGAGTAGCTCTCTATGTAAAGGAAGGGATAAAAGCAACTAAACAAAAGAGTAAACAGGGAGGAGAGGAGGCACTGTGGGTCACCTTGGAGACTGGAAAGGGCACCACAATCTGCACAGGGGTTGTGTACAGACCCCCATGTCAGGGGAAGGAATGGACAAGGATGTGATGGAAGGCATTCTTAGAATGGCAGAGAAAGGGGAGATACTGTTGATGGGAGACCTGAATATGCTAGATGTTAACTGGAGCACATTTGCTGCAGCCACATCCAAGAGCAGGGCCATTCTTGATGCCCTACAGGTGGCAGGCATTAGACAGCTATTTTCGGAACCCACTCATGAGGGAGCAATCTTAGACCTCGCACTCTCAAATGGGGGCAGTGAGAGGATCTCAGATCTAGAAGTGGGTTGCCATCTGGGGACAAGTGACCATCAAACAGTGTGGTTCACGTTAAACTCAGCTACAGAGTCAAGCCATACAAAAGTGAGGGTACTGGACTTTAGGAGGGCTGACTTTGGCAAGATGGGAGAGTGCCTCAGAAAAGCACTAGCAAACAGGCTAGAAGGAGGTGTGGAGCAACAATGGGAATTATCAAAACTGCCATCACAGAGGCAACAAGCCTTTGTGTGAAGCAAATAAACAAATCAAAACGAAAGAAGAAGCCATTATTGTTCTCAAGGGAGGTGGCTGTGAAAGTCAGGAAGAAAAAGATAGCATTCCAGGAAGTATAAGGAAACACAGAAGGAGCAGGACAGAGAGCTGTACCAGTTAAGACAGAAAGAAGCAGGGAGGGAAGTCAGAATAGCAAAGGCCCAAACTGAGGAAAAGATAGCCAACTCAGTTAAGAAGGGGATAATACCTTTTATAGGTACATCAGCAGCAGAGAAAGACAAAGGGAGGGATAGTGAGGCTGAATAGAATGAACGTGGGTGGGCAGAGGGGGACAGTGAAAAAGCAGGAATACTGAAAAATATTTCTGCTCAGTATTCACAAAAGAGGAGGGGGAAGTGCCTAATCCAATTAACAGAAGCACTCTTGATAGGGGGGTCAATCCCAGCCCTTTCACTGAAGAAAGGGTTCTGCAAGAACTCCTAAAACTGAAGGTGGACAAAGCAATGGGGCCTGATGGAATTCACCCCAGAATTCTAAAAGAATTAAGGGGGGATCTAGTGAAACCACTGATTACTCTTTTTAATAAATCATGGGAGGATGGTGTGGTACCCGAGGACTGGAGGAAGGCGGATGTGATTCCCCTTCACAAAAGTGGGACCAGGACAGAGGCAGGAAACTACAGACCTGTCAGTCTGACCTCTGTGGTAGGGAAAGTGATGGAGTCACTTCTGAAGGAAAGAATAGTTGAGTACCTAGAGGTCAGTGGAGCACAGGATCCAAGGCAGTATGGGTTCACATTGAGAAGGTCATGTCAGACGAATCTAATAGATTTCTTTGACTGGGTGACCAAAGTAGTAGACCAGGGAGGGGCTGTGGACATGGCCTACATAGACTTTAGCAAGGCATTTGACACAGTCCCACACAAAAGATTATTAGTCAAATTAACCAGCCTGGGGTGGGTCCCAGGGTGGTAGCTTGGGTAAAACATTGGCTGGACAACAGGACACAGAAGGTAATTGTAAATGGAGTCCACTCTGAAGAAAGGGGTTACTAGTGGGGTACCGAGGGTTCAGATTGGGCCAGTCCTTTTAATGTCTTCATCAGTGACATTGCAGAGGGACTGGAAGGAAAAGTATGCCTTTTGCAGATGACACAAAGATCTGCAACAGGGTTGATACACAAGGAGGCGTGGAAAGGATGAAAAGGATGGCAAGGTTGGAGGAATGGTCAGAAGTATGGCAGCTAGGATTCAATGCAAAGAAGTGCAAAATAATGCACCTGGGAAACAAGAACCCAGGGAAGAATACACAATGGGTGGGGAAGTAGTAACAACAACAAAAAAGGAAAGGGACCTGGGGGTAATCATATCAGATGACCTTAAGGTTAGCAAGCAATGTGAGAAGGCAGAAGGGAGGGCTGGGGGTATACTGGGATGTATAGGAAAAAGCATCATCAGCAGAAAACAGGAAGTTGTTATCCCTCTGTACAGACAGTTGGTGAGACCCCATCTGGAATACTGTGTCCAGTTCTGGAGACCCCATCTCCGCAAGGACATAGACAGGATAGAGGCAGTCCAGAGGAGGGCAACTAAAATGGTGCAGTGTCTGCAAGAGAAGCCTTATGAGGAGAGACTAAAGGAGCTTAATATGTATACCCTTGAGGAAAGAAGGAGAGGGGACATGATAGAAACTTTCAAGTACCTCAAGGAATCAACAAAGTCCAAGAGGGTAGCATCTTTCAGAAAAAGAGACTTGCAAGAACAAGGGGACACAATTTAAAGATAGAAGGAGGGCGGTTCAGGGGCAATGTGAGGAAGCATTATTTCACAGAGAGGTTAGTGGATGCATGGAACAGCCTTCCTGAGGAAGTTGTGGGGTCTAAAACTGTGGGAGAATTCAAGAATGCATGGGACAGACATAAGGCAATTCTTGGTGGGGGGCAGGAAGATATAGGCCTATCCTGTAGGTAGGGAAATGGGCAGACTAGATGGGCCTAGCGGTCCTTATCTGCCATCAAAGTCTATGTTTCTATGAGGGGATAACACTTAAATCTTAGATGTCATCCATTGTCAAGACTTCATTTCAGCATCTGAGGAATATTGCCCAGATTAAACATAATGTTCCACCTGAAGACCTTCCAACATTGGTCCATGCCTTTGTGACCTCCCACCTTGACTATTGCAATGCCCTGTATCTAGGGTTACCGGGGGTTGATACCTGCTGCCTTCAGCTGGTGCAGAATGCAGCTGCCAGGCTGTTGACTGGCTTATCTCAATCATGTCATGTCATGCCTGTCCTTTGTGACCTGCACTGGCTGCCCGTTCAGTGGCGGACCACCTTCAAGGTCGGTTTGCTGACCTATAAGGCCCAACACAGACAGAGACCATATTATCTGTAAGATCTCCTTGGCCCCTACCACTCCCTGCACTCACTCTACTCCACCAACGAGGGATTACTAGAGGTTCCCAGGGTTCATCTGAAGACCTTGCGTTGCCGTGCATTTGTGTTTGTGGCCCCTACCCTGAGGAACTCTCTGCCTTGCTGGATAAGATAGTGCCTGACAGTAGAGAGTTTCAAAACTGCATTTAAGACACATCTTTTAAATTTTGCTTTATCTGGGTCTGATTAATGTGAACTGTTATTGATGTGAGTTTTTTATTATTTATATGAAATTTTAACTTTAGGTTTTATAATGATTGTTATAAGCACTTTGATCTTTTTTGAGAATTACTCTTTTTAAAAATAAAGTATTGATTGATTGATTCAGCATATACAACCTATAAACAGCATGACCCTTGAAGGGAGTACTAAGCAATAGGTGATATATTTCTTGTTTAACAATATCTGTTTTGAAATGTTACTACTATGTTAAGTTTAAAAACTACTTATAAATGTAGGATAGCCAACTAGAAACATAGAAACATAGATTTTGATGGCAGAGAAGGACAGCTTGGCCCACCTAGTCTGCCCATTTCCCTACCTAATGGATAAGCTGCAGATCCTAGCTAACCAACAGCCTACTTCCTCCTACCCCCCACTAGAATTTCCTTATGTCTGTCCCATGCATTCTTGAATTCCCCCACTGTTTTGACTCTATGACCTCCTCAGGAAGGCCTTTCCATGCATCTACGACCCTCTCTGTGAAGAAATACTTCCTCACATTACCTCTGAGCGATCCCACCTCTATCTTCAAATTATGCCCCCTTGATGAGCTATGAGCTACAAGCTGACAGCTCAGTTGAGGGGTGTATTGGACATAATAACCCATGACAGCAGTGTTGGAGTGGTTTATAATGTTCCATATACCCTGTAATGAAATTTTTATGTTGCAACTCTCAGTTTTGCTATGATTTCATATTTTTATTTTATATACACAATCCAAGGTGTAGTAGTTAGAGAGCCATAGGAGTTACTTTAATCTTGTGGAACCTTTCACTTTCACTGCTCTCTACCAGAAATGAAGATGTGTGCCTTCTCATGGCATTGACAAACAACCATGGGAGTCAGTCTCTGCTTGGCTGGCTCCTGCCTCTTTTTTTGTCCCTGATGACCTCTTACTTCTGCCTCACCTGGGACCAAAATACTATGCCCTTTTGGGACTCTAACTAACAGCTGCAGGAGTAATGGTTTCAGTTTTATTATGTAGTTGGAGCTCAAAATTAATGTACATGGTTTTGCCCAGAATTAAACTGAGAGGTAAATCTTACAATTCCCAGCAGGTCAGGTATGACAAGATTTATTGTCATTTACATGGTTTAAAATGTTGCTTTGTTTGTTACGCTTTAGCTTTATTATTGTAATACAGTATTTGCTAGCAATGATGTTTAATGCTTCCTCAAACCAGCCTTTTATTTATCCAGCTAACAGAATGCTTAAGAAAGAACAAGAATTAAATTAGTCAACATAATATCAAAAAAAAAAAAAAAATCAAAGCTCAATAAAATATTTGCTTTCAGCAGAGAGCATCACTTTTCAAGATTTAATGAAATTATGTGTATGTTTCCATTCACAGGAAGAGCTATTTTCAATGTTTTCACAGCATAGCAGAAATTGAAAAAAAAAAAAAAAATTCAGTGGCATTGTGTGAGAAATTCCTTGTTTAAGTTTCTTTCTACTCAACAATAAAACGGCACTGCAAATACATTTTATTGGAGGTCTTACAGAAGCAGACCTTGGTCTAGGTGAGCATTTCTATAGGCAGTCAAGGTATTTTATAGTGGCAGAGGTTCCCTCAGTAATACAAGGGAAAGTAGTTGATGCTTACATACTAATGGAACACTGCTATAATAAATAATTGTATTTATTTTTATTTATTTAGTTTTTGTTGACTCGGTAAGTGCACTAGACAAATCCTACCTATTTTCAGGCACGACCTGGGGAAGGGGGATACAGAAGAATGCCTGCTGGCCTTGAACCAGATTAAGCTCTTGGTGGGGTATTTTTAGTGAACGATGGAAATCTGGCCAGGACACCGGGGAAATTCCCCTACTCTTTTTCGTTAAGTGCCATGGTATCTTTAACATCCACCTGAACTACCACCAATACAGGCAGATGGGACCTCGGTTTAATCTCTCTTCCGAAAGATGGCACCTCAAAAGTGCAGCACCTCTCTCATGCTGTACTACAATGTCAGTACTGGGATATTAACCCAAACTGAATAGTCCTACAGTAGAATTCATCATTCATCTGTCTCTAGCTATCATAACAGTCTAAATACATGGCTTATTATATCAAACACTGGTAAAAGTGGACTGGAAATATCTATAGGAACAAAATACATGGAATAGAATTGGTTAGGGAACATTTTAAATAGAAGAGGGCAACACCTCCTCTGATCATTTGGCCATCAAGGATATAGCATACACAACCCTGATGCATTCACTTAGTTTTAATCATATCTGTCTGTCTGTCTGTCTGTTTATCTATCTATCTATCTATCTATCTATCTATCTATCTATCTATCTATCTATCTATCTATCTATCTATCTAGCTATCTACCTAACTACCTGTCTGTCTGTCTGTCTATCTATCTATCTAGCTATCTAGCTATCTATCTATCTCTTTCTCTATGTCTATCTATCTTGTTTTGAAGGGGTGTTACTGGCATGTTGCCAGTATGAGAAACAAACAGAATATAACTTTGATGCTTTGCAAAAGTGCCTGCCACTCATTTAAACTATGTCTTGTACCTTAAATTATTTGCTTATTTTATGATTTAATAGGGTTTCTTATTTCTATAAATCAAATAAAACAAAGAAATGTAGTAGAAATGCGATAACAACAAAGTGATAAAGCCGAGATTGAGTTTGCTATATTATTACTCCCAAATGTAGTGTAGGGAAAAATATTCATACAGATTGCTAATTATTTAACCAATGGAATGCAAAATCCGCAAGTCTGATGTCTACATGAAAGTTGATTAACCTAGAAGTATCTAGCTATTATTGGATGTCTGTTCCTTTCAGAATGGAATCAGGCTTTACAAAGAGTCTCCTTCTCATACGTATTTCAAATATTTGTATACACTTTTATGACAAAATAATTTAATTTCATATCAAACAATTTTTCTAAGAAAACAGTCTTCAGTAATTACAGTAAAAAATATGTTTCTGTTTATTAGGACCATTATTTGCAAGGAATGTAGACAATGATGAATGCAATAGTGAATACCTACATGGGTAACCTAAAAATAAAATTGAGCAAGGTAGCTTGTACAGCACATCCAGGTTGCTGATGAACAGATATTGGTTCTTTGACCTTCCAGCAGTACAAGTGCACTCCTGTCAAGCATTGCTTGCCAGATCTTGTTAAATCTAATTTATAGAAGGGGAGGGGATAAACAAGACCTCAGCAGTTTTTATATTATATGCATGCCAACTACCTCAAAAGTCTATCAAAATAAATTACCCAGCTGCACCCCAGCCTTAAATTACAGTACAGTAGTTGACCTGTGGGAAACCAACGAACTGCTGTCACATGGAATTATTTGTGGAACTTCTTCTGAGTCATTCTCACATTAGAAGCTGCCACCTCTCACCAGCCATCAGGGAGAGTTTACACTTTATGAGAAACAGACCAGAGCCCCTCAAGTGAAGTGTCTGCTTACATTTCTGTGCTGGGCACTTTAATATGGAAATTAATTCTGGCATCATTTTTAGTTACTTCAAGTTGGCTGCACTCACTTTATTTTTTCTGTTTTTTTTGATGCAGTCTGAGTAAACTGATAATTGCCTTCAGTTAAGTAGATTATAAAGGAAGACAGCAACAAAGTAAAACTATGAATCACTCACAGAACATGACTTCCACTAATTATTGATGAGAACCACAATATCTCTTATCCTGCACACAGTTGTTGCCCCATGCAGTGTGGATACAGAGGAGAGTTTACTTCAAAGGTCGGGGAGGACTATTACATCCCATTTTAACATTTTAAAGTGTGGTATAGAAAATTTATTATGACTCACTTTAGATAACTCAAATGCTTTATAAAAGTAAAACAAAAAATGGTCCTCGGATTGCTGTTGCTTAATGTATGACAGTCCTCACAAGAGGTTTTGATAGCCAAAACTGCTCAACTTGCTTTGTGGTCATATCACTAAAACTTCACTTCTGGACTCTTATAACATGAAAGACACCCACTGGATCAAATGTATTAACTTAGGAAAAAGGTTACTTATCTACCATACAGTTTTTTTGTTTCTGCTTTCAGAAGTAATGCATTATGGAGAGCAGAGGGGTAAAGCCAGCTACAGCTCATGAGGTTTAGTGGAGAGTATGTCAGTAGCAGGAACTGGGTGGTGATCTTCTCCAGGGTAACACTTTGAAGGTGGAGTCACTGCCCCTTCCACATGATCTTTGTAGAGCTCAATGCTCAGCTGGTAGCAGACATTGAAGAGATATCTCTCCTGCAGCACTTGCTCTGCTGGATCTCACAGCCCACTCTTCCTCAGAGGCCCACTTGTACACATTGATGGATAGCAGTGGGTAGGGGAGGGAGAAGAGTGGCAGGTGCAGCCATGAGAAGGTAAATCAACCCCACATCAGACTGACAGCAAATCACTTTGTACTCATAGGCCCAGATATTCAAACTATGCCATTCTGTGGCACAAGCCTGTGCACCGCTCAAATTTGTTGTGCAGGGGTGTGGCCAGGGCAATATACAATGGAGTTGCGCTATGGTGCAACTGCTTTGAATATCGCACCCTGGCCACCCCCACTGTGCATGGCGCAGTGGAACTGCGCCAGTGCAAGTGATCAGAGTGGAGCATTGAGATGCTGTGACGCAAGTGCCATTGCGCCATGCACAACACCTGCGATATTCAAATGGTGACATGCAAATGAGGCCATAATTTATGCAAGGTGCACAGGGGTCCATTTGCATCTGATTACGGCCCCATTTGCATGCCATTAGCATGCAGGTGTGCCGATCCCCGACGACTTGCACCTGGCGCCCTGCCAGGCAGCAGCCATCAGGGACCAACGCCCCCTGCAGCCCGATCGCAGGATGCCCGTAAGGGACAAAGATATCTCCTATCCCTGGTGGTCCAGTGGACCGCCAGTGCTTTGATGTGAAAGCATCCAGACCCCGAAAGTCCAATATCCTGGTGGTTCAGTGGACTGCAATTAGTCAGGCAGCATTCCTCACCCCCAAGTCCGAAATCCCTGGTGATCTAGTGGACCCCTACCCCACCCACCCACTGAGCTCCACCACCCCGCTCCCCGTCAGCTGGTGGGTGGCAGCACCACCCCGCCTGCCGCCACACCAGCCAACTGACAACTCAGTATGGCTGCAGCTCATTGGTTCAGAGCATGAGCCAATGGGCATGCAGCCCATACTGTATACTAGTCCAGTCCAGATATGTGAATGAATTCTAGTCAGTCCAGATATGTGAATAGATTCATTCACATATCTGGACTGACTAATATAGTATGGGCACGCCCATTGGCTCATGCCTGGAACCAATGGGTGTGCAGCCATACTGAGCTGTTGTTAGTTGGCAGGCGACGGGTGGCAGGCGATGGTATGCCACCCGCCAGCTGACAGGGGGAGCGGGTGTGGGGCCCAGTGGGAGGTGGGGTGGGGTACACTAGATCACCAGGGATTTCGGACTGGGGGGGTGAGGAATGCCACCTGCGATCGGGCTAATTGCTGTCCACTGGACCACCAGGGATATTGGACATTGGGAGGGTGACTGATGCCCGTGATCGGGGCATGGGGGGGCGCCGCCAGGTGCGGCGGGAACAGGTGATGGCCACCCACAGGTGGCAGCTGCTGTGTTGTACCCTGCAATGCGGCAGCTCACCTGTGGGTGGCCCTCGACTTGTTTCTTTTTTAGGCGTAACTTTGTGCAGGCGCAGGTAGGGGTTGCACCTGCATAACTCTGCATGGCCTGGGCTGAATATCAGGCTGTTCAGTTTATGCATGGGCACCCCCCCCCACCTGTGCCTGCATACATTACTGATGTGCCCTGGCGCATCGGGATTTGTGCAGTGCACTTTTCCCTTTTAAATATCACACCAGGGCGCATCAGTGGGTTGTGCATGGTGCAACACCATTGTGCCATACGCAACCCTTTTGAATATCTGGGCCATGGAGGAGACTCAGGTACCTGACTCCACCAAGGGTGACTCTGTGTCAGTTGGAGAAAATTTGAGTGACAACCCGGTTGAGAGAGTAAGAAGAAGGCAGCTAGGAGAGTCTCAGTGGTCACAGATTCTATGATCAGGGGAGTAGAGAGGGCAGTAGGTGGAAGGAGTAGGGGTATGGGAATGCCAGTTGACTTCATGGGGCATCATCCATCTGGGACATACTGTAGACAGAACAGGGAGAATAGCGGAGAGGGAAGGGGTGAGTAATGGTACATTTGGGTACTGACAATCTGATAAACCAGCATGTGGAGCAAGTGATGCAGAACTTTTGGGGCCTTGGGACAGATTGCTGGCACACTAAGCCTCCCCAGCCTTTTTCAAAATCCTCCCTGTATGTAGTAGGGTAAGGGAAAGATTGAATAAGGAGGAATGAGAAACAAGAATTAATTGGGTGGTTAAAGGGATGGTGTCAGGAAAAAAAGTAGCACTTTTTGTGGGGGACTGGAAGGACTTCTGGGATAGAAAGCTCTTCAAAGGTGATGACTTTCACCTGACAAGAGGGGATCAATGCTCTGGGTCAGAACTTTGACATCTACATTAAACAGTTAAACTGATTCCAGGAGACACTGAGGCTAGCGTAACAATGGTAAAGGGAACGAAAGGGGAACCTAGCTAGGGCTCCCCCTATACTGGGGACTGGAATCAGTAAGGTCAGTAAAATAAGGTTGACTTTCCCAAAAGAGTAGTGGCAGAGGTAAAGGGGGAGGCTCTCAGGGTCTTCAAGCAATAGGAAAAATAAGTTGGAAAAGATAATGGGAAGAAATGCAGGTGTAGGATCACAAAACAGGAAAAGAAAACCTGAAGCTAGTAGGAAGATGGTCTGTCTTAATGTCAAGAGTCTGGGCAACTGAGCTCCAGGCATTGGGGGCAGACACTGAGGTGGACCTTGTAGCCTTCATAGAAACTTGGGCCTCAGAGAATAATGGCTAGGACATGTCAGTCCCAGGTTATACAATGTTTAGAAAGGATAAGAGGAGTAGGCTGTTGGTTAAGTAGGATCTGCAGCTTATCCATTAGGTAGGGAACTGGGCAGACTAGGTGAGCCAAGCAGTCCTTATCTGCCATCAGATTCTATGTTTCTATGATAGCATAAATGGCAAAGGGGCGACAAGGCATTAAAAGTCAGGGAGGACATAGAGGCTGTGGAGGACAGATACATTAGGGGACGCAAAGGGGAAACAGTGTCTCAGTGGGTTCAATCAATTGACTTTATTGCTCGACACAGGGTTATTACAATCCATGTACATATGTTGCAATATACATCAATTAAAAATTACAAAAATAAAAAATCAGTTAATTCCATCTCTGTAAAAAATATAGTACACAATGTTACAGTTTCAATGAAAATAAAAAAATAGTAAGTCTGTACAAAATAAAGTGGTCAGAGAAAAGAAGGCTGCCTACAAAAAATATAAAACAACGAGAGGGGACAGGGAAAAGGAAATGTACCATCTTGCATCTATAAAAGTCACCCGGATGGTGCGGGGGCAAAGTCCAATAAAGAACAGCAGCTGGCACAGGGGATATGGGGAAGGAAAAAGGGGTTCTTTTGGTACATTGGGGAGTGGAGAAAAACTAAGGGCCATCTCGGCAGGTTGAGATTAGAAGGAGGGTTGGTGGAAGAGGCAAGGGACCAGGCAGAGGTATTAAACAAGTACTTTGCCTCTGTGTTAACTAGGAAAGGGGATGGGATATCTACAAAGCAAGGCACAATGGGGATAGAAGCGTTAGTGAGTGGGATCAGGGGAGCAGCAGAAATGGAGCAAGAGAGAGGGAGGGATAGGTATCCCAGGGGTGTCACATCAGGATAAGGATAAAAAGGCCAGTAAGGTGGAGGGGACGGATGATGCTATCTCCACCAAAAGGGTGTGGTTAGTCCTTGAGAGCCTAAAGCAAGATAAACCTCCTGTGCAGATGGCATTCATCTGACGGTACTACGAGATTGGCCGGGCCATACTGGCTGCCTGGCAGAGCACTACTTGGAGTGCAGCAGGACGGGGAGGGTACCTAGGGATTAGGCGAGAGGCACATGTGGCACCAATCCATAAGGGGGGTCAAGGAAGTACCAGGTAACTATAGACCCATCAGTTTGACCTCGGTGGTGGGAAAATTAATGGAGAGTATACTAAAGGAACGATTGGGGTGTACTTGGAGGAGGTGGAGGTCTGATAGTCGGCAACATGGGTTTGTGCCAGGTAGATCATGTCAAACCAATCTTGTGGAGTTCTACGAATGGGTAACATCAGAACTGGAGAGGGAAAGCCTGTGGATATATTATTCTTGGACTTCTGCAAGGCATTCGACTCTGTCCCCCACAATGGTCTGGTGGAGAAACTGACGGGGTTGGAAGTAGGCCCTTTGATGGTCAGATGGATTGAAAACTGGCTAGCTGGATGCACTCAGAGAGTAGTGGTCGGAGGGGAGCTCTTGAACCCTAAAGAGGTCGGTAGTGGGGTACCGCAGGGCTCGGTCCTGGATTCAATCCTGTTTAATGCATACATTTCAGACATCAGGGAGGGTATAGGGTGTGAAATGAGTCTCTTTGCTGACAACTCCAAGATGGGAGCAGTAGTTGAGGGGGAAGAGGGGAGGTTGGCCCTGCAATGGGACCTGGACACCATGTAAAGGTAGGCTCACACATGGAAATTAAATTTCAATATCACCAAATGCAAGGTGTTGCATCTTGGGTGGGGAAACCTTAAACACAGGTACACCCTGGGAAGGGAGGCGCTGGAGGCCTCAACAGGGGGAAAAAGACCTAAGGGTCATGGTGGATGCATGTATGAATAACTCCAAGCAGTGCAGGAGAGTGGCTAGCAAAGCAAACAGGATGTTTGGGATGCATCATAAGGAGATCACCTCTAGGAGCAGGGAAGTGATTCTGCCACTGTACAATGGATTGGTTAGACCACACCGTGAGTACTATGTACAGTACTGGAGACCACACTTGAAGAGGGACATACAGCTCCTGGACAGGGTAGAGAGGAGGGCAACTAAGATGATATGAGGACTAAGAGATTTGACATATGAGGACAGACTTGAGGAGCTCTGCCTGTTTTCATTGGAGGAGAGGAGAGACAGGGGGGACATGATTGAGGTCTTCAAGTACCTCAAGGGAATAAATAGGGTAAACATGGAGGGGATCTTTAGACTAAAGCAGGGAGATATCACCAGAGGGCATGGTTTGAAGTTGGAAGGTGGAAGGGTGAAGGGGGAAAAGAGGAGGAGGATTTTCACTGAGAGGGTGGTGGATCCTTGAAACGTGCTGCCTGGCGAGCTGGTTCAGAGATCCACAGTGGAGGGCTTCAAGAGAGGGTGGGACAGACACAGAAAGCGGATGTATCAGATGATGACCTGGCCCAAGGGGGTGGGAATGGATGATAGGGGTTTCTGGAACACAAGGAGGGGGGCCTCAGTACCCAACTAGGGATCTGAGGTTCGAGCAGACTCGATAGACCATAAGGCCTAATCTGCTGGCAGTTAGAATGTTAGTAAAACAGTTTTATCATTTGTATTAAATAAATAGATTAAAATTTGGTCCAAGGGGTGACCGAAGTTTGATAATGTAGGTTCTAACCAGAATTTTCTATGTTTTTCATACAGAAGGCAAATTAGGAGAATATGTTTCAAGTCATCTGGAACCTTTATTTTTATATTTACATAACCCATCATCAATATCTTTCAGTTTCTGCTGGAAGTATATGTATCTACAGATATATATTTGTAATCTGTACCTGGTAATGATCCTTCTTGCATACGGATCTTATAGTAGTACAAGATATGACTCCAAGCTATGAATAGTTTGGGATCTTTTGTACCAATTAAAGTGCTTTTAGGAGTGCAATAATTCCATAACTCTCAAGATAAATATATCTTCCATCCTACTTTTGACTTGAAACACTATCTCCTCAAATGGCCTGTAATAAACTTGGCATAGCAAGTCACCCAGACCCATAGAGTATAAATGAGAAGCAATACATGTTATCATTGAAAACATAGTCCCTCTCATTGTGTAATCTATTTCTTCTTCTATACACATTCTGGGTATTCTATATTCCTGTAGTAGAAATAATTTTAATAGGAATATTATTCTCTTCTCAATAACATATGTTTTAAGTGGTAAATGTCCTGATTCAGCTCTAAGAATCGGAGCAGAAACTGCCTGGAGGGCCTTCAAAATATATCTGTACAATTTATTTACCTGTAACTGTATCTGAAAAATGTCCAAGTTTCCCGGGGCCCAAATGTCTGTTGCATAACTGTGGGTTCACTTCACGACACCCTCAGACTAGAAAATATGGGTAGGGGGTGATACATACTGTAGGCCATGAGGACAAGGGGAAGAGAGAGACAGGGAGCTTGGGGAAGAGCTGGCATGTGAAGTAAAGAATGGGAAAGTGGTGGTGGTGGTGGTGAGTAATCTGAACCTGTCAGATACTGACTGGACATTCTACCCAGCCAAAATGAATGAGAGGTTATCATGATTGATAATTAAATATCCTTATATTTCATTGTTAAAGATTATGATCAAGTATGAAAAATCATCAAAAATATCATCATTAATAATGAAAGTCCACCAGCATTAAATGGCTGACAATTATAAATCATAAAATTATTGGTCATGATCTGATCATGATTATTCTTGAATTTTTGTGATTTCCAATATACAGTATTAATCCTGATTAATCATTAGGGGAAGCAAAGGGGAAGCAGTGTCTCTGTGGGTTCAATCTACTTTATTGCTCGACACAGGGTCATTGCCATATGAGGTCAGATTAAGAGAGTTAAATATGTACACACTGGAAGAGAAGAGGGACAGGGGGATTTGATTGAGACCTTCAAATACATGAAAGGGATAATCAAAATTGGCACAGAGGGTCTATTCAGGAGGAGGGTGGGGAGAGACACTAGGGGCCATGACATGAGATTGGAGGGGGTAGATTCAGGAGGGAGGTGAGGAGGCATTTCTTTATGGAGAGGGTGGTTACAAAGTGGAACATACTACCAGCTAACGTGGTGGCATGTACTACAATGGAATGCTTCAAGAAGGGGTAGAACAGGGCAAAGGGAGGTAAGGGAGGGGGTTGGGGCAGCTGCTGAATAGGGAGCTAGCTGCATTCATGAGCAGCCTAGATAGACCATCATGGCCTTTTGTTGCTGGCAGTTTTCGTATGTTTGTATTACCTGAAGTAATCATAAAGCATCATTATTTTATTGGCATCATGGTGTTTTTTTGTTATTGTCAACCATTATTAATCATGATCGATCAGTATTGGTCACAACTGTTTTGCTGGGTCATGATCATCTTTAATCAGTACTTTTGGTGGCGCCAAATCATTATCTATCATAATCAATCAATACCCAAAGCAGCCATAAACCATCACATTTCTTTCTTTGCTGATGTGTTTTCTTCTTATCAATCATGATTAATAATAGTTAATTAATACCTGATACAGGTTATTGGCAGCCAATCAGAACCTGCTTCACAGATCATGATTAATCATGCTTGATTATATGTTTGTAAGATATGGACATGATTAGCTTGGTTGATGGTGTTTTTATTTTATCAATCATGGTTAATAATAGTTGATCAATACCTAATGCAGGTTATTGGCAGCCAATCAGAACCTGGTTCATAGATAATGATTAATCTTGCTTGATCGTATGATTGTAAGATTTGGCCATAATTAATCATGATTGATGTACCAGGCTCTCAATGGCTGCTCGGTTGTAATTAATTTGCATAATTTGTGATGTTTAATCATGATCAATCATTGTCTTTTAAAGCAATGGCATGATATACAGTTCAACCTCGTTTATCCGACCTGCTTGGGGGACATCCAATATGGTCGGATAACCGGGGGGTTGGATAAACGGGATTCTGGTAGAAACAATCAAAATACTGTAGTCATTAATCGTCTTTTGTTTCAGAGCATTATGCTGCTTCCTAGCTGCGCTCTGCTTTAGACTCCGGAGTAGCATTATTTTTCCAGGTGCTGCACTGCCTCAGCAATGGAGTTGGCAGAATCTGAGATGATCAAAACGAGGCCGCTGCTGCAGGGGGAATAGCACCCCCCCACCAGGAAAACTGATTGCAAATCAGATCTAGACTGAGATCCCAAAATAAGGTAAGGGGGGGGAAGGGGAAGGAAAGATCAGCATTAACCCTGTGTAGCACCAGACACTGAGAACAAATCTGAGATGCTTCTGTCTTCGATTCATTATCGTCGGGTTCCTTGCCTGGTTCTGATTGTGATCAGCACTTCTTCTGCATAGGGAGGATCAGGGAGGCCAGCAGCAAGAATTTAAATTTCTGTTGAGGAGACACCTGTGTTTGCCAGGTTGAGGAGGTCAGCTTACATGTCAATTACTGCAATTCAGAAACAAAGTTGAACTGACAGGCGAAACATGACAAGGAAGCTGTAATATTGGGGGACACAGGTCGGGTTCGCTAGATAGGGAGGTTCAGTATTTCAGGGGTTGGATAAACGGGGTTTGACTGTACTGTATTGGGCCTCATAGCCCAGACTGTGGAGGTGATAGTCTATGTGCCAAAATTATAAAATTTACTACTGTAGTGTAAGGGATGGTATCGCAACTCTGGCCAAACTGTTGGCCAGCCAATCCCTTTCCACTTTCTGGTCTGCCTGCTCCACTCCCACACTCTGTTATATGACATCTAACCAGGGAGACCATTGGGGTGCACCCCATAAAAGTCTATGAGTCTCATTTCTAAAACAGTTTTACAGATGTTTTACAGATGTTTAATCAACCTTTAATAAAAAATGAAAGTCACCACTCAGCTAATAATGACCCTTTCCCACCACCTCCTCTGAGAACCATAGTGGTCTTTTTTTTCCTCTTGCTTTTATTTACTTGTCTAATGCAGAGGTTTGTTGCCTTCACTATAGCTCCTTTTAATTTCACTTACTATTCTCCTACTCCACCAAATTCTCCCCACCATGCCAGGCCATCCCTCATGCATTCCTCTGTCTTTGTAAAGTCTGCCCTTCTGAAGTCCAGAAACCTTGCCTTCATGTGGTTTAACTCCACCCCTATTCTTATATTGAACCACACCATTTGCTGATCACTGGTTCCCAGGTGGCCACCCACTGGGACATCTGCAACACTGTCCCTGCTGGTGAGTACTAGGTCAAAATTACTCCATCACGAGTGGGCTCATTTACTAGTTGCATGAGGAATGCCCCTGCAGGGAGTCCAGGATATCCCTGCTCCTACCTGAAGCTACAGCAGGGATGCTGCAATCTACCATCTGGCAGGTTAAGTCTCACACCAGCAACACCTCCCCATCAGTTGCCATCTTATGGATGGCTTCCACTAGAACCCTGTCCATCTCCTCCCTCTGTACTAGAGGTCAGTAGATCAGCAAATATTGGCTCCATTTCCCATTTCTAGAGAAAGTTAAGTGCCTTACTCACTGTTGCACACTATGTAAGTGGAAGCTGTGGGATTCAAATGCAGGTCTCCAGGTTTGCAGCTCAGTGCCCTTAACCACAATGTTATACTGTCTCCTTGCTTTTATATGGTGATCGATTGCTCCAAAAACACCACATCATGTCCCCACCATATATGCATACAGTATATGCTCACTGCAAGAAAACTATTTTACTGCAGACATTAGTATAGGCATTAGGGTTGAGGAATGCAAACCACAAAAAGTAAGAAAATGAAAAATGGGGTTTCGAGCATTATGAGTCTTGGCAAATCAGTAGTGTGGTTTCCATGGGGTTGCCAATCTTAATGCCCACCCCCTCCACCAACCTATAGCATCCTGTCTGAAGCAAAAGGTACAGCTCAAGTCAGTGCCTCACAGACAATTAATCTTTGAAGAAAAATAAGTTTGGCTCAGTACATGTAGCTAAGAGAATCAGTACAGAGAATAATGGATGGTCAACAGTACATAACTAGTGTATTCTGCCACAGAGGGTTTCTGATTCTTTCTGACCTCGACAGCGAATCTCAAGTGGTCTGTGGGAATCAGAACCCTAAGGAGGCTGAACACACTGGTTGTGCATAAAGTTGCACATCCTGTATGTTTTATAGTGTATAGTATTATGTGAAATGTGTGTGTGGTAGTTCTTTTGCTTTCAGAATAACACTGACTTCTCTAGTCTCAAGAGGATTCAACATGCTGTTGTAGCACAGAAGGGTACAATCACATTCCATGACTTTTGAACTGTGGCACAACAGCATTTTGAAAGAGATGAAATTCTATACAGAACAATGCTCTACTATACACTTTAATACAGTAGCTTTCTTTCCACAGGGCCTTGCGTGATGTAAGAGATCGTGTTTGCTTAGGGAAGGGGATGGGCATTAGGCTTGACAACAATAAGGAACACCACACAACCAAGTCATCAAGACTCCCAAATCTCAAAACCCTAATTTGTTTTATTTGTGCACTTTGGATTCTTCCACCCTAATGTCTGCATTAATGTAGTTTTTTAGCAGTAAATTTCCCCCTTTTGTGATAGTGACATCATAACAGAATATTGGAGATATTTCAAACCCTGCATCACCAACCACCTAAAAAGTGAATGACTACAGTGTCATAATACTTGGGGTTGCACTGTTATAGATTAACATCCTAGCACAGATAAGAGATCTCTTACCTGGTTTCTGTGGAGCATGGGATAAGGGGGCCTCTAAAACAAGAACAGCAATGGGGTCACAAGGATCTGCAGCTCTTTACGAACAAACTGTGACAGACAATGTAGGGTAAACAAAAAATAATATTTATTGATTATGCATGGCCAGTGTCCTCCTACACCTGGTTAATGTCCTGTTGGACCTGTAGACATAAAAGTGAAAGTGGGTCAGTATGAAGAATAAAAATACTGATCAGCTGGGTTGGTTGGGAAGAACCTGTAGAGGTTAAAAAAAGGCTTAGGTTGATCAGTAGCATTGCTGAAGCTTGGAAGCCTGAATGAGTGGGACTGTGGGGGGCAAGGTGGAGCAACAAAAATTAACAAAAAAAAGGAGGGCAAGGCCATCTGGACAAGCACAACTGTCTCAAATTCTGAAGAGAGGATATGTGCAAAATACAGTGGATTTTTAACTTAGTGCATGCAGAGCCCAGGCAAAATCCTGGCTTCATAGCATGGATGTGGGTGAATGGAGAACAAATGGTCAAGTTTCTGAGGAAAGAAAGAAAAGCCAGAAGTCTGTCCAAATCTTATTTACCCAGAATAATTCAGCTATAAGTTGCAACACCTCATTTTCATTGGGATCCTGCTTTTACACATTTCCACAACTAGGTAAACAGGTGCACTGGGAGGGTACATAGAAACCTAGAAGATGTCAGCAGATAAGGACCTCCTGGACCACCCATTCTGCCCTATTTTCCCTACCTATAGCAACACTGCAGACCCTACTTGGTCTCCGGTCTTCACCACCCCCCTCCTTATTTCTAAGATGCTTTGTGTCAATCCCATGCATTCGTGAATACTGTAACCATTCCAACCATCAACACCTCTGCTGGAAGGCTGTTCCATGCATTCACCACCCTCTCTCTGTGAAGAAGTACCTCCTCACTTTGCCTCTGATCCTCCTCAATTCCATCTTCATAGTTTAACCCCTTGTCTTTAAGCATCATTTTCTTTGGAAAATGCTAACTTCTTGTATCTTGTTTTTTCCTGAGAGGTATTTGAATGTGGCTATCATACCCCCCCCCCTTCCCTCCTTTCCTCCAGGGATTAAATATTTAATGCCTTAAACCTTATCTCATAGGGCTTTTGATGCAGGCCCTACACCGTGTTGGTTGCCCTCCTTTGTACTGCCTCCACCCTATGTCCTTGTGAAGATGGGTCCTTCAGAACTGGACACAGTAATCAAGGTGTGGTCTCACCAGTGATCTATACAGGGGTATTATTGCCTCCCTCTTTCTCTGGTAATTTCCCCACCTATGCATCCCAGCATTCTGCTAGCCTTCCCCACTGCCTTATCACACTATTTAGCTAACTTTAGGTTTCCAGAAATTATTACCTCCAGATTCCTTTCTTTCTTTTTGACTTTTAATATGTCTCATCTCAGTTGGTATCTTGCTCCCAGGTTTCTGTACTCCACATGCATGATTTTGTACTTTTTAGCATTGAAACTCACCTGCCAAACCCATGACCATTCTTCCAGCTTTTTTATATCACCCCTCATTCTTTCCAACATGCCCCCCCAAACCTAGTGCAGCCACTCTGTGAGTTTTGTGTCATCTGCAGACAGGCATACTATCCCTTCCAGTCTTCTGTAATGTCACTAATAATTTCATTGAAGAGGACCGGGCCTAGTACTGATCCTTGTGGCACCCCACTGGTCACTTCACCTGAACGTTTTAATGAACATCTTTAGTTTGATTGTAAGGTGTACAGAAGAAAATACCGGGTGTTCACTGAAGCTCTTCCATCAAGAAGCTGGCCATTTGATCCCTTCCACTTCCTTATCTAAAGTCCACTCCATGCTCAGATGTTTTGTGGCTGTTGTCAGTTGAAACCTGGTTTTGAGTTGTACCAAAACCTGATTTAAAGTAGGGATACTAACATTAACAAAAAGACACACCATAGACTTAAGCAGAGCATGCCCCATGCTCTCCCTATACAGACATTACAAAATATCTGAGAGCAGATGCAGAGTCAGTGATTAGGCAGTACTGTAGATGGGATCCAGCAGCCAACCCCTTGAGAGCAAATTGAAATCCATTCCCTTCCAAAAGGAGCATCCAGTGTTCCAGATAAGGTGCATATCGGCCTATTTTACTCTCCCAATATTAGGAAAAAGTCTACCAATTTTTATTTTTTAAAACATGTACTGATTCTCATCCCAACACATGGAAATGCTCCACACCCCATTGAATAGTGCTTCTTAACATCATTGGGGACTTAAAAGGTATAGATTTTTCCCAGGTTTAAAGCACTAGTACACATCCAAATTTAGTTTTATTCACCACATTTCAAAACTGATAAGTATATTACTCTTACGTGCCAATATTATCTGAAGCACCCGGGCACCATTAGAAAAAATAAATTACAGCTGTAAGATCCCATTCAGGTACGGGAACTTCTCTGTTTTCTCGTTTGTTTTGAGCACTGAGAAAGGTGCTCTTTAAAGGGTCATAATTCATAATTGGGACTGATTTTTCCAAGCAGTGTCTTTGAACTTCAAAGTCACTAAGATGAGCCATTAGGATAGTTTTCCATTTTCATAAACTGATCCCAAAACCAGGCTCCATATTCCCAAGAAGTCATCCCGTTGTCAATTTGAAATTTAAAAAGCCACTGACATGGTCCAGGCATACAACTCATACCAAGGGGTTGTCTGCCTGAGGATTTAATTTAGCCCATGTTTGGATTTTGTTTTTTTAAGTGATTAAAAGTATTGGAAAAGAAGTTATGAGTGGGGCATTAAAGTAGTACTTGTAATCACTCACAAAAAAAATTCAAAAATTGACTAAGTTAACTCCTCCTCAGGCAGGCAACTCCTTGGTATAAGTTGCCACAACCCTAAATCATTTAGTCAATCAGAACAGACCCCTGTTAAGAGCAGAATGCACATAAATAAAAATAAAAAAAACAGCAGACTAGAATGGGAAGACAAAGCTTGGATTCAGGATGTTTAAAAAATTACAACAGAAGAACTGTATTGTGCCTCATCTTAGTAACTAGGCAGTTAAAGAGCCTCCAATGCCATTAGGACAAGTTTGAAAAAATATATTTCGCACCAATTAAGCTTATATTTCATATTCCTTTCTGAAATTACCACTATTATTCTTTAATTATAAGGGCATTTACAGGAAAACAGGAGATCTAGTAATCATTTCTGCTCTGGCTGCTTGACTATACTTGCAATCACAATTCTGTTTACGACGCAATCTGTAGGGCTGTAGGTACGTATGATGTCATAAATAGGGGAACTGTGATGTAACTGGTGGACAAGCAGCAAGAGCAGATAATGTCTATGGATTTTTAAAAATGTTTCCCATAAGCTTAGAGGTGTGCAAAAAAAAGATTTTTTCCAGTAGAATTTCAGCGAAAGTCAGATTTTCACTTCCGCGGAAGTGCAGAAACCAAATTAGCAAGTTTTGCAGAAATTCCAACTTAGAACAGTGGAATCAAAATTTAAATCGCTGATTATTTTATTAAACTGCAGGGGAGAAAGTCCACAGAACTGATCACTGAACTGCAGAATAATTACACGTATTGTGGAAAAACTAATCAAACTGCAGAAAAGAAATCCACAAAACTGTTATTCTGCAGTTCATGTGTATTTTTATGCAGTTCAGCCAAAATATTCTGTAGAGCATGGCAAAAATCCATCGAACGCATTCGGAAAATTCCGATCTTGTCAATGGTGAAAATTTGGAAAATTCTACAAAATTTCCACTTTTTCGTGGAAGTTCTGCGAAAGCAGAATTTGCAACTTTTGCCCACCTCTAGTTTATCTGCTAGTCTCCCTGGGTGCCCCCTTCTGACCCCCCCAAGTCCAGTCACTTGGCTACTCCAGGGCTTACCTTACACTGACATCCTTGGCCACAGGACTGTGGTGGTGCCCAATCACCGGTGTGGGGCCTGCATTCTGCTGACTTGGGTGTTTTTCCTCCTGGTTTTCACCCTGGGCCCGCAGAGGTGTAATGGGTGCGATTAGTGAGCTCAACTTCCATGGAGACATCCCTGGCATCCTGAACATGGGTTCGGTTCCCCTTCCCTGCGTAGTGGCATCAAAAGTGCTGCCACCCAGCCACTGCTAGGTATTAGTTAAGCAGTGCACTACACAAACCTCCCTCCTCAAGGAAGGACAGCTGTCCTAGGGATCCTCAATCCTTTCTATTGCCACTGGCCCCTGAGCAATACAAGACCATTCCCAGGCCCTCGGTCACCGATGAGTGCCCTCTTTACCAAGTATCCCAACTTTGTCACATCACTTCTCCAGCTCCAGGACTTTCCTTGTGCCCCCAGATGCCCCATAGTGAGACCAAATCTGTGATCATTTGGAACAGCCTGGTGGCCCACAGCACTTGGAGAGGGTCCTATGGGATACTATCATTATCCTGCTGCCTTGATGGTTCTTTGCTACCATTTTTACATTTTTACTCCTTCCCCTCAAAGGCAGTGGAGTCAACATGCACATGTATGCATGCATACAACAGGCATGCACATTTGCAAGCTGACACACTCCCAACCCTAACTTGGTGGACAATATGATGTCTCCTGCACTACTGTGGAGGGGCATTCATATATAGGCAAAGGCAGCTGCCCTCTCCTCTAGCCAGCCACTTACCACCCAGGCTCATTTCAAAATCCAAGCCATTGGCACTGCCAGTGGTAGCACTACCACTGCACCAATGGGTCAGCTAATCCAAACCAGCTTTTTGCTATAGAACTCCAGTCTGCTTCATGCCAATGCCTTCTTATAATTCAGAAAGCATACAGTATGCTGGGCAGCAGTGCATCAATTTGGGCACTAGATTCTGGGGTGAACTTTGGAGGCTGGTGCTTGGGTGACTGGCTGCAAGAGATGCTGCTGATTGTGGCACATCCCAGCAGGGGATGGCCTGATGTACATTCTGTAGCCACAGTGACTCCAAGCAGTAGGTCATGCAGCTTGCTACTCTAATAAAAGGATAGCAGTATGTGCAAGAGATGATGCCAAATGCAATGCATCCCAGCATGAGAGGGTCTGGTGTACATTCTGCAGCCACAATAACCCTAAGCAGAGGGCCACGGAGCTTGCTACTCCATTAATAGGATAGCAGCATGTGCAAGAGATGCTGCCAATTGCACTGTTCTGCAGCTGTTGTGACCCACTTCATTGGACCAGGGAGCATGGACCGCCATTAGGAGGATAGCAGGAAATGCAAAAGCCAGCTCCAAGAGGTCTTGCAAGCCTTAGCTCAGTTGATAGAAGGGCTCTGATGGAGAAACAGGGAAAAACTAAAGAACCCCTATTGCCTTCAGAATGACAACTACTGGCACAACCTGACTTCCCTACATGGATCTTCACTGTCTGTGATGAGGAATGACAGGGCTGGTGGTTGTCTTGAGTAGATGAGGTGGGGTGGTTGGAGGTCAGCATGGGGCAAATGAAGAAGAGATTACAAAATAAGCATGTGTGTGGTCTGGAACACTTTGGGGGCAGGCTACAGGTATAAAAGCACCTAAATTGTTAAGGTCTGGGGGGTGAGTTACTGGTGGGGAGGACTGCATGTTTTCTGCCTTTTTTATTATTTCAAAAAAAGGCATAATAACCCTGTACAGCTTCACATTACCAGTTCATTAAGTTACCCCCACACCATCATACATTGGTTGCTTACACAGTATAGATATTTACTGTATCTTTCTATCTATATTGATACCCAATTGAGATGCAGTTTCTTACTTCTAGTGGGGTCCTGCTTCTACACATTTCCACAGCTGGGTGGCCCACAGCACTGGGAGGTTAATACAACTGCCCAAAATTACAGAGTGAGAATTTGGCTCTAGCTGGGCAGTTGGGCCCGAGATCTCCTGGTTTCCATGTCACTGCTCAACCCACTAGATCATACTTCCTTCTAGTATTCTAACACTCTCTTACCACACTGCCTCAGAATTCGTATTGGTTAGAGCGTAAGCTTGGGAACCAGTAGCTTAGTTTAAAGTGATGCACATTGGGAAGAGGAACCCAAGAGTGCAATATGTAATGGATGCAAGGGTGCTGGAAAGCACCACCGAGGAAAAGGGTCTGTGGGTCATAATATGGAAGAGCCTAAAAACAGTACAATGTATTACAGCAGTTTACAAGGCAAAAAGAATGTTGAGGCAATTCTCCCATTTGTACTGGTCACTGGTGTTACCGCAGCTGGAACACTGTGCTAGGTACTGAAATCTGCACATGAAGAGAGACTGTGCCAAAGAGGAAGCAGTACAGTGCAGGGCAACCAAGATAGTCTATGGAATAGGGGACAAGACATACAGTACAAGGAGTAGTTATAGGACATGAACATGGACACCCTTGAGAAAATAATGAAAGGGGTGACATGATCAAAGTCAAAGTCAAAAGTCAAAGTCAACTTTATTTAAAAAGACGCCCAATCCCGAAGGCTCTGGGCGCCGTACAAAACCTTTACAGTTTATCATACTGTATACATTCGAATTAAAATCACAAACATATAACTTAAACCCCAAAAGCCAAGACATACAAGTACTTGCACAGGAGAAATAGGGTGAATGTCAAGGAAATTCTCTACTTGAGTTCAACTACTGGGATGAGAGGGAACTCATACTCACAGGGAGGGGGGCAAAATGGACATCTATAAGCACTTTTTCACATATAGAGTAGTGGGCAATGAACAAGTTACTGGAGGTAGTGGTATGGGACAGATCAGTAAAGAGCTTCAAATAAGTATGGAACAGTCATATGGGGTTAGTTAGAAAAGGGGGGGCAAAACAAAGGGGAGGGGTGGCCACAACAGCCACTGCAGAATAGGTAGGTAGGGTGAACAGACAGGATGGGCTGACAGGCCTTTTGCTATCACTGTCTATGTATCTATGGTTCAAAACTTGCTAAAGCCAAATACTCATTGATTGACCAGTGCTTCAATCCACCCAGTCATGGGAATAGGTTGAAACAGGAAATCTCTGGAAAAAATGAGATATTGCTAGGGCTTTTTCATCTGTGGTGCTTTCCAGCACACCTGCATCCATTTCAATGTGTCAAAATTGGACATACAGTTTTCATTGCAAGAGAGGTATCGATGGGGGTGCCCCAGGGATCTATCCTTGGGCCCTACTCTTCAGTGTCTTCCTAAATGACCTCCACACTGCCTGCAAAAATAAACTGATACTCTATGCTGACAACGCAGTGCTCCTGGGAAGTAGCACATCCCTTGCTAGTCTGCAAACTGAGCTTCAGGCATCCTTCTCCTCATCGGAGACATGGTTCTGCAGACATAAGCTGCTACTGAATTATGAAAAGACCAAGGCCATGCTTATTACCAGTACACACAAAAAAATCAAACTAAACCCCCTCATCATTACAAACTCCAGCAGTGAGCCACTGGAACAAGTCTGCATGTTCAGATATCTAGGGATCACACTGGATGAAACCCTAACTTTTGTTCAACATATTGACTTCCTGGTCAAGACAGTCAGCATTAAGATTGGTGTCCTTTACAGGCATAAGAAATTTCTATCGCTGGGGCCCTCCGCCTTGCAGTACACAGCTCCATTTTATCACATATCTACCATGGAATAGTGATATATGGGGCGGCAATGGACACTGCATTGAAACGGATACAGATGGCTCTAAACAAGGCCTGTAGGCTAGGCCTTGATTTACAGCATGATACACACACATGTACACTGTATGAACTCACAAATTGGCTATCCCTTAAAAACAGGGTCATTCATCAGACATGCACCCTAGGGAAAAAAGCACTTATGGGGAAAACTCCACCCTGCATTGGCAATCTGGTAGTGGCTGCAAAGCACTCGACATGCCACTAGGGGGAGGACAAAAGAGGCCCTATCCATCCCCTTCCACCGTACCTCGCTCGGGCAATGGGCATTTGCCTACCATGCTCCCTTGTGACTGAATGAATTACCTGAGTACCTCCTTGCCACCACCTGTCTAGCCAAATTCAAAACTAACCTCAAACATCTAAGTACAATCTCTAAATGTTCCTGCAAATAATCTTGAGTATCTCAATCCTCTGCCATTCCATGATTGATGCAGCACTTGTCTCCCCTCATCTCATGCCCCCCTGGCTGCACTTTAAGACAAGGCACCCCACAGTCAACCCTTATCACCGACCTATTGCTTTACTACCTTCCTGACCATTCCCCCTCCCCCATACCTGATGACAAGGTTCCTAGTGGCTGCACCATTCTCTGCCTCTATAACTGTACACATGTTACCCAGCACTTTACCTTGTATCTTACAATGTTTTTGTGCATGTGTTAAACAGGGTGGTGTTTTTGTATGTTCTTCTCTTGATTTCTACTTTGTACCTTGTCTTGTCACTGATGTGGAACCTTTGTCAAAGAGCTTGGGCTCAAAGGTATCTTCCGAACCAATACAATTGAAAACTGAATTACTGTTAAGCAGGGTTAGCCTACACAAAAATTTGTGAAATAAAAAAAATATATTTAACATTCATTTTCAAAGGGTAAGTCTCTTACTTTGCTGATCCAAGTTGTGGAGCTAATCCTCGAAGTTGAGATGAAGGAATGGCTGAAAATAAAAATAATAAAATAGACAACACCAAGGACTAAGGGGGATCTCAACTACATGTAAATCAGATATAATAATACATAGGGGATATGACATGGCCTGACTGAAGATATCATATTTATCTTCACCAGAGGCCAATGATATCATGATATCTCATGAGTGGCGAAGCCACGAGTGAGATATCTTGATGTCATTGGCCTCGAGTGAAGATAAATATGATATCTTCAGTAAGGCCATGTCATGTTCTGTTTATACAACTTATGAGCCAGGCCCCCAACACGACCCCCAGATATGTTTTGGAGCACCTTCCATCCCAAGACAAGGTACCAAATCTGGGACTTAAAACAATAGTGTAGATATTTACTAGGTAGAACTAGCAGTGCCCCACCCTCCCCATGGCTCTTGTCCTGCCATAAGTGATAAAAACATAGTCATTAAAAGTTATCTAGTTGATCCTGCAGTTTACCTTTTGTCTCACCAAAACAGTTTCATTTGTGATGTCCTAGACATGGAATGCAGCGTGACCGAGTAATATAGTAAATTGACTAACTCACAGACATTTAAAATGATCTCAGTGGAAATTGTTATAAATCCCCTTCGTTTTTACTGATGTTGCTGGGCTTTGTTAGAAAGAAGTTGCTGACAGTAAAAAGAGAGAGATCCTGCCGTTTTAGCCTTGCCTCACCAAAAGTGTTTAATTTTTGATGTGCTACATTTTCAGCCTGACCGAGCACTAGCAAGAGAGTACATTGACTACCTCAGAGACTTTTAAAATAAGATATTCGCACTGTTTTTATTGACTTTGCTGGCTTTTGTTAAAAAAAGCTACTGAGAGTAGAGAGAGAGAGAGAGATGACAAACATGCTGGCAGCTTCAGAGAAATGAAAGTTACTTAGCGGCGGGTATTGGTGTAACAACACTGCGCTGGTGCTCCACGCTTCTCTGAAGCTGCCGACATGTCCTCTCTTTCTGAATGCGTCTTCTTATAATCTCCCAAATTTATGCCCCACTAATGGAAAAGCCAGAAATCTGTGGTACACCCCGGTAGCAGTAGCTTTTATAAACGGCTACTGCAGCCACACAGAAACAGAGACCGAATCCAGGGACTCTGGATGTCCACCCAACCACAAAATCCTGGACTACCCCAGGCACAACCCAAGGAGAAGCACCTGTTCACTGAGAGACATTCCTAGGAGAGGGTTCGGGGAGCTCAGGAGGCAACCCTCCAGCTGATACAATAGAACGCCTCCCGGGAAGCCAAGAAAGGGAAACCCTGGGCAGGAAGGTGAGCCGAGCTCCAGGACAGATGGCCCACAAAATAATCCACCAGCAGTTAGGCTCCATCTATCCATTGGAAAGCTCCAAGAGGCACAGAAAACACTGGAAGGAATCTGCAGAAACAATTTGAGCGACGGAGCTTCTGGGCTTTCCAAAGTTCCATGCTGCACTACTCTGCTCCAGGCTCAGTCCCTGGATTCAGTCTCTGTTTTCTGTGTGGCTGCAGTAGCTGTTTATAAAAGCTACGGCTAGCAGGGTGTGCTGCACAGATTTCTGGCTTTCCCTTAGCGGGGCATAAATTTGGGAGATTATAAGAAGACTGTACTAGAGAGAGGGAGACGACATGTCAGCAGCTGGAGAAGTGAAAGTGAGTGCGACTTGTGCTTCACTTTCACTTCTTCTGGAAGCTGCCGACATGCCGCCCTCTCTCTAGTCTTAGTATTTTTTCAACAAAGTCCAGGAAAGTGAATGAAACCAGTGTGAATATGTTATTTTTAAATGTATTTGAGGTAGTCAATGTACTCTCTTTGGGCGCTCGGTCACGCTGAAAATGTAGCGTATCAGAAATTAAACACTGTTGTGAGACAAGGATAAAACAGCTGGATCAACCAGATAAGTGTGTTTTAATTACTAATTGTGTGAAACTGATAGCAAATGTAAGAGTCATGATGGTGGGGTTCAGGTGCTTGAGAGGCAGAGCTTTACAACAGCTGAGCTTTATGAGGGGCCAGTAGGATTTATTGGAGATGACTACAGAACAGGATGACATATAGGAATGTTAAAGATATCATGATGACATATAGGAACATGAAGATATCAATGTTATCTTCACTGGCTTCTTAAGATATCACTTTTTATACTGATGTTTATCCCAGCACATAAGTTGTATAATATAGTTATCTGATGGGTATGGATTTATGTCTTTTAAGACCTGTAAAATAAGACATATATTAGATAAAGATTCTGGGGAAAACAGTTTAGAAAAAAACAGCAGATGGAGTGGTGGTGCAGAGGGTAGCACATTGCATTACCATGTGGGAGACCTGCTAGGATTCAAGTCAGGATGACTCTGGGGAGAAGACAATAAAAGGAGAAATAATGTTGTAACACAAAAGCTGTTTATTTGCAGTGACCATTCATAACTGCGTGCTCTGGGGCACTTTGAAGCAGGCCACAAAAGTATTTAATCTTGGAAAGGAACATTGAGAAATAAAAAAAAGTACTGTCTAGTAAATTGTAACATCTGAAACATCTTATTTATTGAAGCACATGCTGAAGTGCAGAGTTGCTCTTTAACATCAACAGGACACAAATTAAGAACCAATTAATAATAAAACCAGACTCCCAACCAAAAATGCATTAGCTAAACATACAGTATGTGGTAGAAGGCACACACTTAAGGAAGCAAGAACAAATGACCAACACAACAGTACAACTAGTAAGGATTAAGCCATAAGAAAGGATGGGTCTACTGTGGAATCAATCCATGATTGGGGGGAGGGGGGCTTGCAGCTGAAGGCTGAGTACCTCCAGTGACCCAACTATGGATTAATTCCCACAGTAGACCCATCCTTTCAAGTGGCTTAATCCTCTTGTAACAAGGCAATGATTGTATGACTAATATTCTCTGAATAAATGAGAACAGACTGATTTAGTTTTGGAATGCTTTATGATGAGCTGTTAAACATGGTGTACACACAGTACACAACAATTGGAACACACCTATTGGAAATATCATGGCTGCTATTTAACTTTTGCAAAAAATAGCTTTCATTACAAGCTTTAAGCTTTCTAACATTGAAACATATTTTAAAACAAAAATGTTCAGTTAACTTTCTACGCTAGGTTCTTCGAATTTCATCTATGTGTATTACAAGATATGGTTTGCACTGCATGATGGGAGCATGCCATTGAAGATCTTCATGTTTTGTTACTGCAGTTTCCTTGGTAGGCCAATAGATGGCTGTGAAACAATGCTAGCAACACAGCACAGCACTCTTTTTCCAAATGTACTGAATTGAGCCAATCTGAAATACATTTTCATAGCCCAAGTACTATGTTTCTTAGAATTAGCTTACCTTTTTTCCTCTCTAAATTGTCTAGCTCAGCAGGAGATAGAACAACATGATGTTTACTGCTCTCACCTTTCAAATACTTGTTTCGGCTAGTATTGCTAGTCTCTTTCTTTGATTTCCTTTTGGCTTTCTCACTTTATTTTTCATTTCACTCACAGATGTAGCCTCTTTCTTCGATCTTACTTTGTTAATCTCACTGCCTTTGTTAATTTTGCTTTCTGTTATAGAAGGTGCAGGTTCATCTTTACCATACTGTGTATTTCCAAGCTAGTGATGCGCACTACTCCACACACACAAAAGTTGACATTAAAATTATGCGTTGATCTCCTTCTGTGCTTCACTTGTGAAAGGTGATCCACTGGGTGGGTGGCAAAATCAGGGAATTCTGCTGTTTTATGATGGCTGTGAAATGATGCTAGCAGCACAGCATTGTTTCACAGTCATCTGTTGGGCTGCCATGGGAACTGCACTTGAACAAAAATTGCTGGAGCAAGCAGAAACAGCAAAATATTTGCATACTGTTTTTACTTGTATACTACTTTTGCCTATGGTGGATTTTCAAGGTACTACATCACAGATCATGGTCTACTTGGGAATTAGACCATGGTTGATGAAGTACCACCTGTTATATTTAGGCCAACAGAAATTCAATATTTCAGTGTGCAGATTTATGCCATGTTACAAACAGAATTGTTTCTATTGTACTTTCAGTGATAAGAAACTGTACGTCAGCTGGATATGGAATACACCCTAAAATTCAAACTTAGCAAAATACCATTTATATAAATAGCCAAATGGAGTATTAGTGTAAGGCATGCTTTTCAGAAACAGTAAAATTACATCAAGCAAACAGAAGCAGGCATTCCACAACTATACACAAAAGCAATATTTTCACTATCAACAAAAGTATAACAAACTACATGGATCCCAGCTTTTTATACTATTTAAAGTAATGCATTTACACATGCAAGTTAATTAAATCACAGCACAGCCCCACACCCAGGCCACACACACACACACACACACACACACACACACATATTCAAGCACTCCAGCAGTTAGGAAAAACACACCGTAAAAACACTTTATGCATTCAAGATGAGAGACTCTACATAACAGATTCAGTTTGAAAGTATGTTTTTTTTAACATACCTATAACTTGTGAAGCTAATCCATGTAATCTCCTAGCCCTCAGAATTCAAAACATAGATGAAACTCAACTTCTTGAAAATGCCTCAAAGGATTTTGGGAGATCACATGTCTCTTGGGAATGCCTCCAAGTTGATTTTGGGAGTTGCAGTTTTCTTATATGCAGATATTTAAAGTAATAGAAAAATATTGATAGATTAGTTTAAAACAAGTGCCCTATACATTACAGAAAATAAAGGGGGCTGCAAAGGATCCATACAGGAGTGCTCTGTCAGAGAACTCACTTGTTTGACCATTTTATTTATCCAGGATAGTCAAACTGAGGCATTTTCAGCTTCTCATAGGGGAAGCTGGAAGAGGCAGCTGTAGTCTTCAGATATGATTCAGTGAATATTCAAACAAACTGTACTTTAGGTGAATGCAGATCTACTTCTAATCTTCATTTAGTAATAATTTACAGTTAAACAAAGTTTATTGAATACTTCTTAGAATTTAGTATTCTTAGAGGCTGTATTATTCTGTTGATGACTAAAGATGAATAGAAATTATTAAAATGAGTCTTTAAAGACACATTAATGACAGCTTTAATACTAAATTTAGTATTTGACTTTGGTAAGGGCAGATAAGGTATGATCAGACATCTTGAAATAAAGGTAAAAATAGGTAAGTATAAGGAACTTTTAGTACTGTGAGTAGAGATACATAGCGGAGAGATACAAAGGGTACAATACAGCATAGGAGTAAAGAAAGTTAAGTTTTAGTGGAAAATATAGAGTTAAAGAGCAACTCTGTATTATAATAAAAAGCTTAAAAACATTGCATTTATGCCAGTTGAGTTTTAACTTTATTGTTTTATATTTATTGTTTTTTTTTTACTTTCCCAGGCTGTTGGTTTACTAAATATAAATGCAGCACTTATTTCACTAAGTCTTTAAAATGTATCTGACTCTCCCCTGCTAACTGCACAACTGCTGTTTGTGGCTAGCCTAGTGATGCTGGGTGCCTTAACTCCTACCACGCCAGTGACCCGGGTTCTGGAATGGGCCATGGTCACTGGGAGCCGGCAGGGGGGAGGAGAGAGGGAGCAGGATTGAGCAGGTGCAAGGCAAGCTCTCATCTCCTAAGGAGGGATCCTATCACCCCCTGTAGTTCCACTGCTACTAGGTGGAGGCCTGATGGTAGCATAGGTGGCTTGGCAGCATGGAGAGGGAGGGTGCTATGGGAATGCTGCATAAGCATGCCTCCAAGTGTGCGTGTGCAGCTGCAGCATGGGGTAGGGTAAATGGGGGCATGGAAAAAATGGGGAGAAAAGAAGATTAAAAAAAACAACTGCTGTTTGTGACATCATAGTCTGTCATGGTGAGCACTATGATTTCATAAACAAATGCACTGTGAGGGTAACAGGGGAGATGTAAATATTTTCCAATGTTTTCTATACAGTCTTTAGATATAGACTACCAATGTGCTGTAAATCTTGGAAAGGAACATGGAAAAAAAATGTACTCTCTAGTAAAATGTAGCAGATAAAACATCTTATTTATGAAAGCATCTTCTCAAGTACAGAGTTGCTGTTTAACGCCAAAGTAATGAAAACATAGATATAGCAACAAAGGATAAAATAAAACAAAACAAAACAAAACAAATAAAAACAGATAGGAAACAGGAGCTGCTTTCCTCATGCCCCAACATAGCAGCTGTGCTCCCCCACTCTCACAACACAGAAGCTGTTATCCCAATGCCTCAACACAGGAGCTGCACTCCGCCTCCACCCTCCCAACACAGGAGCTGCATTCCCCGGCCCCAATGTAGGATCTATTGTCTTGTGGCCCTCAAAAACCCAGGGGCAGTGCTCCCCCCTAGACAGGAGCTGTGCTCCCCCCAACACACACACACACACACACACACACACACACACACACATGGGAGCTGTGTTTTCCCTACCCACACACACACAGAAGCTGTGCATCCTCCTCACCCACACGTACACAGAAACTATGCTTCCCATGCAGCCACACACACAGAAGCTGTGCTCCCCCCCAGCCACACGCACACAGAAGCTATTCATCCCTCCACTCACACACACAGGAGCTGCACTCCTGAGCTTGGCTCCATCTCCCTGCCTATGCTTCTCATCCCACTCAATAATGGAGAATGACTGACTTCCTTACCAAGCTGGCCACCCACTCTTTCATCAGTCCACCAAACAAACCAAAATTCCAGGAGTCCGCCAACCTTTGTGTCGCTGATCTTGCTTCACCATTTCATTCTTCATATCTGAAATGGCCTTGCAAAATAACAGTGATAATGATAGTCACTGTTAACATTTGTACTCAGACAATCAGCATGACCTTTTGTGAGCTTCCTGGCGGAAGTCCCGTCTACTCCCTTCTGCTCTTCATTGGCTGCTCCTGGGAGAGAAAGGTTGTCAATCACCCCTATACCAGACAGCTGACAACACAGAAATCCATTGCTGAGTGAAAGACTGTGATCATCTTGGTGGTGGCGGATGTGTTCTGTCCAGAAACTGCATCTGGTCATTCAGGGGTGTAAAAATAAAACTCCATCAAAAAAAAACTCCCTAGCATCCAGTGGCAAACACCTCTCTCATCCCATTCCATGTAAATTAAGCCACTGGTGTCCAGCAGCACCTCCTGACTCTCCCCATCCAATATTTCAAAAAAGCAGTCACTGCTGTCCAGTGTCACCTACTACCCTGTAACAGACATGGACACCCCTTTACAGTCAACCTACCCAATATAGTTCAAGTAGAAGGCCTTACCTGAGCACAAGGGAGGTAGAGGTAGGAGTATCAAAGGGATGTCGTCTGCCACACCAGTAAAAAAAGAATAGAAAGGGGGTCACAAAGGATCTGTAGCACTTAGGGAGTAAAACAGGGTGTGAAGAATGGATTAGGTTAAAAAAGTATACTCATTTGATGATGAAGAAGTCCATGTCCAGTCCAACTGTAAAATAAAGGAAAAAATCAGTTAACGGGGGAAAACACAGTAGTAGCAGAAGCAGAGACGAAAGGTATTGTGGTTTTGGAGGTGGGCTCAGCAAAACTCCTTGGTTCCCATTGGCAAACAATTGGCCAGTATTTTACTTGGTAGCCCAGGTGGGCTAGTGAGGGCTCTTTGGGGCTAGTAGGCCATTTGGTAAAATGAAAAAAATTTGGTTGCCGTGTGGGCTTGATATGCCCGGGGATGGGGGGGCACTATGTAAATTTAGCCCTGGAGGTTTATCTCACTAGTGGTTGAGGCCAGCAGTTCTTTAAAATAAATGATTACCCTTCCCTGGGGTCTGGTGGGGCTCCCTGAACCCTAGCATAGTGTAGATGCTGATATGTTGAGTGGCAAGGAGGACGACAGGTTGGGGCTGCAGCTGCAGCCAGCCCCATACCATGGTCACGCTAGAAGTGAAAGTGCCTGCAGGCACTTACAATACCCAGTCCATACAGAACTAAGGCTGTGGCCTACTTGATGATGGTGGGAGAGGGAGAGAAAGGAGCTAGCATGAGGTGGAAGAGACAATTGATGGAAATGCCTTATTTTAAATTGTAAAAGCTTTATGGAAGCAGGCAGGCCTAAGCGGTCATCAAGAACAGTAACAGATTAGCCACCCGCAGCCATGTGCAAGGCCAATGAGTGGATGAAAAGGAGACGGGGAGACTAGAATGCATATGAGGAGGTGGGAGTCAGCCCAAAGATAGCTGCATGAGTGCCACAACAAAAGCCAAGGAAGCATAAATAAATAAATTAGTTAATAAAAATATATTAATAACTGGTTACCTGGATGGGGTGGCAAGCAGTCCTCCAGGAAAAGCAAGCTAGGCCATATTACTCTGCTGACTGGCACCAACGTCAACAGCAGGAGGCGGATCAGCCAGATAGAAACATACATAGAAACATAGAATTTGACGGCAGATAAGGACCGCTTGGCCCACCCAGTCTGCCCATTTCCCTGCCTACTGGATAAGCTGCAGATCCTAGTTAACCAGCAGCCTACTTCTTCCTACCCCACCCCCTAGAATTGCCTTATGACTGTCCCATGCATGCTTGAATTCCACCACTGTTTTTGACTCCACGACCTCCTCTGGAAGGCCGTTCCATGCATTCACAACCCTCTCTGTGAAAAAATACTTCCTTAAATTACCTCTGAGCCGCCCCCTCTATCTTCAAATTGTGCCCCCTTGTTCTTGCACACCTCTTTTTTTGAAAGATGCTACCCTCTTGGACTTTGTTGATTCCCTTGAGGTACTTGAAAGTTTCTATCATGTCCCCCCTCTCCCTCCTTTCCTCGAGGCTATACATATTAAGCTCCTTAAGTCTCTCTCTTCATATGTCTTCCGGTGCAGACCCTGCACCATTTTAGTTGCCCTCCTCTGGACAGCTTCCATCCTGTCTATGTCTTTGCAAGACTGGGTCTCCAGAACTGCACGCAGTACTCCAGATGGGGTCTGACCAGCTGTCTGTACAGAGGGATAATAACTTCCTGTTTTCTACTGGTGATGCCTTTCCCTATGCATCCCAGTATCCCCCAACCCTCCTTGCTGCCCTCTCACATTGCTTGCCCACCTTTAGGTCATCTGATATGACACCCCAGGTCCCTTTCCATTTTTGTTGTTGTTAGTATCTCACCCCCCATTGTGTACTCTTCCCCTGGGTTTTTGTTTCCCAGGTGCATTACCTTGCACTTCTTAGCATTGAATCTAAGCTGCCATACATTTGACCATTCCTCTAGCCTTGCCAAGTCCCTTCTCATCCTTTCCACCCCACCTTGTGCATCAACTGTGTTGCAGATCTTTGTGTCATCTGCAAAGAGACATACTTTTCCTTCCAGTCCCTCTGCAATGCCGCTTATAAATACTAATACTTAACCCTGCGGTACCCCACTAGTAACCCCCCTTTCTTCAGAGTGGACTCCATTTACTATTACTCTCTGTGTCCTATTCTCCAGCCAATTCTTTACCCAGGCTGTCATCTTGGGACCCACTCCCAGGCTAGCTAACTTGTATATTAATCTTGTGTGGGACTGTGTCAAATGCCTTGCTAAAGTCTAGGTAGGCCATGTCCACAGCCCCTCCCTGATCTACTACTTTGGTCACCCAGTCAAAGAAATCTATCAGATTTGTCTGGCATGAACTTCCTGCTGTGAATCCATGCTGCCTTGGGTCCTGTGCCCCTCTGGCCTCTAGATACTCGACAATTCTTTCCTTCAGAAGTGATTCCATCATTTTCCCTACCACTGAGGTTAAACTAACAGGTCTGTAGCTTCCTGCTTCTGCCTTGCTCCCACTTTTGTGAAGGAGAATCACATCTGCCCTCCTCCAGTCCTCGGGTACCACCCCATCCTCCCATGATTTGTTAAACAGGGTAGTCAGTGGTGTCACTAATTCTACCCTTAGTTCTTTTAGAATTCTGGGATGAATCCCATCAGGCCCCATTGCTTTGACCACCTTCAGTTTTAAGAGTCCTTTCAGAACCCTTTCTTCTGTAAATGGGCTGGTATCAACTTCTGTATCCAGAGTGTTTCTGCTGTTTGTTTTAGGTACCTCCCCCTCTTCCTTTGTAAATACTGAGCAAAAATATATGTTTAGTATCTCTGCCTTTTCACAGTCACCCTCTGCCCACCCTCCCTCCCCTTTATTAAGCCTCACTATCCCTCCCTTGGTCTTCCTTCGCTCTCTGATGTAGCTATAAAGGTTTTATCCCTCTTCTTAACTGATTGGCTATCTTTTCCTCGGTTTGGGCCTTTGCTGTTCTGACTGCCTTCCCAGCTTCCTTTTGCTTTAACTGATACAGTTCTCTGTCCTGCTCCTTCTGTGATTCCTTGTACTTCCTAGATGCTTTTTTTCTCTTGAACCTTCACTGCCACTTCCTTTGAGAACCATAGTGGTTTTTACATCATTTCGTTTTGTTTATTTGCTTCACACAAAGGCTTGTTACCTCTGTGATGGTGGTTTTTATTATTCCCCATTGTTCTTCCACCCCTCCTTCCTCCCCGTTTGCTAGTGCATTCCGTAGGCACTCACCCATTTTGGCAAAGTCAGCCCTCCTAAAGTCCAGTACCTTTGCCTTTGTATGGCTTGACTCTATTGCTGTGTTTATTGTGAACCATACTGTTCGATGGTCGCTAGTTCCCAGATGGCTACCTACTTCTACGTCTGTGATCCTGTCTTCATCTCCATTTGAGAGAACCAGGTCTAAGGTTGCTCCCTCTTGAGTGGGCTCCAATACTAGTTGTCTAAGGCATGCCCCCTGTAGGGCATCTAGAATAACCCCACTCTTCAAAGTGGCTGCTGCAACTGCACTCCAGTTAACATCTGGCAAAGATAGCAAAGAAAAGTTAAAACAGCAGTTTTTATTATTTAAAAACTCTGTAAACTCACTCAACTGCTGTACGAGTGTTCTAAATAGCTTGCTTTAATGGAACTGCTATATTCCACATAGTTTCTATTTCTCAAGTAATGTAATGCCTACAAGGTGCATACAATCTCACCAGGTCTGCCATTTGTACTGCTGCTTGGTAGAGATGTCTCCTGCTGGCAGTGCCTCTAGTAGGCTCACTTGAATATGACGCATCTCATGTTCCTATCTCTGATGTACAAATCACATCTTCAAGCTCATTCATGGTTTGTAGCAGGAGACTGCTGTCAGTTCAAAAGGGAGGCAGCTGCCTCATTTTCCAGTAGTTCCTCAGAAAGCTCTGAGTACATGCCATCGCTGTTACTGATCATAGCATTTAAAATATAGGTCCATAGTTCAGAACATCAAATAAAGGAGTCAATAACTTCATAAACTACACACAATCAAGCTAATTACAAATTCACTGCAATCTTGTCCCTAGTGCATAATCCAAGATAGAACAGTTTACGGGCAATAACACTGTCATTTCTAAATTACTCTTCATTTGTGATGGTATTCCTAAACAAGGGACATAACCAAAATAGTGGCCATCAGGAATGACAAATAAAGTTTTGTGGCTTTAATCAGTGTCTGAGGTGCAGCCTGTACTGACATGTCACAGATCTGCAAAATAACTCAGACAACTCATTCCTTTCCTGCATAAACCTACAAAAAATATATAAATAAAAACCACAGAGTCATTACTATATGTGCATAAACACATTCCAAACATTGACTATGCTTAGAGAGGGCATAACTTTTGGTTGCAGAGCACAAGGAAGGAGGAGAGAAGATCATGCTGGCAGCATGTCAATCAATCCTTCAGGGGCGAGTGGGTCAAGCTTACATGCAATGCACACATCTCCAGCACAGTGTGTTAAAATGACAGTGGGTCGATTTTGTGACTCAAGTCACTAATTTAAAAAAAAGTTAAAAACCAAGTTAAAAAAATCATGGAACAAATGGAGGCAACAATAATCTGCAATTGAAATGTCCACCCTTCATTCCACAACAATAAAAATAGAAGGTCAGAACTTTTCATATCCAATGAATACCGCTGCATTAATGGGATAGGCAGTATTGACTGGAGAGGGCTTTTGCATGGGCTATGCTGACAGCAATATGCAGGCTCAGGACTGGTCTGAAGGGGAACAGGTTCAGGAGTATCTGTTCTGTGGGGGGGGGATCATTTTGTTGGACATGTTGCAGGGGAAAGGTTGGAGTGCCCAAACTGATTTCCCCCTCAAACACTGGTCCCTGTGGCAACTGTTAAATGGCATCCCCAAACACACTAATGTGCCCTGGGGTGGTGGTGCTAGCTGTGAGAGAAAAGGTGGTGGAGATACTGGTCAGTAGGTGGAAACAGTAGTTCTGGGGAGGGCCCATCTGTAAGAGGGTGGTCATTAAGGGTATGCATATTTGGAGGTTTGCCCTTCTCTCCCCCACTGGGCATGCTGCTGTAGGATTTCTCTTTTACTGTGAAATGGGAAGGGGGTTCAATGCCACCACTGGAAGGGTGTGCGGTGCAGGTCCATGACTGGGATTAGGATACTGCCTGGGTATAGGGTTGCAGTACTCTGCACAGGTAGGGGAGGCACAGGCCATTGACTGGGGTGGGGGGATTCAGGCCACTGCATGGAAAAAAATAGGGGGTTGTAGACCCCTGCAAGGGGTTTCCAAGCACCCTAATAAGACACTTCAGTAGATAGCAGGGTGTGGGGGTGTTCCAGCTGTAGGGAGAGTGGTTGGCAGGGGGGCAACCAGTTGGTCAATGAGCATAAAGTGCATGCTGTGTGGGTCCAGCTGCAGGGATGATGGTCATCTGGGTAGTATGAAGCCTTGAGTGCTGTGGAGTGATCCAGCGATGTGTGCAGCATTAGGGTGTCCATGTTATTATCACATTTTGACCTTACCTACTCAAATGCCTGGTGTAGAATTTCTTTTTTACTGGATGGCAAGAGGAGTGCAAGGCCCTCCATTGGAAAGGGGGTGCCCCTGACAGATTCCTTCACTGACAGTGCCCCCTCCCACCACAGCCCTGAACACTACCTCTCTCCCTCCAAGACTCAACACTAAGCCCTCACACCACCTCCATCATCCATGTCCCCCTCCCCAGACCCCCAAAGCCCTCTCTTCTACAGATCCTTGCCACTAATACTCTCCCTCCCTCCCTCTATGGCCTCTCTGACACCTCTCTCCCTCCCTTCCTTCCCACCCCCTCAGACAACTCTCATTCCTGACCCACCAGACACATCTCTCCATGGCTCATTGGACATCCCTCCTTCACTAGTCATGTCTCCTACCCCCCCATTGATGCCTCTTACCTTGGCCTACATTTCTCCCTCATCAGCCTCCTGTATGCCCCTCTCTCCCTAGACAGCTGTCTCTTCTGTACCCCCAGACATTTCACTCCCTGGTCCCTGGAACTCCCCCTCCCTCTTGAATCTCCTGACTCCCTGTTCCTCCCTATCTCTCTCTCCTTGATCCCCTTTCTGGCCCCCTGGACTCCTCCAACCTCATCAGCCCCATGATACTCACCATACAACACTGTATGCCCCCACCTACTGAGCTCTTGTAGCTCCACTTCCTGAAACCACCATCCATCAGATTTGGGGTGGCTGGGCTTGCAAGCTTTCCAGCAGGGCTGGGAGTGGATGGCTTTGTGAGCCTGAGAGAAGAGCTGGGAGTGGGTGAGCCTGGGAGCTCAGTGCTGGAGGTGCTACAGAGTATGCTGCCAAGGATGCTGCTACTCACAAAGACCTATGTTCACAAGCAATACAGCCAGTGTGGTAGGGGATTTACAACACAGAGTAACACAGAAAAATCACACTCAGTCCTCAAAATAATTCACAAAATGAATGCATTTGAGAAAATTCTCAGTTTATTTAATGCCAAACATGCTAGCACAGAATCAAACTAGCCCCAGTGTTTTGGGTCTGTAGCATGGCCCGTCATTAGGGGCATGACCCTTCATCGGGGGTCCCCAGATGAAGGCCGTGCTACAGACCTGAAGTGTCAAGGCTAAAACTGATGCTGTGCTATCATATCATGCTTGTGTTGCTCCATGACTGAGGAGGGCCTTAGGAATCTGAGTCCTCTTAATATAGTAATATGGATGGGGAGTGGATGTGGGGGGTCCACTAGACTACAGGTCTGTGATGGCATGGGCATTAAGGGTCTGCTGACAGTTGCATGCAAATGAGCCCATAATGGGCATGCAAATAGCTCCTTAGCAATTTAGATGCCTAATGGTCTCATTTGCATGCAAGGGCTGAATATGGCCCTTAGGTGCCCTAGTGCTATCCCATTAGGGCTGCATTGTCATTTTTGGCTCCTATGGGTCATGTCCAGCCTCATGTTGTGACAACACAGAGCATAGTCACTATTCACTGTGCTGGCAATTGATTCTATAGTAAGACAGTTAGCAAGCTCAAGTTGGAGTGTTCTAACTCTCTGAATATTGCACAGAGTAGTATGTGAATTATGTGTCATGCAGCAGTCCTGCCTGTGTGGTAGTACTAGTTGTCTTTGAATATGGGGCCCACCTAGTTGTTAACCAACAGTGGCTTGATATAATCAACAAAAATCATAATTTGTACATTCATATAATCATTAAAGAGCTACAGACAAATTGGCTTTATTTGATCATCAGTAATCATCACTTGTAAATAAAGCAAGTTATTAAAGTTCACCAAAAAATGGACTTTATGTGATCATCAATAATCATCACTTGACAGTAATTCAAATCATGAAAAAAATCACCATTAAGAATTTAAAAATGTTAGTATTTTTGATGATCTGATCACCGTCCAAGAAGGTCATCAAAAATTATAAACTTGCTTGAAGATCAGATGATGATAATTGGTGAGTGGAAGTGATTGTTCATGTCAGTCAATCAAAGATAATGATTCATGATCTACCTATTTGACTGGGTAGTGGCCAGGTACACCAGATGTCAGGCCCTGATGAATACATTGTAAGACTGCCTGCTGGTGCAGCTGGTTAAGAAAACTAGTTGACAGGTGGTAATTGTTGATTTGGTGCTCATTAACTCAGACATCGTGAGTGAAGTTAGCATAGGGGAGCCACTGAGGTACAGCAATCATAACTCCATTTGATTCAGACTGGCAACTCATTGCAGCACTATCTGACCTCTAATCCCATGAATCCTTGTAAACCTTGCCTTATAAAATTAAAGTAGTAGTAAACAATCATATTTGTAAATGTTATTCGTTTTCTTGTCAACAGACAATCATTTTTGTGTAGCTGTTATGGATATCCATTTGCATTAGTTTGTTTTCAGTGTTCACAAGGGGTCTCCATTTTTTTGTTATTGAATTATCATTGTCCCTGACAGCTGAATTGGCATATGAGAAGATGATGTGTCAGCAACCTTTAGACTTCACAATATGCCTGTCTGCTTACTTACAATTCAGCAAAACAAGTTGCAGCGAGGTGTGAAATACCACATTTACCTTCATTTAGCTTTACAAACTGATTTATATGTTTTTTCCTTGAAACTGCATTCAGTCTGTGTCTTGCTAGAGAGATTTGTCATGTTCTGTGAGCTTTCAGTATAGAAATATATGGTGTAAATGGGTGCTGTGGCTTTATGTTCTCATATGCTAATGCAGCATTCAGGGACAATAAGATTTCAACAACCAGAAAATCGAGACCTCCAGGCTAGTTACATGGGCTGTCATTAATAGTGAAAACAAAGTAAAGGAAACACATATACCCCCAACAGCTACATGAAAAGAGTTATCTTTTGATAAACAGACAAACAACCTTTACAAAATATGAGTGTACTACTCCTGTAATTTGCAGACAAAGTTCGCATTTCCACCATTTGCAAAGTTCTCTTTTAAGACGAAGTACAAATTCACCTTTGGGGAGTATTTCACAAAATTGGTAACATTAGCAAAATTCTCTTGTAGAGAAGTTTGTAGACAATTCACTACTAGCACTAGTGATGCAGTGAATAAAAATTTCACTACGGAGTGCTACGGGCGATCAAACCCGCATCGCGGAGCACTTCTCAAATTTTCCCACAGAAGGCTGAAATTTGCTCTTCCACAACAACATTTTGCCTTCTGTCCATGGGCAAAATTTTGTATCAATATAAACAACTAAAGTTATAAAACTAGATCCCTGGTGGCTAGTGGTCCCTCCCCCCACCTGTCCCACATGTAATAATTATCCATGGTGGCTAGTGGTCCCTCCCCTTGACCCAGTAATCTGGGAAATGTACAGTAACCCCCCCACCTGCATCCCTCCGTACTCCTTTTCCGATTCCTGTTAAAAAAAAAATCAGTGGTGGTCTAGTGGTTTTGGTAATTAAACCCCCTCCCAATCCCCAGTTCAAAATAAATCCCTGGTGATCCAGTGCCCCACCAAAATGGAGTTCAGTTTAGAAAAATGCATTGTAATCCATCAAGAAAGGAATAACTGAGGAAGATTTATGCTTTAAATGGGGTCACTCTGAAATTTGTACAAAATGAACACAACTTAGGAGTCATAATAAATAATACTTTAACTCCACTTGATCACTGCAGAAAGGTCCCCCAGAATGTTAAAAAATAATAAATTCCATCAAAAGATCATTTATATCTAGGAATGAACATTGTCTAGTCTCCCTGTACAGGTGACTATGTGAGACCATATCTGAATTACGGGTCTCCTTTTTGGTCACCATATTTAAAGAGAGACACCAACCTGTTGGATAGTGTTCAAAGGTTAACTAGGCAGATACCAAGATTGCTGGACAAGTCCTATGCAGAAAGATTGTCTTAATTAAACTTAAATAGCTTGGAAGACAGAAGGAAGAGAGCTGACATCTTATTGTGGTTTTAAAGGACTGAAAAATAAGGATGTAAAAAGCCCAATATAATACAATGTAGCCAGTTAAAGTGAATAGCCTGTTTTCCAACATAAAATATTCACTTAACCAGGCTATTCACTAAAGTGGAGTTCAGTGTTCTGGCTTACCATTGCTACAATAAATCATAGGAAAAGTTATGCATTGTCATCGATTTAATAGTGTATATGACTTCAGTAAAAAAAAAAGCATGCAAACCTGAACGAAAATCATTCAAAACAGTGAAATAATTAAAACAGTACTCTGTAGAAGAAATTCAACACAGCTTAAATACTATATATTGTACTACTCATGTTTTAAAAAGCATTACAATTGCTGTTGTATAGAAAACATCTAAGTAATAGTTTGTTGTCTTTTTTTTTGCAATATTAGCTTTCAGGCAAATGTCTTCTAATTGATAGTATGGTTTGAAGTCATCCTCTGAAGCAGTATTCATTTCTAAAAATCATCACAGATGTCTCAGGCAACTCTACACTTCAAGTGCAGTTGTCAGCAGTTCACCCTCATCCCCCTTCTCACACTACTCATCCTCCTCCAGTAAAGTCTGTGAACCAAGAACTTGTGCAGCAAGGGTGACTTCTGGCAGGTCTGGCAAGTCAGCATTCCCTGTTTTTTCAGACACTATAAACCCCACTTTTTTGAAGCAGTTCTGAATCATTTCTTGCCTTACATCACACCAAGCCTATTGCATTAAGTGTGTGGCATCAAGGACTGTCAAACAACATGCCAGCTCATTTGGGTTTTGTTATCTCACTGGCATCATAAGAAGCAAAGCTATGATCTAACATTCTCCACTTGTACAAACCCTTGATTTTCTTAACGATGCCCTGATCCATGGGTTGGATAAGGGACGTCATACTGGGTGGCAGAAACACAATTTTTACATTTTGTAGTGTCAGGGTGGGGTGGGCATGGCAATTGTCTAAAGGAAGACAAATCCACTTCTTTTTATGTTGCATTGTGTGGTCCAGTTCCTTGGCCCATTCACTATAAAGCTCTGCAGTCATCCAGGTATTTTGATTGGCTCTGTAATGAACAGGTAGCCTAGCAACATTGACACCTTTGAAACATCGTGGATTTTTACTTTTTCTGATAACAATCAACTTCAGTTTGTCACTGCCACTCATGTTTGCATAGGCCAGTATGGCTAACCTACCTTTTGCCTTTTTTCCACCAGCTATTGATTCATTCTTGAGCGACAGGGTTCTGTTGGGTGTGGCACAGCAAAAAATGCCAGTTTCATCTGTATTATACATCAGGTCTGGGGTGTAGTCAGCAAGGATAATTGGAAGCACAGTTCTTACCCAGTCGTCTGCAAATGGAATATCAACATCTTTCTTCTCGTTCTGAGCCCATTTAAAAACTATGTTTTGGCAAGCTTAGAAACAGCACAGCCATCCATTCATTGGTTTAAAGTATGGCTTGTGTAGGGACTCAGCTAGCTTTCTTGCCTTATGTAGCAGGAGAAGGCTGGACACTGGAATATCAGAAGCTCTGGCATTCTGAAACCCAATGAACAGGGCATCATCAACTGAGTAGTCTTTATCCTCCTGTTTTCTTTTTCTGATCAGGTTTACATTCTCTGCAAGTTCAGCAAGGATTCTCTCCTGGTTTCTTTGAAGTCTGCATATAAGCAGTTCAGAGACATCCCAGTGTCGAGCGACTGACAGTGAAGTCATTCCCGGCTCGGCTAGCATTTTTATTGCTTCTACCTTTTCTATTAGAGTAAGCTCCTTGTTTCTTTTGGATGAGCTGCATGGCTTTTAGGATTCCCAGGGCTCATCACTATTTCAAAAACACCTTAAGTGTGACATCAGGAAATGGACTTTAAATGGACTTGTAATGGCCTCATCCATACTGATACAGTCTTCAGGTAACAAGGCGTAACTAATTTAACAAAGGAATTGCTAGGCAGCCCATTGAAACCCCAACTGAAATCTTGTTTGAGTCCTAAAAAAAATATTCAATTAAATGGGCTTCTTTCTTCACTTATACAGGCTGGGTTACTGTACATAGCATATATAGCAAAGGAATAGGGACTTTTGAATTTTATCCACTTAAGCAGATTATTCACTTAAGCAATTTTGACTCAAGTGGGCTTCACTGTATAAGTATTAAGGACAGACTAGCTAATTTTTTGACTCACAGCAAGCAATTAAAAATACAAAGGGGAAATACTGTACAAAGAAAAGAACTAATTCACAATGTGGGCTCTGAGATCGTAGAAAAATCTATTGCAACATCTGGTGGATATCACTGTATTTGATAAATTTAAGACAGAACTCGACAAATGCATTACAAATCTATGGGAATGATGCTCCGCACGGTGTGGAAGATAGTCTCAATGGGTAAAATGCCTTCTTCTGTCTTTTTCAGTGAGCAATACTGAGTAATAATACTGCCAACTCATTTCTTAAAAGCAGACACACTTGGGCAGAATTCCATAAAGTAGCCATGACCCACCCAACTGCCCATGTGGGGCAAGTGGGGGTGAGGAGAAGAGAAGCTATGGACAGATGTGTCATTCAGTGGCTGAAAGCCAATCAAGGCAGTCCTTCCTAAGCAAGTTAGCTGATGCCCCAGGCTGATGCACTCTAAGGCATAACTTATTACTCTATCACTGCTGTCCCAGCACAGCACTCCTTGGTGCTTCAGTTTAGAAGTGGGTTTGTCAGGTTGTTTACTGGATCAATTGTAGCACCAGTGTAGGTGTGTCCTTCTTTACTTCTGTCTGCTCAGCTTGCATAATATCAATTTGTTTGGCATTATTTGTAAGTAAGCCTTCAGGGCAATTTCCTCCTACTGCTCACTATATTTTTGTACAACATCCTGTAAGACATGGCACAAATGATTGATCTGTGACAGCGTTATTTAGGTTACATGTATTGCGTTTGCTCATGCTGCAGCTGTCAGTTCAGCTAGTGCTCGGGCTTGCTCCAATTAGTGCACAGAGCTTGTTTAATATGACATATTATATTAAATTGAAATAGACGAAACTTGAAAATGATAGACAGACAGACAGATAGAGACAAACAGACTCAGTATACAAATGAAGGTTTAGGAAATTAATGTGAGGTCTGCCGAGCTTATTCAAAGCTAGTTACAATAACCTCTCATTATAGCAGCACTGCAGCCAAGAAACAAGCTTAATGCTTTTTGGCTCATGGAACAGTTAAAGCCATCAGTGTATATGGTCACATATAAATGTTTATTTCCTTCACAGTTTTTTCATGGGGGAAAGGAGCACAAGTCTCACACCGTGTATAGACATTGTTATTTGCCCATCAAATCAAGTGCTTGCCCCATCCATCCTGGCTCTGTGAGATGAGACTATGATAAAATACTGAAATTGTTTTCTTTCCAACCATGTAAACATGTTTATAAGAGAAAAAATACCCAAACCACACATCAGTGCCTACCACAATCAAATGGCAACATTTTAAAACTGTTACCATGGAATTTGCATACTGCTATCAGTTCACCACAAGGACACAAGCTAATTAAAGCTACATGTTTCTAATTACAACAAAAATCAACCCTCTTGGAGGGTCTGAGCTCAACCCCTCCCCCCCATATTGATACCCCCTCTTGCTTTAGGTATCATCATAAGAACTGATTGCTGCATTTTTATCGACTGTAGAATTACAGAGGGAGGGGTAGTGTTGCACACCAATAACATAGGAAACATCATGCCAGACAAATTCTTGTAAACAACAGCTCAGTGGTTTGGCTGCTATATCTGCATACAGGCATTTGCAACTGTTAAGGAGATGGATCAAGAGGAGAGTCACCTCCTGTAGCAGCTGATCAACCTTATCCTACACGAGGGCGAATAAGGTGCCATCCACATTGATCAAATCTGTTGCTGCTGCTGCATGGACATAAACTTTACCTTTCTTGTCCTCTAAAACCATTACCCTTTCTTGAAACTGGGATGCTTTGAAATTCTGCAGCAGTCAAAATCCTACTTAGGTAACAAGTAACACAGATAATGACACACAGGCCAATCTTAAGTCTCCAGACACTTGATGAGCTCATACTTGGGTACCACTTTATTGTGCTCCACATATTGATCCATTTTAAGTCTATCAGGGAGACCGGTGTCCATGTAAAAACAGTAAAATTAAGACTTTTTAAGACATACAGCCAATGGAAGTGAGTCAAACACTTTCCAAAAGCTTCACAAATAAGTTCTAGTTATTCAGGCCACTTAGGACAAGATGCTCTCTCAAATGTCAGATTGAATCTTCAGTCAGCCAGCTTGGATCACTGGAGAGGGGTGGAGGAGCTGCCCCTTTGCTACCTCAGCAGGTTTCTAGCCAGCTGTGAGAAAAGCTGTTGCCTTAGAGTGAATTTGTATCTGATTAATCAGTTCTGGGAAGGTGAACTGCAATGATCCCCCAACTAATTTCCTAAAGACAGACACACTTCTGACAGATTTCCTTTATGCAATTGCACCTGTGCCAAAAAGGAGCTGTGTCCCTCAACCACCCAACTCCCACATTGGTTGGGGGGGGGAGGGGGGAGGAGATAAGAAAGTATAGACATAGGTGTCAGCCACAGATGTAACCAGGAATTTCAAATTTGCACACAGAACTGCTACACTGTTACCCCCTCCACCTGACATTGCCTCCCCTTTGATGACAGTGTGGCATCTAATCCTTGTTTCTCATGTAGACCATATCACACAGTTCACAGAATCTTACCTCACTCATTGTACTGAAACCACTTACTAGTTGATTACCTCACCCAAAACACCAAATATCAGACAGTTTCAGCACCCACTCATCTAAAATGGAACATATAAATTCCACACCAGCTGCAGACACAGATGAACAGAACCAGACTCTGGTGCAACCCTCCTGAAGTAGCAGACACATTATCAAGCCCACATACTGTACAAACCATAGACAGTCTCAGAACCTCCCCAACAGCAGACACAGATGAGCTCCATCCCAAGCACCAGGCTCTGGTTCAATCCCTCAAAAAGGCAGACACAGTATCAAGCCTACACACACATAACACAGACAGCCTCAGCACCCAACACCAGACACGAATGAAGGTCCACCCCAGCATTAGAGTTTGCTTTACCCCCAAACTGCAGAGCTCTTACCCCCCCTCAACTGGTAGCACATATTTCCCACTTGCAGCAGACACAGATGACTCACTGAAACCACCAACAGCTTAATCTCATTCAATTTCACTAAGGCACACTGACAGCAGCATGTTTGTGCCAGTGGTTGGCACCTCTACTCTGTTTCAATTGTAACAAAACAGTTTTATCATTGGTGCTGGCTGGTTACATTAAAATAATCAGACAGTGTCTGAAAGGCACAAAAAATTAAACAGGCAGCATTGGGGGGGGGTAAAATGAACTCATCATTTTTTATTTACAGTATGCTATTGAATGCAGAGCCTGGAAGCAGTACCATAGTATACTGCATAAGGTTAGGTAAAACATCTTATATTTGTATAAGAATAATCAGAGAGCCAATGCCAGGCACAAAAAAAAAAAAAAGCAGACAACCTATCTTTGTTATCATCATGCTCCTTATAATCCAGATATTTTCAAAGTAAGATAAGAATAAAGAATAATCAGGGCCCAATTCTCAAAACTCAGTGCAAGTTGCACCAAAGGTGGCTTGCAGTGATTGCCAGTGTGCCACAGACCCTGTGCCCAATTCTTTATCGGGCAGGGTCCTGGATGCAAAGTCCCATGGCTTGTGGCAACACTAGCAGTACGCCAAACAGAGGGTGCACCTGGACTGGTTACCACAAGCATACGGCAATGTGCATTAGAGACCCTGGTGGTCTAGTGGCCTTCCAAACCCTGATCCCCAGTTAAAGTAAAAGAGAAAATCCATTGTGGTCTAGTTGACCACCCCAGCCCTGACCAGCCATTAAAATGTATTATAAAATCCTTGGTATTCTAGTGGACCACCCCAGCCAGATCCTCCATTAAAATAAATCATAAATTCCCTGGTGATCTAGTGGATTGCCCTAGCCCTGATCCTCGTGACAATTAATTCTAATATCCCTGGTGGTATATTGGCCCCCTACCCTGCAGTGCCCTACCACCCCGCTCCCTCCCCATCCCGAAACCAAGATGATGTGTGGCACAGCACACTGCTCACCACTACTGCCGGCTGCCAACAGAGCTCTGAATGTGTGTGTACCATATACAGTACACTGAGGAACATAGTACATACAGTATGCGTTCATTCAGTGCTCAACCAGTGGCTGGCCACAGTGGTGGTGAGCTGTGGGCTGTGCCAGTTGCTGGCTCGGTTTCAGGATGGGGAGTGGGGTGGTTGGACACTGTGAGGTAGGGGGGGCACTAGACCACTAGGGATATTATAATTAATTGTCATGAGGGATTGGGGATGGGGCAGTCCACAAGACTACCAGGGATTTTATGATTTATTTTAATGGGAGATTGGGGCTGGGCAGTCCACTAGACCACCAGGGATTTCATGATTTATGTTAACAGGGATCTGGACTGGGTCGGTCCTCTAGACCACCAGGGATATTAGATTTAATTTTAACAGGATCTCAGGGTTGGGGCAGTCCACCAGACCACCAGGGTTATTTTAACTATTTTAATGGGAAATAGGGGATGGGGCAGTCCTCTAGAACATGAGAGTTATTTTAATTATTTTAATGGCAGATCAGGGCTGGGGAAATTGGCTAGACCACCAGAGTTTATGTAATTTATTTAAATAACAAGGGATCGGGGAGGGGGGGTCCAATAGATAACCAGAGTGTTTACCTTAAATGTAACAGTGGGATCAGGGCTAGAGAGGGAGGACCAGGGCACATTAACACAAGGTGCTAAATTCTACCAGCGGGATATTTCTAAGTACCCTTAGACCAGCTCTGGCTGGTCTAATGGTTCTTAGAATTTCTCCCTCTGGGAGAGTTTTGAGAATCTCTTTTTCATGGATGCGGCAGCTTGCATCTGCTGCAAGCCCCCTAGCACCTTGCCGCTGCCCATTTTGTGGTGCAAGGCTGGCGCAAACCACCTTTGGCACATGCAGCCTGCATTTGACATAGACTGCTTTTGAGAATAGCTCTGGGTGCATATTTTGATGCCAAATGGCACTTGCATCATTTATGTTTGATGCAGGCACCTTGCATTGATCTAAGGGCTTTGAGAATCGGGCCCTCACTATCAAAAAACTCATGCTGTGATTTTCTCTTCTGAATTGGATGGGAGAGAGAGGGAGCAAGCATTTGTTTTGGATCAGGGTTATTGGCAGTTTGAAAAGGAACAGGTAGTTGGGTTGATTTCTGAAATGCCCCTCCACACACAACACACACACACACACACACACACACACACACACACACACACACAATTTTAGTCCCAGTTACAAACAAAACAGGAGGAAGTCAGCGACCTTACTGTCTTGATCTAATTCTGCAACAATGTAAACTGGGCTGTAGTGGAACCTAGGCCAGCTGCATGACCCTATCCAGCCCCAGTCACAAAGAAGGACTCACAGTCTACAGACAGCACCTTAGCTTGAAATATTGGTCCTATGGACTATAAAAAGGAAAATGAGTGATTCCTACTCCTCTGGTAAACTTACAGTACCAATCGTTCCCCTGCTAGTGCACAGTTTCATGATTTTCCTGCAGCCTGTAACAATTTTCCTAGCTTCAACTCTCAAATTCTGAACCCCCTAACAGAATTTCCAAGTCCAAAATTGTTCTACACTTTGATGCTGTCTGGTTTCTGAATCCTGCATGCTGCACTGCTGAGTTCCCAATGTCCCTGTTTCTTGATCTCTTTTCCATATCAATCAATCAAAATTTATTTATAGAGCGCTTTTCAATAAATCAAAGCGCTAGTACATAACAAGAATAAAACATCACCTATAATAAATAATAATATAAAACAGTAAAAACAACCATAAGATAATCTATCCAAAAGCTACTGCAAATAAGTGGCTTTTCAGAGACCTCTTAAATTATTCCACATACAGGCACTCTCTAATCTAATCTAATCCGGGTAGCACCTGAAAATAGGCACTTGGCTGTCTAGTGTGCTTACCTGGTTAACAAAAGCAAATAAATAAATAAATCTGATGAGGTAGAGAATTCCACAGGGTCGGGGCCATAAAAGAAAAAGCCCTGGCCCCAGATGATTGAAGACGAACCCTGGGAATCTCTAGCAATCCCTCGCCAGTGGAGCAGAGTGGGCGGAGAGGGTAGTAGGGACAAAGGAGATCTTGCAGGTAGCTCAGTCCCTGACCGTGTAGGGTCTTAACTGGAGGGGAAGTGTGGGAGACCTGAGTTGGTGGGTCCCTCCCCCCCGTGCTCACTGCTTTCACCGACGGCCGAGTTCGAGGTGCCGGCTTGTGACACAAGCTTTGGCAGGCCTCCTCAGGGGAAAAATCGACATCCCAGGACAGAAGTTGCCCCTGCTGGTGCAGGAGACCCATTTTCTCTACCTAAGCGAACTTTCATCTCCATTTTGATTTACCTGCATGCGGGAGCCCTGCCATGACTCGCTGAAGCTGCTGGGAATTCAAACTTGGCGCCATTTTACCAACTGCTACCCGATTTGTCCCTGCAAATCTGTGCTCACTAGTCCTGCTGCCTTAAGGAAAGCGCGACCCTGGACTGTGCCTCATTAACTGGAGGGGAAGCATGGGAGACCTGAGTTGGTGGGTCCCCCCCCTCGCGCTCACTGCTTTCTCTGACAGCCGAGTTAGAGGTGCTGGCTTGTGACACAAGCTCTGGCAGACCTTCTCGGTGGAAAAATCGACATCCCTGGACAGTTTTTCGGCCCGCCTAGCCACCTCGTTCCCTCCTCCCATTAAATCCCCACTTGTCCCACCTCCTGACCTGGCTGTGCTCTATCAGATTGCACCGGATGGCACTGTAAAGTGACTGCCTTTTACTACCAGTGAGAAAAAGAAAAAAAACCTTGTTAACACTTTAGTCATTGGCAATGACCTGGATTGCCCCGTTTCTGCTCTATCTATGATATTAGTCCCTGTCAATGACCTGGATTGTCCTGTTATGATTCACCTGCCTTTTGTTGACCTCCCCTGAATACTGTAACTGTTCTGATTTACCTGCCTTTTGTGACCTCTCCTGATTGCTGTAACGTACTGTATGGTAATTCTACTGTATACACTGTCCCTAACTCTACACAGGTTACAGTTTATGTACCACCTATTATACTTTTGAAATTTGTTCTGTAGACATTACCTATGTGGGGGACATGTAAACAGCAAGGTTTCACCTCTAAAATGGAGCCTCCCAAGGCCCCTAGGGGTATCGTCCTGTCCCCCCTCCCTGCTCCGTCGTCCTTGCTGGTCTTCTTCTGGGACTAGTTACCCTCCAGGTGGTAACTGCCCCTATCCATACCTCGGGGAAGATGGCAAAAGGAAGTCCCCCTGTGAGGTGGCTGACTTCACCTTCTCTAATCTCCTGGCAGACGCTGAGAGACCCTGCTATCCCGCATGCGGTCTGGTACCAAGACCCATACTGTATCGTACCTGGGTTAGGTGACGCCTAGCCTGCAAACATATGACTAGGAGTTCCTCCTCCAGAGGGCACCTCCTTTGGCTTGTCCTGCTGATCCTAGCCCTGGCCGGTGATGTTGAACTTAATCCTGGCCCTACCCTCCATGCCTCTGCAGTTCCTCAGGAATGGCGACTGGGTAAGGGGTTAAAAGTGGCTCATCTCAACATTCGTAGTCTGCTTCCCGATCTGGATGAGCTTGTCACATGGGTCACACTCTACAAGCCTGATATCCTTGGTATAACAGAGACCTGGCTTAAGCCCTCGATTCCTGACTCAGTCTGTGCACTACTAGGCTATGAGCTCATACGATTGGACAGGTCTCGCAACAAGAGGGGAGGAGGCATTCTGATATACTTTAGAAGCCATCTCAAAGTATCCCTGGTGACTCACCAGACATCCCCTCAGTCCCCCTGTGAGCTGCTTCATGTTATGCTCCTACTCGGCAATGCTAAGAAATTACAAGTAGTATGCATCTATAACCCCCCTAAGGGAGGGCTTCAGGGTCTTACCCACCTCCTGGACACTGTTGGCCCCAGTATTGGCAACAACAAGCTCCTAATCCTGGGCGACATGAACCTAAACTGGACTGGTGGTAACGTAAAGCAGTTCGAACCCTTACTTGCCAGCCTAACCCTGATGCAACTCATACAGGAGCCCACTCAATGGTCAGCAAATGGAGCCTCCAGCTCCCTACTGGACTGGATCCTGTCAAATTGCCCCGAAAGGATCTCCTCAGCAGGGACTCTATCCGACTCCATCTCAGATCACTCCCCGGTCTTCTGTGTATGGAAAATCCTCTCCCCAGAGATCCCTCATAAAATCATCCACATCAGAAACTTCACCAGGCTCGATCCGGATGCATTTATGGAGGACCTAAGGCTCACGGACTGGTCAGGGGTGTATAGTGCCCCCAACCCCTCTACAGTCATAACCCAGTTTCTCAATTCCTTTGGAGCCCTGCAAGACAGGCACGCCCCAACTATCAGACAAAGGGTCAGGGGGTCTGCCACAAAATGGCTGCATCGGAGCCTCCTTGCCCTTATGCAGGTGAGAGACAAGTGCTGGGCCCACTTCAAATGCTCCCTTGACCAGACCCTGCTACAACAATATAGACAACTCATAAATGAGTAAAAAAGCCATCAGGGTCGCTGAAAGTGACTTCTGCAAGTCTGCCTTTCTCAGCTCTGCAAATGACCCAAGAAGGTTCTGGAGAAACATAAAAACCTTTGTCAACAACCAATATACAATTGCAAATGCTCTCAACTCCCACTTCACCAATCTATCTGCTCTCTCCCCATACATCTCAACTGACAAGAGGGCCAAATGTCCCCAACCCCCGGACTGGCAAGAGTCCGACCCCTCCAGCTCTCCTTTCATCCTTACGGCGGTGTCGGACAAGGAGATGCTGATTCTTCTCTCTGGCCTCTCCCAGTACTCCAGCGCTGGCCTAGACAACCTTGAGCCCAAGTTTCTGAAACTTGGAGCCCCTCACATTGCCTTCCCGGTGGCCCACATTCTCAATCTGTCCCTTGCCACAGGGGAGATTCCTGATATCTGGAAGGTTGCCAGGGTGGTCCCTGTGCTAAAGCAGGGCAACCCTAAAGTCCCTGATAACTACCGGCCAATCACCATTCTACCGGCCATCAGTAAACTACTCAAAAAATTAGTAGCTGAACAACTGTCTGAGTACATTCAAGCTTATGAGTTGCTGTCCCCCACCCAGCATGGTTTTCGAAAAGGGCACAGCACAACTACGGCCCTGATCTCTGTCTCATCCAGTATCAGAGCAGCCATGGACCAGGGGATACTTTCTGGAGCACTGTTCATTGACTTGTCCAAGGCCTTTGACCTTGTTGGCCATGACCTGCTCTGTACTCAGATGAGGTCCCTTGACTTGTCCCCATCAGCTTTGAAATGATTAACTGACTACCTGCATGGCAGAGTACAGCTGACCAAATTCAATAAAGTCCTCTCAGATCCCCTACCCATGACCTCTGGCGTTCCTCAGGGCTCAGTCCTGGGACCCCTTCTCTTCTCTCTCTTTTTTAACCATCTCCTGCCATAGTAACCAAATGTAGGGTCACCCTATGATCTGGGAGACCTGGTTCTCCTGGCCCACTCCCAGGATACAGCCACCCTTAATCTCCATCTATCTGAGGACTTTAAAAACATTCAGGCTTGGTTAACCCAACAGAAGTTGGTCCTCAACCTGAAAAAAACACAGGCTATGCTATTTGGCTCAACAGCCAAGATACATGCCTCTCCAGTCCCTCTTCAAATCAATTGTGCAGACAGAACTCCCCTTCACACTGTGACCTCCCTTAAATACCTTGGGGTGATGCTTGACCCTCAACTGGACCTAGGGAGCCATATCCTCAATGCCTGCAGAGCCGTGAACTGTAAGCTGGGACTGGCCTATAGGGCCAAATACAACCTAACCCCTGCTGCTCATCTGGCTCTTGCTAGGGGAGTACTACTCCCTTCCCTCAGCTATGGTCTCCACCTTTTTGCTCATACCTCGAAAGCCCTTCTCACTCAGCGACATATGACGTACAACAATATCTGCCGTTTTGCTCTGGCTGCCCCCCACCTCACCCATCATTGTGAACTCTATGACAAGCTTGGTTGGCTTTCTCTGACTAATCACCTAAACTTTGGACTAGGTGCCTCACAAGCAAGGTGATCAGTACTGGCTCCCCCGTGGGGCTGGCTCAGCTCCTTTCTCCTACTGACCGCTCCTCCTACCCTCTCAGGTCCCAGGGTCCAGGGATACTAAAAGTACCCCCAACCCACACCTTTATGGGGGACAGGGACTTCGCTGCATGGGCTCCTAGGCTCTGGAACACCTTTCCCAAGCAGGTTCACACTGCCCCTTCCCATCAGTGTCTCTGGAAATCCCTGTGGGGGCATCTAAAGCTGGCCTCATGTTGTGAGTGCCCATAGCCTCCCTAGCACTGAGTCCTAGGTACTGTAACTCCACGGTATTCTTTTACTTGGAACACATACTGAACCGACTTGGTTGCTGATCTCGGTCCAGCTCTTCCTTATGCACTTGCCTATGCTACATGTGTTCAATGCTACTTAATGTTTTCTAATTATGTAATCTACCATTGTCTGTCATACATAATGATCCCTATACTGCCTGTTTGTTTTGTTGACTCAATGTACTAAGTTACAATGTTGGACTTGTTTACCTGCTACGCTGTAATGTTGTGTCTGTAATACCTGTTGTACTCTCCCGGGTCATTCCTGAAAATAGGCATACAACTTGTCTAGTGTACTACTCAGTTAACAAAAGCTAAATAAATAAATAGGTCAGCAATGCGACCTTGAAGGTGATTCTGCACTGCATTGGCAGCCAGTGCCATTCGCGCAGCACAGGTATGATATGGCAAGTTCTTGGTAACCCAGTCAACAACCTGGCTGCTGCGTTCTGCACCAGCTGCAGGTGATGGAGATCCACCCCCAGCAACCCTAGTTATAGAGCATTACAGTAATCAAGGCGAGAGCAAACAAAAGTGTAGACCAACACAGGAAGGTCATCATGTGGAACAAGGTGTTTTATCTGGGTGATATTCCTCAGATGGTAAAAGGAAGACTTGACAGTGGCTGATACCTATGTCTTAAGCATCAGCTCACCGTCAAAAATTATGCCCAGATTTCGCACCTGTTCAGAAGGTCTCAACTGGTTACCCCTTAATAAAAGACCAGAGGGGAACCCAGGAGTCAGCTTCTCTACATGATGACCTGGGTCCACAACCAACACCTCAGTCTTATCTGGATTTAACTTCAACCAGTTCGCACTCATTCAGTTCTGAATCTCAGCGAGGCAGTTGTTAAAGACCGATAATGTGTCATTCTGTTCGGGTACAAAGGACATATAGAGCTGAGTATCATCTGCGTAGCAATGAAAGCTCAGCCCATAATGCCTTATAATGTCTTCCCACGGCAGCATATACACCATTTACAACATAGGGGAAAGCACAGAGCCTTGCGGCACTCCACAGGAGAGAGCGAAGGGAGCGGAGGAAAAAATTCCAGAAACTACCCTTTGACTTCTGGCTGTGAGGAAAGAGTGGAACCATCTGAGGACCATCCCTGACAGTCTGCAGAGTAGCCACAGGTGATTCAGCAACATCCCATGGTCCACAGTGTCAAACGCTGCAGAGAGATCAAGGAGAACCAAGATCGAATGGCTCCTCCAATCTCTAGCTATTAGGAGATCATTGAGTACCCGAACTAACGCCGTCTCGGTACTATGCCTCTTCCTGAAACCAGACTGGAGAGGATCATAGACTTCATGGGTGGTAAGAAAGTCATCGAGCTGCAACGCAACTACTTTCTCAGTAACCTTGCCCAAAAAGGGCAGGTTAGAGATCTGTTTGTTTGTTTGTTTGTTTGTTTATTCGCTTAATGGGTAAGCACACTGGAAACAAGTTCCTTTTACAGGTGCGACCCACATATATTGCATACAGACAATACATAATCAAACATACATATACAATGCAACAAATTGCAGACAAAAATGTCTTTGTTACGTATAAAATTCATAAAAAAAATTCATAAAAAACAGTTACAATTAAATTGAGATTCAAATACATCCTTAATGCATCGGCAAACTTTTGACAGAACACAACCACCTAATATCTTGAGGAATTTCATTCCAAATAAATGGAGCAATATAAGCAAAGGATCTTTGTCCACTTTTAGATTTCATAAAGGAATCTCGAGAAACCTACTGTCTGACCTATGTCTAGAATAATGACCATCAATATATGGTCTCAAAACTTTGAAATACTATGTGGAATTCCAGAGTCCATAACTTTATATATGAACTTCACACAGTATTGGAAATTTAATGAAACCGTAACCAGCCCATTTCTTTCAAAATCACACAATGATGAGATGACTTAGAACAATTTAAAGCAAACTTAGCTATCAAGTGAAGTAAAGTGGATTTCTTTGAAATCACTGTCATGAAAGCAGTGTCAGTAATCATAGCTGCATAGTTCACAATAGGAAGTAAGCAGCAATTTGAAATAACCAGCCTAGACTCAGGAATAAGAAATGAACGGATTCTGTACAAAGAACCTAATCTACAATGTATTCTTGAGGTAACCCTCAAAAATGAGATTCATAACTTAGATGAGAATCTAGTAATACCCCAAGATATTGAAATGTATCAACATAGTCAAACAGTAATCCATCAAGAGATTTAACTTCCAAAGTACCAACCTCAGATCTCAGTCTAGGTGGGGTACCAAAACCATCACCTTTGTCTTAGATTTGTTTAAGAGTAATTTACAGGCCATAAGTGAAGACTGAAATTGCACATTTCCTCTGTTAAAGAAACACCTAGATCTCCAACTGACAAACCCCATGAGTAAATTACTGCATCGTCAGCATAAAGTGTTAGAGAAGCATTATTAATCACACTTACTAGTTGATCAAAAACAAAGAAAACAAAAGTGGCCCCAAAATAGAACCTTGTGGAACCCCACACTTAACCATTACAGAGTCTGATACAGCACCCTATATTTAACCCTTTGAAACCTATTTGTTAAATAATCCTCGTCCAGTCCAAGAAAGACTCACCAACTCCCAATGACTCAAGTCTAGAAATCAACAATTGGTGATCAACTGGGTGATACCTTGGTCAGAATCCACGAACCACGGCACCCGTCAGACACCTTATCCATGCCATTAAGTACCGCATTAGTGAACTCAACCAAGGCAGTCTCAGTACTCCTTCCCTTTCTAAAACCATGTTGGTTCTGAGACAATAATCCAAGCGATCCACATACCCAATCAACTGATTATAAACTATTCTTTCCTGAACTTTAGCTAAAGCAGACAAGATAGAAATAGGTCTGTAGTTACAAAACTCATGTTGTGAACCAGATTTAAATATAGGAGTGACCAAAGTATGTTTCCATATATTAGGTATAGTACCTGTAACAAAAGACAAGTTGAAAATAATATTAACTGGAAGTGCTATAACTGAGGCAGGATCCGCCAATAAACTAGGACATAAGCCATCAGAACCAGCTGAGCTGTCCTCTTAACACAACGCAACAACTTCTCTACCTCCTTCGAGTAGTAGTCCTAAGTACAGTTTAGGATTAACTGTAAAATCTTCAGTCAATCCCAAGTAGTTCACCTTGGACTGGTCACTAAAGGAAGCAGGCAATGCAGTAAATTTCAAATTAAACTCGTTAGCTATCTTCAATGGACAAGACAACAAGTCACTGTTCAACCTCATTGAACCTGGTTGACAAACATTAGGTCTTATAAAATTGTTAATTGTTTTCCAAAAAGTAGTAGCGTTAGATAACCCTTCACATTGTTTATGACGAATATAGTCTGTTTTAGCCTTCCTTATCTTAGCCTTACATTGGTTCCTTAAAGTCCTATACGCATGATAACCAGAAGCAGAATGGTTCATTTTATACGTTTTCCAGGCCTTGTCTCGTTGTCTCATGAGTTTAATCAAAGGAGGTGTTAACCACCCATAAGTTTTCCTCGGACCCTTCTTTTAACAAGGGGAGCTAACTGGTCCAAAACATGTAAACTCAGTAATGAAAAATGCAATGCAGAATCTACATCAGGGATAGAATATAAAAAGACCAATCTATTTTACCCAACTCTGTACAAAAAGAATGTACATCAAATTTAGAAAAGATCTCGAAATCTTTATAATTGGCTTAGACTTCTTCAGTCCCCATGTTTCCAAATACAGAAGACTGGATGATGATCACTTAACGAATCAGAGGTCAAACCACATTTTATCATATTAATAGGTCTATTTGTTAATATCCAGTCCAGCAATGTGTGGTTTCCTGATCTATTATTGTGTCGAGTGGGCAAGTAATAATTTGTTGTAAACCAGACTGAGACAAGACCGTATTTAACTTTGTTATATCTGAACCCATCCAATTTAAATTAAAACCCTCAGTAGTATTAACTCTGTAGAAACCCCAGTATTCAAAGCATTTACAAGTTCTTGTAAGCTGATTTGCTACCATTAGGTGGAAGATATACACAACAAATAGTTAATTTTTGACAAATCCAACAATAACTGAATAGTAATATGTTCACAATATTCCAAATTACTGTTAAATATAGTGGTCTCATTTACCATTAAATATTCCTTAACATAAAACAAAACCCCACCCTCTACCAGTGACACGATCCTTTCTAAAAGTTTATAAGCAGGTATACAAAGTTCAGTATCAAGAACAGGTAAGGTTAACCAGGTTTCAGTCAGTGCCAGAACATCCGGATTATATAAACTAATCCATGACTCCACCTCATGAAATTTAGATGTTAAGCTTAATACATTAAAATGCATAATTTTGAGGCCATATGAATGCTGCAAAAAAAAATCACTATCTGCCATATCGTTTGCTAAAGGACCAGGGTTGCTTTCAACATTGCCAGATCGAATTAGCAAGAGAAAGCAATGTAACCAGGTTCTTATGCAAACAGGCAGAACACATTTCTGTGTCTTATATTTCCTAACACTGTAACCCAAATTATAACACATGTATTTAACCTTTACACCAAATAAATGACTATAATTAGGAATAAACAGTTGAGTCTGGAACTCCAGAATCTGATTATTTTCATACGTTCTAAAGTCATTATTAACACACATATAACAAAATAACCCATCAGTACACAAAACACAAAGTGTATAGGCTACACACAACAATATCCCTCTGTTAATCATAACTAATCTATAGGTACAAACCCAAAAGAAATGATTAACTCTAAGCAAGATATTACAAACTCTAGTAGCCCAGTCCGTCCCCGGTCTGACTCCGGTCAGACTCCTCTCTTCACTTTGCCGTCCCACTTAGCTGCTGCTGCTTTGATGCTGCCGCTGTGTGGAAGACAGCCTTCATATTGAAATCGCCCCCCCTCCACTTCCCAGAGCTGCCACCATTTGGAAAAATGTGGAGACCAGTACAGAATTCAATGAAAGCAGGTGATGGCAATAATGCTGCAAGCAGGCCAGGTACTGTGCTATTACCTAGCAACCCAAATCAGTCACAGCTCCACAGAACTTTAGCATATACAGTTCTCAAGAACAGATGACTCATGTGCAGACTCAAACAGCAGTCTATGCAGCACACTTCAGGTCCTGTAGCAGCTTCAATGTGATTAAAGTTAAAATCAGTCTACGAGTTAAGGGGGAGGGGGGTAAAACAGGTCAAACACAGCAATCCAGGTTTCACTCACAGGTTGCAGGCTGTGAAATTGTAATTCACAGCAGTCGTTGGTAACTCACAGATGGCAACACTGACAGATAGAGTGTTATCAGCAAAAGATAAGAGGAAATAGCCAGTCACAGAGCCTGCCACACCCTGGTCAGACTCCTCTCTTCACTTTGCCGTCCCACTTAGCTGCTGCTGCTTTGACGCTGCTGCTGTGTAGAAGGCAGCCTTTATATTGAGATCTGTCTGTAGTTAGCAAAGCAGTCAGGGTCAAGGGAAGATTTCTTCAAAAGGGGTGTCACAACAGCCTCCTTTAAAGACTCTGGGAATACCCCTTGGTCCAAAGAACCCCAGACTATCCTCGCAAGGACTGGTCTGATCGCATCCATGCACCCCACAAGGAGGCGCGTAGGACCAGGATCCAAACTACAGCAAGTAGGTCATAAACCCTGGACAATCTTCATGATATCCATGATCAAAATTGATCCAAGTAGACCGAGGGCATGTAACCCCGCATCGGTCACTGCAATGCTCATTTGAATGAATGCTGTGGATCTCCGACCTGATTGATGACACCTTATCCTCAAAGAACCGAGCAAACTCATCACACTGTATTTGTGAAAAAGCTCTCCAACCCCACAGACAGGCTGGATTGCACAGTCTGTCGACGGTCCAGAAGAGCTGAGCAGATCGGTTTCTTGATGCAGTTATCTCCCTGGACAGGAACTCTGCTTTCTTATGGGAGATTACTGATTGATAGTCTACATAATGGGCCATCAATCTAAGTCTGTCACCCTGCAGGCCGGATTTCCACCAACAACATTCCAATCTTCGCCCCACTCTCCTCATCTCCCACAATGTCCCATCAAACCAAGTGGACCGAGGGCGAAGGGAGAGGGGGTGAACACGGACAGGTGCTATGGAATCCAGTGCCCTCAGCACCATATTATTATAGTGCACTACTAAGGCATCTGGTTCCATGCACTCCATAGGCCAACTTGATAGGTCCAGTACCGCCATCAAACCCTCAGGGATAACTCCCCTCAAAGGACGATACTGGATCATCTCCAAAGGGGTAGGTCTCATAAAGGGGGACGCAAAATTGAACCTTATGGAGTGATGGTCAGACCACCCAACTGGTTCCACCACCAGTCCCGTGATCTCCATCCCCAGGGTGAACACTAGCTTCAGAGAGTGACCTTGAATATGGGTAGCAGCAGTAACCACCTATGTGAAGCCCAACTAAATCATTAGTTGTAGGAAGTCTTGACCAAAATGCGAGAGTTCATCATCGACCCAGGCACTGAAGTCCCCCAGGACCAACCACCTGGAGGGCTCCAGCACCAGGTCAACAATGAAGTCCGCGACTTCTTGCAGAAAAACTTGCTCATTACTGGGTGGATGGTAAGTGAGCAGGATTCTGCAGCCCACACCTGCTTCCATGATACACGCAAAGGATCTAGGGGACACCACTGGAACCTCCACAAGGCCCAATTCCGATTTAAAACAGATAGCGACCCCCCCCCATGATCCAACCTAGGGCGATGTATTACTGAGTACCCAGTTGGAACAGCTGATTCCAAAATGGGACCAGCATTTTTGTCCACCCAGGTCTTGGTAATGCAAGCCAGGTCAGATGATTCAACAAGATCAGCAATAATTGCTGTCTTGTTTTTTATAGACCTGGCATTGCATAACGAAGCCCGGGTTGGATGAGAGGCCTTGGAGGAACAGGCTACTTGCCCACTCTCAGTGGAGCCCTTGGGTATAGGAACCAGGCATTGCACTCCCCTATCCTGTTCCCATTTCACCCCAGGGCATCTCCCTGACCCCACCACCTTTATTCACCCACTCTGCTCCCCTCTCACAGCTGGGGGACCCCCTCCCTCTCTGCCTCCTCCATGCAATCCCCAGGGCATGGCAACATCTGTATACCTTGGGTTACAATGGGGGGCTATCAAAAGGGCACAGGTCCCTCAGCCTAGAGGGGGAATAGAGCCTGTCCATGGAAGCTCGGTCCCAACACATATTATCCAAATATTTAAAAAACAATTTTAATCAACCACTTTAATATAAATACTATCAGCACCAAAACTAATTTGAATAACTTAAAACAATAGTCCAATTCCTCTTCAGGTCAACTCCTCAGAGAAAAGATTTTAGGCAAGTCTGGGCAGGTTTTTAAATTCCTCAGAAAAAAGAAATTTATAATGATTAGGACAGGAGTGACAGTTTCTTCCGATTTATGCTTTTACTGAAAACAGGAATAGTGAGAATCCCTCAGAGCTCTCACCCCTGAGGATTCTGTCCCATGGCCTATCTCTCACATAGGCACTCAAACAATAATCAAATAGGAGATAATTTTATAACTGTTCCATATACTCCATGTAAATAGGATGAAAACCTTTCCAGTTCTCGAGAATTATTCCAGCTGCTTAGGAGGGGATATAATCAATCAGCCAGCAAAAAGAAGAAAACTCTCCCTTAGGTCATCCCCAAAGGTGTTATTAGGGAAGTCAGACTATGGCTGGATCTCTGTGAGCAGGCTCTCCAGCCTACCCCCGCAAGAATCCAGAAACCACGGGTATCATGGGCCTATCTTCCGATAGTGCCCCCAGATCTCCTGTGGCAGCTGTTTACCCCAGCAAACCACCCTGGGTTCAGGCCAACATTTTAACCAATGGAGAGAATCCCCTTGATTGTCCCCCAAGGTGCCATTGAGGAAATCAGTTAGTAGCTAGAGTTCACACAAGCAGGCTCTCCAGCCAGCCCACTATAAAGCCCAGGAACCACGGGCACACTGGGGCCTGTCCTCCGACAGCACCACCCCCAGTCTGCCCAACCAACCACCCCAGCAGACTACCCTGGGTTCGGATGAGAGCTGACAGACTCACCTACTCCTCAACGATGATAGTAAAGATGCAATAATCCGTAAATCGCAGCTATAAAAATGGCCAATCTTCAAGGAGTGAGCACGGTCTTGAGATCCCAATCTCTGGCTTCAGACACACTGAGCCACTAGAAAACAAATCCAGTTGGACAAACAAACCCAAAAAAGTCAACCCACACAAGGGCCAAATCCAAACATTCTTCAGAGAAAAAGGGCTCCAAAGTAAATCCCTCGGCGAAATGCCACAGTCGAAGAAGTGCAACGTTCCCGGAGGCAGGTCTTCAGGCAATCCCCCCAAAAAACACCACAAACACTGCCACAAACAAAGCTCTCAATGCCAATGGAGAGCAAAATCAGGGGCAGCCAGGATAAACACAGTGGCAAAACATACACCCACACTACCTCGATGCCGCAACGACTCGGATCCAATGCCACCAGCAGATACAATCCCAGTAACATTCACCAAGACTATAAAATTTAAAAAAATCAAATAAAAGACTGTTCAAAATGAAGTTAAATGAAGTTAAAGCAAAACTAGAATGGAGCTAGAATGGAGGCTGACCCTGTGTGGTCACCATCTTGCTTCAGAAATCCTCTATCCATGACCATTCATGACCAGGAGGTTCCAAAATAACAGAAAATAGTATAAACAAACAAGATGAATTAATTGGTGAGAAAAGTTTAAAAAAAAACAACTGATTCCACTCCCCTCCCACAGACCTAGCAAATTAAATGCAGTGCATGGCTGGCCCTAGCAAATCAGCTCTCTGTCTTGCTTGCTGCTTGTTACACCCCCCCCATCTTTACTCTGTTTCAGCCCCTCCCCCACTTAGACACATAACTCCCCCATGTAGACCACCTACCAGAACACTGAATTATGTTGCAGGGTGGCAAGGACAACTGTATGAATGAACACAGTGTTAAGGCAGAAGCAAACAAGGGACATGTCATTGGGAAAGAGACATGCTCAAATTGTTACCCCATTCTAGACAGAGCAGCACACATAGTGCCTGGTTGCAAGACGGCAGAGTGCTGAGAGAGACAGAGAGAGGGCAATAGAGTAGAGCATTGAGAGCAAGAGACAGAATGTCACAGTACAACTCTCTGCAGGTCAGAAAATGATCTAGATGGAAGCCATGTGAAATAAATGTAAAGCCAGCATTATAATAGTGTGGTGGTGGTGGAAGGAGGAAGCAACTACACTGCATTTGGATGCAGAGAGATCTGCTTTAATTCCAGTCCTGTGGAAGTACGCAGCTGTGATGTATTCGCAGTGATGTGCTACCAAAGCGCCCCAACTTGCAGTCATGTGCTACCAAAGCCCCTTTTCTGTGTAATTGCACTACATGAGCATAGCAGTTGTGACAAGGGAAGCAAAGAAGGCAGTCAGGAAAGCAAATACAGACATGGAGCTGCATATTAAGGAGGAGGTGAAGGGTGGGGAAAAACAATGCAGATAATATTTGGGGAAAAAAGGAAACAGAGAGAGGGTAGTTTTAGGCTGCAAGGAAGGGGAGGGTACTAGAGGAAAATTTACAAAAGCAGCCATCCTTAACTATACCTTCTGTTCTGTCTTCACAAGGGAAAACAGTGGGCCCCTGCCTGAAATTGGCATCAAGGCATCTGTCAGGAGAATTCCTGATATAATGTAGCCAGTAGTTACCTGAGAAAAGGTCCACAAGTAGCTTGAAGTCCTAAATGTAGATAAAGGCTTAAGGCCAGATAGGTTGCACCTAAGAGTGCTCCAAGAATTGGCTGCAGAACTGGCTGGACCCCTAGAAGGGCTATTCCATATCTCAATTCAGAAAAAGGTAGTTGCAAAAGATTGGAGGGTACTGGATGTAGTCCCACTAATCAAGGGGGGACAAGGAGAAACTGTGGAATTACATCCATGGGTCTGTGGCAGGGAGGTCGTGTTAGACCAACCTGACAGTTTTGTTTGACTGGGTGGCAAATGCAGTAGATAAGGTCACACTGTGGATTTATTCTACTTTGATTTCAGCAAGGCTTTCGACTCAGTGCCTCCCAGAAGACTGATGAAGAAGCTGGAGGACCTGGACACAGCTAGGATCATAGTCTGGTGTGTGGGAATCTGGTTGAAGGAGAGGCAGCAGATGGTGATTGTAAATAGGGTCAAATTGTGAGAGGATGGTCATGAGTGTGGTGTTGTAAAGATTTGTGTTGGTCCTGTCCCCTTACATATGTTCATCAATGACATTCAAGAGAGCATCTGGGGCAAGTTCGGTCTCTTTACAGATAACATAAAGCTCTGCAGTAGGATAGATAGCAATGAAAGGATCAGGAAGATACAACTGAATCTGCAAAGGCTGGAGACATGTTCTAAGGTTTGGCAGTTGAAATTCAATCTCAAAAAAATAATGCAAACATCAACCAGTGGACACAGTTCTTGTTGTACAGCTTGTGAAATTTTTATGTTCTTGCTTTGGCCACCAATTTAGCATACAAGAAATTTTTGTTGAATACTATCAGCATTTTCAAGGGAAAAGTGGTCCTGCATATTAAAAACTAATTTTAGAAATAAGTGTGTGTGTCATTAGACAAACATCTTACATCTTCAAAAAGTGTATGCACCACTTAATTACACTTTAACAGTAATTATAGTTATCAATGGGTAGGAAAAAAGAGCACAAAAGCAGAAAAGTGCTTGGTTTAAACCAGTCATCTGACCATTGATTAGAAATACAGCAACATTTTATTTCTCTGGTGAAATTATGGTGAAATTGCCAATTTTGCCTAGCAAAATATTTCATGAAATGATGGCCTTTTGGCGAGATTTCACCAGTGAAATTTCACCTTCAATTTCGTCTGCACATCTGAGGTGAAATTGGGCATTTCACTCTACTAGTGGTCACATGGTTAAGTCTAAACAGGCAGTAAGTGAGTGGTTCATTTCCTGTGCTATGTATCTTGAGTAAGCAGGCAGCATTTATACTCCCTGTAACTGCAGAGTGCACTTTTACATCTACATTGCTTGATTTGTGCTATTTTTTCTAATGTTTTCTTGTTTGTCTTTGCCATACTTCATATTTTAGTACCTGATGATTGTGTGTGTGTGTGTGTGTGTGTGTGATTCCCCCGCACCCCTCGGCTCTCTCTCAGTCTCTATCTATGTTTCTTTTTTTTGTTTGTTTATTTAAATTGGTGGTGTTTGTGGATTGTGTACACAATGGAGAAGGGTGAAGACAGTGGGGCACCTGACCATGCATTTCAGCTAACCATCACAAATGAAATGCCACAGCAGGAGGCTTTTGGCTCCAGCACCTGCACCCAGCAGCAAACTGTGCCCCCTCACCAGCAGCAGTTGTAGACAGTATCACCTCCCCAACACCAGGAGGATGTTGTTCCTCCACTCAGGCAGCAGGAGACCATGTCCCCTCCAAAGCAGCTGGAAGAGTCAGTGCCTGGGGCATTATCTGTGGCATCTCCCCCATGGCTCTGTCATCCCCAAAGTTCTCCTGTCTGAGATTTTTTCTACTTAATATCAGTTAGTGACCCAGTGGTCACCTGCAATTTATGCGGGCAGAAAAGTGTGTCTCTCACTTTGGGACAACTGGCCAGCATAACCACATGGTCCACCAACACCTGCTGCAATGGTACCTCAAATAGCGGGAGGTGGCAGCATCATCAAGTGCAGCTGTGGGGAGCAGTGTGGGTATAAGCACTGAAGGTGGTGAGCAGGAAGGAGGCATGGCTGGACAAGTTAAACATCCTCACCGTGATCACCATACCAGAAAACAGCAACAGTAAATAACATCAAGACTCCTCCAGTGGCCTCCCTGTCCAAAGCCAGCAGCACAGGCAGCCCCCGCCTTGCCAGCAGTGCCAGTGACACAAATGCAGACTGATCTGCTGTACTGTCTGAAGTCCAGCATGTCCAACAAGAGTTAAATGATTTCAGACAGGAATTTAGTGAAGACTGGGGGGAGATTTTTAAACTACAGTGTGATGTTGACAAAATAATGTGCATCCTGTCAGAACTCCATGGTGGCCCCACTGGCACTTAATGTGGCAGCACAAATGACTGTAATTTGTCTTTTTTGTTTTCATTTTTCTATATTCCAGTCTGTTGTTTGTATGTTCCCCCATAAAAAAAATAAAAAACAAAAAAAAGCTATTCTATCCTCCTTAATCTACATCCGTTCCTTAAGTCCTCTTGTTTCTTTATTTTGTATGTAAAATAATTTTATTGATCATTGCTGTTTCTGTCTGATGCTCCCTATAGAATTCAGTCCCTTTTCTTGTTCTCTCTCTATTAGTTCTCCCCACTCATTGTTGTATTACCATTGTCCTTCTGATCCTGCCTGTCATGTGTTATACTTATTATGTACCATGTCTGTGTACCCTTCCCCTAATAAACACCTTATTATTTGTGGTGTGTGTTATTTTGTAGAGCTGGTTACACCTCTAAGATTCCTTCTAACAACATAATGATGTGTAATGCATTTGCAGTCCCTATATATTGAGTCTGCAAATGAAATGTCAGCTCCTGCCGAAGGCTATTGGCCATCTGGGCCTTGTGCACAGATTAGTGTGTATTTTTTTGGAATTCAAATACCTTGTGTGAGTTGCTTCAACTCGAAGTTAGATATGCTCGCCACAGCACATGTCCATAAGGTGCTTGTTCAGTTTTTACATTGTTTGCATGCCACACTGTAATATAGAAAGAGTACTTTATGAAAACGTGCTTGTGGTGAATGCTTCTTAATTTGAGTTGGAGCAACTCACACACAGCATTTGAATTAAAAAAATGCAGACTCTGTGCACAGGGCCCTAATGGCCCACAGCCTTGGACTGGTACCGGCCTTTTCTTTGCAAACTCCATATATGGGGAATGCAACTGAATTGTGGATCAATGTTATGTTTTGTTAAAGTTATGTTGAAGGCATTACCTGCTCTTTAACATGTTTCCTCCTCCTATCTACAGATGGCAAGTATTGTGTCTATTAAAAAACTGTTCGACAATGCTGTGTGATATTGCGTCACATATTGTTGTGTGCAACATTAAAGAAGATGTAACACATCTGGTGCAAGTACTGACAACATGCCCCAGAAGACCATACTTACTGAAATGTTTCCCAGAAAATTCTACAGTACATTCAAACAGAAATCAGGTGTCACACATGCAGTTACATGGTTCACATCCACCATCAGGAGGACCCAAATCTGCTGTTTTCTGCACCATTTCTAATGATTTTTAGGCCTCACCATGGTAGTGCCACTGCCTAACATGCCCCACAAGTCCAGAAATATTTTCCAAAACATGTTACAGTATAATAAGAAAGAAATCAGGTGTCAAACATGCAGTTACATGATTCAAACATGCAGTTACATGGTTCACATCCTCCATCAGGACACAAATTTGCTTTATTCTGCACCATTTCAAATGGTTTTCAGGCCTAACTGTGGTGGTGCCACTGCCTAACATGCCCCCATATATAATAGGGTTAGGTAGTAAACACCAGTGGTGTAACAGGGAGAAAAGGGTTAATATGGTAAACAAATTAAATAGAAAAACAGGAACGCTGCAATGCAGAGGCTAGATCACAATTTTAATTTCTGTGAGCAATTCAACAATGTAGTGCACCTTGAAATGGACAAGTCAAGTGGTCAATATCCACGAATACTCCCATTAAAAAAATAAAGCACAAAAGTGATTAAGCAAAGGGAAACAGGAGCAGAACTACTCAGAATGAGTAATTGTCTAGATAAAATTACCCCAAAAAGGGTCAATACGCAAGAAAAATATAACAAATAAGTAGCACACCAACAAAAATATTAAGACTTAAGAGAAATTACAGAAACTCACTCATAACTTGTGAGAAATATGTCAGATATTAGGAAATAGCCTGCACTGCTTTCAAATACACACACACACACACACACACACACACACCACGGTCTACCCTCCCCCACTCAACTCCTTCACAGACACAGACACAGAGAAAACTGAAAACACTACCTAAGTTTAAGGAAATATTATCCAAAGATACCAAAACAAAAAAAGGTTCACTAGCAGCATTAGGAACTAAATTGAAATTTTGGAAGCAATTTACTCTCAAAAATCACAAATAAAGAGGTTTTTGAAAGGTTAATTGGCTGTGATGCACAAAACTGAACTGCTCTCCTACTCAACAGACAATATACTGTGCAGGAAACAGCCTGCACATGATATTTTAGCCATCTACCTACAATGCATTGCGCAAAATTGAAAAACATTGGCAAAATTAAGGATAATAACTAAATTTCGCCTTACGTGCAAGTGAAATTGGGTGAGATTGAGCAAAATTTCGCATTACAGGAAAGTGAAATCAGAGGCAAAATTACTTTTCACCTAGGCAAAAAATTTTGCATAATGCAGGAATTACACAAAATATTTCTCTAGGCAAATTTTCCAATTTCGCACATCTCCTCCATTGATTAATGCCTAGCATATGCACAGTTACTATCCAAGTAACAATGTCCACCTAGCAACAAGTTGGTTTATGAAAAAAAATCAATCCACCAATGCAGAAAGACATACAACAGCCGCCTTTTTTTCTCAATGTGAGGGCAGCTTGCAGGCAACTCTGTGATACGCATTTATGAAACAGTATAGATCAGTAAGTTCCAGAAATTACCCTACATCTAATAATCATCATAAATGTAATGCAATCTAACACTGACTGAAAGCTGTTAGCTCTGTTTTACCTTGACCCATGATGGCAAGCAGCTTAGCAACAGAGACATCGAACAGCTGAGCAAAAAGCTGTGAACAGGAGTTAGCCAGCAGAAATTACTCAGTTTTGCTATATTTTTTGGTTGCTCTTTGGGAGGGGTGGCTTGCATGACCTGATCGTAAGTTATGAGAAGCAGCAGAGGAGGGAGATAGTAAAAGACAGAAGCTGCCAGAATAAATAGAAAGTTGGAGTACGGAAATAAGTCACAGAAAGGCAGCAAAAACTCACATAGAAACAATATAAATACTAACAAAACACAGGGAGGCAATCAGGACAAGTTGTAGAAAATAAAAATATTGTATTTAAAAAAAAAAGTTCCTAAAAAGCTGCAGTATTAAATCACATGGATGATAATCTACCAAATGTGAGCAGTTTTTAACAATTTAAACATATTATTCTATATTCGTTAATGTTTATGCATTTTCCAAATGCAAAAACTCACTCCAGTACATGTTGTATGCGGCCATTAGTGCACTTCCTGGGAGGGTGGAGATCACTCAACTTTTGTCCTCAGGCCTCACAACACACCTAGGGCATGCTTTAATGCTTCCATACATCAATGGCCTGTCGTGGGTTATAACTTACTTATCTTACCATCAAGGACTATTTTTTTCTTGTCTACTAGCACCACTATGCGTGTGCTTAGTACGCCACTGCTGCCATGCTGGTGCAGATCTAACAGACTACAGACTGTGTGAGCTTTAAAGAGTCTGCTGAAAGACATCATTCCACAGGACCTCACCTGTCCTGGGTTACAAGTCATTTGCACTACCATCAGTGCTATGTCAGTAGGTAGCTCACTCATTCTAACAATCAGTTATGACCTCCCATCTGCAATGTGCTTAGGTATTAAAATATTGAACAGCTAAGTTTTTACTATAATTCAATCTTGTTTTTTCTTCTGAATCTCAAATTAAGTCCAATGAAGTCCTCCAATTTATTTGAGAGTATACACTTATTTCTATACTCGGGAGGTCAGACTTGCATGCTCAAGTTCAACAGTTTCAAACATTACTATGTTCATCCTCTCATGAACTAACAGTAATACAAGTACTTTTTTCATTTACATTATATTTCTTGATTGAATACTTACAAAGGGTAACTAATAAAATAGTTGATTATGTCAATAGAATCTCTATTTATCAGACTCCTCACTAGTAATCAGGTTACCAGTCAGTTTTTCATTTTTATACATACATTTTCTTTGGTAAAACCATAAGACAAAAGACTACAGTAAACGGCTAAACTGGTAATTCAAACATTGATCAAAAAAGGGGTGTGTGGTGAGTTGGGAAGGGAGTTAAGGAATTGGAAGGGAAGAGGGTTGATATTGGATCTGCTGCTTCTCTTAATGCCCTCCTAGCCCTCAACCTTCTGAAAGGTAGGATCCCTGATAGACTTGACCCCAAGCTCCTACATCTCTCTTTCCCTGCCATTGCCTTCCCCAACTCCTCCCTTCTCAACCTTGCCTTCTCTCATGCCTCTGTCCCAGATGCCTGGAATCATGTGACAGTCATTCCCCTTTTCAAAGAAGGTGACACCTCCACTCCTGGCAACCTCCACCTTATCTCTCTCCTCCCAACCTTAGCTAAACTGCAAGAACACATAGTGCTGTCTCAACTTTCTCCCTTCTTCAGTTCCTCCTCTTTTTTCACCCACTTCCAGTCTGACTTCTGCAAATACCACTTCACCGTCTCTTCTCCTCTCTCCTCCAGATCACTGACTTCATCTACACAGGCATGGACTAGAGCTCCCTCACCTCCACCATCTCTGTCAATTTAGCCAAAGCTTTCAACACTGTTTCTCAAGCTCTCCTCCTTGAAAAGCTGAAGTCAGCAGATCTCTGACTCCACTACTGGCTGGTTCTATTCCTGCCTAGTGGGTAGATCTCAATCAGTTAGAATTGGAGAGTCCCTATTCCCCCCTTTCCATTTGTACTGGCATCCACCCAGGCTCCATCCTTGGCCCACTACTTTCCTTCATTTTCCTAAACAACCTTCCCTTTTCCTGCAGACCCCTAAAACCATGGCTAGGTCCTGCAGGGGGGCTATGCTTTAAATCTATAGCCTTTTTGGATGTGTTGCCAGTACTCAGAGCTAGTACAGAGAGGAAGCAATGGATAAAGGAGTTCAATAGTTGACTAACAAGATTGTGTAGGCAGATGGGGTACCAGATGGTAGGAGACTGGGGGGCAACATGGGGTGATGAGAGCCTCTTGGCCCCTGACAGGATACACCTCAACAAAGAGGGTGCAACCATACTGAAATGCAGGCTGGGGGAGTACTTTTAAAGGGCATATAATTTAAACTAAAAGGGGGGGTTGGAAATAAAGCCATGCCATACTACAGATGAGATGGGGGGCCTTAGGTCCCCCCCGGGAAGGGACAATGAGTTAGGATCTGGCATGTCCTTGGGTAGAGTAGAGGCAGGGGAATGATGGTGAGGGAATTGGTGGTTAATGCTAGGATCCTGGCAAACAAGATGGAGGAATTGATAGCCATCATGTACATGACAAACTGGACATAATTGCAATCATAGAAACTTGGGGATGGAATATCACACATGGGAGACAACTATTCCAGGCTTCAAATTGTTCAGGAAGGACAGGATACACAAGAAGGGGGGCGGTGGCCTTATTCATCAGGGAAGATATAAATGTTATGGAGGGGTAGGAGGAGGATGATGGGGAACTTGAACTCCTTTGGGTGAAGCTGGGCAGGAGGACAGGGGAATATTTGAGACTAGGGGTTGTTTACCAATAACCCATGTAAGGGAAAGAACAGGACAGGGCGATGTCACAGGCTATCGTGAGAATGACTCACAAGGGGGAAACACTTCTGATAAGAGATCTAAATCTCCCAGTCATAGACTAGACCATATTGGATGCTGCTCCAGACAGAAACATAGGGATTCTGTGAGAGATCCAATGAGGGGGAACAACCTGCTGGACGTGGTCTTGATGGATGGGGAGAATGTGGATGAGGTGGTGGTAGGGGAGAAGCTGGGAAATCATGACCATAGGACAATCAGGTTCAAGGTGAGGGCAGGAAAGGTGGTGAGCTGAACCAACACAATGGTACTGGACTTTAGATGAGCAGACTTCGAAAAGATGAGAAGGTTAGTGAGGGAGGTGATGGAAGGCATGGGGTTAATAAACGAAGTGGAAGAGTTATGGAGAGCTATTAGGGAATCGGGTTAGGGAGTCCACATAAGTGTATATAAGGAGGGCTAGGAAGGGTAGTAGAAGTAGAAAGCCACTGTGGTTCAATAAGGATGTGGCGAGGATGGTCGGGGCAGGAGGAGGGCATTTAGGGAATACAAGAGAATGCAGAAAGAAGAGGACAGGAAGGCTTATAGAGAAATAAGGAGGTTAGCAGGGAAGTTAATTAGAAAGGCTAAGGCCAAGACAGAGGAAAGGTTAGTGAAACAGGTCAAGAGAGGTAATAAGATGTTTTTTTAGATATGTGAGAGATAGGAGGAAGACTGGCCAAAGGAATTGCAAGGCTGGGGGGGGAGCCATTAGAGGAGTATGGGGATAAAGCAGAAGAGCGAAATAGGTACTTTTGCTCAGTATTTATGAGGGAGGGAGAAGGCAGGGGACAGGAATTAAGATGGAGGGGTCGAACATAGGGGTGGACACAAGGCCCTTCAGCACAGAAAGATTCAGGGAGGAACTAGGCAGGATGAAGGTGAATAAGGCCATGGGGCTGGATGGGCTGCATCCAAGAGTGATCTGGGAACTGAGGGAGGAGTTGGCTGCCCCACTGGCAAGGCTGTTCAACTTGTCTCTGGATTCTGAAAAGGGTGTCAGAGGACTGAAGGATGGCAACTGTAGTACCAATATACAAAGAGGGGGAGGGGTCAGGGTTACAGAACAAGAACAGTATCTGGGGATAGTAGTCTCCAGTGACCTCAAGGTGGGGAAGCAGTAACCAGAGTGGTGGGGAGGGTGTATGGGATGCTGGCAAGTATAGGCAGGAGAATCACTAGCAGAAGAAGGGAGATCCTGATGCCCCTGTACCAAGCCATGGTGAGATCGCACCTCGAGTACGGAGTCCAATTGTGGAGACCATACCTTTGCAAAGACATAGATATGATTGAAAGGATCCAGAGAAGAGCAACTAAGATGGTGCAAGGAATGAAGGGCAAATCATATGATCAGAGATGAAGGTTATTTGGGATTACACACTGGAGATTGGAAGGGAGAGAGGGGACATGATAGAGACCTTTAAATACATCAAAGGGAGAAGCAAAGTGAACCCAGGGTGATTATTTCACAAGAAGGAAGGCACCATAACAAGGGAGCATGGCCTGAGACTATAGGGAGGACATTACAAAGGCAACATGAGAGGACGATTCTTCACTGAGAGGATGGTCAAGGCCTGGAACAGGCTTCCGGAGGAGGTGGTGTAGTCTGAGACTGTGTCGGGATTCAAGTGGGCATAGGACATTTACAGGAGAGTAGTTTGGGCATCTTAAGGGTGGAGGGGGAGATTAGGGGGTAAAGGGGCAGACTAGAATGACCAGGAGGTCCTTTTCTACCATCAAGTTCTATGATTCTATGATTTCAAAGCTGTCCAGTGATGGTTCAGGTTAAATCAGCTATCCTTAAATGATCCAAAAATGGTCTGCACCTTTGGCTCAAGGCTGAGGCTTTCCAGGCTCCCATCCCTCCCTCATTCAATATCCAAGATGGGATCACAATTGATGACATGCCCTCATTTAAGTACCTTGGTGTCTGGCTTGACTGGCAACTTGACTTTTCACAGCACGTAGATGCCATACATAACCTCTTCACCCCTAACTTGGTGCTATATATAGGAACAAAAGCTGCATTCTGCTTTCTGTTCTCTGAGATATCATCACTAAAATTATCTTTCCCATTATCGATTATGACAACATTGTTTACAGTGTAGTCCCAAAGTCCACCCTGGCCAGACTGGACCCCCTATTTCACTCCTTCTGCCATTTTGCCTTGGACTGTCTGCCTTGCATGCACCACTGTTCCTTGTATTCTGCCTTCTCCCTCCCTTTCCTGTAAGATCGTTGCCTAACCAACTTCACTTCTTTTATTTTTAAATTCTGGCTGGCTTCTCTCCCCATTACCTTTGCTCTCTCTGCCCCCCCCCACACTCATACCGTATACCCACTGTAACTCAGGCTATCGTTCCTTCATGCATCACACTTGTAAATCCCTTACTGGTAAGACTGCCTTCTCATTTTGCTTTTCTAAACTTTGGAGTTCTCACCCCCTAACCATTCACTCCACCTCTTCCAAAGGCTCTCTCTTCTCCCTATTCCATGATCACATAGCTCCCACCTGTGAATTCCCTTAAGTCATATAATTTCCCTGCTCCTCATTTTACCCTCCTCTTTTCTCCTACTACTTGCTCTCTTCAGTCCTATCCTCCTCCTTCTCTTTCTCCTCCCTACTCTCCTCTATCTCTTCTTCCTCCCACACTTGTTCTGTATTTCCCTTCTTCCTCCCATCTGCACTCCTTCCTACTGCATTATATCCCCTAATGCCTTCACCAATGTAATGTTCACTTGCCTGAATTTATGGGACATATCTCCCACCCTGTACTTGTAAAGGTCATTTTATTTTGCCTAGTAAGCTGATATTTCTGATGAACCTAGTCTTACTTACTTGGTATGAAAGAACAGAAGAAGGCCAGAGCCCATCGAGACTGTTCCCCACACTATGTGGGACATTATTTATCTATTATCCCTCAACCAAACATCTAATTTGTTTTTAAAGACAGTGGCACTAGTTGCCTCTACCAATTCTTGTGGCAAGGTGTTCCATACAATGGATGCTCTTATTGGAAAAAAGTTTCCCCTTTTGCTGGTTTTATGAGTTTTTACTTCAAGCTGTTTATTATGCAGTCTTATAACATGTCTCCTTTTGGAGAGTGTTAGACCACATTTTTCCATTAGATCTGGTGAATTTATTAAATTAAAACCATAAGCATAACACCTCTTAATCTTCTAGTTTGAAGAGAGAAGAGACCAGTAGCTTTTAATCTGTTCTGATAATCCAAGTTTGTTAATCTTGGAATCATTCTAGTTACTCTCCTTTGAACCTGTTCAAGAATTGCTATGTCTTTTTTTTGGTTTGGATTCCAGAAAGGGGAGCCATAGTCTAGATATGGTCTAATGTATGCCCTATACAATGGAATAAGGCATTGTTCAGTGCGATTAACAAAAGTGCATTTTATTTGCCTCAAAAGTCTGTCGGTTATGCAAGCAGTTCTAACACAGTGATCATTTGATGTAAGTTTATTATTGACATATATCCCTAAATCTTTTTCACAATTTGATGAGTGATGTGGTAGCCCGTTTATATGATATATAATTTTTGGATTATTTGCACCAAAATGCACTACTAAACATTTGTCTTGATTAAACTGCATATGATTTTCATTTGCCCAAAGTGTTAATTTTTCCAAATCCTTCTTTAATGCAGAAATATTTTCTTGATTATTACCCTTGCCCCCCAATTTAGTATCATCTGCAAATTTAACCATGAAGTTATTTGGCCCTGTGTGTAAATCACTGATAAAGAGGTTAAACAATGTTGGTCCCAAGACTGACCCCTGTGGTACACCACTTGTCACACTACCCGAATCAGACAAGATATTAATTATGACTCTCTGAGAATGATTTTTCAACCAGTTTAAAGTCCAGTTGACAATATCAGGTGACGAATCTAGATTGTGCATTTTAGTAATTAGTTTTTCATGTGAGACTTTATCAAAAGCTCTACTAAAGTCCAAAAGAATTACATACGTAGGGATACCCACATCTAGTAGAGTACTTATATTATTGTAAAAATATATCAGATTGGTGGTGCAGGAATACTTGGGAGTAAACCCATGCTGATTTGAATAATAAATTCCTAATTTTTTACAATCTTGGTCTATTAGAGACTTCATTACTCATTCCATTAATTTACCAGCCACTGAGGTCAGGCTAATTGGATGATAATTTTGCACAGAACCTCTATTGCCTTTTTTAAATATGGGAGTAACTATTGCCGAACGCCAATCATTTGGTACAATGCTTTCTTGTAAGGATTTGTTGAAGATAATTGACAAAGGTATAGAAATATTTATAGAGGTTTCGATCAGAAACCATGGATGAATACTGTCTAGGCCCAGAATAGTATTTTTTTTTCAGTTTTTTGATAGCCTGTATAATGTCAGTTGGATAGAACCTGTGATAATCTACATGGTGAACTTTAAATGTACTAATAATGTACTGTTTAATTTATATCTATGTATGATGTTTTATTGTACAAATTATTGTTCTGTTCTGTTCTTTACCCCTTTTCCCTCTTCCCCCCAGGACACATCTGAAAATGAGCTATGTTCAGCTCAGTATATCTTTCTTGGTGAACTTTTGAAATAATAATAATAATTGGATGTTGTATAGCTGTTGATGTAACATTACATAATTAATGATATCATCCTCAGTGACCAGTCTAAAATTGGAGGAACTGATGGCACATGGAAGCAAACCATACATCAACATTTATCATGTCAATGTTAACTAGTCTAATTCCTCATTCACAATAATTCTATGGTGTAAAATTCCTCACCTATTAATCCAAAATGCCTGTTATATCAACAATATTCTCACCCAGTTACTGCCTCTGTCATGTTTAATCGCCTTCTCAATGCCCCCAAAAATGTAATGAGTGTATTTGATGATTTTCTACTAGAAAATGCCATGCTAAGCTGAATTCTTCATCTTTCATTTTATGATGGACTTACATTCAGAAATCCTTAGTCGATGTATTCTTTTCATTTAACAAACAAAGCTTGTTGCATGGGCATTTTATAGCACAGTCACTTGTGATGTGTTAGAAATCATGATTTATTTGAATTTTATTTTTTCATTCGTGTATGGGCTGGTAGATTTGCTCATTTCACATGTGCTGTTACACTGAATAAAGTGTCCACAGGTAATTCCCAGGGTGGATTGGTCCAAAACTGAAACCAGTCTCTATGGGGTTATTTGTTACAAAATTTGAGTGTACAATTTGACCCTTGATGGTTTGTCCCTTCTTTGCCTCAATCAATGGTGATGTGATAAAAGCCTGCTCACCCCTTACAGTTGTGTTTAACGCTCCTTAATTTTTTAATATGATTTGTTTGACATGGCCAAATTTGCAGTGAATGGCGTGGAGAATACAACTCCTGGTGGTGTCTCCATTATCTTTTCTTTCTTAATTAGCGGTTGGTCCCTATGGATCCATCCTGTATTCTAATAGGCTGTTTCTAAATAATCAATTTTTAACTGCTTTCTTAAATCTAGTTATTAGCTCTGTAGCTGTTTGTGTAAAATCATCAGTTTTTTGTGTTATATCTTTATAATCTTAAAAACTGTCCATATGGCATATTTTTGAAAAGGCTCCTTGGGTGGGTGCTACCATGTTGTAGAAAAATAATGTTAGTCTGGTTTGGGAACATTCTTGTACCTACTACATTATTTTCTGTTTAGATTTCCAAATCCAAATATGATTAGTTTTTTTTGGTCATATTGTGAAGTGAATTGTATATTGGATTTAACCCACTAAGGTGAGTGTGGAATTTTTCTAGATGCTCAGCAGTTCCTTGCTATAGTAAGAATAGATTGTCTATATTTCTCTTGTACGGTAAATTTTGTGACAAGTATGGGTTAGTGATATTTGTACTGAAATCACACTTAAAGGCAAACATGAAGTATTTCACAAAAGATAGGACCATTGTAGACACCATCACTGTTCCCCTCATCTACAAGTAAAAGTTGTTATCAAATTTAAAATATATTTTTTTTGTTGGCACAATTTTTGCTATGCCTGTTAGAAAATTGGTGTTAGGAGTTTCATCCATATTTTTCCAGTCCAGAATGTTTCTAATGACATTAAAGCCCTCTTGTGTTATCAACATATATGTCAACCACATCCATGGTGACCAATATAACATTGCAGATCTCTTATTGTTGCTGGTTGAATTCTTTCAGTGTATTAAGTATCTATCTTGAGTCTTGCAAGTATGACAGCATGGTCTGTATAAAATCTCTCAAATGATTGTCTAGAAAACATGATAAGGGCCAATGCAGAGCCAAGACTGGGGATGATAGGTCAGCCGGGGGGGGGGGGTCTTGTAGGTTTATAGATTTTGGGTTGGCCATATAACACAAAAATTGCTGGCTGACTTTCAATACTGTATTGCTGCAGAGGCTCAGTTTGGTATTTCCCCCATTTCTCTTTTTCTAATGATGATCTCCTTTATTTCATCCATTACATTTTAGAGTGATCTTGTTGTAATATCTTATAGTTAAGTTATATTGCTAACATGTTTCAGACATTCATTCTTTCTTGTAGTCTTCCACATTTTGAATAACCACTCCTCACCTCTCTTTGGCTTGTTTTATGACTATTGTATGTCAATGTTAAGGGCTTTCAAACCCTCTCTTTCTGCTTTTTCAAACATTGTGTTCTGGTTTTACTTCTTGATTTACCCCCTGCATAAAGAAGTCTATTGCAGTTGGTATAGGTCCTGGAGGTACACATTTTGAAACTACATTAAGTTTTTTGTTTCAGTGACATTTTCTCCTTATCTATGGGGGTGTCTGAATTGAAATAGTGACACCTTAGTCTTAGCCATCTGTAAAATCTCTGCAGATCCAGTTTAACTTGAAACCTGTCGGGTTGGGCCATGGGAGCAAAAGTTATAACTTGTATTAATACTGTGTCTTTAAATTCAGTTAGCTCCCTTCTTGGGAGGTTGTATACAATGCTGTCGTGGACTTTGTGTTTATTACTCCTCCAGTTGCTCTCTCTTCTGTTTCTAGCTCTATTTCTGTTTTGCCCTTTTCTTTGTCTTTCTTTTGTTTTGCTCACTGGCCTTGTGTTTTCTACCCTGCCACTTCTTATCTGCTCATGGATTTCAAGCTTGATTCTACATCTGTCTATTTGGTTTTCTGTGTACCTTGCTGTTTTTGTTGTTATGCTTGTTGTACTCAGTCTAAAAAGGGACACTGTTGTGTGTTAGTCATGTCATACAAGTGGAGTGTGCACAAGGAAGGTGGTGCTCATGAAACAGAAGTCCGTAGCAGTTAGCAACAAATTTGGGAACTCACCACAGAAATGAATAGAATCCAGGCAACTTTGGCATCATAAAAAAATGCTCTTCTTCATTGAGGACAGCATCATTGATGTGTGCTAACACCTTAAAACAGTGCCTGCACAATACATTATGGACTGAGTAGATCCTTTACCAAAGGCTAAGGCTGAATGAAACACATAACACTTAAATAATACTAATACAAAGAACATCCTAGTGAAATGTAACATTCAAGAAAAAGCTTGATTGGAATGCAAAGTCCCTTGAATAAGAATGCCAAGTGCAAAAACATGAAAATTTGATGGGAGGGGTAATTAGAGAATGATTGTGAGGCATCAATGGAGCAAAAGTTCTTTAAAAATTATACATGCAAGTCACAATAACATTTCAACAATAAATATTGATAAAAATGATATCATATAGTGCACATCAAGAACAAATTTAAAATTAAGAAGAGCCAATATGCATAGCACAATTAAAAGCATAATCTCCTATCCTCCAGATATGGAAGTAACTCAAACCTGTGTTGAGACCTGGACTTTGGGAAGCTTTAAGCTGCAGGATCCAACACATTTTTCATTTCAAAACCAGGTTGTTATAATTACCTACCCTTGGGTTCCGGCTATCCCTATCAATAACCGTAAATGAGAACATATGCAGATTACAATCCCTGGTATTCAAGACATGAGCAGCAATGTCATAGGTCAGGTGCCCCTTATCTATAGCCCTTAAATGCTCACAAAAATGCAGTTTAAAACTTCTGGTTGTCTTCCCAACATTGAAGGCATTACAGGAACATGTTACTAAATAGATAACCCCACTAGTATTACAGGATATAAACTGCTGAATACTGTAACTACTATCACAATTTCATTGAGGACAGCATCAGTGGTGTATGCTAACACCTTAAAACAGTGCCTTCATGATACATTATGGACTGAGTAGATCCTTTACCAAAGGCTAAGGCTGAATGAAACTTTCTGTCATTTTTTTTTCCTCCTGGCTGTGCTAAAGTACCTAAATCTCTGTTAGCTCTCTATGAAACAACCATGTAACCTGTTTTTTTTATTAATGTTACTTTGTAATGTGCTGTATTTCTGTATCTTAAGTCCCAACCCTGTGCAATTTATGTATGACGTGAAACCTTTGAAAATGAGTCTCTGACTCAAAGGTCTTTCGGAATATCACAATAAATAAATAAAAACAATTAACAGTGTTGCAATCTTTACCTGCCCTGACCTGTTTAAAATAGGTGCAGTTTTTATACTCTTAGCCTCCGGGACTGCTAGTGAGCCAAGCATGGTTCTTTTTTTCTGCGTAATGGATATGCACCAATATATCATTGATGCACTGCTCTTTCCTGTAAGACATCCTTGGGGATTCCATGTCATAGGATTTTAAACAAGGATCTGCTTCTAATGTGCCACAATGTTTTTTTATGATCCACTGAAAATGGAGAGCATTCAATGAAAAAGTAGAAACAAAAGTAAATCTTTGATTGTCATCTGCTTCGTGGGCTCTAACTTTTAGAAGATCAGACCTATTGGGGTGGGGGTAGGAAGAAGTAGGCTGCTGGTTAACTAGGATCTGCAGCTTATCCATCAGGTAGGGGAAATGGGCAGACTGGGTGGGCCAAGCGGTCCTTATCTGCCATCAAATTCTATGTTTCTATGTTTCTATTCCATACTTTGCAAAATCTCTAGCTTAATCTGTTTTTCTCTGGCCATAGCCTTTTTCCTGAAATCTGTTTTGTAGAATTTCTGCCCCAATATCGAAATCTTCCTCTGTGCTGCAGTTTCTTCTAATCCTCAGGAAGTGGCCCTTCAGGATATTTCTCATCATGTGGGTTGGTTGGCAGCTGGAAGCCAGCAGCAAAGTTTTTTGTCATTCACAGGTTTTCTGAAAATATCAGTAAAAGTTCCACCATTTGATTCCTTTGTCAGAGACAAATCAAGGTATGAAACCTGTTTGTACTGCACACATATGAACATGTCCAAATTCTGATTAGTACTGTGTAAGTAGGAAACAAAATCAGCAAGTTCATTTTCAGTACCATCTAGATTAAAATCACATTGTCTATAAATCTTTTCCAGAGACCAATCTTACTATAAAATGATTTTTTGTTAGCATTCAACACAACGTAATTTTCCTACCACGCATCATAGATACTAGCCACAGATGGGGCACAGGTGGCCCCCCATTGCAATGCCTTTTACTTGAAGGAACATATCATTATTAAACAAAAAACATATTTCAAAATAAATTCAATCATTTTAATGAGAAAGTATGTGGATGGATTGGTGTTGGTGCATCTTGTATTTATAAAATGTACAATCACATCCATGGCTCCCACATGGGGCATATTCACATAGATAGAGTGCCTCAGTGTCAATATTGACCATCAAAGTGTGTTCTTCTGTTGTCAAATTGTTGAGGACCTTAAAAACATTGTTTGTGTACTTAATGTATTAAGGTAAACTATCTACAAAGGGTCTCAGGAGAAAATCTAAATATTTTGAGAAAGGTTATGTGAGGGATCCTACCACATTGACAACTGGGTGGCCAGGTGTATAATCAAGGATATTATGCACTTTAGACAGCATGCAAAAAGTGGCTCAGACAGGATTTCCAGTCATTAAAAACTCTTTAGTGTTCATATTAATATATCCCTTTTCACATGCCATTCTGACAGTTTCACCAATGGAGTGTTTAAAATCAAACATACTGTAGGATCAGGATTTAATTTTGTATAGCTCTCCCAATTGTTGAGTTGGCATTCTATTTACACCACATATGGTGTCTTGTCTTGTAATACAATTGCTTTGCCATTACTGGCTTGTTTGATTACTAAATTATAGTCTTTCTGTAGATTACGAATAGCCTCTCTTTCCTCAGTGGTCAAAGTATGAAAATTAGATCTTGGTAGATCGTCAAATAACATATTTAGATCTTGCTCCACAAGCTCCTTAAAAATGTTTACCATAGTACAAATGTGTGGGCAAAAAGTAGAGTTAGTGTGGAAAATGTTCTCCTTTGTGGTACAACTGTTAACATTATTTTCTGTGTCTTATAAAAGAAAGTCTTAAGATTAAGTTTTCTACATGTTAATTAATGTCAGTTAGCATTTATGCTTTATTTATTGGTGTAGATGTTACGAAATTCAAACCTTTTCTCAGGAGACTTGTTTCAGAGTGAGTTAAAACATGGGAGGATAGATTAATGATCTGTGAGTTTGAGTCATCACTGCCACTCACCTCTGGCGGCCTCTGAAGGGTCATCTGCTGTCTAGTTTTGGTCTGGTGTTGTATCTTCTGCAGTCTTGGTACTCTCCTTCTTCTCCTCCTCCTCCTCATCCTGTTATTCTCCTGGGAAGAAGTCTCGTATTCTGCTGTTCAGCTGCGGACTTCTCAGTAACTGTGGTTGGGTGGTGATATTGCTGTTGGGGTGGGGATTCGAATCACCTCTTTTCCATGAATAAAAATGGCTCCCTGCTGTTTTCTTTATTCTCAGACTCACGAATGCCCATACTGAAAAAAAGGAAACATTTTATTCTGTTTTAAAATACTTTTTGGGCTTTTATTTTTCCATGTGTATATGCTCCCCTTTTCGTGGTCCTCTTTATCTCTAACAAACTTAGTTTGTTTCAAGGAGTTAAGCTCCTGATCAAGTTTTCTTATAGATTATTGTAAATTTCTGTTCAGTTTATCAACATTCACCCATTTGTGCAGCTTTAAGATTGCCTTTTCTTGAACTTTCAGACCTTCCTTTAATTTTGTTTCACACTTTTTAATAGTGAGTTCAATCATTTTAAAACTCACCTCTGTCAAGATTGCCTCCCATTCTGCCTATTTTCAGGCATGACGTGGGGGAGGGGGATACTGATAAATGCCAACTGACCTTGAACCAGATTAAGCTGTTGGTGGTATTTTTAGTGAATGGGGGGGGGGAACTTGGCCAGAACACCGGGGAAATTCTCTTACTCTTTTCGAGAAGTGCCATGGGATCTTTAACATCCTCTTGAACTACCACCAGAACAGGCAGATGGGACCTCAGTTTAATATCTCATCCAAAAGATGGCACCTCAGGAGTGCAGCACCCTCCTCATGCACACTACAGTGTTAGTATTTGGATTTAATCAAAGTGCCTGGTGTGGGGATAGAACCCACAGCCTTCTGATCTCCCGGCCTCAGAGGTGAGTGTGCTGTCTGCTGAGCCACTGACACTGGCACTGATTTATCATACTTAGACCCCTTGGTATCCTCTTTACCTTTAAATATGATTCTACATTACTGACATTCTAGTAAATCCTGCACAGCTGATGACTCCGTTTTTCTAATCCTCTGTATGCCTCTTGCAGGGATCTTGCCTCAGGTAAAGTATGTGTTGTCCAACTTTCCACCATGAAAAAGGAATCTGCCATACTTGCTGCACTGAGAAGTTGATCCACATATTCAAATAGATTTTCCACTTGTACTGATGCTGTAGCTGTAAAGTTAAGATTCTGTGTCACTTCTAATGACATTGCTCCAAAATCGTAGGTACTGTTCTCTGGTATTTCACTGAAGATTGCTTTTACATAGTCAATAGCTTCAGACCACAACCTGTGTGTGAAACTGATAAGCAAATCAGGTTAAACAAGTGGAGTTCTCACAAGAAAGGTGTTGCTCATGAAATAGAAGTCGATAGCAGCTAGCAACAAATTCAGGAACTCACCACCAAATCAAATAGAATCCAAGCAGATTTGGTATCATAAAAAATGCTTTATTGCACAGAGGACAGCATCAGTTGTGTATGCTTACACCTTAAAACAACACCTGCAAGATGCATTTTAGAACAGGTAGATCCTTTATCAAAGGCTAAGGCTTAATGGAACACATAACACTAAAATAGTATTAATATAATCCTATACTGGTCTCAACACAGGTTTTGAGCTACAGTACACTCCACCTAATGCAGATGCGGATACCACAGACAATCGCTAAATATGGAAAAAAAATGAAAACCCAAACCATCCCCATAGGCTGCAGTATTAATTTTGCCTGTTTATGCAGACGTTGCATGCCGGCAACTGCGGACAGTTGGCTGGAGTGATTAGTACTAAGTGATCAAACTTACAGGGCCCGGCAATGATAAATCACTAACTAAATGTGCTATTTCTTTGGGAAGGAGGAGCTAGAATGGGGTTCTCTGCAGCACCCTGTGAATGAGCAAGGAAACTGTCCTGGTGGGCAATCGTCTGTGCTCCTTGCAGATGGTCTAAAGGCACTAGAGAGGGGAACCTGGTGGGCGTGTTCTCAGAAGCTCATCTGCGCTCCTTGCAGCTGAAATCAGATGATCTAAAAGCACTGGAGAGGGGAATCAGGACAGAGGATAAAAAGAGTCAGAAAATGGGGGCTCTAACACCATAATGGCTTTGCTGTGCTGTAGCTTACTGAGCCCCCCTCCCCAATTGTGCAAAACCAGACAAAGACTTTCTTACAGTGCTTGCGGTGCTGTACTTACAGTGACAAACTGTAGCATGCTGTAACTTAGTTAGCAATGTATTGGAGCACATTGGAGCTGTTGGAAATGTGCTGTAGCTTGGAAATACAGAACACAGAATGCATTAGGTGGAGTATACTGTAATGGAAATCTGCGAGTTGTGTTCTGTTAGGTAATACCACCCCCTTCCGGCAACTGTGGACATTGTTTTAGATGGACAAATATATAGCTGCACAAAACTGTCCTCGGTAAGTGGCTTGCACTGTACATCCATATCTGGAGGATAGGAGATTATGCTTTGAATTGTGAGATGCATATGGGCTCTTTTTGCTTTCTACTGTATTTATTTTATTTAGTTTCTGGTAACTGGGTAAGTACACTAGACAGCAGTGTGACTATTTTCAGGAATGATCCCGGGGGGTTACATGTCACAAGAACTAATATCGGTTCACAATATATTACAAAAACAAAATATTGATTGATGATAAACAATTCCATGAAGGGAGGTTACAGTTTTGAAAACATGGTATATCAAGGGCAGTACAATACAAACAGGTTAGCAAGGAACAGTAGATTATACATGCAGGTCAGATTATACAAGCAGTTATACAATCAAGTCAAGTACTGTTTATTGTTCGACAAATAATCATTACAATTATAGTTAAAAACACATATCACAAATTAAATATTCATAGTTTTACATAAAATTTACATCATAAACACATAAGATGCATACTGTAAATACAACCGCCAAGTTCATAATCATCATTTATCATTTAAAACATGTTAAGCATTAATATTATAAGTGTTCATAGCTACTTATAAATAAGTGTCTAGAACACAGATTCTGGGTTATATTTCATAATTTATCCTTTGGCAACTTAGATCTGATTATCATTTTCTTTTTGATATGAGCAGCATTTACAAAAATGATCACTAGGGCTTTCATTGGTAATGGAACCTCATTATAGATCAGTATTCCTGTTGCTTTAGAAGGCACTATGTCCAAGCAGTGCCGACAAGAATAGTATCGGTTACCAGAGCACAGTAAAAATGGTGCCTTTTCTTTTGCAGGGTGGCTATGCACCCCACATCATTAGGATTCTCACTCCAAGGGGATGTGGATCTCAGGCAAAATTACAATTTATGGGGCCCTTATGACCCTATTTAAAAAAAATGCTAAGTCCCAAGATATCTACAAGGTTGGAGACCAGGAATAGAACCCTGGTATCTACCCCTGCTGGCCAAGCTGCTCAAACCCCAGCCCTCCACACCACAGGAGCAGCTTGGCCAGGCTCCTGTTCCCTTCAGCTCTTGTCCTGATTATAGGACCATAGGCAATGACCAGGGGAGCGCTTACAGCAAGTGCTGTAAATCCCCCCTCACTGTCTGTGTGAGCACTTACCAGACTAGCACCATATAGTGTGGCGCTATTCTGGTAGTGCTCAATTGATGGGATACCAATGTGGAGTTATCAATTCCAAATTTTTCTATGGTTTCTACTTGAAAGATAGTTTTTAGAAGGCTTGCTCTTGGTCTGCTATACAAGTTACATAAACATATAACATGAACAAGATTTTCTGGTCCACCAACTTTACAATCACAACTCACAGTGAGTTTTTAATCTTTACTGTATCTTGCCTGTAATATTTTACTATCAAAAGTCTCAAATTTGTAGCTCATAAAGCTCACCCTTAGTTTATGATCTACAAGAATTTCCATATAATGTTGTAATTCAAAGTTATTTTAATTGTTAATAGCAAACAAGGAAGAGAATCTTGATGTTCTGATTCTCTCTCTCTGTCTATATTGATCCAAAATTGTTTAACTTTTTTGCTAGTGTATTTCTTGTATTGAATATTTAGGGCAACATTATATTCAAAGAATTCTTTCAGAGCATTTAAATTATATCTATGGAGCATCTTGTAGGTTGCATCAAGCCATTCTGATTTGTAACAAGTTTCATTATGCCATCTAACTTTTTCCATGAGGTACAGTCAGTTGTACAATAGCTATTAGGAGAGACTTGGAGATAGGGGTTTGCAATGAGTAGCTCAGGGTGGACTGTGAAGGATCCTCAAGGAGCAACTGTGTACAGCAGGCTTATTTCTGCAGGCAGTAGGGCAATGATGGAAGGCAGTGAGAGTTGGGAATACACACAGAAATAAGTGCTATGATTGTAGTTTACTTAATTACAATCAAAGGAGCATTGGTGACCCTGAAATATTATGTAGAGCATTAGTGGTCATAAGATGATTAGTAGAGCTTTTAATGGGGTTGGGTACTGTAGACCCTTTATGTCAGGAGGGGATGATGTGACTAAGCAGCCATATTCTGCAAGGAAATTGTGATAGAAAATTCAACTGGGTTAGAAGTAGTTCAGATTTGGGAGGCTAGAGGTCATGGGATTGGAAGCATGTGCAAGTCATGGGTTGTATGAGATGAAATCTGTTTTTTATATGCAATATTTGATGTCATTTTTTTTATTTATCAATATTTATTGTTCAAATTTTATTGTGGATTGTATGTCTAATATTTAAAGAACTTTTGTTCCATTGATGCCACTTAATCACTCTCTAACTAATCCCCTCTCCCCTCTCCCCTCTCCTCACATCACATTTTCATGTTTCTGCACTTTGCATTATTATTCAGTGGGCTTTGCAGTCCAATCAAGTTTTTATTGAATGTTACACATCACTATGATGTTCTGTGCATTGGTACTATTTAAGTGTTATGTGTTCCATTCAGCCTTAGCCTTTAATTAAGGATCTTCAGTACCTAGTCCAAAATGTGTCAGTCAGGTGCTGTTTTAAGGTGTAAGCATACACCACTGGTGCTGTCCTCAATGAAATAAAGATTTTTTTATGATGACAAAGCTGCCTGGATTCTATTTGATTTGGTTGTGAGTGCCCAAATTTATTGCTAGCTTGTATGTTAGTTCTCTAGTCCCTATTGCCTTCATCATCAGATAATGACTGACTATCACAGAATGCTTATGAGGACAACCCTGTTTATTTTGCACAGAGCTCCAATTGCAGGCATTTCTGTTATGACAATCAGTTGCACTGTGTTGGTATTTTTTAAGCTTTTTCCTTTTGAAATGTCCTTAAATTTCTGTAGGTCTTTTTTGATATTGTCTACTTATTTATTGAGTTCATCAGTGATCAAAAAAGTAGTAAGTTGTCCCTCAATTTGATATATTTCTAGTTTCAACCCTACTCATTCTCTACTGTAATTGTGGCCTCTATTACTGAGACCATAAAATCAATACTGCACTTCCCACATATTGTGTTACACCTTTCTTTCAGCAAAGTATCATGAAAACTAATGTTGAGTTCAGTTAGTACCCTTAAGATTCTTAGTATGTGATTATTTGTAATATATTGTGTGAGTGTAATAATGTGTCACTCAAGTTTCACACCTTTTTCTTTAAACTTTCTAGTTTCCTGCATAGAGACTATTCAGTTGGGGAACTACAACTAAATTTGTTACTGGCATAATCAGCAACCATTTTATTAATAGCTGATACTGTGTAGCCACATACATTTGCTCTGTTTTCAGTTAATGTATGAATTTTATCAAAAATGTCTATGCTTTTAAAAACTTCCATCAGTTTAAATAATAACTGTGCTGATTTTTAACCAATTCAGCAAAACAATACTAAAATTCAAGTAATCAATGATGAAGTAAATGCAACTTTAATTGTTTAAGCAATCCAAATGAATTGATAACCAGGGGTTAAAGAGTTTTGTGTGGAATATTCCTTTGCAGTTACAACTTCATCAGTCTACTTTGCTTCAATGTCAGTAAAAGTATACTAGAAAAAATTTACTTACTGTGTCAGTCAATACATGAGATAATCAGCAAGGCTCTTTCTCTCAATGGTTAAGACATAAGTTCAAGTGTTTCTCACAAAAAGTGTATCCTCTTCTTAAAAGAGGTGACAGAGTATTCCTGGAGCACAAAGGCTATCCAAGCCAGAATTACAACTTGACAAATTGGGGGAAGCATCCCTGGTAGTCAACCCAAAATTTGGATATTGTAAATGTTCAATGAGATATCAAAAAAGAACAAGTAAATCTTAAAAAAATGACACAAACATCAACCAATTGATATGGTAGATTATTTTAGCAGATGTAAGATGTTTGTATAATGACAACCAAACTTATTTCTAAAAATTGTTTTTAATATGCAGGATCACTTTTCCCTTGAAAAAGCTGATCATACTCTGTGAAAATGTTTGGGAATCTAAACTGGTGACCAATGCAAGAAAGTAAGAATTTCACAAGCTATATGCTAAGAACTATGTCCACTGGTTAATGTTTGTATCTTTTTTTAAGATTTACTTGTCCTTTGCTGAGATTTTCATGGACGATTATAGTATCTAAATTTTGGGTTGATCATGAAAGCTGCTCCCACCAGTTTGGCAAGTTGAAATTCAATGCCAAAAAATGCAAGATTATGCATTATGCACCTATGACAAAAAAAAAAAAAAAAGGACTAAATACTGGATGGAAGGAGTTAAACTTAATACTATGTCAGCGGAAAGGGACTTGGAAGTCATCATTACTGACTGCCTCAAACAATCAAGTCAGTGTAACAAGGCCTATAGTAAGGCTAATAGGATGTTAGGATGTATTGGAAGTGGTGTTGGCAGTAGGAAAAAGGAGGTACTACTACCTATTTATTGGTTTATGGTGAAGCCGCACCTAGAATACTATGCTCATTTCTGTAGTCCTCACCTGAGGAAGGACAGGGACAGGCTGGAGATGGTGCAATGTAGAGTGACCAAGATGATTCAGTGACAACAGGGCTGCTCGTATGAAGATCATCTCAAGGCACTCAAGATGTACTCACTGCAGACCAGGCAAGAGAGGGGGAGATATGATAGAGACCTTCAAGTTAGGGCACTCACCACAAAATCAAATAAAATCCAGTCAGCTTTGTCATCACAAAAAAATCTTTATTTCATTGAGGACAGCACCAGTGATGTATGCTTATACCTTAAAACAGCACCTGCCTGACACATTTTGGACAAGGTACTGTAAATCCTTTATCAAAGGCTAAGGCTGAATGGAACACATAACACCTATATAGTACCAATACACATAATGTCATAGTGATAAACAAGGTGAACTGTGGAGAACTATTTAGTAGGCGCACAGAGTCAAGGGCATCAGGTCATGCGTGGAAACTGGAGGAGGCAGACTTACTGTAAGACTGATGTGAAGAAGTTCTGTTTTATGGAAAGTGTGGTGGAGCTGTGGAACAGTCTGCCAGTAGAAGAAGTAGGTGTAAAACTATAAATGGTTTCAAGCATGGCTGGGACAGACTAAAGTGTTTGATGGTTGCTCAAGTGGATAACAGTAGGGTGAGGTGTAGGAGTGGTGGACTGGGAGGGATAATATCCTATAAGGACAATAGGTCCTGGGGCAGATAGGGATCTCTGTGCAGACTAGATGGACTTTTGGTCTTTTTCTGCCATTATTGTCACTGTTTCTACAAAGAATAGTTACCCAGATTGATTTTTAACTAGACATATCTTCTTTACATTGTTACAGTAGTCAGGGTTGAAATACCAGTGTAAGAATTACATGGTCTGAAAAGTACACTAAATGGCTATGACCTTTATTATTATATGCACCACTAAAGACTGAAGTGTAGCTTGGGTACTCTTGAGCATGTTCATTCCAGGGGATAATGAATTGCCTCAGCTGCTGACATTTGAAACATAGATGCTCATGACTTTTTGTAGTTCAAGTGACAAATCAGTCTACTGTAAATTTTCTCTGCAGTATCAATATAATGTGCTCATTTACTGGTCTGGTTAAAAACATTGCTAACAGCAATCTGTTTAGCCACTACTGTGTCCCCCCATCTCTGACTACCTCTAAATGTCTTTTAATTGAACTGGATATTTGATTCCAAATTCCTGTGAAAGGCTGTTTTGTGTTAATTTATTCAGTTACTCTTTAGTAGTAACAGTTTTTTATAAAGTACATCTGCAGTTTTTATACACTGTTATAACAGGTTAACCTGAATACCCCAGGACATACTGTGGGCTGCCATCTACTAAACAATGAGATTCATAGTTTAGAGCCACAGAGCAAAGCTGCATGGCTTCAACTGCCCATTGTGTTGGTTAACAGAGCACAGCCCACACACCCTGAAGTGTGTGATTGTGCTTGTAAATGTGTATTTTTTTTATAGGTAAACAGGAAAGAAAGACTTTTTATTACTGTTATTATATTCATTGGTAGTCTAGTGGTCCCCCAACCCCCCAGCATAAGTCCCGACCCCAAATCACGGAATGCTCTGGTAGTCTACTGTCCCCCCACCCGGCAGTGATGGCCCCTGCTCCTCCCAAAAACCATCCATGAATGGAGCTGGCAACTGGCTCAGCCCTCCTTTGACCACCACGGCCAGCCGTCGACTGAGGAATGAATAAGCTGTACTGCATAGTACAGCTCATTCATTCCTCAGTCAGCAGCCGGCCATGGTGGTGAGAGGAGGACTAAGCCAGTCGCCGGCTCTGTTCGTGGGTGGTTTTTGGGAGGCACGGGGGTCATCACTGCCAGGTGGCAGAACACTAGACTACCAGGGCATTCCGTGATTTGGGGTCGGGACTCATGCTGGGGGTTGGGGGACCGCTAGACTACCAGGGAATATATTTATTCGAGCAGCTGCTGGAATTGGGAATTGTGATGGGGGGCACTAGACTACCAGGGATACTATTTATGTAGGGCTGTTATGGCGGTCGGGAATCATGCTGGAGGGTGGGGGGACCACTAGACTACCAGGGATACTTTTGCTGTAGCGCTGCTACGGGGTCCAGAATGTGATGGTGGGCACTAGACTACCAGGGATACTATTTATGTAGGGCTGCTACGGGGGTCCGTAATCATGTTGGGGTGGTGGGGGGCCTTGTTTCCTTTAGACTAGCAGTTGTGTTAATCACTGTGGCAGTTTGCAGGTATGACACACTATATGGTGAGCTTTATATCATGGCTGCCAACTATTGAAGTACCAGCTATCTTGGGTTGGATCGCTGCAGTTTTGTGGACTTATTGACAGTGTCTGTAGTGCTGCTGTGGGGGTTGGAAATCGGGATGGGGGCACTGTCTTTCAGTGCACATTTGGACTCAGGCCGTACAGATATATATACTGTATATATATATATCTATATATAGATATATATATATCTCATTCATATACATATATATATATATATATATCTATATGTTGATGGATATGTATCTATATACTTTTCTGGACTGCTTGCAGTGCTGCTGGGGTGATGTGTTTGCACTGCTCATGCCTGCCAGCACCCATATCCTGCAGTAACCAGCCTGTATTTCCATTCTGACCAACAGGGGATGCTGTGGGCATGCCTTGCCCTGCAGAGTCCGGCCTGTACTTCCATTCCGACCAAAAGGTGGAGCTGTGTACTCCATGCAGTAGCACTGGGCAAACTGCATGGTAATGTATGCTAAGCAGCACCTAATGGGATGCAAATATACCTGTTTGCCCATGAATTACCTAAGTAGGCTCATTTGCATGGGAGCTTTGAATATAGCTCCAGTTTGCCCCGGGCTAACCATTTTTCACCAGGCTAATGTGTTAGCACTGTGCAATCTGGTTAGCCCCGGGCAAACCTCACTTCAGCACAGCACAGTTCTGCAATGTGTGGCTTACATTGTTGTTTGCAGTCATACCTCTCAACTGTCCCTGATTTTCAGGGATGTCCCTAATTTTACCTCAAAGTTTTACTCTGTCCCTCCTAAACATTGTGTTTCTGTGACCAAACAGTGGGGGTTGTAAGCATACAATAATGTCAAACATTAATGTTACTGACGTGTTCTACCTTAAAAAATGCATTTTACACTAAACCACTTATTCTACCAGCTTCCTGAGTGGATATCACCAAGCTTTAAGGTGTGTCCCTGATTTTAAACCTTTGTTCTTGTTTGTTTTAAGCCATGTCCCTGATTTATGTGGTAGGAGGTTGATAGGTATGTTTGCAGTAGCTGTGAGACATCTCTGTGCAATCACACACAATGTTCTCCACCTGCAACATTGGCTTGCTACAGGGTCTAATGAGCTGCAGTTGCAGTTTGCACTTCACTGTTGCTATGTTCAGTGCTGTCTTATTCCCGGGCTATTTTTGCCCTGCACTCCCAGACTGGTTTGCCCGGGTTCCTTAGTCTGCTATATTCAGCAGGATTAGCACTGGGCTATTTCCTTTTCAATATAGCTTGCTTTGTGCTCTGGGCTAAGTTTGCCCACCAGGCAGTGCTAATTTAGCCCCGGGGAAAGTATTGAATATCTGGTTCCTTGACTATAAGTTCCTTGTAAGCCATTTTTAGAGCCCCTTCAATAACTGTGCCCTTTGATCTGCTCTGCATGGCTTTCCATCCAAACTGAAGCTGGACTGTAAGTTTCAGCAGTAAAAGAGTGACCAACAGAGAACAGAGCTCAGACACACACACACACTCACACACACACACACACACATTGTGACACCACTCTTCTTCAACTGCTTATCTGTTACAAGAGCTGCCTTTTATGAACCTAGAGCGATATTAGACAGAAAAAAAGACTTACACTTCAGTGTGACAGATTAGAGGAGCAATTAGTTAAGAAATAAAACTAAAGCGATAAGGAAACATCCCTGAAATCCATATGAGGGAATGGGTCAAATGTGACAGAATGGAATGTTCCTGCAGTAAATTATCTGATATTAAAAAGAAAGAGTTAGTAAGGATGTATGTATACCTTAAAGAATGAAGGTTTGGGGCCCTGTGCTGCCTCTACAGTCATTCAGTTGGTTATGATTTGTTTCTTTATTTGCTTTTTCATCATTTTATTTTAATTTTGCCAACTAATAGTGAAAAAAGAATACAATGGAATCCTTATATTATGAAGTCAGAAACCGTTTACTGGCAAGGCTGGTAGTGTATTTCAAAGGGAAACTGCAAATCTGTTTTCAGATTTTTATTGAGAAATAACACTATCTACTACTAAAATATTGCACATTTCATAGAAATAAGTGATTTTGATAACCTATGATCTTTCATTGTAATTTAGTATGTGACATTTTCTTCCAGATTTTGCTTGGGAAGAAGAAAAACAAGCTATGTATTTTTTTTTTAACTATAAAGTCAAACAGATGGTCCACAATAATGCAAACATATAAATGGCAAAGTTTGTTACTGAAAGAAGTATCTTTTTATTTTGAAAAAGATAGAAAATAAATTTAGTTTCTCATTGAAATACATTGGGCTCCTAACTAGTTGGTAGTTTCTGACATAACAGTAACAGAATTCTATTGAATTCTCTTTTACTAACAGTGTGAAAAGTAAAGGCAAAAATCTACTTGCTTTACTGCACTAACACATATTTTGTTACAAAAGTAGAAAGTAATTACTAACACATCAAAATGCAATAGCTAAAATAATAATTTGTTTATTTCTTAGAAGTAAACATTTAAATATCTTACTGAAAGTAAGTTACGGAGTGTGTGTGTGTGCTAGAAACAGCAGGTCTGCTGTATGAAATTACAGTCTATGAACTCATGACCCACCAGTTTAAATCATACCTCTAGCACACATAGTTCAATAAATTAGATAGTGCCATCCTACTGTATATATATAAATAGAATAATAGATAGGTTCTGGTGTATTACAAGGCAGTAATTCCATCGAGAGGATCTGGGGACACAAGAAACCTCGAGAGCGTAGCTCGAGAGGTTTCTTGTCCCAATTTCCCTGATGGAATTTCTGCCTTGTAGCACCAGAACCTATTTGTTATTTTGTAATGTACGACGTGGAGGAATTTTTAAGTTCTTACTTGTTCCTGCTGTACGGCGCTGCGGTCTGCAGAGTTAGTAAGACTCCCGAGTGTTGTTCCTCACTCCTCACTCGCACCCCCCAGTTCCTGCTCACAGTCCCATTCCACTTCTTTCTCTCACAAAAAAAAAACACACGGTTCACACAGTAGTCGCATCAGTAATCGCAACGATACTATTACAATTGGGACGGAAGTATAGTATTACAGGACTAACTAATATATTACAAGGAATTTTTTGTATGCATTTTGGGGGTATTATTTTCATTATCCATATATTATATATATATATATATATATATATAGGGGTGAGGGGCAGGAGTGGAATATGGAAAATATTCTCACTTCTACAGAGTAAAGCATGGATATCTGATGAGTGCTGAAGGCATGAGTGAGATAGCCATACCTCACTCTACAGGAGTAAGAATACTTTCCATATTCCATGATCTGCACATCATGTGTGCGATTTATACAATAGGGCCACATTTTGTCTGTTTCTTATTGAGGAGGAGTTTTTTTTTTTATTTGGGGATTATTTTGTCTTGTAGTATCCTTGTGTGTGGTACCTAGGAATTGCAGCGATGCTTCTGACATAGGCACGTTATTCAATGAGATTTATGCTTGTGATTGGCTGTGACTGTGTATGTGGGTGGGTTGAAAAGTTTGCAAAATATGGCAGCAGTGCTTTTGATTTTGAGAGACTGAGGTTTCTGCTGTAGGTTATTTTTAGAGTTGAACATTGTGGAGTAAAGAAAAACTGTCTTTGTTTTGATTCCGCATCCATTATCGGAAGTGCATCTTATGTTTAGAAATATGCGGGTTTTTTGTTGTTGCCAATGGTAAAGGGACTGTGCAGTGTGGAAAGAATGAGATTGAGTTTACAAGAAGCACTGCAAACAGCGCAATGGATATCTTGAAGTTTATTGTTCTAGGAATTAATACCTTTGAGCTAAGGCTCTTTTACAAAGGTTCCACATCATTAAGTACAAAAACATAGTAGACAGTGTTACAAACAATCAGTAAGCCATTTAACAAGGCCACAACTTAAACAGCAACATTTATGCACAGAAAAGAAAAAGGAACTCAGAGGCAGTGTCAAGGGCAAGGAATAAGGATTGGAGAGCTTGAGAGGGAAGAGAGGGAGAAATAAGAAATTTAGGAGCAGACAGAACCAGGTTAGTGGTACTCAGGTTGTCTTTGTCAAAGAGGAGACCATGGTGGTTGAGTGAAACAAATGTAAGTGCACTCAGTGGGATGAGACTTTAGTCAAAGCAGTCACAGGAGCTGGAGGCTGTGAGGTGAGCATAAAGTATGGATTTGAAAGCTCCCAATGTCATGGAGGATAGGGAGGGCAGGTTAAGAGCATTGTACCAGGTAGGGGCATGGTATGTAAAAGATCTTTGTCCCTGAGCAGTCCAGCATCTAGGGACAAGGAAAGGTTGGTGGTCAGATCTTCTGGTGGTACAAGTGCCATTGTTCAGGCAGAGCAGGTCCAGGATACATGGAGGAGTGAGTCCCAAGATTGATTTTTTTGCCATCACACAGGTGAGATACATGAGGCGATTGGAAAGATGCATCCAACCAGTTTCCATGTAGAGGTCACAAGTGTGGGTCCATCTCTGTGCTCCAGTGAGGAGTTGACAGGTTTTGTTTAGTGCTGTTGAGATGCACTTTAGTGCAGTGGTAGTAGCTGAGCCATAGAAAATTAGACCATAGTCTATAATTGAGATGATGGAGCTTTGAACAGCAATCCTCAAGGCAGCTTGGTTGAAAAATTGATGGTTATGGTACAAAATTCCAATGCGTTGGTGCACTGTTTTTGCAGTGTTATCGATATGGGCTGCAAAAGTAAGACATTCGTCAAAAGTGATACCAAGGTATTTGAAGGTGTTCACTTGTTCTAGTGTATTTCCAAGAGAAGTTTTTATGATGAGTGGAGTATGCTAATTTCTGTTTTGATGACTGGCGAAAAGCATGACTTTTGTTTTTTTTTTATTTAGGACCAGTTTGTGCTCAAGGAACCACTTTTCAACACATGAGAAAGCAAGCTGCAAGCTCTGTCGTAGTGGATTTGAATCCTTATGGGAGGAGAAAATTACAGCGTCATCAGCATAGAGTATTAATTTTTCAGGGCAGGATTTGGGAAGCAAGTTTAGAAATAGGCTGAAGAGGAGAGGACCTAAAATTGAGCCCTGGGGGACACCAGAGAGGACCGGTTTGGAGTCAGAGAGAACCTCAGAGATTTTTACTGTTTGAGAACGTTGTGCCAGGTAACTTTTTACCCAGGCTCCAGGTCCCTCAGCTAGCCCAGTGTTGAGCAGAAGAGAGATTAGAAGGCTATGGTGAACAGTGTCAAAGGCCTTTGTGAGGTCTATGAAAACAGCTCTGGTTAAATAACCCTTATCCAAGGCTTTGTGAGTTTCACTAGAGAAATCAAGTAGGGTCGTCGACGTACTGTGTCCTTTCCTAAATCCGTGTTGCTGAATGCAGAGTAGATCATACTTTTTCAGGTGGTCTGATAGTTGATCCACCACGATCCATTCAAGAGCTTTGGAGAGGGGTGGAAGTATAGATATGGGCTGATAGTTCCCTGGTGTGGATTTGTCGCTGCCTTTATGCACTGGTGTGACTATAGTGCCTTCCATGTGTTGGGGAATTGACTTTGGCACAGGGAGAGGTTGAGAATTTTGGGTGAGGGGGTGGATCACTTCTTCCAAGGTGAAGGACAGATGTTTTAGATCAATGGTGTCACTGCTATTTCTAGATTTAGAGCAGGCCTTTTTTATGTATCTGTAGGCTTCATATGTCTTAACTATTTTAAAGTGAAATAGTGGTTTGTCTGGCGAGGTGGTTTGGGATACGAGTTTTGGAACTGACAAGTCCTGGAAGAAGTCTGGTGAGAGGACACCACTGAGGTCAGTGAAGGTTTTATTTAGGGCATCGGCCATAGTCTTAGGGTCACGGGTAATGGGGCCATCAATGTTCATTGCTGTGGGAGAGGATTTAGACTGTTTGCCTGTAATATTACGTATATTGTCCCAGAAGGATCTCCCATCACCCCAGGTGGTTTCTAGAGCATTCTTGAAATAGGAGCTCTTCATTTGCCTGATTTGTGAAATGCATAGGTTGCGCGCCTGTTTATAGTTAAGTGAGTCTGTTAAGGAGCCTGTGGCCCTGGCTATAGCCCAAAGATGGTCATGTGCTTTAAGCTGAGCCAGTAGTTTGGCTGTTAGCCAGGGATTAGAGAGGGCTTTGATTTTACATTTTTTGAAAGGTGCGTAGGTGTCACAGGCAGTGTTGAAAGTTTTAATGAAGAAGTCTAGGGCAGCATCCACAGCCAGCGTATTGTAGATAGGGGACCAGTCTTGTTGTAGGAGGCAGGTCTTTAGCTTAGCAAGGTTTCCATGCAGTAGCATTTGACTTAGGATGGTTTTAGGAGGTGGTTTGTGGAATTTATTTGTCCAGATACAGATCACAGGGGAGTGGTCACTGAGGGAGTCAGAGAGAACAGTGGTGTTTTTTATCCGGTCTGGGCGATTAGTAAGAATTCAGTCAATGAGAGTGCTGGTTCCAGTCTTGCAGTTTTTTCTAGTAGGGGAGTTGACCATTTGTGTTAGGTTGGTTGCTAGGATAGTACCCCTGCTGGGTCCGATATCTGAGGCAAGCCAATTTATATTGAAATCACCGAGAAGAAGGAGCTCAGAGTCAGGAGGTTGTAATCTTGCAAATTCAAGGACAGACTGGAGCCCAGCTAGTGGGTCTTTAGGGGGGATATAGACTGCAGCCATGGTAAGCACTTTGTTATGGGCACCAAGGAGAAGCTTGACAGGGAGAAGTTGTTCTAGGGTGTTTTCTGGTGAGAAACTGGCAAGGTGGCACGAGAGGTAGTCCTTTATATAGATAACACATCTGCCCCCCTTTCTTTTTACCCAGTCAAGTCTGAAGAGGTTGTAGCCTTGGAGTGAGATTGCATGATCTGGAGTGCTAGGTGTTAGCCAGGTCTCAACAATTACAAGTATGTCAGGATTATGTTGTCCAATAAAGGCTTGAAGAGATGCCAGCTTAGGAAGGAGGCTGCAGATATTAAGGGCAACAATGGATAACCCGTTTTCAGTTTTTGCAGACTTTATCTTAACGTTTGTGCCAGGGCCAGGGTTTGGGTGGATCCCACCAGACATGAGAAGTAGGAGGAGCAGCAGTTTGAGGGATATCTCCCGTAGCTCATACCATGTAACGTCTTTCCTCTGCATGCTGCAGGTTTGGATACAGTGCAGTCGCCTAGGGTCCCAACAAAGGAGGGTTGCTAATGACAGGTGCTCAAATATGATTTTTCCAGCCAGGGTGGTCATTTGCACCCAGTTCTAGTAATGGGGTGCCTCAGAAATAAAGTGTATTTGCCATGGTTCCATAATTAAGGTAGGATGTCAAGATGCTTACAGTGGGGGGTTGCATGGGGTAGGAGGAGAGAGGAAGTTGACACAGTGGATAACAAATGGAGAGAGATAGAAAAGACAGGAGGAGGTTTACATGGGTAAACCCAAGGCTCACACATGAGCAGGGACAGATCAATTTCGGTAGTGTGCCTCCAGAGGGAGGATTTGCCCCATTGCCAAATGATGTAAAATAATCAAATCCACAGGAAAATGACCAGTAAACTGTTTGATCTATGGTAACAAGACAAAGGATGTGTTAAATTCCTGGAACACTGGCCTGGGGCATATGCAGGAAGTTAAAACCCTTTGTCAGTGTCTTCCCTTTGTTTAAATAGTTGTGAATGGTTCTCAAAGACATGCAGTTCCCTTTAGCAACAAGGTAGATGGAAATGTGGATTCAGTTTGCACTTCCCAGGTCAGAGCTTGTAGAATTTCTTAGCTGTACTTACTTTGATTGTGATGACTTCCAAAAAAGTTGATTTATAATGAGAATCATAATATCTGCTGGTGATGTTTTCCAATTTCTTAGTCCAGGAAACTTTCATAGATCATATATCCAAGAATGGTCTAGTTCCTCCAAGCCAAAACACATGAAAATCCACAAAACTAAACTATTGACAGAGACAAACACAGACACCCAAACATCTTTATTTGTAAGAGGTGAGAACAGCAGCTGGTATTTCTGGAGGAATTCAGGAACAGAGGTAGGATTATCAGGGAAATGTTACAGAAGGAACACATTGGACTGTAGTGTACTTGTGGTGACTCGCACTGCAGTTTGGTGTACTTCTGGTGACTGAGCTTAACAGTGAATAATTTATCAGGAGTAGAACTGAGTAGATGGTACGTCATTTTTGTGTCATCAGAAGGTATTCGGAATATATTTGTCCTTTAATGCAAGTTGTTTAGAAGCATCAGTTACAGACAGAGGCCCAGATATTCAAAAGAGTTGCGCCATGCACAATAGGGTTGCGCCTGCTCAAGTCTGAAAATGCACCATTCTGTGATATTCAGCAGGAGGCAGTTGGGCCCCCCAAATCACGCTGAGCAACAATGCAATGATAATGAATGTATGCACAACTGAAGGGGGAGGAACCAGGCATAAATGGCGCAGTGCGATATTAAACAACATGAGCCATGCACAATAGGGGAGCCAACAGAAGTTGTGCCATAGCGGAAATGAGCCAAAATAAAAAGAAGCAAGGGAGAGGTGCAAGAATGCTACAGGGGAAGGCACATGATGCTGAACTCTAGCAAGAGAAACTGGGCAGCAGGTACACACAGGGCAGGCCAGGGAAAGGGCACCTGGAACCCACAGGCTCAGGGGAAGGTGTTGGGAGCCACAGACCAGAAGTGGGAGTACTTGCCACACAGCAGTGAGGCCAGCACAGTCAGGTGTTCCTGGTGCAGGGGAAGTAGCAGCCAGAACAGCGGGGGGAATACAGAAACAGCTGCTGGGGGGGTGAACACAAGCCAGGGACATGGCCAGTGCCACCATCCAGATGGAGGCAGTAATGAGGGGGATGAGAAGGCGGGCAGCAGGGGGGGTGTGGCCACGGAAGGGCCCATCGGCGGTATGCCCCCAACAGGCAGTACCGAGCCTGCACCAGCTTCGAGCTGTATAGTGATATGGAGATCGTGGGCCAGTACCACCTGAATCAGGCAATTCTGAGGTGGCTCTGTGAGCTGTGCAGTGATGTGATGCAGGCACCCATACGACAGAGCCATGCTCTGTCAGTGGAGATGAAAGTGACAGCTTGCATGTGCTTGCTCACCACGGGTACCTTCCAGAGACCAACTGGGGACACCACAGGCATAACCCAGTCGGCCACATCACGCCACCTCACCCAATTCTTCAGCGCACTGCTGCCACATGCTGTGGAGTACATCCATTTCCCCAACACACCGGCGGGGTGCACAGCAAACATACAGGAGTTCCACAGGGTAGCACATATGCCTGGCATGCTAGGGGCAATAGACTGCACCCATGTGGCCATCCGCACTACCTGGCCCGAGGGGCCATATATCATCGCAGGGTTATGCCAGCATCAACTGCCAGGTGGTGTGCGATGCCAGGGCGCATAATCAATGTCTGTGCCACACACCCTGGGGGAGCACATGATGCCTTCATCTGGCACCAGTCAGCACTGTGCCACAGATTTGAGAGTGAGGATATCCCCACTGGCCACCTAGTAGGTGAGTATGCAAACCACAAGGACAATCATAGGGCCTGGGGGGGAATGGTCAGAGGTGACATGGGTAGTGGCCTATATGGCCCGGGGCAGGGCGATGCTGATCACCAAACTAACCTCCACCCTCTATACACAGGTGACAGTGGATACCCACTCCAGCCCTAGCTGCTGACATCCTACCGGCAGCCCACGACCCCATTGCAACAACGCTACAATGAGGCACACACCACCACACGTAATGTAATCGAGCAGGTGTTCGGGATGCTGAAGGCACATTTCCGTTGCCTGGACACCTCCGGCGGTGCCCTACAGTACAGCCCCTCAAAGGCCTGTGGGCTATTCCTGGCCTGTTGTATCCTGCACAACATGGCCAACGCATGTGGGATAGCCATACAGGTCAAAGAGGGGGACAGCAATGAGGACGATGAGGACACCGGTGACAATGGTGATGGGCAGCCCCCCCTTGGGCGACGGGACCCCCAACTCCTCTGGCTGGCACTGCTGCACCGGGACACCATCACAGAGGAGCTCTTCAGCCAACCCAGGTAAGTCATGGGGCCATGTGCAACCACCAGTGGCTAAGGCACAACCCACAAACATGCATGGACACACACCAGGGGTGAATGCCATCAAGGGAACTGTCTGGGCATGGAACCACACACACCACCAGGGATGGGTGAGGTCTAACATGGCAAGCAGACACACACACACACATGTACACACACAACACACCAGACATGCACAAAGGGTAGGAGGCACAACAACCTAGAATGCCACCCCTAGCCACACACATGTCCACAGACTACCACGCCCACTGCCTGTCATTGTGAATGTGTCAGATGCTGAGCACCATTGCACACTGGATTTACAGCTCAATGCAGGCATCATCATGCACACACAACTGCGGACAGCAGCCCGGAGGGTGTACAGATGGACTGTGTGTCCACGTGCAGGGCTGGGTACCCACCCGTGCATTGCCCGCTGAATGACACAATGTACACAGGGCAGCACCAGACAGTAGCCATGTTAGGAGACAGGTCAGTCACGCGCCACAGTGCCCTGGCTGCCACGGATGCATGGGCGGCCGCGCCAAGACCCGCCAGCACTGACAGGCTGACCACTGGCCTCATGGGGTGGCACCAATGGTCCTCTAGGGCTTCCACTGTGTGAACGCGACCGTGCTCATGCAGGGGTCTGCAGCACACCAAACATGCCTGCGCCAGGCGTGCTCGGGATGCCCACAGCTGAACCCGGTGTCGACAAGGATGGTGTCGTACGATGCCAGAAATGGGGGGTGGACAGTGCACTGCGTGGTGTCTGCGACGCAAGAGCAAATAACTGTGTGCCCATTGTGGCCATGACAGCAGTGAATGCCTGTGTCTGTCTGTCAATGGCAGCGGTCACATCCTCCCACAACCGGTCCATCCCTGCCAGGATCAGAGCGGTGTCTCTGCTGCGCCGCTTCTCTGCCCACTCCAGAGCCGCATGCAGTGCATCCACCGACGTTGCAAGCTGCATCTGCTGCTTGCAGTATGCGGGTGTGCTCATCCAAGAGGTCATCTGCCTCCTTGGCATCCTGACCCTCAGGGTGTGCGTGGCCCTGATGCTCAGCACCCCTTGAGGGTGGGTGCTGCACACCAGGACCAGGTCTGGGCATGTCCACAGGTGGTGCACTGATGCCGCCCCCTGACAGTGTACCCCCAAGCCCATTGGCTGACTGTTGATGCTGCCGCTCCCCAGGGATCACAGGTGCCACCACAGTGGCTGCAACAGTCCCACTGTCCTGTACACACACACCAGTGCTGCCCCACTGGTGCTGACAGGCACAGGATGGGACTGTGATGACATGCAGGTCTCCATGGCGGCACCACCCACAGCCAGGTCCATGATATTACCTGCTGTGTGGCCATCCTGTGGCACACACGTGTCACTGCCCATGGCATTAATGACATCATCATCGGTGACGGACCCAGCACCAGCCCGAGTCACAGCATGCTGGCATCTGTGGATGCTGGCACACTGGGACACAGGCAGGGCCTCCTCCGCACCTGTTCCAACAACATCAGTCTGGACAATCAGGCGGGCCCACTGTCGCACTGAGCCGCATATACCTGTGAAGGTGGATGGGCCCTCCTCCATCTCCATCTGACTGGCCTCCATGGACAGACCCACCACCGCTGACCCATGCAGATGCTCAGGATCTGTAAGGGAAAACAAAGTCGCGTTACTGCATGTGACCTACCCTGCCCCCCCAATAGACAGACCATGACCTACCATGCAGTGACGGGCTACCACCCGTCTGGAAGCCACCACCTGGAACACCCTCAATGGCACAACGCTGCATGCTTCCCACAGCCCTCTCCTCCTGTGGGATCAGGTGTAGCACCTCTGGCTGTCCCCCACCTATCACAGCTCATGCTGCCCTGTTGGCAGCCACCTTCTCCTTTATCCTCCTCCTGTCTGTGCCCATCTTCTTCTTGCACTCCTGCATGGAGCATTGGTGGCTACCATGCAGGTTCACTGCACACGCCACTTCCTCCCATGCAGCAGCATGGTCCTGTGGTGTTCCCTGCCATCTGCTGAGAAGCGGCTCCTGGTCCAGGTAGGCCTCAAACAGGGCATCCATCTCAGCCTTGGTGAAATTAGGCCTCCTTCTCCCACCACTCTGTTCCTCCTCTCCCACAACTCGCTCGGTCATGATTTAGCCTGTGAGAATGAAAGTTGTTACCTGTGACTGTGCAGTCCCATGCATGTCCCAAAATCCACAGTCCACACTCCCAAACAGCATGCAACTCACCAATAGACTGCAGTAACCGACAATGGCCAGTGCAGCCCAATGGCACACTTTTATAGTACAACCCATGCAAATGAGGCGAAGCGCAACTTTAAGTGGATGCAAATTGCAGTGCTGCGCCATTGAATGGCTGATTACCTGATTTGCATATGACGGCTGAATATTGCGCTGTTGCGCTTTGCGCAATTGTGTTGAACATGCTGAGCCAAGGACGCAGTTCTGTAACATGCGCAGTACAAACCTAACTGCGCATGCCGGGTTGCTGACGCAGGCGCCTGCTGCGATGCTGATGTGCTGTGCACAGGAGGCAATGCAGGGCACAGCCACCATTGTGCCAGTGGCACTACAGCGATGTTCACCTATATGGCGCTGTGGCACTGGGGCATCGTAGGCACACTGGGGCAACAGCATGGTAGGCCACTACTGGAGGTAGCACAGAGGTACCAAATTGCGCTACACACATTGGGTTCCAATGGCACTGTGCCTGTCTGTGCACCAGAGACCCTTGACCCTGTGCCTGACCTTGGCCCCCAGGCGCCATGCGTCAGGCATGGGTGCACCACTATCGTGCTGTTCGGTGACTGCACGATAGGGAATGGCAGCGCTGTACCGTGCAGCATCTGCACGTGGTGGAACCATGCTGCAGAGTGCCATTTTGAACCTACTGAGCAAGAGAGATGGTGTGGAGGAGAGCTGCCCAGTGGAGCCAGATTGAAATGGCAAACCTGGTTGCCATTGTTGAGCCATTTTTTGGCCCACTGTTTGGGGAGGCACCCCTGGACAGGTCTAGGAGCCAGGTGTGGCAGGAGGTGACCGACGCCCTGGAGGAGGCCACAGGACTGAGGCGGAACAGTGCCACCACAGGTATGGGGACCTGAGGTGGAGGGACCAGGACCTGCTTGCCCACCTGGGGGCACATGCCAGGAGGGGCACAATGCCACGACCAAGTAGGTGTAATGTCCATACACTTTCATCTTCCATATGGGTATCATGGTTGCATGTGTCCGGAACATGGGGGGGACCATCTGGTGTTGGCTGTGGTGGTGTTATCAGGGTGTGGGGTGGGTGGGTCTGGCTGGGTGGGATTGCACACACATGGGGGCAGGGGGACTTTGCTACAGGATTGTACTGATGTTCCTTTCTCCATGTTTGCACCTTAGGGCCAGAAGAGAGATGGCTGGTGAGGAAGCAGAGGTGCCAGCAGGAAGACCAGACCAATAGGAGGGGCGAAGGTCCACAGCGCCAGAGAGACCAGCCTGATGATGGTGAGTGCCTTACCTCCATGATTACTATTGCATGCTGTGTAACAGGGCGGGCAGCGGGAAATGGCCACCATCCATTGACACCACTGCCATGCACGCAACTTGTTACAGTCAGCACTTTCCAGTGGCACTGCGTGTCTGGGAGTGCGTCAATGGTGGTCCATGCGTGCACCGGGTACATGGCTGTGCCACTGTCTTTGCACCACATAGCCATGTCACTGACGGTGGTGCTGTTCAGGACTTGGCCGGTGGGTGTGTGCAGTGGTCCACATGGCTGTATGCACCTGGGTGGGCAGGTCTTGTGGATGCAATCACTGTGGGTGGTCACACACCATCACAGAGGCATGTCCCATGGCCGTATGCCATGCACAGTGGGTGGGCTGTATGGGGCTGTGCATTCACACCTATTGACTGTGCTTCCTTGTCCTAGGTGTCCACCAGCTGCAGGCAAACAGGGAGGTGCTGCAGGAAATACTCACCGTGGCCAGGGCTTCACTGGAAATCCTGAGGATTGAGCGGCTGGGGTTCCGGCAGAGATATGGAAGGTGGAGCAGCTGGAGCGGGGAGCGGGGCTCCCACTGACCATATATATGCCCCTGATTTCACTACCTGACCCACCCTCACACCCCTCCTTTCCTGTACCATTTGTTCACCCCCGCCCCTTACCCACCCCCCTTGTTTGTGGCCATCCCTCCACACATTTGTATATAATTGTAAATAGTTTTGTTTGATGTTTTTGATTACAGTTCTTTTGATATGAATACAGTGGTGGTCTCTGATTTGCAGTGGGCTATAGGTGCTCAGCTGCAGTTGTGTGCATGGTATCAGGGGTGGTGCAGTCATGGGTTTGTGTGTGTGTGTGTCCATGGGCAAGTGACTATGGTGTGGGAGTAGCTATCAGTCAGTGTCTGTGGTGTGTGTGTTGTTCCCTGTGCACTGGATGACTGTGTGCAGTGGTCCATGGTGCATGCTCTGTGTCCATGGTGCACCTGTCAGCCCATCCATGACCTGTGCAGCTGACACCCTTGCATGTCTGTGACCTGCACGGTCTGCTGTCATGTCAGTGGTGGCTATCCATGCAGGGCAGCCACTATACCCTCACAATGCTGGGTTGCCTCCTGTCACTGGTGTGGTGCATGTCTGCCTTGGGTGACACTGTGGCCTCCGCTGTGTTGTTGTCTCACCTCCATGCTGTGGTTTGTGTGTGCTGCAGGGGCTGTGTACCACTGTCTGTGACTTGTGCTCTGGGCAAATGATGGTGGCGTACAGGTCCACAGTGCCTGCGCAGGGTGGCTGGCACTCCTGTGCCATGGAGGACTGCTGGCCGTGTGTACCCAGATTCCATGGGCCCACGCTGGGGGCTTGGTTGCCCCGCTACTGTGTCCCTGTATTGGTGTGCCCTTGGGTATGGGTGGGTGTTTGTTCATGCACTGTGTTGCATCCGGTGTGGAGCATGCTTCCATGCACCACTGTGGGTGTCTGCGCTGGCTGTTGTGGCCAGTGCTGGGTCGGGGTGTGTCCTTGGGAGGGTGTGCAAGGTGCTGTACCACTGGTGGTGGGGTCCGGGGGCATGCCCTGTCACATGTGGGGTACCTCGTGTGCCAACGCATGGTCGATCTCTCAGCTGTACCTCGGGGGGCTGTGCATGGTGGCACTGTGTATGCCATTGTTGCACTGCTTTGTGCTGCCACCCGCTGATGGGTGCTCGTGGTGGGACTGCCTTGCATGGTTCTGTGGTGCACAGGGTTGCATTGTCACAATGGGGGTGGTGGCATGCAAGGGGTATCCTGCACTGGTGGATGCTGCTCCTGGGTAGGGTATCTGGGGGTCACAGTGTAGGGTGTGCTCTGCATTGTGGGGATGGTGTGGCATGGGGTGGTCAGCCCTCCTTGTGTGCCGGTCACAGCTTGCCAAGGGGTGTGGGGGGGTGCCATGGCCTGGCTGTGGGTTGGTTCCTTGTCTCCATGGGCCAGTGGTTATTCCAGCCTTCCCCCAGTTGTGCAGTGCATGGGGTGTGGGGGGGACGATGTCTGTTCTGCTGTGTTCCTCTGCCCATCTGTGGCATGGGTGGTGGGCCCCTGCATCCCTAGTTGTGCTGTTGCATTGCTACCCTGCTGCTGGGGGGCATCCCTGGTTGCTCTATGGTTCCTCTAGACTGCTCAGCTGAACATCCGTTGTTGCGCTATGGTGCAGGTGGTGCGATATTCAGTCATCAGCTGTAGGCGCATCTTGGTCAGCTCAGTTTTTGAATATCGCGCCTCTTACGCATGGGTGCAATGGACTTGCGCTTGCTCCTGCTATTGCACACTTTTTGGGCGCAGTTTGAATATCTGGGCCAGAGTGTGTTTGGGTCGAGTGGGGTACTCAAGGTTTAATGTAGAGGAAACTGTGGCAAGAAGTGCCGGTAGGGAGGGAGGGAGGAGGACGCTGATGTATCTACTGTGTGAATAAATGTCGATGATGTATCTACTATACAGTAGGAATAAATGTAAGATTTTACGTTTATACCTATAGCGTCTACGTCATCAGCTCATTTATTCCACTGGGGTGAAAATACATGTTTTTATTCTACTTGATATTAGCTCACCCCATTATATAAATATGCATATTAAAAATATGTAAGACCAATATCTGTCCATGTGTTGTACCTGAAACAAAAAGGAAGCAGGAGCACAGACATGATAGTAAAATGAAGCAGACTTGCATCTGTACTGAGCTTACTCAGAAGTATTATTTATAAACTCCTTAATTAGACTCCTTTTCCTTTTTTGCATCTGAGCAATTACTTTAGTGACATGACTGTATTAGTTATCAACAGTTGTTCCTCCAAACGTTGCATTATTGTAGCATATTTCAGTGGAATTATCATATCTAAGTGAACCAATAGACATATACATGAGTAAAAAAAATGAAGAAGACTGAAGAGCCAGTGGGGCAACATTTCTCTCAGGCTGTCCCTCCATCTTTAACTGGGTGCTGTGCCACCCAACTGTGTTCAAGTAGTGCTTCTGAGCATCACTCCCCAGTGCAGGCAGTCCCTTACCTTTCACCAGCAGACAGTACACAAGCATTCTGGTGCCATGTTACATCGCTGTGTCCATGCAATGCTTCTGAGCATTGCTTCCCAGTGCAGGCATTCCCTCTTCTTTAGCCAGCACACAGCACACCACTGAGATTGATGGTGATATGTCATCCCACTGTGTTCAAGCTGTGCTTCTGAGTATCATTCCCCTGTGCAGGCAGTCCCTCACCTTTCACCAGCACACAGTACACCACGGTATTGGGTACCATGTCACCCCATTATGTTCATGCAGTGCTTCAGAGCATCGCTCCCCAGTGCATGCAGTCCCTCAACTTTCACCAACATGCAGAATGCAGCTCTTATGGGTGCCATGTCACCCCTCTGTGTTCATGTATTGCTTCTGAGCATTGCTTCCCAGTATAGGCAGTCCCTTCCTTTCACCAGCACAGAGTACCTAACAGGTATGAGTTCCATGATGACCCATTGTGTTCACGCAGTGCTTCTCAGCTTTGCTTCTCAGTGCAGGCAATCCCTATCCATTCACTAGTCTAGATTATACCACTGTGGTGGGTGCCATGTTACTCCACAGTGTTCATGCAGTACCTCTGAGAAACACTCCATAAAGCAGGTTTTTCCTCACCTTTCACCAGCACAAATTACACTACCATGATTGGTGTGCTGTTGACCCACTGTTTTCAAGCTCTGCTTATGAGAATAACTCCACAGTGCAGGCAATCACTCACCTTTCATTAGCATGCAGTACACCACCTTGATGTGTACCATGTCACCCCACTGTGTTCATGTAGTGCTTCTGACATTGCTCCTGTGTGCAGGCATTCCTTCATCTTTCACCAGCAAGCAGTACACCACCATGATGTGTGTCATGTTGCATCAGAGTGTTCATACAGTGCTTCTGAGCATTGTTACACAATGCGGGCAATCCCTCACCATTCACCAGCACAGAGAACACAACTGTAATGAGTGTCATGTTGCTCCACTGTGTTCGTGCAGTGGTTCTGAGCATAGTTCCTTAGTGCAGGGAGACTCTACCCATTCACCAGTGTGCATTATGCTACCATGATGGATGCCATGTTGCCCCACTGAGTTCATTCATTGCTTCTCAGCATTGCTCCTCCCATTAAGCAGCCTCTTACTTTGTTCATACAGTGCTTCTGAGCATCACTCCACAGTGTAGGCAGTACCTCACATTTCATTACCACACAGTACGCCACCTTGATGGGTACCATATAACATCACTGTGTTCGTGCATTGCTTCTCAGTATCATTCCTTCATGCAGGCAGTCCCTTACTGTTTTACCAGCACGTAGTACACAACTGTGATGAGTGGCATGTCTCCCCACTGTGTTCATGGCACATAGATGTTTATCTTCTTCAGCACCCTGACTTGCCCCAATCTGGGCCTGTTTTCTCAGATGGTCACCCACCTTCTCTGGACTTACCTTTTCTGGTGGTCCTGTCACAGGACCTTGGATCAGAGGTGCCTAGCTATCGGTGTGGGGTCTGCTACAGGACAGACCATCACCGTTCTATAGTCAGAGTGATTTTCCTCTTACTTTCTCCCCTAATGGGCCTAGACATGTTTGTACTTGGCCTCCATGGAGTCAGCTTAGACACTGAGGTGTGGGTAGTCCTTCCCATGCTGTCCCATGGTGCTGCCACTTAGCTTCCTCTCCCTGTCCAACAGATGGGCATTCTTCCTCCCAGGCCAGTCCCCAAGTGACCCAAATCCATTCTTGAACCCAGGTTGCTGGCATGGCAGTTAGTGGCTAAAAGCAGAAATAGGTAGACAAACCTAGACCTGGAAATCAGAACAACACAGAGTAATGGCCCCATATTAAAAGGTATCAGGCTTCCCCTTGTAAAGTCTCTTTCCTTAGTTCAAATTAGCACAGTTCACTAAATTTGCTATACTCAAACATGTTTGGAGCAAAGTGCGACTGCCCCAAATATGTTTGAATATATCCCCCCAAAGCAAAAATGAGGCACTAAAACATGCACCCAGCACAGTTCACATCCCCCTGTTGGCCAATTATTGCAAATTAGTGCAGATGGATAAATTTGCTATACTCAAATATGTTGTCTAGAGATACAGTATCTGGTCACTGAAAACATATAGGCTGTGATGGAATCAACTCATTTAGGGCCTCCCAGACCTGTTAGTGTTACAATAGGTACAATCAAGACTTCACTGAAAATGAGATCCTGCATGTTAATTGACCTATCCTGCGTAACTACATTATAAAAAAATGTAGAGTAGCAGGACCCAGTAAAAATTTGATTCCGCATTTTACCTATGCTAACTCTACAAAATGCACTGGAAAAATATGCAAAAGCATGACCCCACCAAAAATGAAATATGAAATATTGTAGCTGTTCTATCCTACTGATGGCACTCACGCCTTATGTGTGTGTGTGCACAGCTGTTGTAACAGCTACGTGTGTGTGTGTGTGTGTGTGTTTTGTACATTTTCACAGGGGGGTGTATGTCCAGAACCCAAAGCACTTTTCACTGCATTACCTTGATGTTTATGATCTTGTTTATTTCTACTATTTTGGTGTAAATGTCGGACTTTTACATTATTTATTTATGTACAGTATGCATTTATTTACTTATTTCAAACGTTTCACCAGGAAAGACATATTGAGCTTAAAAATAGCTAATTTCCAAATGCATCTTGAGGAGGCAGGGAGGGGGATGAGAGATGCAAGCACAACATAGAACAATAACTTACACAATAAAACATCATACAGAGATATAAAATAAACAGTACAAAATGAACATGAATGATGTTCATCAGGTAGGTGAAATTATAAGCAAAGGTTTAAAAGGACACAGCAGGGAATCTGTCCCATGGGCACAAGCAATAGCATTTTTCAACAGTGAGGGCACTAAGGAATAGGATGCTGAAGGAAGGAGTGGAGATAGGGGGAGAAGGAGGGAAAGTGCAGACAAGTGAGGGAGGAAAAAGAGAGAGAGAAGAGTTGTTGAGGTGTGTGGAAGGGCAAGGAGAAGAAGAAAGGGGAAGATTGTAAATTGAGGGTTATGGAAGGGCTATGAATAATGGGCAGCCACAAGAGGAAGCAGTGTGGTCATAGAGAAAGAAGGCAGAAGGTAAACTGAGGAATGGAGAAGGACTATGACTAAGGACAGGCACAGGAGGTAGTGGTGAAGCTGAGAGGAGAGAGAGAGAGAGCATTTGGAAGAGGTGGATCAAGTGGTTAAGGGGAGAGAGTTCCAAAGTTTAGGAAATTGAAAAGAGAAGGCAGCCTGACCAGCGAAAGATTTTACATCACAGTAATACAACTAAGTCACACTTTAATTCTATATCTCTTTTCCTACATCAGTCATTCCCCTAGTTTTTATTTTGATAAGTTGCTAACTATTTTTGTTCTTTGCTCAGTTTCACAACTTTTTTCTTGTCAACTTATTTTTGTCAATTTATTCTTAAGACATAATTGTCCTCTTTGCCTTTGTTACTTTTATTCAATTTCTATGAACTGTATATTATGTATTTTTGTAGCTGTTATCTTTTCCCCTTTCTCCTTCCCCCATGACACAGCTGGTACTAGCTCAGTGTGTCTTTCTTCGTAAATCCTTTGAAAAAAATAAATCTTTTATCACATTAATGTATTAGCAGCCATTAAAGCTCTGACCAGAGTTTGTTTATTCTGACATAACTACACTGTCTGTCTGTGCAAGACAGTGAATGTCTTTTATGGCTATATCACAATGCTTGTTAGGTGCCCCTGAGCCTGTCATTTATTACTGTGACATAGCTACATTGTCTGTCCAACAGTTAGTGAAACAATATCCTTTCATGGCTGTGTCTATTATGCATTGTACTTCCCAGTCTAAGTCTACTAAAAGGAAGCACAGTGCTGCAGCACATGCAACTGTTAATGAAATGGACAGTATGAATTGTAGCAATAATGAAGAACATAGCCACAACAATAATAACATCAACAGCACTGGCACTCAATCTCCTGAATGTAAAAAAGCATGTTAGCAATGAAATGATAGTAGAGTTTCAGAAAAAAAACTGACTGGAGCTACTCGTAGAGGTACTGAATATTTTTGCCACATGTGCCAGGAGACCTCCAGCTGCTGAAGCAGCAGGCAAAGAGGCAGCCTCCTCAAATATAAGCTCAGATGCTGTCTTGCCTAATCGAAGAGTCACAAAGGAATAATCACACTTGGCATTCACACATCAGCACAATTTATTGCAAGCAAAAGATAATTACACTTCACTATCAGCATTAATGATTACACTTTAGCATTCATTCATTAGCAATATTACTATCAGCATTAATATATACTTCAATTAAGCAAAACATGATACATCACCGATTCAATAAAGCATCATCCAAGCCCTCTTCCAATGGCTGGGAAGCCCTTGTCAGCCTGGCTAGAGTCTCGAACGGGAACTGGCCCACAGCGATCGTCCACCCTGCAGGAGGGCTTCTAACCACAAAACTTAATACATCACCGATTCAAAAGCTACATCCAAGCCTGTTCAATGGCTGGAAGCCCCCTTCCAGCCTGGCTAGGAGTCTCAGGAATCGGGAACAGCTCCTGCAGCAATGCGTCCACTCTGCAGGCTTCAAACCAGGCGTGAGAAGCTACATTTATATCTTATTCTATGCTAAAATAACCGTGCAGCCTTCATTGTGTTATTTTCCACATTCTAGAAGCTGGCCGGGCTTCCAGGATGTTGCAAATTCACACGATAAGACTGCTCAGAATTCCCACACCTGCTGGGTCACTGTGCTCCAAACACTGGCCGGGTGCCTAGAACACTATGAGCTAAAGAAGTTTAAACAAAACTACAAAACAGGTTGCCTGATAATATGCGACCTTCAAGTCAGCAAAATACACTGTCTGAAGCAAAACATAATAATGAGGCTATCTAAAGAGCAAAACACCAATTAAATGAAGCAGCATGTAAAATGGAGTCACACAATACAAAATGGAGTATAAAATGACATACATTACATGAAATAGCATACAAAATGGAGTGACAATAATCAACATATTATACTATCACTACAGATGCTGAGGCAAAAAATGCTGATAGTGATGGTGGTGATAGTGGGGACTGGGTATGGGACAGCCCAAGCTATGCCCCACATTATTATGATGGCACTTTCAGTTCTTTTGAATATTGTGGTGATGAGGTTGGTAGTTTCGATGAAGTGGTAGGAGAGGATGCCACTGTAAGGCATGACAGGCAAGTGCAGAAAAAATAATCATACGCTAAACATATGAATAAGAAGATGATTATGAATGAGAACAATTAATCTCAACAAGGAAATGGCAGTATAGTTTTTCCTCCAGGCCCCTTGACTGTACAATGAATAGTGCCAGGTACCATGGCAGAAACCAAAAAAGGTAAATATTTAGTGTGGAATTTATTTTATATTGACCCTGTAGACAATTCTCAAGCTGTATGCAGTCTGTGCAAAAATAGAATCAGTCATGGTGGCAATCTGGCAAATTTTGAACCATCAGTAAAGAAGCGACATGCAAAGGCAAAACACCCAACTGAGTGGGGCAGAGCAAGGGGCAGTATGGGCAGTAGTGGTGGCAGTAACCATACTGACAATGAACTGGAAGATGTAAGTGACATTGAATCACTTTATGTGTCCTTGCAGTCTTCCCAGACAAACATAGATTGCTTTCTGACAACATCAAGCACTGGAAAATCCCCAAATAGTACTCTATATGAAAAATACATTCTCTCAAAATTAAAAAGATCTTGTTGGCTAACATTAAAGGAAAGTGTTGTGCAGACATCAAAATTTGCCCACCAACATTTATTTAAACTTTTGTTGACGGGGTAAACACATGAGCCACTGGCCCTTTTTCATGAGTGACCTGGGACCATTATAAAAACAGTCATGATGTTACATAAATAGACAACACGTTATACAGACATCACACAATCAAGACATATAAGTTAATACTTATACAAAGTTTATAAAGAAAAACATTGGCATTCTAATCGACTAAAAAGGTGCTTCTTTAGATCTTGTTTAAAAGTATCATGACTTATGCGTTATGGAGACCTTACTTACGTAAAGGCATAGACAGGGTAGAGAAGGTTCAGAGGAGAGAAACAAAGATGGTACATGGATTGCATCACAAGTCCTATGAGGACAGGTTGAAGGAATTGAATGTGTACTCACTGGAGGAGAGGAGGGAGGGAGAGAGGGGATATGATAGAGACATACAAGTATCTCACAAGGAGGAACAGGGTGCAGGAATACACTATTTTTAAGTGAAATAGATGTTCCAGGACTAGAGGGCATGGGATGAAGTTGGAGGGAGGATGATTCAGAGGAAATGTGAGGAAGAATTTCTTCACAGAACGGGTGGTGGACAAGTGGAACACCCTGCCAGAGGAAGTGGTGGGGGCTAAAACAAACACAGGATTTAAGAATGCATGGGTAGACATAAAGGACTTCTGGAGGCCAGGGTTAAGGGGCAACAGACTTCTAGGAAAACATAAAGTAAACTTACAAGCTTAAATGGGCAGACTGTGTGGGCTGTAGGCCCTAATCTGCTGACACTGTCTATGTATCTATGTATGCCTGTCTGTAAAGCAACAGGAAGCACATTTCAGTTTTTTGCAGACTTAACCAAAAACTGAAAACATCCAAGAGCCAGATGTTAATAAGAGCCATTGTGCAGCTGTTCACCACACGTCAGCTCCCTTTTTCTCTTGTTGCTCAAAAAGGTTTCCTCGAGTTCATGAAGCAGCTTGAACCACAGTACACCATTCCCTGTTGAACATATTTCTCAAAAAAGACTGTTCCACAGTTGTATGACTTGGTGTGTACTGAAGTCACTAAGCAGTTCAATATCCCTGAGGTGAAGCAGTTCACATAATTACAGATATATGGATCAGCAAGCAAACAATTGACTACATGACTTTTACAGCTCATTGGGCAATTTTTCAGTAAGAAAGTAACAATTCCCACTCTTTCATAAGCAATAGTAAGCAGATTGTATTATGTGTCATCAATTTTGAGGAAAACCACACTGTTATGAATATTTTGAAGGATATGGAAAAACAATTCCAGAAATGGCTTACTCCATATTCCTTATCTCCAGGGTTCATAGTGCCAGATAATAGTACAAACATAGTCAAAGCTGTTAGAGATGGCAACTACCAACACATACCTTGTTTTGTACATTCTTTCAATCTTCTTATCCATAATTTCTTAAATGGAAAAAGAAATGTTGAAAACTAATTAGCTTTTGTTAGGAAAATATGTGGGCATTTCGTCCACTCTGTGAAAGCACAAAAAATCCTGAAGGGCCAGCAAAGGTCAAGCAACTTATCACTGCATACATTAAAGCATGACATTCCAACCCGATGGAATTCAACATTGTACATGTTGGAAATACTCCTTCACCAGAAACAAAATGTACATGATTATACCATGCAGAATCAAATACGTAAAGTAGACATCATGCTCAGTTACAGCAGTTGGAGTCTACTTGAATCTTTATTCACCTTACTGGAGCCATTTGAGGCTGCCACATGAGATGTCAGTCTGGACAGTGCAACTCTGAGCCAAATTCTTCTTCAAATAAGATTTCTTTGCATTTTCCATGATGACATAAAGAAAGACTTTTAGTCAAAAGAAGACACCACCACTGTTATGCTGGCAGACTACTATTAAGTGATGTATAGCAGTCAAACTCTGCCATACTATTGGAGTGCGCCTCTGCCACAGACAATAGCACATCTATATATTCTTCACAATCACCAGTGTCAACAGCTAGGGAAAGGACATCTACAGCTACTTCTCAGGCACCCTACATTGAGGGTCAGAAAGGCAAATTAATTCTTGGACTTCTGCAACAACATGGACTATTATCCTGTAAAGAAAGTGCAGTAGGTTCATCTGCCAGACTGGTAACTGTCTCACACAGCACAATTATCCACAAGTATTTTGCAGACCATACTGTGATTGCTATGGAGGAAGATCCATTGTTGTATTAGAAATGAAAGAAAACAATATGGCTAGGTCTAGCAAATCTTGCAATAATGTACCTCAGTTGCCCACCTTTAATCATATATTCAGAACACATATTTAGTGCAGCTGGAGGAATAGTCCCTGACCCAAGAACACTGCTAAGTCCTATGACTGGGAAGGAGAACTAACTGAGTGACCAGACTGAAGCTAACATTGTTGCCCCACAGGAGCCTGTGAAGGATGAGTTGAGATGGTTGTTCAGCTACACGATCTCTATTTTTGGAGAAGCAGGGAGACACTGCTTGAAATAATTTTACAAAAGTTATGTCACAGTTACCTGCATAGTTAGTCTCCTTACCAGAAGATTTTATTGCTGGCCTCAGTCATGCATTTGTTCCCTGTCCTGTCCTCACTCTGTTAGCAGGAGGAAGGCCCGTGGGTGGCTGGGGGCTGAGTGCTCCCCAATGATACCGGAGTGTAAACCAGAGCAGGAGTTGAGCAACAGGAGACCTTTGGAATGGCTGCAAGGATGGAAGAATGCCGCACTATCAGCAAAGTGTCCCCAATGAGTTAAGCGGGGATCTCATTCTCCAGTATCCAGTCTTCAGTCTGTGTCATTCCCGATAAGTTGGATGGAAAATATGAACATTTAAAGGGACATTTTCAGTTTTTATTGCTTTATCTCTATTTTGAATCGTTACTCTCAGTCACTTCTACAGAGTTATTGGGACATTTGGTGTTGTAGGAGTTTCTGGTTTGTGGGAGCGAGGGAGTGCTGTTGTGGGATGTCAGGAAAGAAAATTACATTGTAGTATGCTGTTTTAATAGTTTAAAATTTTAAACTTATAAAAGTGTATTTTATATTTCACGCCACATGTAAATTTGTAGTTACATGAGCACACTGGACTTAAGGTACAAAAGACACATGTGTAAACATAACTCTAGGTTTGTTACAGCTCTATACTGCTGAGTTGTATGTGGTTTTATGCTTCACACCAAGATTAAGCATTTTTTTGACCTAAGCACAGGTTTTCATGCGGTCTGCAAGTTCAAATAACAATAAAGAACTTAAGCAGAGTATTATCGAGTGGTGCATGTTTTACATTTTAAAGAACCGGGCTTAGTAGTAACCATAGTGTGCCATGAAGCTCAGAAGTCTTCAATTGAAACTGGGCACACATATGATGCGCATCAAGCTACCTTCGGGAAAATTGGCAGATTTGGTGCCTTCCCGAGAAGCCTGTACTTTTATCTTAGCATTTACACCAAAAGTACGTTTACTACTTTTAGGAAGGAGTTGTGTTTGTGATTATTGTATGTGTTTTTTATGGTAACACTGTACTGTTTTAAGTATTTAGTTATTTAGCCATTGAGCATTTTTTTAAAAAAGTTAACACTAATTGGTAACTAATTCCTGTTGGGTGCTTTTTGTCTTGGTGCTTTAGTGTTTAGTGTAAAGCATGTTTACACATTTTTTTTTGTTGCTTCTTTCTCTTCTCATGAGCTCTTCAAGGGAGCCAGGGGAGCCGAGAAAGCTGAGGAAAGCTAAGATTGTTCCAAAGCACCTGTGGCCTTGCTACTTAAGCCCTATGCTAGATGCTATAGTTTGGTTTCCTCAAGCAAATTTCTCCTGTTCTTCTCTGCCCCTTATCAAGATATATTGTGTTGAGAACTTATCTGCTAACTTTTTGGAGCCCATCAGAGGAAGACTCCATGTGGTGAATTGTAGAATCAACGGTTACCAATCACAATTTTTAACTGCCTGTGGAAGGTTTTAAAAGACTTTTGATGTCCTACTGCCAAGTACTTTAGGGGCTGTGTTTGTGTTTGTACTTCATGAAGAACAGGACTTTATCTTTTAAGATATCAAGAACTCTCTCGGTTTTTGCCCTGTCCTTTTAAGGGGTCTCTTTTTCTTTTCATAAGTATTTAACTTGCTGGATATTTTTCTGAGTATTTCTGATAAGCTTAGTTTCTTTATAGAAAATGTACAGATAAGATTGAAATGAAAGAAATCGGGAGTAAATCCTAAAACATATGTAAATGAAAATAAAAATAAAAACATTAAGGAGAACAAAGTAATTGAGAAAGTGGATGTGAAGAAGATGTGAATTGATAAAAAAATTACCAGCTGTATCTTGACACCTTGTAACCAACTTAATTTAGTGGGTAGAAAAGAGTTATTGAGAATACAAGGCTCCACTATTCCTCCCCTCAATTCCTCCCCTATACAGAAGACGAAAGATGGGAATTTACAGAAAATTACAGAAGAACATTCACTGATGGAAAATATAAAAATTCTGAAGGAGCGGTCTGGGGCCAATTTAAGGAGAGAAAAGGAAAATTATGGTAATGGAATTGCCTCTGAAAGAACTTAGAGGATCTAACTTTGAAGAAATTGAATCAAAGGGAGAACTGAATTATGCACAGAGTAGTGGTAGAAGGGTGTTGATGGATAAATCCCATCAATGCCCTAGTGCCTCCTTGTTGGTGGAATTTGAGGCTTTTCTAACCCCATATATACTGAAACCAAGATTGGATCCCACTCCTAGGTAGCCTCCTGATATTTTGCATATAATAGATGACCAAGAAACTATGGTACAACAAAGTGAAGTACATGAGGAAGCTCAGTCTAATGAGGGATTAATAGACCTGTTGGTGGAAATTAGAGATGGTATACTGTTAAATAACGAGTTACTTGTAAATTTTACCTCCTTAATAGAGGCTTGTCTAGGGGAGAAACTGACTTTGGAAGATATAAAAGGAGGAAGAGTGGGGAATAGACCAGTATAAGAAAAATCCCATAAAACAATTAGACAAGTGACAAAGGAAATAGGGGAGAAGGAAATAAAGGAGACTTGATTGCTGGTGGAAGGCTTAAAGAAAAATAAGATGAAAAATAAAGGGGAGTCTAAGAAGAAAGGAGGGAGTGGTGCCAGTAGAGAAAAAAGTGATGACTCGAAAGAAATATAGAAAGACGTAGTACAAGGTTGAATTCCAGAAGGGAGTCATTGGAAGAAGAGGAGGTTAGTAACCCTGAGAAAATTAAGAAAGAAAGAAGCAAAGTTAGAAATGGTAGTAGAAAGAATAAAGGGGAAAATAAAGGGCCAGCTAAGAAGAAAACTGAAATCTCAGGGAAAAAGGACCATGGTGATACTAAAGAAGATCGTATAGAAACAGGTGAAATCTTGCCTTGTATTTTTTAAGAGGAATCTCTAAGAATGGGAATGAAAATTCTATGACACTAAACCTTTGTGTCTATAATATATGTAAGGGGATTATGGGTAAGAAATGTGCTTGGAATAACATTGGATCAACTTACAGATATCAATCAGGAAAGGAAAAGGGATGGATTTGTCTGGTATTAAAGAATAAAAATATCAGATGGACCATCCTAGGCCATAGAGAGCTGTTTTAGGATATTGGGGTGAAGGCAGAGACAACAATATTAGCTGAGAATATGGCCTGAACAACTGTAGAAAAAATATGGGACAAAAGGGTTAGAGTTAGTGGCGAAGTAAAAGAGGCACAAAAGAAGAATGGAAAAGTACAAAAGAAAATCTCCTATTACATGAAACCTGTAGAGCAAGAACACTCGTTACTTTCAGGTGATGGGGGGGGGGAGAAGAAACATATATAGAATTTAGAGGAAGAAAGAAAAGGGGACAGAGAATAAATAACAGCTACTGTATGTTTTAGAATCCTCAGACATCTCTGGGCCACCTCTAGATTTACATACAAATGTAGAAAATTCTGTAGAGTCTGAGTTTAATCTAGAGGATACTTCTGTTTTTGTTTTGAATGAGTCCTGGGAAGAAAATTGACAGTTCACTGATGTAAATGAGGTAATATTTCAGAACATTGCAACCCTTTGCTGGAATATATCAGGTTTAAATGGGAAATTGAAAGATGTTGGAGTACTGACATTTTTAGAGACTTTCTCTATTATATTGATTCAAGAAGGAGATCACGTGATGCATCTGTGAGACGTGCAGCTCTTGGGCCGAGCTCCCACTCCAACTCTAATAAGCAGCACTAAATACAGCTAGCGGACTTTGATCTTTGCTTGCCTATGGGTGGAGGGTGCTTCTGAATGTGCCTGGAGCGATCAGAAAGCAGTTTGAAGGGAGGACTCGAGAAAATAAAAATAAAGTGTTTACCTCTGATATCGAGGCCTACCAGAAATATGGAGGTGGAGATGCGCCAGGCCTTACCTAGACACACACCTCCACAGACCCCCAAGAAGGGGCCAAAATGAGCTAAAGGTTCGTCGGGGATCTCACCGAAGCCCACTGCCTCAAATGGAACCTCACAAATGCTGACTCCGCTCTCAGAGCAAAAGTTCATGGAGGAGCTACAACCATTCAAGGAGGCACTGCAAGAGATCACCGGAGAAATCAAATCACTCGGGGGGAGCTCTCGGATACAAATCAGGCCATCTCAGATGTTACAGCCCGCACTACGTCATTGGAAAGCTGGAAAGATAAGCTAGAACCAGAGATAATAACTATGAGGCAGCGGCTACATAAAATTGAAGTTAAACTGGAAGACCTTGAAGGCCAAAGCCGCAGGAATAACATAATTATCTTCAGCCTTCCAGAAGATGCTGAGGGCTCCACACCCATTATATTCCTACAAAAAATGCTTACAAAAATTGCTGGCCCCTCTCCCAATAACACCACCTACATAATAGAGAGGGCTCACCGTTCACTACATCCCAAACCAGCAGCTGGGAAACCTCCAAGGCCAATGATCATAAAATTCCTCAACTTTTTGGATAAAACACACATTCTTGGGCACATTAAAAGCCTCCAGCAGGTGCTATGGGAAGACCACCCGTTGAGATTTGTGCAAGACTTGCCAGCCACAGTGAGACAGAGGGGATCGGAATACCACCCCCTTGCCTCAAAACTAATTGTTGCAGGGATTAAATACAGGGTACAGTACCCGTCTCGTCTGTCAGTGTCACGCAAAGGAAAATGGCTCTCTTATGACACAGCGCAGCAGGCTACCTCAGCTCTACAGTCTCTGTTTCCCGATTTATTTAACCCTCGTTGAAGTTACTGGAAGGAAAATTTCCGGAGTATAATTTTCTTACCTCGCTCATTTGATTGGGACAATGTTTCGGTGGGTCAAGTGGAAATACCTCCATCAAATGACCACAAGAGGGCGACAAAGACCATGACCTTGAAAAAGAGAAACTGTGGGTATTTCATACACCCTTAACAACTTAAATAAAAACTAATTTGAGGACGGTCAAGTGGTAATCTCCTGACATTTACCAGAAGGGACTCTGGACTAGGTGGTACATAACCTGACAAGCCTTCCGTTGAAGAAAGCCAGGTCTCTTGGATTTGCATTTTTTCCATGTGGTTTTTGTTTTTCTTCTGCTGTGGGACCGTTATGTGATAACACTGCTTCCCTCAACTAAACTCAAAATGACGGGATCCTCCTATTAGGCGTACATGGCCTTGTTTTGCTAATTCTGGCATTTCTGTTTTTCGCATTTCAACGGGACCGCTTAAAGGAGAACTACCCCTTCTTTCATTCTCTACTTCTTTCCCTTTCCAACTCCTCTTGAGGACAAACAAAAGTACACATAAATAAGTTCAAAGTGTCTGCTCAGACTAACGATTTGGAAAATGACTCAGAGGGGTTTCCTCCTCCTGAACAAGCTTGCAAATCCTGGGTCCTAACGCATTACTAATTGTAATAAGTAATCAAAGCAATACTCTGCTATGCTAGTTGTATGATTTTGGTTGGGGGCTGGAGTGGCCGGCAAGGTCTGGAGACTTTTTCAGTCTAAACAGAGCACCATGTTCTGGCATAGGGTGGGGGGTATCGTGGCAGGTAAAACAGCCTGGCATTTATGGAATGTAATAGTTACGCTTTTGGGAGTACACAATATTAGGGACCAGATATCTAGACAGTGTGCTAAGGATGCTAAATACCCAGTTATGGGAAGGGGGAAATGGTTAAGGGGTGTGAAGGAGGGGAGTAATTGGCTTTTTCATCTATTATTAGTACTTTATATGTATCTTATGTTTACAAAATTACTTGTACTTCTAACAACAGTAGAGATACCAAATGATGGGGAGGGCTAGGGCCGGGGGAATATAATTGTTAGAGTAGGGGAGTTTGCATTAAGGAGGGGGAATGGGAAAAGGGAAACATATCATTCACCACCGGGTACTGACGCTGAAGATTTCGGGGAAACTGAAAACTTTAGATATGGGGATGTTTTTCCTATGAGACGACTCATGATAACTAACATCTGATCATGGTAGCATCACTAAAGTTTTGTTCATGGAATGTCAAAGGTGCACAATCCCCCACTAAAAGAGCCAAGATCCTTTTGCATCTCCACAGGCTTAATGTTGATGTGGCTTTCCTTCAAGAGACACACCTACCCACATCCCAGGCTTCCAAACTAAGATGAACATGGGTGGGAACAGTGCTGGGGGCAGGGTTGGATATGTGTAAATGCGGTGTGGCTGTGCTGATAGCAAGGCAAATACCCTTTAAACTGTTACACTCAGTAGTCGATCCCCAGGGAAGATATATCCTGCTCAGGGCCATCTTGGTTCACACGGAGCTGATATTGGGGTCTATTTTTGGCCCGTTGGGGGATGACCCACAATTTTTTACTAATCTAATGACCAACCTGGCCCCCTGGTCCACCCTTCCAATGTTAATTGGTGGGGATTGGAACCTAGTCGTTAATAACCTACTGGATAGATCTAACGCCAGATGTTCCTCCCTTACCCCTGTGCAATGGACACTGAGGGAAATGATGGATTCCTTGGGCCTGGCGGACCCTTGAAGGACTCTTTTTCCCACAGCAAAGGATTATTCATTTCACTCTCTGCCCCACAACACACGGTCGAGAATTGACTACTTTTTGTTGGGGATTGAGCACCTACCAGGGGTCCAATTCTGTGACTACCTAGCAAAAGTGATATCGGATCATCACCCAACTTTACTGCAATGGGTACTACCTAACTCGATGGCCCATGACAAGGTCTGGAGATTCAATTCCCAATTACTAAAATCTGACTATCTAACAGGGCAGCTTAATAGCTTTATAAAGAACTTTTATGAATACAATGCCCCTACTATGCCAAAGCTGGACATATTATGGGGGGCACTAAAATGCTCATTAAAAGGAGAGGTTATCCGTCTAGCCTCAATCAGAAAAAAAAAAACTACCCAAGAAGCCTCCCAACTATTACAGTGGATTAGAATGTTAGAACAATCCCTTACTGTTTATTCTAATCCAGCTGACCTGGAAAGACTAGAGAGCCTTCGCTTTCAATACAATACCCTTCTTAGCGATAGAGTTGAACACCTCCTCTTACGTTCTAAATCCACCTACTTTGACCAAGGAGACAAGTCTGGGAAACTGCTCACAATGAGACTCAGGGCACAGGTGGCAGATAGGATAGTATTAGCCATACGAGATGCCTCGGGCATCCTTCATACCTCCCCCAGGGACATTGTTTCCTCATTCAAAACTTACTACCAATCACTGTATTCATGTTCTTCCACACCCTTCAAACATACTGAATTAGATCAGTTTCTTCAAGACATAGAGCTCCCAAGATTGACACAGCACCAAATTTCTATTTTACAACCTCCCCTGACATTAAGTGAAATCTACAAAGCCATTGACGCCTCCCAGTAGATAAAGCACCAGGTCCCAATGGCTACACACCTAATTTCTATAAATCATTTAGAGACCAACTAGGCCCTAAACTCCTGGATTTCTACAATTATATCTACAAATATGGCCTGTCAGATCATAGTTTTACCTCCGCTACTATTGTGGTTCTTCCAAAACCAGATAAGGACCCCACATTGATGTCAAACTACCGCCCAATTTCCCTTATAAATGTCGACTTGAAGATTCTAGCAAAAATCTTAGCTAACCAACTGGCTCAAGTATGGCAGACTCTGATAAGCCCAGAAGAAATGGGATTTGTGTCCGGGCGTCTATCGACAGACCATCTGCGCAAAATTTCTTACTCATTTCTGCATCCAGGGATTCCAATGTACCATCTGCCTTGGTGTCCCTGGATGCAGAAAAAGCCTTTGATCGGGTGTCATGGGACTACCTATTCAATTTACTTCCAAAATATCTTATCCCAGTACAATTCATACAATGGATTAAGATCCTTTACTCCCAGCCGTCAGCCCACATTTTCTGCAATGGAGTTCTCTCCCCTCCCTTTACATTACAAAAGGGTACCCGCCAAGGATGCCCACTTTCCCCTTATTTGTTCAACTTATTTCTAGAACCCTTAATCAGGAAAGTAAATACCTCTACCTTAATTACGGGTATCCCCGTTCACCATCTCCAATATAAAATATCAGTGTATGCTGATGATATTTTACTTCATGTTACCTACCCATCTAAATCTATCCTGGCTACACTGGACATTATTCAGGGATTTGGGCATCTATCTAACTACAAACTAAACCTATCTAAGACAGAGGTTATGCCTCTAAACAATTGGACTTTAAAAGCTGATATTCAACATCTTGGGCTCTCTTGGATAAAGGATAAAATGAAATATCTGGGTATATATTTATCACTGTCTGACTCTAAAATGAAGCAATATAATCTAGGCCAACTAGTAGCACAAATTAAAATTGACTTGAATTGTTGGGCATTGCTCCCCATTTCCCTGTGGGGGTGAATTAATATCATTAAAATGAACGTTCTACCCCGGTTATTATACCCCCTTCAGTTGTGCCACCAATATCTTCCCAAGGCCTGGTTCAATCATGTACATGGCATTGTATCCAAATTTATCTGGAAATATAAAGCTCCTTGTAGAGCACTGTCTAAACTACAGAGATCAAAAGTATTAGGTGGCCTACAAGTCCCTAATATATATATCTCTATTATCTTGCCATCAACTGCCTAGTTATCTTGCAGTGGATGACTCCCGCTCCGAACTCCAGTCTGGAACCTTATACCCCACTGTGGTTGCAGATAGAGAAGTTGCTTTGTACTTCAGCTGGCATAGATATCAGAGCATTACCATATCTTTCTCTTAATAAGGTTCTGGGGCAGCTTAAAAATACTCCCATTATAAGAACCCTTCATACCTATACACAATTAAATAATACTACAAGATATTCTACGGAAAGGGATACTTCACAGTATATCTTAGGAAATCCAAACCTTAAAATTGGAGGAAAGGTCATCAACCACTTGTTCTGTGTGGGTGGAATGGAGAAAAAGGTTATAGACATCACAGAGAACTATAGATTACTAACATTCCCAGAGATAATGGCAAAATATAAATTGCCTGTTACCTTCTGCTTCAAATATCTCCAAATTTCCTAGGTCTTAACAAAGCATTTTGGTACTGGCCTATGGGACCACCATATGGTTGGTACCATACTTAGTACACTACAAACAAGGCCCACCTCTCATTTAATCTCCTTCTATTACAAAGAGTTGCATAAAAGAGTTATGGACCTAGAAGGCACCCCCCACTATGTATGGGACAGGATACTCCCCTCGACTTCCACGATCCCTCGACAGTGGTCACAAATCTGGAAAAGGCTATATAAGGATATTAGGTGGGACTGTTACAGACTGCTCCAATTTCAGATAATACAGGATTTATATTACACCCCTGTAAAACTTTGTAAAATGGGTAAACTTCAGTCAGACTTATGTACAAGGTGTGGGACCCAGCAGATCACATTGTATCACATTTTATGGGAATGTGACAAGGCATCCCCTCTCTGGGGAAGTATCCGCTCCAAACTTGACCCACCTTTGGGGCTACAAAATGCCTTCCGACTAGAGATTTGTATACTAGGGGATTCAGGGAACATCCTTATTGGAAACCAAAGGAAACATATGATGTTAATTTCTTTATGTGCATAAAAAGTGATATTACGTCATTGGCTGGACCAGCAGATTCCCACATATACGGAATGGCACCAAGAAATCCTCTTTGCTTTACAGGCAGAGCACCTCCTAGCGAGCATTTCTAAAAATAGTAATAAATATCAGAAGATCTGGGCCCCTCTGCAAACTGTATTATGTATTTAGCACCCCCCTTAAATATAAATAAGACTGCCCTGACTTCCTGGTGCTGAATCCAATGGGCATCAGCTGTTCTAGCTAAAATGACGTATATTACAGAATCGATCAATATACCCCAAAATACATGGAGTACACTTAGAACTAGGTGAAAGTTTCCCTTTCAGTCCCATCTCCTATTTCCTTCTTCTTGTTGTTTTCTTCCTGGTGGTGAAGGGTATTGGGGGAGGGAGGAGGATACAGGGTGGAGTGGTTGGACGGGCTCCCCTTCTTTCTTCAATGATTTTTTTTTCTTTTTACTAGCACCATTAACTTCTCTATGGTAATATAATTTACTTCCTTACAAAGTACTAAATACTGGACATTGACCTGTAATAATGGAAAAAAAAAATAGATCGGTGTTATTGATATACTGCAATGTAGCACACTATGTAATGGTGCTTATGTGTATTGTTTGTTGTATGGCAAAAGTAATAAAGCTTATTAAATAGTAAAAAAAAAATATTGATTCAAGAAACATGGATGGTGGAAATAGAGAATAATTATATAGAAGGTTATCAAGGATGGTGTATTCCAGCAAAAAAGAGGATAGCGTATGTAAAGGCCTCAGGAGGAATAGTGACATTCATGAAATATTGCCCTGATTTGTCTGCAAAATGTATCTGGTGTGATAAAAAGTATTATATTTTGGCACTAAAGGTATCCTATACATGTCAGATATGTTCTATAGTGGGAAATGTATACTTCCCACCAGATACTAAGGAGTTTCCAATTAAAATTGCCCTTGAGTGTTTTGGGGATGTAATCCAGAACAATGAACTAGAATATCCAGGGAGAATGTTAATTATTGGGGAGACTTTAATGATAAAATAGGAGAAAGAACTGAAGACTGAACCCAGAACAGGAGTCTGGATGACATGCTTGGAATCCCATTAAGGGTATCTATGGATAAGAAAGTAAATGAACAAGGGGAAATCTTGCTAGAAATTATGAGTAAGCTGAATTTAAAAGCTGTGAATGGAAGAAGTAATGGGGATAGAGCTAGTAATTGCACTTATGAATATATAAAAGGAAGTAGTGTATTGGACTATATTTTGGTAGATATATACTCCTATAAAGATGTAGAAAATGCTGAGGTTATTAATAACTGGGACAGTGATCATCGTCCACTAAGACTTAAGCTTAAGCAAGTAATGGGGCTGGTTGGTGAAAACAAACAGCAAAGGTTGATTATAGATAAAGAGGTGCAAATTAGAGGATCAAAATGAAGTAAATGGTCAAAAGCAGACCCAGTCCTAATGATAAATGTCCTGAGGTTTAAAAACATCACTGAAGTAAAAGAACAAGAAATGATGAATCTAAGAATGGAGCACTGTCCATCCCATTCTGGCGAACCTCACTTGGGCAGTGCACTTTCTCCTACCGAGCCCCCCTCTGGTTAAATGAACTCCTGTTGAAACTACAAACACACAGCCTGTCATGGTTCAAAACAGGCCTCAAACAGCACCTAAAGTCTAGCTCATAATGCACTTGTTTCTCAGGCCATATTTGAAAGACTAACCTACACCACCAGTAATACCCAGCATGGATACCTAGAAAAACCTGCCCTCATCCTAGCCTAGCCAGGAGCACTATAAAGCTATTAATCCTCTTTACCGATCTGTCCTGCCCCACCCCCACCCACTTCTCAACCATAGTCTATAAATGGATTTTGGTGGTCTCCAGGGCTGAACTACCCAGAGTATCATTCTAGACATAGCTTGAATCCTCCTACAATCTCTTTGTTTTCCACTGTTTGCCTATAATTCTCATGTACTGCTCTTTAATTGCCTAATGTGCTGAACTCTGTAACTAATGTACATGTGCTGAACCCTGTAACTACTGTATTTGTGTCTTGTATTAATTGTCCACCCTGATGGTGGAACCTTTGTAAAAGAGCTCACTCTCAAAGGTCTTCCGATATAACAAATAAATAAAAAATAAATAAATAAAGGCCAAATTAACCCCTGGAGGGTAAGGGCTGTGCCATAGAAGACATTTTAAAACAATATCAAGAAATGGAACAAGAACTTATTTGTGAAATTAAGAAGAAATCCCTAAGTGAAAAACAGCAAAATACTACAAACGGGGGAAAGTGGTATGATAGGGAGTGTTGTGAAAAAAGGAGAATGATTAGGAAAATAGGAAGGAGAATAAGGAAATACATAAATATAGAAGATAGGAAAGCAATACAGCATCTAAAAGTAGAATATAAGTATCTGCTTGCAAAGAAAAAAAAAAGATTTTAACATTTATCAGTGGAGTTGCCTTCAGAGGGAAATCAAAGCAAAAGATAATGTTACTTTCTGGTAGTTAGTTGCATTTGTGTTATGTGTAATTCCAGGGACTGAGTGGGAAGAATATTTTGAAAAAAATCTTTAATAAAGTGCATGGGGATGAGTTGAATGATGAAATCACCCGAGTTAAAGATCATAGTGAGGTTTTACAAATCTCAAAAGAAGAGGTGGCTGGAGGCTGGAGCAATCCTTGCTCAGAAAAAGAACAAGGCAGCAGGGATAGATGAGGTGAGTGCTGAAGTTTATCAGGGGAGATCCTGGATGGTGGGCTGAGCTATTGCTGGGGGTGTTTCAAAATATTCTTAAATATAAAAAGATCCCAGAAAATTGGAAAACTGGTATTATAGTCCCTCCACATAAGAAGGGTTCAGTGAACCTACCAGAGAATTATAGACCCATTTCTCTTTTGAACATTAGTCTCAAAATATTCTCCAGGATCATCTTAAATAGAGCCCAGAGCTGGTTAGAGGATAAGAAAGTAATATCTAAATTTCAGGCGGGATTTCAAAAAGGGAAATCTACAGTAGATCAAATGTTTATTCAACAATATATCCTAGATAATTACACTCAAATGCAAACTGGTAAAATATATGCAGCCTTTATTGACATTAAATCAACTTTTGACTCAGTGCATAGGGGAGTCTTTATGGCATATTTTGGAAAATAAAGGTATGGAACCACAACTATTGGAAGTTATTAAAATTGTACATGATGATAATACAATTGATAATAAAATTGTTATAAGATGTAGCAAAGATGGTACATTTACAAACAGTATAGAAGTCAAAAATGGGGTTAAACTGGGCTGCTTACTTGCACCTACATTGTTCAATCTTTGTATAGATTAAATATTGGGGGAATTAGAGAGTATTGAGAGTTTTCCACTGAAAATAAATGGAATACCAGTAAAAATGTTATTATACGCTGATGATACAAACAACTTTCAAATGCAGTAAAGAATCTTGGTATGAAATTAAACTTGGAGAAAAACAAAATAATGGAATTTAATAGAAAAGGGAAAAGAAGAGCATGCTGGTTAATAAATGGGTCTAGAATAGAGGTAGTTGATGAATTGCAATATCTGGGGGTGATTTTTAATAATAATGGTAAATGGGACAACAGGTTAAAAGGGTGAAAGAAAATGCAATTAAAACACTTAACGGCATTATATGTTTTGCCCAAATTATGGCAAAAGATTCTTTTTTGGCACAATATTGTTGCCATATGGCAAAAGTGCACTCACAATTAATTTATGGAGCTGAATTATCTGGCTTGTGTCATAAATTAAAAGATGTTGAAGTGATACAAAATCAATACCTGAAAAAAGTTTGGGGGGTTCCCCGATATACGTCAAATGCTTTGGTAAGGGCAGAGACAGGTATGGTATCTTTGTATGCAACTATTGTGAAAAAATGTATACGGAAAAAAGATTAGATCTGCCTCAGTGGGCAGCTTACTGTTTAATTGTTGGACAGAAATAACTCAAAGACAGGAGAAGTCAGTGTTAACTTAGGGAGGAAGACTTAATGAGGCATTGAATAAGTATGGGCTTGAGCATAATGCAATTTTGAGTTGGACAACTAATCCTACTAGATTTGCACAAGAAGCAATTGAAAGAGTTTTGGATATTATAAAACAAAAGGATTTAGAAAATATAAGATCAGCTTGGAATACTGAAAACCTGAAAAATATCAAAACTTTGTTTGAAGTGGAAAGATATTTAATATCATGTGAAAATAAAAAATATAGAAAAGCTTTGACATTATTAAGAATGTACCTGTATACCCAATGGGGAAAATTAAAATATAATGGAAGTTCTGCTCAAGCTTGTACAGTGTACAAATGCAAAAATGTCCTTGTCTCATCTAGTTTTAGACTGCCCTGAGCTCCAGAAGGAGAGCAGTGATACTATTTGGAATGTGTTTCAAAATCTAGGGGGGTATATGAAAGAAGAACAGCTGAATTGTATATGTAACACAGAAAAAAGGAACTAAGATCTTTGCATTTGCCAATTTTGCATATTTGATTGCCAAGCAATGTAAATGGAAGCTTTAAAGTATGGGTATTTAAAAAGGAGAAGTTCTGAGAGATAGATGGAATATGTTATATATCAATATGTATGTGTTGGTTTTTAAAATGTGTGTGTCACAGTGGAATGATGTGATTTTAGCATATTACATGCAATGAATGTTATTTTACACATGGTTGAAAATAAACTTGAACCTTGAACCTTGAAGTCCTGTAAATGTGAAATGGTTTACATTTCTCAAAATGAATGCTTACAATTTCCTAATTGCTCCAAACACTGAATTATGCACTTCTGACCCTGAACATGAATAATAGCCCACAAACAGTAATACTGAATGTTATAAGTAGGTTGTGCACAAACATCCTGTGTGGAGTGGCATACTGTCAAATTTGGTAGCTTAGCATTGCTAACACACATCTCTCTCTCTCTCTCTCTCTCTCTCTCAGCTGTTACAACTGTCCCTCTGACTTAAATCTTGTCACGGTTACAGACAGTTCATAGGCAAACAAGCATGCTTGTAATTGTTCTGACAATGGTGGCACTATTATTTAAATTTGCATTCACTTAGAGCAGCTGCACCTCCCATACCTACCTCATTAGTGTCCTCCATGGGTATGGTTTTTGGAAACAGAAGCAGGCTTATTCAGAGAAGCTGCACCTCTCACATCTGCATCATCAATGTCCACCACTAATATAATTTTTGGAAACAGCAGCAGGCTCACTCACAGCAACTGCACCTGTCATACATGCATCAGCAATGCCTGCCATGGGTATAATTTTTGGAAACAGCAGCAGGCTCATTCAGAGCTGCTGCACCTCTCACTTCTGCCTCATCAAAGCCTGCCATGGGTATAATTTTTGAAATCAGCAGCAGGCTCACTCACAGCTGCTACACCTGTCGTACCTGCCTCAACAATGCCTACCATGAGTATAATTTTTAGAAATGGCAGCAGGATCAATCAGAGCAGCTGCACCTCTCGTATGTACCTCATCAATGCCCACCATGGGTACAATTTTTGGAAACAGCAGCAGGCTTGTTCAGAGCAGCTGCACCCCTTGCATCTGCCTTAATAATGCCCACTATTCATATAATTTTGGGAAACAGCAGCAGGCTCACTCAGAGCAGCTGTGCCTGTCACACCTGCCTCAGTAATGCTTGCCATGGGTATAATTTTTGGAAACAGCAGCAGGATCATTATGAGCAACTGCACAGCTCACATCTGCCTCATTAATGCCTGCCATAGGTATAGTTTTTGGATACAGCAGAAGGCTCACTTACAGCAGTTGTGCCTGTCATACCTGCCTCAGCAATGACCACCATGGGTATAATTTTTGAAAACAGCAGCAGGCTCCCTAAGAGCAGCTACACCTCTTGTATCTGTCTCAGAAATGCCTGCCATGGTTATAATTTTTGGAAACAGCAGCAGGCTCAAACAGAGCAGCTGCAACTCTCATACCTACCTCATAAATGGCAGTGCTTGGGGCACCTGACAAACAGTGTAATAGTATTCAGCCTAAAGTCAGAAACAGTCTTTCACATTTTTGTTATGATCAGGGTAGGGTAATAGTATAGTAGAATCAGATGGCACCTATCTGACCCAGACTAATTACCCATTTTGTATTAAGGTATTTTGTAGGGTAATTTCAGGTATTCTACAGGTACCTGTGAGTGGAATCACCAAGTGAGGTCGACAGTAAACCTGTCAACCTCCCATACAGTGATGGCACAAGCCCCCAGTGTTTTCTGTGGGAGACTGCATCCCAACACCCCCCATGTGGGGGGCTCTGCCCCCTGCACCCCCCAGGACTTTTGGATTCCAACTCCAGGTCAGAGTTGGTCCAGGGAGGGGGCTAGACACTAGGGCAAGATGAAACATAAAAATGGACCATTACAGTGACTTTCATTGTAGTGGTCATTTTCCATGTTTCGGTGTCGGGAAAAAGGGTGCCACCCCCTGCAGGTACCATTTCAGGTCGATTTTTCAGTACCCATCTATGCCTAGTTTTTATTGACTAGACTAGGAGGCCTGCATAGTGAACAGCATTTCATTTATCAATGCTTCTTTTTATCTGCTGTTAGGCAGCTCAAAGTTGAGACCAAAGCATGTTTCCACTAGTCATGACATGTAACAACAAGTCACAATAGTATATCCAAATAAATCCACTAATCACAATGAGGTTGATGTATTTTTTGCTGCATACCATATCAAGTGCTATGGGAATCTGCTGTAGTCCCACATTTTTTAATCTCCTTTTGCAAGTCTCATCTTAAACTCTTACCAGCACTGATATTTTAGTCCATATTGGTTATACATATTTATGAATTCTTAATCTAGTAATCATTTGTCTCTACCTGGATGAAAAGTGTAATATCAGAGGTTATTTGGGACATCTTCTAAACTGGTTAAAGGAAGCTGCTTCCTTTAGTTTTTCATGGAGAATTTAGTTTTCTCACCTGGTGAAGGTAATTATATAAGCACCCTTTATAGTACTTTACAAGACCTAATGAGCTGGCATTCCCAATCAATGCAATAGGCTGATTCACATTTCAATCAGATCATGACATTGGTATCTACTTCCAGTGGCTTGCAGGTAATCTTTAGTTGAGCACTTCAGAAGTATAGCTGAAAAAAAAATACACAGCAGTATACCATATTGTAAAAAGCTGTAACACTTTATTAGTACTGGACTTACTATATCAACTCACTATATACATGTCTGTATCTTTCATTTCAAATCAAAATCAAATCATCTTTATTTTTATAGCTCCTTTCAAAACCAAGGTGCTGTTCATAAAAACCATATACATGTAACCCCTTTGTTACCCGGGGTTACTAGAATCTCAGTAAGACCTAGTGGTAGGCAGGGAAGGCAGCTTGTGAAACTCCAGTTAAATGGGTTTCACACTGTCTCACTCTGTCCTCAGTCACAGCTGAGACTTGAGAGGTGACATCACCATAGAACTGTCACAGCTGCATGAGCCACATTGGAATCTACAGCTCAGGGAGTGAGTTTAGAACTTTGGGAAATTCAAAGTCATTCTTCTTCAGTTTGTCCTAAAGCAAACAGGAAGGAAGTCGGTCAGTCTTCAGTTTGTTTCAAAGAAGAAGGAAGTGTTCCTGTGTTTACATTTTTTTGTAAAGTGGTGGAGACCGCTCCCCCGGTCTCAGTGCCCCCCTCCCTCTGGGGGGGAGGAAAAGTTTTCTGTGGGTTCCAGGGGCAATCCCCTTCTCCTACCATGGAAGGAAGCTGCCTGGTTTTATTTAGTCTGTTCTTGTATAGCAGCAAAGGTTATAGTATTTCGCCTGTGGGGCACCTGCAATGAATGGGTGAGTGTTTGGCTCCATTTGAAGGGCAAACAAATTGTTTTCTTCAGTTGGGAAATGAATGTGGACTGCTATTTGGGAGGACTATGTTTACTAGGACAAACAAATGGAGCAGTCAAACAGTCTAAAGTTTTAAATGGATTTCAAGTAATGGGGACTGCTATTTGGAAGGACTATGTTACTAGGACGAACAAATGGAGCAGTCAAACAGTCTAAAGTTTTATTGGATTTCAAGTAATGCTGTAGAGGGGATGCTTCAGGTCATCCACCATTCAATCTACATTTTAAAGTTCTAAAGTTTTCTGTGTGTATCCAGAGAAATGGCCGGGTATGGGCTGTGGGAGTTGGAGGTGGGAAAACCCCCATTTTTAGTAACCAGGTCCACCTCTACGGATTTCTTCTGTGTTTTGCTACTTGCCTCATGCACTTGGCCAGTGATGGGGTGGGTACCCAGACGTGGGTCGCAACTTGAAAATCTCTCTAGGAGTCACAGACTCTAAGTGGTGTGGGGAGCCACAGGATGGGAAAATTACTCCTTGTTGGATGGGAGTCTCCTTGTTTGATGGGAGTTCGATTGGAAGTAAGAAAACAAATCTCTATAGGAGTCACAGACTCTAAGTGGTGTGGGGAGCCACAGTTTGGGAGTCTCCTTGTTTGATGGGATGTCTTTCCAAGTAAAGTTTGGGTTCATTCTTCAAGTGGACCGTCAGTCAAGTTGTGACAGAGGCCGAGACCAGTCGAACTATATCAAAGTGCATGCAAAGGTCCGGGCTGAGTGCCTGGTGGGTCCAAAGCCAGACAACAGTAGTAATGTGTTCATTCTTCAAATGGACCACTTGGTTAACCTCTAATCTGCACATACAGTAACGTAGCCCTTTGGGGGACCATGCAATGCTTTGTTTATGTTCAGTTAGTTAATAAATAAAGCCACCCTGAAAAATCCCAATTCTGGTTCTGGACATTACAATTATTGCTTACTGTAGTTGGATTTACTTGGGTGTCCCTGTGCAGAGTAGCCAAACCTAGGTCCCTTGTGCCAGGTAACCTCATCCTCCTGAACCCAGGTCCCCCCCCAGGTATTGCTGCCAATGCCAACAGCATGCCACCTGTTGTTTTAGTAAAAAGGCAGGGGTGGGGTCCTTACATACATAAAAATAAAATTCTAAAACAGACATTAAAACAAATCATCCATAGCTAGAAAGCTAAACTAAATAAATATATATTCAACTCTATTTTAAATCTCTCTACAGTTAGGCATTCTCTCAGCCAATGAGGTAGAGAATTCCACAGGGCTGGTGCTGAAAAAGCAAAGGCACGAGAGCCTGATGTCTTTAATCAAACCCTGGGAATCTCCAGCAATCCCTCATTGGTGGAATGGAGAGGATGGAGGGGGCAGTAGGGTACCAGGAGATCTTTCAGGTAACTGGGTCCCTGATCATTTAGGGCTTTAAAGGTTAGTAAATCAACCTTAAAGGTGATCCATCACCAAACAGGCAGCCAGTGCAGTACGCAGAGCACAGGTGTAATATGACTGGTTCTAAAAGTTCCATTCAAAAGCTTGGCTGCCGCATTCTGCACCAGCTGCAGGCAGCGGATATCAACCCCAGGTAGCCCTAGGCAGAGGGAATTGTAGTAATCAAGACAGGTAGTGACAAAGGCATGGACCAGTGTTGGAAGATCACCCTGAGGAATCAGGTGTTTCACCTGGGCGATATTCCTCAGATGGTAAAAAGAGGATTTGATGACAGCTGACATCTGAGATTTTAGGGTCAAACCATCATCAAAAATAACTCCCAGGTTACGCATCTGATCGGAAGTAGTGAGCAACATACCACCAAGTAATAAGCCTGATGGTTGTCCAGCCCCCAAACCCACCCCCAGATGACCTGGGTCCACTACCAGCACCTCAGTCTTATCCGGGTTCAGTCTCAGCCAGCTGGAGCTCATCCAAAGTCTGATCTCAGCAAGGCAATTATTTAGCATGGAGAGTGCATCATCTTGTCTGGGCAGAAAGGACAAATACAGCTGAGTATCATCTGCATAGCAGTGAAAACCCAGACTGTATCGCCTGATGATATCTCCCAATGGCAGCATATACAGTGGCGTGAAAAAGTATTTGCCCCCTTCCTGATTTTCTCTATTATTGCATATTTGTCACACTGGATGTTTTCAGGTCTTTAGAGAAAATGTAATATTAGCTAAAGGGAACCTGAGTGAACAAATAACACTTGTTTTTTTTTTTAATTTCACTTATTTAATGAAAAAAGTTAACCAACACAAACTGGCCCTGTGTGAAAAGTAATTGCTTACACTTAATAACTGGTTATACCACATTTAGCTGCAATGACTGCAACCAAACACTTCCTATAATTCAATATCAGTCTTTCACAATCGCTGTGGAGGAATTTTAACCCACTCTTCCTCATGAGAACTGCTTTAATTCAGTAACATTTGGTAGGTTTCGAGCATGACCTGCTCGTTTCAGGTCCTGCCACAGCATCTCTATTGGGTTTAAGTCTGGACTTTGACTAACCCTCCAAAACTTTAATTTTACTTCTTTTTAGCCATTCTGATGTGGACTTGCTTTTGTGCTTTGGATCATTGTCTTGCTGCATGGCCAACTACGCTTCAGCTTCAGCTGACGGAAGGATGACCGGACATTTTCCTTAAGAATTTTCTGGTACAGAGCAGAATTCATGGTTCCTTTAATTATGGCAAGTCATCCAGGTCCTTAAGCAAAGCATCCCCACACCATCACACTACCACCACCATGTTTGACTGTTGGTATGGTGTTCTTACTGTGGCATGCTGTGTTTGCTTTACGAGACATTATGGGATCCATGTCATCCAAAAGTTCCACTTTGAACTCATCTGTCCATAGAACATTTTCCCAAAAGGCTTGTGGATCATCCAGGTGCTTCTTGGCAAATGAGAGCGAGCATTTATGTTCTTCTTAGTTAGCAGATCGTTTCATGCTTGCTACTCTCACATGAAGCCCATTTTGCCCAGTCTCTTTCTGATTGTGGGAGTCGTGAACACTGACCTTAGCTGAGGCAAGAGAAGCCTGCAGTTCTTTGGATGTTGTTTTAGGATCCTTTGAGACTTCCTGAATGATTTTACCCTGCGCCCTTGGAGTAATTTTGGCAGGCCGCCCACTCCTGGGAAGATTCACTACTGTTCCAAGTGTTCTCCATTTGGAGATTATGGCTCTCACTGTGGTTCGATGGAGTCCCAGAGCCTTAGAAATAGCTTTGTAACCCTTTCCAGACTGATAGATGGCAACAAATTTTTCTGATCTTTCAGGAACTTCCTTTGATCATGGCATAATGTGCTTGTTGAATCTTTGGGCTGGCAACGTGACTCTGATGGTAAGGGTCAAAATAAGTGAGATTTATATTGAGCAGGGCTGGCTGTAATCAAGCCTGGCTGTGTTCAAGCAGCTGACTCTAATTATCCCTTTAATGGATTGATTTAACTAGGGGGCAATTACTTTTCACACAGTGCCCATTGGTGTTGGTTAACTTTTTCATTAAATAAATGAAATAAGTAAAAAAAAAGTGTTATTTGTTCACTCAGGTTCCCTTTATCTAATATTATATTTTGTCTAAAGACCTGAAAACATCCAGTGTGACAAATATGCAATAATAGAGAAAATCAGGAAGGGGGCAAATACTTTTTCACGCCACTGTACACTGCAAACAACATGGGGGCTAGAATGGAATCCTACGGTACCCCACAAGGCAGGGAGTGAGCACCAGAGGAATAAATTCCAATGCAACTCTCTGAAACCTGTCGGTGAGGTAAGAATGGAACCATTTGAGGACTGTACCAGACAGCCCACAAAAGAACCGCAGGCACTCCAACAGCACACCATGGTCTACAGTGTCAAATGCAGCAGAGAGATCGAGAAGGACCAGAATGGTACATGCCTTTTGATCCCTAGCCATTAGGAGGTCATTCAATACCCGGACAAGGGCAGTCTCCATGCTATGCTTCTTCCTAAAACCAGACTGGAGAGTATCATAGACATTGTGACTTGTAAGATGATCATCCAATTGCAGTGCAACTGCATTTTCAATAACCTTATCAATGAATGGCAGGTTAGAGATAGGCCGGTAGTTGGCTAGGCAATTTGGATCCAAGGAGGGTTTTTTAAGGAGTGGTCAAATGACCACCTCCTTGAGGGGGTCAGGAAAGACCCCCCCTCTCCAAAGACTTCCAGACAATTTCAGCAAGGATCTGGCAGATAACTTCTACACATCCCACTAAAAGGGGTGTAGGACCCAGATCCAAACTACAACTGGTTGGTCGCAATGTTTGGATGATCTTCACAATGTCAATGAACTCCAGTCAGTGAAAATCTGACCAGACAGATCAAGTGCATGCCACTTCCTGTCGGCCACTGCAATCCATCATAGTAGAGGTCGGACCGATGCCAGACCTGATACTGGCAACCTTATCTGCAAAAAACTGAGTGAACTCCTCGCATCTCAGCTGAGAAAAAGCTTCTCTGGGCTGGAGACAGGTTGGATTGCATAGTTTGTCAACAGTCCGGAAAAGCTGAACCGGTCGATTCTGTGCAGCAGAAATCTCCCTGGAAAGGAATCCTGCCTTCTTATGGGTGATTTCTGATTGATAGCCATTATAATGTGCCATCAACCTAAGCCTGTCAGCATCATGGCCGGACTTCCACCAGACTCTCTCCAACCTTCGGCCAACTTACCTTAACTCCTTCAAGGAGCCATCAAACCAAGGGCTTCTTGAAAGAAGGGTGAGAGTCCGAACATGAACAGAAGCAGTCTTGTCCAGAGCATCTCCCACAGCCTTGTTATAGGCTAGTATGAGATCATCTGGACTCATGCATTCACCTGACAAGCCCGATAGATCCAGTACCGCCATTAGGTCACTGGGGTTAATACCCCTTAAAGGGTGGTACTCAACCATCTCCGTAGGGGCAGACCTATTAGGGGGAGCCCTGAAGCTGTACCTTATGGCATGATGTTCAGACCAGCTGACTGGTTCCACCCCCAAATCAGCAATCTCCATACCCAAAAGAAAGATCAGATCCAATGAGTGACCCCCTACATGGGTCGAGGAGGTAACCACCTGTGTTAGGCCCAGTGTCGTCATCAGCTGGAGGAGATTTTGACCAAAATGTGAGAGTTTTTCATCGATCCAGGCATTGAAGTCCCCCAGAACTATCAATCTGGGGGACCTCAACACCATGTCAATGATGAAGTCTGCTATCTCCTGCAGGAATTCTCCTCCGTCTCCTGGTGGACGGTAGACAAGGAGAATCCCAAAGCCTACACCCTCTGCCAGGATATATCCCATTTAATTTAATCCATTTTTTTAATACTGGAAAGGCATATGAGCAAACATTGCCAGTTTTCACAAACATCTAATGGTAGTATAAAAAGTACACAGTACAAAGCACCAACAGTAGTAGCGATACAAAGAGAATAGGCATTGTATCATGCATAAAGGTTGGCAAAGTGTCCAAAATCTGCTATGCAAAGCAATTTGCATATTAAGGTGGAATCCACAAAGTAATCCACAATGCCAAGAGGAGTACTCTCCCTTATAATTAGTGAATCATGAAGTCCATTGAAAACAATGTCTTCATGTTACTCCACCTTTCCATGACTATTTCTACACCAATTTTAATGTGAAATACATTGAAATCAGTGTACTTCATATCACTTTGCCTTGGTGAGCTCCAAGGCAAATTTTGCAGTGATTTATGGGATTGCAGGTCACATGGGCTCTAGATTGTTCTGCACAGCCTCAATTCTGTGTAGTGTGTGTGTAGCGGTAGAAGGAGACAGTTTGCTCATAGAGTTCTGAGATTCAAATCCTCTAAAAAACGTTCAAAAAGTCTTTTTGAGCCATTTTTTTAGCTCAAAATTTAGTACATTGATTGTAGGAAACCCTGCTGTGTGCATATCATCCAGTGTTTATTGTTTGTGTGTGCTTTTTTAATATTAATTTAGAATATTCAGTTTGGGTACTGACAGACACTTGAAGTGTGCTTGGGGAAGGGGTATCTCTGTGGTGGAGGTAGATTAACTGGGAGAAAGGCAGTCTTTCTGTTTTGGTTATATTTTTCTTATATAACTGTGTTCATGTACACACAGTAATATTTTCAGTAATGTTTGAAATTTTTTTTGATGATTGTTGTGGTGCAGTGCATAATTTCAGTTTGTTTAAACAATTTGATTTTCCAGCCTTACTCAGAGAAATTGACCTTGTCTCCAAAGTTTCTTATTATAACCTTAACCCATCCAAAACTGTCTTCCCATTAAATGAGAAAACTCTGCCATCATATATTGAGGATTATAAACTAGTATGGGAACTGAAATCCTTGACATACTTAGGTATCAAGCTTTTCAAGGACATCCCAATCATAGTGAGAGAAAATATTACCACTTTATTTACCACTCTTAGAGAAGATCTACTAAATGGGGAGCATTACCAATCTCATTATGGGGTCGAATAGCCACAATTAAAATGAATGTACTGCCCCGCATTCTTTACCGCCTGAGAATGTTGGGTGTTTTCCTCTCTAAGTGGTGGTTTGCACAACTGCAAACTCTGATTAATAAATGCTTGTGAAAAGGGAGTCTGATGAGCATACTTTAAGCTCATGGCCCCAAAATTACAAGGAGGCCTTGCACTTCCCTCTTTTTTCACATACTACAGTGCAATCCATATTAGTAAATTAGTTCATTGGATACTGACACCCAACCAAAGAGACCAGAGAACCCTTAAACCACTATGTCTGGATATAGAGACAGCTATGGCAAGAAAAACCTCCTGGACATTACCCGCCTTACTGCATTCCTTAACTCAATATCTACCCAAAACATTAAGAAACACTCCTATTGGGTGGTCTATCAGAGTGTTACACAAATTACAAAGGCATTTGAATTTAGATTGGTATAAATCTTTGAAACAACCCCTGATAGGCAATCTGCATTTCCATATTGTCAAAACCCCTATTTCACACTCTTTTTGGGCTCCTTTAGCAGGTGTCAAACTCCAGAACATAGTCTCAGAAGGTACAATACTTCCCTTTCTACAATTATGCTACTCTCTTAATACCCAGGATAGAAACCTCTTCAAGTACTGACAACTAAGACACACTGTTGCCTAATTTTTGGGCAGGGCATCAAATATTACTTCCACTGTTATGGAACTACATCTCCTCTTGATGGTGGCAAATCAACCACATTCGATATTAAAGGTATACAAAGAACTACAGGCCCTTGATTCCAGTTTAACAAAAGGCATTTGTTATTACTGGGTTAACAAACTTTCCTCACAAGCTGATGCCTACACCTGGCCCCCCATATGGTGTAACCTATACAGATACATTAAGCAAGATAGACTCTGTTTAGTACAAGACAATATTATGCATAATCTGTACTTTACTCTTGAAAGATTATTAAAAACTGGAAGACTTCCATCCGCACAATGTCAGCATTGTAATGGTTCTCCTGGAGATCTTTATCACATGCTATGGCCTTGCCCTAAGGTCTCAACCTTTTGGCTCAGTGTTAAAAAATCTTTGGACCCACTGCTGGGGTTAGAATCATTATTTACCTCAGAGACTTGTCTGCTTATTAGATTCCCACTGGGAACTATTAAGATTAGAAAATACTATATGGCTCTTATCTCGGCAGTGGTTAAGCTTGCAGTTATGAGACACTGGAAAGCCAATTCACTTCCTTCTATATTAGAATGGCATAGAGAAGTGTTATTGGCTCTACAACTAGAAAAACACATTGCCTTGATGGCCAACAAGAATTTATTTATTTATTTAAAAGTTTTACCAGGAAGACATACTGAGCAGACTACCACTCAATTCCAGATGTGTCCTGGGACTAATCAGGCTTATTTCGATAAGTGGGGACCACTCAAAGCCTTACTCACAGTTTGGAAGTCCTAAGTAACTACATGTCTGATAGATATTACAGTGCTATTAATTATGTTCTTTACTGCTGATTTTGGCGCTGGGATTGAGGGTAGGATGGAAATGGATAGAGAGGGATATAAGGGATGTTACAGAGTAGTTATTTTATATGTCCAGATAGAGGAGACTTTCTCCACAGAATGGTTCACGTGTTTTGTATCTGCTCCTCAATCGTCCTTTGAATACTCACACATGTATTGAAATGAAAACTGAATAAATAATATTAAATAACAAAAAAGATTTGGTTATATTACTGAAGCATTCAATTTGATGAACATTACCTGTACAGTGTGCGTGTGTGTGACTGTGTGTGTGTGATGCATGCCATCAAATCAGACACATTTTATTGTACCACACAGTAATTGCAGCACTGTTAAACTGCTATCCATCTGCGTTATTTTGTACTGCATTGTGGAATCTTGGTAGTGGACTGTTACAACAGAGCACTGCCCCCCCAACAGGCAAAAGGTATTCTTTTCCAGATTTGGATCTGACTTGTAAGTACTGGTTAAGGTATTGTAGTGCCTTTGCATCTGCATCTCTTGAGTGCACAGCATAATCTTAATCTCTCTGTGCATTTGCATCTGTTTAGTGCCCAATCTACATCTACAAGCCACAGTTGTTTTTTTAGCTTCCCATCCACAGGCCCAGACTGTAAGTTCATAAATCTAAATTTGTTTAGAATTTTCTTGGTGATCCCCAAAAATATCATCAAAGTGACATACAAACAAAGCTATTTCTGGCCATGGCACTGCTGCCAGTGGCAAGACTGGCTGTGAGCATGGTACTATGCAGAAGTGCATAACTGATGTAAGTAAAGGGACTTCTCCATCAATGTTTTTTACAGTGAAATCTATTGCTTCACTGATAATTGGAGGAGATGATGTTGTCCCTGCTGGTGGTGCTACTGCAGTTGCTGCTGTCATGCATATTGCTGCCCCAAGTTCCACTTCTGACCAGTTAATCATTTTAGAAAATATAGTTGAGTCTAAAGCTATGACTGACAGTGTAGATGATGCCATACTCCCCAACATCCCCATGGTAGTTGAACATGATTCTGATCCTGATGACGATAACTCACCATATCACATTTCCAGCGCTGTTGAGGTCATGCCTTTGCCATCCAATGATTCAAAGTGTGGCGCAAAAATATCGGGTGATGGTAATGATGTTGTGGTTGGAATATATTCTCCACAGGACAGCATCCAAGCTGAAATTGTGGATGTGGATAATATTGATGAATCTGATGATGTCCGTCACCCCCGTTGGGAACCAGAGAAAAAGAAAGTCAAGGTGGCTGTGTCTGAGTCTGTTGCCATTAACCACCCTTCAAAAAAATTGTGATTTAATGGTTCCTGTTGATGATGATCATGATGACCCAGTAATAATCATAGGCAGTCATGGTGGTCAGTCAGAGTCCAAGTTTGTCCAGCAAGAAAAATCATGTAGTACACCCGCCATTTCAGCGGTTAAAAAACTGGAGTCCAATAAGCATCACCAGGAACATGTTAAAAGTAGGGGATCACAATCCCTTGTTTGGTATTTCTTTTCCAAGATGCAAATGATGAGTCAGTTGCAATCTACCAGCTTTGCCATGTGCATGTGAGTCAAGGTGAAAAGGGGGAGCCATCTGGGCATGGGGGGCCAGCATACACATCTTAAGAACATGCACATGGTACTGGGAATTCAGCATCAGAAGGCAGGTAATGCCATAGTGGGGCATTCACCATCGTCATCAACCATACTAAGCATGTTATCCTGTTCCATGAGTGTAACATCAAGCATGAAACCTACACTGTGTAAGCCATGTGATGTGTTTGGGCTGCCTGTGAATTCTCACTCAGCCTTAAAGTGAAGTAAGGTTGAATGAGCAACTCAGACTCATAATTACAATGCAAAGTAGCAAAGTAATAATTTTAAATGGGCACTTCACGTAGCAAAACAGTAATGCAAAGTGGGCTACTTCATGTCCACTTTACAGGTGGAATTTAACTTCGCTGCATCTCTAATCATGCATGGTTACAAACAAAGACAAATTAGTTTAAGATACCATAATTGATAAAGTAATAGAGCAAGAGTCAAGAGCAATTGCATACAAATTTGATGTAGAAGTAGCATTTTAGATTGTTTTTAAATAAGAACAGTGATGGGCACTGAGCAAGAGGTGGGGGTAGGTTGTTGAAGGGTTTGGCACCACTGTAGAAGAGGGAGTGTTTTTCTTTGGAAGTGTGGCAGAAGGGGATTGAGAAGTCATGACCCATGGAATATCTAGTAGTCCTAGCATTTACAGACCTTTGAAAGATGGAGATAATATCATCAGGTAAACAGTCTCATAGAATTTTGTAGAACAAAGTCAGGATTTTGCTGTCAGACATATCCTCCAGAGATAGCCAGTTTGCTGCCTTGTAGATTTTACAGTGGTGGGTATTTTTGGGGAGCTCAGTGATGAACCAAATAGTGCTGTGGTAGGTAGCTCTTAACTTACAAAGATTTTTCTGGGAGAGGGAGGAAGAGTAGATGAGAGAACCATAGTCAATTATGGGGAGCAAGAAACTGTTGGCTAGCAGAGCCCTAGTTTCAGGGATCAGGAATGGTTTTAGCATGTATAAAGTGGTAAGACTTTGGTAAACTCTTTTTATCAGCTGACTGATATGGTGTTCATAGGTTAGAAGAGAGTCAAGGTGGTTACCCAGGTATTTGAACACAGATTCTCTCTCAACTGGGTTACTGCCATTGTCTCTGAAGGTGAAATCAAAGTTTGTGACTTTTCTGCTGCCTGAGAAAACCATCAACTTGTTTTTTTTTTAATGTTAAGAACTAAACCATGAGTGGAGAACCAGGTATGTAGCTTGCTGAAGTCATGCTGAAGTCTGTCAAGGAGAGTGGAGGGATTCCTATCTTTGCAGAAGAGTGGTGTGTCATCTGCATAGAGAATCAGCTCAGTATACCTGCATATCTCAGTGAGGGGGTTGACCACCAGTAAGAAAAGTAAGGTTCCTAGGATAGAACCCTGCCACACTCCATATTTAATTGAACTAACATCAGACTAAAGTTCTCCTATGACTGGTCTGTGTGACTGATCACTTAGGAAGTTCCTAAACCATTTTACTGCTTCATCTGAGAAGTTTAAGTGGGACAGGGTGGAGAGGAGAATGTTGTGGTAAACTAGATCAAAGGCCTTTGTGAGAACCACAAATACTGCACCAGTGTAGAGTCCCTCATCACTGGCCTTATCTATGAAGTTATCAACCCTCACAAGGGCAGTATCTGTATCATGATGGGCCTGGAACCCGTGCTAGACTCCGTTAACAGGTTATGAGATTCCAGGAATTTCATGACCTGATCCAAAATGATTTTGTCAATAATTTGTGAGAATTTTTGAGTGGGGACGAGAACAGAAAGTGGCCTAAAATATTAATAAACATTTACATTTTTTTTGATAAACTTTATTTAAAAATTTTCAAGCAAGGCATTGGTACAATTAAGCATACATAAGAAAATGCAATCCAGCAGTCCAGTGTTTAGAAGTCAGTAATACACTATTTTCAATATTTAGGACACATCAGATGATACTGACAAACGTCCAAACATAACTCAGCAGTTGTAGAACCATTTCTATAAATGCTACATAATACACTTCCTAGCATGAGACCCATCCCCCGCCATAGCTTGTATTATTGGATCCCAGATGTCTACAAAATGTTGCTCTTGCCAGTGGTATGACTCTGTGCCCTTTTTAGACACTAGAGAACATTCACCACCCAGTGCACTATGTGTGGAGCTTCTGCCCCTTTCCAGTGTTGTGCCAGTGTCTTGCAAGCATTGACCAATGCCAAGTCCCATAATAGGTACAGACAGCTGCTAGATGTTGTCTACCCCCAGTAGCAACTCCAGCGGATGAGAGCCAGGATACCTCTGTAGAACCCTTTATGTGATCTTATGCACCTCCCACCAAAACCCTTGAAGTTTTGAGCAATTATAAGTCATATTGAAAAAGGCACCTTTGATAACTCTACATTTTGGGAAGATGGGACCCTTTGCTGGTGCCGTGTCATGCAGCTTACTTGGGCATTAGTACACTCAAAATAAATAGTTGTATTTAATCTCCTTTAATTTTTTGGTTTTGATGTATGTAAGGCTATCATCTTCTGATCTCTTCAATGTTTCTAACACATAGGGAAGGCCTTGGTCCTCCTCTTATCTGGTTCAGTATTTTAACCCCTAGACTCCTACTATCCAGCAGTAATTTATGTTGTGTAGATAAGGGCTTACAATCAGGATGGGAGACAGTAGGCCACTTTTATTGGGGAAGGCTCTGGCCAGATGGTGCCCAGCCCCAGTCCCTATAACAAACATCAAACTTGAAGGTTTAAATGAAAAAGACTTGGTCTGGACAGAGTATTTCCTCCTAAAGTACTGAAAGGAGAGAAGCCTATTCCCCTTATAAACATACTGGACATGTATAAGATCCTTTCTTCATCAGTTCAACAGACTCTGGTGCAGATATACATCATATTAGTTACTGCCTTTCATTATTGCATTCAGGCAGGTATGTGGTTATAACCTCTTAAGTTGCCCAATATTAGCATGTGCCTTCCCCAAATCTGCAATGTCAACCTACTGTATGGGCTTTTGACCTCTCTATACCCTCCAGGCCTGTATTTTTACTTAAGCTAGGGTCTAGCAGTGTTAAAACAAACAACACCTCCATCCCCCTTCTTCTTCTTCCATATTCATATTAATAATAGAAATCCATGTTTGGTAGGCCAAGCCATCCCTCTCTGTGTGATGCCAGCAATATTAGCTTTTTGATGAAGATTGTTTTCCCCTTCCAGAGAAATGAGTGGAATGCAGTATTACATTGCTTAAAGAACTTCAAAAGTATCTTGAGTGGGGTATTTTGCAGAAGATAAAGTAAACTCATACAAGGATATGGCCTATCTGGACTTTACCAAGGCCTTTGACGGTGAGATACACAGGAGACTTATGAAGAACTTGAACAGCCTAGGGATGGAACCCAGCTTGGTGAATTGGTAAGAAACTGAACAGATGATCTAGATGGGGTGGGCAGAATGAGAAGAGATCTGGATAAACTAGCAAAATGGTTGGAAGAGTGGCAACTGGTGTTTAATGCAAAGAAGTGCAAGATCATGCACATAGGGAAGAGAAACCCTGAAGCCAACTTTAGGCTGGGAGGGGAGTTGCTGGCAGTCACAAGGAAGAAAGAGACTTGGGCTTCATCATCACGGATGACCTGAAATCATCCAAGCATACCACCAAAGCAGTAGGTAAGGCTAGGGGGATGTTAGGGTGTATTAATAGGGGTATCACAAGTCAGAAGAGGGACATAATAATCCCTCTTTGCAAGACACTGGTTAGACCCCATCTGGAGTACTGTGTGCAGTACTGGAGGCCACACCTTCACAAAGACATTAAACAAACTGAGGCAGTCCAGAGAAGGGCAACCAAAATGGTGCAGGGACTACATCAGAAAACATATGAGGACAGATTAACAGAGCTCAATATGTATACGCTAGAGCAAAGGAGGGAGAGAGGTGATATGATCGAAACATTCAAACACCTTAAGGGCATTAACAAGGTGAAAGAGTCTAACATTTCAATATAAGAAAAATAGCAGGACAAAAGGACACAGCATGAGATTAGATGGAGGCTGATTAAGGGGTAATGTGAGGAAGTTCTTTTTCACAGAAAGAGTGGTGAACGCATGGAATGGTCTACCTCAGGAAGTGGTGAATATGAATACAGTGCAGGGCTTCAAACAGGCATGGGATCGGCATAAGGGAGCAATACAGATGAGTATGAATAGATCGGCCATTGAGAGAGCAAAGGCCGATGGCACATTTATAAGGTAGAAAAATAAATGGGCAAACTGGATGGGCCTTGTGGTCCTTATCTGCCGTCAACTTCTATGTTTCTATGTTACTGTATTAGCAATAGATTGTGGTGGTTAACAGCACTCTCTCTAATAAATGGAAAGTGACTAGTGGGGTGCCACAGTGCTCAGTACTGGAATCGGTTCTCTTCAATATCTTCATTATTGATACTTTAGAAGAACTATAAGGGAATGTATGCCTTTTTGTAGATGACACCACAATATTTTATGAGGTGACCACTAAGGAGGGGATGGAAAGAATGCATAAGGATCTTGGGAAATTTGAGGAGTGGTCAAGAGCATGGTAGCTGGATTTCAGATCAAAAAAGTCTAAAATTGTACACCTAGGGCATAGGAACTCAGGAGATGAGTATGGGATGATGAAAGTCTACTGACAGTCACTAAACAGGAAAGGGACTTAGGGTTATCCTATCTGATTACCTTAATTGGCAGAGTAGTGTGACAAAGCAGTGGGTGGGCCCAGTGGAATACTGGGATGCATAGGGAGGGTATCTTCAGCAGAAGGAGAGAGGTAGTATTGCCACTATATTGCTTGCTTGTAAGATCCCACCTGGAGTATTGGGTCCAATTCTGGATGCCACATCTCACAAAGAACATAGCCAGGGTGGAGGCAGTAAGATGAGGGCAACTAAAATGGTGCAAGGCTTGCATCTAGAGCCCTACAAAGAGAGAGACTGAGGGATCTCAACATGTGCACTCTGGTTGAGAGAAGAGTGGATGGGAAGGGGAGTCACTTTCACAAAATTATAGAAACAGAATTTGTTAGCAGATAAGGATGGCTTGGCCCACCCAGTCTGCCCATTTTAACTTGTCTATACTGTCACCATAGCCTATCTGATATCCCAGCTGCCCCCCGCCCAGCTTTCCTACCAAGATCCTTTGTACATGTCTCATGCATGTTGACTGCCACCAGTGTCTTCACCCCATCACTCTCTGCTACAAAATGTTCCAGACATGGACTGCTCTTTTAGTGAAGTACTTCCTCACATCCGTAGTAAATTTCTCCTTTTTCTGCTTCATAGCATGCCTCCTTATTCTTGTGCAACTTCTCTGAAAAAATACTCCTGTCCTGAACCTTATTCACCCCATTAGGTATTTATAGATTTATATCATGTCCTCCCTTTCCCTGTGCTTTTCCATGGTGTACATATTGAGATCCATCTGTCTCTCTCTCCTTGTAGGGCTTCTGATGCAGCCCCTGCAACATTTTAGTTGCTCTTCTCTGGACAGTCATTACCCTGTCTTTCTCATTTCTGAGATGTGGTCTCCAGAACTGGACACAGTACTTAAGGTGGGGACTCACCAATGATCTATAAAGTTGAAACACTGCCTCTCCTTCTCCTAGTAATACCCCTCCCAAAGCACTACAGCATCCCACTGGCCCTATCTAATGCCTTGTCACACTGTCTCACTGTCTTGAGGTCATCTTATCTGATTATTCCAAGGTCCCTTTCCTGTTTTCTGACATCAATAGTTCTTCTTCATTTAATACTCTGCCTCTGGGTTTCTGTAGCCTAGGTGCATGATTTTGCACTTTTCTGCATTGAAACCCAGCTGCCACACCCTTGAACACTAGTCAAGGTTTCTCAGGTTTCTACACATTCTTTTCACCCCCCCTTAAGTGTCTACCCTATTATAGATTTTAGTGTCATCTGCAGAGAGGCACATCTTCCCTTCTAGCTCTTCTACAATGTCACTTATAAAGATTCTCCTACATATCTCTAGTCATTTCTAAAGTTCGAACTCAGGTCGACAAATCAACCATAAGCTGTTCCCTTCCTACCCTGTGGAACAACCTTTAAAAAGACCCTCCAAATAACCATTCCTCTTAAGTTATCTAGCTTCGAAGCCTTGGTCACTCGGGCTGTTGCAGAAAATTGAAACTGTGTCTCCTAAAATTATATTATCTACCCTGTCTTCCCTACTCCCCTCTTGATACCATCCCTCTTCAAATTGTCATGTTGTCTGATGTTATCAAATTGTTCTCTTGAATGTAACCACTACTGTATTAACTAATCTGTAAACTATGCTGAATGTTATGCTGTATTACGTTGTACACCTTATTTTATCCTTTGTTTTCACTGTTGTTATCAATGCAGTTCTGCCTAGGTCCCTCTTGAAAATTAGTTCTTCTCAACGATTCTTCACCTGGCTAAATATTGATTGATTGATTGATTGATTGATTGATTGATTGATTGATTAAGGAGGTCTAGTCCCAGTACTAAGCCCAGAGGTACCCCGCTGATCGTGCTCCTCTCTCCCAAGTGATTTCCATTTATAACTACCCTTTGTCGCTTCTCCATCTACAAGTTTTGTACCCAGTTTGCATTTGGAGCCACCTCCAAACTGCCAAATTTACTTATAAGTATAGCCTAGAAGGTTAGAGGAATGAGGTGTGAACAAACTTGGTACATCCAGCAGACCAGACCTGAGGTTGATTCTCACAACCTCCACTTACATACTGTGTGACTCTGAGCAAGTCACATAACCACCCAGTGCTCCCAGGTCACCCCTGAAAACAGGTACTTGTACCTAGTGGGCCTTACCTGGTTACCAAAGACTAAAATAAAAAAGATAAATAAGTAAAGTATGTGGCAAGGTGTTGAAGGCCTTGGTGAAGTCTCAGTGGGCCACGTCCATTACTTCAACCTGTTCTATTTCCCTGGTCAGCCAGTTGAAGAAATCAGTCAGCTTTGTCTGACACGATATCCCTCCCATGAATTTTTGCTGTCTTGGGGCTTGTAACTCTCTGAATTCAAGATACATCACAAGCCTTTCCTTTAAAACCATCTCCATTAACTTTCTCACCACTGATGTCAGACTGACAGGCCTGCACTTGCCAGCCTCTTCCCACTGCCACTTTTACAAATCACGACTACATCTGCTCTCTTACAGTCCTCTGGAGTCACTCCTGTTTCCAGTCTGTTGTTGAATAGGGCTGCCAGAGGCGTAGCCATTACCTACTTGAGCTCCCTCAGCACTCTTGTGTTTATCCAATCAGGCCCCATTGCTTTATTCACTTTCAGATTCACAAGTGCTTTCAGGACTCTTTCCTCTGTGAATGGACTTGCATCTACTTGCCTCCCCCAGTACTCCTGCTACTTTTCTGTGGTCCATCTCCTCCTCTTCCACTGTGAAGAATGAACAGATGTATAGTAACTGTTCAGGGTGTCTGCTTTTTTCTGATGCTCTTGTGCACAGTCTACCTCTGTCCTTCTTAATCTCACACTCCCTCTCCTTGTCTTCCTCTTTTCACTTACATACTTAAAAAGGTCTTGATCCTCTTCATTACCCCTTTGGCTATCCTTTCCACAGTTTGCACTTGCCTTCCCTGTTTTGCTATACTTTCCCGGTACACCTCTCACTCTTTTTCCATCTATATGTCTTTGTACCTCAAACCACACTTCACATGGCTCCCCTATGGAAGTGGTTCATACTATCAAGTACATAGGAGTTTGTCTCAACAGAATGTTTGATTTCTCTGTCTACCTAGATGCCATCCACACCAAACTCCATCCCAAACAAGGTGCCCTATTCTGTAATAAAGATTGCCTCTTGCTTCAGGTCCACAAGGAACTAGTAACCAAAATGGTTCTCCCAGTCTTTGATTATGCGTATACAGTCTATAGCATTGCTCCCTCCTCCTCCTCCCTTGCCAGAATGGATACCCTGTGCAACATCTTTTACCATTTCACTACTGACGCTCCCTTCCATACCCATCACTGCTCTCTCTACTCTTCCCTAACTATTCTTTCCCTGCCTTCATGCTGTCAGGCCCATTGCACTACTTTCATCACCAAAATCTGTCTGGGTCCCTTACCTCCTATCTTTTCACCCTGTTTTCCTCTGCTTCCTACTCTTTCTACTCACTTCACTCCAGGGATTCCCACACCTTCTCCATTCTCCACCATCACTCTTCTGCTGGCCAAGCAGTCTTCTCCTATCACCTCCCCGCCCTCTAGAATTTGCTTCCCTCTCCCCTCCACCTCTCCCTTTTTCTCCCTGCCTTTAGACTCCACCTAAGGCAACTTCCTGGACCCTCCTTTTCCTGTCTACCCCCTCCTGAACCCCATATAATTTCCTTTGACCCTAAACTGCTTAGTTCCCTAGTCTCTGCCTTTCACCAATTTACCCATACTCCAACATGCACTCTACACTTTGCTCACACATAATTATTTACTGCTCACTGCTGTACTGCATATAATCTGTGATTATATTTTGCTAACACATTTTACTACGTCCTCTGTGTACACCCATTCTCCTGTAATGCTATACTGCCTCTGATTTGTATTGTAAGTTGTTATCCCTACTTGCTGCCTCTAAATTGTATTTTAGGTATTCACCCAACAACCCCTTCCCCAGGTAGCACCTGGAAATGACCCTCAGCTTAGTGTACCTTTCCTGTTTGCCAACTTTTAAATAAATAATTAACTAACTAAATGAATGAATGAATGAATAAATAAGTAAGCAAATAAATAAATAAATAAATGCTCCCTTTTAGCTTTAACCTTTACAACCAGTTCCCTGAGAACCACAGCAGTCTCATTCTTCTCCTGTTTTGGCTCACGTCTTCTGCATAGAGGTCTGTTGCATTCACTATGACATCTTTTCTTGTAGTCCACTGTTCCTTGACCTCACTCCCCACTAGATTGAAGTCCTGGACCCTCATCTCATCATTGTGTGATTTGCTTCTGCTACCATCCTTATGTTGAACCACACCGTATGATAAACAATGGTCCCCCTGTGTCCTTACACTTTTAGGTACACAATACTATTCCTGTTTGTGAACACTAGGTCCAGTATTGCCCCATCATTACTGGGCTTCCTGACTAGTTACCTGAGAAATGGCCCATGTAGGGAGTCTAGGATGTCCCTGCTTCTAACTGATGTTGTGGCTGGGAGGCTCCAATCTATATCTGGCAGATTGAAGCCCCCCACTAGCAGCACCTCCCCTTTTTATGTCATTGTGCTGATGACTTCCCCTAGTGCTTTATCCAGTTTCTCCCTCTGTGTTGGAGGTTTTCAAATGAGAAAGAGTACAGGGACGAGAGGGCATGTGATGAAGCTGGAGGGGGATGTTTAAGAGGGATGTGAGGAAGTACTACTTCACTGAAAGAGTGGTGGATGCCTGGAACACACAGCCAGCAGAAGTGGTAGAGGCAAAAACAGTAGGGTGCTTCTAGTACATGTGCAATAGATATAAGGGAATATTAGTAAATAAGCATGGAGGAGGGAGGGTCTCCAGAGAACAATTGTTATCTGTAAAGACAGACTAGGCAGGGAGCATCTAGGCTGACTGGGTGTGCCAAGATTACCCTTTTTTGCTGATCCAGAAACAAATGATTTGATACCTTTTATTGGACCAACATGGATGTTACAGAAAAGAACAAAGTGCTTTAGCTTTCGAACCAACCAGGTCCTTCTTCAGAAGCTTTGTGGCAGTTTTTTCAAATATCCCATACTATTAACACCAGGTTATATAGAAAAGCAGAAATAATTCTCATTGGTTTAACATATACATTTAAAACATAATAGAAGATTATGTCAGAGAAGCTAATTAGCACCAGTATGCCTTTATCTGAGGAGCCTCAGAAGGCAAAGGTTATCAAGAATTCTCTACAGCCAGAGAGTTCTTGTCACATAAATTTTAAAATGTCTCAGTATGCTAAGAAAGCATTCTAGTGATAAAAAAATCTTGGAGTGGCATACTCTCTAATACATGTAAGATGAGCTTACAACTTACATTCCAGTTGTCCTGGTATATTAAAGGACAGATAATGAGAGACAAAATCCTGAAATTAGGTATAACTGCAAGTTGAAATCAAGCCTCAAATTAACCTACACATATAAACATGATGCATGAAAGTATCACTTGTAAGTGTAAGTGCAAAAAAAAAAAAAAACTTGTCAAGGACCCCCAAGAAAACGAGACCATGAGCCTGATAAATGCAGATTTCAACACAGAGTCTGTGTATAACAAAAATGCACAGAATCAGTCTAAGCAATCTAAATGAAAACCCAAAGGAATTACACCTTTAATGAACCCCAAGTAAATGAGATATGCATCTTAATATGAGCAGTTAAAGATGTGACAGTGTGAACACCACCACTGACAACTAATAGAAGGAAATAAATGCACACTATATGTGAAAATTAAGTGTTCTAGCCACATAACAACTGCCCCATCCGCTCCACCCACACATATGTGTGTACATACACCACACCACGCCCCCCACACACACACCTGCACACCCCACACAACCACAACACACAACAAATATAGCAAACACATTCCACACACACCACACCACACCACGCACAACAAACAAAACACACATACACACCATACCCACAACACACAAAAACACACACCAAACACACACAAAACACACACATACATACATACATACATACATCAGTATACACACACACACACTCAAACGCACTCACCACAGTGTTAAGGTGAAAAGTCAACAGTGTAGATAACCATAAACTTACAAAATCAAAGGCCCGTTGAAGAACTAAACTGTTTATGTCCATCTTTTAAAGTAAAGGTCTGTGTAAGTTTAAGTGGAATAATGTGTCATGTACCCAACATCAATGTTCAATCCATCTGCCACCATATTGAGAAGTAAAATAAGTCTAATTTCAGAAGCCCGTCTCTGTTGCGTACTGTTGAAATGTCCTTTTAAGACCATCACAGACATATCTGAGATTGAGTGGTCATCCTGGGAGAAGTGCTGGGCTACTGGTTTCTCAATCATCTTGTGGTTAATAGAATGTCTGTTTGAATTCATTCTAGTGTGGAGTTGTTGGCTTGTCTCCCCCACATAACCTGTGCGAGGACATTTCTTGCATTGGATAAAGTAGACCACATTACTTGATGTACATGTATAATTCCCCTGTATCCTGAATAGTCTGTTCTGTAATGTAACCACACAGTCTGAAGTGGAAATGAGGTTACATGTCTTACATGTGCGTTGATGACAGGGTCGTGTACCATATGATGTCATGGTATTCTGTTCCGGTTCAAGTTGACTCCTAATAATCAGGTTGGCTAAATTAGGTGGTTGTTTAAAAGATAGTAGTGGTAGTTCTTGAAAAATACAGTTAAGGTTTCATCCTCACTAATTATTGGATGGAGATCTATAGTAATCTTACGTGAGGAGTTCAAGGTCAGGATGGTATGTGACTACTAAGGGTATTCTGCTGGTAGTCATCCGTTCCTTATATTGCAGTAGCTGTTCTCTTGGGACCTGTGTTGCACGTTCCACTGCTCTGTCAATTTCCCTGGATGATTGTCCCTGCTCAATAAAGGTGTTTTTCAACATCGCCAGATGTGTGTCTCTGTCTTTCTCATTTGAACAGAGGCAGTGATACCGAAGTGCTTGACTATATATAACAGATTTCTTTGTGTGGCTCGGGTGATTACTTTTCTTGTGTAAGTATCTCTGTCTGTCTGTTGGTTTCCTGTAAGAACAGGTATGTAGGTACCATCCTTAATAGTGACAGTGGTATCCAGAAAATGTACACTTGTGGCAGAATATTCTGGGAAAGCTTTATAGGTTGGGTGGAGGTTATTAAGTTCTTGGTGAAAATCTTTAAGTGTCAGTGCCTCTGTCCAAATTATAAACAAATCATCAATGTAACGGAAATAAGCAAGTGGTTTATGTGTACAGTGCCTTAGAAAATCCTCCTTCAAATTACGCCATAAAAGATTAGCATACTGAGGAGCCATCCTGGTTCCCATTGCAGTTCCATAGTTTGAACATAATGTTTACCATTAAAGCTGAAGTTGTTATGTGTCAGGAATGAATTCAGTGAGTTTACCCACAACTCCAGGGTCAATGTTGGGGTCCAATTCTTTGTCATGCAGATATTTGAGGCAGGCTGAAATGCCATCTGTGTGTGGAATATTAGTGTAGAGGAGGTTACATCCATCGTGGCTAAAAGGGTATCAGGTGGTAAGTCCTTAAAACCAGAAAGTTTATGTAGGAAGTGAGTAGTGTCCTTGATGTAACTATCCTTGTATAACCAGCGGTTTGAAAATAGCTTCTACAAACCCTGATATCCCTCTGTCAGGGTGCCATTACCAGAGACTATGGGTCTACCAGGATTACCAGGCTTATGTATTTTAGGAAGCATGTAGAATGTCCCTGGCTTAGGTTCACTGGGGACGAGGTCCTTTAGTTTGTCTTGGACATGCTCTGGAAATGTTTTAATTAACTTCTGTAGTTCTCTTTTATATTCTGTAGTTGGGTCACTTCCCAGTACTTTGTAGTAAGTAAGGTCCTTAGCTGCGGTTGGCTTCCATAATGTAATCTTCGATTCAATATCACCACTGCGAGCCTTTATCAGCTTTTTTATGACAATGTTATGGTTTGATTTTAGTGTTTGTATAGCCCTCCGTTCCAATGGAGAGAGGTTTAGCGGGCCTGTTTCTGCCTATTAAGAATCTCACCAGTAACTCTCTGCGTAAAGCAATAATGTATTTGTCCAGTTTCTTGTTATGGCCACTTGATGGGATAAACTCATATGGTTTCTTTTTCTTATCCATAGTAGTTTTACTGTTTATGATTTCTTCCCTGTCTGTGATGTCTTCTCTGCCATGAAAAAATTCCTGAGTCTCAATCTCATGGAAGTATTCCTCCATTTCACCACAAAACTGTATTCTGTCCAGTGGTTTGTTGGCGAAATTGAGGATATAAGTACATTTAATTCCCCAGTAGTCAGTGTGTGGGTGGACAAATTAACAACTGAAAGGTGCCCATCTGTGAGCTTAGTTGTTCAATCACTCTGTTCTGTTCTTCATGGTTGTTAGGAAGTATGGTAAGTTGAAGGGCATCTAACTTCCTGTTTTTAATGAGCATGGTTTTCTTAAGGTTCTTTGGTAGTTCATGTCTATCTCATGCAAGATGTCCGAATAGGCTCACCAGACATCCTCTCCAGTGTGGTAGCTATTTCATTAAACTGTTTCTTCAAAAATGCTTTTTTGGCATATGAGCTGTGGATTCTGTGATTTCTCAATTTCTCAGAGGTCCTACGACAAAGTTGTTCAGCATATGTAGAATTATCTGTGTTTCTCAGTGGATTCCAAATAGATAGACCTTTTGGGATAATGTTATTCCTTTTGCACTGGGATAAAAAGTAGATGTCACTGTCTAGCTGTGCTAGTTTCTTCTTGATGTTATGCAACTGCCATGTCCTGCTTCGAATTTCGGTATCTTCCATGATGTAAAAAAAAGGTTGTAGGTGCCGTATTGGTCCTTTTAAAAACAGATCCAGAAACAAATGATTTGATACCTTTTATTGGACCAACATGGATGTTACAGAAAAGAACAAAGTGCTTTAGCTTTCGAACCAACCAGGTCCTTCTTCAGAAGCTTTGTGGCAGTTTTTTCAAATATCCCATACTATTAACACCAGGTTATATAGAAAAAGCAGAAATAATTCTCATTGGTTTAACATATACATTTAAAACATAATAGAAGATTATGTCAGAGAAACTAATTAACACCAGTATGCCTTTATCTGAGGAGCCTCAGAAGGGCAAAGGTTATCAAGAATTCTCTACAGCCAGAGAGTTCTTGTCACATAAATTTTAAAATGTCTCAGTATGCCAAGAAAGCATTCTAGTGATAAAAAAAACCTTGGAGTGGCATACTCTCTAATACATGTAAGATGAGCTTACAACTTACATTCCAGTTGTCCTGGTATATTAAAGGACAGATAATGAGAGACAAAATCCTGAAATTAGGTATAACTGCAAGTTTTTATGGCGAATTTGGAGGAGGATTTTCTAAGGCACTGTACACATAAACCACTCGCTTATTTCCGTTACATTGATGATTTGTTTATAATTTGGACAGAGGCACTGACACATAAAGATTTTCACCAAGAACTTAATAACCTCCACCCAACTATAAAGCTTTCCCTAGAATATTCTGCCACAAGTGTACATTTTCTGGATACCACTGTCACTATTAAGGATGGTACCCTACATACCTGTCTTTACAGGAAACCAACAGACAGACAGAGATACTTACACAAGAAAAGTAATCACCGAGCCACACAAAGAAATCTGTTATATATAGTCAACACTTGGTATCACCCTCTGTTCAAATGAGGAAGACAGAGACACACATCTGGCGATGTTGAAAACACCTTTATTGAGCAGGGACACTCATCCAGGAAATTGACAGAGCAGTGGAACGTGCAACTACAGGTCCCAAGAGAACAGCTACTGCGATATAAGGAACGGATGACTACCAGCAGAATTCCCTTAGTAGTCACATACCATCCTGACCTTGAACTCCTACGTAAGATTACTAAGGATCTCCATCCAATAATTAGTGAGGATGAAACTCTTAACTGTATTTTTCAAGAACTACCACTACTATCTTTTAAACAACCACCTAATTTAGCCAACCTGATTATTAGGAGTCAACTTGAACCAGAACAGAATACCATGACATCATATGGTACAAACCCTGTCATCAAGCGCACATGTAAGACATGTAACCTCATTTCCACTTCAGACTGTGTGGTTACATCACAAAACAGACTATTCAGGATACAGGGGAATTATACATGTACATCAAGTAATGTGGTCTACTTTATCCAATGCAAGAAATGTCCTCGCACAGGTTATGTGGGGGAGACAAGCCAACAACTCCGCACTAGAATGAATTCACACAGACATTCTATTAACCACAAGATGATTGAGAAACCAGTAGCCCAGCACTTCTCCCAGGATGACCACTCAATCTCAGATATGTCTGTGATGGTCTTAAAAGGACATTTCAACAGTACACAACAGAGACGGGTTCTGAAAATTAGACTTATTTTACTTCTCAATATGGTGGCAGATGGATTGAATATTGATGTTGGGTACATGACACATTATTCACTTAAACTTACACAGACCTTTACTTTAAAAGATGGACATAAACAGTTTAGTTCTTCAGCAGGCGCTTTGATTTTGTAAGTTTATGGTTATCTACATTGTTGACTTTCACCTTAACACTGTGGTGAGTGCGTTGAGTGTGTGTGTGTTATACTGATGTATGTATGTATGTATGTATGTGTGTGTTTTGTGTGTGTTTGGTGTGTGTTTTTGTGTGTTGTGGTATGGTGTGTATGTGTGTTTTTGTTTGTTGTGCGTGGTGTGGTGTGGTGTGTGTGGAATGTGTTTGCTATATTTGTTGTGTGTTGTGGTTGTGGGGTGTGCAGGTGTGTGTGTGGGGGGCATGGTGTGGTGTATACACACATATGTGTGGGTGGAGGCGTGGATGGGGCAGTTGTTATGTGGCTAGAACACTAATTTTCACATAGTGTGCATTTATTTCCTTCTATTAGTTGTCAGTGGGTGGTGTTCACACTGTCACATCTTTAACTGCTCATATTAAGATGCATATCTCATTTACTTGGGGGTTCATTAAAGGTGTAATTCCTTTGGGTTTTCATTTAGATTGCTTAGACTGATTCTGTGCATTTTTGTTATACACAGAATCTGTGTTCAAATCTGCATTTATCAGGCTCATGGTCTCGTTTTCTTGGGGGTCCTTGACAAGTTTTTTTTTTTTTTTGCACTTACACTTACAAGTGATACTTTCATGCATCATGTTTATATGTGTAGGTTAATTTGAGGCTTGATTTCAACTTGCAGTTATACCTAATTTCAGGATTTTGTCTCTCATTATCTGTCCTTTAATATACCAGGACAACTGGAATGTAAGTTGTAAGCTCATCTTACATGTATTAGAGTATGCCACTCAAGGTTTTTTATCACTAGAATGCTTTCTTGGCATACTGAGACATTTTAAAATTTATGTGACAAGAACTCTCTGGCTGTAGAAAATTCTTGATAACCTTTGCCCTTCTGAGGCTCCTCAGATAAAGGCATACTGGTGCTAATTAGTTTCTCTGACATAATCTTCTATTATGTTTTAAATGTATATGTTAAACCAATGAGAATTATTTCTGCTTTTTCTATATAACCTGGTGTTAATAGTATGGGATATTTGAAAAAACTGCCACAAAGCTTCTGAAGAAGGACCTGGTTGGTTCGAAAGCTAAAGCACTTTGTTCTTTTCTGTAACATCCATGCTGGTCCAATAAAAGGTATCAAATCATTTGTTTCTGGATCTGTTTTTAAAAGGACCAATACGGCACCTACAACATTTTTTTTGCCTTTTTTGCTGACAAATTCTGTTTCTGTATTTGAAATACTCATTTATATGGAGTTAACCCATCCAGTTAAGGTTGGCGGAAGAGCTGTCCATCTGTCACAGTTTTTTTATTAGGTGCAAACAGTGTAGTTTTAAGCACTTATTGTGGTCATGTACTGTATATTCTCTCTTGCAGTTCATCAAGTTCAAAGATGCATTTAGTGTGAGTGATCCAGCTGCATGGCGTCACTGATGATGTCTGTGATAGGGCTTTTAGGACTTGGCTTAATGTTTCAGACCTACAAAAGCCAGTGTTCTTTCCCAAGTGCCGAACATTTTGATCTTTCTCACTGTAATTTATGTAGTATGAGAGAAATGTTTAAGTGTCATTGGTGATGATAGTGATATTCTTTCAACAAGATATGAAGTTCTATGTTGTTGATAACTTGGAAACTTCCAGCTCAGACTATGACATTACTTTAAATTGAAAGACTGTTAATTACAAAAAAATCCATTGCAGCTGTGTGTGTATGTTGGGGGGGGGTCTGCACTTACTGCTGGATGTCCATTACCACAGCATGCCTCTGCCATATAGGATGCTTAGTACAGCGGAAGAGCTACAAACTGCCACTTAGTAGCAGGCAGGAAGCCTGAGTTTGATTCCCAAAGTGAAACTTTTTTTTCTTTCTTACTACAATTTATGTAATCTGAGAGATATTGTTAAATGCCATTGCTAGTGATAGACTTCAGCAAGGTTTGGCATTCTATATTGTTGATAACTAGAAAGATTCCAAATCAGACTTTGAGGTTTAAATGCAACTTAGGAAACATTGCTTAAAATAGGGTGTTCATTACTACAATTCACTGCAGCTGTGGTGCTGGGGGGTCTACACTAGGGCTGGATTCAAAATCTTCTGCCAGTGAAATTCTGGGAAGAAGCTGATTTCTCTTCCAAAAAATTTAAGAAAATGTCAGCAAAAATTTAAATGTTGCCAAAATTGTGATTTCATTTATTGTCATGTAGTTTAAAATGTACTTTATTTTTTCAAATTTCACTACATTTGATATGCTGACTTTACACTAGTCCATACAGAAGTGTGGCAAGTTACAAATCTCTCTATGTATATCGGCGACTGAGTTATAATCTTCCAAATGTTCAGACATTTTAAAATTACATTTCACAATTATGTAAACTGTAGAATTTTAAGTCCCTATAACTTTAAAACTAGAGAACAGAACATCTCCAATTTTATTAGATTCATTGACACTAAATGTTAGACTTTAAGGCCACCCTATTGGCCCTGCAGCAGAGCATCACACTGCCATGCTGATGACATGGGTTTGACTGGGCCAGCATAGACTTTTTCCTGCTGCAGGTGAAACTGTGGCTCCTCAAGACTCACAGAGGCACCACCCCTGCTAGGCAAGATGGGAAGGAAAAAATATTGGAAAAAAACCTGGGAGCCAACTGAATGATGCCTGGGTTTAGTCTGATCAGTGTGTATCCCTGAGAGACAAGCTGCCAGCTGGGAGAAAAAACAATATGGAAAAAAAAGGCACTGCATGTGCTAACTCTCTAATCTCATGCTTAAAGGCTGGCCATGTTACAAGCAGACAAAGATTCCAAAACAACATCAGTTATTAAAGTTGAAATTCATGAGGTTTTGTGTAATTGTGGAAGGTTGTGATACTTTTGTAATACTTTTGTCAAAACCATATCCATACATCTTGCCCAGTCACAGACTTGTGTTGCCATTGTAGAGAAAGGTAAATACTAGGTACAATGGCAATAAGGTAGTATTCATGGTAGGCTTCATATTAAAAGTATAGTTGTGCCAAGTTTCTGGGCACTATCTTGAGTGATGAACCATGAAGATTAGTCATGGGCATCACTGCGATCTACACTGAATTCTTGCAATATGACAGATAACCACTAGAGCTCACTGGATTAATGACTTGTGGAAGCACATGCACATGTTTCTGTACAATACAGTCTTTAGCAAGCCTGTAGATGACAACGTGTATTTTTACTATTTGAAAACAGTTGCAACAACTGATGCCAAACCTTACAATTAGTTGTGACTTCAGCTTTTGTGACAGAAGTGTCTGGATATCTTTAGTCATGAGGGAGCATGATGCTGAAAATCACTGTTGCAGGAGTGTTAGAGGGGTATTGCAGGGTCATTATGCTAGTGCAGATAAGGTGATTCAGTGGTGATAAGTGCTTTGTGAAAGTTAAATGTCACAAGTGAAATTCTAGTGGCATTACCTATAATACGTTCATGGATATTTGAGCACATTTTGCCAATTTATAACTTCTAAAGAATCCACAATAGATTTTAACCTACTGAACCCATTTTTTCAGCTTAACTAGATTCCAGGACAGATTTACTTTGGTTTACATGTCAAATCTTCAGTGTATACCTGCAACAGCAGTGGAGCTATAATCTTCCAAATATTTTGAAGATATTCATACAATTTAACAAATAATTAAATTGTGAATTTTAATTTTTGGCTACTACTTTTTCTTCTTTTTCTTGGCTGCCTTCAGTCTACTCCCCTTGTCCCTGCATCTGATCAAGGATTCTGGCAACCGTCTGCCTCTGCCTGGTTGGTCTCTGGCACCCATATGCCACTGTGGTTGTACCCTCCACATCAGGGCCACAGGGAGCCCCCCAGACTCCCCACAGAACATGGATCCAGCCTGGGTGCCCAGTAACCAGGCAAAGCTCATGAACGGCCATCAAGCCGCTCAACTGGGTGCCCGTTTTTGGCCCCCTTGGAACCAAGGACATGCAATGGTGTCACCAGAGGGAGGCGCACAGGTGTCTGTATGTGCTTCCTTCTAGACATCTTCCCTCAGCTCCACCCCTAAGTTCAATAAGCATGCAGTCTCATAGCCTCCAACAGGAGGCAACCACGCACTGACTGCCATGGACCCCCCTCCCGGGAGAAGGAGAGCAGTCCTTCGAATGCTCAATCCTTCTCCTCCCCAGCTGACTCCCGGCGACCTGTGCTCATTCCCGAACACCGGTCACCAGCATGGAGCGAGGTGTGGCAGCCAGCACCTCAGCCCTCAGTGCCACTGGGCTGGCACTAATTGTGAAATTTTTAACTCTTGTAGCTTACAATTTGCATAACCAATTACCTCTCTATGCAGCAGTTTCTATGAATCTTCTAAAAAAGTATGCATACAAATTTTCAGTCATCTAGTTCCAAGATGACTAAGTTGTAAGCATAGAAAAATGTTAAGAAATTTTCACATGAATAATAAATTGCTAGAATTCGATCCCCTGTCACTTCCCAGCCCCTCATCCAAATGCCGTGAAACATGATCTCATGTTAGGGCCTTCTCCGAACAACATGAATTCCAAATAGTAGATTTATATCTGTAATATGGATCAAGTTATGACCAGTTAAACAATTTGGAAAATTCAATAAAAGTAACAACATTTCACAGAATTTCATGAAAATTCCACAAGATTGGATTTGCTAATTTTACTGAGATCTAATCTGCACTCAGTGCTAGATGTCCTTTGCCACAGCATGCTACTTCTGTCTGGGAAGTGCAATACAGTGTTAGAGATAGAGGCTACTAAGCAGTAGAGAGAAAGGGGCCTGAGATTGATCCCCAGAGAAGAGCTTTTTTCTTTCTCACTTCAGTTCATAGATGTTGTGTCTCAGTCCCCATCACCCAAGCCACCTCTCTTTTCATTGCTGGGGAAGCCTGTCAGACTTCTTCCTGGCAACATACTTGTTTCATATAGATGTTGTTTGGCACCTTTAATACAATTGATTTTCTTTAGTAAGGGTGGTTAATTAACTTTATGCAGTGTTGTCAGCTGCATCTGGTAGGAGAATTCAAAGGTACTTTAACATGTGAACTGATTATAGTGCCGCAGTTGAAGCTGTTATGTCCCAGAGTTTTTCACTGTCACAATTGCATTACCTTACACTTCCCCCAGTTGATTTTGTGGCCCACCAGGTGCCCACATTCATTCAGCAGATTAACAACCTGTGGGAGAGAACCTACAGTATGTGTTCTCCAATGTACAATAGCAGGTCACTGGCAAAATGTTCTGCTTTATGTATTTCACCTGTTAGGTCAGTCTAATGATGTGTTCATTGGATCTGATTGCAGTAGCAAGTGGCTCTAGAGGCAGAATGTGTCTTTCCTGGTAAAATAAAGGTTAGAATGTAGAAGAGTTGGGCAGGAGGCACCCCTGCTTGGTCACCCACATCAGGTCACAGGGCTTTGTCAACCTACTGTTTACCACAATTTGGGCAGTTGGCTTGGTGTAGCAGATACAGGTCCATTTCCTAAATCGTTTGTCTATTCCAAACTCTTTCATCATACAGTACATACAATAAAAGTTCAAGTTCAAGTTATTTTTTTATTTGAATGTATAAAACTATAGTTTGTTACATTCAATCACTTTATATCAACATAAATAAACAGTAGCAAAACTAATGTTCACAAATAAGTTATATTAAAAATGTATATAGACCTCACCATTTATTTCATAGATCAGATTTACAAACCTTTGAGTCAGAGACTCATTTACAAAGGCACCTCATAGCAGGGGGGTCAAACATATTTGTGTGGCAAGACATTGGTAACAATACAGGTGAAACACAAAGGAGTATACAGCAAGGCAATTGCAGTGACCAAAACAGGTGAGATACAGCAGAGGGGAGAGAATAAACAAAATAATACAAAACAAGAAAAAATAACAAGACTGATTAGTAACCCTGTGGCACCCGCAGGGTACTGTGCATGGTGTGCAGACAACAGAAACCAATTCTAAGTAGGCTTGGATGTATGTAGGACTAGCGGGGCAGATGAGTTCAGAGGGTGTTCTAGGAAAGCACTATTATGGACAAGTACAGCTCTGATTGTCAGTGAGGTATTTGCGTAGTGCTATTTTGAAGGGGCCAGTTTTGGGGATGTTTGTGATGTGCGTGGGAAGGGAGTTATACCAAGTGGGTGCTCTGTGGTGAAAGGACCTTTGGCTTAGTGAGGTCCTAGCTCTAGGCACCTAGAAGGTGGCTTTGGTGGCATTGCAGGTGATCACCAGGTGGGAGGGCCGTTGAAGGGGTGTAGTGACACCAGGGGAGCAAAGCCCAAGTAGAGCCTTTTTTGCCAATATACAGGTGTGGTATTGCAGCTGTTCATCAAAGGTGAGTATGTTAGAGGCAGAGTAGAGTAGGTATGTGTGAGTTCTGTTGTGGGCACTGGTCAGGAGACTACAGGCTTTGTTGATGGAGGTCTGGACTTTGGTGAGGGCAGTGGGGTCGGCAGCTGCATAGGTAGGGAGTCCATAATCCACCAATGACATAATGGATGAAGTGATAGCAAGTCTCAGGGCAAACTCAGGAAGGCAGTCTTTGTGATGGTAGAGGAGACCAATCTGGGCATTCATGACCGATGACAAAGCATTAAGATGGGTCTGGAAGGTGAATGCCGAGTCGAAGGTGATGCCCAGGTATTTGTATGTTGATATCTGTTCAAGGGGGTGGAGTGTGCTGGGGGTGATGTGAAGGGGAGCATTTCTGGAGTTACTTTGGCGGTGTGCAAAAATCATAGATTTCATTTTTTTAAGGTTCAGAACCAGGCGGTGGTCGAGGAACCATTTTACAGCTTGACTGAAGGTGAGTTGCAGGAAGCTCTGAAGTGTGAGTGGGTCGAGGTGTGAGGTGATGAGGACTGTGTCATTGGCGCATAGCAGCATTTTGCCTGTGCAAGAGCTAGGGAGGGTGTTTAGAAAAAGACTAAATAAGGTGGGGCCCAGGATGGAGCCTTGAGGGACCCCGGAGCATACTGGTAGGGTTGTCTATAGGATACCATTTAATTTGACCCATTGGGATCTATTCTGGAGGTAGCTGGAGAACCAGTCCAGGGGGCCCAATGAGAATCCCAGCAGATGAAGGGAGTCAAGCATTAGTGGGTGACACACAGTTTCAAAGGCCTTAGATAGGTCAATGAACACTGCACCGGCGATCTCCCCAGTATCAAGTGCAGAGTGTATTTGGTGGGAGAACTCCAAAAGGGCTGTGGAGGTGCTGTGACCAGGGTGGAAACAATGTTGCACTGGGCATAATATGTTGTATTTAGATAGGTAATCCATGAGTTGGGTGGATACTATTTTCTCCAGGGCTTTAGAGAGGGGGGATGGAGATGGGTCTGTAATTGTTTGGTAATGTTTGGTCTCCATTTTTATGGATAGGGATAATTTCAGCCAGTTTCCATGCACTTATAAATTGTCCAAGGCATAGGGATTGGTCGAGGAGATCCGTAAGGGGGGCTAACATGACATCCAGTGTTAGGCGGAGTATCCTGGAGTCAAGGGGTCTCGGCTCAGGCTGTGGGAGGAGAGGACTTTTAGGAGGAGAGGTTTGTTGTCATGGGGGGAGATTGTCCTGAAGAGGAATGGGGGCCAGAAGGTAGCAGGGTGGTTGGATGTAAGGATGGGGTCAAAGAAGTGGGCTGGAAGAACTGCACTTTGGTCAGAAAATGTTGTGTTGAGGCAGTCTGCAATACATGGTTGGTCAGTATTAATAGTGCCATTAATAACCATCTGAGGGGGGGAGTGGGTATTACCATTAAGCTCTTTTATGTTATCCCAGAAAGCTTGGGCAGAGCCCCAGGATGAGGTCAAGGCAGTCTGGTAAAGCTGGCCTTTGCTTGTCTAATGGCCCAGGTGCATTGGTTGTGAGCAGCTTTATAGGCTTGCCTGTCCGCTGTCCTGCCGGACTCAACCGCAATGTGCCATAGGTTATTACTTTGCTTCAGTTGCTGGACCAGAGAGGGGGAAATCCAGGCAACATTTTGCCTCTTGGGGTGAGATTTGGTGATGGGGGCAAAGATGTCACAGGCCATACAGAAGGTACTGGTGAGGAAGGCTAGGGCAGTATCTATATCCATTGTGAGGGAGATTGGGGACCAGTTAAGCTGGGCAAGGTGCTGCTTTAGCTTATTAAGGCCCCCGGGGTGGAAGCGGCAAAGGGGGGTGGCATTGTACGCAGGACTGAGTGTGGTGGAGGACCAGAAACAGAGAATTGGTGAGTGGTCACTAAGGGAGTCTGCTAGGATGTTAACCGACTTGATTTTGTGTGGCTGGTTAGAGAGTACTATGTCTAGGATGAGCTGGTCCCCCTAGTTTGGTTAAATCTGGTGGGCTGAGTGACCAGTTGGGCTATATCAAGGGCTGTGAAGTTGTCCTTAATGTGTCCTGAAGTGGGGCTGAGCCAGTTGATATTGAGGTCTCCTGGAACGAGCTGTTCAGCCTTGTGTGGCAGAGTGGAGAGATAATCTGTGAGAGAATGGATAGCTAGACTTTGTGCCCGTGGGGGTATGTAGGTGGCTGTGAGGCAAAGTGGACCACGACCAGGGTGCGAGGTGATTTTCAGGGTGATGGCTTCTGCCCTGTGGCTGAGTTCAGGGGTAGGTAGTGCATGACCCAGGAGGGAGTCACACAAGTAGATGGCACACCCACCGCCATGCTTACCCACCCAATCTTCTCTGAATAGAATGAAGCCGGGGAGGGAGGCAACAGAGTCTGGAGTAGATTGGAAGAGCCAAGTTTCTATTATTGCAAGAATGTCAGGTGTGTGTTGTGATACCCAGCACTGGAGTGCTGCAGTTTTCCTTGGGAGACTGCAGATATTCATAGAGGCAATGCAGAGGCCATGTCTAGTGGGGGGTGGTGGTGTCATAGCGGGTCCTGGCCAAGGGTTTGGATGGACATTCCCAGAGAGCATAAGGAGTAGGGCAATAAGACATAGGGAAAGACTGTGGTAGTTGTGGTAATGTCGCTTGCGTAGATGCAAGGATCTCAGGGGTAGTGCAGGGGATGGGAGTGAGTTGAGGGCAGGTATGGCTGGGGTTGAGAGGGACCACCTACCACAGTGTGTGGGGAAAGGTGGGTGGTGCATTGGTGGTAGGTGGGGGGCGGTGGAGTGGTCCAGCATGCGAGGTATGTTAGTGGGGTATGGTAATAAGATAGTCGAGCTATGAGTAATGGGGTGATGTTCCTGATGAGGCTGGGATTCTGGCAGATGTCCATTTATAGATGAGTTGTAGAAATTCTCTGCAGTGGGTGGGGATAGTATCATGAGGAGTGAAGCAATTATCCAGAGTACTATTAGAGGCATGGTTGTGCATGGGATGTAGGAAGGGAGATAGAGTTTGTATGCAGGATCCCCCTAGTGTTGAGGAAATATAATCTGCAGGTGGAAAAGTGGGCTGGTTGGTTCTGCACCACTCGTGACTAACAGTATAAAACTGAGAGCTGACCAAGAGTGGTGGTGGGGGTGGTGGGGCCAAACAACATGCTTTGTTCTAAAGCCTGGCGCTGCTCCTGAGCCTTAATGCGATCCCCTTAAGCATGCATACCTATGCAGTCCGGGGTGGGAGCAATCAGCTCGAGGTCCTGGGGAGGGCAGGCTCTCCAGCCATCACAACCCACAGTGGTGTAGAAATTCTGTGGACAAACCCCTGAAAATGAGGAGAGAGTGGAGATTATAAGTGATATCCAGAGGCGTAGCTACGGTAAGGACACAACAGCAACGTTACTGACTGGTCTAACTGAGCTTTGCTACATTTAACAATGGGAGTCTAATTTCAATTTCAGTGTTTAAGCAGGAGCCACAGCAGTTCAAGTCTTGTTCAGTTGTAGAGATATTTACTGTTTAGCAAGCACTGAATGTGGCTGACCTGCTGCACTGCTTTAGGAAAAGGGGCTGAAATCAGTTACCAACTATAAATTTTAAGCGGAAGTCACAGCGTTCAAGTCTTGTTCAGGTTGCAGATATCTTACTGTAAAGCAAGCACTGAAAGTGGCTGACCAGCTGCACTGTTTTGGGAAAGGGGCTGAAATCAGTTACCAACTTAAAATTTTAAGCGGGGCAACACCGGTTCGAGTCCTGTTCAGTCAACTACCTGTTTAGTGTTCCTGCACTTGCAACTATAGGTTCGTAATACTTGTACTATGCTATTAGGGTAACCTTGAGTAACACACTAAACAGTATAGCAAGGCAGAAAAAGGCACAATAAAAAAACTATCTTCAGTGTTGTGCCAACTCTTAAGGTGAATGGAAGATTTAAAAATGTCCTTTGTTCTAGTCCAGGTTTGGCGCCAAACGACATGCTTCGTTCTAAAGCCTGTCATTGCTCTTGAGACTTAATGTGATCCCCTTAAGGCGAATGCGCACCTATGCAGTCCGGGGGGTGGGGGGCAATTCCTCAGCTCGAGGTCCTGGGGAGGGCAGGCTCTCCAGCCCTCGTGACCCGCGGTGGTGCAGAAATTCCCTGGACAAACCCCTATGCAGTCTGGGGGTGGAGGGTGATTCCTCAGCTCGAGGTCCTGGGGAGGGCAGGCTCTTCAGCCCTCGTGACCTGCGGTGGTGCAGAAATTCCCTGGATAAACCCCTATGCAGTCCGGGGGGTGGGGGGTGATTCCTCAGCTTGAGGTCCTCGGGAGGACAGGCTCTCCAGCCCTTGTGACCTGCAGTGGTGCAGAAATTCCCAATTTAAGCAAAGACATACAAAAAAACAGATACTAAATAACTTCCTACAAGAGAAACATTCTAGCAGTATAGTCCTAAAATAAACAAGATTTTGCAATACTATACATCAATTTCACAGAATCTAGCTTTAAAACATATTTTTTACATTCTAGACCTTGGAGGGAAAAATGCTTTGGAAGCACAGAAAAAATGTATTGTTCTCGTTCCTGATCCTATTGTTTACAATCGAACAGTATGTGCAAAATATCACCAACTGCTATATTAGTACAATCACAGCTACTTCTAAATTTTCTATAGTACCAGTTATTCAAGTTGTGATAGGAATTCCCTAAGCAAGCCAGTCTTATTTTACATAAGATATTCCTGTGTATGCTATTTTTGCAAATAGACAAAAAAGGTGCTAAGCTCCAATTAATCTTTGTAGATGAATAAATGCCATATGTATCCAAATCGTGCATATATGTGAAGTCCTGCTGGACTGCAACATCCTTTAACCTCTGCACTGCTGCATTAACAAAGCCATCTATATTTGCCAAAACATGACCACTCCATAGATCAGAACACCCAAAGTGTCTTACGGCTATGTTCAGTCTAGAGAACCAAGATGTATACTGCCCACTCAGCCCCATATTACCCAATTCTTCAGCCCAGCACAGCCGGGGAAGACAGGTATTATTTAATTTCATTAGCCTTCACCAGTATTTAATAGCTCTTATCAATATTCTCATTTTTACCTGGATCATCCCAGACTCCAATCTTAGAAAACATGATGGGCAATCCCCAGGATGATTTAATGTAAATCTTAAGAAATGATTCTGTATACTTTCCAAATTGGCTTTATCTAAATAAAGACCCCAAACTTCACTACCACATAGAAGTTGGGCCGGATATTCAAACTACGCTATTTTGTGGCGCAAGCCCTTGTGCTGCACAAAATAGTTGTGCTGGGGTGTGTCCAGAGTGATATTCAAAGGAGTTGTGCCCTTGAGCAACTCCTTTGAATATCACCCCCTGGCCACAGCCACTGTGCATGGCGCAGTGGAACTTGCGCCACCGCAAGTTGTCAGAGTGGAGCATTCAACTTGCGGTGGTGCAAGTACCATTGCGCCATGTGCAAAATCCCCATATTCAAAGGTGACATGCAAATGGGGCCATAATTCATACAAGGCACAGGGGGCATTTGCATCTGATTATAGCCCCATTTGCCTCATCTTTGTCTGGTCGCCGATCCACGAGGACTTGTGCCTGGCGCCCTGCCAAAGAGCAGCCATCGGGGACCGACTCCCCTGCAGCCCGATCGTGGGCAAAACAGTGTGAATCCTCCCACCACCCCCACTGGCCCGATCGGGCATAGTTTACTTCCCCACCAGCCTGATCGCGGGCAGCAATGTGGCTCCCCAAGCGTATCCCTGGTGGTCCAGTGGACCGAAAAGCCTGATCGCGGGCAGTAGTTGTTTAATAAACCCCCTCCTCCGAATTCATCCCTGGTGGTCCAGTGGCGTATCCGATCCCGGGATGTAAAAGTTGAACAAATCCTCCCCGAACATAGCCCTGGTGGCTAATGTCCCCACCACCCACCCAGAGCCCCACCACGCTCCCCCAGTGGCTGGTGGGCAGCAGCATCCCACCGCCTGCTGCCCCACCACCGCCGATGACTGCCCAGTATGGCTGCGCCCATTGGTGCAGAGCAAGACCAATGGGCGTGCAGCCCATACCATACTAAGACAGTCCAGTTTTGTGAATGAGTGAATGTATTCATTCACAGATCTGGACTGTCATGTGATGGCATGGGCTGCATGCCCATTGGCTCTTGCTCTGCACCACGGGCGTGCAGCCCTACCAGGAGTCAGTCGGCGGGCAGTGGGGCGGCAGGCGGGAGGGATGCTGCCACCCGCCGGTTGCCGGGGGGGTGCGGGGTGGTGGGGCTTCATGGGTGGGTGGAGTGGGGGGACACTAGCCACCAGGGCTATGTTCAACTTTTACATCCCGCGATCAGGATGTGCCACTGGACCACCAGGGATGAATTCGGGAGGAGGGGGGATTTATTAAACAACTACTGCCCGCGATCGGGCTTTTCAGTCCACTGGACCACCAGGGATGAATTCGGGAGGAGTGGGGGGTTTATTAAACCACTACTGCCTGCGATCAGGATTTACGGTCCACTGGACCACCAGGGATACTGCTCGGGAGGCACATATTGCTGCCCGCAATCGGGCTGGTGGGGGGGATTAAACTATGCCCACGATCGGGCCAGTGGGGGGGTGGTGGTGGGGATCTACAGTCATCTGCCAGTGATCAGGCTGCAGGGGGAGGCACAGGGAGTGGGTTGGGGGCCAGTCACAGGTGGAAGCTGCTGTGTTGCACCCTGCAATGCAGCAGCTCACCTGTGGGTGGCCCTCAACTTAAGCCTTTTTTTTTGGCTCAAAGTTGTGCAGGCACAGGTTGGGGGTTGCGCCTGCACAACTCTGCCCAGCCTGGCTGAATATCAGGCAGTGCAGTTTATGCATGGTTCCTCCCCCTCCAGTTCAGCATGCATTCATTTGCATTACGCTGTTGCTCAGCATGTTTTCTGTGGCGCTACTGCCTCCTGCTGAATATCGCAGAATGGAGTAAGTTCAGACTTGTGCAGGTGCAACCCTATTGCGTATGGTGCAACCCTTTTGAATATCTGGGCCGTTGACTCATTAATTTAGCTTTGAAAGTTTTCTTCAGGAAGACAAAAGAGTTATTAGCGAATTTGGCAGCAAAATTGTAAATAGCCCCCATTGTTTGGGAGGCATTATATTTTACACCCGCCAAATGACTATACCAAGACATATTCTTATCAAGCTTTACACCTAAATATCTAAACTCCTTCACCGCCTCGAAGTTACAACCATCAATAACCCATGTTTTCTCATACTGTTTAGATTTCCCAATTACCAAAATCTTGGATTTATTAACATTTAATTCAAAATCCAACTGTTTCAATGTATTCATGACATTAGAGATAGCATGTTTAAGACCTAATGGGGTTCTGGAGATAATCAAGGCATCATCTGCATACAACATCAGTTTAACTTCTTCCTTATTTATAGCTGGTGCAAAAGTATCAATTTTGCATAATACTTTTAATTAACCTCTTAACATAAAGGTTAAACAGGGTTGGGGCCAATACACAACCCTGCTTCACACCAGTATTAATGGGCAATTCCCTTGATAATGCCCCATTCCTCCCATACCAAATCTCTATGCTAATATTGGAATGTAATAATTTAATAATTTCTAGCAATTGAGGGTCAATATTTATTTCTGCCAATGATTCCCATAGCTTTATTCTATTAACAGAATCAATGGCACTTTTAATGTACAAAAAGCCCACATAGAGATTACCCTTTTTTTTGCCAAACATATTCATCAACTAAAAAATTTAAGGAAAAAGGCAAATCAAGCGTATTATAGCCCTTCTTAACCCCCCCCCTTGGAATTTTGAGAGTAATACATTCTCCTCTACACAGGCCATCAATCTATCCAATACTAGTCTTGAACAGATTTTCAGTATAACAGGGAGCAAAGTGATAGGTCTATAACATTTTGGATCACACCTATTTCCTCTCTTGAACAGGTGGATCACCGTGCCCCATTCCAGTTTTGTAGTAGTATTAAACAGTTACTTATTATAGTAAAAATTGGGGCACAGATAGAGGCCCAATATCATGGATTATGTAAAAAAACTTCTGCTGGCAAACCATCAACTCCTGCTGCTTTATTTCTTTTTTGTGCCATTATGGCCTTTTCAACTTCATTGGGGGAAAATTAAAACCCACCACCCCTAAATTTCCATGGAGTAGAGTAACAATCATCCCCCAATGTCACACATGAACCTGGTATAATTGTATACACCTCACTAAAATGTTGTACCCACATTTGTTTGCTTATCATTCTCAAAATGTTATAAGGAATATTATTTTCATTACATCAGAAGGCAACCATTGTCCAAAAGGTTTTAAAGTATTTTGTCAGTATACTTTCCTGTAATCTTGCCTATTGATTGGACATATAATCCTTTTTCTTCTTTTCCAGCATTCGCTCATATTCTATTTTTAGATTTTTAAATGCACCAAGTATTTGATAAGACAGAGATTTATTCCTAATTTTCCCAACTTTTTTAATTTTTCTCCTTATAAAATAACATTCACAATCAAACCATGGCTTATCCAAACCTTCATCAACATATCTCTTACATCTTTCCTTTTTACTGAGCTCTAGGGAAGTTAAAGAAATTAGTTCATCAAATTCCTTGATTAACATTTTCATTTCCAAGTGATTGCTGTTTTGTAGTGTATAACAGCTTAGTCTAACTTGATCATTACACAAAATATTATCCAGTAACTCCCTTGAAAAAGAATCCCATTTGATATTTTTCCCATATCTAATATATATATGGGTATTAGCTTTAGCTTCTTCCACATGATCAAATAGGAGTTCATCAAATCCAAAACTAACAGAACACATAACAGGGTAATGATCACTATCCCAAGATTTAATAACTCTGAATAGCTTAACTTAGGGGTAGTCAATAGCGTCCACTATACATAGATCCAAAACTGCACCCTTGTTACCAATTGGGAAAGTATACTCACCCTCCCTGTCACCATTAGAGAGGCCATTAAGAACTCTATAGCTATGTTTTCCCAGAAAATCAAGAACAATTTTCCCCCTTTTAAGAAATGGAGCTGTCTTTGGAATGCCTTAAAGGAATATTCACAATATCGTCAATGCACCAATCCCTTGTATAATCCTCAATTAATGAGCCTATGTGGGCATTAAAATCTCCAGCCAAAAAAGTTTTAACCCTGGGGAATCTTGATTTCACTGAATCAATGCTACTTCCAATCATAACCATAACTCTTTAATAGTTTATGGCATTTAAACAAGGTGGGATATAAAGATTAAAAATCACCCATTTAGTACAAACATTTGCAATCACTATATACATAAAGTATTCATTATAAGTACTTACTTCAATTATACTAAAATCCAAACTAGTAGCCACAAATATTACTAGCCCCCCCCTTAAAATTACCTCAATATTTATCTTTATAAGCTGGTGACACCCAAGCAGAGTAACCCTCCAACATTTGGTCACAACTATTTTTTGCCCAGGTTTTCTGAACACATATAATTGTAATAGTTTTTATCCAATTCAGGCATTCCTTATCCATTAATTTCCTCTTCAGGCCAGCAATATTCCAGCTTAAGATATCAGTTACCCCTTTATTAACCTTCTGCCCTAACTGTATCTGTCAGATAGAATCATCGGCTAAATTAATAGTACTGTCACATCCACTCCCATGTCAAATGTTTTTTCCACATCCAGAGCAAGGATTCATGCCTTTGTCCTCCATCACCCTCTTGTCCAGCTCCACACCACACAACATTCTGATGTGTTTGCCCTGCCACACTTTTACAGAGCTGGCCTTATCAGGGTGAATCATACTTTGTAGTATTTTTTCCAGTCTGGTTGCTATGACTTTCACAACACTTTTATAATCAGACATAAGCAGAGATCTGGAGCAGTAGGAGGAGCAGTGAACTGGGTCCATGCCTTGTTTGGAGAGTGTGATGATGGTGGTATACTGTGTGGAAGTGGGCATTACTCCTACCTCAAGAATTTCCTGCAACCTGTTAACCAGGGATGTCTGTAGTTTCTGTATGAAACTCTTACAAAGGTTCATAGGCATGCAATCTGGGTCTTGGACTTCCCCCCTTCATGCTCTCAAACCACCCTTATCATCTCCTTCATGGTTAGTGTTTCTTCTAGTGTTGCCCCCTGCCATGACTCCAATTCTGTGACCTGTGCATTCTTGAAGGAGGTATCATATGTCTCTGCTGCTGGGTGACTTTTTGAGATATGAAACATGGCATAATACTCTTAGAAAGATTCCTCTATGTCCTCAGGTTTCCAAGAATAGGTCTGTTGAGTTGTTGTAATGGATCCCACATGTGCTGCACCCATTTTGGCTTGCAGCTGCTATGACAGGCAGTTGCTTCTCTGTCCCCTTAAATAAAGCTATGTAATCAGACCAACAACAACTGCCATTCTAATGTGGCAAAGGAGATTGTGTTTAGTTCAATCTTTACTTTCTGGAGAACATGGTACAACTGAGGGCTAGCATTGGTCATGTGAGCTTGCTCAAAGGCCTTAACTTTTTGTCCCACAACTGTTTGTTGCTGTGGGAGGAAAAAAAGATAATTTCTTCTTGTATGTAGGCTTTGAGTGCCTTCCACCTAACGAAATGAGTAGCATCTCCATCATGGTCAGCCTCAAAGAACGGAATAATTACCTTGGCTGTATGTACTCAGAAGTCTCAAGATTTCCAAATAACAGGATACAACACCAGATTAAGCACCAGATTCTGGTGCTCAGTACAGTATGCTGTCCCCTCAAGGACACAGACAGCAGCACATGACTGGACATTATAATAGTCCCTTGTGTCATCTTGTTGCCACCCTCAGCAATTCTGGGCTAACTAGAAATAGATCTATCCTAACATAGGACTGGTGGGCATGAGAGTAGAATGTTTTCTCCCTATCTCATGAGTGGGTGTGCCACAGCTGTCCATGAGTTTATAATCCTTAAACAGCTGCTGCAGGATTACAAGCTTTTCAAGTATGTCAGGAGGATCTAGAGGAGTGGTCCAGTATGGAATCTAATACACAATTTGCAAACCTCCCGCTATTCATACTCCCTTAAGGTCAGTCATTTTAACTACTATCTTTTAGTAGAATTCAGCAATGTCAAAGTTAGGCCCATAGAATGACCAAAAACTATTATTTTCCATGTTGCAGGAAGAAGTTGAAACAAAGAGTAAAGTCCTATTGGACTGTCAATGATCCAGGTACAAGTGGCTTGATAGTGCATCCTGATCCTGATTGCTGGTACCCAAGCTTTGGAATAAAACATTGCTGTTAGCCAGGTGCCTTTCCCTGGTAGTTTTTCATATTCATGATTGCACAGGTCATCATATGCTTCTCCTGTAAATAGACAGTATCTGGATTAGCTCTACGAATTGCATTGAGCAGTTTCTTCTGTTTTAAAATTGTCCTAAGGCTATTGATGTTCCATGTCATGACTATTGTGTTATCTTCCATTACCCTTAGATCGAATGTGGATTTGAGACTAACCCTACAGTGGACCAAGCATACAGCTAGTGATTTTTCCCTTAGGACTGAACTACTGTTAGCATTCTATTCATCCTATTGCCATTCATTAAGCACTGTACCACTGCTGGGCCCCACCCCAACCTGGCCCCTGTTCCCCCTGTCCGCTGATAAAGGAAAAAACACTTCTCCTGCTCCCTCCCCCAACCCCCGGATCTTTCCTCAACCTTTTCCACCCTTCTTTCTTTCAATCTCCTCACTGCTTCTGCCTAACCTGTATTTCCACCTCCCTCATGTGGACCTTAACCCATCTTGATCCCTAGCATACCTCCAAACTTGGATGAATTGGGAAAGCAATTGTCACCTAACAGGCACTATGGCCCTCTATCAACATTTAGCTTGTGGGGTTGTCTCCTTCAATGGCAAAATATAGTTTGCCTCTCTTGTGCAGGATGTGCCAATGGCATAATGCTCTTGCCTAATATTCTATCCCAGAGACCCTCCATCCCATCGGGTAGATACCTCAAAACCCCCCAAGAAGTAGCCAACTGACAACATCTTGAAATAGGCAGCCCCCCAGAGAGAGTCCTAAGGCATCACCCCTTGGACTCTGCAGGAACAGGCCCAGTGATGTATGTGTGGTTTATACCTGTTCTGCATCACTGGTTCCCATCAGACCCCTTCATGGGCGGAGGGCAAATCTCAATGCCAAAACCAGCAACAAAAAAGTGTATAGCCACTAACCCGGTGGTGCAGAGGGCTGAGGTGCAGTATGCTTTACCTTGAGCCTTGCTGGCAATCAGGTTTGGGAGTGGACTTGGGTCATTGGGGGTCAGCGGGGAAGGAAATGATTGAGCATCCAGAGGACAGCTCTCCTTTCCTGGGAGGGAGGGGGTAGCAGATCCCTCTGTCTGGTGACCTCCAGTGGAGACTGGGGTGCAGCAGCAGTCAAGATCCCCAGAAAGGGGATTGGCTGAGGAGATGCTCCTGTGAATGTGTGCAGGGGTGTGCACATCTTGAACTGGTGTGCCTTGCACCAGCCAGCCAGCGAGGGAACAGAAAAAGCAGAAAAAACCCTGGTCATCCGGTAGGCAAAGGTGGGTCCAGTGGGATGGTTCCCATGCACAGTTCTGGGTCCTGCCAGCTGACGATTGGCTCTCCCTCCCCTCCCTGGTCACTCTGCTGGATTCTAGATAGAGCACCAATAGGAGTCGACCCCGGAGGGGCTCGCAGCCAGGGGGTTGGGTGGCCAGAGTAGATGGAGAAGAGAAAGATCCAAGCCAGGAGTCAGTTAGAGGGCTCAGGAGTGCAGGAGAAAGGCTTCACCAAGAGACCACATCAAGAGAGGCCAGAGTCCAGCGAGTAGAGGCATAAAGAATGCTGAAAAAAAATATATAGCCAGTAGAAACACATGATATATAGTTTGCATGTTTAAGCTCTATACACAAAAAAGAAAAGAAAAAAAGAACACAATATGAAGTGGAACTCCGGCTCTGAGGCCCCAGATCTAATTGTGCTAGTGTTGTAGTTAACTGGTTGGTACAGAAACAGGCCTAATCTTAGGATTCCCACTAAAAGTTGAATTTAAGAATTTAACCTATCTTATATTACGTCACAGACATGAAGATTTTTGTGACAATTGAGTCACCAAGTTGTATTATGAGTCCCATTGGCACAATCCTGATCCAGAGTTCCTTAGGAGCTGATGGCAAAGAGGCTCTGTTTGTAATGATCTAAGAAACTCAAGAAATTCAGCATCAGCCTCCATCTGTGGCCTAGTGCACCATACAACCACCATGTTCTCAGTGGGTCTGATCATATCAGTAACTCCCCCAGGCTAATGGCTTTCTCCCCTCCTCATTCAATCAGCCAGCACAACTGAGTCTCTCACTGTCTATGGAGATGTTGAAGGGGACAATTTTATTTCACACAGGAGTTACTTAACTCTAAGTCATTGATTCCCTTGGTTGCTGAGCTTTGTTGGGAGAAAGTTCAGAAATGCTGATTTTCACACTACATATAATGCATGCAACCCACCCAGCAAAGCTGTTAGTGAGTTGTGGGTCTGACTTTTCAGTGGTGAAGCAGATGTTCTAGTGCTATATGGCTAATCAGGGTAAGAAGGGGAAGGTGCCAAAGGAAGAGCAAAGAGGCTGGAACAGTGCACTTACGTACTGAGCATCTGTGAAAAAGCTTCTTGGTCCTTCACTTAGCAGGTGCTGTAGATTGGCTGGAAGATCATCCTGCACAGTTGGCATCATCTGTGTTCATGAAATCCTCCACATCTAGCCAGTGCTGTGGTGCTGAGGGTTGGAGTGCTGCACGTCTTACCTCATGCCATGCCGGTGACCCAGGTTTGGGAATGACCTCAGGTCATCTGGAAGCCGGCATTGGGGGAGGGATGGAGCAGAATTGAGCCACCTAGTGGGAGCTCTCCTCTCCCAGGGAGATGGTCACTCCTCTGTAGTTCTGCCATTGCTGGATGGAGGTCCAGTGATGACACAGGTGGGATGGGGCAATTCAAATGGAGGGTGTTTCATAGCTTGATGTGAGCGTGCCTCCACTGCTGAGACAACGGTATGAGAGCTAGGAGAAAAACTAGAAAAAAACCTACAAACTATGTATGGAAAAAAAATATCCTCCACATCCTCCAGTGTTGTGAAGAAATGTGGTGGAAACCCTGATCTTCATCTTGAAGGGGTACTACTGTTGTCTTTTCCATCCTCTGTACAGAGCCGAGCCTGCACCCCTGAGAATTTTTGTCTCTCATGCTGCAGCTGGCAGCAGTTTTACTGGATGATTAGTACTCTGTTGTCACTGACCTGGAGGGGGGCTCTTTGTTTGCACTACCCTCATTACCCATTCTCTATTGTAAATTGCAGAAATTTTACTAGAAAATGTCTGGCTTGCATCACCTCTCTAGGCTTTCCTCTTGGTGTGTGCTGAGTTCGCTAAATCTCAAAGTGAAGGCCCTCTTCCCCCCAGCTTAAAAGCCTCTGGAAACCATTTCTGGATAAATCTCTAAGTGTACCTCCGACCTTTCCAGCAGCCCTATTAACCAAGCATTAGAGTGCCTTGCTCTGTTTTCTTGATCATCCATCCATTCGGAAAGCTGGGCTACAGTCTCTTTTACACTTTGCCCTGCCTATCCCAGTCTGCTAGTTTATCTTCCACCATGCTGATCTGATCCTCCACCTTGATGATGTTGGTTTCATGCACCATTGTAGTTACACCTAAGCCTCACTCATTCCCTGTAGATATGATATCTGTGCTGATATATTTGTAAAAGCTGTCTTGTCTTCATTTTACAGATTTGTCAGTATGGAGATGAGTCTGGTTTCTAAGGCTGTGATAGGAGATATACAGGCCTTTGCTACTACAGTCACATTGTTGGCCCTTGCTCAGGCCTCTGATTGAGTCTCAATAGCTTTTGAAGCTCCCGAGGATCCTAAAGATGGTTGTCCCTGCCTTTTTGTTTTGTGCCATCTGTTCTCTAGGGGTGTAGTGCTGGTGAACATTGTAGAGATTTAAGTCATATTTATGAAAGATGTCATTCATTTTTGTTGGATTGTGCATTTTAAGGGGTGAGCTCAGTGATCTGTCATCCATTATGCTTGCCAGCCAAGCCACAGCCCTGAATCAACATTGACACTGGATGAACTAGAGAACATCACATCCTTTGGATAACTTGGAGTTTGGCTGGACCAACACCTGGACTGTTCTCTGCATGTGGATGCAATCATCAGAAAATTTCACCCTAAACTTGGTGTTCTATGTCACAATCGCAATTGTATTCCACTGCCAGCTCACCATGCTGTCGTACAGAAAATGATCCACCCCACATTTGACTATACTGACATAGTCTACAGTGCCACTCACAAATCCATCCTGACCAAACTGGACATCCTGTGTAACTCCTTCTGTCGGTTTGCTCTATCCTGCCCCAACCCACTCATCCATCACTGTGATCTTTACAAAGCACTCTCCCTCCCATCCGTTGATTCTAGATGCTTCATTCGATCTCCTTCCTTTATTGCCAAATTCTGGTTTGGGTCACTACCCTCTAACCTCAGCTCTATGCTATCTGCCGCTCCTACCTCTAACCCCCTCTGCAGCAATGAAAACTGACTCCTTGCCCTCCCCCACAAGTCGATCACTGCTGGACAATCCACTTTCTGTTATCATTGTCCCAAGTTTTGGCACTCCCTCCAACACACCATCCAACTTGCCACCTCCCATTCTATCCTATCCTCCCTCCTTCATATCTTCACCTCCCCTACATTCTCCTCTTCCTAAATCCCCTTCCCCAAAACCAGGCTTTAACTTCTACCCTATCCTCCCTCCTTCAAACTTCACCTCCCCTACATGTTCCTGTCCCAAACTCCCCCCCTTCCCTGAAACTTGATGATTTCCATCCCTCAAGCTACAATTTAAACCCCTATGCCTCCTGCTACCCTCCATATATCACTCAACATCTCTGACCTCACTTCCCCTTGATTACTACCCACCCAGCAACTATGTTTACATGGCTTCTCCTTGCAGGCTGGCATTCACCTCTTACTTTACTCCTCCCCTGCTTCCCTCCTTCTTCTCACTCTCACCCTGCCCAATTATTTTATATTAGCTTGCTCAGCTATTCCTGGAATCTACCTGTCCATTTAAAACCTGTCACCTTCTCTGCTAACAATTGCTAGTCCCCCCAAAACAGTTGCTTCATCTGCACTTATAGATGTTCCAAAGCTTCTGTGTGCCTCTTTGTTAACTGTTTAGTTACTATCCCATTTTAGGTAGGCATGTTGGGTAATCCTACCTGAGAGTTACTAAGTCATTGTTCCCCTTGATATTACCATTAAATTATTGCAGCTGTGCTTCGGATGTACAAACTGAAATGTTGTAAATATGTAAATATGATAAGCTGTAAATTGTATTTACTATACTGCAATTCTATTGCTGTTATCTTTTTACTATTGTAAACTTCTATGTCCCTTCCCTCTCCCACCAGAATGCATCTGGAAACAAGCAAATTGCTCAGTATGCCATTCTAATAAAACATTACAATAAATAGATAAATAAATAAAACATCCTAATGATACCCACTGCTCAGGCATACATGTATACATACAATGAAACCAATCATGATGCAATGCAGTGTATCAAGTAACAGTACAACAAAATGGATTAACTGCCATTGCCATTGCCTTGTTTACTGCAGTAGCTTTACAACAGTATGCAGCAATATTGCATTGTACCCTGGATGGTTACACTGAATATGTGGTTCTGGACTGTCATTTACCCTCCCCTCCAGTGGTATTATGTTCATTTGGGAGGGCTGCAGAGTACTATACTTGTATAATCACCTTTACCTGGTGAGAAATTTCCTTTATATCTCACACCCTTTATATTACTCCAGAATTCCTTACCAGTGGTACCTTCATACCGTAGCTGTGAACTGGACTTCAGGGTGGGGTTAAGGTCCAGTGTTTCCCCTGTGGAGGTATTCCACTTGGAGAACTTGAGGACTGAAATTGGTTTGCTCAGCTTATATGACTGCAGCCAATAGTGCCTGATGTCAGTATAGACTGATGGCCATGTTGTGGCCAAACAGATCTCCACTATCATGGCTCACCATGAGTGTTACCTGACTGCTGTGGGTGCCTAGCTACCTGCAGCTTGTAAGCTTTATGAGTTATGACCATCAGCCATCTGACAATGGTGTCCCCGGAGGCTGCCTGCCCAGATTTGTTCCCTCTGTTTAGGATGAAAAGTTTGTCAGAGGAGCTAGTGGTTCATGTTCTGTTCAAATAGGACCTCAATTGCTCTCCCACATCCAGTGTGTGTGGTGCCACCTCTGAGTGGTCCAATGACTAAGGTTTGAGTCTTAGTAGGTTGATTACTGTGCCCTGTAAAAGTATGAGTTCACCTTAGATATGCATGAAAATGTAGGTTTTAAGGAGACCCTCTCATTATGGAACACCGTAAATTGTTTACAGCAAGACAGGGCTTGCAGTTCTGCAACATGGCATACCAAACACAGAGCCATCAGAAACACTGTTTTAATAATCAGGAATTAAGATTAAACCATTCTAACTGGTTTGAATTGGCATCCAACCAATGCATGAAGCACCAAATTCTGGTTCCAGGGTGTGACTGAAGAAAGTCAAATTAGTGAAGAGTTTTGTATGGCCTTGAGGAACCATACTATGTCTGTTTGTGCACCAATGGATCTTTTCCCTGGCTGGGCTTTTTACTGCACTAATGCTTGCCACTTGACTTCCTATGGTCAGTTCCATTCAGCAGCCAGGCTGTGAACCTTTTAGATACTGGACTGTGGTGTTTGACTGGTCTTTATGGTAATAGGTCCTTCCTCTGTGGCAGGTGTAGCAGTTAGCCCACAGCTATAGCAGTAATCATCACATGCTACAGCAGTCTGTGACCACTTTGGGGCTACCAGAACTACAGTTTATTGTGTCTGACTGGGTTTGTTGAGGTTCATGGGGATCATTGGTGTTGGTGGGAAAACATACAGTATGTCCTCCGTAATAGCCATATAGCCAACAAGGTAGCCATGTGTGATCCCTATTCCTGGTATCTGACATGGAATCTTCATAGCTATGTATTTTATTCAGTGGCCATCAGACACAGGTGGAGTAGTCCTCACTGATGATAGATTTCCAGAATACCCTTAGTTGCAGTTTCCATTCCCTTGGTACAGTGTTCTGCAGCTGAGTCCATCTGCTTTGTTGAGTGCTCCTGCTAGTTGTGTTGCAGAGATAGCAAGATAATTGTCTTCTGCTCACCCTTAGCATACTGATTGACTCTCAGATCATGGCTTTGCTTCTGGTTTCTCCTTGTTTGTTGATATATGCCGCAGAGACCAGGTTGTTGCATCTGATGTGCACTGTTTGTTGGCAAAATAGTGATATGAATTGTTTCAGTGCAATACAAATGCGCGCTCTAGGATGTTTATTCAAAGTTTTGTTTCTAGTTTGAGACATTTTCCCTTGGTTGATCAACATCTTATTTTTGCCCCCCCCCCCAGACTGCAAGACTGGCATCTGTCATTACTGTGGCCATGATGTCATGACTGAGAGGTATCCTTTTGTTTAGGCTGTCCCTTCTTCTCCACCATTTCATACTGGTTTGAACTTTCAGTGGTAATGCCATGATTATTGAATAGTTCTGAGATTCTGAGTCCCTGAATAAACAGTTGTAGTGGATGCATGTGCAGCCTAGGCCAAGTTACTGAGCCTATCTATTATGACATGAGACCTAGTAGCTAGAGGAAGTCTCAAACTGGATGCAATAGAAATAGTAAGACATTTTTATTAAGCACTGTAATCTATTGACACTGCCATCTGATGGTATTACCTTGTTCTGTTCAGAGTCTTTGACCCCTCCTAGATGCATGAGTCATCATGTTGGTGTTAGCTGCCTTTTTTGTGTGTTGATGATCCAGCTGTGTAATGTTAAGTAGAAGCTTGCTTTCTCAGTTGCTGCTCTGGCCCTGGTTGGGGCTTTGCCCTATATAAACCAGCTGTCCAGTTATGGAATGACATGCACCCCTACTTGTCTTAACTTTCTTGCTATAACAACTAGTATCTTTGTGAAGACTTTTGTGACTGATGTGAGGCCAGACATGAAGCTAGTGTAATGGTGTTGTCTGTTCCTAATCTTGAATCTTAGCAATCAGTGGTGACTCTGATGTACTTACTGTATGGGGATGTGTAGGTATTATAGCAACTACTCTGTTCAGTGTCAGTCTTGATTATGGTGCTGGTGCATGTATGAATGGTGGCATCTTTGCTCCTAGAATTTTCAGCCAGTCTCATCTTACTAGGTGAAAAGACATCACCATTCACCATTCATGCATGCACCAGCATTATTAGTTATTGAGCAGGACACTGAACAGAACAGATGATCTGAACTGGTGTCTGTTTTCTTTATTACAGTTCACAGTAAAAAATATCCTGGGGCTAGTGGGGGGAGGGTGGTGTGCATCACAAGATTTTGACTGGGGTGGGGTTTTCATGTAAAATAGGGTCTGGTAAGCTGGAGAAGGTGGGGGAGTGTATTTTGAATGTGGGTTGGAGAACGGTATCTATATCTATATCTATAGCTATAGCTATATCTATATCTATGCACAACTTGCTCTTGTTGGATTTTCACTTGACAACTTTTACATAAATTCACCAGGGTAAATGATGGAGATGGAGTGCGGAGGGTGTTAGTGGGAAGATGGTAGAAGGGTTATGATATACTGTATAACAGTGTTTGTAAAATGGGAAGGGGTGGAATTACAGTGAGCTGAGGAGAGGCATTTTATGGAATGGAAGGACCACAATATCAATATTTTTCACCAGCAAATTACACAAATTTGAAAAGAAAAACTACCAGAATTGCCCAATTTTTGGAGTTTTACTGAGCAAATTTGTGTGATTAACCAGGTGAATAAATAGGTGAATTTTAGTTGTAATGAAAGCAAATTGGCCAAAATTTGCTAATTTTTCCAAGAAGCAAATTCCAACAACTTTGCACACCACAAGTCAATCTGCATCCATTAAGTCTACTGAGATCATATAGTCCTGTGGGCTGAATGCCAGAAATTTGGATGGAGCAGCTCCATCTTGAACCTTGTGTAGCCCACAAATTTATTGAGGAACTGGAGAGCATCACTACTGTCCTTGTAACTCCAAAGAATGCTGAGTATATCACTTGCCACTATTCATGCCTGGGTACTTGTACAATAGCTTGGTAGTGCTAAATGTCTTGGACAACCACATTAAGGCATTCCTTATTCTTTGAGCTACTGATACTTGTGATGCTGGTGTTATCAACACTCTGTCACTGGTACCTGCTCTAACTTGATTGTGTATCTTAGTTGTACTGTTTCTCAAATCCATTTGTCCTTGGCTGTTATAGTCCACCATTCCATGAAGCCCTGTAGAAAAGGTGCTTCAGTTAACATCTGGTATATTCAGGTCCCGGACATCATCATCGAGACTTTCAGGAGAGTTGCTGCATGCTGTTCAACTAAGGAGGAGCTGATTCAGCAGGTCCTGAGTAAAGTGCTATTTTATTAGGAAAAGATATGCTGTCTATGTTAAAATCCATACCTGTCTAATTACTCAGGACTTTCCAGACCATTTTGTGTGGCTCGGTTTTCTTGTGGTCTCTCTGCTGCTGTTCTTTTGTCTCACTCATAGGCTGGAGTGTGGTGGATGGCGTAGCCTGCCTGGGGTGAGTCAGTGAAGAAAGCACTGTGGAGTGCATTGGTAAGTGGAGGAACCCAAGGTCTGAAGGCTGACTGTGTTGTTAAAGGTGACAGTCTGCTGTATTGGAGTGTTCCACTTTCCTGGAGAGTCTGATGAGCCATGGTGTCTGCTGACTGGCCGGAGGAGGAGGAGGAGATAGATTTCACACTCTTGCCCCTGAGGGAAAGTTTTATTTAATTTTGTATTTTTGTCCTTTGTGCCTTTCCTAGTTTTTTGGTTTTTTTTACATTTTTCAGTCAGGAATTTTAGGCATAGGTTCATGGGAGTTTTGTTGGAGTTGTATGATGGGTTTTGCTTTTAAGTTTTCACACCTTTTTTCCCCTCCCCCTCCTCTTTGAGGGAGTATTAATACACATGCGTGACTGTGGGAGATTAGATCACCCTGAGTTGTAGGGGTAGCAGGTGTTAGTGCTGTTTGATCATCTGGCTAGCCGAAGAAATTGGGCAGCAATTACTTTTGGCCTGGATTAATTTCCTCTTCAGCACGTCTTCACCACAACTCTGCTCTCAAGTTACTGGTGCTCAGGCAGTGGAGCCTGAAGCGATAAAAAGCACTGGAAAAAGGATAGCGAGTAAGTGTTCTTTTAAGTGTTTTTTTAATTGTTCAAGGCTTACTTGAGATATGTTAGGATTTTAGAGGTAGACAAGCATTTGATTCTAGAGGGTTTTTGAGATATGGATTCTAATTTTTATTATTGTTTATTTTCAAAAGCTTCTGGCTAATTGGGATCCATTGGACAAGTGGCTGGTGCCTTCTGATAGAATTAGTAAACAGCCTGGAAGCGTGGAAGATTTGTAATCTAGGGGAAGCTGCACATGGAAAACTGCATTGAGGCCTTGGACACAAGTGGGTTTCAAGAGCTGACTGCCTAATGCTGTGTTCATAAGAACTATTTGAGAAAATGAAGAGGCAGCTCCGGAAGTTCAAGTAACTTTTAAGCAATCTAATCCCCCAGCTTTTGGTAATAAAAAGAGACAGTGGGCAATCGGTTTTGTGGCCTATGGGTCTGGTTTGCTTGCCTGTCTGAACTGCCTGAACTGTCTGAACTGCCTTGAGGGAAATTAAGCGACAGAAGAAAGACTTTTATAAGAATTTTTAAGAATTTTGTTTAATGTTTAATGTTGAATGGAAAAGAAACTTTATGCTTAATTTCTGTTGTTACAGTGCTATTCTTAGTGTTACTGTTTGTGTATTTTTAGTGTGATATAAACACTCTTCTTTTTAAATGAGATGGTATTTACAATAAAACAGAGAATACAGAGAATGAACACTAGTCAAGTTTCCCTTTTACAAGAGCTATCAACAAAGAATGTTAAAATAGATGGGAGGCAAACTAAGATCACAGAGCACCTAATGAAAAAGAATGAGAATATTAATACTTACACTCTGAGTGGCAATATAACTTCAACTGTTATTCCAGGAAGTATGCAAGGGTGTGTCAGTCTGCAGAAGCCTCCTGTATTATACAGGAGACCTAGGGGTAGAACCAGGGTCGTAGCTGTGGGAGTCAAACAGTTGTAGTTTTATTGATGGTTCTTTGGGAACTGGTCATGGCCACCATTTTTATGATGGTTCAGTTCATACAGCTAAAACCCTCTCATACAGCTCACTTATTTCTGACAACTTGGAAAAAACTCCCCCCTTGTGGAGGAAGTCTGATGAGTTACTAGAGGTTGGTAAATCTCTGGAGGTTCCTGATGATGTGGTGGGTTTAGCAAGAAATTCAGACTTTAATATAGCACATAAGAACTATGAACTTAAAGAGGTATTAAAGGAGTTGCAACACACAATAGATGGACTTAAAGAAGTGGAAAAAAATGTAATCCCTAGATGTCATTGTAAAGGTAATATTGACAGATGTATAAAATAGCCTTATAGAAGTATTAATTCTACACAGGAAAGTGAAGTTTTTATCCCTGCTAGGTTAAGTGATTAGTTAATTGTTCTTTTAACGAACCCAAAAAACTCCTTTGTGATTTTGATGGAGCAATTAGTGCTTAATAAAGATAAATTAAAGGAGTTAAAAGTGCAGGTTGCTAATAACGAAAGAAAATGTAGCCAGATTATGGATAAAGCTGATTATTTATATGAAAAAATAGAGAAAGTAATAATAAATCCAGAGAAGATGGAAGTAGTATCTATAATAGATCAGTGTTCTGATGACACGAAAGCCTCAGGATCAGCCCAATTGAGACCTAATTTTATTATAATTGATTTCCCTGAGTCTACAGCTAAGGGTATTTCTGGAGATAAATCTTGAAGGAGAAGGAAAAAAGTTAGGAATAAAAATAAAGTAAGTATATATAAAAACAAAAAATCAAGGAGAGGTGGCAGAAATTGTACAAACTCACATATCTCAGATCCCACATATATCATCTAATTTGGAAAAGGAACTGGCAAAACTGGAACAAGAAGTGGAAGGGTTAAAGTTTGATATAAAAATAAGTGGTTGTTTGGGCAAGGAACATTGCCAGAGAGATGTTGGAGGTGGAGAACAGTTTATTAAGGATAGACGTGAGATAAATCTTCAGGAGTATACAAAGGAAAATTTAGCTTCAGCCTGCCTTGTTCAGGAGAAACCCTTAATTAGATTATATAGGCCAACTAAATGGGGTGCCCTTGAGGATGCTATGCTGGATTTACATGTTCTCACATTTCTGAATATAGAACTGGATATTGAACTTATAGAAGCTGATATAATTTAAATTAAAAGGGTAACAATAGAGGAGGCTACCACTATTGTTGTATACCTTGACTCCCCGAGAACTGCAAATTTTCTCTGGATAAATCGAAATTTGTTAATTGATAAGAAGGTGTTTCTATTTTTTCCCAATAGAAAGAAATTTAACAAAGGTAAATGTAACAAGTTAAGTGTAAGGAATGTAAATGGTAGAATTATAACACTTTTTGGGATGAACCATATGTTACAAGAAACAGATTATGGGTTGACTGCAGCAATTGGGAATGTGCTGGAAAATTTAATAATCATCCCAATTGAAAATCTTGGTAGTATCCAGGCTGAACACAGACATGAGGGAAGTCAGATAGACATTTATGTCCAAAATGAGAGGTTAGAAGATTGAATCCTGTGTCAAGCTAGGAATTTGAACCTTTTAGGTATACATTTGGTAGACTTTACAGTTATTAGTAAGGGATTATATGGATCTGGGTCATGTGAGGATGGCTCTGCCCTTCCATTAGAAAATAAATTTATGATGCTAGCAGGGTATGATGAGTGACTATCCCCTATGGTGGTTAATACTACTCTAGGGATGGATGGTTGCCATTATTTTCCATCTGAGGAATATTGCCCAGATTAAACACCTTGTTCTGCACAATGACCTTCCTGTGTTGGTCCACACTTTTGTTTCCTCGCATCCTGATTACTGTAATGCTCTATATGTAGGGCTGCCAGGGGTTGATCTCCATCGCCTGCAGCTGGTGCAGAATGCTGCAGCCAGGTTGATGACTGGGTTACCAAGAACTTGACATATCACATCTGTGCTGCGCAAACTGCATTGGCTGCCACTGTGGTGGAGAATCACCTTCAAGGTCACATTGCTGACCTGTAAGGCCCTACACGGTCAGGGACTGGGCTACTTGCAAGATCTCCTTTGCCCCTACTTCCCTCTCTGCCCACTCCACTCCACTGACAAGGGATTGTAAGAGATTCCCAGGGTTCACCTTCAGTCATCTGGGGCCAGGGCTTTTTTCTTTTCTGGCCCCGACCCTGTGGAATTCTCTACCTCATCAGATTAGAGAGTGCCTGACCGTGGAATCATTTAAGGTGTCTCTGAAAAGCCATTTATTTGCATTTGCATTTGCATAAGCTTATGGCTGTTTTTTACTGTTTTATGTAATTATTTATTATTGTTGATGTTTATATTTGATACGTATTTGCACTTTGATATATTGAAAAGTGCTTTCTAAATAAATTTGATTTATTTGATTTGATTTGATTATAGAACTAGATTTATTACCTGGAACATAGCTGGCTGGCAATCAGTATGGGTGGATATTGAGTGTATTAGATTTTTGATGGATTACAAGATAATCTGCCTTCAGGAGACTTGGCACTCTAAAGAAGTAGCTATTGCTCTTAATGGATATGAAGCCTTTCACGCCCCTGGTAGTAAATGTAAAAAGCTATTCAGGTGAAATTATTACTTTGATTAAAATAGGTATTTTTGATAAGGTTGTTTTTTGGAAACATTCAGAAAACTATGTGATAGTTTCACTTAAAAGTAGATTAAGGGAAATGAGTGTGATGAACTGCTATGTTACCCCCGAGAATTCTTATTATTTCTCGGTGGGTATGTGGCATGAAATATCTGTTCAGTTAAAAGAAGTACAGCAAATATTTCCACAGGCAGAGGTACTTTTATTGGGTGATTTAAACGCACAAATTGATTTGTTTGAAGGACTTATAGATCACACATTTTTTGTTTGTAATCAATTAGAAGAATTACCCCATAGGCAGTCTAGAGACAAAGTGATAAATCAAAGTGGGAAAGCTGTTATAGAGATAATTGAAGAAAATAACATGTATCCCCCAAATGGTAGGATAGGAGGAGAGAAATAGGGGAGTGTTACATATGTTTCCCAAAGGGGTGCTTCTGTGATTGATCTTGCTTTTTGGTCTGGTCAAATGGGTTATTGGATAAAATGTGAGGTACTAATTAGAGCGGAAAGTGATCATTATCCCTTGGTCTTGGAATATCAATTAGAACTGATGAACAGACTGGTTCAAAATCCAGTTCAATTTATGGAAATCAGAGCTGCCCGTAAGGTTATTTGGAGGCAGAATTCGTATAATGATATATTACCAATTATTCATAGCTCGATATTAAGTCATCCTTATGAAGATATTAGTAATTATGACATTAGTTACCTTGTCGAGGAGCTAAATGTTCTCCTGGTCAAAATTAAATTAGCATTGGAAGTTCCAATTAAAACAGGTGGGATAGCAGCTATGGATACCTGGTTTGATAGGGACTGGAGAAAGGCTAAGGCTGATGTTAGGAAATTATTGAGATTACATACTAAAAATAGGAAACAGGTTAATCTCAAACTACTGAACCATAAGAAGAAAGCTTACAAGGAACTTGTTGTCTATAAAAAATAATTGTTATGAAGCCAAATGGGAGAAAATGTTTGTAGCTATCCAAAGCAGAGACAACAGAATATTCTGCTCTTTAGTGGCTAAAGGCTTTGATCAGCATAAAGCCAATACTGATACTTTCATTTCAGAGGAAAGTTAGGTAACTTATTTTAAAGGAATTTATTTTGATCCTGAAGTAGATGGCTTTCAAATGATAAGCCATGGTTGTAATTATGTGCACCCAATTACATTGAATGAAACTTACCTGGCTTTGTATAATTTAAAAAAGCAAAAGGCAGCCGGTCCAGATGGGGTCCAAGCCAAAGTTTTTTTAACGGAATCCCCACTTTGGTGCAAATATTTAACAGTATTTTTATAATAAATGCATAATTTCAAATAGAGTCCCAGATTCCTGGCAAGGGACTAATATTATCCCATTTCCCAAAAATGGGCCATTTTATGATCCAAAAATGTATAGACCTATAAGTCTTCTAGATGTGAATCTTACATTTTTTCTAAAATAATATTGGGCCAGTTACAATTGGAGGTTAAAAACACAGGGGGTATTTCCCCCTATCAAATTGGATTTAGGCACGGTATGTCTACATTGGATAATATTTCTATTTTGAATCATTTTATGGAGAAATATATGAAAATTATGGGTCAACGGTTATACTTATGTTTTATTGATTACAGTACTGCTTTTGACAGTGCTTCTAGAAGTTTGTTATGGCAGCTCTTACTAGATAGAGGTATTGACTCAAATTTAGGTAGCATAATTGCACATCTATATACTAAAACCTGGGCTAAAATTAGACTGGGTCTTAGGTGCCAATTATCCAAGGTTTTTGAATGTAATTGTGGAGTGAGGCAGGGTTGCATTCTTGCCCCCTTGTTATTTGCACTATACTTAGATAGTATGCTGAAACAAAGTGTAGTAATAGACAGTGATTCTCCAAAAACTAGGAACTTTCATGTCCCCCTTTTGGCATATGCCGATGATATTTTGGTTTTGTCTTTGGCAAAATTTGTCTATAAAATAAGTTGAATTTTATAGTCAAGGAATCAGAGAAATTAAAATTAAAAATTAATATGGGTAAAATGAAGATTATAATCTTGGGGGAAAAGAAGAAAAATAAAAATTTTGATGGTACTTGGTATATTTGGTAGGATAACGTGGAAGTAGTACCTAGTTATGTATACCAAGGAATAGTGATCCAGCAAAATTGTAAGTGGACTTCCCATTTGGAATTGGCTAAAGAAAAGCTGAAGAAAATCATGGCCGGACTTTATAAATTTATTTGCAAATTTGAGGGATTAATGATAAGACCTTTGTTAAGAGTATTGAAAACTAAGGTAGAACCCCAATTATTATATGAATGTGAAATTTGGGAATCTAATACAGTTAACAAAGTTATGAGCCCCCTATATAAATCTTTAAGATTTACCCTAAGGCTAGGACATTCTTGACCTTCTTCTTATATTCGCTGAGAATTGAGTATAACAGATATTAACACAGTAAACAAATCCAGAAAGGTTAACTATTGAATTAGGCTAATTGGATGCAATGAAAATATAATTGTCAGGAAATGTTTACATAAAAAAGAGGATTGGCATGAATGGGGGTATCATAGTGGTTTTTGGTTAAGTACTGTTTTTTCCATTTTGGGGAAGTATAACTTAGTACATCTAAAAAATTCTGTGAAGCAAGGTATTTATATACAGTAAGCTCCAAATATAAAAAAATATATCACAAGGAACATTAGTAACTTGTGGAATTTAAAAGATTTAGAAGAAATCAAGAAATCTTGATACTCAAAATAGTTTGCTGCAAATAATTATATGCATGGTTAAAAAAAAATATCTGGATATCTTGACCATTCCCCAAGTATGTTCCAATGTTATGATCTATAAGTTTGAACAGTTCCCTAGCAAAGTGTTAGATTACAGATATAAAAAAATAGGTATACATTCGGAGGAATGTGAGTGTGGTAGTGGGGATAAGGAGGTTCTCTGTCATGTTTTATGGGTCTGTAGATGGTATGAAAGACAACAAATGTTTTGGTTGGGTCCTTACTTAAATAATAGGTACAATGTTGATAAAATAGACCTTACTGATATATTGCTGCATACAGAGGATAGCTGGACATTGGACAGATTAGCAAATTATTTCCTGATTATTAAGAAAATTAGAAGTATAATTAAAATTATATAGAAGCGTATGTATGTTATGCACTTTATGAGAGTTTTGAATTGCTGCTATTTTGGAGACACTGTATAGGTGAAATGTGCATATAAAACTAAGTATAAAGGGTTGTGTAATGGGTTATATGGATAGAGGGATATCATATTCCTTTCCACATTAGGCACTTAATAAGAATATTAATTGCTGCTATTTTGAATGCACTGTATAGGCTGATGTCTGAATATGAAATTATGCATAAAGGAACTTTGTATTAGATTAAATGGAAATGGGGAAATTGTATCCCTTTTTATTATGTATGTATATTTATGTATGTGTGTATTTGATATTTTAACTGTGAAGGTTTGTAACCATACAATAAATTCTTGATTGATTGATGAAGCCCTGTAGCTTACCCCACACTGGTTAGTCATTTATATAGGTCCACTGTGTTTTCCTTGCTTAATGCTTCTTTCGAATGTTTCCCTTCCTAAATGTTTTCAATTTTTTACTGTGCCACCTCTGGTGACTTTTTACCTGGAATATAATGGTTTTGTGTTGAATTGCAATTTGGGTGACTGTTGTTTCAGTCCTTGGGCTTCCTTTTAAAACAGCTAGAAAGCAACACTTGACTGAGTCATGGAAATAAGTGTAACCTGCACTTTCTCTTTTGCAAAGTCTGTGTCAGCAATCTCAGTGTTGGCCATGGATGATTCAGCTATCTTCAAAGTTAGGTGGCTTCAGAAACCTGCATCTGCCAGAAACTTTCACAAATGTTTTCCTCACAAGCAAACACAAAAATAATTGCAGCTGAAGTGATCTTTGTTGTCCTACTGATAGAACATAACCTACCATTCACTGCTGGGAATAACCTGCTCTGCTCAAGTTTTTGAAAAGATATTACATTGTGGGAGAACTAGTTAAAAAGATGACCCGTGGGGCTACAAAGGCTTCATGCATTGTCCAGGATATTTGGAGACAAACTACCAAGAAATTGTAGCAGGAATGTGTCAAACACTGCCATTATGTAGTTACCTTGATCAAAGCACTGATATGGAATGGACACACTACTAATCAATTTGGTCAGATTCTTAGACCTGAGTCTTGAAACTAATGTGGTGCAATTTGTAAATATGCCTTTAGTGTGTCAACATTTTAAGTGTTTGCCCTGGGTTTGGTTCCAAAACCTCTAAACTTACTCTAAAAGTATGGCATATTTGGAAGATGAAGGTCCTGCTCCTTGTGTGATTCTCACCCTTCTTTCCTGTTTTTGAGGTAGGATGTGAATCTTTTCCCTGAACAGCTATGATCCTTTAAATGCAAGTTCACCATGGTTTTCTTTGATTTGCTGTTGGCTCAACACAGTTTTAGTTATAGTGCCCATCTAGCCCTATTTGCAATGCTCTCTAGTCATGCTCCAAACTTGAAGGAGTCCCTAGAGGCATCTGCAAGGTAATTCAGTATGCAGCCTGTACTGCATAATCTAGGGACTGGACATTTTCTTATTCATCAGGGGATTTCCCTACAACAAATTCCAGGCATTGCATGAGAGCCCAGCTAGTATACATACTTTAGCTGCTGCATTCACTGACATTAGCATGCAAATCAGCTCATGCTGTCTTTTATGATGCTTCTTTATTCTTTTTTCCAATGTACTTTTGAGGGCAGTCATTATTTCTGTTGGAACTGCTGTCCTGTGAGATAATCCAAACATCAGTGAGGTCTATCTTTGGTGGAAATGTTTAAGTGTTACTTGTCTTTGGACATGTGGTATGATTTTTCCACCTCTTTCCCTCTGGTAATCTGGTGAGCTCTGCCAATTACCATTCTTTCTTTATGCTTTGTAGCTTGACATGTTGGATAAAATGCCTTCTATGTGGAAGGTCTTCTGAGGAGGGGATGATTGTGAGATTTTTCTAATTGGTTTAGCTTAATCTATAGTACTTCCTATACAATTTTAACTAATTCAGGGAATTTCCATCTCAGAGATAAAATGTACATTCTGAGCCCTAGTTTTGCTTCTTGGTCCTCCATGATAATCGCTGTTCCTGGGTTAACTACTTGGTTCTTTGGAAGTGGTGTTTTATTGGGGCTCATAGATGGAGGATTCATTGCTTTAAGTGTAGAAGACTTGTTTGGATCAACTTTTAGATGCTCCAGAGGGCCCATGATGAGTGCCACTTGTGAGGTGACAAGCAAAATAGAATCCATGGTTGGGGCGGATCTTTGAGAGTCCATCAACCTTTTGGGACTGGGAGGATCCAGCATCCTCAACTTTAATGCTGTTGTCTATACAACAGACTGCTCATTCTTATCCATGGTGTGTGGGCATCACAAGCAGCCCACACATTCAACACTTCTTATTTCTAACCAGGTTGGATCTTACTAATTCCTTTTAGAAAGAAAAAGGAGAAAAAGAATGGTAAAGGTGACTATAGCTTCTAATGCTATCAACTTACATGCACAGTAACTTATATTTTTTTGCCATAATGAGGCAATCTCCATGGGATGTAGCCAACTTTGTTACCATAGAGCTTCTAGGTGTGGCATGTTGCCTGCTTACCTTACTGTAAGTACTCCATGTGAGAGCATTATTTTTTACTGCAGGGATTCTAGCTACTGAATATTCCCCAGCTTTTCTCACTTTTAGGACTCCCTGTGGAATGTAACCACCTTTTGTTACAGCATGACTTGTAGCTGTAGGTTGTGACCATCTTTCCTTACTTAGAGCATAGCCAAAAACTGTGGCATGCAAAACAGATGTACTGTGTGCTGTACGACAAGAAAGGTAAATGCAGGAATGCAAAAAAAAAAATCAGTGTACACAAAAGCTGGCAAAAAGTGACACATTTAATGAAAACTCTACAGGCATAAAAGAAAACTCAACTTAACTCAGAGCATTGAGGTGCACATTTTCTTCATCAAGGGGCATGGCTAAAGACATCAGCATAATGAAATGCCTTTAAGCATGATTGCAAGAATTTAATTGGATAGTGTCCTTGACTGATATGTATAAATGGATACATCTAAAGTGATCACTTATATACACTGTTTAAACACTTCATTTGGTTTTAATTGCAGCAAACCAGCACTCATAACAATTGAAACTGCTGAAATGATCAAAGCTTTTACCCTTAAAAATCCCTGTTCAAAGTCCATTTGCTCAATTTTCTATTGACCCATAGACTGGCACAAAGTGCACTGATCCATAGCTGTGGCAAACTCTGGGTGTATCAGGGACCCTGTGCCCAGTTCTAGAAAAATGTATGTCCCTATGCCAAAATTCTGACAATTGCTGAAGCCACAGGGTTGCATCAAATCTTTGGTGCACCAGAGGGGTTTGATGGAGGGCCCCCCCAGCCTGGCACAACCATAGTGGAGCCATGAAAGTGGGGAGAGGGGGGATAATATGTCTGCGTGGTCAGGACTGGAGGCGGAGGGACCAGTAAGGGTGCCATAGTTGGTGAAGGGGGAATGGCAGCAAAGGCAGGATTCAGAGGTGGCACTCAGTGAAGGTGACAGAGCAGCTCAGCCTGGCTAAACCAAGGTTAGCAAGGACGGACCCTGTCCCGGACCCCAGATGGCAATGGCACTGGCACCTGTCCAAGAGGTGATACAGTCTGTGACAGTGTAATTGGGAATCAGTCTGCCTCCATCCACATCAGTGGTGCTAAAGGTGCATACAGCAACTGGCACAGCCCTCCTCACACCTCTTCAACTAGCTGCTGTATGTATAGGCAGAGATAGTGTCTCTTATTTATATGACAGGATGTGTTATCTTGTCCTATTAATAACAGGCACACTCCCTGCCTGTATATACAACAGTTATCTGAGGAGATGTGAGGAAGGCTTTGATAGCTACCATATGCACTCGTTGCACTACTGATGTGGATACAGTGAGTGGGGGTGCCCAGTGCTACAGAGGGGATCACTGGACACCAGGGAGGGCTTGTTTGTATGTCTGGGCTGGCAATTGGAGTGATTCACTACCACCAGGAATATAAACTTTTATGTCTGGGCTGGAATAAGAGGCAGGGAGGGCATCACTACCACCAGAAAATTTAGTCTAACTTACAGGGATGGTAACTGGAGGGTGGAGCCAGTAGCACCAGGCTATATTAATATACAGAATGGGCTGGCACTCAGTGAGGGGGGTGGGGGGACCACTAGACTACCAGGGAAATAACAAATAATTTAAATGGAAACGGGTCAGGATTCATGCAGGGGGCTGGGGGACCACTAGACTAACAGGGAAATAACAAATAATTTAAATGGAAACTGGTCAGGATTCATGCAGGGGGTTGGGGGGGACCACTAGACTACCAGGGAAATAACACATAATTTAAATGGAAATGGGTCAGGATTCATGCAGGGGAGTGGGGGGACTACTAGACTACCAGGAACATGAACTTTCTTCTATTGTGAATGGGTCAGGAGCATACCTCTCAACTGTCCCTGATTTTCAGGGAAGTCCCTGAATATGCCTCAAATATAACTCCGTCCCTCCTCACAGTTGTGTTTCTGTGGCTAAACAGTGGCATTTGTAAGCACAACATAATATCAAGCATTAAAGTTACAGGCTTGTTCTTCTTTAGAAAATGCATTTGCACTAAGCCCCATATTCTACCCACTTTCTGGGTGGATATCTTTAATTTTGATGATGTGTCCCTGATTTTGGTCCTTTGTCCCTGATTTGTTTAAGCCTTATCCCTGATTTAGGAGGCAAGGGATTGTGAGGTACGTATGCACCGACTGTGCCTGGCAGCACACAGTTCCTGCTGCTTCCAGCTTGTACTTCTATTTTGACCAACAAGGGATGCTGTGGGTATGCATTGGCCTGCAGCATCCAGTCTGTCCTTCCATTCTGACCAAAAGGGGAAGCTTTGTGCTCCATGCAGTAGCACCGGGCAAACTGCATGGTAATGTATGCTAAGCAGCACTTAATGAGATGCAAATGTGCCTGTTTGCCAACGGATTCCCTAAGTTGGCTCATTTGCATAGGCGCTTTGAATATAGCTCCTGTTTGCCCTGGGCTAACCAGTTTGCACTGGGCTAATGTGTTAGCACTGTTCAATCTGGTTAGCCCAGGGCGTAGCACATTTCTGCAGTCTGTGGCTTACATTGTTGTTTGCAGTCATACCTCTCAACTGTCCCTGATTTTCAGGGTCATCCCTGATTTTACCTCAGAAGTTCACTCTGCCCCTCCTAAAAATTGTGTTTCCATGACCAAACAGTGGTGGCTGTAAGCATAAAATAATGTCATACATTAATGTTACAGATGTGTTCGTCCTTAGAACATGCATTTAACACTACACCACTTATTCTATCAGCTTCCTGAGTGGATGTCACCTATTTTTAAGATGTGTCCCTGATTTTAAACCTTTGTCCCTGATGTTTTTAAGTCTTGTCCCTGATTTATGAGGCAGGAGGTTGAAAGGTGTGTTTGAAGTAGATGTGAGACATCTCTGTGCAATCACACAATGTTCTCCACCTGCAACACTGGCTTGCTACAGAGTCTAATGAGCTGCAGTTGCAGTTTGCACTTCCCTGTTGCTATATTCAGTGCTGTCTTATTCCCAGTCTATTTTTGCCCTGCAGTCCCAGACTGGTTTGCCCGGCTTCCTTAGACTGCTATATTCAGCAGGATTAGCACTGGGCTATTTCCTTTTTCAATATAGCTTACTTTGTGCTCCAGGCTAAGTTTGCCCACCGGGCAGTGCTAATTTAGCCCCAGGGCAAAGTTTTGAATATCTGGCCCATACTTTACATAATCACTTGGATAGCAACTGAAATTACATTTGCCAAAGGTAATTTCCTTACAATTATAAATATCTATTTTTCACCTATACCCATCTACCTCAGAATTTGTTAAACAACTAGAAAAAATGGATAGCTATATTGAAAAAGTCCTACTACTGGATGGAATCATTCATATATTAATAATTGGAGATTGGAATGCTCCAGTTGGAGAATTAAAAGAATATCAAAATGAGAAAGATAGTAAAGATATGTATAAACATCCCAAAAAGAAATTCCAAAAATAAAAGAATAAATAGTAAAGGGATAGTACTCATAAAATTCTTATTGAAAAATAATATGAATCTGCTGAATTGAAGGAAAGACAAGGATCTTAGGAAGAAATCATCTTTCCTAGTAAACAGGGAGGATCCACTCTAGATTTAGCAGCAAAGAAATGGTAACCTATAATGATACACTTAATAACAAATTCCAGGAGAATGAATCAGAGAACATGTGATGATTAGAGCAGATAAGAAAACAGAACGGTAAACACTTTTACCAAAGAAAAAATATTAAAGTTACAGAATAATTAGGAAGGTCTCACCTTAAAAAAGCAATTAAGGATGCTTCAGACTATCAGGTATTTTATTACTTTGAACAATCATTATATTACTTTCAATGAGGAATAACACACAGAGCAAGAACGAGTATGCCTAATAGAAAAAAATTACAAGCAAAGCACCATGGTATAACAGTAAATGTGAAAGGTTAAAAACAGTCCTAAATACACTAGGTCATCTTTTAAGAAAAATCTTTGATATCAACCTTAGAAAAGGCTTTATTTCTTTAAGACAAGATTACAGAAATATAATTAAGAAAATAATAATCTTTACAAAAGGTGTTTGTGGGGATAATTACAAGAAGCCATAAGTAATAAAGATACTATAACTTTAGCACAAAATAGTATATAAATATTGAAACAATCATGCCTATCACACAATGAGTAGCCCATTGTCAGAAATTATATAATTCAGAATCAAATGAAAATAATATCCTCTTTTTGATTACACCTAAAAATACTAATGTAGAATTCAAAACAAACTGGAAAATAATAACCAATAAGCAAATACAACATTATATTATTTCTCAAAATAAAAAGCAAAGCTTCAGGGCTAAGTGGAATACCGAAATAACTTTTTTCAGTACAATGTACATTTGTGGTTAGATATATTTCATAGACTTTTTTTCACATATTATTGATACTGAAAATGTTCCTAAATCTTGGCTAACTACTGAAGTTGTCCCTATTTATAAACAAACTCTGATCAGAGCCGATATGGCGGTGGAAAGCTTTTGGGAGAAGCAAGAATATTGAGAAAAGAATATGCAGTGCTCTTGCCACACCGGAGACAGCCTGCCACCTACTTAAGGATGGGTTGTAGCATAGCTGAAGCAGCTAAAGCAAGAGAAGGTGGGGACGGGACTGATGTCTGTATAAAACACTCATGAGAATGCACCTGGAGTACTGCATCCAGATCTGGAGGCCCCATCTGAGAAAAAAACATAGACAAGGTGGAGGTGGTGCATTGCAGGGCAACTACAATGGTGCAGGGCATGTGACATAAGCCCTATGAGGAAAAACTAGCCAAGTCACTATTTAAAATATGTATTTCATTTGGGTAAAGCATTTACGAGAATGTAATGACCTTCTGATGGCAAGAGATCAAAGAACCCCTTCCATTTTGGTTCTCCTTGATCTCTCAGCAGCATTTGACACCATGGATCATGGGGTGCCGCTCGAGTGCCTGTGGTTCTTCTGTGGACTGAGGGGGCAGTCTTCAGCTGGTTTCAGTCTTTCCTTGAGGGTATATCCCAGAGAGTGGTATCAGGGATTTATTCCTCGTCCCCACATGGACTACCCTGTGGTGTTCCACAGGGCTCGGTGCTGTCCTCAATGCTATTCACGGTGTACGTGCTCCCATTAGGGGACATTATAAGACAGTACGGGTTGAGTTTTCATTGTTATGCCAATGATTCTCAACTGTACAGGTCTTTTGTGCCCAAACAGGAATTAGATTGTGCTGCAGTGTTTAATAAGTGCCTACTGGAGATTCAGAACTGGATGAGTGCCAGCTGGCTTCAGTTGAACTCAGGAAAAACAGAGGTCTTGGCAGTGGACCCTGGTTATAGGATGACATGGGCATGGGTGGGAAAACCCTCAGGATTAAATCTTGTGGGGACCCCGCTCATTGCCTCATGCCAGGTGCGAAACCTGGGTGTGGTATTTGAGAAAGGCCTGACCCTGAGGGTGCAGGTTTTAGCTGTAGTCAAAAGTTCCTATTACCATCTAAGGAACATAGCCTGGGTGAAGCAGCTGGTCCCACCCGAAGATCTTCCTACCTTAGTCCATGCCTTTGTCACCAGTCGTTTTGATTACTGCAATGCTCTCTACCTAGGGCTCCAAGGGGTAGATATCTGCTGCTTGCAGCTAGTGCAGAACACAATGGCCAGGCTGTTGACTGGAACTTCTAGATCCAGTCATATATCACCTGTGCTGCATGAACTTCACTAGCTGCCAATACAGTGGCGGATTACCTTCAAGGTCACATTGCTGACCTATGAAGCCCTGTGTGAGCAGGGACCCCACTACCTGAAAGAACTCTTATGTCCTTACTGCTCTGCCTGTTCACTCTGATCCTCTGGAAAGGGATTGCTAGAGATTCCCAAGGTATCCTTAAAAACATCAGGAGGAAGATCTTTTGCCTTTATGGCACCTACCCTGTGGAATTCTCTACCTCGCCACATATGAGAGAGCCAAACCATAGAGTTTTTTAAAAAGCTGTTGAAGACCCATTTATTTAACCAGGCATTCTCAGTAATCTATTAATGTGTGAATTGATATTTTTTATCTGTTTTAAATTATAATATTGTGTGTTGTTATTCTGTACTGTAAAGGTGCCCTGACCATAGGAAGGGTGCCTTATACAAATAAAATATTGATTGCTTGATTGACTGCTTGATTAAACCATTTTAAATATTGAATTTTTACAAGATATGCCAGTTGAGATTCAATATATAATAGTCCAAATCTCAACTGGCATATCCTGTAAAATATCACTTATAGTGTGGTCATGCTTTTACCCGTTATTTCTAATTTATTTATTTTCTTTATTTATTTACCTTTTGTTAACTGGGTAAGTGCACTAGCCATAAAATGACTATTTTCAGGCACGACCCGGGAGAGTACAGACATGCAGAAACTTAACAGGATAACAAATTATAAGTGCTTTACATACAATGAGTTAAAGAGGATACAATATATCAGAACATTTAAAGTGAAGCACTTTACATACAATGAGTTAAAGTGGATACAATATATCAGAGACATACAGAGTAGACCATTCATAAGTTCATAGGTGCCTACCTATGCAATGAATAGAGAGGAACTTGGACAATAAATTATCAGGTGACATATCATATGAACAGAACAAGGTACACAAAAACAAAAACAGGTAATACAAAGGAAGAAATAACCACTGAGAGCAGGGAGTGTCATTAACGAAAAGGTCAGTAAATGAGGAAGAGGTGAGCAAGCCATGAACTTAGATTTTATGAATGTACTGTATGTAAGTGTAAGGGAGATGCCTGCAGTGCAAGATTGTATATGGGCAGGGAAAGGGAGCCGGGATAGACTGAGGCAGTAAGAGGGTTATATAGAGGTGAGGAAATACTATTGTATGGCCAGAGACATCAGTCATTAGGTAGGGCAAAAGCAGGAACAGGTATCAGCAATCAGCAGATTCGAGCGCAGTTTTCTCTCAAAGCATGTGTGGGAGCTAGAAAGTCTAATGTCAAGGGGAAGAGAATTCCATGAATTTGCACAATGAAGATCTGCTGAGAGGCAGTTTCAATGCTGTCTTTCTTTAACACATTTTTACAATGTGTTTTCCTAGAATATGTCTGCTGATTGCTATATACTGAATTTAAACCTGGATAGTTCATGGAAGACATGGCATCTTATTTTCAATGGGGCTCTACATTTACACAATATTATGCTACATCGTGTATAATCAGAACATGCTGAAAACAATATTTTACATCTGGACTAGGCTGACCTGAATAAATACATTATAAACATGGTAAAATCATGACCTCACTGAAAACAAGATATTGCATCTAATCTGGGACATCCTGAATAAATACAGTGCAAACGTGTAAAATAAAGATCCCTATGAGAATGAGATGTAGCATATCCCCTGTGCTATCCAGGATACAAAACATAGGATAAGAATTATTTAAAGGAAATCTACTGTAAACTGAACTTTACTGTGTTCCACATAACCAAGACTGATATAAACAAACCGTTTCTTCATTGTTTTATAACATATTAGGTTACAGCATTTATTTCAAGTGTTGTGGCCATGAGGATGGTGTTTACAGAATGTGTGTGCATGCGTATGTGTGTGTGTGTATTTGCAGTATATAATAAACTATGTCTGAGACAGTGCTTATCAGATAGTGTCTTAAGAGGTTATAAAAACAGTGCAGATCTTTTTTTGAGATTCCTTACTGAAAAAATGATGACATTTATGAGGTATAAATCTTTTTTGAAAGAGAATACCTGCCAAACTGAAGCTAGCAGCAAGAAAATATTTAAATTCTAAGTATTTAAATGTGCACGTTGTTGCATTTCAAAGGTGGGTAAACAAATCTCCAGTTTAATAAGCAACCAAAATTTAATAAACTGTTTCAATTTCCTAATGGCCATCTGATAAGCAGCTTGGAGTTCTCTCTACAACATTCTAAACAGAAAGAAGGAAGTATTTAACTGTCAAGAGGGTGACATTTATGAGGTGTCAATCTTTCTTAAAAGGGAATACCTGCCCAACTGAAGCTGGTAGCAAGAATATGTTTAAATGCTAAGTAGTTAAATGTGCAAATTGTTGCATTTTGAAAGGGATAAACAAATCTCTGGTTTAATTGGCAACTAATTTTTAACAAGCTGTTTCAGTTTCCTAATGGCCATCTGATAAGCAGCTTTGAGTTCTGTCTACAACATTCTAAACAGAAAGAAGGGAGTATTTAATTATCAGTGATTTACTGTTATGGAAGAATACACTGAAAAGTACTAAAAAATGTGTTCCACGGTGTGCCAGTTTTTCCTAGCTAAAACAAGATAACTGTAGACTCTGCCCACAGCCATAAAAAGGCTGTATATCAGACCCAGCTAATTACAGACCTATAGCATAGAGAGCATAGAAACAGACTCTGATGGCAGATAAGGACCACTTGGCCCACCTTGTCTGCCCATTTCCCTACCTATTTGTTAGGCTGCATATTCTAGTTAACCAACAGCCTACTTCCTCTTACCCCCCCCACTGTAATTGCATTATGCCTGTCCCATGCATTTTTGAATTCCTAGACTGTTTTTGACCCCACAATCTCCTCAGAAAGATGGTTCTGTGCGTCCACCACCCTCTCCATGAAAAAATACTTCCTCACATTGCCCCTGAGCCATTCCACCTCTATCTTCAAATTGTGCCCCCTTGTTCTTGCACATCTCTTTTTCTGAAAGATACTACACTCTTGGACTTCATTTATTCCCTTGAACATTACAATGTGTCTCAACAAAAGTTTTTGCACATGTTTTTTTAACTAACTTATATGAGTGGATACAAGAAAATAATTTTCTGAGTACTAGACAATTTGGGTTCAGAGTTCTTTTCAACTATAGATAATACATTTACATTAATATATGGGTCACCAACATTTATAAATAATATATTATCAAGTATATATAATAGATTTATATTAATATATCGGTCTCCGACGAAAGGCCATAGTTAATAAAGATTGATACCAGGCTTTACCTGTGTTTACTGTTAGTGTGGCACATACATACATGCTACAAATAGGAGGTTATCCTGCTAATAGATTTTAATTCAATATTTAATTCTAATAACTCCAAAAAAATGTAAACAGGAGAAATAAATACTCCTAAATGTTTATAACTAGTTACATGATTTGAATACTGAATTGCGACTGAATGCTTGCCTAAGGGCACACCCTTGGTCCAAATCCACCCAGCACCCAATTCGGGACTGTTTTGGTGGCCACTGGAAAAAATCACCAGCCCAACATGGCTGGTCAGTGCCACTCAGTTTCCAAGCTAACCCCAGAAAAGACTGTGGCTATACATTAAGCAACAGTTTGTTACATGATGAACTTCACAAAAAACAATCATGCAAACTACAGTAGCATGCTGAGTATTTGTTTTTGGGGGAAGGGGGTTAGAAGTTTTCAAACTTCTTGTGTAAACTACTGGATCCCAATCCACATTGACCTAACTGAGACTGTTACATGAATTCTATTCAGGATATTTCTTCACTTAAGCTATATTTAAGGTCCAGTGTGCCAAATCATCTATTCAGTATGTTTCTCTTAACAGAAGCTTCTTATCCCCCTCTGTGTGGGGTTTCTACCCTTCACAGTCCCACAAATCAAAGCATGGATACACTGTGTTTGAGAGTTTGAAAGTGTCTTGCTACCACTGAAGATTTATTACCTTTCTGATATTACTTATATCTTCATTCAACCACTTGTCTCTGTTTTCTCCAGTGTACCCCCAAATCACATAGACATAGTAGAAGGTAAACTACATGTTCTATATGACATGTTATGAATTGTCTGATTTAGAGGCATTTTCAATACCCAGTAGCACCTCTGTGCTGTTTTACAGTTCTGGGGACCTTTCTTTTAATTATTTATAATTTTGAGTCATGCAGTGTACTTGAGCCCTGTTCTGTACCTGACAGGAAGCAGGAAGAGAACCAGGTAGTTCAGGCAGAGCAGAGCCTGAACTACAAACAGCTGTGATTTAATTATTTTTAAGATATATTGTACCAAAACCCTTTGCCTGAGCCACGAATGAGTGGTGCACGCATAGTGGAATATTTTTAAAGCTGGATTTGGAAATTAGATTCCGAGTGTCCTGTGACCCCCCACGACCACTTCTGGGTCACTGAAACACTTAAAACTCGCCCCTGCAGTGAGCAGGGCGACAAGGGTAGGGCATATGGAGTAAGCGTTGAGACGTGCGACGCGAGAGACATGCGTGATTCAAGCGTGTTCATGTGTCCTCTGGGATAGCGGGATTCAGGATCTATATAGGTATCTCAAGGTAAAGTAAATACTGTTTCAAAATGATGCTGTGTATTAGATTTATTATGTCAACTGATGAGGAGGACAGAGATGGGTTTATCTGTGACAAATGTAACTTAATAGATATCTTACAAACAGAGATACAGGTTCTAAAGCAAAGCGTCAAGGTGCAGATTGATATCAGTAATTTGGAACAATATATTGACTCTGTTGTACATGCGACAACGATGTCATGTGACCCTAGTCACCTGAATGAAACACAAGTGAATGAGGAAGAATGGAGTCTTGTAACAAACAATACTAACAAAAACAGAAAAAAGGGTAGAAGAAACATAGGAGCTTCATCAAATGTTTTAACACCAAACAGGTTCTCCATTTTAAATCATGACGTGGTTTTCAACATTTCAACACAAGGTGACCTTCCCCCACCATGTCACGTGATCCCGTTACAATACAGGATATTCCACTTCATAATGGAATAAACATTACACAATCCCCCCTTCCACTTTCCAAGGAGCAGATTAAAAAGCTGATACCGAATATACCATTAGGGGAGAACAAACATATAACTGACAAAGTTAATAATTCAGTAAACATAGAGGAGATTAATATAAGAGACGTCCTGGTTTTGGGGGATTCTATGTTGAAGTATACAGATCACATTATATGTAAGAATCGTAAACTAATGACTACAGTAAGTACACTCCCTGGAGCGGGTACAAAAGACACTAAAAATCTTCTCCCTGGCTTGAGAGAAAACACTCATTAACCGTTGGTCCTAATACATGTAGGAACTAATGATGTAGGCAAAAGAAGGCTCCTAGAAATTCAGAGAGATTTTGAGGAGGTAGGGAGGATCCTTACAGAGGATGGTTGTGATCTCATTATTTCTGGGATACTGCCAGTACCTAGGGCATCATGTGATGTAATTGATGATATACTGCAGTTAAATGTATGGCTGAAAAGATGGTGCTTTAGAGAGTGCCATATTTTTATTGAACAAGGGGCAAAATTTAGGGACCCAAAGCTATATGCACAGGATGGACTTCATTTAAAAGAAGGGGGAAATGCATTTTTGCTTACCAACTTAGACACATTTTTAGAGGAAAATTTAAACTTGGCATGAGGAGGGAGGTAGGCCCATTAATTCCTTTTCAAAAGAAGATAAATATGACTGTACCTCATATAACTTCCTCTCATTAAATGCTAGGAGTTTAAATAACAAATTGGGTGAATTAAAATTATCTATTGAACAATTGAATATTAGTACATGTGCTGTCACTGAGACCTGGTGGAGCCCAAATGATCTATGGGAAAAGCAGATAAATGGATTTAATTTGTACCATAAAGACAGGATAGAAAAAAGAGGTGGGGGAGTGGCTCTATTAATTTCTAACAAAATAAATTCTGAAGAAATCGATACATCTAAATGGGATAAAATAGAGGTACTATGGGTCAAAATATCTTTCCATCACTCACATGCTGTAAACATTGGAGTAATATATAGATCTGCAACTGTTACATCGGATCAGGAAGAACAACTACTGGATTTCTTAGATACGATTGGTAGAACTAAAAGTAATGTTGTAGTAGGTGATCTCAATTTACCAGGCATAAACTGGACAACATTACAGACAAAGAATACTATGGAATCACGCTTGCTAGCAGGGATGAACCAGTGGGTAAATTCCAATACTAGAGACAAACACATATTAGATCTCGTATTAAGTAATCTAGATGGTAATATAACATCTTGTAAGGTTATTGCCCCTCTTGGATCAAGTGACCATTCTATGGTTTACTTTTCCCTTGACACATTAACTGATATTATTGCAAGTAGGACTAGCAAACATAACTATAATAAAGCTGATTTTGATAGTATGAGATCATATCTTAAAAACTGGAATTGGGTAGAGGAATTCCAAAACAAAACACTTGACTCCATATGGGATCTCCTGGAGGGTAAAATAACCTTAGCTACTCAAGCTTTTACTCCTCTAATAAAGAGAATGGATGGCACTACCAAAATTAAACCCAAATGGATGTCAAAATCAATACGGAATCTGATAAAGAAAAAAAATAGGGCATTTTATAAGGCCAAAAGATCAGGAAGCAACATTTGGTGGAATACATATAAGGATCTTTTAAAAAAGTCAAAAAAATGTATTAAAGAAGCCAAATTAAAATACGAGCTAAGCCTAGTAACCAGAGTCCAGGATAACTATAAATCATTTTACGCATATATTAGTGACAAAAAGGGAGCTTGTCGACCTATTGGCCCATTACATGCAATGGATGGTAGTACAGTTACTGACCAGTCTCACCTAGCTCAAATGTATAATGATTTCTTTATATCAGTCTTTAATAACAAATTCTCCCCTAAATTAGAACATTTGCAAACTGTATTAGAAGTAGAATCATTGATAACGAGTGAAGAGATACTTAAAAGGCTACACAAAATAGATCAGAATAAATCCCAAGGTGCGGATGGAATACATCCAAGAATAATCAAAGAACTGGCAGACCTTTTGGCTGGACCCCTGACAGTAATTTTTCAAACATCACTAAAAAAAGGGCTGGTTTTGGAGGTGTGCAAACAAGCAAGTGTGGTTCCCATTTACAAGAAGGGGAATAGACATGATGTATCCAATTATAGACCTATCAGTCTGATGTCTGTCCTAGGAAAAGTTTTTGAGGGTATTTTAAAAGTTTATATTGTAGATCATGCTCAAAAAACAGACTTGGTAGACCCAGTTCAGCATGGATTTACCACCAGAAGGTCCTGTCAGACCAACCTATTGGAATTCTATGGAAAGGTCAGCAGGGCTATGGGTGAAGGACAGTCTGTGGATGTGGTGTATCTCGATTTTTCGAAGGCTTTCGATAAGGTTCCCCATGGAGAACTTATTGATGCATTAATACTACATGACTTACCAGGAAAAATAACAAAATGGGTAGATGCATGGCTTACCTCTAGAAAACAATCAGTAAATGTAAATGGGACTAACTCAGCATGGGCTTAGGTGACTAGTGGGGTGCCCCAGGGCTCCGTCTTGGGGCCTTGCTTGTTCAATACATATATTGCCTCAATGAAGGTCAATAATGGGGTCTGGGTTTCCAAGTTTGCTGATGATACCAGGGTTGGGTTTCCCATTAATAACCAAAATGATGCCATAAAACTACAAGAAGCATTAAATATACTGGAATCCTGGGCATTAGATAAAAAAACTGTTGTTTAATGTGGATAAATGCTGTGTTATGCACTTTGGGAAGGCAAATAAACAGATACCTTATACACCCAGAGGACAAATATTAAGTACTGTGGAACAACAGAGTGACTTGGGAATTATGGTTACGAATGATTTATCATTTAAAATGCACTGTAATTCAGTTATTAAAAAAATCAAGTGGTATTTTACATTGCATAACTAAACATATTACATCGAGAAGTAGGGATGTTCTCCTGCCCCTTTATACGTCATTGGTGAGGCCGCACCTGGATTATTGTGCACAGTTCTGGTCACCTAATGGAAAAACTGAGATAGTGGCACTTGAGATAGTCCAGAGGAGAGCCACTCAATGTATACAGGAGGTTAAAGGTCAAGATTATCAAAGGAGGTTAAACATCCTGGGTTTATATTCCTTGGAATACAGGCGTTGAAGGGGGGATATGTGTTTGATATATAAATCAGCCATTGATCCAGATTTATGGGAACTACTAGGCTTGAGTTACAGGGAATCAATGTGTAATACCAGATCACACCCTTTACAACTATTTGTGGACTGTACAAAAATGAACAAAAGGAAATCCTGGCTCACATCGAGGGTCACTAATATTTGGAATAAATTACCATTAGAAGTGGTAGCTAGTGATACTGTGAATACATTTAAAGACAGACTAGATAACTTTTTACTTAAACATAATATTCAGGGCTATTAATAAAATGGCGAGCAAAAGGACTAACGTCTATATAGCTCTGTACTTACCTATGAGACCTATGAGATTTATTTCCCTCTACTGGGATTATGAACTATTTTTTTCTTTCAGATATTTTGATGATTTTTGCAAACACCACACAGGCAGTTCCTAGCAATTCGCCGACGATTGTAGGCTGGGGGCTATTTTGTAACTCCTACTTATTGTAATCCTTGTATTATAGTTTTTACTGTATCCCTCTACTTGCTTATTACTGTAACCACGTGTGCTGTTGTTTTACTGTTCTTTGTTGTACTCCCCTGGATCGTGCCTGAAAATAGTCCTTTCATGGCTAGTGCACCTATCCGGTAAACAAAAACTAAGTAAAATAAATAAATAAATAAATAATTAAAAAACATGTATGGTCATGCACATGGGAAAGAAAAACCAGAATAACATGTACACATCAAATTCATTTGCACTAAACAAAACAGTAGAAGAGAAAGATCTGGGCATTACAATCACACATGACCTATCCCTTACGACTCACTGTAAAAACATAGTTCATAGAGGAAATCAAATACTAGACTGTATCTTCAGAAATATTAATAGCAGAAGCCATGAGATTTTGGTTCCTCTCTATTCATCTTTAGTTAGGCCTATTTTAGAATATGGAGTCCAGGTTTGGTCACCATTTAGGAAGGGGGACATACAACTAATTGAAAGAGTGCAAAAATGGGCAACTAGAGCAATTATCGAAGTTAAGGGGAAAAATTACCAGGAAAGACTAAGTATTCTGCATAAGTTTACCTTAGAATATAGAAGAACATGGGAGGATATGTACCTCATGTGCAAGGCCTGGTCTGATAATGAGTTATGGGATACTCTAGGGCTTGATTTAAGAGAACAAACTTATACCACCCGCTCTCATCCTTTGCAATTAGCACAAAAGAAATGTAAACTGACAAAAAGCTATCAGTGGTTTCACCAGAGAGTAGTTCCAATGTGGAATGAACTCCATGTGGAAGTCATAGGATGCACTACCATAACATCCTATCTTAACCTACATTTTACATCTTAAAATAGATCCACTGCTCCGGGGTAGCACTGTGCGGGTTTGATAGGCGGCCACATGCTGCCACCCTCCTCTAATTGGACTGTTGCTCTCTGCACAGCCACTGTTTGGCCCTGCCTTTTCTCTGTCGGATTATCAGTCTCTGGGCTTCAGCGCCCTCTGCTTTGCATTGACTTTTGCAGAACATTACTGCTATCTGTCTAGTCTCCCATTGGTTCTTTATAAAATTCCACCACTAGGAGTGGGTTCTAACATATCTTGAATAGGTCTTCATTTCCTTACTGTAATCTTTACCACAAGTAGAGCCTCCGGCTGGTCTGCTTTCCTAATTAACCTTTGCGGGGCTTCACTTTCTGCTTCTCTGATCCACTTCTTTTAAATAATTGCTATGCTAGCATAAAACACTTCATTGTTTTTGCTCTATCTCTAATTTCGGCCAAGGGATAAAATGATGTAACATGGTCACCCTTGGTAGTCTTAATTTTACACACACTATCTCTTTTTCCCTAAGAGCTAATCCTCTGTCTCAGTATACCACTAGCCTTCCTACCCAAGTCAAATAGTAACACTATGGCGAAGTATAGTCTGCTATGGGCATTCCTGTCATTTGTCCTTTTACTCAGCCTGGATACTGCCACATGGGCTCTCCCATGTAACCAAATGGTAAAAGACTCCTCAGAGGCTTACTGCAACTATAATTTCTCTAACTTGATTGCAGAGACAAAGCCTGATCTTCAACCTAACCCTGTCCTCCTTGTTAGAGGCAGCATCTATTACCCTCTACATGCCAGGAGGAAGCTGCCATGGAGATGTACTTTCACCCCAACCTGCCACTGTGCAAGGCTTTGGTTCCTAGCCATGATAATTATTCTGTTATCTGGGGACATCAAACTAAATCCAGGTCTACCTACCTACTTCTTTTCCCCAGATGAGTTATCTGGCATGTCCAAGAAAGGATTATTAATTGCCCATATCAATATCAGAAGTCTTACCTGTCACCATGTGGAACTCGAGGCCTGGGTGAAACTCTACAATCCTGATGTACTCTGTCTCACAGAAACTTGGCTAAAACCTGGTATACCTGATGATGTATGCTCCTTGCCTAACTATTCCCTGTTCTGGTGGGACAGATCCTCATCCAAGCGTGGAGGTGGAGTTGCCCTATTCTTCAAAAACCATCTCAACATCTCTATTGTCCCAGCATCTGCCTCTCTCACAGTGTGCGAATTCATACAGGCAACTATTGTATTGCGGGAAAAGAAGCTTCATATTGTCTGTGCCTTTAATCCCCCTGCTGGGGGAATAGTAGGTCTTCAAGAACTCCTTGACATCACCTCCCAGACTGTAAATCATAATGAGGCTGTCATCCTAGGTGATCTTAACCTCAGTTGGTTACGGTTAGATCAAATATCCTTGCAATCACTCATGCTTAGTTATAATTTTCACCAATTGATTTCTGAAGCAACTAGAGCCATGTCATCCCATCAAATGGGTACACTCCTAGACTGGGTGATGGTTAACTGTATGGAGCATGTGTCAAAAGCAGGAATCCTTGCAGATGCACTAACAGACCACTCACCCACTTTTTGTATCCTATCTATGGTTGTACCTCCATCTCCTCCATCAAGACTAATCACATTTACAAATCTAGCTCATATTGACCAGGATGCATGTCTCAATGACGTCTCCAATATTGACTGGACAGTTATCTATCAAACAAAGGATGTGGAGGTTGCTCTACAGATATTCATAAATGAATTTCTTTTTTTTTTTTTTCCATTTAAACTTTATTAGTTTTCCAGCAGAGTAAGTAATAGCAGGACATCGACATTACATATACAGATACATTAATAATGCCCCAACACAAACAGTTAAAGTACTCTGCCTTACCCCACTACCTAAACTCCTAAGTACATCCCTAATACCCTGAATACCACCCACTCCCCTTCCCCCAGAAAAACCACCCCCCAACCCCCCACCCCCACCAAAGCACTACGAATAAGTTAAGTAAAACCACAATAGCATTAGGAACTAGTTAGAATAACAAATTCCAAACAGCCCCAAATCTTTTCAAAATAATGTAGATTGTTATGCATAATAGCAATCATTCTTTCAACTAAAAAAGCCAGGAGCTTGCTTAGCCATTCATTGTAAGAGGACAAAACCTGTCCTTCAATGCCTAAGCACAAGCTTCTTAACCGAGACAACAACCAAGTAATGTAAAATCTCCTTTTCTTAACAGTAACAGCGGTCATATCACCCAGTATGCAAATTTCAGGCCTAAACACCTCTTCCAGACCTAGAAGTGGGTTCAACTACGTTGAATCTCATTCCATAGAGAGCTACAGAGGGCAATGCCAAAATATATGTAACAGGTCGCCTGAACCCACCCCACACCTGTAGCATTTTGAATCATCTAACAATCCCAGGCTCTGCAATTTCTGAGGTGAATAATACATATTATGTATAACTTTAAATTGTAAGAGCCTAAGTTTTTCATGCTTCAAATACTTATGACAAGCTATCCAGATACCCTTCCAGTCTAAAGAAAGGTCTGGAAACATTCCATTCCAGTAAGTACAAGGTGCAACCTTTCCAGCGCAGGCCATTGAAACAATACCGCATAACACCTGAAATCACCTGCTGTGTCCCAGCGAGACATATCCTCCAGAAAATCAACAGGCATTTGTTCCCAGCCGAGCCCACCTGTTGTAATAAAACATGCCTAATCTGCAACACTTTGAAAATGTCCTTATTGCACCAATTAAACTTCGCAATCAGAGTCTGCACTGGAATTATGCCACTGTTAGTATCAAAAAGTCCCCAGGGAACAGTCCTTTAAATTCTCCAACCATCCAGGTTTAATCACCTCCTACCAATCAGGAAAGCGTGGATTCCCCACACGGCTGCTCCCTATCCTTAAATGATTATATTTGAAAACCTACATAGCTGGTAATGGGACCTAACACCGCCACCCCAATAGGGGACCCTTTCAAGAGCCAATGGTAGAGCTTTAGGAGATATAAGAAAAGGGCCTAGGATTAATCCCAAACTTGCTAATATGAGCCCTTTCTATCTCCAACCATAGCAGGCGTATTCGAGTTGGGTGCCACATCTAACTGAGCCCATCTACTATATTTACTCAATTGTGCAGCCACCAATATAAACAAAATGGGTAGCCTTAACCCCCAAACTCTTTAGGAGCAGCCAGCTTGAAATCGCCATTCTGGACTTTTTATGCTTCCATATAAAATCAGCAATCATGGTATGAAGGTTCTTAAACCACGATAGGGAGAGGAATATTTCAATCTACTAATTGGGTAAAAAAGCCTGGGAAAAATATTCATTTTCACTATACCTATTCTACCCCAAAGGGACAGGGGATATTGATCCCATCTTTTAAGATCATGCTTAATGGTATGAACCAAGGGATCCAAATTTAACTGACAGAGACGCCCTGCCTCACGAGTTAAAACTAAACCCAGATATTTAAAGGAGTTAGGGCTCCATTTAAGCCCCAGATCCATTATTTCCCTCTTAAATAACCTGGAATTAAGAGGGTAAACCACAGTTTTATCAGGATTAATCTTATAATTGGAAATTTGACCGAAACCCTTAAGTAAATCCAGTAATATAGGGATAGACTTAACCGGTCGTGACACATAGATCAGTAGGTCGTCCGCGACAGGCAGTAACCTTAATGGAAATCCCTTATCTCAATGGGTTCTATTTCTTTCTGATGAGTATCTTCCTAATCAGAGGCTCAAGTACAAATTAAATAAAAGAGGGGACAATGGACAACCTTGCCTTGTGCCCACGCATAACGGAAAGGAGTTAGAAATAATCCCATTACAACTGATCCTAGCAGATGGCTTAGAATAAAGGGCTCTTAACCATCCTAAAAACTCCTCAGGAAACCCGAACCTATGCATAGTTTCAAATAAACACACCCAATAGACCCTATCGAAAGCCTTCTCGGCGTCCAAGGATACCAACACCATGGGATGGGTGGCCTCCTCGGAGGCCGAGAAGACATGAGCCAGAGTTCTAAAATGATCAATCGATGACCTACCCTTCATAAAGCCAACCTGCATACTTCCTATGAGTCTAGGACGCTTACTTTATGATGCGGCCAGCCAATACCTTAGCTAGGATCTTTAAATCACAATTCAAGAGCAATATGGGTCTATAACTAGCTGGGTCGGTAATTGGCCTATTAGGTTTAGGAAGCAAAACAATGAAAGCTTCATAGAATGCTTTCTCACCTCATTCACACATATGAAGGAACAGTCTGAGGAGGTGTGGGGTTAAAAGGGCGGAAAACTTCCTATGAAAGTTGGACGAGAAACTCGACCCTGGGGTTTTATCTAGCGCCAAGCTCTTAGTAGCCAGTTCCACCTCGGCTAAGGAAATATTTGCCACTAAAGAACTCCTCTCACACTCCAGTGAGAACGGGCATGTCAAGACCCTCAAAGAACCTCCTTATCTGGTGCTCTGAAGGCGGCGCTGACATTTCCCTATAAAGATTCCCAAAATATTGACAAAAAAGATGGGCAATCTCAGCCGGAGATGTTTTGACCAGACCATCCTCCTCAGAAACAATTCCCTCAATCAACCTAGAGGATTCTAATTGAGAGAGACGTCTTGCTAACAACTTCCCAGGCTTTTCACCCTGATCAATGTACTTAGCTTTTGTCTTAACCAAGGCCAGTTCTGATTGCTCTCCCAACAACTTGAGATAGGCATCTCTGGTCTTAATTAACTCCTCTCCTTATCCCTACTGAACTGGTTGGCAGAATCCACCTCAAGCGCCCTAATACGTACCAGAAGTTCCTTCATAATTCTATTTCTTTCTTTTTTCCTGCCGCTGTAAAACTAATTAGAATTCCCTTAAATAAGACTTAAAGGCCCCCAGAAAATATCCGGACGAACCTCATTGATTGAATTATTCGAATAAATTCTTCAATCTGCTTGGATATAAATTTAACCGTCTTAGGCACCCAAAGAATTTGATTATTAATTTTCCACCTGCTCCTCTCCTCATTAAGGATGCCATTGAGATAGCCACCATTACGGCTGCATGATGGGAGATAGGCCCAGGTAGAATCTCAGACTTAAGGACCCACTGAGAGAGATCTAGAAACAAAATATAGTCCAGATGAGAAGATGTCCTATGTACAGGGGCGTAAAGGTAAATTCCTGGAATCCAGGTGCAGTACCGCCAGATATCAACCAGCCAAGTTGATCTAGCAATTCGGACAGTGCACGAGTTGCGAGGTTAAGTGAGCCTGGGGTTTACTGGATCTGTCCAGGAGGGGATCCAAGGTCAGATTGAAATCCCCACCCAGAACCACAGGAAGGTGGGCAAAAGGCAACAGGGCCTTGAGCAAACTTACAAAAAAGTCCTGAGTATCCAGATTGGGACCTTAAATAGATCCCCATAACATTTCTATATTCGATAACTTCCCTCTCAGTAAAACATACCTCCCCTCCTTATCTTGAATTATTTGTAATGGCCTGAAAGGTAAAGATCTATGCAGAAGGAGCATAACTCCTCTACTCTGCGTTGTGCCCTGAGAAGCAAAGGTTTGAGCCATCTGCAATCTCCTCATAGAATGAGCTTCCAGATATCCAACAAGTGTGTTTCTTGAAGAAACACTACTTCTACCTCGATGGGATTCTATGTGCTTAAGAATTTTTATATTGCTTGTCGCTAAGTCGAGCTCCTTTCACATTCAAGTGAGAAACTTGGTACAAATCAAATACCCATATCAACCTTGATATAACAACAGTATTATTAACTCTAATTGGGCAACCTTATAATAAGGAGCCAAAACAACAAACCAAGTTCTACTGCGCAGTGCCTCTAAACATAGAACCCTCCCACCCCCATAACCCATAAGAACTACTACAGCCCAACAATCCCAGATATCCCCACCCCTCCCCACAATACTCTACTTGGTCCATGATCCCAGGACACTCGGCTCATCCTCTGATCGCATCCCGCCCCCCAAAAAAAACATTAACCATTGAAATTAGGATACGACCCCCACTCTGTTGCAGTCCGGACACATACATTGCTGCCAGATTAGAACCCTTCTAAAACCGTTCTCCTTATGAAAAATAATCTTGCACAGCATTATACAAGACAGAGAGGAAAGCCAGAGTAACATGCAACCATTGTAACCGCCGAGCTGTCACCCCCCTAAATGAGAATTTAAAACCATAATCCCTAGAGTCCAGGTTGATCAGGCTTCTCAGGCCTTCAGGTTATCAGACATCCAGATAGTCCCAAAGAACTTGTAGCCCCCCTAAGAAATGCTGCAAGCGCCATAGTGGTGCACATGTTCATGGGTCCTTAAATAAAGCAGGTAGGGCCTTCTGTAAAGCTTCTTTCACTGACTCGATGACTCAAAGTTTCCATTCGTCCTGAATTTTCACCTGGAGCCTGGCAGGGTATACCATCGCGAATTTCACCTCGGCTGCTATCAGCTTTTAACCACCACATGAAATACAGCCCTCCTTTGCCTCACTGTAAATGGGAGATCTTGCACCACTCTCAACCGCCTTCCAATATAATTCTTTATCTTCCTTGACCTTGGCCATAAATAGCTGGCGCTCTCGATAGTCCAGGAAGAGAAAAATAAATGGTCTTAGGGGTCCCCGGAGGTAGTGTAAAGGCGTGGGGCTCTGTGCCGCGGCTCAATAATATGTGGCGCCAAAAGGCGAGGCCCCACCACTTTCCATGATTAATTTCTGTAGACTTGACAGGATCCGAGACCTTGACCTTCGGACAAACCAATTATCACCATGTTGTTATGACTTCTCCTTGAGATCCTCTAACTTAGAGTCCATCCTGTTAATTTTCAGTTGCAAGGCATTTATAGTGGCCTCCATCTGATCCCTATAGGTCTCAATGACTTAATTCTCACAAAATTATCAGAGATCTTCCGATTTAAATCCTCCATGGTAGTGGAAAGAGATTTGATTTCACAGACCATATCATCTAATGTTGCCTTGAATGGCCGAAATTCCACCAAAAATTTCACCAGGGTTAATGGTTCCTCTGCCCCTGCTTCCTCTCCTATGCCCTGCTGCAACTGGAGAACCGAGGCCTTAGATTTCTTTGCGGCCTTCTCGGGGGTGGCTGGAGGGGTATGTCTCAGCGGCGCTTTCTTCATTTCTTCTTCCATGCGCCACATTAACCAGGTCCCTGGCAGCTCACGATCCTTATCTGCACAAATGAACAACCTCAAAACCGCAGATAAGCGGGTCGAATGTTTAGTATTTGGGATCGGGTAGTGGAGCTCGCGGAAAGCACAGCCGCTACGCGTACCGCATCAGGTGACTCCCCAAAATCAATTTCTTACCATTCAATATAAACATGCCTCCAAGACTACTAGGAGGGTCAGAGGAAAACAGATGAGGTGACTGCATAAAGACCTCCTTGCTAATCTGCGCCAGAGGGACAAGCTCTGGATTCACTACAAACAAACTGGCCTACAGTCAGATCTTATTGTCTATTGTGAACTAAGTAACAGATGTAAGAGACAAGTTAGAGATGCTAAAAGCAAATACTGCATGGACCTTCTGCAAAGCTCAGCCTGCGACCCAAGGAAATTCTGGGCACATGTCAAAACATTTCTGGGTACCTCGCAGTCAGTCACTCCTGATGAAATGATTATAAATGGGACACTTTGTAATGACCCTAGGACCATCTCAAACAGTTATAACAGTCTTTTCTCTGATCTGTCAAACTATACCTTGGCTTTACACCTAGTGGATCGCACTCCATTCTACCTACCAAGCTACCATCAGACAACCATACTGCCCTATTTTATGATGCTCCTCCAGCGCCACCATTCTATTTCAAGGCTATATCAAGAGCGGAAATTCTGAAATTACTGATATCTATATCTGCCAGTACCAGCTCTGTTTCTGACTCATTGTAACCTCGTCTTCTTAAGCTGGCTGCTCCACTCATTGCCTCTCCAATTGCCAGAATCTACACTTTATCCCTTATCCATAGCACCATGCCGGACCTGGAAATCTGCAAAATGCGCCTGTCTTTAAAAAGGTGACCCAAAGGACATGGCCAATTACAGACCTATAGCAATTCTCTCTGTCCTTAGCAAGATCCTAGAGAAAATAGTTGCATCACAGACCATTGACTACCTTACACGCTACAATCTCCTCTCAGACAACCAGCATGGTTTTAGAAAAGGTCATAGCACCACCAAGGCTCTTCTTCAACTAACTACTGATATTCATGTCCAACATGGATTCTGGAAAACTCACAGGTGCCATCTTCATTGACCTCACTAAGGGTTTTAACCTTGTAGACCATCCCCTGCTTCTCTCCACTCTCCATAAATTCCATTTCTCTAACCCTGTTGTGGACTGGTTCTGTAGCTACTTGTCAAACAGGTCACAAGCTGTCAAATTGAACTCCTCCCTGTCCAACACATCTACTAGCAACCTTGGGGGCCCCCAGGGCTCTATGCTTGAGCCCCTTCTGTTCTCAATTTTTATCAACAATGCAGCTGAGGTCCTGTAATCCCACTCAGCTATTCTTTATGCTGATGACCTGATCATCTATACTAGTTCTTCTAGTATTACCTGCAAAAACACATCACTTACTTCATACTTCAATAAGGTCTTAGACTGGCTACTAGACCGTAAGCTTGTACTAAAGGAAAAGAAAATGAAAGCAATGCTCCTAGGTTCCACACCGAAGATGAAGGCCTGTTCTAGTTTGCTGGAGGTTCTTCACCCAGGAGGATTTCCACTTGAAAATGTTACTTCCTTCAAGTACCTTGGGATCCTGCTGGACCAGTCCCTGAATTTTAATCTTCACATTCAGTCCTCGTGCAAAGCTATAAACTTGAAACTGGGACTAGCTTACAAAACGAACTACATGCTTACACCCTTGGCCAAATTAGCAATTGCCTGAGGTATTCTGCTCCCAACCCTTACTTATGGTGCCTCTATTCTTACCTCTGCCCATAAAAGCTCCCCACTAAAATGGGATGTAACTTATAACAATATATGCCGATTTGCCTCTTCGTCGCCTTGACTCAAACATCACTGCCTTCTTTATAAGGATCTGAATTGGCTCTCACCCTCTGCCAGTAGACAATACTACCTTGAATCACTAATGGACTCAATCATCTGGGAAAAAAACCCATCCCAGCTGGCTGCATTGCAGGTCCCTCAACCATCCTCCCATGGCCTGCGATCAGCTGACAAATCCTTGCTCTATGTTCTGAGATGTCAGACGACTAAAGGCACAGGGGCCTTCCAATTCTCTGCTCCCAGGCTATGGAATGCTCTTCCACTCAACCTCCAGCTGTCTCAGTCTCATTTTGAATTTAAAAGTGAATATCAACATCTATCTTTAGCTGATGCTTGTACATGCTTTGACCCAACCTGAAGCTCCTGAGACTTACCAGTAATGTCACCCCTACTCTAATCCATCTCCAATACTGTCTCATCTTCCCCTCCCCATATTGTGCCTTCTCTTTGTAAATAACTTCTTGACTACTAGCTCTCTTCCTTCTCGTACCTTGTTGCTGACCATCCACTGTTGTTTTCCCAATTACCACCCCTGACCTTCCTTCGGTCAGTCTTTCTTGTTATGTTCGAACATTCCTCACATTTCTCTCTATATAACATTACTATCTTATTAACCCTTTTACTTCACAGGATGGGTCCATGGTTTCTGCACTTATTATATATTTTACTGCCAATATCTGTATAATGCTTGCCATTATTTTTTGTTGTTTCTACTCATTGTATTTTTGTAGCACTGCTGTACTGTTCCTCTATTTGTATTATTGTACCCATGTTGCTGTTGTTCAACTGTTCTCTTTTTGTTGTACTCTCCCGGGTCATGCCTGAAAATAGTCATTTTATGGCTAGTGCACCTACCCAGTTAACAAAAACTAAATAAATAAATAAATATGTAACTTACGCAGTATTCAAGTGAGCAGCAAAGATGAAAGTCTGTTACCAAGCTCTGTCCCTACCTATGATACCTATGGTTGTCTACCCTCAGAAACCTAATATTTTTTCTGTTTAGGGCATCTGAAATGAATGACATAGTCTGTTGCCTAAATGTTGTACTTTTTTTTAATATCACCAAGGGTCTTTCTTTAAAAGTTCTGTTCCCTATTTTGTTTGCTTGCAGTATGCTCCAATGCTTAAAAATAATAGTCTTCACTTGTCCATAATGATCTGAAAAGTCTGTAGGAATTGTTTTGTTATTCTAGCCTGTGTTTTTGTTTGAGGTCCCTTGTTTCCCATAAGTTCTTCTCTCTGTCTTGTGTCTTATTTCTCTCTGGCTTATTCCAAAATTCTTTCATGATACCCTCACTCTCTGAAATGTTCCTCCAGTTCATCAGCTAAAATTTTGTGGTTGTTATCTTTTGAAAAATTTCTTTTAAGTGTAACAAGTTGTCCATAAGAAATGTTAATCTTGATACTGGTCCTATGGAAGCTTTTAGCATGTAATAAAACACTCTTATCTGTTTTTTTATGGTATAGTCTTATGTTTAGAAGAGTTCCTTCTCTGCAAATACATATGTCTAGGAAGTTTATAGAATCAGAATTGTGATTAACAATAAATGTAAAATTTTTTGTGCAGTTTTTCATGTATTCATAAAATAACATCAGTTCCTCTTTTGTCCCATGTCAGATACACAAGATAGCATTAATAAAATGTGATACTATCTGTTGTTTCCTTAATCAAAAGTATATCTGTTTTCAGAATTATCCATAAAAAATATTTGCATAACTGAGGGCCATTGACAAGCCTATAGCCATTTCTTTTGTTTGCCAATAGAATTTATTTTCGTAGGAAAAATAGTTCATGTCCAGTACCAAGTGTGCCATTTTTAATAGAAATTCCTTGGGAGTTTGTTCCCCTGTTCTTCTGTTTTCAAACATCTCTCTCAGTGTTAGTAGTCATTTGTTATGTGGAACACTAGTGTAAAGAGCCTTTGCATCAAGTGCAACAAGCATACTATTTGTTTCTACTCTACACTCTGAGCTCAGTATCTCTAGAATGGAAATGGTGTCTCTAGTATAAATCAAATACACTTTTGTGCAGGTAACAAGTGGCTGGAGGTGGTAATTTGTAAAGACCAATCCTGCTTCCCGCAACAACCTCATCACTGCCACTTATAGTCTTCCTGACAGCCGGTGCATGTCCTTGTGTATTTTATGCAATACAATACATAGAAGACTAACATTATTGGATATGGTTGTATTTATTTATTTATTGGACTATTCTGAATAACACTGTTGAGCAGAGTTTGTTTACAATGGTTCTCTGTCAGAAATACAGGTTAGGGTACAGTTACATTTCAAAGTAATACATGTGGAAAGCACCATGCAAGGTTCTAAGTATATTCACAATTTCGGAGTTCAAGACATAAACATCATGTGAACAAGTACATATAAACAAGTATGATACAAAGGTGCAGTAGCAGCAGGCATTACATTACCCATACTGTTGTTAGAGCTCAGGGCAGCTGCAATAATGCAGCTTTGTCTACAATATTTAAGCATGCCAAATTCACAGCAAGGGCAGACTATGATTGCACAGGAATACATATTGTTGAGCTAGGTATTTTTTTAGGAATGATTTACATTGGCTCAGTATAAGTATCTCCATTATTGTGGTGGGAAGGTCAATTAGCCAGGTTGGTGCTTAGTAAGTGAAGACCCTCATGGATTTACTGGTCCGAAAATGAGGGATGTACAGGTTATTTCTCGCTACACTCCTAGTAGTTTGGTGGTTTAAGGAGGTATGTAGCAGGGACTGGAGATAGGAGGGAGTGAGCCTTAATAGGACTTTCTTCCCATTTAGGCAGGTTTGGAATGTTATCCTGTGGCCTAGTGGGAATGATTTTGTATCTAGGTAGAGGTTGCATGAGTAGAAAAATATGTTTCAGGACTAGGGGTCATGATAAGGAGCTGGAGGGGGCTCGGAGGATATAAACATAGAAACATAGACTTTGATGGCAGATAAGGATCATTTGGCCCACCTAGTCTGCCCATTTCCCTACCTACAGGATAAGCAGCAGATCCTAGTTAACCAACAGACTATTTCTTCCTACGCACCACAAACATTGGTTTATATCTGTCCCATGCATTCTTGAATACTCTTACAGTTTTTGACCCCACAACCTCCTCAGGAAGGCTGTTCCATGTGCCCACCACCCTGTCTGTGAAAAAATACATCCTCACATTGCCTCTGAACTGCTCCCATCTTCAGATTGTGTCCCCTTGTTCTTGCACATCTCTTTTTCAGAAAGATGCTACCCTCTTGGACTTTGTTGATTCCACTGAGTTACTTAAAAGTTTCTAGCATGCCCCCCCCCTCCTTTCCTCATGGGTATACATGTTATGCTCCTTTAGTCTCTCATTGTATGGCTTCTTTTGCAGGCCCTGCACCATTTTAGTTGCCTTCCTCTGGACTGCCTCTATCCTGTCTATGTCCTTGCAGAGATGGGGTCTCCAGAACTGGATGCAGTATTCCAAATGTGGTCTCACCAACTGTCTGTACAGAGGGATAACAGCTTCCTGTTTTCTGCTGATGATGCCTCTCCCTATACATCACAGTATCCCCACAGCCCTCCCTACTGCCTTCTCACATTGCTTGCTAACCTTAATGTCAACTGATATGATTACTTTGAGGTCCCATTCCATTTTTGTTGTTGTTACTAATGCCCACCCCCATTGTGTAATCTTCCCCTGGGTTTTCATTTCCCAGGTGCATTATTTTGTACTTCTTTGCATTGAATCCAAGCTGCCATACTTCTGACCATTCCTCCCACCTAGCTAAGTGCCTTTTCATTATCTTCACGCCTCCTTGTGTATCAACCCTGTTGCAGATTTTTGTGTCATCTGCAAAGAGACATACTTTTCCTTCCAGTCCTTCTGCAATGTCACTTATAAAGACATTAAAAAGGACTGGACCCAGTACTGAATCCTGTGGTACCCCACTAGTAACCCCTCTTTCTTCAGAGTGGATTCCATTTACAGTTACCTTCTGTGTCCTGTTGTGTAGCCAATGTTTTACCCAGGCTACCACCCTGGGACTCACTCCCAGGCTGGTTAATTTGACTATTAATCTTTTGTGTGGGACTGTGTCAGATGCCTTGCTAAAGTGTAGGTAGGTAATGTCCACAGCCCCTCCCTGGTCTACTACTTTGGTCACCCAGTCAAAGAAATCAATTAGAATTATCTAGCATGACCTACCTGCTCTTAACCCATGCTGCCTCGGATCCTGTGCCCTACAGGCTTCTAGGTACTCAACAATTCTTTATTTCTTTCAAAAGTGATTCCATCACTTTCCCTACCACAGAGGTCAAACTGACAGGTCTGTAGTTTCCTGCCCCTGTCTTGGTCCCACTTTTGTGAAGGGGAATCACATCCTCCTTCCTCCAGTCCTCAGGTACTACACCATCCTCCCATGATTTGTTAAAAAGGGTAGTGAGTGGTTTCACTAGTTCTTCCCTTAATTCTTTTAGAATTCTGGAGTGAATTCTGTCAGGCCCCATTGCTTTGTCCACCTTCAGTTTTAGGAGTTCTTTCAGAACCCTTTCTTCTGTGAAAGGACTGGGATTGACCCACTATCCAAAGACTTTCTGTTAATTGGATTAGGCACCTCCCCCCATCCTCTTTTGTGAATATTGAGCAGAAATATTCATTCAGTGTCCCTGCCTTTTCACTGTCCCTCTCTGCCCACCCACCATCCATTCTATTCAGACTCACTATCCCTCCCTTTGTCTTTCTACACTCCCTCATATATCTATAAAAGTTGTATTCCTCTTCTTAACCGAGTTGGCTATCTTTTCCTCAGTTTAGACCTTTGCTGTTCTGACTTCCCTCCCGGCTTCCTTCTGCCTTAACTGGTACAGCTCTCTGTCCTGCTTCTTCTGTGTTTCCTTATACTTCCTGAATGCTATCTTTTTCTCTCTGACCTTCCCCACAACCTCTTTTGAGAATCATTGTGGCTTTTTCTTTCATTTAGATTTGTTTATTTGCTTCACACAAAGGCTTGTTGCTTCTGTGATGGCAGTTTTGATGTTTCCTTATTGTTGATCCACAACTCCTTCTAGCCTATTTGCTAGTGCTTTTCTAAAGCACTCTCCCATCTTGCCAAAGTCAGCCCTCCTGAAGTCCAGTACCCTCACTTTTGTATGGCTTGACTCTGTAGCTGAGTTTATCATGAACCACACTGTTTGGTGGTCACTTGTTCCCAGATGACTACCCACTTCTAGGTCTGAGATCCTCTCACTGTCCCCATTTGAGAGTATGAGGTCTAAGTTTGCTCCCTCGTGAGTGGGTTCCAAAAGTTGCTGTCTGAGGCATGCCACCTGTAGGGCATCGAGAATGGCCCTGCTCTTGAATGTGGCTGCAGCAAAGGTGTTCCAGTTGACATCTGGCATATCCTGGTCTCCCATCAACAGTATCTCCCCTTTCTTTGCCATGCTAAGGATGTCTTCTATCATATCCTTGTCCATTCCCTTCCCTTACATGAGGGTCTGTATACAACCCCTCTGTGTATTGTGGTGTCATTTCCAGTCTCTAAGGTGACCCACAGTGCCTCGTCTCCTTCCTGTTTACTCTTTAGTTCTGTTGCTTTTATCCCTTCTCTTACATAGAGAGCTACTCCTCCCTCTCTTCTCCCCTCCCTGTCTATTTAGTAGGTTGTGTACCCTGGTATGTTAACATCCCAGTCATGGTTCTCTGTGTACCATGTTTCTGTGACTGCCACGATATCCAGGCATCTCTCTTCCACCAAGGCCACCAGTTCAGGGAGCTTGTTGCCCAGATTGCAGGCATTGGTACTCATTACCCTCCATTTCCTGATGGCCTTAACCCTTTTGGCCCCATCCCTTTCCTTATTGCCTTTGTCACTTACTCCATTTACCCCTGCCCTTCTCCCTATTGACATCTCTTTCTTGGTGTTTACCTCACTTACTACCCTGATTTTCTTGGGGGCGGGCAAGGATTTCTCTGCTCCTTTCCAGTGCCTCCCCCTTTGGCTATTTTAAATGCTTGCCAATGAAGCATTTAAACCTATCACCTCAGATCCTGGTTCCAATCCTGGACCGATGAAGATCTTCACACCAGTATAGGCCTGAATCACGCCAGGTGGACCCCCAATCCCCAATGAAGCCAAATCCCTGAGCTCTGCACCAGTTTTTCAACCACTTATTTAATCCCATGGTGTGGCGCACCCTAGCCTCACCTACATCCTAGACAGGCAGCACCTCCAGAATGTTACCGTGCATGCTACTTGTCTAAGGCCGCTTCCCAACTACATAAACTCTTCCTGCACTGCTCTTATCCCTTTCTTAGCCAGGTCATTTGTCCCTAGGTGGACAATGACATCCAGCTCCCTACCCTGTTTAGATGCTCCAGTGATCCTGAGGATTCACTCCTGTTCCTCCAAGCCTTGGCACCAGGCAGGCACCTTACCTCTCTCTCCCCTTCCTCCCCCCAGTTCTACCTTCATAACAATGGAGTCCCTCACCAGGAGTTGTTTCCTTCCCCTGAGGGGTCCCATGCTACTCTCCTGTGGGTCTCCTTTGTGGAGGTTCCCAGCATGTTCCTTGGTTCCCACTGCAGGTGCCTCCATAGAGGAACCACACTTTTCCAGAATGGCATATGAATTGTGGAGAGGTACAACTGGAGGGATGAGCCTCTGTTCCACCACCCTCATCTTCCCTGAGTCCACTATGATCTAACTGCTGCTCTTTCTTGGTAACCTTTGAGGCAAGATGTGAGGAAATATTTCCTCACAAAGAGGGTGGTTGACACCTGGAACATTCTCTCAGCAGAGGTAGTGGGTGCTAAAACAGTGATGGGATTCAAGCATGTGTGGGACAGGCACAAGGGAATGTTGGATTAAGGCAAGGGGGTAGAAGACCAGAGATTGATTAGGGTCTGTGATTGCACTGTAGGTAGGGAATATTGTGCAGACTGGGTGAGCCTAGAGGTCCTTACCTGCAGACATCTATGTTTCTGTGTCTGTCCCAAACTGATCTTGTTTTATAGAATAGATCAATTAATTATCTGGGGTAATCAAGGGGAGAAGGTGGCCCCAGAATCTAGACTACTTAAGTAGGGCTAGACTAGACCTGGCTGAGAATGGGATCAGAGCAGTGCACAGGAGTTTGTGGAGTTGGGGAGGGGCCTTAGACAAGTAGCACGCATGGTAACTTTCTCTGAAGTGCTACCTGTCTATGGCATGGATGAGGTTAGGGTACTCCACTTCATGGCATTCAATGACTGGTTAAAAAACTGGTGCAGAGCTCAGGGATTTTGCTTTATTGGGGACTGGGACTCCACCTGGTGGGATGCAGGCCTATACAGGCACGATGATCTGCATCTGTCCAGGAGGGGAAATAGGATCCTAGGTGATAGGTTTAAATGCTTCATTGACAAGCATTTAAACTAGCCAAGGGGGGGCACTGAAAAGAAGAAGGGAAATGACCTAGCATCCCCCCCAAAATCAGGGTAGTTAGTGAGGTAAACGCCAAGGTAGAGCAGTCGAAAGGGAGAAGGGCAGGGGTAAATGGAGAAAAAGACAAAGGCAGTAAGGACAGGGACAGGGCAAAAAGAAATAAGGCCATAAAAAAATGGAGGGTAATGAGTGCCAATGCCCATAGTCTAGGTAAAAAGCTCCCTAAAATGGTGGCATTGATGGAAGAGGGATGTCTGGATATCATGGCAGTCACAGAAACATGGTACACAAAGAACCATGACTGAGATGTCAATGTACCAGGGTACACAATCTACAAGGAGGGATAGGGAGGGTAGAAGAGGAGGAGGAGGAGGAGAAGTAGCTCTCTATGTAAGGGAAGGGATCAAAGCAACAGAACTAAAGGGTAAATAGAGAGTAGAGGAAGCAGTGTGGGTCACTCTGGAGACTGGAAATGGCACCACAATCCACACAGGTGTTGTATACTGACCCCAGTCTCAGAGGGAGGAGATGGATAAGGAAATGATAGAAGACATCCTTAGGATGGCAGAGAAAGGGGAGATATTGCTGATGGGGGACATGAATATACCAGATGTTAACTGGAGCACCTTTTCTGCAGCCACATCCAAAATCAGGGCCATTCTTGATGCCTTACAGGGGGCATGCCTCAGACAGTTAGTTTTGGAACACACTCAGGAGGGAGCACTCTTAGACCTGGTACTCTCAAATGGAGACAGAGCTAGGATCTCAGATATAGAAGTGGGTAGCCATCTGGGAAAAAGTGACTACCAAACAGTGTGGTTAACGATAAACTTAGCTGCAGAGTCAAGCCATACAAAAATGAAGGTACTGGACTTCAGGAGGACTGATTTTGTCAAAATGGGAGAGTGCCTCAGAAAAGAGCTAGCAAACATGTAAGAAGGTGGGGTGGAGAAACAATGGGGAAACATCAAAACCACCATCACAGAGGCAACAAGTCTTTGTGTGAGGCAAATAAACAAATCAAAATGAAAGAGAAAAACACTATGGTTCTCAAAAGAAGTGGCGGGGATGGTTAGGGAGAAAATGATAGCATTCAGGAAGTATAAGGAAACACAGAAGGAGCAGGACAGAGAACTGTACCAGTTAAAGCAGAAGGAAATGGGGAAGGCAGTCAGAATAGTAAAGACCCAAATCGAGGAAAATATAGTCAACTTATTTAAGAAGGTGGATAAAACCTTTTATAGGTACATTAGTGAGCAAAGAAAGACTAAGGTAGGGGTACAGAGGCTGAATAAAGAAGAGGGTGATTGGGCAGAGAGTAACAGTGAAAAATCAGGGATACTGAAAGAATACTTCTGCTCAGTATTCACAATGGAAGAGCGGGGGAGATACCTAATCCAGTCAATAGAAGCACTCTGGATAGGGGGGTTGATATTAGTACTTTCATAGAAGAAAGTGTTCTGAAAGAACTCCTAAAACTGAAGGTGGATAAAGGAATGAGGCCTGATGGGATTCACTCCAGAATTCTTAAAGAACTAAGGAAAGATCAAGTAACACCACTGATTACCATTTTTAATAAATCATGGGAGGATTCTGTGGTACCTGAGGACTGGAGGAGGGCAGATGTGATTCCCCTACACAAAAGTGGGAGCAAGACAGAAGCAGGAAATGACAAACCTGTCAGTTTGACCTCAGTATTAGGAAAAATGATGGAATCACATCCGGAGGAAAGAATTGTTGAGTACCTAGAGGTCAGTGGGGCACAGCACACGAGGCAGCATGGATTCACAGCAGGAAGGTCATGTCAGACAAATCTAATTGATTTCTTTGACTGGGTTACCCAAGTAGTAGACCAGGGAGGGGTTGTGAACATGGCCTACCTAGACTTTAGCAAGACATTTGACACAGTCCCACACAAATGATTAATAAACAAATTAGCCAGCCTGTGAGTGCATCCCAAGGTGGTATCCTGGGTAAAACATTGACTGGACAACAGGACACAGAGGGTAATAGTAAATGGAGTCCACAGTGAAGAAAGGAGGGTTACTCGTGGGGTACTGCAGGGTTCAGTACTGGGGCTGGTCTTTTTTAATGTCTTTATAAGTGACATTGCAGAGGGACTGGAAGGAAAAGCATGTCTCTTTGCAGATGACACAAAGATCTGCCACAGGGTTGATATGAAGGTGGGGTGGAATGGATGAAAAGGGTCTTGACAAGGTTGGAGGAATTATCAAATGAATAGCAGCTTAGATTCAATGCAAAGAAGTGCAAAGTAATGCACCTGGGAAATAAAAACCTGGGGAAGAGTACACAATGGGGATGAGATACTGACAACAACAAAAATAGAAAGGGACCTGGGGGTAGTCATAGCAGATGACCTAAAGGTGGGCAAACAATGTGAGAAAGCAGTAAGAAGGGCTGGGGGGATTCTGGGATGCATAGGGAGAGGCATCACCAGTAGAAGACAGGAAGTTGTTGTCCCTCTGTACAGAAAGTTGGTAAGACCCCATCTGGAGTACTGTGTTCAGTTCTGGAGACCCTATCTCTGCAAAAACATAGACAGGGTGGAGGCTGTCCAGAGGAGGGCAACCAAAATGGTGCAGGGTCTTCACCAGAAGACATATGAAGAAAGACTAAAATAGCTTAAGATGTATAGCCTCAAGGAAAGGGGGAGAGGGGGGACATGATAGAAACTTTCAAATACCTCAAGGGAATCATCAAAGTCCAAGAGAGAGACATCTTTCAGAAAAAGAGATGTGCAAGAACAAGGGTGCACAATTTGAAGTTAGAGGGGGGGACAGCTCAGCGATAATGTGAGGAAGCATTTCTTCACAGAGAGGGTTGTAGATGCATGGAACAACCTTCCTGAGGGGGGTCATAGAGTCAAAAATAATGAGGGAATTCAAGAATGCATGGGACAGACATAAGGCAATTCTAGTGGGGGGTAGGAGAAAGTAGACTGTTGGTTTACTAGGATCTGCAGCTTATACATTAGGTAGGGAAATGGGCAGACTAGATGGGACAAGCAGTCCTTATCTGCCATCAGATTCTATGTTTCTATGTAGGGCATGTCGGTTATAGATGTCTAGCAACTCCGAGGAGAAATACCCCATTGCCTCCTCAGGGTTGAGGGCTGACAGAACAGGGGCTCAGTTGGCTGCAAATAGAACCTGTTTGAATCTATCATGGGCCTGGCAGAAGGATTTGAAGGATCTCATAAATGTTAACCGGGGGGGGAGGGCATTGTGGTTTTTATTGCCCACACACAGTAAGTCATACAATGATAACTGAAGATATCTGTCAAGCTGCCAGAGGTTAGGATTCATTGAATGAGACACCAGCACCAAGTCTATTGTGCTGTGGTTGGTGGATTTGTGGTTACAGTTTGTATGTGAGGAGATTAATTGCTGCAAGTTCAGGGCTTTGATTTTGAAATGAAGGATGAGCTTCTTGCTGGTTTACCATTGAAGGTTGAAGTAACCCAGCGCAATGTGCACTTTTGGGGAGGAGCTACAATACCATGTGAATTGTATCCATGACCACATTAGAGGGGATATCTGAGGAGCACTAGACCCTTGTTAACTGCATTTGGATGGAGTGTTGGGTGTAAAGACCTTCAATATGAGTCCATATGACTTTGGGGTGGTTTCTTGGTTTATAATGGATAAGCTATGGGAGCATCCCAGAGTAAATGAGAACACCTCCTATTCACTTAAAGTGGTCTTGCCCATGAGACATAAATCCTAAATGTCTATGGTAGATGAACGGATGTGGGCTGAGAGCCGGGTTTTTGTCAAAATTAGGAAGACAGTTTGGTTCAGGATTACCCAGGTTCTGACTAGGTCAGTTTTTGGGAAGAGGCTACTGATATCGACATGGTAAATTCTGAGGTTCTTGTGTAGGAGGAAGAGGCCTCCATTTGGTATGTTGGACAAATCCAGATTGGACTCCATATCACTGTCCCATATGAGCACCAGAAATTAGGAGAGGCTAGCTGCACTGTAACAGTGCTTTCCTGGGGTGTTGTTAGGTAGTGGGAGAGAGTGTGGTGTGTAGCATGATTGATCTCAGAGACCCTGGACAGCATAGTGGAGGGGGGTGAAGCCCATGATATGATCTTGGAGTTATACTTTGCAGAGGAGAGGCCAGAACTGTAATGTAGGTAGAAGAACCTTGGCCACATAGACTTTGACTTTGATGGCAGATAAGGACCACTTGGCCCACCCAGTTTGCCCATTTCCCTACCTACTGGATAAGCTGCAGATTTTAGTTAACCAGCAGCCTACTTCCTACCACCCCCCACTATAATTGCCTTATGTCTGTCCAATGCATGTTTGAATTCCTCCACTGTTTTAGACCCCACAGCCTCTCCAGGAAGGTGGTTCCATGCATCCACCACTCTCTCCATGAAAATAAATTCCTCACATTACCCCTGAACCATCCCCCCTCTATCTTTAAATTGTGCCCCCTTGTTCTTATACATCTCTTTTTCTGAAAGATGCTACCCTCCTGGACTTTGTTGATTCTCTTGAGGTACTTGAACATTTCTATCATGTCCCCTGTCCCTCCTTTCATCAAGGGTATACATATTAAGCTCTCTCAGTCTCTCTTCATATGGTTTCTGATGCAGACCCTGCACCATTTTAGTTGCCCTCCTCTCGACTGCTTCCATCCTGTCTATGTCCTTGCATTGATGAGGTCTCCAAAACTGCACACAGTACTCAGATGGGGTCTCACCAACTGTCTGTACAGAGGGATAACTACTTCCTTTTTCTACTTGTGATGCCCTTCCTGCCATCCCAGTATCCCTGGCTCTCCTTACTGACTTCTCACATTGCTTACCTACCTTTAGATCATCTGATATGACTACTCCCAGGTCCCTTTCCATTTTTATTGTTGTTAGTACCTCCCCTGCTATTGTGTACTCTTCTCCTGGGTTTTTGTTTCCCAGGTGCATTACTTTGCACTTCTTTGCGTTGAATCTAAGTTGCCATATGTCTGACCATTCCTCCAACCTTGCCAAGTCCCTTCTCATCCTTTCTACCCTCCCCTTGTGTATCAACTCTGTTACAGATCTTTGTGTCATCTGCAAAGAGTCATGCCTTTCCCTCCAGACCCTCTGCAATGTCACCTATAAAGATGTTAAAGAGGATTTGACCCAGTACTGAGCCCTGAGGTACTCCACTAGTGACTCCCCTTTCTTCAGAATGTGTTTCATTCACTATTACCTTCTGTGTCCTGTTGTACAGCCAGTTTTCTACCCAGGCTACCATCCTGGGACCCACTCCCAGGCTGACTAACTTGATTATCAATCTTTTGTGCGGGACTGTATCAAATGCCTTGCTAAAGTCTAGGTAGGCCATGTCCACAGCCCCTCCCTGGTCTATTACTTTGTCATCCAGTCAAAGAAATCTATTAGATTCATCTGACATGACCTCTCTTCTGTAAATCCATGCTGCTTTTGGTCCTGTGCCCCTCTGGCCTATAGGTACTCAACAATTCTTTCTTTCAGAAGTGATTCCATCATTTTCCCTACCACTGAGGTCAAACTTACAGGTCTGTAGTTTTCTGCTTCTGCCTTGCTCCTACTTTTTTGAAGAGGAATCACATCTGCCCTCCTACAGTACTCAGGTACCACCCCATCCTCCCATGATTTGTTAAAAAGTGTGATCAGTGGTGTCACTAGGTCCTCCCTTAGTTATTTTAGGATTCTGGGGTGAATCCTGTCAGGACCCTTTGCTTTGTCCACCTTGAGTTTTAGGAGTTCTTTCAGGACTATTTCTTCTGTAAATGGACTGGTGTCAACACCCCTACCCAGAGTGCTTCTATTGTCTGGTTTAGGTAACTCCTCCTCATCTTCTTTTGTGAATACTGAGCAAAAGTATTCATTCAGTAACTCTGCCTTTTCACTGTCTCCCTCTGCCCACCTCCCCTCTCCCTTATTAATCTTCACTATTCCTCCCTTAACTTTTCTAAGCTCCCTAATGTACCTCTAAAAGACCTGAAATGGCTATTTTTTCCTTGGTTTGGGCTTTTGCTATTCTGACTGCCTTCCCCACTTCTTTCTGCTTTAATTGATACAGTTCCCTGTCTTGCTCCTTCTGTGATTCCTTATACTTTTTGAATGCAGCCTTTTTCTCCTTAACCTTCCCTGCCACCTCTTTTGAGAACCATAGTGGTTTTTTACCCCGCTTTGTTTTCTTTATCTGTTTCACACAAAGGCTTGTTGCCTCTATGATGGCAGTTTTGATTTTTCTCCATTGTTCTTCCTCCCCTCCTTTTTGGCCATTTGCTAGTGTATTCCTCAGGTATTCACCCATTTTGCCAAAGTCAGCCCTTCTAAAGTCCAGTATGCTTGTTTTGTATGGCTCATCTCCATGGTTGTGCTTATTGTGAAGCACACTGTGCAGTGGTCGCTTGTTCCCAGATGTCTACTGACTTCTAAATTTGTGATCCTCTCTCCTTTTGAGAGTACCAGGTCTAGTATTGCTCCCTCCTGAGTGGGTTTCAACACTAGCTGTCAAAGGCCTGCCCCCTGCAGGACATCGAGAATGACCCTGCTCTTGGATGTGGCTGCAGTACATGTCATCCAGTTAACATCTGGTATATTCAGGTCTTCCATCAACAGTATCTCCCCTTTTTCAGCCATTTTGAGAATGTCCTCTATCATTTTCTTGTCCATTTCCTCCCCTTGAGATGGGGGTCTGTATACAACCTCTGTGCAGATTGTGATACCATTCCCTGTTTCCAAGGTGACCCAGAGTGCCTCTTGTCCTCCCCCTTTACTTTTTAGTTCTGTAGCTTTGCTCCCTTCCCTTATGTATAGAGCTACTCCACCTCCACTTTTCCCCTCCCTGTCCCTTCTGTAGACTGTGAACCCCGGTATGTTGACATCCCAGTCATGGTTCTCCATGTACCATGTTCCCATGACTGCCACAATATCCAATTGTTCATCTTCCATCAAAGCTACTAGCTCAGGAATTGTGTTTCCCAGACTACGGGCATTGGTACTCAGTGCCCTCCATTTAATGCTGGCTTTATCCTTTTTTCCCCATCCCTGCTCTTTTTTCCCTTGTCTGTTTTTCCATTTACCCCTGTCCTGCCCTCTGTTGAGCAATGTACCTCAGTGTTTACCTTACTACCTGTCATGTTTTGTGGGGGGAGGCTTGAAATGTCCTGCCTCTTATTAGCACCACCCCCCATGGCTAGTTTAAAAGCTTGCCAAGGAAGCATTTAAACCTGTCACTTAGAATCTTGGTTCCCTTTGTGGACAGATGCTGACCATCATGCCAGTATAGACCTTCATCTCTCCAGGTGTACCACCAGTGTCCAATGAAGCCAAAGCCCTGTGCTCTGCACCAGTTTTGCAACCATTCATTAAACTGCATGGTGTGTAGTACCCTAGCCTCACCTCTGCCATGGACTGGCAGCACCTCTGAGAAGGTAACCATGCTTGCTACCTGTCTGAGGCCCCTCCCCAGCTCCACAATTTCATCCTGCACTGCACTGATCCCATGTCTAGCTAGGTCATCTGTCCCAAGGTGGACAATGATATCTAGTTCCCTCTCCTGTGATGCTGCTTCTGCAATCCTGAGGATTCGCTTCTTGTCCCTCCAAGCCATGGCAGCAGGCAGGCACCTTACATCCCTCTCCTCTCCCTTCCCCAGGTCTACCTCTCTAACAATGGAGTCCCCTATCAGAAGCCACTGGAGGAGAAGACCTATGGCTGGTGACCAAAGGGGTTCTGGGAGTCGGGACTGCTGAAACCTAATGCAACATGGTCCAGGAGGAGCCTTGGGTAGTATTTACTGGCACAGCACAGGTTAGCAGATAATTTCTAACTAGACAAACATTGACTATTAATCATTTGTCAGACTAAAGTAATAAGCATACTGTAGTACAGCTGGTAACCAGCAAAGTCAGCATCAGTCTGATATATGCTAAGCAACAACATAAACACAGAGGTGTTAAAGGCAAGAGCATATAATGTTGGCAGAGTGATCATGGCTGAGCAGTAGTTTGAGTTTGTGGCTGTATCATTAAATACTCAGCAACTCAGTACATAACCCTACATTCCTAGTTTGTTTTCATAAGGCAGCATTTTTTAAAACTTATTTTATTCATTTGGCATATGTAATAAACAGTACAATATCCAGCAAACAGATACATCATTAGACAATTAATACACACAACATCCTTAGAAATAGTGGCATTGGTTAAAAACCCTGAAAACAATAATAGTGCAGCACATAATGCAAGCAAAATGCTGAAAGGCATATGATCGGTGAATACATTGACTGGCACACAATGTCAATTGGATCATGGCAACTCTGGGGCAGGTGCCAGGGCTGTTCTCACATGGGGCCAGGTCACTTTCCCTCCCTGCCAACCCTCCACAAGCCCTGAGCTGATCAGCTGCCTGTCATTGTAAAAAGGCATCCCCACTGGGTGCTACATCACCATCCTGCTATTCTGCCATCTCCCCAATGCCCCCTTCAGCACCCCATGCTCCTTCTGCTCCAAGCCCCCTCCTAGCATGCATAGTCAGCCCACCACCTTTGAGACCCCTCTAGTGTTGTACCTGGGTGGGGATGGATCCATGCATCAATCCCTGAAGGTAATCCAAATGTTTGGTGCAAGCCTGTGGCTGCGGAAATTCCTAGGCTTTTGGTGTAGTGATCCCCTCCATTTTATAAAACTGGACACAGGGTCCCTGATGCACCTGGAGTTTTACACTGGTCTAGAGTGACACAACTTGTGTCGCTCTACGGGCTGTTTTAAAATTGGCCCAAAGCTGTTGATTCCCCTGTTGTGAAACACATTTTGCAGGAACCACATACAGGGGCCTCCCTTTGCTTCTGTGGCCTGGAGGCAGTCATCCCTCAAGAAAGTGGTGGGTATTTCAACAAACTAGTGGAAAAACACTGAAATGAGATGGATCTTTGAACTACAAGCACTAAACAGAAACATTGGTATAAACAAGGACACAAACTAGTCTCCCTGCTGGTAGTCCTTAGTGAACCTGTTCTCATCACATTGACCCAAAACAGAAGTGCTGGGACAACTGACAAATGGCCTTATTTTTTCTAACCCACAAATGCTTTTCCTCCATCTGAACATTATTCTCAAGTCCTTCTTTTCCCCAGCCCACCACACCACACCATTTTTTAACCCACTATAGAAATTCCTCCTATCTCACCTTTTATTTTATCCTGTTTTATTATATTTGATTTTCTTGAAACTACTTCATAGCTTCCTAATATACAGGAACCTCCAATATACTAAGTCTGTATTCATTCTTATCTGTTATTATAGTATGTACAGTACTTAGAAATAAGCTATGCTGACTCTGCAGAACCATGGTTGTTCTTCTCTTCCCTCTGTATATCTTTAGGGAAGAACCCCATATATAAGAATCTCAATGCTGATAAATAGTATGCATATAGCATAAATATGTATAAATACACATTTTAGTGAGTGCAACATCACAAGCACTCCCTACCTGATGAGGCGCACACACCCAATGCCTGTCATTATTGTGGTGACGTCAGCAGCATTGGGCCCAGTGGTGAGCATAAATCGAAGTGACCATCTTGGTTACATTGCTGCACTCTTGGAAATCTATTATTGCTACAGAAAATTAGTACTTTGAATCCCTGCTCGCTTGCTGTCTTGAAACACTCACTAATATTATGAACAGGCAAAGAAGCCTTGTTCTAAGTGCTTCTCCACTTTTCATTCAGGCTTGTGATTTGAAAAGACATGCTTGTGAGAACATGAACCAGCATTCAGCCAAGTAGTCTTGGAGCGTATCACAGGTATGGGTTGGCAGTAGCAACCTCTCCTGTTGTTTGGATAGTCTGCCCTGCACTTGGTGTTTTTGGAGATTGGGATTGCCCACCATGGTCGGACTTGTTATGTAAAAACACTTGAATATATATTTCTGAAGCTGTGCTGATTATTAATATTTTCTGACTCTATTGTAGATAATTACAATTCTGTGACTCTATTGAAAGAATGAGTCACTACTAGACAGAAGGTCTATGTTGTTGAAAGCTAGATGATGTGCTTCATATATTACATAGCTTCAAAAATAATGCCCCTGAATTTTTTTGTGTAATCAAATAACCTGTGATTTATGTTTCTTGTTTATATTTTTAGTTGTGTACATGGACATCAGAAGAAACCATGATTTGTTGGTGAAATATTGGGAGTAATCATAATAAATAAATGTTGAAAGTAATACGATGAATTTGTTTGAATTTATTCTGAGACCACACACCCCCACATGTGCATTGTTTCAGTTGATAACCCTGATTGGATGGGCACAGAACAAACTGTGTGTACTAAGCAATAATTTCTGACTGCACATGAAACCTAATTTCAAACTATAGGTACTGTACAATTGATGTAGCAATTTAAAAATGGCATGACCTGTGCTCACAATTGGGTCAACAGCTATCAGAACAGAAAAACTTGTGAAAAAGTTGGACAACACAAAGGTGGCATAAAAGATTCTAAAATCATCTGTTGAACTAATCTTGGCTAAAACTGCAACACATACAGCATTGTAAGAAATGAATACTAGAGACACTGCAGCAGTTCAAAGATGGAGACTCTTGAAAAATGTACTCAGATATACATATTTACAGTTTGTAGGACAGAGATTCTGATCAATATTTTTTCATGATGCTAGAGATCTATCTATGCTTGGTTATTTCCACAAGACAAGCTCCCTTATGTCATCAAGGCATGTAATGTACTTAATTAAAGTTGAGATTTAACTGAAACTCAAGCAAATCAAAGTTAGAAAATTAAAGCCACACAGGGCAAAGCAGAATGTTTCACTCTTAACTCATTCACTCCACATGAGCTCTTTGAGAGTTCCACCGCTTGTCTCCTGTATACTCTTAACACTGCATCCTGGGCCTTTATAAGCAAAATCAATCCATAATCGGCATGCCACAAACAAATGTGAATACCTCATGAACCATAAGTGCTACACGCAAAGTGTGAGTGGCAAAGTTGTTCAACACAAAATTACATTTCCAATGGTGCTATGCAATTAAAAATAAGCATTTTTTCCTGTACTAGTCAAAATAACTATTTTTTCACAAAAAAAGGCAACATAATTCATTTTTGGTTGGGAAATATGTAACATATCAACACCAAATTAAGCATCCATACATTAGATGTAGGTGCAATAGCACATTTGGACTAAAAAGCTGTTTTTCTAGTATGAGAAATGCATGTTTCCCTGTTTTATTCAAGGTGCTTATTTGAGGCTTGATGGCCGAAATGTCTGCCATATACACCATGCCATAAACAAATGTGAATAACTCCCAAAGTATATGTGATACACACGAAATATCAGTGGCAAAGTTGTTCAACTCAAAATTACCTTTCTAATGGTGCTATACAGTCAATTCTAATCATTTCTGACTGGCAAGTAATATTAAAACAAATGAGTATTGACTCCAGACATCGCAAGGGCAAACAGGAAGTCTGTAGCTGACTGCTGTTTTCGTTCTGGGACACATTGCAGTACATTTGCTGCCACCTACAGGCATGTTCTAGGAGGCAATGAGTTAATACAAACAATGAATGAGCTAACTGAAGTCATGGCAGTACATGGCACTGTCTGCCATGTCCAAGATGGCCACTGGAGTTCACTACACATACACGAGTTGTTGCACTTGTGCACTGGTCTCCGGAGGCCATCTTGGACACAGCAGACTGTGCTGTGTACCACCAGGCAAAATAGTGCACCCACAGGGGGACTGGGGAGAGAGTCCACTGTTTTGGAGTTGCGGAATTATCATTCCAAAACTTCAAAATGGAAACTTTCCCTGGTGTCAGTCTGGTAGTTTGTTTTTAGAGCTACTGCCAGACAGCTTCAGGCTCTGTCCAACTGCAGCCATACAAAAACAGGTAAAAAAAACATCTAGGTGCAGAAATAAGAACAATACTATGTTGGTTGTTTCTTTTGTATTTTGTTTGTTTTCTGCTGCTACCCTATCTCCTGTGGCCATATCTTTGTCTCTTTCTGGTTCTTTTCAGACCCGTCTCCTTGTTTGGGTTCTTCTCTGGTAGCTTCTAATTTTGAATTGTCTCTCTGTTGGCTTCCCCTCTGCCACTTGCATCTGCCTCTCCTTCTCCCTCTGTCTGTTTTTTAGGCTTCTCCCTCTCAGTTTTCTGTTCTCTAACAAACAAGGGTCTTTCACATTTTGGTCTGTTTAGTTGTTTTCATAGTCTTCCAGACTTTTGATGATTTTCTGCAAGAACTCGGTTAAGTCTTTCAAGTCTGGTTCCCCTTATTATATTGCACATGTATCACCTTCATTTCCCCACTTACATTTGCTATCTCAATATGTAAGTGTTTCTAACAAAAGAAACATGAAACCTAGCAAGCACTTGTTTTGAACACCATGCCATTTTTGTCCCTAGGTCTATAGTTGAAAAATCTAAATTTGGTTCAGTTGCTATTCTGAGACACCCTAGGAATGCATTTCTGCTTAATTGGCTAAAGTGACAAGATGCCACTCCAGGCATTGATCTCTCAAGTACACTAGACACTAAGGAGCTTGCTAGCAAGCTTCTGTTTAAGAAATACCCTGTGAAAAGGGAGAATGATGGGTCAATGAGTCAAGTAACAATTTGAAGGCATGAATGGCCATCAGTCATGCTAACTTTATCTAAAACTTTAATGAGAACATGACAAATATAGATAATTTTTTGAATGTGATACAAATAGAAGTACTGGACACAAGATCCTTGCCCCTGAAGAAGCAGAAGATGGGTGAAACATTGGGCACACCAGGGGATCATTCTGTTCATTGAAAAAAAAGAAAACAAAACTTCAAATTTTAGAAAACAAGGAGGTGTGGTTGCTTGGCTCAAATACTTTGCCTCCTGATTGACATTGTCCATATTACCAGCTTTGAATAAGAAAACAGAAATACTTGTTAAGAAAAGAGTGCCCACTCTACACTAGTCTGCTTCTCTAAAGTGACAAGATACCACTCCAGGCATTGATCTGTCTGTTTTAGAGATTTCTACTTATAGTACTGATCAAGATTTTTGTGCTGAGGTCTACCCCTAGATGTTAGTTTTCTCACTGCACCACCTGCCCAGGAAAGAAGACATTATTTTGTATCTCTTTTTCACAAAAAAAGTCATACAGGGCCTAATGTGCAATATGTGGTACACCACTGAATATGTACTCCCTGGAGGAGAGGAGGGAGAGAGGGGATATGATAGAGACATACAAGTACCTTACAGGGAGGAACAGGGTGCAGGAATACACTATTTTTAAGTGAAAAAGATGTTCCAGGACTAGAGGGCATGGGATGAAGTTGGAGGGAGGATGATTCAGAGGAAACATGAGGAAGAATTTCTTCACAGAATGGGTGGTGGACGAGTGGAACACCCTGCCAGAGGAAGTGGTGGGGGCTGAATCAATCACGGGATTTAAGAATGCATGGGATAGACATAAAGGAATTCTGGAGGTCAGGGGTAAGGGGCAACAGGCTTCTAGTAAAACATAAACTGAACTTACAAGCTCAAATGGGCAGACTGGGTGGGCCATAGGCCCTTATCTGCTGACACTGTCTACGTATCTATGTATCTATGTATCTATGTACCAAACAATTTCGCAAATGTACCAGTTTTTGCTCAGAAATGCATACAAATGACACATTTCAAATTCAAATAGTGCTTACATGTGTGCTTATTATATCTCAGCAGGCATTTTTGGAAATGCATATAAAATACAGCTGAGAAGCTCAAAGATTGCTCACAGCTTATGTTTATTAGAAATGATGCCTCCATTTTGGAGTCTTTGTTATGAACATTCACTGCAACAGCCAAATGAGCCTAGAAGTGCACCAAATCACCCAAAAACCTTTTTTCTCAAATTGAGCATGATTTTGAGCCGTCACTGAGAACACTGGGACTGGTTGCAAACACATTTTGTACACAATATTTGAAACCCCATTGCAGTTGTTTTTACATCAGTCAAAATAATGCATTGATTTCAATTGAGAAAACTCCCCATGGTATGCTTCTGTTTCTCTGAACTATATTTATTTTCTCAATCATCTTTAACACCTGTAGGCACCCAAATCCAACTAATGACAGTGTAGCAATATCTCTCACTGACCACATTTTGGCTTCCATGAAAGACCACTGTTGAAATGGTTCTTTCCCTTGACTGATCTTTTAAGCCATGTTCAGTACATTATGACAGTAACATATTTTTTATTTATTAGTTCAACTTTGGCAAATAAAACAGGTGATGCCTTAATGGAAGTGAGCAGTTGTGTTACTAGCAAATACATCTGTAACACAAATACACATTTTCCTTATCTGACCGTCAACTGCAGAACTGTCCATACTAGTACCTCTAATGGTCCCCCCAAATGTTGTTTTAGCCATGTGCTATACAACATAATTTTTGTATTTGTTTAAATTATGTAAATAAAACAGGTGATGCTCTTGTATAAATGAGAAGCAATTTAGTTGTGGTGCTAGTAAATTAAATACTCAAAGACATGTTTTCTGTCCACTGATCTTTAGCTGCTGAAGCCTCCATACACAGACACATACAGAAGAGTGAACAACCTTTTAGTTTTGCTGCTTTTACCTTTGCTTGTTGTTTAGCTGCTACACCCTCCCCCCCCCATACACACACACACTTTTATGACATGTCCAAGTACTAGCCTTTTGGTGCTTTTACACTGACCTCAACCTCATCTTTAGGTGTTGATGCCCTCTTCCCATTTTTAGCTGCTGATTCCACCTCCCAATCACAAATCAAATGCCATGTAAAAATATCACATTTACTTTGAGCAGAGTAGCCTTTTTGGTTGGTGATGATAGTGGAAAGTGAAAGTAAGTCTGAACTTAAATGTGATTGTAAATGCCAAAGTGGATGCTAAAGATGGTCAGTGTATCTAATGTAAGCACATGAACTGATGCATTGAAATCAAATACTTAAGCTCAGCCAGTCAGAGACAAAGGGAAAAAGGGTCACAATACTACCCTCATATAACATTGTGAAACTGTGGCAAACCAAAACCAGACTGTAACTTCATATTGATGCATGTCTGGGGCAAAATTGGAACCCAGTTTAAAGTGCATCATATCGGGGGATGTGGCCACCAATGAACTTTAAGGAGTAGACCTCACCTGCACTGTCTCTGCTTGCATGAAAGTAAGCATAGAATGTAAGAAATAAAGATAAAATAATTAAGATAAGCAGACAGCAAAAATGGTATTCTAGCAGTGGTAATCAAGTCACTTTGGGACCCCCTATAAAAAGAGACCATATGTTGTGAACATTTTGCAAGCATAATAAAACAAATGCCTGAAATTGAATTTAAAGAGCTTGGATTTGATTCTAAATTATCAGTGCAAGTTGTACCAGTGATAGCTTGTTCCAATCTCTGGTGCACCAGGGATCCTGCACCCAGTTCAGATATGGCAGGAGTCCTAGCACCAAGGTCCCACAGCTTGCATCAAGCACACACGTGGCAAAGGAAGACACACAGAGGAGGAATAGAGCAAGCTGTGGTAGACATGCAGCACTGACAGCACCAGCAGACATGTTGCCCACAGGGTGGGCCTGACAGCTGCTGCAGTTGTCCAGCCCCACCATTGGCACCAATGCAGTTTTTCAGCACTAGGACCCCTGTCTGACATGCCCAAGGTACATCCCTGCCCCTCCAGCAAGGTGGGCAGGACACTACCTATGCCTTACATGTGCCCGTGCCATGATGAAGGGCACACCCCCAACAGAATGCCATGGTACCAGCAATGCAGCTGGCCCATGGTCCTTGCCAACAGTCCACCATCATCAGTGCCAGTCGACAGTACTGCCACTGTTGCAATCTTTGGGGCGGTCTGCAGGTGGAACACATTTTGGTGCAAAAAGACTTTAGACCAGCTCAAGGCTGCTGTAACTCTGGGCTGGTACCATGAACATAAGAGCCATTATGGAATTCCACCATAGAGGATATGGCAGCCATCAACTGGCACAACACCCCTTAGTGCCATGGCACTGCCTTTTGCATGCCACAAGCCAGGCACAAGGGTGTCTGGCACAGTGGGTACCCTCAGTGCTGGAAGCTCCTTTTGAGAATTGAGAAGGATGCAAGTTGTGGCACGGTGACCTGCTTACATCATGTTTTTTTGATGCAAGCACCTTGCAGAGTTCCTGGCCCTTTGAAAACGGAGCCCTGTATGTCCATAAAGTGGTGTGCTACAACTACCAGTCAAGCAAACAGAATGAAACTATAAAACAGGGACATTACACATAAAGCTGATTTTGTTTTTGCTATTTGTGCAATGTCTTTTCCTATGTCACAAACTAGAGGGCTTTTTAGGAGGGCTTAGTTATGTTTAGGAGATCACAGCAGAAAAAAAGACACATGAGACACTGATCTTTTTTTTCTTTATTTCTTTATAAAGTGTACAGCAGAATTAGGATGACATGTCAAGAATTTGTTAAATGTAAGACAGCCTAGGGTGCATTACTTGGCAGTATCTAGTATTCTTTCCAGTACTGTAAACCCTAATGCCATATTTTGGTACTTTTGAGGCACTAAGCTGAACCCTAACTGGTGCAGTAACAACAACTTTTTGCAAACAATATGCTGTATATATATTTTCATTGCAAAAAAATTGTTGTCACACTACTTAGGGTTGAAGTGACAAAAGTTGGGAAATGTGGCATTAGGGTGTCCAACCCTAACACCCCACCACTACTGTGCAGGCAGTAACAGGCATGGGGTGTGCCTTGGGGTAGTCAATCCTAAAGCTCACCCGATTCCATGAGTAAGTAAGCTAGGATGGGTACAGTGTATGAGAATGGAGTGAGCATTAGGGTTGATAAAGTTTTTTGCAATTAATTTCTTTACATTTTGAGATGGTATAATTGCATTTTCATTTGCCTGCACTCACATTCATCCAACATTTTTGAGATAGTGTAATTGTACCCTTATTGTATCCTTATTTGCCTATGTCTTCAGCTAGTGGAGAAGGAGAAGGAGGCTTTAGCTGGTGACTTTGTGTAAGTGGATGTCAAATATTTTCTTAGCTGCCATTTCTATGTGTTTGAAATTGTATTTGAGTGCTGTTCTTAACTACCATTTATTGTGCTTATAAATTTAGTTTGGGCAGAATCGAGGGATTCTAGCAGACAAGTTGGTGATTGTGTGTCTAAAAGTTGCTGTCTGGCCTGTAAGTGCAGGCATCATATTACAGGGATTAGTGCAGTTTGAATTTGATGTGTAACTGCCATCTCAGTTAGTCTTCAGTTAGTGGAGAGGGAGAAGGAGGCTTTAGCTGGTGACTGGGTGTGTAAGTGGATTTGAAATATTTTCTTAGATGCCATTTCTGTGTGTTTGAAACTGTATTTGAGGGCTGTTCTTAACAGCCATTTATTGTGCTTTTAAATTTAGTTTGGGCAGGACTGAGGGATTCTAGCAGACAAGTTGGGGATTGTGTGAGGTGTCACTGCCAGAGGACTCCTTGGCTGATTGTTTTTGACACAGCCTGTGGTGTAGTCCCACACTCCCACCCCACAACCCACTAGCCCTACATTTATTGCATGAGTCTCATAAGGCCTTACAACATCCTGCATCCATACAGGAAGAACAAAAGAGAGGACACATAACAAAACACAACAGAAATAAAACATACATTTAGGGGATATCAAATAGCCATCTTAAGTAAGCAGTTGATTGAGGAGGGATTAGACATGATGGGAGTGGTGCAGTGCAGTGATTGTGGAGCAGCGGCCTTCAGAGAGACATTCTGGAGGCTGTGATGCTACCCTATCTGCAGACACCTCTCTGGGATGAGGGAGAAGGTTGCCTGTCTCTGAGCAGAGCTGGGCAAGCTGAAGACGGCATCCACCCCCACCCAGAGACCACCGTGTCCACAACCTTTACCTCAAAGGATGCCAATGATGAGGAGAAATTGGACTACAGTAGGCTCAGGGAGGGTGAGGAAGGGGGGTTGAAAGCACATCCCCCAACTGGTCCCACTTACTAACTCCTACACTGTTTTGGAGGAACAGGAAAGCCCCACTCAGGAACCTGGGGCTGCATCTAGGGTGGATGGGAGGGTCCTCCAGGATGGAGTCCTAGGGAAAGGAAGCAGGGAAACCCAAAGGATTGGAGATGGAAGCTTCTCCTAGTAGGGGACTCTGTTGTCCAGGGAGTGGAGTTAGGGTCACATAGCAGAGGAGAGAGGGAGGTCAAGTGCCTCCCAGGAAGCACTGCATGGAGGGATGGGAAGCGGATCCTTAGAATCGCTACAGCAATAGCAAGAAGAGAGCAGCTGGATGTCATTGTCCACCTGGGGACCAATGACCTGGCCAGGAGATGGGTGGAGTTAGCCAGAGTCCAGGATTATTTCAGGAAGCTAGGGGAATCCTGAAACAGATAGCATGCTCTGTCTCATTCTCAGAGGTGCTATCTGTCCAGGGCACAGGGGAAGCTAGGGCACTCCATATCTGTACCTTCAACCCCTGGTTGGAGGATTGGTGTGGAGGGGAGAGTTTTGGCTTCATAAGGGGCTGGCGCCTGACCTGGGCAGATGCAAGCTTATATAAGGATGACAGCCTGGATCTATCCAAGAAGGGGACCTTGGTCCTTTGTGAGAAGTTTAAATGCTTCAGCTGTGAGCATTTAAACTGGCCAAGGGGGAAAATTCAGAGGTTTAGGAACACTCCCCCATAAGAACATGCAGGAACATGAGTCGACTATAGGAACAGCAAAAATAGGCAGGGAGGGGCAGTCAGGTGAAAAATGTATAAAGAGTAATAAAGAGCAGCAGGAGCACATAGGAAAAGAAAGTGGGGCAGGGGAAGATGCTGGATAGGGAGAACAAGAGCAGAGGGAGGGCAGACTTTAAAACATGGAAGGTCATGCTAACAAATGCCTGTAGCCTGGGAAATAAGGTTCCAGACCTAGAGGTCTTGTTGGCAGATGAAGACCTTGACATAGCAGTGATAACAGAGACATGGTACTCTGCAGATCATGGTAGGGCAGTCAATGTAGCAGGCTATACATTGTTCAGGAGGTACAGGGAGGGTAAAAAGGGTGGGGGAATGGCCCTGTACATCAGAGATAGTATAAAGGCTACAGAAGTTCAGGGAAGATGGGGAGGCTGAGGTAATGTGGGTCATCCTGGAGTCAGAGAATGGAACAGTGATACACACTGGAATGATCTACAGATGTCCAGCACAGAGGGAGGAAGTAGACAGAGAACTAGTGGAGAACATACACAACATAGCAACTAAGGGCAAAATCCTGCTACTGGAGGATTTCAATATGCCAGACATGGATTGGGCCACCCAGATGGCTGTTTCATCCAGAAGCACAGTCATCCTAGAATCCCTGCAGGGGGTTGGATTCAGGCATCTGGTGCATGATCCAACCAGGGACAAGTAAGTTCTGGACCTGGTATGGACCAATGGGTACAGAGTCAAAGAAATACAGGTGGAAGGGCAGCTGGGGTCCAGTTACCACCACATGATGTGGTTCAACATGGAGACATGGACTCAATCAATCCATACAAGGGCAAGAGCATTAGATTTCGGAAGGCAGATTTCATTTAAATGGGTAGATGTATACAAGCAGTCCTGGGGAAATGAGAGATACTAGAGGGGGTGGAAAAACAGTGGAAGAAACTGAAAGGTGACATAGTGGATATAACAAACCAGTGCATTAGGATAGTGACTAAAAGGCAAAGAAGAAGGAAACCACTATGGTTCTCCAAAGAGGTGAGGGAAAAATTCAGGGCTAAAAAGTTGAGTTTCAGGAAATATAAGGTGAGCCAAAGGGAGGAAGACAAGGAAATGTACCTTGAATGTCTAAAGGAAGCACGGAAGGCTGTTAGGAGGGTGAAGGCGCAGACAGAAGAGCGCTTAGCACAGTCTGCAAACAAAGGGGATAAGGCATTTTATAGGTACATTAGTTAAAGAAGAAAAACTGGGGGGGATTGTGAGACTCAAAGTGGAGGAGGAAGAGTGCAAGGAGGGGGATCTGGACAAAGTGGAAATACTGAACAAACACTTCTGTTCACTAAGAAGGGGGCAGATCAAGGACCATAGCTGCCATGCAGAAGCAATGGGGGGGGAGTGAACACCAGTCCATTCACAGTGGAGAGAGTTCTGGAAGAACTCACAAAGCTGAAGGTGTATAAGGCCATGGGGCCTGATGGCATCCACCTGAGGATATTAAAGGAGCTTTAAAAGGAACTAGTAGTGCCTCTGGCAGCCCTGTTCACAGAGTCACTCAACATGGGTGTCATTCCAGAGGACTGGAGGAGGGCACATGTAGTCCCACTGCACATAATTGTAAGTAGGTAGGAGGTGGGGAATTACAGGCCAGTCAGCCTCACCTCAGTGGTGGGAAAGATCATGACAACATTGCTGAAAGAAAGGATAGTGACACATTTGGAATCTAGTGGTGCACAGGATCTGAGTCAACATGGATGCACAGCAGGAGGGTCATGTCAAATGAATCTAATAGATTTTTTTTGATTGGGTGACAAGGGAACTTAATCAGGGAGGGGCAGTAGATGTTGCCTACCTGGATTTCAGCAAAGCGTTCTACACTGTCCCACATAGAAGACTGATTAACAAGATGAGTAGTCTGGGCATGGGAGACAAGGTGGTGAACTGGGTTAGGAACTGGTTAACAGACAGGAGACAGAGGGTGGTGGTAAAGGGGTACAATCTGGGGAGAGGGGGTGACCAGTGGGGTACCTCATGGATCAGCACTAGGACCAGTCCTGTTCAATGTCTTCATTAGTGACATTGCAGAGGGGATGGAAGGAAAGGTCTGACTGTTTGCAGATGACACCAAGATCTGCAACAGGGTGGATACTCCAGAAGGGGTGCAGAAAATGAAGAGGGACCTGGAGAAGCTTAAAATATGGTCAGAGATGTGGCAACTGAGGTTTATAGGTTCATAAGTAAGTTATGAGCTCGAGGGACAAGCCCATTATGAACTCGTCACCTAATGGTGAAAATCAAACTTCTTCTATCCCATATACTTATCCAAATTAACTTTAAACTGGCTCAAGTTACTACTACAGACTACTTCTGAAGACAGTGAGTTCTAAATAGGAGGTAGTCTCTGTGTAAAAAACTTATTCCTTTTTGAATTAATATTCAAATCAGTTTTAAACTTTAGATTATGTGTTCTTGTATTATATCCAGGTCCAGTTTTTTGAAGACAATGGGCTTCACATAATGCAGAATCATGAACCAATCTATATACTGTACAAAGATCACCCCATATGCCCTATATTCTAGGGAAAACAGTCCAAGAGTTTTAAGTCTGGTATTATAATCTAAGTTGGATAGTCCCTTAACTTTTTTTATAAGTCGTCTTTGGACCTTTTCAATCAAGGCTAATCCTCCCATTGAAGTTGAGGTGCAGAAGGAAGCACAATAATCGATTTGTGATCTAACTAGGCTTGAATACAGAGGAATCAGTACTTCTGGTTTTCTACTCTTGATGTGCTTAAGGATACAATAAATTATTCCATGACATTTTTTGATAATATTATTGTTATGTGATATGAATTTTAGATAATTTGAAATCATTATTCCTAAATCCTTTTGATTTGTAATAGATTGTAATTTATGTTTACTTATAAAGTATGATGCTTGCCTGTTATGTTTTCCCAGGTGCATCCCCTTACACTTAACGGAATTAAAGGTCATTTTGTTTCTTTCAGACCAATTAAATAAATTATCAAGATTTGATTGTAAGGATTTAATTGAGTCTGATTTGTTAACAATGCAGCCTAGCTTGTTGTCATCCACGAATTTATGTATCCAAACGTCATTTGAGGTTTGCATACTAGCAATTAATAAGTTAAAAAGTAAGGCTCCCAACACAGAGCCCTGTGGAACACCACTTCTCACATCTCCCCAGTCAGAGAAAAACCCTTTAATACCCACCCGTTGTTTCCTATTGCTAAGCCAGGAGTTGACCCATCTAACAATATTTAAGTTAAATCCATAGCCCAGGAGTTCCTTAATTAAAATTCCATGAGGGACGGAACCAAATGCCTTTTCAAAATCCAAGTAAATTACGTCCACAGAGAAACCTTGATCCAATGCCATACTTACTGGTTTGAAGAAATTTATAAGGTTAAGTTGGCATGATCTATGTTGGACGAAACCATGTTGACTAATATCCTGAAAATGTATGTTTTGTAAATGTTCTAACATTTTATTCTTTAGAATCCTTTCCATAAGTTTACCTATACAGGAGGTGAGACTTAGTCTATAATTACTAGCGAGATGTTTGTTTCCACCTTTATGTATAGGGTTTACATTTGCTACTGTCCATTACCTTAATACATGACCTTCATGTAGGGATGCATTAAATAGTAGGGTGAGTATATCTACTAATTCATTAACCTATTGTATGATGAATTTCGCTGGTATATCATCAGGACCAGCTGAGGAGTGAACTTTAGTAGCCTGAATGGCTGTTTTAACTTCCTCAGGGATGATAAACGGATATTGTTCATTAGGTTCAGTATTTTCTAAACAAACATGATCCTTAGTATTAAAGGCATTTAGAAAATAGTTATTAAATTATTTAGCTATTTCTAACTCATTGGTGAGTGGCACATTGTCTTTTATTAGTGGACTGATGGTAGGTACCTTTCCTCTTACTGATCCAGTGTAACTATAGAATTGTTTTCTGTTATCTTTGGTTACAGTAGCTAATTTTAATTCCATTTCTTTCTTAGCTGCCCTAATAGTTTTTTTTTTTTTGCATTCATTAGAAATCTTCATAAATGTAGGCCTTTTTTTAACCAAGGAGTCTTTTTTGTATTTATAATAAGTTTTTTTCTTATTAATCTTTTTATTTTGCCATTCAACCGAGGAGTATACTTTTATTCTTTTGGTTACATTTTTGTTCTCTGTCACCCAAGTGTGTATACAGAAATCGATTTTACTTTTAACAGTTGATCATATCTGCTCACTACTTTTATTTTTTAGATCAGATTTCCAATTCTATCCATTAAGATAGTCTCGTAGTTGGCTTTATGGAAGTTTCTTGTTTTAGTGACACCACCATGTATTATTGTGTAGTTTTTAATACTCCATAAAACCATATTATGATCATTGTCACCAAGTGGTTCAATTACGCTTGGTAATTTCTCCATATTTGTTATATTTGTGAGGATAAGATCTAAAATATTTTCCTTTCTAGTAGATTCAGATATGAGTTGATCTAAGTTATGCTGAAGTATTATTTCAACAAATCTGTAGTCTTGTTTAGTTTCCCAGTTAGAGTTGGCCAACAAATTGTAGGGAAATTGAAGTCTCCCATTAATATTAGGTTCTGATCATTTTCCAAATGTTCGATGGTGTGAAATAAATTTTTGTTACTATTTGTATCTAAATTAGGAGAATGATAACTTACTCCAATTGTTAAAAGTTTGTCAGTGTGTACTTGGGCTAGTATTATTTCAGTATCTTTTATTATGTTGTCATGTATTGGAATTTGTGTACTGCTCAGGTGTTTGTTTACAAACAAAGCTACTCCTCCTCCTTTACAGTTTTGACGATTTTTAAAATAAACTGAGTAGCCTGGAATATCAATTCCCCAGGTTGAGTCTGCAAACCAAGTTTCTGTAACCCCACATATGTCTATGTCTATGTTGTCTCTACATAGAATACATTTTAACTCATCTAGTTTATTGTTTATGCTTCTTGCATTAAGCAAAAGTATATTTAAATCTTTACTCCCATAATTAACTGGACTATTTTTTCTAATACCTGGGATTTTATGAGTACTAGTCCTAGGGATAGTGGGATTATTTTCTAAGGATGACAAAATGAGGGGAGTCATTTTCCCACCCACCCCTTTATTTAGTTTAAAGTGGACTGTATACATTTTTTGAATTGATTTCCTAGCATACTATCACCAGTTCTTCTTAAATGCAGGCCATCCCTGCATGAGAAATTGGGATTGTTTGCAGATTCTTCCCAATGGGGAAGACAAGTAGTTTCTTGTTTAAGACACCAATTGCGGAGCAAGTTATTTAAGGCTTTGATTTTCCTATTTATATAACTGGAAGCTCTTGGTACAGGAAGAATTTCTGAAAAGACTGTCTGACAGTTCATGTCTATTAGGCAATTATGCATCCCCACAATTTCTCCTTTAATGTTCTGTAAATCTTGCATGAAAACATTATTTACTCCAGCATGTATCATAACTAGTGTTCCCCCTTCAGCGTTCAAGATATTCTTTGTCATCTTAGTAATATCAAGGATTTTAGCTCCTCTGAAGCTAGAAACAGTCCTGTTTATTTTATCTTGGTTGCATACGGTCCTGTCCAGGTTTTTAATTATTGAGTCCCCCAACAGGTAGATTTATCTGGTCTCAAGTTTGTTTATTTAATTAATGCCCATATTATTTTCAATCTCAACCTCATTCCTAAGAGTCAAGTCCATTAAGTTGTCAGAATTTACCTAAAAAATCATGTTACCAAGCTCTGATTGGTCAGTTAATATTTCATCACAAATGGCTGTAGGTGTGCTATAGGGGTTACTGCAGGAGGTCGGCGGGCAATCATGATCATGTAAATTTATTAGTGGATCAAAACTATTCTGAATAGTAATATCAAATAAGGCTGCTCTTCTTCCTTTTTTAGCCACTTTTTTACTTTGGACTTGATACCATAAATCTTCGCTATATGAAGGGCCCTCCTCTTCTCTGGCTCTCTTTCTATGAGGTGTACTTAACAGATAAGGGGGATTGTTTTCTTGAAAAGGAACCTCAAGGACTACTGTGTCACTCTTAGATTTGTCTGTATACAATTTGGACATGTTTATTCGAGCTATAGTATCTGCATAACTTTTCTCTAAGGCTGTCAGGCTGTCATTAAACAGGTTAATTTCTTGGGTCATGTCATTGTTTTGTGCACATTTATTCCATTTACAACTTTTATTTGGACCCAAAATGGGTTATGTGCTTACATAGCACACCCTATGCATTTATAGATAATCTTACCATCACTTGTGCTAAGAGTATCATTCATTTTAAGTTTTATTTGGAAAACTTCACAGCTATTCTACCAAGCTATAACATAGGCCCTTAGATTAGTAAACAGTACCTGAGTGGAAAGCTATTTATATTTGTATATTTCCTTTTTCCCTCTGCACCCTCCAAACATGCAAAACATGCTCAGACATGCTTGTCTTTGCGTGCATCTTCGCACTCGCTGATGTGTACTCACCCTGCTTGAGCGCACCCTGCTCACTACAGGGTATGTTTATTTGTGTGTGGAGCAACCCAGAAGTGCTATTCTCGGGTCATGATTTACCCAATGATAAAATCAGTAAATGAGTTCAAAATGCCCTTATTTACACAGTGTTGCAGTTATTTTAGTGCAGAGAAATACCCCAGGGTGAAGAAACTAAAAAAAGTCACACTGGAATAAGCAATTGTAGTTCAGGAGCTCACTCACCGAACTACTGCTTCTCTTCCTGCTTCCTGTATACAGGAACAGGGCTCACAAGGCAGGTAATCACACAAGTAATTTAAAAACAAACAATACAAATGATAAATGTTTCATCATATCAGAGGCACTGCGTGGTACCTGCAGCATATCAGACTGTCAATAGAGTTTAATGTAAAGAGGTGCAAAATAATGCACCTGGGTAAAGGAAACCCTGGAGAGAGCTACAGGTTGGGGGGAGAGGAGCTGACTGTCACCAAGGAGGAAAGGGACCAAGGGATTATCATCTCTGATGACCTTAAAGTATTAAAGCAGTGTACAAAGGCAGCAGAGAGGGCCAGTGGTATGCTGGGGTGCATAGGCAGAGGTATCACTAGCAGGAGGTGGGAGGTGGTGATGGCATTGTATAAAACATTGGTAAGGCCTCACCTGGAGTACTGCATATAGTTCTGGAGACCTCACCTGCACAAGGACATAGATAAGGTGGAGACTATCCCGAGAAGGGCAACAAAGATGGTGCAGGGCTTACACCACAAAACATATGAGGATAGACTAAGTGCCCTTAATATGTACTCACTGGAGGAGAGGAGACAGCAGGGGGGGCATGATTGAAACTTTCAAGTACCTTAAGGGCATAAATAAAGTGCAGTCGGGGAGCTTTTCTAATGTAGAAAAAGTACTAGAACAAGGGGGCACAATATGAAATTGGAGGGGAGTAGATTAAGAGGCAATATGAGAAAGTTTTTCTACACAGAAAGAGTAGTCAACACATGGAATAGTCTGCCACAGGAGGTAGTGGGGGAAAGAACAGTGAAGGGTGTTTAAGCATGCTTGGGACAGGCACAAGGGAAGCCTGAGAGGGGAGGGAGTGATGACAAGCCATTGATCACATAGGATACATGGCCACATACAATGTATAGGGCTTATGGGAAAACTGGATGGGCCTAGCAGTCCTTACAGTACCTGCTAACAATTTATGTCTCTATGTGAGCTGTGAGGGTCTTGTGCTATTATCCCACCATACATGTGTCTAAAATTGCAACCAAATTGTCACTATAGCCTTCTTATGACCCAACCTCATAAACCCAGTACTGAAAATGTCCAACTCTCCTCCAGAATCTGATTCTGCACTATCACAACATTATTGCATGCCACAGGTGTGAAAAGACAGTTTTACCAAGAGTTGAAAAATAACAGCTGTCATGTGAGGTACTGTCAGCATAAAGACAAAAGTACAGTAAACACCACCACAGTGACAAATCTCACCAGGTTGCTGTGGTGGTCTGCTGTACAGCAATACTGTGATTCCTGGTGTTTCACCCCCACCTCAAACAAACTCCAACTCAAAGTTGGTTATTCAGAGGTGGGGGGATGTGGGGGCAAAGCCCCCTGCAAAACAAAATACTTTGTCTCGATGTTAGCAATGCCGATGGTCGGCATTGTTCCCTTTGCTGTAGGGGATGTCAACAACATCGTTGTTGATATCTTGATGTGGAACCTTGTAATGTTGATGCAGTGTTGTAAAAATATGTCTATTTTAAAAATTCTGTGTAAATATTTAAAATTATCAGAGTTACAAGTGAGCATAGCAAAATTTCAACCCGTTTACATAAATTTGGCATTTTTACATATTTTGACCCAAATGTTCAGCATAGCCTTCTTATGACCCACTTGATGAACAAGGGCAGTGCAAATGTTCAAATCCTACCCAAAAGCTGATTTTACAAAGCAACCATGAAATCACCTTTCTGTCCGAATCTGCATCATTCCACTGACATTGTTCATGAGGCAGGATCCCAAAAAGGCTATGTTGAGAATTTTGGTTCAAAATATGAAAAACAGGTTAAGTTATACATCAAAGTTGAAAACCCCATTGAAATATATTGCACTGCATTTACCTTATTTTTTCATAGTGCAGTCAGTGGTTTCAGCAACAAGACATGTCTTCCATAGGGGAGTGGATCTTCAACCTGGTCCCTGTTCAGGACAGTGAGGTGATGTCTGGGGCTTGGGGGATGTGGGGTGGTGGAAGCAAAGTGGGAGGGTCAGATCGGTGAGGGACCATTTTCTTTTGTACAGGTAAAAAAAAAACATCAAGTGATTGTTTTCTTTATTTCAGGTCAGGACATCAATGGGAGGAATGGGTGCCACTAGACACCAGGGAAAAAGAGAGAATGAATGGGGATGGTCATTGTAGGGTGTGGGGTGCCACAAGAGACCAGGGATAAACACCTTAAGTGTGAGATGGCAGTCGGAGGGTGTGGGGTGCTACTAGATACCAGGGAAATTATAATATTGTATGGAACAGAGATCAGAAGGTGGGGGTGCCACTAGACACCAGAGAAACAATTATAAATTATGGAGAGGGTGATCTGATCATGAGGGATTCCACTAGATACCAGGGAAAAATTGTCAGGGGGACTGTGATCTGAGGGTGAGGGCAACTAGACACAAGGGAACAACAACTATTGGAGACAGTAATTGGAGGGTGGGGTGACCACTAAACACCAGGGGAAACAAAGATATAAACAGATGGTGATCATAGGGTGGGGGACACCACTAGACACCAAGGAAACATAATTTACATATGGGGATGGCAATCAGAGTGTGAAGGGTACTACTAGATACCACAGAGCTAAACAAATAATTACAGTGGCAAGGATCAGAGGGTAGAGGGTGCCACTAGACATCAGAGAAATAATAAATAATCAGGTGGGTGGTGTTCAGAGGGTCGAGGGTACCACTAGACACCAGGGAAAATATGCCTGCTCATGAAAAAGGATTTTTCCTTGCACAAAAAATAATCTTTTTTCATATCACGAGTAACAAAAAAAATTTATAAACTTAAAAAAAATATATTTTTTAACCAAATCAGCAAAAGGCACATCTGTACCCCAGCCCCTTTTTACCCTAAACATTTCAGATCAAAATTCTAAACAGTCTGGCCACTAGGCTACTTGACATAAAGGGAACACATTAAGGGGATGAGAAGCATCCGGTAAACATGAAAAAAGAATAATTTTTCATGATAAGTGAGTCACAAAAGAAGATTTTGAATATAAAAAAAAAATAACCTTAGGCCAGTTATCCAACAGTTAAGTGCAGAATCTAGTTAGTTGGGTCCAGATAAGCAATATACAGCACATGTGTTGCTTGCACTTCAGAATGTCATTTTGGAGGCTTTTTAAATTTGAATTTGGATTGAAAACTAAAAACAAGTGAAAAAGGATTTTCCCTCATGAAAAAAGATGACATCAAGATGAAAAAAGAATTCTTTTTTTCATTTCATACACCTATTTTTAAGTGCTTACTGAGCATACTCAGAACCAATTATTCAAAATTTCAAAATTAAATAACTTTGGAATTGATTAATATTTTTTCACCAAATAAGCAAAAGACACATCCATGGGCCTTTCCATTTCTACCCTGAAAATTTCAGGCCACTATTCCAAACCATTTGAGCGTTAGCCAAGTTGACAGAAATCCTAGCAAAACTAATGGGAAAACAAATCTTGTCAAATCGACTTTTTGCACTATCCATATTTCAGAACCCACACATCTGAGCAGAATGTAATGTGACACATCAAGAGATCTACCTAAGACTGAGGATGCAAAATGTACAAATCCGTTGAACAGTTGCAATCTTATTGAACTGAAAAATTGATGCCAGTGCAACCCTAAATATAGGAGAGCTACTGCACGCCTATACATCTTTACATCTATATATATATATATATATATATATATATATATGAATAGTATGAAGCTCAGCACTGCAGAATTCTGCAGTACAGTTATAGCAGTAAACAATGAAATTTCAATGGGAGTTCATTCTTTTTGTCATGCAGTAAACCTGTGACACTGCACTTCATCCTGAGGGATAGATAGATAGATAGATAGATAGATAGATAAATAGATAGATAGATGGATGAAGACAGACAGACAGAGAGATAAAGAGAGACAGAGACAATATCTATATATAGATATATCCATCAATCTATATATAGAGAGACTATCAATGATAGCATAGTGTTGTGTATGAGGAAATAATACCATAAAGGGGTTGAACGAGCCATAAAACAACAAGCCCGAAGGGTGATTGGCCTTTATGAGTTTGTTCAATCCCTCAGTGGTATTATTTCCTCACACATGAATTTGATATCTTTTATTTTATGTATCATATTAGATTGGTAGGTTTTGCTTTAAGAGAAAGTGTACTTTTTTTGCATGGCTTGTTTAGAGTATTTTTTTAAGTTATAGTGTTTTTGCAGTTCTTTAATGTTCCTTCTAGTGTTTGTTCATAGCATTGTTCTGTATTGTAAGACATTTGAAGTCATGCATTGTTTAGATTTCTAAAGCGCAGTGGCTTTGTATATAAGGAAAGCTGGTTGAACTGGTTTTTCCTTTAGTGTTTTTGAAGACTGCATCAAGGAAGTAAGCAAGTGGAATGTCTGGTGAATGTTTCAGCAGGCTTGTTTTACACAGTTAGGAAAATGGAGCACGGCATGTGAAATGTTTAGTGAGTGTTTCAGTGGGCTTTTGTTTTATACAGTTTAACTTTTGATTTCTATGTGTGGTGGTTAGTTTGGCAAGTGATATGGAGGGAGCAGTAAAAGTGGTTCGTATTGAGTGGGGGGGCTGTTTTTTGCAGGGGTTGTGGTTGGAGAGGCTACTAGAGCTGTAATGTGGGTGGTTGGTAGATTGCTGTTACCTGTGTTATTCAGGTGTTTTTTACACATGTTAATAGTTCTGTAATAACATGTATGTATTTTGTCCACACTTGTAACAGAAACTTAATTACAATGCTACCGAAAGTTGTAATTGCTTAAGATGTATATATTGTGACCACATTTGTAATAAAGTGTTAATTGCAGTGTTATTGCATGTTGTAATAACTTAATGTTAGTTAATTACCATCAGTTATGGATGCTTTTGGTGTCATGCATGCTATTTATTTATTTTTTATTTATTTATTAAAGAATTGGATTTACAAACATTTGAGCTAAGTGTTCATTTACAGAGGGTCCTCGTTAATCAAAGGAGCGGAACAATTATATGAGTTGGGAATAGCAAATGCAGCTACAAGCATTGTCATAAACATATTAGTAACACACTGACAAACTAATATAATACAAGAAATTGAGTATTAATGACAGAGGAAAATTGTAAAGTACAGTCTTAACTCAGAGTACATAAGGAATAAAACACAAGCAGTATAAATAAGGCACTAACAGTTTGGTTAAGTACCCACAAATATCAGCTAAAAAGCCTTTTCATAGGCAAGAGGATGCCAAGGTAGAAACATTTCAGTGAATGCATAGTGGGCAATAGGTGAGATAGTGGGGAGGATGATTCAGCAGAGTATCTATGGATATAGTCTATTAGGGTACATAGGTAATGCCCTGGGGGGGGGTAGGTAGAACAGTAGCAGTGTGTGAGTGGGGCAATGGAATTCCAAAGTTCATATCTGAGGTGACTAATGCTGGTGATGCTTGTGATGGCTTGAGGGAGCTTGTTTAGCCAGGTGGGTGTCCTAACTGCAAAGGCACGACTCCCTAGGGTAGTTCTTCTGAATAGCACCATAAGTGCATGTTTTGTAACACTTCTCGTAACATGTTTAGAAGGGGTAGAGCAGAATAAAGCCTATAAAGAAGGGGGTGCAAGACTGAGCAGGATTTTCATCCCAAGGAGGCAGGAGTGGAGTCAAAGCCATTTTGTTCTAATGTACAGATTGCAAGTGTGCCTAAAGTGATCAGCATCTAAGACAAGTCTGCAGGATCTCTTTAGGGTGGTGTGGACTCTGTGTAGGCTGGTGTTGGAGGCTTCACCATAGACCACAATTCCATAGTCTAGGATTGGTAGGATTGTACTTCCTCTGGAGTGAGGCAGGAGCAAAGCCTGTAGAGCGCCCCTAACTTCCTGTTAGCAACAGTGGTAATAGTATGAATATGTTTGTCGAGGGCAAGGGACTCACTGATAGTGATCCACAGGTACCTGAACGAGGACACTTGCCTGAGGGCTAATGCTAATTGGCTATTATCATATATGTAGAAATAAATTATGGCTTTTTCAATCAGGACAAGGGCATATGTGTGTGTATATATATATATATATATATATATATATATATAATAGGTGTGTGGTCACTCCCCTATAGTAAGGGGTCTACCTTCATGTCTATGAAAAATCTGAAATATTGCACTTTAATAACTTTGCAACTGTTCAACTGATTTGTATGAAATTATGCATACGCCATCAGGGAAAGATCTTTTGATGTGCCAAGTTTCATTCCTGTTGGAGATGTGGGTACAGAAATATGGTGTGTCAAAAAATGTAAAAATGACAACTTTTTGCTAAATTCTTGATCATATGGCTGCGCAAAAATGGCTTGGAATTTTGCTTTGAAATTTTTAGGATAGAAAAAACTTGGGTCACAGATGTGGCTTTTGAAGATATGAAAAAATATTGATCCATTCAAAAGTTATACAATTTTAAAATGTCCCATTATTTGCCAATGGGAAAAGTTAGATGTGAGCCTCAAAACAGGATTCTGTGTCACAAATAGGGAAATTCTGTTGCAAATTAGTAATCCTTTATTGCAAGTGGTGAATTGTTTGTGTGATTTTTGCACTTTAATAACTTAACAACCATTCAACTGATTTGCATGAAAGTTTGCATTTGCCATCAGGGAAAGTGAATCTCTTGATCTGCTAAGTTTTATTCTGGTCTGATGTGTGCGTGTGGAGGTACAGAGTTTCAACACATGTGAAAATTATAATTTTTTGTAATATTGTTTGTCATGCCACTGTGCAAAAATGGCTTGGGATTTTGGTCTAAAATTGTTAGAGTAGAAAGTTCCTGGAGAACAGATGTGCCTTTTGAAGATTTAGTGAAAAAATATCTATCCATTCAAAAGTTATTACATTTTAAAAATGTCCCATTATTTATAATGTTTATGAGGTGAACCTCAAAATAGGATTATCTGTCACAAATGGGCAATCCTGTGTAACAAATGAATAATCCTTTGTTGCAAATAGGGAATCTTTTTTTTTTTGCTTTTTGCACTTTAATAGCTTTGCAACCATTCAACCGATTTGCATGAACCTTTGCCTGCTCCATCAGGGACTTGTGACAGGGTTAAATAAGTCCCTCTCCCATTTGTTATGCAGAAAGATTTAAATGCAAGGATCTGTTCTATCCTCTACTTCTCTATCTCTTGTCTGTCTGGTTGCACAACCAAATTTCTTGTGCGACATAGGAACGAATCACTCAGATGATCTCGTGATTCCCCAACTCTCGCCATCTCTCTTCCTTCACTTGCTGTTTCTGTCTTTTCTTCCCCCTTGCATATCTGTAGTTATAAAATATTTGTGAATCATTGTGTGAAACTGTATGTGAAACCAGGATCCCTTTGTTTGAAAACGTATATAGTTATACTGTTGAAATGATTGCAAAAAGCTATTTAGAACTCAAGGGGTTAACCTGAGATGCTAGTTTGCAAAATCTTTGCAGAGCTATCAACAAGAGGTCAGTTAGGGATCACTATGTTCGGTTTGTTGCACCTGCAAGGAAACTGACAAGAACAATTTGAGAAAAACAGGATGTTCTTAATGAGTTCCCTGGCAAAGGCTTGTTATAAAAAGAGCAGCAATAATTTAGTTAACAAAACTGAGATTTGAAATTGAGAAGAAACATTCAGAAGAATGACTTTGTTTTCTCTGTTTGTACTTCCTTTGTAAATAGTTATTCTGAACAATTTGTATTTTTTATTTCACTGTTGTTGATAATAAAATGCTACTTGCAAATGTTATAACTGCTCCTGGTTTTCCTATACTTCCTAACCTGTGCCTCAACAACAGATGGTGTCAGATTAAGTGGGATTTACACCATGCATACTCTAAGCCAGGAGTTTTGTGAGTGGGTACTAGACCTGGATAGTGCATCTTTAGGAAAAAACTTGTATTAGCTTTTTAACACCTATATCCCAGATGGTTGGGAATTTTGATCTGACATTTTCAGGGTAGAAAGGGCATGCTGCAGAATGGTGTCTTTCATAGGCTTAGTGAAAAAATATTAATTCATTCCCAACATATTAGCATTTGAAATTTTGGTTCTGAGCTTGCTCAGTACGGTATCAAACATCTAACCAAACGATCCTACTGATCATGCTCAGAACCAAAATGTCAGATCCTTGTAACTTGGCAATAGATTTATATTTCTTCACCAAACCAGTAAAAGGCATATCTGTGGACCAAGCCCTTACTACCTTGAAAATTTCAGACCAAATTCCAAACTGTCTGGGGGCTAGACGATGACAAATAAGCAGCAAAACTAGCAACTTCTAACTTTTTTTACTATCCAGATCTCGGAATCTGCACATGCAGCTAGAAGAAAACTTGGCAAGTCAAGAGATATACACTCCAAGACTGTGGATACAAGATTTCATGTAAATCCATAGAATGGTTGCAAAGCTATTAATTTGCAAAGATGGCATCAGTCAAAAAAGGATTTTTTATCACAAAAAAAGGACTGGCTCCTCACAACAAAGAATCCTTTTTTTGAGACAAACTTCCTTTGTCATACCAGAAAGCTGTATAAAAGACTGAACTGAGCATGCTCAGAACTGAAAACTTTAAAATTAAATAACTTTGGAACAGATTAATATTTTTTTCATCAAATTAGCAAAATGCACTTCTGTGAGAAAAGCCCTTTCTACCCTAAAAATGTCAGACCAAAACTCCAGACCATCTCAGCACAGCAAGATGACAAACAAAGAACCAAAAACAGTGATTGTTTTAATATTTTAGCACTATGTACAGCTCAGAATACCCAAATCCTACTGACATGAAACTTAGTATATCAAGAGATCAACCACACAAGATTGGCCATGCAAAATTGTGTGTAAATCTGTTGAACAGTTGCAAAGTTATTAAAGTGCAGACTTTGAGGATTAACATAGAAACCTCTGCTCAACTCTTACTACAATATAGTGGTGCAACCACACCATTATAATACTATATATAGATATTCAGTACACTGTATATAAATATATAAATAGCTTAGCCCCCACTTGACAGAATCACACATAATTTTGCATGAGGTTTCTGGGAGGCAAGATGTCTTGATCTGTCAAGTTTTGTTCCAATCAGATGTGAGGATTTCAAGATCTGGATAGTGCATTTTAAGGAAAAATGTGGGCTTTCATTTTGCCTTTTTTTTTTGTCATCACCTACAGCATAGACGGTTTGGAATTTTGGTCTGAAATTGTCAGGATAGAAAGAGTGCCTTTCATTGACTTGCTGAAAAAATACTAATCCATTCCCAACTTATAAGTATTTCAAATTTTGATACTGAACATCCTCCATAGGGTATCAAATATCTATCCAAAAGACCCTATGGAGCATACTTAGAACTGAAATTTCAAATCCTTATAACTTGGCAATAGAATAATATCTCTTCACCAAACCATTTAAAGGTTCATCTGTTGGCCAATTCCTTTCTACCCTGAACATTTCAGATTAAATTCCAAACTGTCTGTATGCTAGATGATGATGATGACAAAAAACAGCATCAAAATTGTGATTTTCTTTTTTTTTTACTATTTCACTATCTGGATCTTGGAATTTCCACATGTGGCCAGAACAAAACTTGACAAGTCAAGAGACCTACCCTCCAAGACCATGCATGCAACATTTAGTGCAAATCCATTGAACAGTTGTGAAGATATTAAAGTGCAAAGATGGTGCCTCAAGAAAAAGGATTTTTTTCTCACAAAAAAGAATTGACCCCTTACAACAAAGAATCCTTTCTCATGAGACCAAATTCTTTTGCCATTCCAGGAAGTTATCAAAAAGGCTTAACTGAGCTTGCTGTGAACTTATAACTTTAAAATTAAATAACTTTGGAACAGATTAATATTTTTCACCAAACCTGTGAAAGACACTTCTGTGTGGCAAACCCTTTCCACCCTGAAAATGTCAGACCAAAATTCCAAACTGTCTGGTTGCAGGAAGATGACACAAAAAGCACAAAAAAACAGCTATTGTTAATGATTTAGCACTGTGTGCAGCTCAGAATCCACAAATCCAACCAAAACGAAACTTGGTAAGTCAAAGGATCTACCACTCAAGACTGGGCATGTAAACATTTGTGCAAAACAGTTAAATGGTTGCAAAGTTATTAAAGTGCAAATTTTGAGGATTAACATAGAACCCCCTGCTCAACCCTATCATGGTGCTACAGTGCCACTATAATATGTATAACGGTGTCACCGAAGCACCACTGTATTTCAGGTTGAGTAGGCAGTTTTATGTTAAATTCCATTTTTTGCACTTTAATAACGTTCCAACTGTTCAACAGATGTACATGGAATTTTGAGTGTGCAGTCTCATAGGATAGCTCTCTGAATGTGCTGTTTTGTTCCAGCTGGATGTAAAAAATTAATTTTTCAGAGTGGGTTTGCTGTTTTTTGATGACAGCCATAGCACCTAGAAGGTTTGGCATTTTGGTCTGAAATTTTCAGGGTAGAAAGGTGGCCCACAGATGTGACTTTTTCTGGTTTGGTGAAAAAATATTAAGCCATTCCAAAGTGACTGCATTTTAAAATTTCATGTTTTGAGCATGCTCAGTAAGCACTTCAAAATAGCTGTAAGAAAGGAAAAAAGAATCATTTTTTGTTTAGGGCCAATCCTTTTTCATGAGTGAGAAATCCTTTTTCATTTTCAGCTATCTGAATGAATAGTTTTATTTGTTCGGTCATAGACCATTACAAAGTGCAAAAAGACAAATACAGGTCACAATATAATATAATATACAGATAAAACATATACATAAAATAAAACATTTTTTTCTCCTTGCAGCAGATTACACAATATTAATCATATTTCATATGGATAAGTGCGATTGCTCTGAGATACTGTGCAACTTCATTAATTATATGTGCATCCTTAGTTGTAAACATGATAATAAGCAGCAACAATATATCAGATGTAGCAATTTCTACCCAGAGTGGGAAAAGCCATCTAACTCTGGGAGTATTATACCAACAGCAAGAAAAAAATTATATGATATAAATCTTCCCTTTCTTTAAAATTACAAGCACAGGTTCCTGCTTCGGTATCATTATTTTTCTCATATCTAGCTTTAAGAATATTGTTTTTTAGAAAGCTCCCATCTATACTTAGTATAGAGTTTCCTTAGAGAGGGATCTATTAAAGCACCCAAATAAAATCTGAAAGTAGGTACATTATCATTCTGATGGTGCAATTTTTAGGCCCCTTAAAGAATTTATGTCTTTGCCCGTGTTATAATTACTTATTCTTTTAAGGCAGTATGAGTTATATTTCACACTTATTGTAATATAATTTGCAAAATAATATTTCAGCATTTGCAAATCATAATCTTGACAAATCTTATCAATACCAAGGAGCCACTGTGAGTTTACACAGCCAATATTACACCATTTTCTTTTCTATCAAGCATTAAATGGGTAGCGTAGAAGTGTTCATTTTAAACCAACAATACATGTACCTTGATATAATTAAAGACTCCAAGCTATTTAGCCCGAGTTCTGCTCTTATCGGGGCTATTGGAATAGAAGGGCCAACACCAAGAGCTGAGCGGAGTAGCTTGTTGAGAGGAATTTCCAATGGTCTTAGGTTACCAACTCCCCAAATTTCACATTGATACAATGCCGTGGGGACATATTCAGTCTGTACTGCTTTTAATAAGGGGACTACTGAGTTTCCACAATATCTATGGTTGAGATTACTTAAAGTGCCCACTATTTACATAAGTTTTGTGACCTTCCCTTTTATATGTTTGTTCCAAAGTCCATCACTGGAAAGGACCAGTCCCAGGTACACATAGGAGCTGATAGGTTTAAGCTTTTTATTACCTACTGTCCACAACTTTTTTAAATATTTTTTGCTCCAAAAACTATTACCTGGCTCTTGTTTTCATTAATTTTTAAATTATTTTCCTGGAAAAACTCATACAAGGTTGTGAGCTTTTTTTTGAAGACCCGAGTCAGACAATGATATTATGGCCAAATCATTGACGTAGGCTAAAACTGGACAGAAAAAGTTATCAATTAATGGAGAATCAGAAATAGAATATGAAAGTTGTAAGAGAAGATGATTAATGTAAATACAGAACAGGATTGGCGCTAAAACGCAGGCCTGACTGACACCCTTATTGGTTCTTATCTCAGAAAAACATTGTCCTTTTAGGGATAGTGAAAAAGCAGGGATATTGAATGAATATTTCTGCTCAGTATTCACAAAAGAGGAGGGGGAGGTGCCTAATCCAATTAACAGAAGCACTCTTGATAGGGGGGTCGATCCCAGTCCTTTCACAGAAGAAAGGGTTCTGAAAGAACCCCTAAAACTGAAGGTGGACAAAGCAGTGGGGCCTGATTCAATTCACCCCAGAATTCTAAAAGAATTAAGGGGACAACTAGTGAAACCACTGACTACCCTTTTTAACAAATCATGGGAGGAAGGATTGGAGGAAGGCAGATGTGATTCCCCTTCACAAAAGTGGGACCAAGACAGAGGCAGGAAACTACAGACCTGTCAGTTTGACCTCTGTGGTAGGGAAAGTGATGGAATCACTTCTGAAACATAGAAACATACAATTTGACAGCAGATAAGGACCGCTTGGCCCACCCAGTCTGTCCATTTCCCTACCTAATGGATAAGCTGCAGATCCTAGTTAACCAGCAGCCTACTTCTTCCTACCCCCATGTCCTAGAATTGCCTTATGACTGTCCCATGCATGCTTGAATTCCACCACTGTTTTTGACTCCACAACCTCCTCCGGAAGGCCGTTCCATGCATCCACAACCCTCCATGTGAAAAATACTTCTTTAAGTTACCTCTGAGCCGCCTCCCCATCTTAAAATTGTGCCCCCTTGTTCTTGCACACCTCTTTATTTGAAAGATGCTACACTCTTGGACTTTGTTGATTCCCTTGAGGTACTTGAACGTTTCTATCATGTCCCCCCCCCTCCCTCCTTCCTTTTCTTGAGGCTATACATATTAAGCTCTTTAAGTCTCTCTTCATATGTCTTCCGGTGCAGCCCCTGCATGATTTTAGTTGCCCTCCTCTGGACAGCTTCCATCCTGTCTATGTCTTTTCGGAGACTGGGTCTCCAGAACACACGCAGTACTCAGTGAACACTGCACGCAGTGAAGGAAAGAATTGTTGACTACCTAGAGGCCAGTGGGGCACAGGACCCAAGGCAACATGGGTTCACAGTGGGAAGATCATGTCAGATGAATCTAATTGATTTCTTTGACTGAATGACCAAAGTAGTAGACTAGGGAGGGGCTGTGGACATGGCATACCTAGACTTTAGTAAGGCATTTGACACAGTCCCACATAAAAGATTAATAGTCAAATTAACCAGCCTGGGAGTGGGTACCTGGGTGGTAGCCTGGGTAAAACATTGGTTGTACAACAGGACACAGAAGGTAATTGTAAATGGAGTCCACTCTGAAGAAAGAGGGGTTACTAGTGGGGTACCGCAGGGTTCAGTACTGGGTCCAGTCCTTTTTAATGTCTTTATAAGTGACATTGCACAGGGACTAGAAGGAAAAGTATGCCTCTTTGCAGATGACACAAAGATCTGCAACAGGGTTAATACACAAGGAGGCGTGGAAAGGATGAGAAGGGACATGGCAAGGTTGGAGGAATGGTCGGAAGTATGCAGCTAGGATTCAATGCAAAGAAGTGCAAAATAATGCACCTGGGAAACAAAAACCCAGGGGAAGATTACACAATGGGGGTGGAGGTAGTAACAAAAACAAAAAAGGAAAGGAACCTGGGGGTAATCATATCAGATGACCTTAAGGATAGCAAGCAATGTGAGAAGGCAGTAGGAAGAGCTGGGGCTATACTGGGATGTATAGGGAGAGGCATCACCAGCAAAAAACAGGAAGTTGTTATCCCTCTGTACAGACAGTTGGTGAGACCCCATCTGGAATACTGCATCCAGTTCTGGAGACCCCGTCTCTGCAAGGACATAGACAAGATAGAAGCAGTTCAGAGGAGGTCAACTAGAATGGTGCATGGTCTGCAAGAGAAGCCATATGAGAAGAGACTAAAAGAGCTTAATATGTATACCCTTGAGGAAAGGATGGAGGGGGGGACATGATAGAAACATGTAAGTAACTCAGTGGAATCAACAAAGTCCAAGAGGGTAGCACCTTTCAGAAAAAGAGACATGCAAGAACAAGGGGACACAATTTAAAGATGGGGGGCAGTTCAGGGGCAATGTGAGGAAGTATTTTTTCACAGACAGGGTAGTGGATGTATGGAACAGCCTTCCTGAGGAGGTTGTGGGGTCTAAAACTGTCAGAGAATTCAACAATACATGGGACAGACATAAGGCAATTCTTGTGGGGTGTAGGAAGAAATAGGCTGTTGGTTAACTAGGATCTGTGGCTTATCCTGTAGGTAGGGAAATGGGCAGACTAGGTGGGCCAAGCAGTCCTTATCTGCTGTCAAAGTCTATGTTTCTATGTTTCTATGTCCTCCCACCCCAAGTCTGACCTGATCCCATGTGTCACTGTACAATTTATTGATTAAACCAATTAGTGAAGGCAGAATACCCATTTGATACATGGTTACCCATAATTATAACAAGGCTGCTTTAATAGCTGTGCTCTGATTAGCTAGTGCACTTCAAACAGCTCTACATTAATTTTTGATTAACATACTTCCTAAGCCTGCTCACAAGAGCAGCGATTAAAAAAAAAAGAGCCTCTTTTTTTTTAAATCAAAATTTCAACCCAAAGTTCCATAACAGACCGGGCATCCACCATTGTGAACTGTGATCATGCTGTACAATATCTGCCCATATGCACAGTTCTTTTACTGCCACAGTTTGTTAAGTTACTAAATCATATCAGTGCCAAAAAGCCATGTTTTAAAATTAACACTTACCAGATAAAGACTGTAAAAAATGGAGCTGTCATTTTTGATGCTGCCACCCACAGTGGATATTTTTGTTCACTTACGCACAGACTTTACAATGTAAATTCTATAGAAAATAAAATATGTGTTTTTTGTAAAGTAAACAAGCAAATATAATAATGTTTGCCTAGAGTGGCTGCCTTATAAATGTTCACCTAAAGAAATGTCATAGATTTGTGTCTTCTGGGGACAGCCAAAGTTAGCTTCTGTTTGGAATGGCCACTGACAAGTCTGATGTCACAGCGCCTCATGGTTGAAAGCAACCTAAGCTGATTCTTGAGTCAAGCCAAGAAGTAATACCTACATAATAGAATAGGACAAAAATATATACCAAATGTGTGTACTTAAACACCCTAAAAATGCAAAAAGTCTCCAGCTAGTAAATGGAAGGATTTCTTCAATTGACATACACCCTGCGAAGCATTACAAGAAAGTCATCCCTGTTGTTCATCAGTGTGTTACCATTGCCAAGAGAACCAATCCACACATGTGCCGCCTGCTGAAGAATAACCACAGAGGGACTATTTCAGTGAGCTGAATGACAAAACATTACAAAAAAAAACTGTAAATCTCACCGAAAACAAAATAGTAATTTTTACCAATACTATAACAGCAATAAGGTATTTCTTAGGGTTATGTTAATGAACAATTAATCACACCTTGGGGGAATGTGGCACTCAGCTTTGTCTTGTGCCACATTACATCCCAAGGGTGTGATTAACAGGCATTTACATAATCCTAAGAAATACCTTATTGCTTGATTTAGTGTGTGATCAGAGGAATCATAGGAAGGAATATGAGTTCAAGAGGCAAACCTATTTGGAACTCGCCACCAATTTACAAGTGGAAATTCTATTTCTGATTACCCATATGCTTATCCAATTTATTTTTAAATGTTAGCATGGTATCACTCATTACAATATCAGACGGTAGATTATTCCATGAACTAGTTACTTTCTGGGAAAACCAAAAGTTTTGTTCTCCAGTCTTGCTTGTATCTGCTTTTAGTTTGTACTTATGGGATCTTGTATTATTGCTATTGTTTTGTTTAACTAGACCAATTGTTTCAAATAATGCTTTGTTGTGTATTGCTTTATATGTCAGACAGAAGTCTCATCTTAGGTATCTGTAATTTGTTGAATAAAGACCTAGTTTTTGTAGTCTCTCTGAGTAATCTAGTTCCCTATAATTCTTTATTTTTTGGTAAATTTTCTTTGTATTCCTTCAATTTGTTTTTGACATCCTATTTTTTGAGGGGCCCAAAAGAGGGCACAATATTCCAAATTGGGTCTAATAAGGCTAGTATACAATATCATCAAGACTTCAGGTTCTCTACTTTTTATATTTCTCAGTATACATCCCATTAGTTTATTACTCTTATTGACCACACATCTGGTATGTTCCTTGAATTCAAGTTTATTAGAAACTAGTATACCAAGGTCCTTTTCACATTCTGTTTCATTTAGAGCTAAATTATTGATTGGATACTGATACTGAAGATTTATTTTTCCCAGATGCATAACCTTGCATTTGGGTATATTAAACTGCATCCCATTATTATTTGTCCAGGATACTAAAGAATTTAGTGCTGACTGTAATTGGCATGCTGACTGAAAGCTGTTAATAATTCCTCCCATTTTACAGTTGTCAGCATATTTCATAATCCATCTATAGTCTGGTGACAACATGGATTCTATAATAATATTGAATAATGTTGGACCAAGGACTGAGCCCTGTGGAACTCCACTTGTGACTGTACTGCAGGTGTATTTGAAACCTCTTATAGAAACACACTGAGTCCTATTTTCCAACCAGAAAATTATCCCATTTATGATAGGAGAATGTATTTGAAGCTTAATTAAATGATCGACCAGTATTTCATGAGACATGGTATCAAAAGCTTTAGCATAGTCTAAAAATAGTATATCAACTGGTAGGCCCTTATTCAGAGATGCATTGACAGATTCAAAAAATTGCAACTGATTGGTTAGGCATGATCTGCCAGTGATAAAACTGTGCTGTGTACTATCTAAATGTCTCTTGCCTTCAAGGTGCTGAGTTATATGTTTCTGAATTAGTTTTTCAAGTACTTTGCCTAGGACAGAGATCAGACAAACTGGTCTGTAGTTCTGGACATTATTTTTATTACCTCCCTTATATATTGGGGTTATGACAGCCCTTTTCCAGTCGTCTGGGATTTTACCTTCTGATAGTGATGAATTAAATATTAGTGCCAAGGGACCCAATAATTCAGATGCCACATTTATTTAGAAATACAGGGGCTATACCATCTGGTCCAGGTGCACCATTTTGTTTTGAGCTATTTATAACAGTAATAACATCTATTGCACTAATGATCAATGGCATATTATCATCTGATATATTATCAAATGCACTACTGAAATCTATAAATGCAATATACAATTTTTGTTTCCTTAAAAAAACATATTTCTCATAAAGGTGCTAGATTATACTGTATAACAATTTTCAGTTGTAGAGTAGCCTGCTCTGAAGCCTGCTTGGAGTTCAGAATGATCACCAAGTTGATTCAATTGCTCAGTCGATCTACTTAATATAATTTTACAGAAAATCTTACTTTGCATATCCAATAATGAAATGGGATGGTACATAAAGGGATCAGCTTTGTCTCCCTTTTTAAAAATGGAGACTATGGTGGCACCTTTCCATGAATTTAAAAATCATTATGCATAATGCATAAACTACAAAAGGTTGTCAGCACTTTAGTCCATATTGAGGGAGTTGCTAGGTATACCTCAGAAGGGATTATGTCGGCTCCGGTGCTTTTTTTATTTTGAGAGTAACTATTGAAAACTAGACTTCACTATTTGTGATTGTTTTAAAAGTTGACCAATTTTTGTCTTATTCCCAGGATAGAATATCATTGCTAACATCTGGATCATAAGCTGTTGTTCATGCTCCTGGCAACATGACAGCAGAATGATTAACAGTCATTGTTTTGAATTGCCTCTAGCATAAGACCCCATTTCTTTAAATGGAATTCTGTCTGTTTTTCCTTTAGGTAAGCCTTATATTCCTCTTTAGCTTTGTTGAGTGATTTCAAGGTATATTTTTGTTTTTATTTTTGTAGCCTTTATTATTTGTCTTTGTTCTTTTTTCCTACCATGGCAATCTTTATCAAACCGAGTGTCAACTATGTTATGCTTAGTTCCTATGGTATTTGGACATGACAAAAGATTTCTTATTTCTTTCAGACAATCAAAAACAATTGTAGTCATTACTGTTACTGTTTTATCATTATCAGTCATTGTATCATATCTGAAAATCATTGCTTCTAAAGTAGAGGATACTTGCTGTAAACGATTTTGAGTCCATCTAATTTTATTTCAGGACAAGGGAAGATGATCACTTGCACTTCTAACATCTATGGACAGAGAAGCACAAAAATCCATAGGTCTGTTCCAAAAAGAGAAATCCACAGTGGAAGCTCCTGTATTACTAAAGTACATAAAATTACCACGCTCATCAGTAGCTATTCTGCCATTAAAGGGGGCCAAATTATAAGTAGATAAAATTTATTTTAATTTACTGTCCAAATGATTAGTTCTAGTGGCCAAGGCTGACCTATTAAAACATTTAACATCACCATGTAACCAGCTATGTATGTCATTGTCTTCATATCTATCATATTTTCCTATCTTCACATTAAAATCTCCACATAATAGAATGTTTTCACGTGACATAATAGCCCAACATTATGAATAATAGTATCCAATCCCTCCAACATAGTTACACTGTAATATCTGGAATTTTTCAGAGGGATACACACATTAAATAAACAACATCTCAGCTCTGGTGATTGTAACAAAACGGCAGGCTTGAGCAAATGAAGTACTAGTGATGGAGTGTACAGACAGATCTCTTGAAATTTTTTTCCTGGTCACAATGCCCCATGACAGTCAATCTGATTTTGCTGAGCAATGCCCTGGTATCTGATAACAAGAATAACCATGAAGTGCAACATCAGTGCCTTTTAAATGCCAGGTTTCCTGGAGACAGATGACCTGATGTCTATACATATATATATATATATATATATATATACTCCATCCAATCAGCATCAGCAAGTTTTGATCATAAACCTGCTATGTTCCAAGATAATTGGGCCGGTAATAAAGACAACTGTACAATGCCTCCAGAAAACCTGTCTGCAGTGGCCTCATGTCAGGCTTCCTGAACTGTGAGAATCCCAAATCTGTTTTCAACAGAAATATTAAATACCAGTTTTGAGTCATTTAACTGATTTTCCCACTCAGCAGAGTCTAAGCTGGAAGTAATGGGGACCACTTCCCCATTAGGCCCACTTCTTTCCAAATGGGTACTATCAATTATGTAAATCCCCATTTTATCTAATAAGGTTAAATTATTCATTAGTCTGTTATAATCATACACATATATATATATATTCTGCTATCTTGTTTTCTGGGTTTTGTTTTGTAAAACACATTTTCAAAAACCACAAAAATGACATAGGTTCATAGGTTGATACGAGTACGGGGGACAAGCCTATAATGAACTTGCCACCCACTAACCCGGGTGGAAATCATATTTAGAATTACCCATATATATATGTCTAGAGTTTTTTTAAAGGTTTGGAGAGTAGTACTATACACTACCTCCCATGGTAAAGAATTCCAAATTGGTACTATTCTCTCCATAAAGAAAAGATTCCTTTTAGTTGACTTATTTATCTTAGCTTTTAATGTTAAGTTATGAGATCTTGTATGGTTAATTGTATATTGCCATTCCATATATAAGGTTTCAAACAGAGCTATATCTTGGGTTGCTTTATAAATTAAACATAGATCCCCTCTTAGGGATTGATTTTTAATAGAGAAGAGGTTCGACTCCTTCAGTCTATTTTCATAAGATATAGTTTTTAAAGTCGAAATGTTTCTTGGAAATCTTCATTGTTCTTTTTCTATTGTTATTTTATCCTGAACCAGAGTCGGGGCACAAAATGCTGAGCAATAGTCAATATGGGATCTAACTATACTACAAAAGAGTGGTATTAACACTTCAGGTTCTCTAGATTTAATGTTTTTCAATATGAAATTAATCAATCTATGGCATTTTTGTGCTATTTTATTTGTATGCTCAGTGAATTTCAGATTGTCAGTGATATAGACTGCTAGATCCTTTTCCTCAGTTACAGTGTTCAAAAGAAATTATCCATATAGTAATTTATCATCATGTTGTTTCTACCAAAATGCATCACTTTACATTTGGTGATATTAAAACTTAATTTATTTTCTTTTGCCCAAACTGATAAGTTATTAAGATTATCCTGTAAATTACGAGTTGCAGCATGATCATTAACTATACTCCCCAGTTTAGTATCATCTGCATATCTATTTATCCATACCCCATTATTTGTATTCATACTAGAAATTGGGATATTAAATAGAACCGTGCCCAGCACTTATCCCTGTGGTACGCTGCTGGTAACCCAACTCCATGTGGACTTGTATCCTCTAATGCTGATGTGTTGTCTTCTATTAGTTAACCATAATGTAATCCACTTGATAATACTTGTATGAATTCTTAAGTTCTTAAGACCTTCAACCAGGATTTTATGAGATGCAGAATCAAACACTTTTTTATAATCCACAAAGACTACATCCACAGACAACCCTGCATCCAGTGCTGCACTGATGGGTTCAAAAAAGTTAATTAAATTGTTTAAACAAGATCTGCCTGCCATAAATCCATATTGGGTTATATCAGTCAGTCCATTTTTAGCTATATGCATACTAATTTTATGTACTAAAAGTTTTTCCATAGTTTTACCTATACAGGAGGTCAAACTGATAGGTCTATAATGTTTAACATCTTGTTTTGTAACCTCCTTATGAATGGGGATTACCACGGCTTCTCTCCATTCTGATATCATCTCCCCTGCTATAATAGATTTATTAAACAGGAGGGAAAGAGCTCCTGAACTCTCATATAAAATTTCCTTAAGAATAACAGTTGGTATGTTATCTGTGCTAACAGAAAATGATGATTTAAAGGAATTAATGTCTGCATAAACTTCAGGAACAGAAAATTGCATTTCTAACTCCTCCAAAGGATAATCTAAATACTTATTAGATCCTTAGGCTTAAATGCACTAGCAAAATATTGATCAAATTCATTAGCCATTAGTTGTTCATCAGCTACTAAAATATCATTGTTTTGCAAAGGACCTACTCTAGAAGGATTACCTCTCAGAGATCCAAGATAATTAAATAAATGTTTATTATTGTCCTGATTTACCATTACTAATTTGTATTCTATTTCTTTCTTCACATTTCTTATTGCTGTTTTAGTTTTATTTGCCTTTTGTTTAAACCTTTTCCAGTTCATTTCAGTTCTGAGTTTTCTATATTTATTAAAGGCTTTTTTGCCCCTATAAGTCTGCTAATATTTGAGGAAAACCATAAAGGAAGTTGTCTATTATTTTTTGTATTTTATACATATAGGTACACATTCATTAAGACAATAATCCAGTTTTTCCTTGATCTTGCTCCAAGATTTGTTGTACTTCAAGATCTTTTAGCCCTTGGTGCCAGTTCCAATTTGTAAGATAGGATCTTATAGCCTTATAATTACCTTGTGGGAAATTCCTTATTGTTGTTACACCCTTGGTTACCATTCCATAATAATTAATTGCCCATAACACCCTACAGTGGTCATTGTCTCCCAAAGGTTCAGTAATATTCAGGATTTCAGCCTGTTCATTAATGTTGGTAAATATTAAATCAAGGATATTTTCTTGTCTGGTAGGATCCTGTACCTGTTATTCTAGTCCTAAATAAACTATTGTTTCTAAGAATTTTCTTTCCTGCTGACAAGAGCCTTCCAAAGTATCCAATTTGATTCCTGGAAAATTAAAATCTCCCACCAAAATAATATTTTCATGGTGATAAATTTTTTGTAAATACTCCATAAAATAATTATTGCTATTAGTGTCCATAGATGGGGGCAGTAACATAGACCTACCAATGTACAATTTTGCTCAAAAATTAATTTTACCCATATAATATCAGTACCACTTGGGGTATGCATATCAGTACTCGATTCCTGACAAACTATACCATCCTTTACATATATTGCTACACCACCTCCTCTCGAGTTAGACCCTTTTTCTTTTAAATACAGTATAACCTTTGATATCTTGGCCCCACTGAACATCAGTAAGCTAGGTTTCAGTCACCCCACATACATTAATATCTTTATTGTGCAATACAAGCTGCAGTTCATCAATTTTATTTATTAAGCTTCTAGCGTTTAGTAGCAACAGTTTAAATTTTGAGTGCTGTACTTTCTGATTATATTCAGAAAGCATAAGGGGGAATATAATATTAAGTTCTGGTCTTATATCACCTAGAGGAAGTGCTGTAGGTACAATAGACACTACACTATTCTCATTTGACCCACCCCCCCTTTATAAGTTTAAACAATAATCAATTTCAGCAATGATTATGTTTCCCAGTAATTCAGATCCCCTTTTGTTTAGATGAAGACCATCTGTGCCATAATATTGCCACTAATTATTAAAAAGTTCCCAGTGCCTTAAGCACCTAATATTTTGTCTCGAACACCAACCTCTTAACCAGTTGTTAATCAATTTAATCTTGGCTTCCATATAATGGTCACCTATAGGTACAGGTAATATTTCCAAGATTACTGTCATGGCCCCAGCATCATCTAGTATATTTGTTAGTCCTATAAATGCTTCTTTTATCTGCTGGACACATTGATATCTGATATTATTATTGCCGGTGTGAACAATTACCAACGGATCCTCAGAACTATTTTTCAAGATTTGTCTTGTCATTTTAGTAATATCTTGCAATTTTGCACCACGAAAACAGGATAATGTGCGAGTGGCTTTGTTCTTATCACATATTTGTCTATCAAGTTTTGAGATCATAGAGTCACCTAACATGAAGATATCTTTTGTACTGCTAGTCTCCATGGCAACCTCTATGGTATTATGATCATTCATAACAATATGATTAGCAATATTATCTGAAAACTTAGTAGATTATGCTGTTCATATACACCACCCTCATTCACACTTGGGTGAAGAATTCTATTTGGTTTACTACCAGTATGAAGTCTGATCCCAGATGTACCCTCAGATGCCTCAATAATCCTAGAGATATTTGTATTTCTGTTTATAGGTGCAGAGATCAGATTGGTTAACACACTATCCACAGTCACTGTAGCATTGCCTCCATTACGTCAGACAGACCAAAACCTTTGTCTTACTCATCAGGACCCTATTAGGAAGATGCTGCACTTAACTGTTAGAAAAATTACCCTCAAATGTGTTTTCTTTTTTACATTTAGAAATCCTTTTTGTGACTCGCTTTTCCTTTTTTTGTATGTACTTTTTTGTTCATGCAAAAAAGTATCCCTTCATACAGCAAAAGATTCTGGACAATGTATTTTTTTCCAAATCCATTTTCATTTGAAGGGTTCCTTTTCATAGGATAAATTGGTTCAGTGAGAAGGAAGCACAGTCCTGCCAGCAACAACACAATTTTGTTTTTCCTGTAACTAGATGGACTGTCTAGGCAGGGATTCACTATTTATTTTCTATCCACTCCTGTGGTATCTAATCAGGTCATTAAAATTGCTGTAAGAGAATAAAAATTGGGGGAGGGTTACTCATTACATCAAAGATTAATTGTACCCTTTGCTATATTTTTCTATGTATCTGAACCATTTTAAGATACCAGGTTGTACCCGCTGCCCACCCCTCCACACACACACCAAAATAATCCCCGATGAAATATGAGCTGTACTATAAAAACAGAACAGGGTGTTATATTCGATAGTAGTTCATGTATTCATGTTAATTATCCTGGATCATAAACAGCCACAGATTATATGTTTCCTAAAATGTTTCACACTGATGCATTTGCAAATAAATGAACTCTAAAAGGCAAAATGAAGGCATTATAAAAATTAAGTTGCTTAATGAAATTGGATAAATAGAACAACATTAGGTAAAGGATAAAATTAATCTTAGATGTAAAGATTTAACCCCCTTTTTTCTCTTATAATTTGAATGAACTGATAGGTACAACAGGAGCACATGCAAATAAATAGGGAATTCCTGCACAGATGGTCCTTGCAGTTATAGGAAAAATAAATAGTGCTAATCCCGGTAGGACATTCTCTGCCACTGACCCCACTAAATACTATTTCTTATTTTTATAATACACATCATACTTCACTGGGGATATTCTGGTGTGGGGGTTCGAGCATATTATGGCATCTTAAAATGGCTTGGATAGATAGAATAAATCAGGCTAAGGATTCAATAAATGTTAGATGCTAAGATTAAGCTATTGTTTTCTCTCTTATAATAATTTTAATGGATTGATTAGATGCTGCAGGAGCAGATATAAAATGAATAGTGAATTCCTGCCTAGATGGTCCCTTCAGTTACAGAAAAAAAAATTAGGTTGATTCTGACAAAATCATTATTCCTTCTCCTTGACTCTAATACATACTAAATATTTAATATAAAGGGAAGCAATGTGAGGGGATGAAGGTAGCGGATGAAGGGGTAGAACATTATAATAGTAAACAAAATTGAATGACTCAGAAGTGAGCTCTTCTGTTTGGTCGCTTTCAGGATCAGCAATGGGGAATGGATAGCAAGGGGAGGGAATAGCAAGGAAGGACAGGAAGAACAGCAAGTGGAGTGAATAGCAGAAGGTGGAGAAAGAGGGATTGACTAAATGAGGATGTGGAGCATGATGCTGCTGATCTACCAGCCTTGTGTAATGGGTAGGGACGTCATCTGCAGTGCTGGTGGTACTGGGTTTGGGATTGCATACAGGTCTGTTTTGTGATTTAGTAGGTGTTTTTTCTCTTTAAGTTATTGCCTTCATCAGTCCCTCATCTTTCCTTCAGTGTTCGCCCCCGTCGGGGATAATTATTTAAATGGGGTGGGTGCAGGGGGCATAGTCCCTCTCATTAAACATTATTTTAAGTTGGTCGTCGGTATTTTTTGTTGTGTGCAGAATTGTTTTTCGGCAGGGTGTACGCATTGCATTGCGAGTCGCCCAAGAATTTTTGCTGTTATGACATGGAACCTATGAAGGTGAAACTAGTGAGAACTGTGAAACAAAAAGTAAGGGAGTAAATAATATCTAACTTTATTTTCAAGAAAAATGGGGAAACATAGAATCAAATAAAGTAAGAACATGTAATTTCAATTAAACTAGATTTGGAACTTTTCTTCATGCTTTATCTGTTGCCTCATAAGGGCCACTGATAGGAAACACATTGTACTGGCAATGTAGACATTTGACCACAGTTTTTATTGTCTCCATTTAAGGTGTTGTCATTCATAACTGCTATAGAAAATTAAAAGTAGTATGGAAGCCTTTTGTACTTTATAAGTAATTGTATGACTTATTGTTAAATGATGTGAGTGAAAGGAATTCTCCTCTCAGTGCTGATAAACCCATGTGCTTCCAGAACAAAAAATTATTATACAATGGCAAGAAAGGATCCTGGGCTCTGAATGGTCCTTCTGGGGCTGAACCCATGATGTTATCTCAGCATAGCATCACAAATCATGTCCCAGCACACACATAACCACATTAAATGTGAACAAAATCACTCCACAGGCCATGTACAAGTTGTCCATACTTGACATGTTTGCCAGTACTTCATGTTAAAAAAAATGTATTGTAAATCCTTCCTTCCCATGGTTTCAAACAAGTAAAAACCTCTTTCTTGTGTTCGCACCCAACAATTCCTGTAAAATTCTTAGCATATCCCCTGTTTTACACATGAATTCAAAACAAGTGAAGCCATGAATGCGATTGACTTCACTGTTCCCAATCAGCAGCTGACTTCAGTGACCACTCAGTGTGTGTAACCACAGTAACAGAGGTTTCTCAAGAAAATACTGACAAACTGTTTGACTTAAAAATAGAAAATACATCTAAATGACACTGTTGATTACAACCTACTACCCCCACTATATTCCCTCAAAGTATAAAAAGCTTAAGAAAGCCATCATCTGAAACAGCCTTTCAATTTCACCTTCAGCTGTAGAACAGCCACAGCTCACTCCATAGACAGCTTGCTTCCTGTATTGATCCTGAGAATGGACAGGGGCACACATAACTGTGATCAGTGGTGGAGAGAGGAATCCTGCTCTGATTGGGTTTAGGTAATGCTCCCTTTCTGTACCAATCATGAGACCTGGTAGTGGCACACATTTCCATTAATGGTGGTAGAGAAAAAAATCCTGCTCCATTCAGCCTTTGGTACAGGCGTATATGCTTTTAAACAGCACTATGCACTGGACGGTGCACCAGCATTTTCTCCTGGAACAAATTATAAATAAATTTGCTAACTGCACCAAGAGAAGATGCCCATAGGGAGAGGGAGACAATGTGTGTGTGTGGGGGGGAGAGAAACAGCTGCACAGTGACAAGGGACCATGGTGAGTGGGAGAAATTGGCACTTCTCTTTCTGCTACCTCACAAAATGCACTCCAAATAACATGTGTGTCTCAGGAAACAACTGCAAAGTGACAAGAGACCATGGTGAGTGAGATACATCTCCACTCCTCAGTCTACTACTTCACACAATTGTGCTCCAAATAGTGTGTGTCTGGGGAAACAACTACAAAGTGACTAGTGCCCTCAGTGAGTGGGAGAAATGTCCACTCCACGGTTTGCTCCCCCCCCACATAAATGTGCTCCGAATAAGACATGTGTGTGGGGGGGGCTCACATTCAGTTCAGTAACAGAGGCAGAGATTGGAAGTTGGAGGTGGCAGAGAAACAATTACACAATATCAGGTCCCTCTACTGGCCAAAACAAATCATCAATAAATCAGTACTACTTTTTCTATTAGTATACCTACACATTTAAAACAAATTTAAAATGACTAAAACCCTATCAATTTTAATCTTCTTATTTATTTTTTTCATATGAGCAATATTATAATAAGAATAATGTGCTCCAGGCTGTGTGTCATACTGGGATGTCATTTCTCTGGTGCTGGATGCACTCAGCCTGTGGCCTTGGGCCCAACCACCCAAGGTGTGACGTTATCCCAGCACGAGACACACCCTGTCATACATTATTCCTTTTTTGACTAGGGTACAACTAGTTAGCAATTAATTAACTAATTATGATAGGGGGTTAAAATCAGTGGATGTTAGCATCCCAGAATTCATCCTGATGGAGAGGCTGGTTGAGCCTCGAAGAGCTGGGATTTATTCCTGGCAGTTGCAAGTTTTAATGAATGGTGATGGTAACTGCACTGAAGGAATGGTTGCCATTGTCCTACAAATGAAGTGAAGGAACCTCCACAACAACATGCATATATGCGTCTATGGAGGAATGGGAGCACAGGGCCCAGAGGTCCCTGCACTCCCAAAGGCAAATAAGGATATGATGACACCATCTCCAAAAAATATGGCTGGATGGGAGCACAGGGCCCTACTATCTCAGAAAGCAAGGACATTCTTTGCAAAAAAACTGCATTAATGCAACACTTAGGGTTCAAGCTAAAGTGAAAAAGGTAGGGAAATGTGGCTTTAGGGTTTTCAACCCTAAACTCCCCCACCTCTAGAACAAATCAGGGGTGCAGTCTTCCATGGGTATGTCAGCCCTAAAGCCCACCCCGTTAGGTGTGTATGTTTGTGGAGTGTATAGAATGGGGTGAGCTTTAGGGTTGATAACCCCAAGGAAGACTACACCCCTGATTTGTTTTAGGGGTGGGAGTGAGGTTTTAGGTATGTAACCCCTAAAATCACATTTCCCTACTTTTTTGCTTTAGCCTGAATCCTAAGTGTTGCATTAACGCAGATTTTTGTAAAGAATATGTAGACAGATAGATAGATAGATAGATGGATAGATAGATAGATAGATAGATAGATAGATAGATAGATAGATACTTTGCAAAAAGCTTTGTTACTGCACTAGTTAGGGCTCAACTTAATGCCACAAAATTACAAAAATGTAGGATTAGGGTTTCCAACCCTAACTTCCCAACCCCACCTCCATGCAGCAAAAGGGAAAACATAATTAGGGTTTGGGGTGTCCAGAGTCTTGATGAATCAGTGGTGGGGTCTTTCTTGGGGCTGTCAACCCTAATGTCCACTACCTCCCCTGAGGAAGCATGGTCAAATGTGATATAATTTCTTCACGCAGGTAAAACAGAGCTCTGCATTAAAAAAGCTGCACAGATTCTGTTGGCAACATGTGCAAGACATACTTCTCTACCTTTGAAGAGTGTATCACTATAGGGCACTGGTTTGGAGCTGTACCTTGTGCTGTAGACAGGATGATGCAAACTAGGGGTGGGAGGGGTGAGCATTAGGGTGGACAACCCCAACAAAGATCCCACCAATTATTTGTCAAGAATCTGGACAACAAAAGCCTAAAGTTTCTTCTTTTTGCTGCTTGGGTGGTGTAGGTGGGTTAGTTAGGGTTGGAAAATCTTACTCCATATTTCAGTACTTTTGTGGCATTAAGTCAAAACCTTACTGGTGCATTAACACAGTTTTTTCAAAGAATTTCCTTTCTTTTTGAGCAAGTAGAATTGTATCCTAATTCATGCACGTCCTCTCGGAACCTGCATGAATGAATGCAGACATGCTGGATCCTCCAGGCTTTGCACCAAGAGAAGACTCCATCTACCTACAGAAGTGCAGCAATGGATGTCAAGAATTCACATGGCTGTCTGGTGTAATGTGGAAGCACAGAACCCTCTGGGAACTGCATTTCCCTGTGACCACAGACACAGATGCACAGTAACAAGAATCCAAATCTCAGTTGAAGCACAAGGCCCTCTGGCACCCACATGTGCAGAGGTGCAGGGCCCTATGCTAGAAGAAGCATTCTCTTCACTAAATGTTAACAGGGCTGTGAGGGCAACCCTACACTTACCCTTCCTATGTTGGGGTGTGGTGTCACTTGACAATGTCATCCCCCCAGCCTCAGCCCATACTGTTGTGTCACTGAGCTCACCCCCAAACTCAGCTCACTGACACAAATCACAAGGCACTACCCACTGATATAATGGCTGGTACTACACAGAATGCTTCTTAATAAAAAAAAACAATATTTGTTTTTTAATTTTTACCACAAATTTTCAAGATAGTCATTTTATGACTCCCACTTATAAGCATGACATGTGGCTTTTATAGAATACTAGCTGAAATGTCATTTTGCACCACATGTGAGAAAACACGTCTTGCCCAGGATTTGAAAAATAACCCCTGTCTTGTTTATGAGATGGTGTGAAAAAATCCTGCCCAAAATGTGATTTCATGGAGGGACTATGAAATCACCTTTTGGGGAAGATTTGAGAAATTTCACCTGCCTTGATCATGAGGTGGGATCTCAAAAAGGCCATGTTGAAAGTTTGGTGGAAATATATTAGAAATTATTGAAGTTATGAGTGAACGTTAAACTATTTCAACTTTCTCTCATAACTTGTTCATTTTAACGTATTTTTATTTCAGATTTTCACCATAGCTTTCTAATGACCTCACCTCATGATCCCTGTGGTGAACATGTTCAAATCTCACCTGAAAAGTGATTTTGTACAGTGACTATGAAATCATCTTTTGGGGCAGATTTGAAAAATTCCACCCACCTTGTCCATTAGGTGGGGTCCCAAAAAAGGCCATGTTAAAAACTTGGTGTAAAAATATAAAAAAATTACAATGTTATGAGTAAACATTCTAAACCCATTGAAATACTTTAAACTAGACTTACCTTATTATGCTTGTTGTAGGCAAATCATTTTGGTATGATACAGGGCTTTGAGAGATGTGTTGCAGTGATCTAATCCAGAAGAGTCTACAAGGGTCTTGACCAATAATCAGTAAGACTGATTATGACACTCTCAGGCATGAAGAGCTTGGACTTCAAAACACTGTGCCAACAGACACATTCATAAATCAGCTCCTTCATTCTCCCTGTGTCAGAGCAAGGAAAGGTTAATGTCTGTGTCTGAAGCATGCTCATTGGAATTCATCAAGTTCATTGCAATGTGGGCTATACATGGGAAAATCTGTTCAGGGACACTTCTGCCAGATTAACTATAGAAGCAGTTCTTTGAGACAGTTGATGTAACCCTTTCACTCTCAATATGGAACCAGTTGCTTCTTGTAGCCTAGGGCTTCATGTGCATTTATGTCACCATTCTTAAGCAGTTTTTCTTATTCATATCAAGCATTTTATTCAGCATGGTGGGCACTTTAGCACCACATATGCACAGAAAAGGAAAACGAATGTAAAAGAAAGAATAGTGAGAGGGGAGACTACCTAGGTAGGTGGTCAATGTACTCAGTCATAAAATGGAAATAAACAGGATAGGAAAATGGCACTGCTGCAGCAGACTACTAAGAAAGACAAGGGGAGAGGTTAGTAAAATATGTCCCTGGTTGCTCCAGTTATTCTTAACATAGAGCACAGCTCTACCACAGCCTGCAGTTCAGTTTTATGATGTTCTCAAACCAGACTGGTGGGAACAGAAGCCACATTCCTTTCTGAAGTCACCCACATACAACAGACTACAACAGCACTGCTGCAGAGGAGCTTCTACACTGAGAGCCCAGCCCCCACTCCAAGCAGAGAATGGTGAAAATTATATTTTTATTTTGTTTTAATTCCCTTCAGTTTGTCAGTTGTTGCCACACCATAACTGCCTCTCCCCAGGTCCACATCTTAGTCTTCCAGCACAGCCCTGGATCTTCTCCTTGACCCGATACAACATTAATACCAGTGGCAAGCATCCTGCATTGACAAATGCTTGTTTTCTCACATTGCAGTTTCTGGTTCCAGCAGCAAGACATGTCTTAGATTAAAGAGTTGATCTATGTCATGGGACATGTTCAGGTGAGTGAGGGTATCTTGGGGGTGTGGGCTGGTAGGAGCTCAGTCTGTGTGCATTGTGGTGAGATCAGTGAGTGGCTGATTTCTTTTTTCCAGATGATTTAAAAAAAATAAAGACCTCAAAAAACTGTTTTATTCTTTGCAGGATTAAAATCTGTTTTGGATTGAACACTTTGGATTGAGCACCCCAGTGACAATTTAACTCTATGGAGGCACTGGTGGTTTGTGTCCTGGTGTCACCATCTAAGGAATTGGGGTGGGTGTGTGACCCAGAGGGAAGGGGGTTTGGTCAAGCAGTACCAGTTGTGGGAATCCCAGTCTGCTTTTGTATTAAACACCGAAGGTTGAGGGTTCACGTCCAGCAAGCAGGAGCTGGACTACTATGCAACTATGATACAGCATTGCAGCAATAAAGAATCGCACATTACCTCCTTCAGATGAGACTCAAATGAGTTACATTTTTTGCCCCTGTCATGTGGGAATAAAAGACCCTAGATGGCACTGCTAAAAAAGAGTAATAGGGTAGTCCTGTGGCCAACATCCCCTCAAGCGATTGCCCAAGGCTTACCGTTAAAGGATCATACAAATCAGGTTAACTTGTACAGGAATGTCTGTAAAATGAAATTCAGTATGTGTGTGGAGCGAGAGAGAGAGAAATTAATAGATAGATAGATAGATAGATAGATAGATAGATAGATCGATAGATAGATCGATAGATAAATAAATAGATAGATAGATAGACAGACAGACAGAAAAACAGACAGACAGACATACAGATAGACAGCCTAATAAAGTTATAAATCTTCAGAAGAATTATTTAAGCACTCTGTCTGCATATCTGCATCTTTTTAAATAGCCATGCACATGACCTATGAAAATACATTATCTTAATAAACGTGATGTGGCACAGTTATACAGTATATCTATTCTAAAACCATACAAACAAATTGAAGTATGGCATTCATCACAAATTGGACCAAAGACCATTGGATGCAGAAACTCTGATATCTGTCTTTTACTTGTTTCACATTTCAAGTGAATATAATGTAGAGGATAATGTATGGTGATCAGTTAACAACCATGTTGTATTCACATCGAGAGGTTACCATGGTCTGTAAACCTCGAGAGCTCAGCTCGAGAGGTTTTCAGTAACCAAGGTAACCTTGAGATGCAAATTCAACGTGATTATTAACTGCTCCCCATGCATTGTCTTTTATAGTGTATGGGGAAGCAGTCCAGTAGTTCGACTACAAGACAATGGCAGAACAAATTATTTATTTTAACAACAAAAACTTGAAACTCAGTCTTGACATACTCGGACATGGTTGCTGAACACGGGGTCAAACAGGGTTGGGTCACAACATGCTCTTTACATCTTCAGGAAGTGACGCAGAGCCAAGTGTTTACACACTGAGGGACACTTCAGGGACATGCAGTGAAATTAAAATACAGGTACTGAGAGAGAGATTTCTTACTTTTTTTTGAACTCGCTACTGTGTGCAGAACCAATAGTGCCGCTTGAATAGTGCTGTGTGGTACTGATTACCGCTGACCGCTGCTACTGTGGAATGTGACAGGCAGTGTCATTCTTTCTTGTTATGGTATCATTCTATGGTGGTTAACAGCAAGAGAATGCTAGAACGATAACATAAAAAGACTGTGTTTCAACTGAATTTTAGCGATTATAACATTCTATCATACACTATATAGAGGATAATATGTGGTCATAGATTGTTAACTGGTCTGTTAACAATCAAGAAGTTGCCAGTGCAACCATGTAAACCTCGAGATTAAAGCTTGATAGGTTTATGTCGCCATGGCAACCTCGAGTTGGGTTAAAAAAAACGGCTGCCAATCAATGTACCATACATTATATTTTATAGTGTATGGTACCATTTATGTTTAGGAAATGAAAAAGCAGTTCCTTACTGCATTTTGTGCCACTGCCACTCTGCTCTGGGTCATGCTCTCACCCCGGGGCTGTTTCATGGCCTCCCAATCAAGTTGCACATATGCGAAGCCTGTTCCCAGTTGTTAACCCATCGATGTGATGTCCCATAGATGGGTTAACAACATCGTGACGTCATATCAATGGTAAAAGAGTTGTTATAAAAAGGTAGATTTCTAGCTATAGCAATGTTCTAGCATTCATTATATTAAATGAATTGCATGTATTACTGGAATCATTAAAATTTCATTATGGTTTCTATATAGCCCAAATAAACTGAACTCATATGAATAACAGTACAGTAATGCAAGGATATGTATTATTGTATATGTTCCCAGAATTATTGTTTCTTACTTCGTTGTCTGAAACATATTACTGTTATTGCTTCCAATAGGTTGGAGCTGCATGTAAAAGGAAAGATTAGTTTCAAGCCATAGATCTTGGAGTATATTTTTACATTTCCATCATTCCCACAACCCATTCCCTGCATGGTGGGGTATGTCTTGATATCCACTATGGTGTCTCCATGGTAATGGGATAGCACAGTGGATATTGGGGCCCAATACCACCTCTTATTTAAAACTGCAGATCTGTGTCCAGTCTACTGCCTCTGTTTGTTACTCTGTTTATGTGTTCTAGTATCTGAATCAATTATAAAAGGATGAGAAAATGTGGCAACAATTCTGTTCAGCTACAGTTACAAACTACACACATGGAAAATTGACCATATTTGAAATGCACTTTTTTCCCACATGTAAAGATGTTGCTCTTTCTCCATTTTACTTTGTGTGCAAATTATTTGAAATGTCATGATTACACCCCCACTCCCACACAAACACACATGCACAAGCACTAGCAATAAAGAATAATTCATGCATGAGTATGCTTGGTGGTGGTCTAACACATGTAAGAATATATTCATTTCATAGACTTTTCTTAAATGTGATATTATACAAGAGAGAGCTGTAGCTCCAGGGCCCTTCAACATACCATGCTTTTTACTGTTGACGTTAATGAGAAGACTGTTGTATGATTTTCTATCTCCTTGTGGTTGCCTGCTGGATTTTTGTACAGGATATTCATACTGCATGCTGGCACTTAATAGTCACAGAACTGGAAAGATTTAATTAAGCAATAATACATGACAGGGTATGGTATACAATGAGATATCATTATGCCTTGGGTGTATTGTAAGGCACAAGACAATGCCGAGTGCCATCAGCCACCCAAAAAGTGATGATATGCCATGATATACCACACCTTGGAGTATATTTTTGCAATTATAAAATGGCTGTAAAGCATTAGTAAATGGCTGATCTTAGTAATCAGTTTTGAACCATGATGATATTCTGAGATATCATCACAGGTCAAAGATTGCTTCAGCCAATCAGCTTCCAGGATTTCTCCTCTACATTTCATAATTAGAATTTAAATATGGAAAAGAGGAAAAAAAACTCAGACTTTTAATTACTAAACTGCTTCGCTGGAACATGTTAAATTTCTTTACGCAATACTCTGAAATTTCTGCTCAGTACCATATAAAATAACTGTAATGGGGATTTTTATTATATTTTCAGTTTGAAGTGAAGACTTTCTTGAAAGCATTTGACAGGATATCTACCACTCTTGGAGAATACAGTCTTGAAATAAACTAAAATGAATACCTGAAAACAGCATTCATTTTATTTTATAATTAGTACCATTTAATACTGAGACAAATGCAGACATGTTTATAAATAAAATAACTGATATGGAATTGTCTGAATTTTGGAAAGGGGCAGGTGATAAAAAATAAAAAAATAGATAGACAGATTGACAGACTGATTAGAGAAAGAGAGAGAGAGAGAATGAGAGAGACACTCACAGACCACCAGATCACCAGATCTCCAGCTCACTGCTCCAACTGCAGCCAGCAGTGTGACTTCAGCAGGGGCTGCACAACTGAAAAAAGTTCCTTCTGTTCTCATGCAGAAAACACAGGTGAATTGCAACTCAAAGAAAAAGTATAGGGTAAAAAAATAACTTTTCCAAAAATCAGTGTTTCAGATCTTGGAAATCGCATAAGATGCTGGCATGAAACCTTTCACATTCTGTGACTCATTTAACCTGAAATTGCATGCAGTTTAGGGGGGATAATCTGTAGAATGCTGCTAAAGTTATTAAGTTGCAAACATTGGGTTTGACATTGAGCATGCCACTCAACCCTAGTGATACTAGTGCTACTATATATACACCAAGTGAACAAAGACCACGGAGTTGTCTACAGTATCAAAGAACATATAATTTATCAGGATATACCTTCATTAAAAAATATCTATGGGGACCCCACTGATGCACCCAATGTTTTGTGCCAGAAATTGGGGTGCATTTTCAAGGGTTTGAAGTTCTACCTATTTTCACTTTTTGAGTTACACATTTGCCAAAAGCATGGCACTTGCACTCAAGCTTTTTGGTTTGCTTAAAAGAATCCTACCCTGCCATTGGTACAATGATATCACATATAAACTCTCTGACACTCAAAGTAAGGTAAAGTAAGTAGTACTGACCCCAGAAATGTGAGGCACATCATCAGATATGAAGATACAAGTTTGAAATACTTGCAAACTTGTGGCTTCACTTGGGCAAGCTATATTTCACTTTAGTATAATTGAGGTTTTATTTATTTCTGCTTTAAAGTCTGAGTTTACAGCAACTTCTCTGTGTAGGTACTAGGTCAAAACAGCACATCAGGAAAAGCACTGCAAGCACCACGTTGTGTAAAGAGTGAAAGGTTTTAGACCAACAGGGGTTAAATAGCGATACGGAATAACCGCTACACCTGTCACTCTGCACATTACCTGCAGAGGGAACAAGTTGCCATTTGCTGGGGTGCCTGGTAGAGCTGATAACATGGTGGAATGACTAAGGCACCAACACACAGCATGGTAGGAGACCTGGAACCATGGATCAGTTCTCCCTAGGTCTTCACCTGCTGTAACTTTTTTTTGTAAACAAGTAATTTTCCCTCTCCTGATTGTCTCCCCATCCCTGAAGTCCATGACCTCCCTGAGTTGATTATATTAAGTCTGGGGGATCTGAGAACAAAGCACCCCACCATTGAGTTTGTGGGAGTGGAGCAACCCTCAAAAATAAAGAAGTCCTATTAATGTTAATGGGGCTATGGTGTTGTTGTCGGTTTGCTCTGTTACCCGACGTTGTTTGGGATAGTGCTGTTTTCCATGCAGAATTTATTGCCTTGTGGTTTTTGTCTTCGACAATATGACCCTATACCCTCTATGTGAGCAGTACTTTTTCTATGAGGAATGGATGAGGAACAGAGCAATTCTGAGAAGTAAAATGAGGTACATCCTTTGTAACGACAGTGGGGAGATATGATTACATGGTCATGCATTAATACTAAATGTCCAAATGCCTGCAACTTTTTCATACATTTTTTTTAATACATTATTTTTTTCCCTTTTTAAATGTGTGATTTACTTCAAGATCACAATCTGCTATGAGCCATTCTAGGGAGGTTGAAAGGAGATAGGAAATTATTTTTACATAGTTAATTGCCCTTTCATCTTCCTTTCCAGTTATATATTCTGATATGCTGTGACCAATTTTTGATAAATAAATAAACTAGCTTTGGGGTTCCCTCAAAGCTACGTTGAGTTTCACTCGTCTCACCAGCTACTGCTTCTTCTTTTCATATTTCTTAGACATTGTATGACATTAATAACACCATTCCATGCTTTTCACTTGAATGGCCTGGAATGGGTGTTACTGATGTCATGGAATGTTCAGGCAGTATGAAAAGAGACTGCAGCAACTGCTAAGGAGAGAGGAATTCAGAGCAGTCACCAAGGCAACAAAATTAGATTATTCATTTAAAGAAAAAGATCAAAAGCATATAAAATATTGGATATACACTAAAGGGAAAATAAGAGTTAATTTAGAAGTGTAAACAACTGTTTCCTATCACCTTGAAGGCACTTCACTTTTCTTCATTCCTCACAACACACCCAAGATATGCGTATAACAAAATGGATCTGAACATTCTGTTGAGTCTTATTACTTACATACAGCATACCCTCTGCACATGTGCACACACATTTGTATTTATTTCTTCCGACTCCTATAATGTCTTATTGCTTACATACAACATACCCCCTGCAGATGTGCACACACATTATTATTTATTTCTTCGCACTCCTATAATTGACTCAGAATTAACAGCAACCAAACTTCAATTCAAAATATTAATAAAACTAAGTAGCTTGATTGAAGGCTACAGAGAAGGATACATTCTTACTATGCTTTCTTTGTCATACTGTTCTAGGAAAATTGACTGATGACAAAATGTAATACATAGAATCATAGAAGTTGTCAGAAGAAAAGGATCACTTGGCGCATCTCGTCTGCCCATTTTCCCTACCTATGGCAATACCGCAGACCCTACTTGATCTCCAGCATTACCCTCCCTTTCCTAACCACTATGGTTCCGTTATGCCTTTCCCATGCATTTCTGAATTCTGTTACCATTTTTGCTTTGACCACCTATGCTGGGAGGCTGTTCCATGCATCCACCACCCATACTGTGAAGAAGTACTTTTTCATGTTTCCCATGAGTCTACCCTCCTCCAGCTTCATATTATGACCCTTTGTTCTTGAGCATCTTTTTTTTCTGCAAAATGCTTTCCTCTTCTACCTTATCTATACCCTTGAGGTATTTGAAAGTCTCTATCATATCCCCCTCACCCTTCTCTCCTCCAGGCCGTACACATTTACTTCCTTAAGTCTCTCTTTATAGGGCTTTTGGTGCCGTCCCTGCACCATTTTAGTTGCTCTCCTCTGGACCACCTCTAATCTGTCTCTGTCCTTCCAGAGATGTCCTGTCCTCCAGAACTAGGCACAATAGTCAAGGTGAAGTCTCACCAATGATTTGTAAAGTGGTATCACCACCTTGTTCTTTCTGCTGATGATACCCCTCCCCATGTATTCCAGCATCCACTGGCTCTGTCCACTGCCTTGTCACACTGTTTGGCCATTTTTTGGTCATCAGATATGATTATCCCTTGGTAGAGATGCAGCAAAGTAAAATTCTGCCCATGAAGTGAACATGAAGTGGCCACTTCATGTTAGCATTCCGCTACACGAAGTGCCCATTTTAAACCCTCACATCACCACTTAGCATTGTAATTATGATTTCACGTTGTGCACTCCACCTTATTCCACTTTAAGGCAGTGTGAGAATTCACAGACAGCCCACACACCTCACGTGGCTTACACAGTGTAGGTCACATGCTTGAGGCACCCAGGAGGTTATGGGCAAAAATAATTTCCAATATGGGCAGACTTACACGTTTTGCACTGGATGTGATAAAGGGTTATGCTCTGTGAATGGTCAGGGGTGGGGGTGGATGTGTGATAAAGAGGAGTGCACAGGTGACAAGTCCACAAATAAAGGTATTTTCCCCATTTTAAGTACAGGAGTTGATTTACCACTTGCACTAGACATACTGCATTGACCACCATCACCACCACTGCTACTCTGCTCACCACTTGACAAGATTTCTAAATCATAATCCTCCCCCTCGTCATGCCTGAAGTAAACCTCTGGTGTTATTTTATCACTACTGCAGATATTCCTACTTAGTCTTACTCTCATGGAAGGGGATAACATGCTCAGCAAGGATGATGATAAGGGCGAACGCACCATAATGGCATTAGCTGCCATCTGGTGCCAGGTCCTCAGTGCCACATGCCTGTTCTTAAGATGTGTATGCTGGCCCCCCCAGGCCCAGATGACTCCCCTTTTTACCTCAACTCACATACGCATGGCAAAGTTGGCAGATTGCAACTGACTCATCATTGGCATCTTGGGCAATAAAATCCCAAATAAGGGACTGTGATCCCCTACTTTTAACATGTCCCTGATGCTGCTTATTGGACTCTCTTTTTTTAACCCCTGAAATGGGGGGTGTGCTACATGTTTTTTTCAGGCTGGACACAGTTGGACTCCAACTGACCACCACAACGACCTACGGTTATTACTGGGTCATCATCAACAGGAACTGCTGAATCACAACTTTTTTGAGGAGGGGGGGATTTAACGCCAATAGACCCAGACACAACCACCATGATTTTATTTTTCTCTGGTTCCCAACAGGGGTCACTGACATCATCATCATATTCATTAACATCATCCACCTCCACATTTTCAGCTTGGATGCTGTTATGTGAAGATCATGTTCAAACCACAGCATCATCATCATCATCATCATCATCATCATCATCATCATCATCACCCAATATTTCTGAGCCACACTTTGAATCATTGGATGGCAAAGGCATGACCTCAACATTGCTGGAAGAAATGTGACATTGTGAGTTATCATCGCCAGGATCAGAATCATGTTCAGCTACCATGGGGATGTTAATGGGGAGTATGAACTTATCTGCACTGTCAGTCACAGCTTTAGACTCAACTATATTTTTTGAAATAGTTAACTGGTCAGAAGTGGAACTTGAGGCAGCAATACTCATGCCAGCAGAAACTGCACTAACATCACCCGCTGGGACATCATCTCCTGAGTGAAGTTACAGATTGCACTTTAAAAATCATTGATGGAGAAATCCCTTTACTGACATCAGCTATGCACTTCTGCATACTACCACACTCATGGACAATCTTGCCACTGGCAGCAGTGCCGTAGCCAGACGCAGCTTTGCTTGCATGTCTCTTTGCAGACATTTTGGGGGATCACCAAGAAAATTCTAAACAAGTTCAGATTTCTGAACTTTCAGCCTGGGCCAGTGGATGTGAAGCCAAAAAAAATAACAGCTATGGCTTGCAGATGGAGACTGGGCACTAAACAGATGCAAAAGCAAAGACAGATTAAGTTTGCACTGCCCAATCAAGAAGAGATGATGATGCAAAGTTGCAACAACACCTTAACCAATGCTCACAAGTCACAATGCAATCTGGAAAAGAATACTTTTTGCAGGTTGGGGGGTGGTAGTGCACTGAAGTAGCAGTCGAAAAACAAGATAACACAAAGCAGTACAAAATCACACAGGTGCAGTGGATAGCAGGTTCACATTGCTGCAATTACTCTGTGGCACAATAATAAGGTGTTTGAATTGATGGCACGCATCTCACACACACTGACACTCACACACACACACACACACTACAAGTAATGTGTAGCAAATGGAAAACTTCAGTAATATAACCAAATCTTGTAAACAAACTGAAATCATGCTTTATTGTTCTCTGATTCAAATTGCTGTTGCAGAGTATACTTTCTGCTGCATTATTAAAGGGTGTGCCTACAGGTTGGTTACCATTTTGTGCTTACAGATTACTGCTGTAATCTTCTCTGATTCAAATTGTTTTTTTGCAAGGTATATCTTCTGTTACTGCTTTATTTTTCTCTGTAGCAAAGTGTTTTTTACAGGTTATATCATCTATGAAATTATTATAGGTGGCGCTTTACAGGTTTTACACTTTTATCTATCATTAGGCTAAGCTTTCAGGGCTACTGCACTTGTTGGTTGATTGTTTCTGCTCTTACCTCCTTGTTTCTTTCATCCGTGGTTCTTCTTTTTTGGCAGGGGAAGGGCCGAGCCACCTACCCCATCCCCAACCACCCCATTCTACACTCCTTTTATAGGGTAGCACAGTCATGTCATTTCCTGTAGCGAAGCAGGAGGGGGAGGATCAGAGGGGTTTTCACACAGTGACCTCACTTATAGGGGCACAAGTAATTTAACTTGTTATGACAGGTTATACAAAAACAAACAAACAAAACAAAAAAATCTAACTTTTGCTTTCATTTTCCTCATTCTAATTACTCATACCAAGTTATAAACTCAGCAACTCATCTGGAATGGATATTATTAACTGAAGGTACTGCAGGACACTTTTCAAAAAGGCTGTTATACAGGATTTAGGATGATGTCCTACATGCTGGACCATTGGAGATCTAAAGTCTCAGCTCCAGGCAGCATGGACAGAGATTGCATGCCTCAAATCACATATTCAGGAGGAAATATATTATAAGAACCATCCAACATTTCCCCAACATCCAACTGAAGCACCTCGGCTGCAGAGGGTAGTTGGTCCGGGAGGCTGGCAGATGTTTAGGAGGTACAAATCAGAAGCCCCATCACTCGGGATCACGTGATGACAGGGTGAAGAGCAGCAGCAACCTCCCATAGCTCCGCACCTTCGATCGAGTAAACTTTATTTTTTGCCAAATCTCATAACAAATAGTGTGCCTTACCTATACCCTAAGGTCACTAGAACTTCGTAGTGGACAACTGTCCTTTCAGAATGGACGTCTTTATGAAGAAACTGACGCAGAGACACTCTCCACCAACGACGCTGGAAAAAGAGCAGGCCGCGAAGAGGACTCAGCACCAGCAGGTGAGAGACAGCAAAAACCCAGCCTCCTGTACAGCTCTATCAGAGGAGAGATTCCTGGAGGTAATGAGGCTGCTCTAAGAATGCATCTCAGAGATGGCAGAAGATATGCAACAAATTAAAACCTCAGTGCAGGCCCTGAGTTTGAGAGTGGGGGATTCAGAAGTTAAGATCACTTCATTAGAGAGAAAACAAGATAGAAAAGATGTGATGATTACACAACTTGGGAGAAGAGTGAAGAAACTCGAGGAAAAGTTAGAAGATCTTGAAGGGAGGAGTAGGAGAAATCACCTACTAATTTTTGGTGTGCCAGAAAAAGAAGAAGGCTCGAACCCGATCCTATTTCTCCAGAAATTCTTTGAAAAGATAGTGGGGCCTTCTCCAAATGGAACGGCTTATGTTATTGAGTGAGCACACTGGGCGCTATGATCTCCCCTGCCCCCCCAGCTCTCCCCCATGACCCCTGATCTGTCGCCTGCTCAACTATTTAGATAAGCAGCATATCCTGATGAAAATTAATAATCTGCAAGAACTACTTTGGGAAGGACACCGGCTTAGGGTTACGCAAGACCTGCCCCAGTCAGTCAGAGCGAAATGGCAAGAAATGCATTATATTGTCTCTAAATTGATCGCAGCTGGTAAACCCTTCAGAATGTGATATCCTGCAGTGCTCCTGATTAAACATCAGGATAAATGGATCTCTTTTGAAAGCAAAGAACAAGCCCTGACGGAGCTCTGAGAATTATTCCTGGACCTGTTCAATGGAATGGAGTGATAAAGAGGGGCACAATGCACCTGATGGAAGCTCTCAGTGACAGAGTATCTGGACACATTAGTGCTTTGTTGGTCTAACTAATGACTCACAGGACATGGAAACAGTGTGAAATTCAGCAGGTGGCCTGGGTTTTTGTTTTTTGTTTTTCTTTTCTACAAACAGTGGTCAAGGGAGGCCACGGAAGGTGTTCTAAGTCAACCCATCAGTGATTTCTAAGGGAGCAGTTCTTGGAGCCAGGCCTTTTTCTTTAGTGGATGCATCTTGGAACAGCTGTGGATTAATCAAAGGCTTCTTTCTCTTTGGGCCAGGAAGGATTGTACCTGGTGATGGCGGAAATCTTCCATCTATAATAGCAGGACATGAAGACCGGAGAAACATTACAATGACACTGTCTGTTGGACCCTTGGTTTTTTTTTATTTTGCTCCTGGCCGGTGGAATCGGCGACTTTATTCCCATTTGAGCCTCTTGCTATTACAGAGATGAGAACTATATTCAGGTCATAATTTGATTTGGGTCTCTTCCCCTTTTGTCCAGTGGCCTGTCTGTCTGGAAGGTGCATACAGTAAGGGAGAACAAACGGGACTGATCCAGAAGCAGCCCTGGGAGCTGCGAGTGTTTCACAAGTCATTTGGGCCACTTGATGGCTTCCGTGGCTTCCGGCTGGGATATGTAGTGGCCAGAGGCATGGGGATCTATAGCTCATGCGTTTGCTGAGTCCAGTTACCGAGAGCAATAAGACCAATCATATGGAGACTTATTGCAATAATCTAACCTCCTATTTTTTCTTTTCAGTGTTATTACTTTGTTTCTACCATGCCATCCTCTGTTAGGGGATCTTGACAATGGGAAGCAAGTGACCTTAAATCCCAAACATTTGTTATGCAGGGTTATGTTCTGTCTGTTCTGATTTACATAATGTTTACATGCTAATTTCGGGTTAAGGAGATTGTCTAATTCACCTGGGTTGGGTATACTTTTTGTATAACAGAGGATGGGGAGTGGGGGGGGCATGGTGTGGATTACTCTGTGACAAGACATTGCGCACCGTGGTGTTTTGGGAGTTGCCGTTCCTGGGGACTGGGGGAGATCTAAGGGGATTAAGGAAAATGTTCTATTTGAAAGGGGAGGGCAAAACTGGAGGGACAAGGGTGATAAATAATGAAAAGGACATATTAGGGAAGGGGGGAGGATGTCAAGTGTGGCTAAAGTGGCTGATGCGATATACCACGGAACAGGTTATCATACTAAGTCTAATTGGGTTATTGGGTTAAGTAAGGGAGCAAACTCTCAGTTTTTTTTTTCTGCTGGCAATGACTAGTCACTACAAGGTTATCAGTTGGAACGTCAAGGGTGCCCAGGAAAAGGGCAAAAGGCTGGTTATTCTCAGACACCTGCAGCAATTAAAGGCAGGGATAGCCTGCCTTCAGGAAACACACATGAAATGGGAAGATGCTCGATTATTTATCAAAGCCTGGGTGGGACAGGCTTTCGGGGCTGGGGGGGTCTAGTAATAGTGGAGGAGTTATCATCCTTATAAACAGGAATATCCCCTTTATACTAAAGAGGGAAACATATGACCCCAATGGGAGATATATCATCTTGCTGGGCAGTATAGGGCCGAATCCAATTCTACTGGGAGCAATTTATGGCCCAAATGGAGAGGCTCCTGACTTCTTTATTCATCTATTGAGTATGGTAATCACTAACCCACCGGTGACAACTATAATGGGAGGGGATTGGAATGTAGTGCCGGACACGTGACTGGACAAATCTGACCCTCGAAGACGGGGACCCTCCCCAACACAAAGGGCGCTTCATGATCTGATGAATGGTGCAAATATCCTAGATGTATGGCGTGTGCTGCACCCTATGGAACGCCAATACACATTTTACCCTCCCCCACATAAATCACTATCCCGCCTTGACTTTATATTATTAGTTCCCACTCACCACATTTAGTTTGCTCTGAAATCCATGAGAGGGTCATCTCTGATCACCGCCTGTCTCATTAACATTCCACTCTGGGGAAGCATATAGGAGGGAATTCGTTTGGAGGTTTAACAACCAGCTACTCCAGAAGCCTGAAACCATACAGCAGATAAGAGATTTTATTACCGACTTCCTTTCAATAAATTGGGGCTCAGTCTCGAGAATTGACATAGTCTGGGAGGCAGCAAAATGCACCCTGAGAGGAGAATGCCTATGTCTGGTGTCTGTCAGATCCAGGCAGCATAAAGCTTAGCAAGATAAATTGCTCTCAGACATCCAGAGGCTGGAAGCTACTCTCAATAACAAGTCCCCCGATGCTGAATGGGCAACTCTACATAGACTACAAGCCCAGTATTCAGCCCTAATCACTCAGAAGGTGGAACTGTCACTGAGAAGTACCTAAAATCAAATATCTTGATGCTGGGGAAAAAGCTGGGAAATTGTTAGCCCTGAGGCTCAGGCAGATAGAGGCTTCACGCTTCATTGCTGGTCTCAAGGTGGGAAACCACCTTATTACGTCACCCAAAGAGGTGGTGGAGGAGATAAAGATTTACTATATCAGACTGTATTCAGTTGATAAGGCAAGCCGTCCCAATGTTCAGACCATCCGTAATTATTTAGCTACAGTAGAGTTGCCGACAGTGACCCCTTAGAGTGCCCAAGTATTGGGCAAACCGATAACAGTACAGGAGGTCATGCAGGCCATCCAGCAGCTCGCACTAGACAGAGCACCAGGACCTGATGGTCTCCCCAACAACTTGTACAAAGCTTATACGCTAGAGCTCGCCCCCCTGCTCACAGAGGTCTTCAATCATTGGCACTCTGAGGGCATGTCGGAAAACAGTTTTTTAAAAGCGTTGATCACTCTCATACCCAAGCTGGGGAAGGACCCCCCTAATCCCGCCAGCTATCGTCCTATCTCGCTGATCAACTCTGATGTCAAGATCTTAGCTAAGGTCTTGGCCAATAGATTAAGTCCGGTGCTAGCTACTCTCATTGGGCGGGACCAAATTGGGTTTATGGCAGGGAGATCATCTGTTGACCACATGTGAAAGATCATGCATATCCTCGCAGTGTCCAGGGACTCCAATTCCACGGCGGTCTTTGTGTCCCTGTATACCGAGAAGGCCTTCTATATGGCCTCTTGGGACTTTTTATTCCAAGCAATGGCAGGATATGGTCTCCCATCTGAATTCATCAAGTGGGTTCAGATCTTGTACTCCTCCCCATCTGCACAGGTATGGTGCAATGGCACCCTTTCTGGCCCTTTTTGGCTTCAGAGGGGGACAAGGCAGGGGTGCCCACTATCCCCTCTCCTATTCAACCTTTACTTGGAGCCCCTCTTCAAGAAAATTAATGCCTCTCCTCAAATTAGAGGAATTAAATTAGTGGAACATCGGTATACTTTATCTGCCTATGCGGACGACTTGTTGATACATATGGAAGAGCCTGTAGTCGGGATCCCTGCACTGTTGAGGCTGATTAAGTCTTTCAGAGAGGTCTCCCACTACAAGCTAAATGTATCCAAATCCAAAGTATTTCCCCTAAATGATAGGACCATCCGAGCGTCCATAGATGGCACTGGACTGGAATGGGCACCAGATACTATTACCTATTTAGGCATTCATGTGGCTAGAGATCTCCCCGTCATGATGAAACTGAATCTCACAGAAATACTCAAGGTTATTAAATCAGATTTGGAGAAATGGAGCAATCTCCCGCTCACACTGTGGGGAGAGCTAACATAGTAAAAATGAATGTCCTTCCCAGGGTTTTATACCCGGTTGGAATGTTAGGGTTCTATCTTCCCAAAAAGTGGTTTAACTATTTACAGTCAGTCATAACTGTCTTTCTGTGGAAGGGCAAGAAAGCCAGACGCATATACCACAAACTTACAGGGCCCAAAAGACAAGGTGGACTAGCACTACCCTCCTTTTTTACCTATTACTGTGCACACCACCTCAGTAGGGTAACTCATTGGTCAAGAACAGGACCAGACAGGGAGAATCAGGCGTATACTCCCTTGTGGCTGGATATAGAACAGTCAATAAGTTCCCAGTTTCAGGGTAAGCTCACCTCTTTGATTTATGTCAGTCCCTTGAAGCTCCCCAGTAAATTGAAAAATACTCCCATAGGATGGTCAGTTCCAGCCCTCCAGCAGATACAAACATTTCTCTCATGCAACTGGCATACAATCTCGGATCAGCCAATTGTGAGTAATCCCCATTTTCAAATAGACCATAAACCCATATCGCCCGGATTCTGGCTGTTTTTGACTGAAAGGAAGGTCGCTGACCTCCTTGAGGGTGAACATCTGATGTCATTTTCAACCCTTCAAATACGTTACTCGGTTCTAATTACGGACTTCTTCAAACATAGGCAGGTGGTAGTGGCGATCAAGAGACACATGGGGAGAGGCGACACCAACTGTGCAGATTCGGAGAAACTGAACAGGATCTTGCAGGCAGCGGGCGAATCCCATGCAGTGTCCAAGACTCATAAAGAATTACAGGTTTTGGATATCAGTCTACCCTGCAGGATTGGCTTTTACTGGGTTCAGGAGTTGTCAATTTCACCTGATGTGGTGACTTGGGGGCGGGCCTGGAGGAACAATTACTCCTTTGTCAAACAGGAGAGATTACAAATGATACAGTTCAATATTATGAATAATTTGTATTTCACACCAGCCAGATTGCATAAGGTGGGGCGTGCCCCTTCTCCTGTATGCACCAGGTGTCGCCTCACCCCTGGCTCGCTATACCATATGTTATGGGATTGTCCACTTGTTCAGACTTTTGGGCAGGCTATTAAACGTCTGCTGGATCCGTGGCTAGGTCTGGACTCCCTCTTTACCCTGGAAATATGTTTATTATATTTGCTGCCAAAAGGTATTCCTAAAATCAGAAAGGCACATATTGCTTTAGTCTCGGCAGTAACCAAACTCATTGTTATGAGACACTGGAAAGAAGAAGAAGCCCAGTTGTCTGTGAGGGAGTGGTATAAGGAGATGCTTACCGCTCTGGAATTAGAAAAACATATCCTGTATATGGGCAACAGATCACACTTATATCAGCCCAGATGGGGCCCCTTGGAGTCCTTACTTACCGCTTATAATCCACACTGACCCAATAATTAGCGGACCCATTGGTTAACAGGTAGAACCCAAGGTGGTACCTTCAAGAATAATGTTCACACTTGACATGGAGGAGTGTAGAGGGGTAACTGGGGAATATGGAGGATTTGGAAGAGGGTGTGGGGTTTCTTAGCTTGGGACAATGTAGTGGTTGTTAGAATATTATGTGTTTATTTTAGCCGATGTAACCACAAGGCTATCATGGCATGTTTCACATTATCATGTAATAATGCATATCCCTAGCGATCCATGGTGCTATATGGATGTTGTTGAAAAATGTGAATAAAGTATACTAAATAAAAAAAAAAATGTGGCCCCAGGAAAAAAAAAAAAAAAGAAGCCCCATCACTCAATGCTCTCCAATGTATCACGTCCACAAATGATATAAAAACTACAAACAGGTATCTGCCTCTATCTCTGAAATTAAATAAAGGGGCTGAGGATACTGCAGAGCAGGATACTGCAGCACAAGAGCTAGCACAACAAAACTCACCCAAAACAGGGACCAAAACAAAAAAAAGCAAAAAGGATATCCAAAACAATTCTGATCATAGGATACTCCAAGATTTGGTGAGTTGATACCTACCTCTGGCCGGGGTTAATGGTCAGATGTCTCCCAGGTACATCAGTGTGGAGAGACACTGACCACATTGCTAAAATCATGCAGGAAGTAGGAGAAAACATTAATGTCCTGTTACACATAGGGACTAATGATCTCACCAGGCGGGCAGTAGTGGAGACCAAGGAACACCTGAACTGGCTGGGAGACAAACTGTCATCCATTTAGTCCGGCATCTCCTTCTCTGAAATCCTGCCAGTCTGGGAGAGGGGGCAGACAGACTGAAGATCAGAGAAGGGGAGAAAGGGGAGCTAAACATGTGGCTCAAGGGCCAGTGCTAGGAAAAAGGTAACACTTTTGTAGGTAACTGGAAACAGTTTTGGGAGCAAAAATTCTTTAAATTTGATGGGCTGCATCTGACTAAGGAGGGAGTCCAGGCATTGGGGCAGAATTTTGAAATCTTTACAGAATATTTAAACTAGACAATGGAGAGAGGAGTGCAGCTCCCGATACATCGAATTGGATCAACACCCCTCCCCCTCAGCTAGTGATCAAACAGGAGATCAGCATGTTTGCAGTTCATTTGCATCACCAGGTAAGGAAAAAGGTCTGACTCCCCATATGATGCACAGGGAAAATGCCGGACCTCACCCAACAACTAACACACTGAAATCTGGCCAATGGAAAATCATGTACACAAATGCCCACAGTCTGGGAAACAAGATCCCAGACCTGCAGTCAACAATGACAGAGGCTAAACTGGACATAGTAGCCATTAGCAAGACATGGTTCATAGTAGCCATACTTGAGAGACTTCAGTACCCGGTTATGAACTGTTCAGAAGAGACCGAGGTGCAAAAAGGGGGGGGGAGTGGCCCATTATGTCAATGAAAACATCAAAGCTACAGAAATTCAGAATAGACACAAGGAGCCAGAAGAACTGTGGGTCACCCTGGAAACAGGAAATGGGATAGCCATATGAACTGGGGTTGTCTACAGGCCTCCAGACCAGGAGGAGGACATAGACACATTACTGTTAGAAGATACACAAAACATGATATCTAAAGGGGAGGTTCTGATAATGGGAGATTTCAACATGCCAGATACAGATTGAACAATACCAGCAGGAACATCTGCCAGAACTAGACACATAGTGAATTCCCTGCAGGGGGGAGGACTTCAAACAACTGATACAACAACCCACAAGAGACAGGGCTATCCTAGATCTAGTAGTGACTAACAGGGAAAGGATCACAGATCTCCAGGTAGAAGGTCACCTGGGGACCGATGACCATCACATTACATCATTCAATTTGGCCACTAGAACTAAATCATCCCATTCCAAGGCAAAAATATGGGACTTCAGAGGGGCTGACTTTCATAGGATGGCCAACAGAGTTAAGCTAGCCCTGGCAAGAAGGTGAGGGGGTACAGACAAAGTGGCAAGCATTAAGGATGCAATACTTAAAGCAACATCCCATTGTGTTAGAGAGAAACACAAGAGCAAAAGAAGGAGGAAACCACTTTGGTTTTTAAAAACAGTAGCTGAACAGGTCAGAGCCAAAAGGCTGCCCTTTAGGAAGATAAGGGAATGCAGCAGGGAGGCATACCAAACTTACTTAAGGGAAGTGGGGAAGGTAATAAGGAAACACTAGCATGAACAGTAAAAGAAGGGGACAAGACTTTCTATAGATACATTAGTGAAAGGAGAAAGTCCAAAGGGGGTATCGCTAAGATCAAAGGGGATAAGGGGAAGTGTGTGGAGGAGGAACAAGGAAAAGCATCTATCCTAAATAGGTACTTCTGCTCAGTATTTACTGGGCCCACAGCTCAGCATCATGGACAAAGGGGGCGGTGCATTAGTCCCTTCACAAAAGAAAGGATCCTACAAGGGCTTGCAAGGCTCTGGGTGGACAAGGCAATGGAACCTGATGGCATACATCCCAGGGTACTAAAGGAGCTAATGGTAGAACTAGCAGAGCCATTATCAGAATTGTTTAGTGAGTCTCTGAGCACAGGAGAGGTCCCAGAAGACTGAAGAATGGTGCATGTGAACCCACTCTATAAGAGTGGCAGCAGGGAGGAGGCACGGAACTACAGACCAGTCAGTCTTACATTAGTAGAGGGCAAGATTATGGAGACACTTCTTAAGGAAAGGATAGTGCAACACCTGGAATCCGTGGAAGCACAGGATACAAGACAGCATGAGTTTACAACAGGAAGGTCCTTTCAAACTTATCTCATAGATTTCTTTGACTGGGTAACCAGAGTGGTGGACCAAGGGGGAGCAGTTGATGTCACCTATCTTTACTTCAGCAAAAATGTTGATACTGTTCCACATGGAAGATTGATTAATAAGCTATGCAGGCTCTGGGTGGCTCAGAAATTGGTCAACTGAGTGGCAAACTGGTTGGCAGGCAGAAAACAGAGTGGTGGTGAATGGTATACAGTCAGAGGAGATGCAACTCACAAGTGGGATACCTCAGGGATCAGTCCTGGGGCCAGTTCTCTTCAATATCTTCTTCAGTGACATTGCAGATGGACTGGATGGCAAGGTTTGCCAGTTTGCAGATGACACCAAGATCTGCAACAGAGTAGATGATCCAGATGGGGTGGGCAGAATGAGAAGAGATCTGGATAAACTAGCAAAATGGTCTGAAGAGTGGCAAATGGGGTTTAACGCAAAGAAGCGCAAGATCATGCACATAGGAAAGAGAACCCCTGAAGCCACCTATAGGTTGGGAGGGAAGTTGCTAGCAATCACAAGGGAAAAAAGAGACTTGGGCATCATCATCATCACAGATGACCTGAAATCATCCAGGCAGACCACTAAAGCAGTAGGTAAGGGTAGAGGGATGTTGAGGTGTATTAGTAGGGGAATCGCAAGTCTTAAGAGGGAGATAATAATCCCTCTTTTCAAGACACTAGTTAGGCTGCATCTGGAGTACAGCGTACAGTACTGGAGGCTGCACCTGCACAAAGACATTAACAAAATGGAGGCAGTCCAGAGAAAGGCAACCAAAATGGTGCAGGGACTGTATCAGAAAACATGAAGACAGATTAATGGAGCTCAATATGTATACCCTAGAACAAAGAAGGGAGAGAGGTGATATGATCGAACCATTCAAACATCTTAAGGGCATTAACAAAGTAAGTCTAATGTATAAATATAAGAAAAACTGGAGGACAAGAGGACACATATGAGATTAGAGGGATGCCAATTAAGGGGTAATGTGAGGAAGTTCTTTTTTACAGAAAGGATGGTGAATGCATGGAACAGCCTACCACAGGAAGTGGTGGATATGAATACTGTGCAGGACTTGAAACAGGCATGGGATAGGCATAAGGAGCAATACAGATGAGTATGAATAGATAGGCCATTGAGATAGTACAGGCCTATGGCACATTCTTAAGGTAGGAATAATGAGCAGACTGGATGGGCCTTGAGGTTTTTATCTGCTGTCAACTTCTAGGTTTCTATGTTTCACTGCTGTACCACAACAATCAGCAAAAAAAATGTCAAGAATTACTGAAGCTATTACTGTGTGCACATTAACTCAGTTATACAAGAAAAATATAACCAAAACAGAAAGACTGCCTTTTTCTCCCAGTTAATGTACCTGCACCACAGATACACCCCTTACCCAAAGCACACATCAAGTGTCTGTCAGTACACAGACTGAATGTTCTAAATTAACATTCAAAATCCACACACAAACAATAAACACTTGATGATATGAACACAGGAGGGTTCCCCATGATCGATGTACTAAATTTTGAGCACAAAAAATGGGTCAAAAAGGCTTTTTTTAACAGTGTTTAGAGGGTTTGAATCACAGAGCTCTAAGATCAAACTGTCTCCAGCTACCACTACACACACTACACAGAACTGAAGCTGTGCAGGACAATCTAAAACCCATGTAATCTGCAATCCCATAAATCACTGCAAAATTCACCTTGGAGCTCAAAGACAAGGCGAAGTGATGCAAAGTACATTGAAATGTACTTGCATTAAAATTGGTGTGGAAGTGGCTGGGGAAGGTGGAGTAATGTGAAGTCATTGTTTTCAATGGACTTCACATTCCTCATTATAACACAAAGTACTCCACTTCGCATTGCAGATTACTTCGCGTCTTCTGCATTACTCCGTGAATTTCTTCGCGGAGCAAATTTTTGCCTCTTCACCCACCACTACCCCTAGGTTTTTAGTTTAGTTTAGTTTATTAGTCTAGGAATTAATACCTTTGAGCCAGGGCTCTTTTACAAAGGTTCCACGTCACAAAGAACATTTAACAAAGCACGATACACATTACAGGTAAAACCAGACAGGAAAGTTACATCATAAATTTGCTATTAACAGTTTAAGGCAGTAACGTTTTTAAGTTTCATAGAAAAACAGGCTATAACAGGTTCAAGCGAGTAGACAATTTCGAGGTTAAGGAAACTTCCAGGGAGAGGGTGCTCATTAGGCGCCAAAAGGAGGCTAGAGCGGAGGGAAAGGTGGTGAGCGGGAGAGTAAGTGAGTGGGGACAGGAAAAAAGGGGGGGAGTGAGTTTGGGTGGGAGACAGGAAGTAGTAGAGGTACCAGAGGGTTCATTAGTCAGGGAGGAAGAGGCCTCAGATGTGAGGATGGACATGAGGAGTAGTAGTCTTTATCTAGCGCAGTCACAGTTGCTAGTGGTGGTGAGGCGGGCATAGAGCATGGATTTGAAAGCTTCAAGCGAGGTTGAGGATAGAGTAGGTGGACTAAGCGCATTGAACCATGTCGGGGCCCTGTATGCGAAAGATCTTTGCCCCTGTGCAGTCCGGCATCTGGAACCAGGAAAGGTTGGTGCTCAGATCTGGTGGAGGGTCGTGAGCCAGGATTCAGTTGGAGTAGGTTTTGAATACATAATGGAGTCAGTCCCAAGATAGATTTTTTTGCCATTGTGCAGGTGAGATAAATAAGACGATTTGATAGGTTCAACCAGCCTGATTCATAGTACAGATCACACGTGTGAGTCAGTCTTTGAGCCCCCATGAGGAGCCGGCAGGCCTTATTTAGAGTGATTGAGATACGCCTTAGAGCAGTGGAGGTAGCTGAGCCATAAATAATAAGGCCATAGTCAATGATTCAGATTATGGAACTCTGTATAGCTATTCTCAATGCCACTTGATTTAGAAATTGACAGTTACGGAATAGTATTCCAAGGTGTTGGTTCACTGTTTTCGCAGTGTTGTCAATGTGGGTTGCAAAGGTGAGCCCTTGGTCAAAAGTGATGCCAAGGTATTTGAAAGTATTTACTTGGTCCAGTGTAATTCCCGCAGAGGTTTGTATGGTGAGTGGAGTATGCCTCTATTTTGTTTTGGTGATTGGAGAAGAGCATGGCTTTGTTTTATTGTGGTTTAGCACAAGTTTACTATCCAGGAACCACCTTTCAACACTAGAGAAAGCAAGTTGCAGGCTTTTTCAGAGGGAGTTTGGATCCTGTGGGAAGAGAGAATTACAGCATCATCAGCGATGAGATTATTTTCTCCTGGCAGATATCTGGGAGGGAGTTAAGGAACAGGTTAAAGAGGAGCGGTCCAAGAATTGATCCCTGTGGTACACCCGAGAGAACTGGTTTGAAGTCGGAGAGTTCATTAGAGATTTTTACAGCCTGTGACCGATTGGACAGGTAACTTTTTACCCAAGCACAAGGACCTTCGGCCAGGCCTAGGCTAGAAAGTAGGGAGGTAAGTAGGCCATGATGGACTGTGTCGAAAGCTTTTGTAAGATCGATAAAGACTGCACCTGTTTGGCACCCTTTGTCCAGGGCTGAGTGGACTTCTCCAGAGAAATCACAAGGCTGTTGTTGTACTATGTCCTTTCATAAAGCCGTGCTGTTGATTACAGAGTAGATTGTATTTGTCCAGGTAATCAGAGAGTTGGTCTGCCACTATTCATTCAAGTGCTTTGGAGAGGGGAGGAGTATTGATATTGGTCGATAGTTTCCTGTTGAGGTTTTGTCCCCTTGTGTGCACTGATGAATTATGGCAGATTTCATTTGTTGGGAAATTAACTTTGGCAAAGTGACAGATTAAGAATTTTTGCAGGGTGAATTATTCATCCAGGGTGAGAGACAGGATTTTTAGATCTAGTGTGTCACTACTTGTTCTGGATTTGGAGCAGGCCTTCTTATGTACTTGTGTGCTTGTGCACTTTGATTTTCTTGAAGTAAAATTGTGGTTTGTCATGAGGGGTGTTTTGTGATACTAGGCTAGGCCACAGGTAAGTCTGAGAAGAAATTGGGGAAGACCCCACTAAGGTCTGTGAATGTCTTATTAAGCGCATCTGCAATAGACTTTGGGTCAAGAGTGGTGGATCCATCAACTTTCATAATGGTAGGTGACGATTTTGATTGTTTACCCATTATGTTTCTGGATGTTGTCCCAAAAAGCTCTTCCATCACCCCAGGTGGATTCATAGTGCTTGAAATAGGCCTTCATTTGCCTAATTTGTGAGGTACATCTATTTCATGCCTGCTTGTATTTTAGGGTATCATGAGGTGAGCCTGTGTCTCTGGCAACTGCCCAGAGGTGGTCCCGAACCTTGAGCTCGGCAAGTAGTTTGGCAGTAATCCATGGATTTGGTAGCGCTTTGATTTTATGTTTTTTTACTGGGGCGTATAAGTCATATGCAGAGTTGAAAGATTTAATGAAGTATTCTAGTGCGGTATTAATATCAGTTGATTCAAGGATTGGCGTCCAGTCCTGTTGTAGGAGATGGGTTTTCAACTTGATAAGATTCCCATAAGGCAATACTCTGCTTGTTATAACTTTGGGGGGTGGCTTGAGAAATTTATTAGACCAGGTACAGGACACTGGGGAGTGGTCACTGAGGAAGTCAGGGAGGACTTTAATGTTTTTTATCTGGTCAGGGTGATTTGTGAGAACCCAGTCAATAAGGGTGCTTGTACCAGTTTTGTAATTTTTCCGGTTGGGGGAGGTTACCATCTGAGTCAGGTTTGCTGCTAGGATGTCATCTTTGTAAGAGCCAGTGTCAGAGAGCGAGCCAGTTTATGTTGAAATTCTGAGGAGGAGGAGCTCATTTTCAGAGGGCTGCAGACTAACAAAATCAAGTACAGACTTAATACTGGCACGGTGGTCTTTTGGAGGATATAGACTCAGGCCACTGTGAGAACTTTGTTTTGTGCACCAAGAAGCAGTTTGATAGGGAGGAGCTGCATCTGCGTATTTGTGGGGTGAAACTGCCGCTTGACAGGAGAGGTTGTCCTTTATCTAGATAGCCCACCTTTCTTGCTTCGTCTGCCGTCGAGTTTGGAAAAGATTGTAGCCTTCAAGCGAGACCGCGATGATCCGGTGCTGGGAGATAGCCAGGTTCCTACAATGGCTAGTATATCAGGGTTTTTGGTCCAGCAGAGTTTGAAGAGATGCCAATTTGGGAAGGAGGCTGCAGATATTTAGAGTGATAATGGAGAGACCACTACCAACTTTCCTGTTTTTGTCGGCTTCAGTGCAACAGGACCAGGGTTTGGGTGTATCCCACCAGATATTAAAAGTAGGAGGAGCAGGAGTTTCAGCGATGCCATTCATAGTTCATAATAGGTTGGAGTAAGTTTCGCTTGTACTTTTAAGATGCTTGGATTGTCTTCTGGAGTCCCAGTAGAGGGTGATCGTTAGTGAGTTATAATGATGTGGCAGTTTCAATTAGGAAATATGGCTCTTTGCACCCAGGTATTAATTGGGTGATGTTTGTTTAAGACTTCAGAGTAAAAGCCATGGTACAATGTTTCCGGGTAGTAGTATAGAAAGGTGAGAGTAGGTGGAGGGGTAGGTAGGCGGAGGGGAGTTGGCATAAAGGGAAAAGGATGGTGAGGGTGAGCAGGAACAGGTGGTGGGGACTAAGCCAAAGCATTTTTTAGCGAGGCAGGAGAGAGCCGAGGAAGTGTGTGTGGCTAGGCAGTCGGGGGGTGGCGAGCAATAGAGGGTGGTGGGGTATGGATTTTAGTGGGCTAAGTGGATAGCTAAGCACTATGGCTAAGTACAGAGAAAATGAAAAAAGACTGGAGGGTTTGGTGCCAGAGGGTTTAAGAGAAGTACTATAGTACTGTTGAGATCCAGGATCACATAATATGTTAAAGTTCCTGAAAGGTGATAAACTGTGGCCTGGGCATATGCAATGTAAAACTTTTGTCTATATGTTTCCTTTGTTCTTCAAAGTCCTCAGAGATAAGTACAATACCTTGGGAGTAGGTCAGACAGTAGGCATATGCAATGTGTGAAATCCTTTGTCTGTATGTTTCTTGATCTTCAAAGTCCTCAGAGACAAGTACAATACCTTTGGAAAAGGTCAGAAAAAATGTTGATTCAGTCACAAAATGTGTTAAAATTCCTTTGTTCTTTAAAGTCTACAGTGCAGTTGCTTTAAGAGTGGTCAGATGAGAATGTTGAAAATGTTGATTCAGTTGCAGGACCCAGCATCACCATGTTTGTAAGACTAGTTGTAAGGCATATGCTTCCTTGGGAGGCTTCAAGAAAGTTGATTTAAAATTAAAAGCTGATACCTGATGATGGCGATTTGCAGAAGTTCAGTCCAGGAGACTTTCACCAATGTTGTGTGCAAGAATGGCACAGGTATTCCCAGCAGAAAAACATGTAAATGAACAAAAACTAACCTACAGACACAGACAAGCACAAACAGCCACCCACACAGCCCCAGGAGGAGGAGCAGTGAGCTGGAGGAGCTGGAGGTTCCTTTCCTATTTGGTTGTTGTCAGTACCTCTCCTCCCATCATGTAATCTTTCCCTGGGTTTTTGTGCCCAAAGTGCATGATTCTGCATTTCTTCATGCTGAATCTTTGTTGCCACACTCCTGACCACTCCTCAAGCTTACTTAGATCCCTCCTCATTCTTTCCACCCATCCAAGTGCCAACCCTGTTGCAGATCTTTGTGTCATCTGCAAAAAGGCATACCTCCCTTTTCAACCCCTCTGCAATGATAAAATATTAAAGAAATCTCTGGAAAACAGCCAAAAACCACCCCTACTATGCTACTCATGGATGGGTCTATTACCCTCAATCCTGCCACCATTGGCAATCTTCAATGTGGCCCTCACAGACCTCAGTAATGTTCTCCCCCCTGACTTCTCCCATGATGATTACTCCCCCTCTCAGCCTACCATGTCCACCACACCTACCCCTGCCCGCCTGCCCTTCTACTTTAACGCCATCAAATTGCACGAAGCTCGGAAATACATAACAAATGCTATCACTAAAACAGGACACAGTGGGGATACTCTTGACCTAAAGCTGCTGTACCTCACCCTTGATGAAGTGATTAGTCCTCTTACCAAGATCTTCAGTCTCTCCCTCAGCCTCAATCAGTTCTCAGACAAATGGAAAACTGCCACCATTACTCCAGTCCATAAATCAGGTGACTTGACCAACCCTGGTAACTACCGACTAATCTCCATTCTGCCACTGATATCCAAGGCCATCGAGCACATAGTTACTGACCAGCTCACTGATTACCTGGATAAACACAATATCCTATGCTCAGAACAACATGGCTTCAGAAAAGGAAACAGCACCACAACAGCACTCCTGGAATTCACCGGAGCCATCCACAGCACACTGGATAATGGACATCTAACCGGGCCAGTATTTATAGACCTAACCAAGGCCTTTGATACCGTTCAACACCGTCTACTCCTTGAACAACTCACAAATGCAGGGCTCTCCACTAACTCCTCTGCCTGGTTCAAAAGTTACCTGGAGAACAGATCACAAAGAGTGAAAATTGCAGGTGTCCTCTCTGAAACACAGCCTGTCTGCTCTGGAGTCCCCCAGGGTTCCATTCTGGGGCTCCTTCTTTTTAGTCTGTTTTTAAATAACTTCCCCCAATCATGCCCGGAACATCTCATTCGCAATGCTGATGATGCCATTATCCTTGCTACCCACAAGGACCCACTACCCCTACAGAACAAACTCCAACTTGGCTTCACCTCCATGGAGCACTGGTTCAGCAAACACAAATGCATCCTTAACTACAAAAAAAAACCAAATCCATGCTCTTCTGTAACTCTCACAATAGGCACAGGCAACATCCACTAATCATTACAAACCACCTTGGAGTAACCATTGAAGAGGTTCACTCCTTTAAATACCTTGGGATCACTCTGGACAAAAACCTGGCCTATGGCGCCCATATTGACTATGTAGCCAAGGAGGTTAATCTGTGTCTAGGTCTCCTCTACAGATATAGGGCATACCTTACCCCTGAAGCTCTAAGGATCACTGTCCAAAGCTCTGTAGTCTCTGTTATCGATTATGGCCTTATTATTTATGGCTCTGCCACCTCAACAGCCCTCAGGTGCATCTCAACTGCCCTAAACAAAGCCTGTCATCTTCTAACTGGCACCCACCACCTAACCCACACCTGTGACCTCTATGCCCAAACTGGTTGGCTACAACTATCAAACCGTATAAAATACCAAACCTGCATCATGGCCAAGAAGATAACCTTGGGTCTTGCCCCACCAGGTGTCCTAGCCCTCCTCAGTCCATATAGTAACCCCTGCCACACAAGGGGATCTGATTTTCAACTCCTGCTGACTCCACACTGTAGAACATCTATGAGTCAATGCTCATTTGCCTTCATAGCACCAAACTGGTTAAATAATCTCAGCAATGAAATCTCCTCCATCACCATGCTTGGCACTTTCAAATCCAAGCTCTGCCACTTGCTCTCTGCATCCAGTACCTGTGACTGCCACACCTAACCAGCAACCCTTGCTACTCTCTCAATACTGCCTAACCGCCCAACCTAGTACTTCACCTCCCCTGTCCCTGACTTCCTCCTCCCCTCGTTCCCCCTCCCCTTACCTCCCCCCTTAGCACCCCCCCTGCACTTCTCCATGTTTCCTCGACAATGCCCCTGGTAGCTCATATTCCCCCCGTGTCCTACCCTTGTCTTGTAATGTTGTAGAATCCCCCCTTTTCTGCCCTAGATCTATGTTTACTGATGACTCTATCCAGTGTACACCTCTCTCTACTTGTGTATCTGCTGTTTTAACTTGCATAACCATGTATGATGTAGCAATCCCATCCATTTTTCTCCCTTTGACCAACGTATACCAATATTGTTTGCCTCTTCCCCTATACATTGATGTACCAACATTATCCTGTGTATTCTAACTTTGGATTGCTGTATCTCTGTATTATCTTGTACTGCCTCAATTTTTTGTACTGTTTTCAAACTGATGTGGAATCTTTGTAAAAGAGCCTTTGGCTCAAAGGTATTTGTAATCCTAGAACTAAATAAATAAATAAATGTCACTAATAAAGACATTAAAGAGGACTGATCCCAGTATTTATCCTTGTGGCACCCCGTTGGTGACCCTCCCATCCTCGGAGTGAACTCCATTTACAACCGCCCTCTGATCTCTATCCCTTAACCATTTTCTAACACAGTTTACCACCTTAAGACCCACTCCCAGACTACCCAGCTTTTTTATGAGTCTCCTATGTGGAACAGTGTCAAAGGCCTTACGGAACTCTAGGTAGGCCACATCCACCACTCCACCCTGATTTAATTCCCTGGTCACCGAGTCAATGAAATATATCAGATTTGTTTGGCAAGATCTCTCCGCTATCAGTCCATGCTGCCTTGGATCCTGTAAGCCACTGGATTAAAGATATTCCACAGTCTTTTCCTTCAGTAGTTACTCTGTTAAATTCTCTACTACCTAAGTCTGGTTGACTGGCCTGTTGCTGCCAACCTTCTCCCTACTCCCACTGTTGTGAAGTGCGACTATATCTGCCCTTCTCCAGTCTTCTGGAATCACCTCCGCCTCCAATGAGTGGTTGAGCAGGACTGTCAGGGTGCTGCCAGCTCCTCCCTAAACTTCTTCATTATCCTTGGATTTATCCAGTCTGGCCCCATTGCCCTGTCCACTTTCAGTTTTGTGACTTCCTTCAGGACTCTTGCCTCTGTAAATGGATTGGTGTCCACCTCTGTTCCATTGATGCTCCTGTTGCTTATCTGTCGTCTGTCACATTCACCTTCTTCTGTGAATACTGAACAAAAATAAAGTGGATCATAGAGACAAGCTGGGGGGAGGAGTGGCAAGATGGCCATGGTGCTGCTCTGCTCTCCACTGCTCAGCTCCTTGCCGCTTAAGTTTATTTTCTTCACTCACATTTTAATAAAGGTTTGGCAAAGATTCTGTGAAGGAAACTATGGCTTTTTTTAACTTAAAAGAATCTGAATATGTGCTCCATTGTAGCAAAGTGTATTTGTACCTAAAGATGGAGTGGGCTGGCCATTAGTTTTTGCTGTTTTTGTCAGATACTGGCAAAAAGGTGAGTGAGAGAACTGTTGTCAGATTTTATTTTGCTACAATTTGTTTTTTGTACCATAAAATAAAATGCAGAGCTTTTGAGCATAATGGTACTTTCAATGAACCTTTCACTCATGGGACTGGTGTTGTAGTTGTGCTGGGTGCATTTATTCAGCATTGGGTCAGTTGGCTTCCAACCCGTGGGACTGATGGAGTGAAAAGTTACAATATTCCACTACATCTAACAGCTCAGATAATTTTTTAGAGTGTTCTTGAAATGAGAAAAAAGGAGGATGGCAGAGATCCAGACAGCACATTAGTGCTGTTGGGTGTGTTCTGCTTCACTAAAGGTATGCTAATGTTGCCTCGGGGGTCGGGCTCTTGGGGTTTATTAGCCACGTGACCACAAAGTTATTAAGCCCATTGGAGTGATTCTCTTTTTCATTTTACAGGTGTAATATAAATAATAATAAATAATAATAAAAGTTTATTTTTATGGCACCTTCAAAAAATCAAGGCGCCATACAAATTACATAGATAAAAATTCCAGTCATTACAATAAAAACAATTAATCAAATAAATACAATCAGACACCAAATACTTGGGTCCACAGATATGTTTTTAGGGCCTTTTTAAACCCCTCCACAGTCGTGCACTCCCTTATTTGGCGTGGTAGAGAATTCCAGAGGGTCAGGGCAGCGTACATAAATGTATGAGTCCCAGAAGATCTCTAACAACCCATTGCCAGCTGAGCAGAGCTATCAACCAGGGCATTAAGGGACTGTGAGCTCTTTCAGGTAGTCAGGGCCATGTCCATTTAGGGCTTTGTAAGTCAGAAGACCGACTTTAAAGGTGATCCGCCACTGTACTTGCAGCCAGTGCAGTCCACGCAACACCGGCGAAATATGACTGGATCGAGAAGTACCAGTCAAAAGCCAGGCCACTGTATTCTGCACTAGCTGCAGGCAGCAGATTTCAAACCCAGGAAGCCCTAGGTAAAGGGGAGTTGCAGTAGTCCAGAAGCAAGGACACAAAGGCATGGACAAGCTTAGGGAGATCGCTGGATGGAACAAGGTGCCTAATCCTGGAGATATTCCTGAGATGGTAGAATGCAGACTTGATGACAGCAGACACCTGAAAATGCATAGTCAAACCCTCATCAAGTATTACCCCCCCCCCGGTTACACACCTGTTCAGAGGTCAGGAGTGAAACACCCCCAAGATAAAGTCCTGAGGGTGAACCAACTCCCGCACCCCCCATCCAGCACTCTGAGTCCACTACCAACACCTCCATCTTTTCTGAGTTCAACTTCAACCAACTTGAATCCATCCACTCCAGGATTTCACTAAGGCAGTTATCAAAGATTGAGAGAGCTCCATCCTGGTTGGGTGCAAAAGAAAGGTAGAGCTGGGTATCACCAGCATAGCAGTGAAACCTCAGCCCATACCTTCTTAAAATGTCTCCAAGAGGCAGCAAATACACTGTGAACAACATGGGGGGACAGTACTGAGTCCTGAGGAACCCCACAGGACAGAGAAACTGGGTCAGAGGAATAAACCCTGGACACTACTCTCTGAGTTCTTCCAGTGAGGTAAGAAGTGAACCACCTGAGGACTACATCTGATAGTCCACAGATGAACCTCAGATGCTCAAGCAGAACCCCGTGGTCCTTAGTGTCAAAAGCTGATGAGAGATCAAGGAGAACCAGAATGGAACAGTTCCTCTGATCCCTAGCCATCAGGAGATCATTGAGCACCTGAACCAGCGGTGTCCAAGTACTATGCCTTTTTTGAAAACTGGACGGGAGGGGTTCATGGATATCATGGATGGTCAAATGGTTCTCCAGTTGTACAGCCACTACCTTCTTAATCACCTTCCCTATAAAGCGAAGATTAGAGATTGGTCTGTAGTTTGCACAGCAGTCCAGGTACAAGGAAGCTTTCTTCAGGAGTGGTGTTACCACAGCTTCCTTAAGGGAGCTCAGAAACTCACCTGTTTCCAGGGAGCACCAGACTATCCATGCTAAGACTAGACAAATAGACTTGATACAACCCAAAATCAGGGAAGTTGGCCCTGGATCCAAACTGCAGTATGTAGGGCATGTACCCTGGTCAATCCACATGATATCCACGAATTCCGGTCGGTCGAGGGCACTCCAGGAAAACCGAGGGGCAGCAACCTCACGCTGATCCACAACAACACCCTTACAGTGTGCCGGTTGGAGCATCTCCCTGATGTCAGCCACCTTAGTAGCAAAGAATTGACCAAGTTCATCACACTCCCTTTGCGTAATAGCCCTTCGGACCTGTAGACAAGCTGGGTTGCACAGCCTGTCTACAGTGCGAAAAAGCTGAGCTGGTCAATTCTGAGCAGCTGCAATCTCCCCAGACAGAACTCTGCCTTCTTACAGGTGATTGAAGATTGATAGGCTTTATAATGCTCCATCAATGTAAGGTGGTCGGCATCAAGGGATGATCTCCACCAGCAATGCTCTAACCTTTGACCTAGTCACCGCATCTCCCTCAAGGTCCCCTCAAACCATGGGGACTGAGGGTGAATTGAGAGAGTGAGAACATGAACAGGAGCAATGAGATCCAGAGCCACAGAGATGGCCCTATTATAGGCCACCACAAGGGCATCTGGGTAATTGTTTGCCACTGGAAAGGACGATAGGTCAAGTACCGCCACCAGGCCTTCAGAGCTAACATCTCGTAAAGGGCGATACCTGACCATCTCCACAGGTGTTGGCCTACAAAGGGGGGCAATAAAACTAAACCCCACGGTGTAGGGTTGGACCATCCAACTGGTTCCACCCCCAAATCAGAGGCTTTGTTCCCCAGGAGAAAAACTAAGTCAAGGGAGTGACTGTGTTTATGGGAAGCAGCGGTAACTATCTGTGTAAGGCCCAGAGATGACATCAACTGGGGGAAGTGCTGTCCAAACTGTGAGAGTTCATTATTGATCCAGGCATTAAAAACACCAAGAACCATCAGTCTCAGTGATTTAAATGACATGTCGATGACGAAATTCACCACTTCCTGAAGGAATCTCTTCTCATCTCTAGGTGGATGGTAGATGAGGGTGATCCTACAGCCTACACCTGCTACCACAGTACACTTGAATGAATCAGCTTCCTCAACTGGTACACTCATGATGTTAAGTTCAGTCCAGTCTTAAAACAGACTGCAATCCCCCCCCATGATCCAGTCTCAGGCGGTGAAACACCGAGTACCCAGCTGGAGTTAAAGCTTCCAAAACAAGGCTAGAATTTTCATACAGCCAGGTGTCGGTAATGCAAGCCAGATCCACCCTTTCTACAAGATCTGCAATAATTGAAGTCTTGTTTCTGATGGACCTGGCTTTGCATAACACTGCCCGAGTTGGATGAACTTCCATGCAAGTTCAGGCCACCTACCCATCAATATCCGTGGTGCCCTTGGGTATGGAAACCAGACAAGACAAACCATCTTCCAGGTTCCATTTCACCCCAGGGTGTCTCCTGGATCTCATGACACTGATGTAGTGGCCCCGCTCATTCACCCTCAGCTGTTCACCACCCCCTATCCTTCACCTCCCCCTACCAGCAATACCTAGCACCCAACAGTGCTGGTAAGTTGTAGAATGCAATGGGGGAGGAAAAAAGGGCACAGACATGAAGAGCAGAGGATGAATAGCGCATGACCATGGGGGTAGGCCTCCAGCACATCTCAACTCTTAAACTGACCTACAGATTGGTGCAGCTAAGGAAAAATAACCCCAGATCAACTTAACTAAAACACCCAATTAACAATACAATAACTTTAACTTATAAGACCTGAAACCATATAAACATAAAATAACAATAATCAATAAAAAATGTTAAAGTTCAAAAAGATAATAAAAGAAATCCAAAATCAAAATATCAAAATAAGCAAATAAATCCCACAGATGTCCATTTAAAAAAGAATAATCTCCAGCTGCCAATAGATATCAAACTTTAATCAAAATAATGGACACGCAGCATACAGAACATGGTTCAGAACATCTCCAGCACTGCAACGGATTTAAGGGGCACAGGTAAACCTTTCCTCCGCAGTGCTCTCTAACCAGTCAGATAGCACATAAACTCAAACATTTCCAGCCCCCTATGTTCCTCACACCACCAAAGAAGGCTGGTAAAAATGAAAATGAAATCACAGTAATTTCCCTAACCCCCAAAATACTCTCACAACCAGAGGAGGGATTATTGAAATTATGCCCAAGTACTTTTGTTAATACGGTACACTCTCACTGTCCTGGAAACAAAAAGAAGGAAGGCACTCTCACTGCCTTCTACCAGGTAGTAAATGAAAATATAAATAGTCTGACCGTATGTGCCGAAGAGAAGTTCCAGGTAGTCCGCCGCAGATCTTAATTGCTCTGGAGTTGGAGCGGGCCCCGACAAATCCAGCTGGGTACCCAAACCACAAGCCCATGGCCAAAGCCACATGCCTCAGCCAAGGTCTACTTATTAGCAGACCTCACAGGAAGCCTAAGGGAGCACCAGCCTAAATCTCCAGCTACCCGCCAAAACAGAACCAGAACCCCCTGCTCAGCTGCACACCGTAGTCGGCCCACCCACGGGATCTGGGCACCAACTCCCACTCTAAGTCAAGCTGGTCTTCATATTTTCAATAATCCAGGTAAAATCCTGGACTTGGTACACTCATCACAGATTCCCAACAACTCGACTCCTGCCAATTAATCCGAGGTCTCATCCCAAAATCTTCATCAGCTATCTCAGCTGCACAGGGCAACAGCAGTAAATCCACAACCGAAAGTTCACACAAGCACAAAACCAGTCAGCTGTAGCAAACCCTCTAAAATCACAAGGGTAGCTAGGTGGGAGGAATAGAGCAGCAGCACAGTAATTTAACTGTGCAGCAACAGTAGTGTGCAACAGCAGCAATAGTGAGCAAAGTGGCAATGGGTGAAAGCAACAAAATCACCCGATATTGCTCCCACACTATGCACACTCCACTGCTACAGTTCGCTCCAGCTCGAATAGACAGGACTGTGACATAGAAGTTCAAAGAATTTGGGATCAAAGAACCAGGAAATCAGGCAAGTCCATAGTGCCACTGCACAAATAAGTACGTTAAGATGATAATAAAAAACAACTAAATCAGCTAAAATGAAAAAACAAGTAAAACAATTAAAATAACTAAAACAAAAAAAATACAGAGCAGTCAAATGACGCACCCAGCCCGGTAGCCATGGGAAATATGCCTCTTTGCAGATGACACTAAGATCTGCAAAGGGTAGATGCTCCAAGAGGGGTGGAAAAAATGAGGAGGGACCTAGGTAACCTAGAGGAATCATCAAGAGTGTGGCAGCAAATAGTCAATGCAAAGACATGCAAAATCATGCCTGCTCCCTGACCTTGTGAATGAAAACTGGTGTAGGTAATACTCTGGATTCATGGGGAACAGTAGATATTGTCTTATAGACACCTGGAATGGAGAGACTGAGCTATGGAAAGACTTAAGAAAGCCCACATGATTGCATGATACCCTGCTCTTGGTTTATTACACGAAGACAGTTAAAAAGGCGTAAGCTATTAAATCCTTTTCTAAAACTGTTGAACAGAAATGACATTTTGCCTGGTTCAGAAGAACTAATATGTAGGAGAACAAGTTTTAGAAATCTGCTCCTTAAAAAATCTTTTTTATCCTTGAATAGGAAAGAATGAGGAGAAAAGACCTCATGGCTAAATGGCTTCAGGTTAGTTTATAGTTTCCCCAAATTGGACATTTATTTTTTTTACTACTGATTACCTTCTTGTCGAACTCTAGTGGAGTGGTGTTCTAAACTAATATTAACAATAGCATTTTTGGCAGGATTCTAAAATTAAAAATCAGTATCAGGGAGTAGAGGTGGGCAAAGTGGCCAAAATTTGCTCTGCGAAGTGATTCGCGGAGTAATGTGAATCCGTGATGTAATCCACAATGAGAAGAGGAGTACTTTATGTCATAATGAGGAACACAAAGTCAATTGAAACCAATGACTTTGTGTTACTCCACCTTTCCCCAACTACTTCTGCACCAATTTTAATGTGAAGTACATAGAAATCAATGTACTTCACCTTGTAATTGAGCTCTAAGGTGAATTTTGCAGTAATTCATGGGATTGCAGGTCACAGGGGCTCTAGATTGTTGTGCACAACCTCAGTTCTGGTTAGTGTGTGTGAGTGTGTGTGTAGGTAGCTGGAGACAGTTTGTTCTCAGAGACTGCGATTCAGACCCTGTAAAAGCTGTTAAAAAAGCATTTTTGAGTCTTTTTTTTGCTCACAATTTAGTACATTGATTGTAAGATACTGTCCTGTGTTCATAATATTGAGTGTTTATTGTTTGTGTGTGGATTTTGAATGTAAATTTAGAACATTCAGCCTGTGTACTGACAGACACTTGGAGTGTGCTTTGGGGATGGACATATCTGTGGTGTAGGAAGATTAAGTGGGAGAACAAGGCAGTCATTTTGTTTTGGTTCTATTTTTCTTGTATAACTGTTGATGTACACACAGCAATATTTTCAGTAATTCTTGCCATTTTTTAGCTGATTGTTGTGGTGCAGCAGTGCATAATTTCAGTTTGTTTAAAAGATGTGGTTGTATTACTGAAGTTTTCTATTTGCTTTGCATTACTTGTAGTGTGTGTGTGAGTGTGCGTGCAATGTTTGCCATCAAATCAGACACCTTTTATTGTGCCACAGAGTAATTGCAGCAGTGTGAACCTGCTATCCACTGCACCTGCGTGATTTTGTACTGCTTTGTGGTATCTTGGTTTTGGACTGTTACTGCTGTACACTGTTCCGCCCCCTCCAACCGGCAAAAGGTAATCTTTTCCAGATTGGATTGTGACTTTTGAGCACTGGATATGGTGTTGTTGTGACTTTGCATCTGCATCTCTTCTTGACTGAGAAGTAGAATCTTAATCTGTCTGTGCTTTTGCATCTGTTTTGTGCCCAATCTCCATCTGCAAGCCACAGTTGTTGTTTTTTTGGCTTCACATCCACTGGCCCAGACTGAAAGTTCAGAAATCTAAATGTGTTTATCATTTTCTTGGTGCTCCTCCAAAACGTCTGCAGAGATTAACTAGTAGGATTTTTGTTGACATAAGGGGGCTCTCAAACCCATTATATATGTCTCCCACATAAGTGGGATAATTATACCAGTAAGTTTTTTATAATATGTACAATCTAAGTAATTCTTGAATATGTCCAGACTAGTACTATCTATTGTGCCCTGAGGGAGTTTATTGCAGACAAAAGGTGTTTTAACTGTAAAGAAATAATCCCTTTTAAGTATTTTGGTCTTTTCAACCAATATTTTTGATTATGTGAATGAAGATCACTTCTGGTATTACTGTAATGCATATTAAAAAAACATTTAGGCCATCTTTGTTATGTATTATTTTATATAATAAAAGGTCTCCTCTTTGCCTTCTTGCCTCTAACGTATGCAAACGAGTCTTCTGCAGTCTATAAGAATATTGCTTAGTTTTTCATCTAGGAATGTATCTGGTAACTTTTCTTTGCACACCTTCCAATACATTTACATCCTTCCTTAAGTAAGGAGACCAGATCTGAGAACCATAATCCAGAATAGGCCGAACATAGGTTTTATATAAAGGTAGAATAAGATGTTCTGATCTTCCAATAAATGTTCGTCTTATTTTTGTAAGTGAAGACTGAGCACTATATGCTAATTTTCTACACTGAGTGTTTGACGTGAAACTATCATTAACCATAATTCCCAAATCTTTAACACAGCTAGATGCCTTAATTAAGGATTGATTTAGGATATAAGAATATCCAGGTTTATTTTTTCCTATGTGCAAAACTGCACATTTATCTATATTAAATCTTATATTATTTTTGTGAGCCCATTTTTCAACTTCTGCAAGGTCAGTAATCAACTGAAAGTGTTTCTCCAAGGTATTTACTTCACCACCCAGTTTAGTATCATCATCAAATTTACTTAAAAAAATATTTAATATTTTTGTTTATGTCAGAAACATAAATATTAAATAATAAGGGTCCCAGGACAGAACCCTGGGGCACTCCACTGCACACACTCCCCTTCTCCGACAGTACACCATTTATACGTACCTTTTGACTCCTATTTAATAACCAGTTTTGAACCCAATAAATCAGATAACTATTTACTTTTAAAGAAATAAGTTTTATAATTAATTTATCATGATCTACTCTGTCAAACGCCTTGGAGAAATCCAACAAGATCACATCAGATGGAATCCCATCATCTAAACTTTTACTAATACTATCATAGAAGGCAATCAAATTTGTGGTACAAGATCTCCCCTTAACAAAACCATGCTGTTTGATATCAGTTTGGTTTGTTTCATTTAAATGCTGCAACAGTTTGTTTTTAATCAGTCTTTCCAGTAATTTGCAACAATGAGAAGTAAGGCTAATTGGCCTTTAATTTTCAACTTTACCCTTATCACCAGACTTATAAATAGGTACAACCAGTGCTTTTCTCCAATCATCTGGTATACAACCTTCCATTACTGACATATTAAAAAGTAGAATAAGCGGGTTGGCCAAAAAATGGCTAGCTTCTTTAAGTAGTATAGCATTGATACCATCAGGTCCTACACTGGAATGGATATTTAGCTGTGTTATAAGATTCATAACTTCATCCTCTAGGAAATGTACCTCTTCAGTTTTTATAATGTCAGGTATTTTGTAATTTAACCCTTGAGCAAATACCGAACAGAAATATGTATTGAATTTGTTTACAGCTACTTTATCATCTATTATTTCCTGTTGATTATCCTTAATTGGTCCCACAGTATGGACCCTATTTCGATAATTTATGTTCATATAGGAATATAATAGTTTCCTATTATTTGTACTAACTATTTGTAATTCCGATTGCATTTTCCGTGATCAGATTTTTTTTTAACAACTTTTGTGATTTCAGATATTTATCCCATCTTTCCTTGGAGGGTTTGGACTTAAATCTATAAAACAATCTCTGTTTGATTTGAATTAATTTTTTAATTTTGTTGTTCATCCAAAGCGGTATTTTATCTTTGTTATTATATTTGATCCTAGTAGGTACAAAAGCATCATCAATTTCCAATAATATTTCTTTAAAGTTGTTCCAAGTTTGTTGGATTGATTTCGAACCCAGGGCTATAACCGAATCAATATTTTGCAATCTAGAGCAGATTAAAGAAAAATCCGCTCTTCGGTAATCTTTTTCTGTGACTAAAGATTTTAAAGAATGTCTGCCTATATGTAGGTGATATCTGATAGTACAGTGATCACTATTTCCCAGTGCTGGTCCTATAATTATATTATCTATTTCATCATCTATATTTGTTAATAACAGGTCTAAAAGATTATTCGCCCTAGTTGGGCAGTCTACAATTTGTTTTTACTCAATGTTAATACAAAGGTCAATAAAGTCATTTTCTTTAACATCGGAACCACTTAAATCTGACCAATTTATTCCTGGGTAATTTTAATCTCCCATCACTATCAAATCACCCAATGCACTCATTTCAAGTATTTGGTCATTAAGAGCTTTATTATATTCATAATTAGTGGATGGTGGTCTATAACAGTTACCCATAATAATAGGTGACCTACCTAAGAGTGTGATTTTAACCCAAACTGATTCTAGATTAACTCTGTTACCTGAGAGAGAATCAGTGCTACTGGATTTGATGGACTCATGCACATAAATGCATACACCACCACCTTTTTTATTACCCTCCCTATTTTTATTATAAATCCTATAACCAGATATATTCATAATACCATCCAAATCCTGGTCCCATCAGGTTTCTGTTATTGCTACTATATGAAGATTGTATAGGGACATTAATGTTTCCATCTCAGGTTTTTTGACCAAATTTAAACTTCTCGCATTTGTAAAAAGAATATTACTACCCTCAGTTTTAATTACTTTATTTTGCAATTTACCCTCCCTTCCCCCCATTGCTCAGTTTAAAGTATTTGAGATAACTTTCAAAAATGTTCTGGCCAATAAACTACTTCCTCTCTTACTCAGGTGCAATCCATCCCATGCAAACAGATGTTGTCTATCATTAAACTCCTCCCAGTGTGTAACACAATTAAAGCCCCTATCAAGACACCATTTTCACAACCAATTATTGACCAATTTAATTTTATTGATCATTGCATTTGTTGACGTGGAACTGGTAAAATCTCAGAAAAGGAAATAATACAATTTTTTGCTTTCAATTTATCACTTAAAATAACAAAATCTTTCTTAATATCTTCAAGGGTGTGTCTGTTAATATTATTTGTGCCAGCATGAATAATTACAATATGTTTGTTTCCACAGTTCCTCAAAATATCAGTGGTCATTTGTGTAATATCAGATATGGTGGCTCCTTTAAAGCTACTGGTTGTTCTGTTATGTTTATCAGGATTACATATAGTGCAGTGGTTTAAGGCTCTGAGCTGCAAATCTGGTGACATCCAGCAAACCAGACCTGAGTTTGAATCCCACAGCTTCCACTTGCATACTGTGTGACCCTGAGCAAGTCACTTAACTTCCCTGTGCTCCCAGGTCGCTTCTGTAAAAAAAGCTTTCAGCTTAGTGTGCTACTCCTGGTTAAATAACTAAATAAAAAAAATATATGTCTATTGATCTGTTTTACCATGGATTCACCAAGTACAAACACTTGTTGTACTACTTCATTTTCAAGAGGATTTTGCACAGAGGGGGCTCAGATATAATAGTATTTTTATCAGAGGAGGGGATTTGAACATAAACGTTAGTTTCCACAGCATGAGAATCCCTTGAAGTTTGGGTTGATGAAATGTGTTTGATGTTTTTATCACATATTGCAGAATTTATTTCTTGTTGAGGATCAGGACTGTTGTTGGAATTTATCTCATTTATCATATTAGGAGCATCCTCCATAATAATACTATCATCCCAGTCACTCAGGATAGGATACTGATTGTTTAGAGGTAGTGAGAAATCCATAGCCCTTCTACCTCTTTTAGATTTATTTCCAGTTACAGTAGACCATTCAATACTGTCGTCATCAGACCACTCAAGATCAGTTTCCCTCCTATTAGTACCTCCATCCCCAATTATAGTTTGTGCAACAGTTTTAATTGGTGCAAAAACTAAGTTATCCATCGTCCCCTTACCATGTAGCATCACATCCTGTTCTTTAAACTGATTTACTGGTACAGGGTTTAACATATTATTCGTTAACTTCCTAATATTCTCTTGATTGCATATTACATCATTTATTTTAATATGTATTTCTGCTAACTCCTTCTGTAGGGTAGCTAAATAAAGGCATTTTGAACAAGTAAGGCCCATATCGAGTCCATCGTTGGTTAAAAATGTAAACATACCACAATGGTGGCATTTTACAGCTACATTTCCCTCTAAATCAATAATTCTAATATCCATTTATAGTACTAGAATTTTCTTACTGTAGCCACTTAAAATGTTTCCACATTCTATATTGAAAAGTCCCAGATGTAACTTAACTCTCCGCTACCCTTGCTACCACTGCGGACACTGCAGACATGTGCAAGACGCACGTCGCATGTCTTAGCATGCTTCTTCACACGCGCTCACCCACACACGCTCGTTCCACTCGCGGAGCGTGCCTTTAAATAGCGTGCACCCAGAAGTTGGTCTGGTAACTAGGATACAGCTTCACACAAATAGAAAGAATTGTAATCAAATAAAAATAACCAACTACTGCCTTTAATACAAATGTAGCTGGGCAACTGACTCTTACAGTTCGCTAGCTAATCCTCCCTATCTCTGAGCCCACAAGTGGCACACAGGCTGTAGATATGGTAGTTCTAGCCCCAAAGTATTTCTGCCTTGTTTGAAGTATAAAACTAATCAGACTGTCTCCTAAAGGCTCAAGTTCTTGTCCTCACTCGCTCGTAGCACACAATTTACACACTGGCTGGGGATTGATTTACTAGCTCTGATTAATTTCTGCCCTAAATTTCAACCTACTAAATAAAATGTCCAAATATAGCGTGCTTTATAAATAAAATAATTTGCAGTGCTCACATATACTGCTCGTACTGTCTCATCACACAAGGAGGTCACACAGCATAGGTGCAGTAGTAGAGTCAGCACTCGTGGAGCGTATCTTTAAATAGCGTGCACCTGGAAGTTGGTCTGGTTACTAGGATACAGCTTCACACAAATAGAAAGAATTGTAATCAAATAAAAAAAATCTACTGCCTTTAATACAAATGTAGCTAAGCAACTGACTCTTACAGTTCGCTAGCTAATCCTCCCTGTTTCTGAGCCCACAAGTGGCACTCAGGCTAGAGATATGGTAGTTCTAGCCCTGAAGTATTTCTGCCTCGTTTGAAGTATAAAACTAATCCGTCTGTCTCTGAAAGGCTCAATTTACACACTGGCTGGGGACTGATTTACTAGCTCTGATTAATTTCTGCCCTAAATTTCAACCTACTAAATAAAATGTCCAAATATAGCGTGCTTTATAAATTAAATAAATTGCAGTGCTCACATATACTGCCTGTACTGTCTCACCACACAAGGAGGTCACACAGCATAGCCGCAGTAGTGATGTGCAGGCAATACTGTTTCTGGCCATGGCACTGCTGCCAGGGGTAAGAGTGTATGTGGCCATGGTAGTATGCAGAAGTGCATAGTTGATGTGAGGAAATGGATTTCTTCATCAATGTTTTTTATACTGCAAGTTGTACCTTCACTCATCGTTGGAGGAGATAATGATGTCCCAGCTGGTGGTGTTAGTGCAGTTTCTGCTGGCATGTGTATTGCTGCCTCAAGTTCCACTACTGACCATTTAACCATGTCAAAGTATATAGTTGAGTCTTAAGCAGTGAATGACAATGTAGATGATGTCATACTCCCCGTCCCCAATAACATCCCCATGGTAGTTGAAAATGATTCTGATCATGGCGACAATAAAACACAATGTCACATTTCTTCCATCAGTACTGGACTGGAGGAGGATGCAGATAAAACCTGTGAAGAATTTACCAAACAATAAACCAGCCATTAATGAAACTTGCTTGAAATTGAAATGCTCCCCCAAAAAAATATTTACCCTCACTTGCTTGACAGTATTTGAACGCCACAGTTCCTCATCAAGCACAGAAATGTGCACATCAAGTGCGACTATGTGACCTGTGACAAAAAACAAAACAATGATTACATATGTATATACAGTCAAAGCTGCCTATAGCAGGCACATTTATCCTGCTACTGTTTGCCCGTTATAGGTGTTGGTCGCTGTAACCAAAATGACAAATGACGCTACTTTTTTTTTTCAGTTTAAGAATTACTGTAGAATCACTCATTTTATCATTTTAAGTGAAGGGTTCTTTAATGGACACCAAACAAATACAAATTTGAAAGTACTAATTCACTAGTAAATGCAGAGTCATTAGAGCAGTGCGCACATTGGTAGCCGAGACTGTTTCCTCATCCATGGCAATATCAGGATCCTCCTGCTCGTCTCCTGGCTCTTCTTGTTCCTCGTCACCTTGACTTGCACCAATCGTCTCCTGAAAGTCATCCAGATCACTTTCTGGTGGTGCATCGTGGTCACTTAGGTGACAGAGACCTTCAAACTCCTCAGCAGAAAGGCATTCTGTAGCAGGTAAGGTGTCATTCTCGAACAGGATTTCTGTGGCCACATTCAGAGCTTCTTGTGTTTTTACACTAAAGCCTGCCTTTTTAAAACATCACTTGATTGTTTGCACTGCAAACATTCCAGGAGTGCTTTAACATACACATGGCATCCATCAGTGAAATTTGCTTAACACACTGCAATGCACTCATTTCTTGATTTCTGTCCAGCTCCTCCAAAACCTTCTCCCACATGGCATGCATGTAGTGTTATTTAAAGCTGTAAATTATTCCCATGTCTAGGTGCTGTTTGAGGCAGGTTGTGTTGGGGGGAAGAAATACCATCCATATGCTCTGTAGTCCAGATACAGTGGGGTGCCCAGGAAAATTATCTAGAATGAGTGCGCCTTTGTGGCCATGTAGCTTCTTGTTCCAATTTTTGATCCATTCAGTGAAGATTTCTCTGGTCATCCAGGAGGACTGGTTGGCCCTATATAGAACTGGCAGGTGATGGATTCCGCAGAAACAGTGTGGGTTCAGTGACTTGCCCACAACAACAGGTTCCATTTTCTGAGAACCATCCATATTACAGCAAAGCATCACTGATGTGCACTCCTTTTCTTTTCTGGAGCCAAGGAGTGGGTCTCATTTAAAAACTAGTGTGCCATAACTGACACATCAATAAAACAGGCCAGTTTCATCACAGTTGAAGATGTCCCTGGGTTCATAACCCACCAGCAGACCTGGCAAAACATTCAAGAGCCGCTGCTCGGCACCAAAAGCATCAGAATTTAACTTTTTGCAGTGGGCTTTATGAAAGCCATGTTGTTGCATGCTTTCCATCTCTGAAGCCACCCCTCAGATGCTTTAAAGTCCTCTCAGCCCATGGCAACTGCAAGCTGCTGTGCCTTTTGTGCTAGCAGTGGACCACTGATAAATGCATCCCTGCCACTGGCATTTTGGAACCACCTGAGTAGGACATTCTTTACGCCACCATCCTTTCCATCCCTCTTGCACTTACAATCAGGATCTTGATTTTGATACCATTCTGTAAACAACTGCTCTTGCTGCTTAATAAGATCTGCAATGGTTGATTTAGAGAGGGAAAGCTGAGCTGACAGGTCGTGCTGGCTCATCTTAGGTAGCACATCTATGTGGTTTAAAAGTTTGATTTTTTCACTAAGAGTGAGTGCCTTGCGTTTTGCCATTGTTGCACTGATGAAATTCTAACTGGCCACTTTTTAAATGACTTGAATGGGAACTGAGTGAAAGCTGAGTCAAGAACTTCTTTTATCCACACCAACGAGCTAAAACTGGCCACTAATTGATCACAATTAGCAAGAACAGACTGAGCACATAACGATTTAGTGGTGTGAACTAAGCTCTGAAATGCCCGCAATAGCAGGTGTCTCTAGATAGTTGTAAACGGAGGGGAAATAATGTTATCAATAGGAAATGGTTTTTGGCTTTAAACTTTTGCCCGAGTAAGTGAATGCCCACTTTAACTGCAGGCTAATAAGTGGAGGGACTGTATATAGATAACAAATGTTTTATATATATATATATCATAAATGTTTTATATATATATATATATATATATATATATATATATATACTGTATATGTATATATATATATATATACCACACAGTTAAGGTCAGGTTCTGTGGAAACAAGGATGGTGCCAGGCAGGTACATTAATCAACTTACCAAGGGTAGTATTAGTGTACACAAAAGGGCATCCTTCCTGTTGTGGTCAGTGCAGAGCACTTTGGGCAACCAACAGTGTTCTCAGTCTCATCATCTTGGATGGCAAACTCAATGGTCAGGTTATCCTTCTTGCACACCATTTGGCAAGACACTGTGCATAATCCCATCACAGTCAGGTCAACTGCAGCATTACATGTAATTCCAACAGCAGCAACAAGACACTTAGTTATAATTGGAGTGTGGCATGTGGAGACTTTGCATTTCTTGTTATGCTCTCATTTCACTTCATATGCACTGGGGAATTTTCTGGACACAAGAAGTAGCATTTTGGGGATGGAAATTAATTCTGTTGACTGTGTGTGAGCACTGCACCCATGACTGAGTGTGTCATTAATTCTGGGAGACTGCATTTCTTGTTATGCTGTCATTTCACTTCATCAGCACTGGGGAATTTTCTGGACACAAGACAATAGCATTTTGGGGATTCACATTAGTTCTGGTGACTGTGTGTGAGCACTGCAAGCAGGACTGAGTGTGCCATTAATTCTGGGATACTGCATTTCTTGTTATGCTCACATTTCACTTCATCAGCATTGGGGATTTTTCTGGATACATGACAGTAGCATTTTGGGGATGCATGTTAATTCTGGTGACTGTGTGTTAGCACATATAATGTCATAATGTCTATTTCCCAAAATAAATATTTTTGGAGCCTCAGTAATGTTTACTTTCAGTTGTGGTATTGTGAGGTGTTGTCAAAAAACAGGACTGAGCAGTGCAATTATACTCTGCTAAACTGCATGTGTGCAGTGTACTTTCCTGTGTGTGCAGACACTTTCCAGCTTCTTGGAAACATATATATGCTGACTTAGAAACATAGAAACATAGAAATTGATGGCAGATAAAGACCGAAAGCCCCTTCCAGTCTGCTCATATTTTCTACCTTATGAATGTGCCATTGGCCTTTACTCTCTCTATCAAAGGCCTATCTATTCATAGTCATCTGTATTGATCCCTTATGCCTATCCCATGCCTGTTTGGAGCCCTGCACTGTGCTTATATCCACCACTTCCTGAGGTAGGGTGTTTCATGAATCTACCACCCTTTTAATCAATCAATCAATCAATCAAAATCTTTATTTATCCAGGCAGGCACCATTGAGCAGGGCAAATTTGCAAGATGGACCTGGTCATACAAAAAGTATAGTACAGTATCATGGTAAAACATAATGCAATATTATACAATGAAGAAAGAATATACATATGTACATCAACATTTGAGTGAGAGGGCCTTTACAACAGATAGGCTCATAACTGGGTACAGCCAGAATGTACATTTAAAAGGAGAGAGAAAGGCAAGAAAAGGGATACCATTTTAGAAAGAAATGACAGGGTTGGAAGAGTTAACTGGCATACTTCAGGGAAGGGGGAGGAACTTAACCATGGCTAAAGAGAGGAAGAGAAGTCAGTATTTTGATAGGGCAAGAGAGAGGCAGGACAGAGGCAGGGTGGGAGGCAGGATGGGCAGGAGGGAAACTGGAAAATAGGTGAGCTAATGATGTGGGAAACATTTGCAGGATTCCTTCACAGAGCGGTCATAGAGAGACTTGAAAATATTCAGGCTAACAGGACAGCTCAGCTTCAAATTTTCTTGCATATTGTTCCACAAGGAAGGCAACGAGAAACTTATGGTAGCTCTGCTGAAACAAGATTTGACCTTGAGTAATTGCAAGGCAATTAGGGAATAGCTTCTTAGAGCATAGGCACCTATCACACTCAGGGGAATACAATCAGAGACATAAAGGGGGAGCTTGTTGGTAACCACTCTGAAAGCAAATAGAGTGGCATTTCTATTTCTCCTATAATGAAGGTAAGTCTAGCCCACTGCAGTGTACAAGGAGCAATGGTGTGTGGAAAGTGGAAGGCCCGTTATGAACCTGATTGCTTTGTGGTATAGGTTGTCCAACTTAGCCAGGGCAGAGGCAATACAACAGCTATAGGGAAGGTGAAAAAGAACTTCCTCACATTACCCCTTAATCAGCCTCACTCTAATCTCATGCTGTGTAAGCCTGTCCTGCTATTTTTCTTATATTGTAATATGTTAGACTCATTCACCTTGTTAATGCCCTTAAGATGTTTGAATGAATTGATCATATCACCTGTCTCCCTCCTTTGTTCTAGGGTATACATACTGAGCTCTGTTAATCTGTCCTCTTATGTTTTCTGATGCAGTCTCTGCACCATTTTGTTTGCCCTTTTCTGGACTGCCTCCATTTTGTTAATGTCCTTGTGCAGGTGCGGCATCCAGTACTGCATGCAGTACTCCAGATGAGGCCTAATCTAGTGTCTTGTAAAAAGGGATTATTACCTCCCTCTTACGACTTATAATACCCCTGCTGATACACCCCAACATCCCCCTAGCCTTACCTACTGCTTTAGTGGTCCGCTTGGATGGTTTCAGGTCATCTGTGATGCTGATGCCCAAGTCTCTTTCTTCTCTTGTGATTGCCAGCAACTTCCATCCCAACCTATAGGAGGCTTCAGGGTTTCTCTTCCCTATGTGCATGATCTTGCACTTCTTTGCGTTAAACCTCAGCTGCCACTGTTCTGACCATTTTGCCAGTTTGTCCAGATCTCTTCTCACCCTGACCACCCCATCTGGATCATCTATTCTGTTGCAGATCTTGGTGTCATTTGCAAACAAACAAATCGTATTCTCCAGTCCATCTGCAATGCCACTGATGAAGACATTGAAGAGGACTGGCCCCAGCAGTGATCCCTGAGGTACCCCACTTGTGACTTGCATCTCTTCTGATTGTATACAGTTTAACACAACTCTCTGAGTTCAGCCCGCTAACCAGTTTGCCAACCAGATGACCAACTTCTGACCCACCATGAGCCTACCCAGCTTATTAATAAATATTCTATGTGGAACAGTATCAAATGCTTTGCTGAAGTCAATTTAGGTGACATCAGCTGCACCCCCTTGGTCCACCACTGTGGCTACCTAGTCGAAGAAATCAATGTAGGACCCTTTCTTTTGTGAAGAGACTTGTGCACACCTCCCTCCCCCCTGTGTCCATGCTACTGAGCTGTGTGCCCTGCCCTACCTTCTCCTCAGTAAATATTGAGCAGAAGTATCTATTTAGCTTAGATGCTTCTCCTTGGTCCTCTTCCAAACACTCACCCTTATCCCCTTTGATCTTAGCAATACCACCTCTGGACTTTCGCCTTTCATGAATGTATCTATAGAAAGCTGTGGCCCTTTCTTTTACTGTCTGTGGTAGTGTTTCCTCACTTTGGGCCTTTGCCTGCCTTACTGCCTTCCCTGCTTCCCTTAGGGAAGTTTGGTATGCCTCCCTATCTTCATCATGCTGCATTCCCTTACATTTCCTGAAGGCCAACCTTTTGGCTCTGACCTTTTCTGCTACTGTTACTGAGAACCAAAGTGGTTTCCCCCTTCTTTTGCTCTTGCTTTTCTCCCTAACACAATGGGATGTTGCTTCAAGTATTGCATCCTTAATGCTTGCCCACTTTGACTGTACTCCCTCATCTGTATTTCTTCTTGCCAGGGCAAGCTTAACTCTGTTGGCCATCTTGTCAAAGTCAGTTCCTCTGAAGTTCCATATTTTTGCCTTGGAATGGGTTGATTTAATTCTATTGGCCAAATTGGAGCATGCAATGTGATGGTCACTGGCCAACAGGTGACCTTCTATCTGGAAATCTGTGATCATTTCCCCATTAGTCAGTACTATATCTAGGATAGACCTGTCTCTTGTGGGTTGTTGTACTAGTTGTTTGAGGCCCTCCCCCTGCAGGGTATCCACCATGTGTCTAGTTCTGGCAGATGTTCCTGCTGGTATTGACCAATCTGTAACGGGCATGCTGAAGTCTCCCATTATTAGAACCTCCCCTTTAGCTGTCATGTTTTCTATATCTTCTAACAGTAATGTGTCCATGTCCTCCCCCTGGTCTGGAGGCCTGTAGACAACCCCAGTTCATATGGCTGTCCCATTTTCTGTTTCCAGGTTGACCCATAGTTCTTCTGGCTCCTTATGTGTATTCTGAATTTCTGTAGCTTTGATATTTTCATTGACATACTGGGCTACCCCCCCCCCCTTTTTGCACATCAGTCTCTTCTGAACAGTACATAGCCATGTACTGAAGTCTCCCAAGTGTGGTTACTGGTGAACCATGTCTCACTAATGGCTACTATGTCCAGTTTAGCCACTGTCATTGTTACCTGCAGGTCTTGGATCTGGTTTCCCAGACAGTGGGCATTTGTGTACATGATTTTCCATTGGCCAGTTTTCGGTGCGTTAGTTGTTTGATGAGGTCCGACATTTCCCCTGCACATCATACAGTATGGGGAGCTGAACCTTTTTCCTTACCTGATGATGCAAATAAACTGCAAACATGATGAACTTCTGTTTGATCACTAGCTGATGGGGAGAGGTTTTCTTCCCATTCAATGTACCGGGTGCTGCACCCCTCTCCCCATTGACTAGTTTACATATTCTGCAAAGACATCAAACTTCTGCCCCTATGCACTGACTCCCTTCTTAGTCAGATATAGTCCATCAAATTAAAAAAAACTTTTGCTCCCAAAACTGTTGCCAGTTACCTACACATTTGTGTCCTTTTTCCTGGCACCAGCTCTTAAGTCATATGTTTAACTCCACTGTCTCCCCCTTCTCTGACCTTCTGTCCATCTTCCCCCCTCTCCCAGACTGGCAGGATCTCAGAGAAGGAGATGTCAGACTAAATGGATGACAGCTTGTCTCCCAGCCAGGTCAGGTGTTGCTTGGTCTCCACAACTTACCAGCTGGCGAGATCGTTAGTCACTATGTGTACCAGGACATTGATGTTTTCTCCTGTTTCCTGCATGATTTTAGCAATGCATTCAGTGTCTCTCCAAGCTAATGTACCTGGGAGACATCTGACCATTACCCCCTGCTGGAGGTTGGTATCAACTCCCCGAATCATGGAGTCTCCTATGATCAGAAGTGTTTTGGATTTCCTTTTTGCCTTTTTTTTGTTTTGGTCCCTGTTTTGTTTGAGGTTTATAGTGCCAGCTCCTGTACAGCAGTTTCCTGCTCTGCCGTGTCCTCTACCCACTTGTTTGATTTTGGAGATAGAGACAGATACCTTTTTGTAGTTTTTATATGATTTGTGGAGGTGATACATTGGAAAGCACTGAATGATGGGGCTCTTGATTTGCCCCACCTAACCACCTGCCAACCTCCTGGACTGACTAACTATCCTCTGCGGTTGAAGTGCTTCAGTTGAATGTTGGGGAAATGGCAGGCAGTTCTTATATTTCCTCTTGAATATGCTGTTCCAGTGTTTATGGTATAAAGAATAAAGATAAGAATACATAACATATATTTTATTTGTACCATAAGCAGACCAAGTCATATAATATGTTTTTAGATGTCTCAGGGCAGTCTGCACCTCAGTCACAGTGCACACATGGCTTTTAGGAGATCACAGCACAAAAAAACTCTTCTTTTCAACAAACTGTTCCCTTCAGACATGAAATATTGCTGAGTCACCCAAAATATTTCATGGTGTAAATACATCATGGCACTCCTTGTATGGAGATGAGCTTTGAACTGGATATTGGGAGGTCTCCGAAACTCTCCTCCAAATTAAAATGATTATGTGAGTCTTTGTTAGAGGAAATCTAAGAGCTGGAAAGATGCTGTTATTGTGTAAAGTGCATAGTTATAGTTTATAACTAGTGGCTTTTTATTAACATTTTAACTAGATATGTTAAGCTTATTGGGTGTTTCAGACAGTGAATAGCTGTACTCTTTTATCAGAATGAAGTTTAGGTTTAATAAATTGATAGTCATAGTCATTGTTAAAATTCTAACAACATTTGATAATGTTTGCAGGATATAAATACAGTTGTGGTAAACAGTATGAATACTGAAGGGGCACTTCCACAGAAATATATCATCTGGTTAAATGGTTGAGCAACAATTAGTACTTGAAACTAATTTTAGGAAACTCTACTGATAAGCCAGCTATGTATATATTGACTTTTTTCTCTGTTATCTAATTTGACACTTTAAGCTTGGGAAGCTGATATAAAGCTGCAGTACTGCTCTTCAGAGACTCAGTGTGGGTCCTCTATATGGGCTACCCTGTAAATGGTTTGGATTCCATTGGATTACCAATGCCCGATAATGTTAAACAATTATGCCCAGTTGAGGCTAATGTCTACTAGAGCCTAATTTGGAATCCTTATGGTCACCCAAATGTTATTTGCTGATAAAGTGGGGATCTAACTGGTATACTGTGGGAGAAGAATCAGTGAAATATCAGTTTGACATTAGCTGTTTGTGCCTTACTGATAGTGTGAGGGGCCTCACAGAACTTCAGTTGTTGCTCTATTTTATGTGTTTTGTGAAACTATGTTTATGCATTTGAGCCCTTAATAAGTTCGTGAGTCTTTAGCCTGAATCAGTATGCCTCTGCATTTTTAAGCATACTTATGTACTCTGTTTGAAAGAATATTTATAAATGGCAAGAGGTCGGAATATGCTATAATAGAATTATATTTTAATCTGTTTACGTACTGCCATTTAACTTGGATTCATATTTTATACGTTCTTGTGTTAATTTTGTATTGTGTACTGTATGTTGTAAAGGCTTGTAGCTGATCAACAATAAAATAGACATGACTTGATTAGAAACAAAAATATTTGTCAGGGCTTCTGATTTTTCCTTGTCCCCCTTCACACACTCCCCTCATTCCCTTTTTAGTCTTACAATCCCTCCCCAGCCTTTCTCCTTTCACTTATGTACCCAAAAATTGCCTTGTGCCCTTTCTTAACTGTCAAGCCTTTTTCTGCTCTGTTTGTGCCTTTGTGCTCCTGACTGCTTTCTTTGTCTCCCTCTGCTTCTCCTGATACACTTCCCTATACTCCTCCCTCTATGTCTCCTTATACTATACCTCCTGAATGCAGTCTTTTTGCCCTTACTTTCTCAGTCATCTTTTCTGAGAAACATATAGTCTTTTTTTGTCTTGCTTTTGCTTATTTGCCTAACACAGAGCTTTATTGCCTTTGCCATGGCTCCTTTTTCTTTTGCCCACTGTTCCTCTGCACCACCTGAGTCCTCTCCCCTGCCAGGGCACCCCTTAGCCATTCCCCCAACTTTGTAAAGCCAGCCCTCCTGAAGTCCAGGACACTTGCTTTCATGTTATTTAACTCTGATACTGTTCTTATATTGAACCACACCATTCGATGATCACTGATCCTACCTAATATGACATCTGCAACCCTGTCCCCGTTGGTGAGTACTAGGTCCAATATTGCTGTCTCACAAGTGGGCTCTTTTACTAATTGCCAGATGAATGCCCCCTCCAGTGAGTCCAGAATGTCCCTGTTCCTAGCTGAAACTGCAGCTGGGATGCTCCAATCTATATCCAGCAGATTGAAGTCCTCACCAGCAGCACCTTCCCCTTGGCTGCCATTTCATGGATGGCTTCTACTAGCACCCTGTCCATCTCCTCCCCCTATGTTGGAGGCATGTAGTGTATGCCAGTCTGAAAAGTGGCTCAATTTCCCACCTCTAGGGTAACCCACAGCACCTCCAGCCCTCCCTGTATTCCTTGTACTTCAGCTGCTTTTATACTATCCCTCATGTAAAAAACCACTTCTCCCCCATTCCTACCTACCCTGTCCTTCCTGAACAGAGTATAGCCTGGAATGGCTATAGTCTAGTCATAGTTTTCATTGTAATGAATACCATAGTTTTAACTGGGGGTTGATGACTTTTCTTATTATTATTTATTTGTCATCTCAGAGTTACACCATTGAGCTAAAAGCTCTTTTACAAAGGTTCCACATCAGGTAAGGTTCAAACAATTTGTACATACAGAAAAAAAACATAAAGTATAGACATAGTCAAGTAGAACACATAATTTGCTGTCATTGGTGAAATCCTATGGTTACAAATAGGAAAAAGCTATACAAAATGAAACTGTACTATTTACAAGAAGCAAATGCATTAGTTCATATGATGAAGTACAGACAGTATTTATGACAGTTCTGATAAGCTATGAGTTCAGGGGTCACAAGACTAGTGCGCTGAAGAGAGGTGGAGAGGGTAGAAAGTGGAGCAGTCAGGGCTGACTATGACAAGGGGTATAGGGGGAGAGGGCTGGGGGTTGGGGCAGAAATACATGGCGCAAATTGAGGTGTCCTTGTCAGTGATTATTGTGGAGGATGAGCATGGGCTGTTGGAAGGGGATGGTGAGAGAGGAGACAATTACGGGAGTTGGAATGAGTAGTGACAGAGGAGGTGAGGGTTGGGAAGAGAGGGAAACATGAGGGGGTAAGAGGATATGGGGGAATGAAGAAAAGGGGAAAGGTGAATAGGTGAGCAGGGTGGTCAGAGAGTGGAGAGAGTGAGAGAGAGAGAGAGAAAAGTGATTTAAAAATGGGTCAGGGATTGTAGTTTATCTTGTGTATGTGTTGCACAACCATGAACTTCATAACATATATGGAGGTACAGTATATATGATAGATAAATATTCACAGTGTGGGTATGGTTAAATGAGGTGGGTTGTGGGGTTATCCATCATTGTACTACTTATGATCATTTTGTGCCATTGGATATATTCTGCATTTTAATGCCTCTTGAGTGCATACAAATCAACACATGCTAACTGCTTATTAAAACATTCACATGCTATTCACTGCAATTATTCTTCTAGTAATTTCAAAGATGCATTATGTCTTTGAAAAATAGCCTCTATTATAAGAAAGGCAAATTATGATATGTTAACTATCTTTTGTATTCCATTAGTGTTTACTTGGCATCCTGTTTGAAAGAATGCTTCATTTAAAATCCCACCATGTATTATAAAAAACATTTTTATCTCATTTAAAAGAATGTTGCAAAGAACATGCCACTTGTAAAAAGAAATGTTAGCCTCATTTCAGTGAAGGGTGCATATATTAGAACATTCTATTTATTGTAACAGCACATCATTAAACATCTAATGAATGTTGGAATATATGCATAAACATTTAAAATGTGTTTTGCAGTGCTTGGGGATTCAGGCCCATTTCTATGGCTCAGAACACTATCAGAACTCTAAACAGTTTAATGAACAAGTGCACTGCATTCTTTTTATGCACACTGGCACTAGACTTCAGGTTTTAATTGTTAATGTCAGAGATTCTGGCTGTCATAGTCAAACACTTAATGTGGCACTAACCAGGTGCTCCAGGCAGGGCCATATTCAAAGGCCTCCAGAACTGCAGTGTGACTGTGCACACTATACATATGTAGCCATGCAAAAACAGGATTCCTCATGCATAATGAGGGTTGGACCTGAAAATGGACTTGTTCCAGTGTCATTTCCAGATTAACAAAATAAAAGTGAAATGGGAAAAAAAATGAAAAGATGATGGGCACAGAGGTATATTCATGGGTTTCAGTGGCACTGTTTACTGGTGCCAAAACCCTTGCCTTATCCAGGTGCAATGGCTGCACCCCCCACCCATTGCTCATGTTGTAAAATACAACCCTGGAGTACAGCTGTCACACCCCCTTGTGATGGGGGATAATGTTTGCCTGTTTCCAACAAGCAGGAATAGAGCAATGCTGAAAGCAGAGATAACAGCACAGAAAGGGAGGCAGTGATGATGTGGCAGATGGGTAAAGAAGTTTAGGATCCAGACCATGAGGACTTTTGTCCTTAAGGGATTAAGATCATGAAAAGCAGACAAGACATCAGAACAGAGACTGGAGAGAAAACAATCATAGAAGGGAAGGGGGAGGGGAAAGAAGTAGCAGCAGACAGAGAAACAGGAGAGTGAGGCATAGGGAGGGCACAGATGGTGAAGTGAGTGTTGAATGTGTCAGAAACCTCACTGAGTTCTGAGATAATCAAAGGAGGGTTGCTGAGTTTGAGTGTAGGAGTGAATACAGTGGGTTAAAAGACCCAAGGTTGACTCCAATGAGTTACAAGGCACAAGGGAACACAGATTCATGGGGGGAAGGTTATGTCAGAACAACCTGATAGATTTCTTTGACTGGGTGACCAGGGAAATAGATCAGAGTGTGGCAATGGGTTTGGACTACTTTAGCAAGGCTTGCAACACAGTATCACATAGGAGGTTCATAAGGAAACTGGGTAATGTAGGGGTGGGTCTGAAGGTGGTAAACTTGGTATAAAATTGGTAAATGGCTAGACAGCAGAGGGCTGTGTTAAATGGCACTTACTCAGGGGAAGGGAGGGTGATCAGCAGAGAAGGTGCACAAGAACAAGGGAAGTTAGAAGTGATGAGAGGAAGTACTTCTTCACAGAAAGAGTGGTAGATGCCTTGAACAGTCTTCCAGCGAAAGTAGTGGAGGTGAAAACAGTGGTTAGCTTCAAGCATGTATGGGACAGGCACAGGTGAATCTTAGCAATGAAACAGGGGGAGCCAGAGGTCAAGTACGGTCTGTGGTGACAGTTTAGGTAGGAACAAATGGGCAGACTTCAAAGGTCCTTTTGTTGTGGGGGTGAAGAAGGGCAGAGTGAGGAAGGAGGAGATTAAGTAGTTCAATGCATTTCTGAAGCAATGGCATCAGGAGGAAAGCTATCATTTTGTAGGAGACTGGGAGGACTTCTGGACAGGAGGCTCTTCAAGGGTGATTGCATTCATCTAACAAGACAGGAGGCTAGTGCATTGGAGCAGAAATTTAATGTCAATTTTGATGGACATTTAAACTTACATTGGGAGATTGATGCCAGGGGAACTACAGCGGAAAGGTGAAAAAAAGGGAATGTGGCTAGGTCACCATCAGAACTGTGAGCTGGAACCAGTGGGGATTGAAGCATTGTGACAGGGGTAAATAACAAAGTAAGAAAAGCAGTCAGGGAGTAATGACACACAGAGCATGTACAGGGCAGGAAATCAAGGAGGGAAGGTGAGGACAAAGGGGGAGGTGCTAACAAAAAGGGGAAGGGTATAGACACAACATAGCTACCAGCGTCCTTCTACCCAACCTGACCTTTTCGGCCCCTATTATACAGGGCATGGCTAAACAAGAGATTACCAGGATGCAAACCTTATATAATAAAATAGCTCATTTTGCAACCTTAGACCACCCGAGACGTCACCACTGTGACACTTTGGCCAATCTTTGTTGGCCAACATTGGTCGCCCGCCTCCAACACCCCTTGCTTGTCCAGGCCTACAAGCTTCTCAAACCCCATGCTCCACCAAGCATTGCCGGGACCATAACTCTCAAACACAACCGAAGGAACCTAAGGACCTCAGATAGAACGCTATTAGAAGTCCCTAGGGTAAGGACAAACACTAGTGGAAGATCCTTTTCTCCCAAGCAGCCTGCCAATGGAACAAGCTCCTCCCCAGGTCCAGGCCTCCTCCTCACTCCCTGAACTTCCGCACCAGGCTTAAGTCCCATCTGCTGACCTCAAGCATGCCACTGTCATGGCACTTAAGCTCCTAAAGTACTTCCCTCCTCTCTAACTCCGTCTCCCTAACTTAACCTTCCTACTACCTGCCTTTACAGACTGCTCACCAGAGGCCACGTTAACCCCTGAATAAACTATATGCAGTACTACCAATTGCTTACATGTCATGATGATAACATGCCTGTACCCATGCCTGCATCCACTGATTTTCTTTTACTGTGCCTGTAAGCCATGCCTGTATCCACCGCTTTTCTTTTACCATGCCTGTAACCATGCCTGTAGCCACTATTTTTCTTTACTGTAACCACCTCATGATATAACTCACAATGCCTCAAATGTTTCTTATGTCCTTGTTCATTCTTATAACTTGTATTGTTATCCTGGGTGACCCCTGAAAACAGGACCTTCGGGGCTCAGTGGGCCTACCCGGTCACCAAAATTTAATAAATAAATAAATAAATGCTGGAAGGCACTCTGCCTAAGTGCAAGAAGCCTAGGGAACAAAATGAGTGAGCTCCAGGTGATAGCGGCAGATGCAGGATTAGATTTCATAGCCATCACTGAAACATGAGTCACTGAAAAAAATGACTAGGATATAGCAATACCAGAATACACCTTATATAGGCAAATGGGGTAAGGAGTAAGGAGGTGGGATAGTCCTTCATGTCAAGGAAGGCATATAGATGGTAGAGGAGGGGTCCATCTCTGGAGGGAGGGGGACACAGAATCACTGTGAGTGCAGCTCACAACTACATCTTGTAAAAAGCTGTACACAGGGGTGATGTACAGACTGGTGGGACAGGGAGATGAGAGAGATGAAGAGCTAAGGGCAGAAATTTAGAAGGGAAAAAAGGGGATATAGTGGTGGTGGGGGATCTCAATCTACTTGATGCAGATTTTCAACATTCTAGCAGCTAAGAGCTCTGAGAGTCATGTCCTGCTTAATACATTATAGAACTGCCTGCTGGTGTAGCTGATCAGGGAACCCACAAGACAAACTGACATTCTCGATATGGTGCATGGTAGGCAGAATGAGAACTGGGGTGGCAGTTGGGTTTAGTGACCATAACACCATATGGTTTGAACTGGTCCTGGTTACCAGAATACTGTCATCAAAGGCTCTGTTTCTGGATTTCAGAAGAGAAGACTTTGCCAAGATGAGGAAACAAGTCAAGGAAAAGCTGAAGGAGTGGTCAAAATAAGCAGGGAGGTGGAAATGTGGGAAGAAATTAAAGGAGCCATTCAGGAGGCATCTAAGGCATGTCTGAGAATGGTTGTTAAGAAAAACAGACTCATGAGACCAATCTGGTTCACAAAAATGTCAAGGAGGCAGTAAGGGCTAAAAAAAGGCCTTCAATAGATATGAGGACAGACAGGGAGAAGAGGAATGGAGTCAATACCAGTCAAAGATGAGAGAGTCAGTGAGAAATATAGAATCAGACAAGAAACTTCAAATTGTGGTTGGGATCAAAGGGGATGAACAGTTTTGTTATATACATTAGGGAAAAAGGAAGAAAAGGAATGATCAGGCTGACAGAGGGGGTAGGGTAACAGACGAGGATGAGCAGTAGGCAGCCATTCTTAACAACTGCACTTGCTCAGTGTTCACAGTGGTAAAAAGTGGACCATTGTCTGAAAGGAGCATAAAGGCTGCTGCTAGAGGGATCCCAGAAATGAGGCAGGTGGTAATTATGGGAGAAAGGTTCAGAAAAGGGTGTGCAGCCTCAAACATAGTAAAGGCTCCAGGGCCAGCGGGGATGCACCTGAGGGTGCTCAGGAAACTGCCACGGGAGCTAGCTGAGCTCCTGGCCATGATATTCAATAGCTTTCTATTTTCAGGGAAGATTCTGAAGATTGGAATGTAGCAGATATAGTAGTGCTTCACAAGGGAGGAAACAAGGAACAACTGGCAGACTGCAGACCCATTCATCTTAATACCATAGCGAGTAAATTGAGACACGAGTCAAAGAGAACCTAGTGGACTACCTAGAGAGAATGGGCTCCAGGATATTGATCAGCATGGGTTCTTGGCAGGATCATCTTGTCAGACCAACTTGATAGTGTTGTTTGACTGGATAGCTAGGACAGTGAATAAGGAAGAAGCAGTAGATTTACTCTCTTTTAGCTTCTCCAAAGCATTTGACTCAGTGCCCCAGAGAAGGTTGCTGAAGAAGTTAGAGAATCTAGGTGCAGCAAAGGATCTAGTTAGATGTGTGGGATACAGGATGGGGGGAGACAGTAGAGGGTTGTGGAAACAGGATCAATTTGGGGGACAGGGAGTTCATCAGTGAGGTACCTCTGGGTTTAGTCCTTAGGCTGTTCTTTTCAATATGTTTAACAGTGACATACAGTAGAGAAAGAAATATAAGGTAAAACGTTTCTCTTTACAGAGGACACTAAGGTCTATACAGAATAGAAAACAAGAAAGAAGTTAGGGAGTTGCAGATGGACCTACAAATGTCAATGAGGCAGTTCAAGGGCTGGCCATTGAAATTTAGTGGTGAGAAGTACAAAGTGATGTACATAGGGAAAAAGAAACCCAGGATAGAATATTGGATGGGGTGGGTTAAGTTGGACACTACCTTATCAGAGAAATAACCTGAGAGTCATCCTAAGTGACTCCCTAAACAATATAGCAAATATAGCAAGGCCTACATTAATGAAACCAAAAGTCTGAGTAGTATTGGGAGGGTGATGGCCAATTGGTGGGAAGATGTGATAGTACCTCTTTATAAATCACTAGTGAGACCCCATCTAGTATTCTGTGTCAGGTTCTGGAGTCTCTACCTTAGAAAAGACAAAGACTGGATAAATGTGGTGCAGTGTAGGGTAACCAGAGTTATTCAGGGCCAACATGGTAGATCCTTCAATGATTGACTTAGTGTCCTGAACATGTACACACTAGAGATGAGAAGGGAGGGGGAGATATGACAGAGACCTTCAAGTTCCTGAAAGGAATGAACAATGTAGATTACAAGGACATATTTGACAGGAATGGTGAATCAAGAACAAGGCTACATGAGTGGAAGGTGGTGGGGCGAATTCACGAGGGACGTGAGAAAGCTTTATTTTACAGAGAGAGAGGTTGAGCCATGGAACAGCCTTACCAGCAGAGATGGTGGGTGTAAAAAACATTCATGGTTTCAAACGTAGCTGAGACCAAGAAAAAGACTTAATAGTTACACATGGGGAAGCACTAGTAGGAAGGGGGCATGGGGGGGTGAAGGTAATAATCCTCACTAGAATAGTTTGCAGTGTAGGATATGGTGAGGACTTGATTTGGTCACTGGTGAACATGGTCACTTAACTCTGGTACTCCGTCTCACCCTTGGCAATGCCTACATTTTTCACTATACAAGTCTATCTTTGGGCATATATGGCATGTTCTGCCAGTACCATAACCCCAGTGGAGGGATGCCTTTCCTATCTTCTTTTTCCTACTGAAATCTGTTGTGCAACAGTTCCTCCCCATGCTATACTTCACCTTTTTCCTCCTCTGGTGTAGGTTGCTCACCTATGTCAGTCTTTTCTATCTCTCACTAAACTTTTTCCCTACTACTTTCACTTCTAGTTTCTAAATATCCATCCCTCACAAAGAACTCCCGAAAATCATGCACTGTGCTAAAGCTAGCTGGCAGGAATGAAATAAGGTGCTGGTTGAATAAAATGCATCAGAATAAAAAAGTGCATAGAGTGCATTTTGTGCCATATTATGAGTTTAAAGTGCTGCAGTGCTTAATTAAGTTAATGATTATTCCATTTTTATGTATATGGTGCAGGGATGTTTAGAAATGTTTAAAATGGCAGTTAAATACAAAATAACATCCACTCTGATAGGTGGATTATGGATACAAACGAAGTGGCATGCTTACGTTGTTTGAATTATTTTGCTGCCGCTCAGTATCTATGTAAATAATTACTGATGCCCATGTATTGTTAGGACTCCTGGCTGCTGGCTTTAGTATAAAATATGCTGTAGAACTGTGCCAGATAGCCATGGAGGAGTCTATGGCATGTGTTCAGCCAGTCCAGGTTGCTAGAGAGGCAGGCTTCCCTGAGTAACCTGTGTGCTCTGAAAAGCGAACGCTTGAAAAAAAAAAGGGACTATACTGTCCATGGACATAAAAGCTACAGCTCAGTATAAAAAGAAATAAAAAGGGGCTTACCAAAGCTATGCAAAGTCCCAAAGCAGAGTGGCTAGATAATGATTGTCTAATAGTCTGTCACTCTGCTTCAACATAGAAAACAAATTATTTAAAGGGACAGAAATGTCCCTATATATGTGGAAATGTTATATAGTTAGAGTAGCCCTCAGAATAAGGAGAGGTCTGCAATGTAAACTAAACACAACAAATAAATTAAACAAATTGAAGAATAACGAGACACTGCAGGTCTCTAAAGAAACCATATTATGTATAGAGCCCTGAGATATAAATAAAAAGGCTAGTGTTCATGCTATAACAATACAGCACACGTATAAATGAAATATACATTTGCACTATTTGGGAGTGCACCTCCGTGGAGGAATTCAAGAAAAATTTGAAAACTCATTTGTGACAAATGGCATTTTTGGATGCTTGACCGTTTTGGATGTTTAAGTAATTTATTCTGTTGAATTTGTATTCGTATTTATTAATTGATTTTAATAATGGTTGTTAATATCATATGAATTTATTTATATGTGTTATTGGTTTGTGTTTGATGTTGTGGTTTAATATGTTCAGCGCCTTGGTATACTGAAAGGCATGATATAAATAAACTTATTATTATTACTATTTGCATACATAGAAAATAATGTACTGACCTTTTAGTAAGCCCTCAGGAAGTGGATTTCCTAAAGGGGGACTTCCCATCAGTAAAACCTCAGTATGTAATAGAGGAGGAGTTTCCCTATTTAAGGACCTTTCTAGAGCTAATTGGATGTTATAGGAGGGACTTTCCCATAAGTGGGAGGGCTATATAAGCCCTCCTCAAATGCCAAGAGTCAGATTAGCTAGCCAGCCAGTCTCACTTTCCTGAGGTTATGGTAAAAGGAAGGACCGGTGCCTGAAACAGGGAATTTGTCTCAAGCAGCAGAAAACCTGAGGTTTGAATTTTGAGATACCTGAAGTAAGGTGGAATAGCATTATGCTATTGTTTATTTTCTAGTTCTGATTGAAATGTTTATTGATATGTATTTATTATTTTTTACATTTTTGTACTTTTTCATAAAATAAAACACACTGCTGGTATGTTGTACCTTTTACTGTGTCCTGTTTCATCTTTGCATACCCACATACCTGCAACATATGGTGTTGGAAGTGGGATCCTGGAAGTCCTACATGCAGGGTGGATTTCAGGAGGTGTCAGACCTGACACCAAGACAACCTGTGGCAAGGTGGTACATTTCAGAGATGATGACACCTGTTTGACCCACTCTCACCAGAGAGAAGGCCGAGTTGACAGGTGAGCAGTTGCTCCCCAGGGTGGATTTTGGGAAGATACCAAGGGCCGAACTGGAGTGTCAGTCAACGGATATATCAATCCATGAGGACGAGGTTGAAGAGGAAGAGCCTGAGGAAATGAGAGTCGAGGAACCACCGGAGAACCTAGGCAAGTTGTTGAAGTGACTTGCCAAGAAGGGAACTGAAATGGAGCAGCTCTGAAAGAAGGACAGCCAAGAGCAAGAGAGGGAAAGAAGATGGAAGGATGAGCATTGGGCAGTTACACTGTAGGCCCTGCAGATCATTGAGACCAGTAAAGCCACTGATGGTATGCATGCCATCCCTAATGACATAAAACAAATGAAAATGTCAGCTACTGATGACATTTAGGTGTACCTCACGACCTTTGAGAGAATAAAGAAGGTCTGTGGGTGGCCTCCAGAGCAGTGGGTAGTAAAGTTGGCACCCTAATTGACTGGTCGAGTACAACTGGCTTACAGCCACATGGATCAGTGGATCACTGAAATGTATGATCTAGTAAAAAAGGAAATACTAAAGTATTTCAATATAAACACAAAGATTTACAGGCAGTATTTCCTCTCCCTTAAGCATCAAGGGAACAATGTTCCCTGAGATACATTCAGCTGTCTCAATGAAGTATGCAACAAGTGGTTACAACCGGATAGGAAGACTATACTGGACATAACTGAGTCTGTGATGATGGAGCAATTTTTATACATATTGCCTGCAGAGGTCCAGATCTGAGTGGGGGAACACCATCCTGAGTCAGCAGAGATTGCAATCACCCTGGTGAAGGATTTCCTTGTGGTCAGGCAACCAACAAGGAAAGGATATCGGACTACAGGCTTGATCATCACCCCCACCCAGCATCTGGTAAGATCATCTAATATTAGTCCCCCTTGTCCCCCAGGGAGAAATGTTGGTAGAAAGGAAAATAGAGAGAGAAGGCCATATATACCGGATATTATATGCAGATACCGTAATTGTAAAGGGCACAAAGAATGCTTTTTCTATAAAAAGAAGAACAAAGCTAATCATCTTGCCATATTTAACTGTAGTAATTTTGCTACTACTGTCACCATCAGAAATAAGAACATGATGGGTTTGATTGATACAGGCAGTTGACAAACATTAGTACACCCTGATGTGCTAGAAAAGGCCCCAGTGTCAGACATGTTCACTGGTGTCACTTCCATGCATGGAGACACTCATCGGTATCTCACCACTAAGGTGACTATGAATGTTGATGGGCAGGAGGCAGAGATGATGGTGGGCATAGTTTCAAAGCTGCCAGTACCCATGGTAATTGGGCAAAACATTCCACATTTTGAAGTGCTACTAACCCCTAAAAATGTTACTGCCATTACTACCAGGTCACAGACTAAGGTGAACATCCTGGAAAACATGTTTCCATTTGAGGGGGATGTGTTTGAACCACCATGTATCCAGAGGAAAGCAAAAGGGGAAAAGAAAAAGGCTCAGGGAAACTGGAGAGCTCAAAACGGACTGCCAAATGATACTGTGGAAAAGCTGTTTGTAAAATGTGAAATTGCCCAGAAACAACCCAATGATGAGACAACTAAAGATTTTTTTCAACAGGTGGACCAGAAAAAACTACCAAGGGCCCCTGTGTTCAAACCTATTAATAACATATTGCATAGAATGTATAATAACCTTAGAACTGATGAAAACATAGAGCAGTTGGTAGTTCCTAAGAGCTTTAGGAACTAGTTGTTACACCTAGGACATGACTTACCATGGGCAGGTCATGCTGGTAGGGATAAAATCCTTCATAGGCTCTTACAGCATTTTTTATTGGCCTAACATCCATGAGAAAGTGGCAGACTACTGCAGAGCCTCCCGAGTGCAAAAAGGTTGCCCAGGTTACCCGTAAGGATACAGTGCTCCTGGTACCCTTACCCATAGTCAGCACACCTTTTGAAAGAATGGGGATGGATATATAAGGTCCCTTGCAGAAGAGTGCCCAAGGGTTCAAATATTTCCTAGTTATCTGTGACTATGCGATGAAGTACCCTGAGACCATACCTTTGAGTAATGACACCACTCCTCGGATAGCAGAGGAACTAATAAAAGTGTTCAGCCATCTTGCGATCCTGAAGGAGGTGTTAACAGACCACGACAGTAATTTTCAGGCTGCTTTCTTGAAAGAACTGTACCATTTGCTGGGGGGGGGGTTAGTGACAGTAAAAACAATGCCCTACCACCCACAAACTGATGGATTGGTTGAACGGTTCAACAAAACATTGAAACGCATGCTCAAAATGTTTGTGCATGAGGAGGGTAAGGACTTGGATAAATAGCTCCCACTCTTGTTGTTTTCTTATGGTGAGGTTCCCCAAGATGCTACAGGTTACTCCTCTTTCTCTATTTTGTATGGAAGGAATCCCCGAGGGCCACTGGATGTGGTCAAAGAGTTTTGGGAAGAAGGGACAAAAGTAGGGCACGCCAACATTACTGAGTATATGATCCAGCTCCATAAACGGTTGGTTGATTACACTAAAAGGGCACACAAAAACAGTGTGGTATACCAAGCAAAACAAAAGGCCTATTTCGACAATAACTGTAAGCCCAAAGACCTGAAGGCAGGAGAGAAGGTGGTGTTATTGCTACCCACCACCCTGAATAAGTTATTTATGAAGTGGCAAGGGCCATACATGATTTTGAGGCAAACAGGGCCAGTAACTTATGAAGTTGAGACCCTTGATAAGTACTCAGAGAGAAAGATATATCATGCTAACCTTTGGAAAAAGTGGGTGGGAAGAAAGGGAGCTATGGGGACCCTGTATATTCTCCCAGAAAGAGAAGAGTCTGAACTTGAGATGGTATATCAAAGGTGAGAGGAGAAGGAAAACCTCACATACATTAAAGTAAACCCTGAGCTAGTCCCCCAACAGAGAAAGAAAATTCTTCTGCTGTTAGAATCTTTTGCACCCATGTTCACAAGCATACAGGGAAAAGCAGTTGGGTTACAGAACCACATTAGGACAGAGTCTAGTCCTATATGACAGAAACCATATAGACTGACTGAGAATTCAGGGAAGGGGTGAAACAAGAAATACCAAAGTTGAAGACCCTGGACATCATAGAACCATCCACTAGCACCTGGTCATCGCCGATAGTGGTAGTCCCCCAAAAAATAAGGTTGCATTAGACTGTGCCTAGATTTCAGAAAGGTCAGCAATGTTTTCCATTTTGACGGATACCTCATGCCTGTGGTAGATGACATTACTGATAAAATTGGATATGTTAAGTTCGTCAGCAGACTTGATCTGATCAAGAGATGCTGGCAGATTCCCTTAGCCGCTGAGTCTAGGGAGAAAACAGCTTTTAGTATACCCCTTGGGTTATTCCAATTCACAACTATACCCTTTGGCCTACATGGATCCCCTGCTTCTTTTCAAAGATTGATGGACAGGATACTGAGCCCCCACACTGCTTACTGTGCCACCTGTCTGGACAACGTCATCATCCATAGTCCAGATTGGTTAATGCACAAGACACAGTTAACCACTGTGTTAACATCCATACAAAAAGCAGGACTCTCCATAAACTCTGTGAAATGCACTCCAGCAATGTCTGAAGCCAGATACCTTGGGTTCCTACTGGGTAATGGATGCGTGCGACCAGAAATTGAAAAATTTGAGGCAGATTCCAACAGCCCTGTGCCAAAAACAAAAAAAGCACATAAGACCATCCCTAGGCCTGGCAGGATACTAAAGGAGGTTCATTCCTAATTTCACCACCATCGCCACCCCTTAAACTGACCTTACTAAGAAAAAATGCAGCAACATTGTAAAATGGAACACTGAATGTGATGAGGCCTTTAGGGCCACCAAAGCTGCCCTGTGTATTTCCCCTGTGTTAAGGTGCCCAGATTTTAGCCTCTCTTTTGAGCTGCATACAGAAGCTTCTGAGATTGGGATCACAGCAGTCTTAAATCAATCCATTGAAGGAGAAGAGCACCCCATCATTTATATCAGTCAAATGCTACAAGACAGGGAACAGAAATACACTACCATTGAGAAGGAGTGCTTGGCCATTAAGTGGGCAATAGAAGCTTTACACTTTTTATTTATGGGGCATGGAGTTTACCCTTCTCACTGATCACAACCCCTTGTGCTGGATAAATGAGATGAAGGATTAGAATGCCCGCATCATGAGGTGGTACTTGACCTTACAGTCTTATAAGTTTAGAGTGAAGCATAGGCCAGGAAGCCAGCATAAGAATGCTGATTTATTATCCAGGCATGGTGAACACTTGGTCCAGGAGAATGACATCTGAAATGTAAAATGTGTTGATGAAATATTATGCAATAGTACTATGATGGTTAATAGTACATATTTTTTCAACCCCAGGGTGACTGAGTTATTACAGTGTGACCAGTAAAGACGGTACTGTAATTTGTTTATTGGTTACAGGGACCCTGGGGTGGAGCTACCATAGTGAGGGTTGGCAGAAACTTCAACCCAAACTACCAGCTGTGTGGAATGTATTTACATTCTGGGGGTTTGTTGCTAAAAGCAATGTTGTAAGAGTATATGTTTTTTTCTTAAAGAGGGAGGAGTGTGGCAGAACGGTGAGGCAGAACTGAGATCTACCAGTCCGGTAACCCCGGTAAAGGGATGCCTTTCCTATCTTCTTCTTTTTCCTACTGAAATCTGTTGTGCAACAGTAGCTCCCAATGCTATACTTTACCTTTTTCCGCCCCTGGCATAGGTTGGCCACTTACAGTATGTCTGTCTTTTCTATATCTCACATAACTTTTATCCTACTACTTCCATTTCTAGTTTCTATATATCCATCCCTCACCAAGAACTTCCCAAAATCACGCACCAGGCTAAAGCTGGCTGGCAGGAATGAAATAAGGTGCTGGTTGAACAAAATGCATAACAATAAATAAAGTACAGAGAGTGCATTTTGTGCCATTTTGTGACTTGAAAGTGCTGCAGTGCTTAAATAAGTTAAAGCTTATGACATTTTTATGTTTGCTTGCATGCATGTGCAAGAAACATAGTGCCACCATACGACTTTTTGTAGGTGTGCCACTCCCTCTTCCAATGCCCTGATCCTTTTTGCAGGTGCAGCCACCCTGCATCAATGAATGTCTAAGCTGTCTATGGCAGCAGTTCAGATGCAGTGGCATACAGCTGAAAGAAAACGACCGCTACAATCAGCGGTGATAAGTTTTAGGCAATTTGCATACAGCTGTCAACCCTGGCTGCCTCTCAGATACACAACTGCAGTATATCTCCTCACTGTCCAATCCCCCCTTGTCCATTAGTGTGGATGAATGACAAATGTATCCTGTTTTTCCAGCTGTTTCTTTGTGTAGCGAGGAGTTCCTCCTCTACCCCACCACACTCAGCAAGTCGGGAAAGGTAGTGTGCCAGTAGTGGTTTTTTGCCTGATAGATGAATGGCAAATATTCAGAGTTGTTTGTTCTCATTTTCCAGTAAGGTAAAAACAAGGGAAATAGCATTTTCTGTATCCTGGTGCTTTTCAGGTTTATTACAATGGAGATTCATATTAGTTGAGAGCTATGCCTCCTGTCCCCTGCTCAGTCCAGTCAGTTGTGTGATAGTCATGGTAACAGAAAATAACTACCTTCAGAGTGCACATGTTAAGCAAAATATAAAATAAAACTTGCTTTCTGCCCATTCTGTAATGTCCCGTGCATCTCGACAAAGTGAGATATACAGCAGTTGCTTGTATTGGATACCTAGCAATATTCCTCTCATTGCCGTGACTGTTGCCATGACTTTTTGGATTTGCTTATTCTTGCAGTGCACAGGTATTCTGCTGCTAATTTACACAGATGCTGTCAGCTCCCAGAGAGTTTGGAACTAAAGTTGCCCCCCATCCTCTGTGGGGCTTCTTGCAATGCTTTATGGTTTGGGGATAAGGCTGGGTGGGGGGCATGCAATGTAAATGTCATTTTCTGTTCAGTTCATGGTCTTTGCATGCAGACTAGCACCCTGCTGCAAAACCCCCTGGGTACTACATTCAGACAAGGGATAGGACAGCCCATGAGAGAGATAGAGAAAGAGAGAGAGAGAGAGAGAGAGAGAGATTCAGATTTAGAGTAAATCGACTTTCCCGGCCTCGGACCGCTTGGTTTCCTGTCGACTTGGTGTAAAAGGTTCATAATCGCTTAACATTTCAAACAGCTGATTGCGTTCTCAGATCTTGACTGCTCTTGGCTGTTGAGGTATGACTTTGAAGAGGTTTGTTTTATAAAATAATTCTATTAATTCCTGAGCTCTTCAGACTGGCTGCTCTACTAGAGAGGTATTATGCCATCTTACTGGAAAAGGGCCAGCTGAAAGGTAAAACTATAGAAGCATCATTATTGCACATCAGGCTTAGTTTTTTCTTTCCAAATAGTGGAGTTTCAGAGCTAAGTAAAATGTGACATTTCTAATTGTTATATGGTTAAATTTGAGGTGTCTTGAAAACAGGTTTCTGAATCGATGTTGACATGACTTTTTGGATTTGCTCATTCTTGCGGTGCACAGGAATTCTGCTGCTAATTTACACCAATGCTGTCGGCTCCCAGAGAGTTTGGGACTAAAGTTACCCCCCATATCTTATGGGGCTTCTTGCGATGCTTTATGGTTTAGGGATGAGGCTGGGTGGGAGGCATGCAATTTAATGTCATTTTTTATTTGGTTCACATTCTTTGCATGCAGACTAGCACCCCACTGCAAAAACCCCTGGGTGCAGTAACTCAGGAGTGAGGTTATGTATTTTGTTGAACCATAGGACACACTAAGCAAGTAAATTTCTATTCTCCGGTAGGACCCTGGGATTTGTTTCATGGGGTCCCTAACATTTGTTGGGGAAAGCCGAGACCCCAGCTCAACAGGTGGTGGTGACATGAGTTGTTATAAGTATTTAAAAAGGATTAGGAATCTGGGAAGCAAAAACAGGACAAAGACAAAAGGAAGTTGACAACTTAAGTATGAAAAGAAGAAATTGCGTTGGAGCAGTTTTTTATTCAAAGTATGGGCGTTTATGTAAATTTGCAAGGAAAATATGTGCATTCAGGATCTTAAGAGTTCCAGAAAATGCCATTCGGAACTGCAGAGGAAATATTTTAGCAATGAAAATATTTATTTATTGTGTGTCTGCCTAGACATAATGAAATACCCTGCAAGTAAAATATATTGGGTATGTTATGACATTTCTTTTCTGCTGATTCTGAACCTTGAAGTACTTCAAAGTACAGATAAAGACATCATCAGGGTATTGTTTGCCACATAGGCAAAAAGAGGGGGATGGGAGAGTTTGGCAATGAGGGGACAAGCTCTTCAAGCCCTGCCCATTCCAGCAAACTTCTCCATTACTCGTTCCCCCTAGGAATGCTGGTTTCCATGGCAACATTCTCAGTGTCCACCAGGGTCTGTGCTGGGGAGGGGGGATGGTTGCAAGACCTGCCAAGAGCAGTTTGTAATAGTGTTGGGAAATGTCAGCTACATTATCTTAAACTGTAAAAGACAATAGTAATTAGCTGAAAAACCTTTTAGCAGTTTCTCGCCCCAAAGTGCTAATCAATTGTGAAAATGTATAACACCTGACACAGAATGATTAGCAAACTTTTAAACAAAAGTGCTGCTTTATATAGGTGGTCTCCTGCCATGAAGCTGCTCAAAAAATGGTTAGCAGTCTGCTGCTATGCATTTCTGGAAATGGTTAGCTCTACCCCATTTTGCTTAGCATTTTGCAGTGCTATACCAGCTTTTTAATTCTCTGTAAAGGTGTGACGCAGGTGCTATCAAGGAAACCACTTCAGTAGATAAGGAAAGGTTCAATTGAATATGTCCATTTCAGATTGATAATTGGATGGACTCTTTGAAAAGGGTTTTCATTTATTTTCCCTTTAGTAAAAATATTAATATGGCATTTTATAGGGGATGTCTGGACCAAGTAGTGTACAATTTGTATAAACAAGGGTACCCTTGAAGTAGATTATCAAAGCCCCACACCTACTTGGGTAGTTAGAAAATGATGATACAAAGCTAAAACCTAGTGCGCTATGGATTTATTTAGCTAAACATCTTTTCATTCATACCTAGTTCACTAAGCAGTATGGACCCAGTGGTGTACACATTATATAACTAAGGGTACCCTTTAAGTATGTTTCCATAGTCCAATGCCTAGTTGAGTAGCAAGAAAATTATTTAAAACTAAAAACAGTGAGCTTTTATGTATTTGTTTATTTAATCATTTCTTGGTACAGTCTTAGTTCACTAAGATAATGCAATCTCATACATCAGAATGTCGGAAATGGCAGCTTTGAACAGCAGATGAAGGAACAGACAGTATAGAGGATTCAATAATGTATGGCCAACAGTCTGTAACAAGTTTTTTTGTTTGTTTGTTTTTATACATGCCTGAGGTGTGTGTTATTACATTAACCATGAGACCAAAATCAAGTGCTTTGCACTGCACTGATATCACACACTGAATATACTAACATACTAAAATGCCAGCAGAATAGGCCTAACGGTCTTTTGTGTCTGCTCGTTTGGTCAGCCCCCACTATGGGAGCTGATCTTGCTGCCCCCCTCGCCTTCTCTGGCTTCTCCCTGCCCAGCTCTGGATATTCTCGCTGCACTGGATTTTGCTTCCAGAACCCTTCCCCTGTACCTGTCCCACCCCCTCTTGAACCCTCCACCATCTCTGCCTCCACCAGCCCCCTGGGCAGCGCATTCCATGGCTCCACCACCTTCTCAGTGAAGTAGCACCTCCTCCTTTCTCCCCTGAATCTTCCCACCTGCAGCTTCCACCCATGCCCTCTAATTGCCCCCTCCTCCTTCCTTCAAAGCACCCTGACTGCTCCTCCCCTATTTACCCCCTTCATGTACTTGAAGACCTCTATCATGTCCCCCCGGTCCCTCCTCTCTTCCAATGTGTACATATTTAGCTCTTCAAGCCTCTCCCCATAGGTCCTGTCCCCCAAGCTCCAAATCATTTTGGTTGCCCTCCTCTGGACCCTCTCCAGGAGTTTAATGTCCCTCTTTAAGTGTGGCCTCCAAAACTGCATGCAGTACTTGAGGTGTGGCATCACCAAGCAATTATACAGAGGGAGTATCACTTCCCTCCTTCTGGAGGTGATCCCCCTAGTGATGCATCCCAGCATCCTGTTGGCATTGGCTACTGCCCTCCTACAAGTCTCCGAGTTGTTCATATTGACATCCACCTCCACCCCCAGGTCCGTCTCAGCCATTGAGACTTGTAGCATATTTGTAAAAAAAGTTTTCAGTGTTGCCTATGCAGTATTTTATTTTGAATAATTACTGGCAATAGCACAGTTGTATTGCAGGGCTCCCAAATCTACAGGGACTCCTCTATTTTACAGGATTTTGCAGCCATCTACAGGGAAATTGTTCCCTTCCCATGCAATTCTGCTTCCATAGGAAATAATGTAATCTACAGGCAAATTGCCCTGGAGTTATAGGGAAAATGCCAAATCAATCTGGGAGCACTGGTATTGGAGCTGCTTGAAAACAAAAGGACATTTTGCTTCCAGCTGTTGTGTTTAGCACTTGTTCATCTAACTAACCTATTTCTCTTCTATTTTTGCAAGTCTGACTGAACGAGGGCTTCTGCCTTAATCAGATGAGTATTAGTTTTACTTCTATCCTAACCTTCTGCCTTGCTGGTCCCCCTAAGAGCTATGGATCCTGTGCAACCCTTTTTATGTTTTCCTTTACAGGTACCGTGCTGTCATTGCTTTGAACATCACCCTGGCACTCTGGGACAGGTGAGTCCCTTTATTAAATCTTACTTTGGGTGGGTTGACTGCAACAGGTGTCCATGTCCATTACAGCCACTGCTGTTGCTGTTTTTCTGTCCTGGTAACCATTATCTGCTTGTGGCCAGTGAGGACTTCAGGAAGGCTTGACAGAGCAGTAAGTTTACTAACCCTTCTAGTTCTGTAATTCTTTGACACATGTAAAGTTAAGGCAGCAGTGCAACAAAAGATGTACTTTTTTGCAACTGTGATTTTAATTTAGTAGCATACGGTTTAAAGTTTGTTTTAAGTTACTCTAGGAGTTTCCCTCAGTTCTTTATTATGCTGTAATTAATTTGCATGACATGTTTGTTCTCATCATGTGCCAGCACATTAATTCACGCAAATTAATTACAGTTGTTATTGAAATAATAAAAAACACTAAAGAGCCAAAGGAATTCCACACAGTAACCTAAAACAGATTTCAAGCGGCATGTTATTAAGCTAAAATCACAGGGGACCCCAACATTTGAACTTTTCCTTGCACTGCTACTTTAACAGGGGGATGCAACCATGGCCACACACATTCCATACTTACATTCAGGAGTTCTGCTCAGGTAGATGTCCATGGAAAAGTAAACACAGATTGCATGTGTTACGACCCCACATTCACAGCACCTCATGAATATGAAAGCTGTCATTTTCTCCACCATTGCTCATGAGGCCGGGTCATAAGAAGGCTATGTGGAACTTGTGGCAAACAAAACAATAAAGTTATCAGCCTATTGCATTTTGCTAACACAGGGTCATAACTTTAATACACCTCTGACACATACACCATGCAAGCAAACATTCGGCATTGGCAAATGCTTGTTATGTATATGGTGCAGGAATGTTTAGAAATGTTTAAAATGGCAGTCAAACACAAAATAATGTCCACTCTGTCAGGTGGATTATGGATACAAATGAAACAGCATTATGCTTATGTTGTTTGAGTTATTTTGCTGCTGTTCAGTATCGGTGTAAATAATTCCTGATGCCCATGTATTATTTGGACTCCCGGCTGCTGACTTTGTATAAAATATGCTGTAGAATTGTGCCAGATAGCCATGGAGGAGTCCATGGCATGTGTTCAGCCAGTCCACTTTGCAGAGCGGCAGTCTTCCATGAATAATTTTTACGCTCTGAAAAGCGAGCGCTTGAAAATAAAAAGGGACTATGCTGTCCCTGCACATAATAGCTGCAGCCCAGTATAAAAATAAATAAAAAGGGGCTTACTAAAGCTATGCAAAGCCCCAAAGCAGAGTGCCTAGATAATGAATGTCTAACAGTCTGACACTCTGCTTCAGCATAAAAAAGAAATGATTTAAAGGGACAGGAACATCACTATACTGTATATGTGGAAATGCTATACAGTTAGAGTAGTCCTCAGAATACGGAAAGGGCTGCAAGATAAACTAAACACAATAAATCAATTAAACAAATTAAAGAATAAAGAGACACTGCACATCTCTAAAGGAGCCCAACTATGTATAGAGCCCTGAAATATAAAAGAAAGGGCTAGTGTTCATGCTATAACAATGCAGTACATGTATAAATGAAATATATATTTGCACTATTTGCATATATAGAAAATAAGGTGCTGATTTGTTAGCAAGATCTCAGAAAGGGGATTTCCTATGAGTGGACTTCCCATACATAAAACATTATTATGTGATAGAGGAGGAGTTTCCCTATTTAGGGACCTTTCTAAAGCTAATTAGATGATAGAGGAGGGACTTTTCCATATGTGGGAGGGCTTCATAAGCCCTTCTCAAACATCAAGAGTTAGAGTAGTTAATCAGCCAGTTTCACTTACCTGAGGTTAAGATAAGAGGAAGGACCTGTGCCTGAAACAGGGAATTTGCCTCAAGTACCTGAAAAGCTGAGGGTTGAATTTTGAGATACCTGAAGTAAGGGGGAATAGCATCATGCTATTGTTTATTTTTTTAGTTCTGATTGAACTGTTTATTGATATTTATTTATTATATTTTAATTGTTGTTTTATTTTTTTTACATAAAATAAAACACACTGAGAGTGTGTTGTAGACTTTTACTGTGTCCTGTGTTATTTTTGCATACCCACGTACCTGCAACAGTATGTTTCTCTCTTTAGCAACAGTTGAGGGCACAAACATCTAAATGGGGCTGTCTCTTGCTTTTCAAAGGAGATAGTTTCCTGGCACCATCCAACTGAAGATTCCCCATGGGTCAGCCTGAGAGTTCACTTTGCCACCTTTCTGCTGAAAGTTGGAGCTGTTAAGCTATGGCCGGATCAGACAACAGACAACACACTGCCCAGAATACAACCTCCTTAGGCTGCATTACATGGCTACTGGAGATTTTGGTAGCCAATATGGCAGAACTAAAAGCCTCTTCCTCTGCCACATCCAAGGAGGTTAAGGTTCTGGTTGACAGGTTGCACATCAAGAAGAAACAAATAAGGGATCTTAAAGACATGCAAAATCAGATCCTTCAATAGCTGGATGAGCATGAGAGGCATTTGGAGCAGCTCTGGAAGAGGGCTGAGGACCAAGAGAACTGGGGGCACTGCAACAACATTAAGAGACTGGGCATTCCAAAGAGAGCAGAAGGTTCTAATATGTTGTTAACATTTTTATTATTCCCTTTCCACAGTTCAAAACAGACCAAAACAGACCATTACAGAAGAGATGCATTCAAATATTAACCTTCACCTCCAGGCTTACAAACATCGGCCTTGTACATGAAGTCATATAGGAAAGATCAGGCAAGAGAAAGAAAGAAGGTCTGCCTGGTATGGCCTGGGATAATCAGCTCTAAGAGAAGATTCCTCACTGAAACATTTTATTTATTTTATTTTATTGAGATTTCAGATTACAAGTACCTTTGAGCCAGAGGCTCATTTACAAAGGTTCCACATCAATGGGTTGAAGGTAACAACAAGCATACTCAGGATGATCGCAGTACAATAACATACACAGGCTACTTAAAAAACAATAGGTTACCAGGTGGTACAATAAGAGTTATTATTGTTTACAGAGAAAACAAACAAAAATCTTCATATCAAACTATTTCTGCATCTGAGCATCCAGAATGGCTTTGTCAGAGGATGGGGGGGGGGCCAAAGGTGAGAGGAAGGCCTGAGAAAAGGGAGGAGAGTTAGGTGAGATTAGGCACGTGAGAGGAGAGGTAGGTGAATAAGGATGGGTTGGTAAGGGAGGATAAGTGAGGGGGTAGCTCCTAGCTATCAGGAGAGTAATGGTATGGGGAAATGAGGTGCTTGAGGGTATGGGTAGGAGAAAGTGCCAAGGAACTTATAAAATGTAAAAAGTGCTGCCAACAAGTGTCAGCTAAGACTACCAGGTAACTGAGTTTAGGTCTGACAATCACAGTAACTGAGACCTCTAAAGATGCTTTCAGCTTCTGTTTAAAGGGGCCAATTTTAGGTTCAGTTAGTATTTCAGAGCAGAGGGAGTTCAGTCAGTGGGGCGCTCAGTATTCGAATGATCTCTATCCTTACGAAGTGTGGCAAAAGTGTACCTTAAATGGTTGGGTGATTTTTCCTCTAGTGGTGTGGGAATTAGCTGTTACACTCAAAGAGTCTTTGTACTCCAGGGGGAGTAAGGCACATGGTAGTTTTTTTGGGCAATGAGGCATGCCTGGTACTTCAATCTGCAATTGAGGTTGAGCCAGACCTTTTCGGTATATAAGTCACATGTGTGAGTGAGCCTGTGTGCCCCTGCGATCAGCCTGCATGCCTTGTTCAAAGCTATTGTGACTCTTCTGAGGGTGGAATCAGATGCTGCACCGTACACAACCAGACCATAATCTATAACAGAGATTACTTAGGAGTTAACTGCCAGTCTTAGAGCTTCAGCTGGAAGGCATTTTATATGCCTGAAAAATAAACCTATTCTTGAGTTGACTGCTTTGGCCACATGGTCAACATGATCAGCGAATGATAAGTTGCTGTTTAGTATATTTAAATATTTAATGTTTGGACAAGGTCTAATGGGAAATGGGATGTTCACATTATTACAGATGGCGAGATGGTATGTTCTATGTTTGTTCTGGGTAGTTGAAAATAACATGTTTTTTTTTATATAATTCATAAGTAGTTTAACTTGTATGAACCAAGTTTCAACTACTGTGAAGTTCTTCTGCAGTTGGTTCTCCAGTGACAAAGGGTTAGGGTCACTAGTAAATAATACTGCATCATCCGCGTATAAGAGGATATTGCCTTGGCAAACCTGGGGCAGGTGGTTTATAAAGAGGCTGAAAAGCAATGGGCCTAAAAAAGATCCTTGGGGAACCCCTGTGTCAACCTGATGGTTCTCTGAGAGAACACTGTCAATTTTCACCTGTTGAGTCCAGCCCATGAGGTAGCTGCCAAACCAGCTAATGGTTTCAGAGGAGAGCACAATGTTAAACAGCTGTCCAAACAGTAGTTTATGGTTTACAGTGTCAAAGGCCTTTGTGAGATCTATAAAGGATGCACCCACCATTTGCCCATGGTCTAATGCCTTGTGTATAAATCCTGTGAACTCAAGAAGTGCAATGATGGTGCGATGTGACCTTTAAAATCCATGCTGTTGAGGGCATTGTAACTGGTACTTGTCAAGGTAATCTACTAGCTGGTCAGATACAATGCATTCAAGTGCTTTGGACAGAGAGGGAAGAATAAATGTTGGGTGGTAATTTGTATGAGAGGCCTTGTCACTGCTTTTATGGACCAGAGTAACCAAGGCCACTTTCCACTTATGGGGTAACTTTGCCAGCCTTAGTGAAAGGTTTAGGATGTTTGTAAGAGTCGTGAGTAATACGTCAAGTGTAAGGGTAATTAACTTTTTGATCAACTGTGTCCCCACTGTGTCTAAATTTCTCTAGCACATGTGTCAGGTACTTCTCCGCTTCCCACTCAGTAACAATTTTAAAATAGAAGGGGTGGGTGGCCCAGAGGTTGGTGTTCACCACCCTAACTGTGGATTGTGTCAATTTTCACCAAGTATTCAGGGTGAAGTATGTTACTCAGGTCAGCGAAAGTGTTGTTAAAGGTATCAGCAATTTTCTTCAGGTCTTATGCGATGGTACTATTTATATTTAGCACGTTGGGTGATGCTTAATTAGTTTTTCCAGTTAGTGCTTTCATACTTTCCCAGAAGTTTTTTCCATCACCCCAAGTGTTTATAAATTCCTCTTTGAAGTGGCAACTTTTAGCAGAGCATATGGCTTTAGACAGGCGTTTCTTGCTTTTTTGTAGTTTTGAATATCTGTCTGTTTGCCTGTGGCCGATGCCTGGTGCCAAGTTCGATTAGCTGAGGCATGACACAGGATTTTCCTGTGCTTTTGACCTTATGCTTCCTAACAGAGGCATGAAGAATGTAGACTGCAATAAATTTGTCTATGAAATAGTCAAGGGCATCATCAGTGTCAGCACTGGATTTGATGGGAAATCAGACTTGTTGCATGAGTAGAGATTTTAAGTTTACAAGTTGTCCATTCTTTCGTACTCTGCCTGTTATGGTTTTGGCTAGTGTATTCACTGCTTTGTTAGACCATGTGCATACTGTCAGGGAGTGGTCACTAATCGAGTCTGGAAGAACCGTAGTCTTACAGATTCTGTCTGGGTGGCTGGTGAGAACCCAGTCAAGTAACATGCTTGTCCCAGCATGATTGTTTGTTCTGGTGGGGTATTCAACCATTTGTGTTGTGCTGATTCCAGAGATTGTATCTCTGTAGGGCATCATGTAGGGGAACATGGACTGCATCAGTACTAAGATGTACTGGGCATCAGGTTCTGTAACACAAAACATAACACAAACAAAGAATCTAAACGAGCTAACAACAACACAGATAGTTGCATATGTTGTTGTGAATGTTTACAAGAAAAAAACACAACTGCTTTCTGTTTTCTCATGCGCCAGTGGATACCAGCTGGCTATTCTGGCCCTGGTGGTCAGCATGTTGGTAGCGGATCAACCTATACCAGTCCTGAGCTTTGAAAAGGTGATGAAGGGGTCCCAAAGTGTATAGTATATTGGGAGGGAGTTGGCCACCAACTGTGTCATTCGGTCCAGGTTTGCTACCTGTCAGTGAGTTTAACACCTCCTGACCTGAGGGGACTTCCTGAGGCCACCACCTGCACAGGATGAGACTCTTCACCTGCATGCGTAGGATGGCAATCCACTTCTTGTCTAGGGTGTTCAGCAGGGGGGTAGATGTATATATGCTCAACAGCATCACTTCTGCAGACTGTGGCACCTGTTTGTGGAGGACAGTTGAACCCAGTGCACAGATTTCATATGTTCATAGGTTCATAGATTAATACAGGTTCAGAAGGTATTATTACCTTTTGTGAACTCGCCACCCCATCATGGGTGGAAACTAAATTTTAAATGACCCATGTAATTGTCAAGGTTAGTTTTGAATGTAATCATTGATTTGCTAAATACCACATTAGATGGGAGTTTATTCCATGAATTTACTACCCTTTGAGTATACCAATTATTTCTTTTAACCATGTTGTTTTTTGTGCCTCTAAGTTTTAGTATATGAGATCTGGTATTTATGGCAGTCTTTTTCTTCTGTAATCCTATAGTTTCTAGTATTGTTTCATTTTGAAATGCTTTGTATGTTAAGCACTGATCACCTCAAAGTCTCCTACAATCCATTGAATAAAGACCTATTTTTTTTAGTCTGGTTTCATAGTTCAACTTCTGAATAGTAGTTATTTTCTTTGTTGTTTTTCTTAGGATGTTTTCAATTAATTTCTTATTTTAAATTAAATATGGAGCCATAACAGAGGAACAGTATTCTAAATGTGGTCTAACAAGACCAGTGTATAATGGTAACAGAACTTTTTCATCTCTGCTTTTAATGTTCCTTAATATACAGTTTAATATTTTATTGCCTTTTTTAACAGCTGTTATTGTATGTATATTATATGCTAAGTCATTTGATAGAATAACTCCTAAATCTTTTTCTTGCTGGGTTGTTTGTAAAGCGATATTATTAATAAAATATGTGAAGCATGGGTTATATTTGCCCAAGTGCATTACCTTACATTTTGTTTCATTAAACAGTAGACCCTTTTGCTTAGACCATTCAACTAAATGGTTTAGATTATTTTGCATTTCTACAGCAGAATTTTGATCATTTATGATGCTTCCTATTTTGCAGTCGTCAGCAAATTTGACCAACCAGCAGGAGTCATTTAATGGACACATATATGAAATGAGAATATTGAAAAGGGTAGGGCCCAATACTGAGCCCTGAGGAACACCACTAGTAACAGGACCCCATTTTGATATATAGCCCTTGACTGATACCTGTTGAGATCTATCTGATAGCCAAGCATGAATCCATCTTATTACTATTGGATCAATTTTCAATTTCTCTAGTTCTGATATTAATATTTGGTGTGACACTAAGTCAAATGCCTTAGAAAAATCTAAAAATATTATATCCACTAATAATCCCTTGTCCAGTGCATCACTAACTGGCTCAAAAAAATAAAGAAGATTAGTTTGGCATGATCTGTTCTCAACAAAACCATGTTGATAGATATCTGTGATATTATTTTCAACTAAATGATTAGAAATTCTATTCTTTAATATTCTTTCAATTAGTTTACATATTACATCCGTTAAACTAATGGGCCGGTAATTTTGCTCTAGCCCTATGTTACCACCTTTGGGAATTGGTATAACTATGGCTTTATTCCATGTTGGAGCCGTATGCCCTGTATTCATTGATAAATTAAATACTAATGTTAATGGTCCAAACAATAGTTCATTTAAATTAATAATGAATAATGGAGGAATGCCATCTGGTCCAGGAGTTCCAGTATTTTTTAAGTATCTATAGCATCTAAGACCTCACCCTCTGATATAGGTGAAAAGGAATTTTTTTTGGTTTTATCACATACAGACTCTAGATTGGTTGGTTTAAAAATGTTAATGAAATAATTATTCAGTCTATTTTCAATTTCTGTTTCATTGGTTATTATCTAATTTGATGACTGTAAAGGTCCTATAGAAGGATTATTTTTTTTTAATGAACCAATGTAGTTGTAAAATGATTTTTTATTATCTTTAACAGTGGTTGCAAGTTTTTCTTCAAGATTCTTTTTTTGGTTTGTAATCATATTCTTACTTTTATTTGATATTTGTTTGTATCTGTCCCAACTAGAGCAAGTTTTATTTTTCCTAAATTTCTTATATAACCGTTGTTTTTTTGCCAATTTTTTTTTATTTTGTGATTCCACCACAAGGGGGCTCTACGATTTTTTATGTATTTCCTTCTGATAGGGACCCATAATTTAATACTCGTATTTATTTTTAACATAAATTTATTATAAACTGTATTAATGTTATTGTCAATAAGGTCAGAAGCCCAATTCCATTCCATAAGATATTGTTTAATTTTTTGTAATTAGCTTCTTTGAAATCTTTTACAATTGTGCAGCCCAAAGTTTCAGTTGAATAAGTTAAATTAATTGTTGTATGTATCATATTATGGTCACTATTTGCAAGCAGATGTTTAATAGTAACATTTGCCTCGATGTTTTCTATGTTTGAAAAAATCAGATCTAATATGCTGTTTCCTCTTGTAGGAAATTTTACCAGTTGACTTAAATTATTTATGTTAATTAGATCTAAAAATGCACAATCTATTGATGTGTTATCTTTGGAATAATACCAATCAATATTTAGGAAGTTGAAATCTCCCATAAGTAAACAATTTTGATCCTGTAGATTGTCTTCTATATTGGTTAAAAACATATGATTTTCATCTATGTTTAAATTTGGAGATCTATATCCAAGTCCCACTATAATAGCATGTTCTGGTGTAAGATTTATCTTAATCCATATTAATTCGCTTGAAGTATCCTTATTTAGATTATTTATTAAATAGCTTTTGAATTTGTTATTAATATATAAGGCTATTCCACCTCCTCTAGTATTAGTGTGATTTTTTCATATTTTAGATAGCCTGATATTTCAGTTGCCCAGTCATCATTCTTAAACCATGTTTCTGTTACTCCACATATATCAATTTTATTTTTGTGTAGGTAATCAGATAGTTCATCAATTTTATTCAAGAGACTTCTTGCATTTAAGAGTAATATATTCATTTTAGTATTATCTAATTTTGTTGTTTCATGATCCTCGATAGTACAGTTTGTTATATTGTCAAATTTCTTATGTCCTTGATTGGGTTTAGTATTAAGAGAATCCAAAGATTTTGGAGTCTCCCCCCATAACTTAGTTTAAAGATTTTTGCATGTGAGATAATATTTGATTACCCAGTAGGGCATTTCCTCTCCTACTAGGGTGTAATCCATCATTTGAAAATAGTTCATCCCTATAGATAAAGTTTTCCCAGTGTGTTATGCATCCCAGTTCCTGTTTCAAGCACCATTTTCTCAACCAGTTATTTATCAATTTGATTTTGTTTAGATTATATTCAGAAGCTTTGGATATTGGTAGAATTTCAGAAAAAGAAATACTACAATTTAAATCCGTTAATTTGTTTGTCATTGAGACAAAATCTTGTTTAATTTTGTTTATTGGTTCTCTTAATATGTTATTAGCACCTGCGTGGATTATAACCATGGGATTTTGAGACTTTGGTAGAATATTATCCAACATTGAGGTGATATCCCCTATTTTTGCACCTCTAAAGGATGATACCGTTCTAAACTCTTTGTCAGGATTGCAAATCTGCCTATCAAGGAATTTAACCATAGAATCCCCCAAAACAAAAAGAGGCAGTGGTGTTATTTCCCTTTCTAAAATAGTTTGATTGGGTGCTTCATTAGGTCTATGGTTGATTAACTTGTCTGAATTATCAGAATTTTGATATTCCATAGTTCCATTGGGTAGATTATCAGTAATCAAAGGATTAGTGTCATTCTCTTTATCTTCGAGAGTACTGAGGATTGAGTATTGGTTTGTCAGGGGTAGTTCAAAAGCTTTTGCTCTTCTTCCTTTTTTTGCTGCCCTAGTATTATTTACAGTAACCCAATCACAATCTAGATTACTTAAATCATTTTCTCTTGGTCTTTTTTATTTTGGAGGAATTGTTCAACGGGTGGATTAATATTTAGTGTTTGTATCAGTGGTACCAAATTTACACTAGAGTCATTTATTTGAAAATCAATTAAATCATTATTTGTTAAATTATCAATATTTCCACTTTTCTTAGGCAATGGTTCTGTTTCGACTTCACTACTTGTTTGAAATCTGTGTACCATATTCTTTTGACTAGCTTATAGGCATTGCAGTCTCACACCAAATGTTTCAATTTCTTGTTGAAGTTCTTCATTAATAATACATTTGATGCATTTATAACTTAATTGTTTATTTAAGAGATCTGATGTAAAAGAATACATATTGCAGACTGAGCATTTAATACTGGTTTCCCCTGTTTCAGTTTTAATAAACTCAGTCATAGTAAACAATTTGACTATAATTAAATAAAAGGAAATATAGAGCTAAATCAGTTTCCCAACTTACTTAGTATGAAAATCCTCCTTTCCACGCTACCTTGCCAAACACGCCAAATACGCGCATATGTGCGTGTCTTTGCGCACATCTTCGTGCGTGGATGCATGCTGCCCTGCTCTAACTCACCCTGCTCATAGCGGGGATGTTTTAATCAGTCAGGTGACCCAGAAGCTGGTCAGTAGGGTCATAGAATCTTAGTGTTTACAAAACGCTCAAATTACACCCTAAAGTAGCTTCTTAGCCTTTAAATAGCTATTAAATGCCCCAGAAATGTACAGTATACAAAAAGATTTTAAAAAAGAGTTTTAAATCTGAGTCTGTAGTTCTCAGTGTTACAATGAGAACTACAGGCTCACTCTTCATGCTTCCTGTGCAGGGCTCCAAGCAGTAAATACAAGTTTTAAGTTAAAGCACTGAGTTTTTTTTATCTTTCTAAGCACGATTTACACAGAACAACAAAGTATATAATGCAACAGATATAAAATCTGTAGTCAGAGTAGCAAAATTCTCTCCCACTCATAGCGGGGATGTTTTAATCAGTCAGGTGACCCGTAAGCTGGTCAGTAGGGTCACGGAATCTTAGCGTTTACAAAACGCTCAAATTACACCCTAAAGTAGCTTCTTAGCCTTTAAATAGCTATTAAATGCCCCAGAAATGTACAGTATACAAAACAATTTTAAAAAAAGAGTTTTAAATCTGAGTCTGTAGTTCTCAGTGTTATGATGAGAACTACAGGCTCACTTTTTGTTTTGTCACCAGAGTGGCTTGATTACTGTGCATTTTCATAATATGTGGAACAGGTTTCCCTTTAATGTTTGGCACCTTCAGCACAACTCATCTGGGATGAGTCTGGTTGCATACAGAACTGCTGGGGTCCTATATCATGACTGTAGAATGTTGCTGTTAATAAGCACACTTCTAGAGTCTGGCTATGCCTATTGAGCCAACCTTTAGCAGGCCTTCCTCTTCCAGTCAGTTATCTTTACCTTTAGAGCAGCTTCCCACTTTCTCTTGACCTCCTGAGATTGGGAGGGGAGCTTATCCCTTAGTGCAGCCTAGATGATGTTGGCCTGGCCTCTATCTTCTGATAACCAGTGGGGGGCTGGGGAGAGGAGCTTGCATTTATTGGATTTGACGAGAGTATTCATTAGTGGCACTTCTGATCTTTAGATACCTCCAGAAGACTTTTGAAAGATCCCATCAGTCCTGCAGCCCCTTTAAAAGTGGCAGTTATTCTGCTTTGGGATGCCAGTAGATACTGAAAATAGTGGATGCCCCTGGTGGCCCAGTGTTGCCAAGATAGGGGTTTAAGGTCCACAATGCTGTCCTTGCTGCCCCATAGTGAGGTGATGTCCAGGGTGGAGGGGTTAATGTTTAGCTTCATATGCAGTCTGACCCAGTATGTTATGGAAGACCCTATAGAGGGGTGGAGGAGGAGCTCCCTTGGAGTGTTGTTGTATAACAGTAAAGACAGGTATGATATTTTGCTTTGAGCTTCTTCCATGCCTAACCACTGTGGGGCATCAGGTGGGTTTCTTGAGAACCACTTAAGTGTTTGAGTCGATTGGAAAGCCCATTTGTATCGTTCAAACCAGGGCAAACCCCAACCGCCTTCCCCCCAGTGCATTTGCAGCTTATTCTGACTGTATCAAGGTTTTTTTGCCTCCCAAAGAAAATTACCTATGATTGATTTTCCTTTACCAACAGGGAGGAGGCTCCAGGGGCTGGTGGGATAGGATATATAGGATCTTGGGGGATGTGACCATCTTTATGGCTGAAATTTTCCCTGCTAGCATTAGTTGGAGTGGTTTCTGCCAGTCTAATTCTGTCTGTTTGGCAGCTAACAGGGGTTTTAAGTTCATATCTTATAGTTTAGTGGTCTGGAGAGCTATTGTAATCCCTAGGTACATAATGCCATCTGGGACCCACCATAGTTTATGAGTTTTTGCCATGTTAGGCAGGCAGCTGGGGTTGAGGGGGAGAACCTCCATCTTGGACTGGTTTAACCATAGCCCAGAGTATGTGGAAAAGTCTGAAAGGACCCTTAGTAGAGGAAGAAGGGAGATTTCAAGACCTGCCAGTGGTACTCGGAGTTCATCTGGGTACATTAGGGTGGAATAGCGGCTACTCCTTATCTCGGTCCCCTTGATGTTGGGATGTTGCCTAATTGCCACAGCTAGCAGTTTCCCTGCCAGAACAAAGAGTAAAGGAGATAGGGGGCAGCCATGGCTGGTCCCTCGTCCAAATGGGAGGGAAGGACAGCATGGAGTTAGTGAGCACTTTGGCCATGGGGAGGTGATATATCACCTGTATCCACACCTGAAATGTGTCCCCGAATCCCATGGTGGTTAAGAACTGTTGGACAAAATCCTATTCCAAGGAATCAGAGGCTTTTTTGAAATCAATGACGAGGGCTGCTACGGGGGTGGAGATGTACTTGGCCAGCTGGTTGAGGTTCAACAGTGACCTGATGTGATCCGTGCTCTACCACCCTCTTACAAAGCCCACCTGGGAGGGGTGTATGAGATTGGGCAAGAGGGGATTAAGCCTGGTGGCTAGCATCTATGCTAGAACTTTACTGTCAGCATTAAGGAGTGAAATGGGCCTATAGCTGGCTGCTTTAGAAGGGTCTTTGCCTTTTTAAGGGAGTTTGGTAATTACCACCTCCCAAAAGGAAGGGGGAAATGCAACCTTGCCTAATGACTCAGTATAGAAAGTTTGGAGGACCAGTGCAATCGTAGGAGTAATGAAGAGTATTGTGCACACCTTTTTTATGGATTGACTCTTTACTTAACACTTCCATGGATTAATCACATTTTGCCCCACCGTGTGAGAGGTGGTTGCTGGAGGAAATATAATATACCTTGATGTTGAGACCTATCAAGTTCACACATGGTCTCTGATTTCTCTACTGCATTTGATTTTTTGACTTTTGCCCTCCTCCTGCCCCGCCATGTGTTAGGTGGTGTTGGGGTTAGTTCATCTGTGTATCTGTTAACCAAGGTGGTGAGAGATCCCTGGTTTCAGTACTTTGATTGCACCTTATTTTGTGACTGATTTTCTTTTCTTTTAAGTAGTTATATTTTTGGTTTCTGTAACTATTTTATTGTTGTTTAGGTACTTATTTATCGTGCATTGCAGTCATTTTTGTGTTGATGATGTGCTAGCAGACAGCTCTCCCAGTCTGGTGCTACTCCTCTTCTGAGCTCTGAGACCTCCGCCCCTTTCATTGACCTCCCTTGCTGGCAGCAGTTTACAGGCACTGCAGGGCTTTGGTAATAGTAGGGAGGAGATGGAGGGGGGCTGGGGGTCCCGAACCTTGGTGGGGGGGTTCAGCAGGCTGGTCGGATTCGGGTAGTCAGGACCAGGAGATGCCCTGGGGTAAAATGGGTTCCAGAATGTGGCTTCCCAGTCCTGGTCCCCATACTCAAGGGCTCCAATGATCTTGGGCTGGTGGCCCGGTCAGCCCTGGCTCCTTGTCCAGCTTGAGCAACTGTATGCAATGCCAGATCTGTCAGGAACAAGACAGCTGTTATGCCTGATCTTGTTGGGACAGCTGATCTGACTTGCATCACTGAGACCTGGCTGGGTGAAAATTCTGGCCCCATTTTGGAGGCGGCCATTCTGGATGGGTTCTCATTGATACACCACTCGAGATCAGTTGGCAGGGGTGGGGGTGCAGACATTTGTTTCATATCAGAATTGGGTCTTATGGGAGTGCCAGTTGAGGAATCCAGATTGTTTGAATGTACCATAGTTGCAGGTGTGGGGTACAGGATTGTTCTCATCTACCGTCCACCTGGGGAAAAGAAACTGTTCCTGCAGGAATTCATGGACTTTGTTGACATGACATTTGAGTCTCCCAGGTTGATGGTATTGGGTGACTTCAATGGGGCCAACGATGCACTCTTGCAGTTTGGTCAGGATTTCCTCCAACTTGTGTGTTCATTGGGCCTCACACAGGTTATTACCTCTGCAACTCATGATCATGGTCACTTACTCGATCTGGTTTTCCTCCTGAGGATGGAGGCCACCAACTTGGTGGAACCAGTTGGATGGACAGATCACCACACCATAAGATAAAATTTCCAGGCTCCCCTATATAGGCCTGCCCCTGTGGAGATGGTCAGATAACGCCCTTTGAGGGATGTGACTCCCGATGGCCTGCTGGCGGTATTGGACCTATCAAGACTGCTGGGAGCAAGCGAGAGCCCAGAGGATCTAGTACTGGCCTACAACAAGACCATGATGGATGCCTTGGACTCTATCACTCCTGTCTGTGTTCGTCCTCCCTCTCTTTGCCCTTGGTCCCCTTGGTTCAATGGGACCTTGAAGGAGATGAGGTAAGTTGGGAGAAGGTTAGAGCAACGCTAGTGGAAATCTTCCCTTGATGACGACCACCTTAGATTAATGGAGCCTTACTAAGTCTATTGATCAACAATCACCCATAAGAATGCAGAGTTCCTGTCCGGGGAGATTGCTGCAGCTCAGAATCGACCAGCTCAGATCTTTCAGACCATAGACAGGTTGAGCAACACAACTTGTCTACAGGTCCGAAGTTTTTTTTCACAGTCTAAGTGTGATGAGTTCGCTTGATTCTTTGCTGATTAGGTGGCTGGCATCAGGTTGGAGATCCAGCCAGCTCACTCTGGGGATTGACAGTGATCGGTGCTTGGCCACTACACCGCGTTTTTTTTGGTCTTCTTTCGACCAGCTGGAGATCATTGATATTGTGTGGATTATCCAGAAAATGTGGCTGACATACTGTAATTTGAACCCAGGCCCAACAAGCCTAATTTTGGGGATTGTTGACTCTATCAGCCCTGTCCTGGTCAAGATTGTGTGGTGATCCTTAGCATCAGCTGAATTCCCTAGTTCCTTGAAGGAGGCGGTGGTGACACAACTCCTTAAGAAACCTTCTTTTAACCCAAACTGCTTGGCTAACTAGAGACATATCTTTAACCTTCCCTTTTTAGGGATGGTGATTGAGAAAGTTGTTGCGCTGCAGCTGGAGAACCACCTTACCATCCATGATATCTACGACCCTCTCCAGTCTGGATTTCAGAAGATGCATAGTACCCAGACTGCCCTGGTTCAGGTGCTCAGTGATCTCCTGATGGCTAGAGATCAGAAGCACCTCTCCATCTTGGTGCTCCTCAGTCTGTCATTAGCTTTTGACACCATGGACCATGGGGTGTTGGTTGAGTGCCTGAGGGCCATCTGTGGTATGGTCAGATGGTTTCAATCTTTCCTCTCTGGCAGGTCTCAAAGGGTGGTGTCCGGGCTTTTTTCCTCATGGGGTGTTGGTTGAGTGCCTGAGGGTCATCTGTGGCCTGGTTGTTCCAGTACTCAGATGGTTTCAATCTTTCCTCTCTGCCAGGTCTCAGAGGGTGGTGTCCGGGCTTTTTTCCTCAGACCCAATCTCCCTATCATGTGGGTCCCTCATGACTTGGTGCTCTCCCCAGTGTTGTTCACAGTGTACATGCTGCCTTTAGGATACATTGTAAGATGGTATGGGCTGAGGTTTCACTGCTATGCAGATGATACCCAGCTCTACCTGTCTCTTGTGCCTGACCAGGATAGTGCACTCTCAGTCTTTAACAGCTGCCTTGCAGAAATCTACAATTGGATGACATCCAGCTGGCTGAAATTGAATTCTGATAAGACTGAGGTGTTGGCCGTGGATCCCGGACTCCAAATAGCTGGATCGGTGGCAGGGCGTCCTTCTGGGCTTTGGCTTGGGAGTAGTCAGCTCCCTTCCTCTGAACAGGTGGAAAAACCAGGTGTGTTCCTTGACAACAGGTTGACATTGCATTTGCAGGTGTCCACAGTTTTAAGTCCTCTTTCTACCATCTTAGGAACTTCGCTCGGGTCAAGCACCTTGTTCCGTTCAGTGACCTACTGACTTTGATCCATGCCTTTGTGACCTCGCACCTGGATTACTGCAACTCCCTTTACCTAGGGTTTCCAGGGGTTGATATCTGCTGCTTGCAGCTGGTACAGAATGCTGCAGTGTGGCTGTTGATGGGGGCTCCTCATTTGAGCCACACCATGCCTGTGCTGTATGAACTGCACTGGCTGCCTGTTCAGTGGCAGATCACCTTCAAGGTCAGTCTTCTGACCTATAAAGCCTTACACAGACAGGACATGGGCTACCTGCAAGAGCTTCTGCATCCTTACTGCCCCACTGAACACTCCACTCAGCTGACTAGGGGTTGTTAGAGATTCTCAGGGTATGGCTTAAAACCTCTGGTTCTCGTGCTTTTATGTTTGCGTCTCTGACCCTGTGGAATTCTCTGCCTCACCAGATTTGAGAGTGCCAGACCATGGAAAGTTTTAAAATGGCTTTAAAGACCTGCCTGTTCTGACAGGCATTTGGTGATTAGGTCTGATGACTTGCTCCTGCTTCTATCTTTGTAATTTTGTACTTTGTACCTTTGTATTTTTTTTGTTTAAACTGTATTTTATATTTATTATTTAGTGGCTTTAATCTGTTTCATGGAATGTACAGTGCTTTGGTTTTGGATATTGCACTTATAAATATAGATTTATTATTATTATTATTATCTGCCAGACCTCCAGAGGAAAGCCATCCCCTCCAGGGTCTTTGCCTGTCTTTAGGGATTACATAGAAACATAGAATTTGATGGCAGATAAGGACCGCTTGGCCCACCTAGGCTGCCCATTTCCCTACCTGATGGATAAGCTGCAGATTCTAGCTAATCAACAGCTTACTTCCTGCTAACCCCCACTAGAATTGTTTTATGTCTGTCCCATGCATTCTTGAATTCTCCCACTGTTCCTGACTCCACAGCTTCCTCAGGAAGGCTGCTCCATGCATCCACAACCCTCTTCATGAAAAAAAATACTTCCTAACATTACCTCTGAGCTGTCCCCCCTCTATCTTCAAATTGTGCCCCTTGTTCTTGCACATCTCTTCTTCTGAAAGATGCTACCCTCTTGAACTTTGTTAATTCCCTTGAGATACTTGAAAGTTTCTATCATGTCCCCCCTCCCTCCTTTCCTCAAGGGTATACATATTAAGCTCTTTAATCTCTCCTCAGATGTCTTCTGGTGCAGACCCTGCACCATTTTGGTTGCCCTCCTCTGAACAGCCTCCACTCTGTCTGTCTTTGCAGAGATGGGGTCTCCAGAATTGCACTCAGTACTCCAGATGGAGTCTCGCCAACTGTCTGTACAGAGGGACAACAACTTCCTGTTTTCTACTGTTGATGCCTTTCCTGTGCATCCCAGTATCCCCCAGCCTTCTCACATTGCTTGCCCACCTTTAGGTCATCTGATATAATTACTCCTAGGTCCCTTTTGATTTTTGTTGTTGTTATTAACTCACCCCCATTGTGTACTCTTCCCCTGGGTTTTTGTTTCCTAGATGCATTACCTTGCACTTATTTGCATTGAATCTGAACTGCCACATATTTGACCATTCCTCCAACCTTGCCAAGTCCTTTTTCATCCTTTCCACCCCACCTTGTGTATCAATCCTGTTGCAGATCTTTGTGTCATCTGCAAAGAGACATACCTTTCCATCCAGGTGCTCCCCAATGTCACTTATAACGACATTAAAGAGGACCAGTCCCAGTACCGAACCCTGCAGTACCCCACTAGTTACCCTCCTTTCTTCACTGTGGATTCTGTTTAATATTACCCTTTGCATCCTGTTGTCCAGCCAGTTTTTTATCCAGGCTACCATCTTGGGACCCACTCCAAGGCTGGCTAACTTGTATATTAATTGTTTGTGTGAGACTGTGTCAAATGCCTTGCTAAAACCTAGGTAGGTCATACCCATAACCCCTCCCTGGTCTACTACTTTGGTCATCCAGTCAAAGAAATATGTTTGGTTCATCTGACATGACCTTCCTGCTGTGAAACCATGCTGCCTTGCCTCCTGTTCCCCACTGGCCTCTAGGTACTCAACAATTCTTTCCTTCAGAAGCGATTCCATCATTTTCCCTACCACTGAGTCAAACAAACTGGTCTGTAGTTTCCTGCCTCTGCCCTGCTCCCACTTTAGTGAAGTGGAATCACATTTGCCCTCCTCCAGTTCTCGGTTACCACCCCATCCTCTCATGATTTGTTAAAGAGAGTAGTCAGTGGTGTTACTAGTTCTACCCTTAGTTCTTTTAGAATTCTTGGGTGAATACCATCAGGCCCCATTACTTTGTCCACCCTCAGTTTCAAGAGATCTTTCAAAACCCTTTCTTCTGTGAATGGACTGGTATTGACCCCCCTATTCAGAGTTTCTCTCTTGTTTGGTTTAGGTACCCCCCCTCCCCTTCCATTGTAAATACTGAGGAGACATATTTGTTTAGTATCCCTGCTTTTTGACCCTCTGCCCACATTCTCACCACTTTATTAAGTCTCTGTATCCCTCCCTTGATCTTTATTCACTCCCTAATGTACATATAAAAGGTTTTATCCCCCTTCTTAACAAAGCTGGCTATCTTCTCCCCAGTTTGTGCCTTTGATATTCTGACTACCTTCCCTGCCGCCTTCTGCTTTAACTGATAAAGTTCTCTGTTCTGCTCTTCTGTGTTTCCTTATATTTCCTGAATGCTATCCTTTTCTCCTTAACCTTCCCTTCCACCTCTTTTGAGAACCATAGTGTTTTTTTTCCCTTCATTTTGTTTTGTTGATTTGCTTCACACAAAGGCTTATTGTTTCTGAGATGGCTGTTTTGATTATTCCTCATTGCTCCTCCACCCCTCCTTCTTGCCCATTTACTAGTGCTTTTCTGAGGCACTCTCTCATTTTCCCAAAGTCAGCCTTCCTAAAGTCCAATACTCTTGTTTTTGTATGGCTTGACTTTATGGCTGTGTTTAGTGTGAACCACACTGTTTGGTGGTCACTTGTTCCCAGATGGCTACCCACTTCTAAATCTGAGATCCTTTCTCCTTCCCCATTTGAGAGTACCAGGTCTAAGATTGCTCCCTCCTGAGTGGGTTCCAACACTAGCTGTCTGAGGCATGCCCCCTGTAGGGCATCAAGAATGACCCTGCTCTTGGATGTGACTGCAGAAAAGGTACTCCAGTTAACATCTGGCATATTCAGGTCCCCCATCAACAATATTCCCCCTTTTTCTGCCATTTTATGGATGCCTTCTTCCATTTCCTTGTCCATTTCCTCCCCCTGAGATGGGGGTCTGTACACAACCCCCATGTGGATTGTGGTGCCATTTCCAGTCTCCAGGGTGACCCATTAGTGATTCATTAACTTCCAGTTCACTCTTTAGTTCAGTTGCTTTAATCCATTCCCTCATATAGAGAGCTACTCCTCCTCCTCTTTTACCCACCCTGTCCCTCCTGTAGATTGTGTATCCTGGTATGTTGACATCCCAGTCATGTTTCTGTGTGTACCATGTTTCAGTGACTGCCACAATATCCAGGCATCCCTCTTCCATCAAGGCCACTAGTTCAGGGAGCTTGTTAAACAGACTGTGGGCATTGGTACACCTCTCCTTCCATTTTTTAGGACTTTACCCCTTTTAGCCCCATCCCTGTCCTTACTGCCTTTTTCTGCATTTACCCATATCCTGCTCCCTACTGACTTCTCTACCTTGGTGTTTACCTCTCTAACTACTGTGTTTTCTTGGGGAACTGGGATTTCCCTGCTCCTTTTCAGTGCCTCCCCCTTGACTAGTTTAAATACTTGCCAATGAAGCATTTAAACCTATCAGCTAGGATCCTAGTTCCCCCCCCAGACAGATGCAGACCATGGGGCCAATAAAGACCTGCATCCCTCCAGGTGGATCCCCAGTCCCCAATGAAGCCAAAACCCTGAGCTCCACACCAGTTTTTCAACCATTCATTGAATCCCATGGTGCAGAATTCCCTAGCATCATCCTTGCCATAAACAGGCAGCACCTCCAAGAAGGTTACTGTACATGCTACTTGTCTAAGGCCCTTCCCCAACTCTACAAATTCCTCTTTCACCGTTCTGATCCCATTCACAGCTGGGTCATTTGTCCCTAGGTGGACAATGACATCCAGCTCCTTCCCTCATGCAGCTGCTCCCACTATCCTGAGGATTCGCTTCCTGTCCCTCCGAGCTGTGGTGCCAGGCAGGCACCTTACCTCACTATCCCCTTCCTCCCCCCACTTCTACTGCCCTAATGTTTGAGTCCCCCACCAGGAGTTGTTTCCTTCCCCTGTGGGGTCTCATGCCACCCTCTTGTGGGTATTAGGGATTAGAGTGTTTGCACTACCTCCTCAATAGTGAGGGGGTGTTATCCATGGTCCAGCACCCCGATGGTGCCCCCACCTCATGAACAGCAACTTACATGTAGGTATATGTACTAACCTTAGGGCAAAGACACTTATCATATAAGCATAAGTGTCAGCATCTGTGTTCCATTATGCTTCACTGATGTTCAGCTGTGAGAAATTCTTGTTGCTCTGTTTTTACTGCATTTTCATATGTAAGACAACAGTGCCATCTTTAGCACTTGCATATCATTGCATTTGACCTTGGGGAAGAGTAGCCCCATTGTTCTGTTATCTATGCAAGCTATGCAACTTTTCACACTAGTTAGGACAGTTACTCAGACCACCTGTTTTTGTCCAATTACATTCATGTTATGTATCTTCCTTAGCCATTGCTATAGTTATTATCAGGGTATGAGACCCCCTATAACACATAGCTCTTTGAGAGAAACTGCCTTGCCTAGGTAAGAAAAACTGATATTCTCCCAGTGTTTACACTGTATTAGTAGTAAATCTGTACTATCTGTAATACATTTTATTTATTACGTGAGTACCACTTGTCTGTTGTCTTTTCCTTTTGTACCATTCCACCAAGATCCTGACAGGGGAATTTATTACATATTTACATTTGGTGACTGTGTGTAGGTGGAATATAAAAGGGAAGATTCACATTCAATTTATTTTGAATATCTAGTAGTGTAGTGTGATTTTCATCTACTTGGACCTACTCATACTTACAGTGGTAGCAGCTGTGGTAGATCCACACAGTTTTGGTCTTGGGCATGGCAGACCCACACTGGACCCTTTATACTCCCTTTGTGAGTGACAGCATACCCCCCTAGCATGACCAATCAACTGCCATGGATGGGAAAGCAGTAGATGATGGCACCAGGGTATTTTACCAGGTTTCTGAACTGCTTATTTGTTTGGCTAGCTCTTATTTGTTATATCTGATCTGTGCACAGAACTGAGACTCGATGTCTCAAACTACCTGACATCCCATGGTGGAAGGACGGATTTTGTGCTGGACGCAAAATCTGCAGAAAAGCCATTGCTGCTAATATCTGACCATTACTTAGAATCCAAACAAATAACCAATAAATACAACCTCAAAGGTCTTTTGATTGCAGCTCTACATACTGCTGTTGAGAGTCTCACAGTGAGGTGTGCCTCCCTTGAACTGCAAAATGCATCTCTAAAAAAAAGAGATGGCCTTCAGGCATCGGAGTTACAGAAAAAGGAAAGGAAACTAGTGGAGGAGAAACAGCCACTCCGTGATGCTAATTCCAGACTGCTGCACTGTAGTGCTCAAGACACTGAATGAGAGTTATGTTTGTTAACAGACAATTGTGAAAGGTTGAAATGTGATAAGAAACAATGCATTTGAATAATATTTTGAGTGATATGAATGAAGCTTTGAAAGATGAGAATGCTGAGTTGAAAGAGGATTACAAACATGTGAGTTGTGAGTTGAATAAAGAGCTTAGGGAAAACGTTGAAACGAGCACCGTCTATAGTGTTGCAGAGAGAGGTTGAGATAAATATTGAGCAGGGCACTGCAAAAGTCTGTCACAAGAAGTGTAGACAAAAGATGGTGGTGTTGCGCCATCAATGGGAGGTTCTTGCTGGCAATGTTAAGGCCATGAATGGGCTTCAGTATACACCCATTAAGAGTGTGTCATCCAGCGATGATGACTCTGACTCTGATGACGAGGTATGCTACATCACACGTAAGTTCAACCCCTGAAGTGGAGCAACTTCCGCTTGCCATTCACAAGATGGCACTGACTTCGGCAAGCACACTGTGTCGACTCATCTACGCAAACATGGTGGATGCCACATAAAACTCCAAGATGGCGGCTCCCATGACACATCCGGAATGCACCTCCAGTCCCTCCTGTCACTAGGAGTGATGAGTCAGAGATTCATGGCATGATTAATGACATAATCAGTGGGATCACTGTCCAAGAGGATCAAAGGAAGACCTTCCAGGACCAAATTGACAAAATGTTTGAGGGTTGATCACTCAGGATCACACGTACAAGGCCATTACTGATGTGGCAACAGAGGCTGCACTTCACAGGGCCATGCAGCAGACTGATCTGGGTGCTACTACATATGCCTCCAACCCTATGCAAGTTGCTCATTCTATCCAGCAAATTACCCAGAGCATTGGACAGATGGGATCAACTGACAATCTCAGTTGCCACTTGGAGAAAGTGTGCTCCCTTTGAGAGAAGCTCTCTTTCCAACCCCAGTACCAGGTTCAAGTTTTACAACAGATAATCAAACCAACCCTCTGGACCAAGCTGTCAATGGTAATGAAACCATCCATGAGATTACCACTGCATTCATATGTGTAAATTCCCCAGGAATCATGGGAACATGCTTGGCCTACAAATTCAATCAAGGTGCAAAGGAAAGCCCAGCCACCTACCATCAACAGTTGTGGCTTGCATACAGAACTGGGAAGGTCCTCACAGATGAGGACTTCGATATGGACCAAATTGAGTACAAAGACTTGTACATCTGAAACATGTATCTGATCTTGCGGGAAAAGGTTGAGCTTAACATTTTCCCAGACACCGACAAGTTTACTACTGACCTCACCAAGCCAGAATGGGCCTATCAGGTCTATCTCCGTACTCTCACTTCTGGCAAATCCAACAAGGTACCTGCAGTTCAGCCTACCTCAGATGCCACCACATACTACACAGTGGAGGGAAATAGCCAGAAAACTTATACCCCTTCTGATGACAAACAGTCATATGGGGGGGAAGAGGGGACCTGAACTACAGAAACAACAGGAACAAGGACAACAAAGACAGCTGGAAAAATCCAAACACCCAACAGAATAGCCAGAACCAATACTGAGACAGTCCTAGCTATTGGCAAATCAGAGAAGTGAATGAAACCCTCCACAAGTTGTTGGAGGTAATTCATGCAGAAAGGGAAACCACTGCTGCACAATGTGTAGCTGTACCTGTCCTGGCTGTCGAGTCATCAAGCAGCCAAGGGGAAGTTACATTGGTTACTGGCCAGGCCGATGTGACATCTAAGGCATAACCACCCATGCAGGCCATCGCTGCACCTGTGATGTCACAGGTACACTTGTACCCAGTGCAAGACATACAGGAGGCCTTAAAAGATCCTGCAGGTCTTCAATTTCAGGAACAGGAAGACAATGTTGATTCTGGAGAATCAGATTGACAGTTACAGGCCCCCAGTCTGGATTGCGAGTAACCTGACTGTTGACACAAATGGACGGCCTTGTATAAAGGCCACGGTCAGGGTCCACCAACTTACCATGCTTCTGGACACCAGAGCAGCCATGTCAGTCCTCCATGATGAGGATCCTGTCTCATCTGACTGGTCTACCAGCTGGACGACCAGCGCACAGGGTGTTGATGGTACCCAGCTACACACCTACCATTCTATTCCTCTACCTGTGGTGGTAGGTCAGCTCAGGAATAATTTTTCTTTTGACCTCATGGTTCTACTTCATAACCCCAACATTCTGGGAATTGATTTCTTGGCATTGTACAGCTATGTAGTGGATCTAGCCAACAGAATACTCATTCAGATCAAAGGACAATGTCATGCTGTGACTATCCCAAACTTGCATGCAGTGGCAGCTATCTCCCATAACAACAAGGAGTATGACATCATGGCCTTGTTCAGAAGTCACAACCTCTTTTCTGAGGTTGCACACTTGCTGCAAAAACACCTTGATGTGTTTGCTGCAAACAAACATGACTGTGGCAGAATGCATACTACCATTGAAATCACAGGACATGACCCTGTGAGGCAGAAGCAGTATCCATTTCCTGCTGAAGCTTTGCCATCACTTAGGGAAACCATCGAATCACTGCTTCAACAAGGAGTGATTAGGACCTGTGTCTCTACTGTTAATTCACCTATTTGCCCATTAAGAAACTGAAAGGGGCCTGGAGACTCACAGCGGACTACAGAAAACTCAATCAGGTTGCTCCAAGCTGCGCACCAACAATAGCATCAGCACCTGATGTACTCAAGCTGTTGACACCTGACAAAAATTGGTTCACAGCTCTTGACATTTCTAATGGGTTTTGGTCACTACCATTAGCACAGGAAAGCCAATATAAATTTGCTTTCATCTTTGATAGATGTCAATACACTTGGATGTGGCTCCCACAGGGGTTTCATAATAGCCACTCTCTTTTCCATCTCCATGTGATGGATGCTCTGCAGGGGGTTCTCCACACCCCAGTGTCTCCTGAAGTATGTGGATGACTTGCTCCTGGCAACCACCATGAAGGATGATCATTTGGCCTTTCTAGACAAACTTCTGTCTCTTCTCATGAGAGCAGGCCTCAAGTGCAATCCCTCCAATACACAATTGTGTGAGAAGGTGGTCATTTTTCTTGGCCTACATATTACAGACCAAGGTAGGATCCCAGCTGTCAAAAAGATCCAGGGCTTGCAAGATGTGCCACTTCCTACTAGCATGGCAACACTCAAGACACTTCCTAGGAATGGTAAACTCCCTGACTTTGCCTTGAAGGCCACTCCCTTGTATGAACTTCTGGAAAAGGATGCCTGATGGAGATTGGACACCACTCATACTGATTTTGTGACACAGCTCAAACAGGTCTTAACCTCAGCCCCAGCACTGATCAATCCTAATCCAGACCTTCCATTCCATTTGGAAACTGCCACAACTGATGTGGTTATGTCTGCAGTGCTGGCAGAAAGGTACAGTGGGTATTTCAGGCTCATTGTCTATGCTTCTCAGATGCTGTCTCAAATAGAGAGAAAGTATAGTTTTTGTGAAAGAATGCTTTTGGCAACCTACTGGGCTATCAACTATTTTATGTACATCATTGGGTATGCACCTATTATCTTGCATACCTGTCACAAACCAACCAACTTCCTGCTTTCAGACAAAGTAAAAGATGGTTCAGTTTCTAATACCAGACTCACCCACTGGTCTTTGCTTTTGCAGGACAGGGACATTAAAGTATTACCTGCAAAGATGCCATCCATTCTAGCTCATAGCCTACTCGACACAGGTAAGCCCCATGATTGTGCACTCCAACCTCCTGACATACCAGGCCAGGACAATTTCTACCAGCTACCCAGGCTATCTTATAGGATATCAAAATGTATTTTGTCTTCACAGATGGCTCCACCTCCTATGTGGAGGGAGAACTGGCAGTAGGATTTGATGTATTCATAGTCTATCCAGATGGCGACTTCATGTGCATTGCTAGGAAATGTACCATCATTTCCTCACAGTATGCCAAATTGGTTGCTGTGGCCTGTGCTCCAGAGGTTATGCCCCATGGTGCTAAGGATGCTAACATCTATGTAGACTCTAAGGGGTCTGCTCCACCCTTACTGAGTTTCCACCATTCTGAAAGAAGAATAATTTCACATCCTCTGATGGCACACCTGTCAAAAAAAGGGATTTGTTTGTCTATATACACACACTGACACAACAGTTTACTCATAAACTATACATTCAAATGTAAAGGCTCACTGAAAAACTGACCCTTACCATGAATTCAATGATCAAGTGGATTTGCTTGCCAATGCAGGTGCTTGGGGGGGTGGGGAGACATGGTTGATGACTCACCCAGTAGCTGTGGCAGCCATCTTCTTAGCTGCCAACACCAGGTAGAAACCACAACCAGAACCTCCACTGGACCTTTCTGCTGCACAGAAATCTGACCCAGAACTAAAAGATGTGTTTAAATACCTGGATAAAGGAACTGAACAGGAACTACCTACTGGTAGCCCATACAAAAGACATTCTGACAGTGTTACCTATCTCATGATCAGAAATTGATCTGGTATAGGAAGGAAGACACAGGTCGCAAACTATGGATTCTACCACAATACATATGAACCAAATTCATCCATATGGTTCATAACACCCCCACTGGTGGACACCAGGGGGCAGATTACACCATCCAGAGACTTAAAACCATCATTCGTTGGCCTGGTATGACCAAGGACATGGAACACTATTTGGACAACTGCATAGTGTGTGCCCAGAATAATCCTATCTCAGTGAAAAGAAATGCCAAACTACTGCCACAAAAACAATCTGGACCATAGAATGCGATACAAGTCAATTTCAATGGCCCGCTAACTAACTCCAGCAAGAACAAGTATACGCTTTTTGTCACAGATTTATTTTTTCAAGTGGGTTGAGGCATTCCCTACTTGGAATAACATGGCAAAGACAACTGCCAAGATCCTGGTGGATCAATTTTTCTCCAGGTGGGGCCTACCCCTTAAGGTAGACTCAGACCAGGGAACCAGTTTTACAGCTGAGCTGATGAATGAGACAATCCAAATACTTGGAGTAGATCAGAAATTCCATATTCCATACCATCCTCAATCCTCATGCCAGGTAGGAAGAGCCAACAGAAGAATCAAACAGATGTTATGCAAATTCATCAATGACAATCCCAAAGATTGGGATTCCTTCTTGCCACTACTGCTGAAGGCAATCAGGAGCACCCCAGTAGCCACTACTCAGTGCACACCATATGAGGTTATGACTTGTAGAGCCATGAGATTACCTGAGCACCTGTTGATTGACCTTCACATTCCTACAGCAGATAGGGTATCTGTGGATAAATATGTTGAAAACTTCAGAATGACTTCATGAAAACACTTTTGTTCACTGCAATTCATATGAGTAAATCCCAACAAGCAGAAGCCCATTTTGATGAGCATGCCAATGAAGTCATCTGTCAAGTTGGAGACCAAGTCATGCTTCTCCAATACAGACCACGTGCTCGCTCATTTACTAGCAAATGGGAAGGCCCATTTCCCATTGTCAACAAACTCTACCCAGCTGTTTATCAGGTGAGAGTTCAGCATCAGAAACAGACCACTGACAAGTGGTTCCATGCTAATCAACTCAAGTTGTATAAAGGTGACTAATTACTTTCCCCAGCCCTATTGGGGTGCACTAGTACCCCTCACTTAACAATACTTTTCTGTTTCTTTCAGATACACTGGCAAGATAGCTATCTTGTACCTACACATCCTGGTGGGGCTACTTTCTTTGACTTACTCTCAAGACAAACCCCATACGACTGAACAAAGATGACACATATCACATTTGCTTCAGAACCTAAAACATACAGCAAGATATGGACCCATCTCCAGCCCACAGGGAGTCCATAGGGACTTTCCCAACAAATTGATTACTGTTAAGGAAGGCTTAGACACCTATTTTAATCCCATGATTGTAGCCACTGATAAATCCACATGGCAGATACAGTGGGAAACTGATTATGATCATTACACACTTCCTGTAGCACATTTATCTAAAGGAACTTTTCATGGATGGCCCAACACAGGGATTGCACCAAACGATACACTCTCCATTCAACAAGCCACTTCCAGACACACTGCTCTCTACAACTTAACTGCTTTGATATAGCCTACCTTTTGTGACCATTTCACCTCTGAAGAGTCACCAGCTTTCTGTTTTCACAACTACAGAGCTACTGAAGCTATGTTCCTTTCTGTAGCCCCATCCACTGAAGAAGAACTGACTGAATTTCCTCCTCAGGAGCCTGGTCCTCCTAGTGGTGTAACTGCCACTTCCCTTCCAGGAGCTTTGATTAACAATGTACAATTTATGCATGTCCCAGTTATTTTTAATTTTACACATTGGAGTATGGCCGAGTTTGGTTTCTGTCACACAACCAACACTTCTAAATTTTTCAGTATGATGCTTCTAGACATTGTAGCTGCTTACCAAACTCACACAAATGATCCAGTTAGTGGGCTTCATGTCACTAAACACTTGTGAGTTTTTAGACCCAATGTTAGGAGCAAATTACATACTAGGCGTAATACTACAGATGTTACTGGTGCAACAGGCATTGTCTCTGGCCTTTTTGGTTCAGGAATGTCAATCTGGAAAAGAGCAGATATAGCTGCAATTAAAGCACAAACACTTAACTTTCAATAAGCTGTTAAAAATGATTGTTACATGGTGTAGTTGGTTAAGTAAGAAAGAGCGCTTCACAGTTTACAACATGCAAGAAATCACAAAAAGGTTCAATGATACTAAAAACAAAATAAATGAATTAATTTTCCAAAATAACAAGGAGGCAGACAAACAATATATTGCCTGTGAACTTTTATGCTCTGCTTATGGTTGTTATGCAATTGCCATTGTTAACAATCTCTTCAGTGATTTGGAAACAGGATGTATTACAGATATTATTCATGACAGGTGAATGCCTAAATGGCATTGTCCTCACTGCAGATCTACTGCATGCATTACATTGTGAATGTCAAATTCTGTCAATATTTTTATGTCTACTGCAAGAAATCTTGGATATGTTTCACGTTATCCAAACCAAGCACCATGCTATTTTACTAAACTTTGTACAATTCATGACAACCTGTTCATTACTTTCACCATGTCAATACCTCGCTTTGATCCACAAACTTCTGTCTTTGACAAACTGGCTGCCATTAATTCCACCAGACATCTTGCTGAGAACATTTATCGACAACAAACTGACTTGCCATCTTTGCTTGTTTACCATCCTGTTCTACAAGCTTGGGTCACACTGCATACCAACTGCTGCACCAAGAAGGAATATTATTACCTATGTTGCTGTGAAGTATTTGACATTGTTAAACCTGTCTGTGGCTATTTGATGGAAAACACTTGGATTGGTCATTTTCCTTGGGTGATGATTTGCTGTCCAATCTCACTGAACAATCTTTGCAAGCTGCATCTTCAGCACCAGGCACTTGGGTTAAATCCCTGTACTGACTGTAGTGAAGCACAAGGGGGTACTGCATTCCTGAGGTGCCATCTTTCAGATGAGACATTAAACCGAGGTCCTATCTGCATGTTCTGGTGGTAGTTCAGGTGGATGCTAAAGATCCCATGGCACTTCTTGAAAAGAGTAGGGAGATTTTTTATTGATAGAAACTTCAATACAAAAATCAATGAAAAGAAAAACAGTGTTAATTCACACACAACAAAAAGGAGTAATCAAGCAAAGAAAATAATGATTGTAAAACAAAAGAAATAACAAGAGCACATAAACACAGAAAAGTTCAATAATCCAAAGATTTACATCAAACTAAATAGAAAAGGAATTAAGTAATGGGGACATCAGTGTTTGTAATCTATGGTAAGTTCCTCCATTTCTGCAATAAAAGACTAAGAGCATACTGCTTTGCTTCAAATTTATAAACATGACGAGATTCCACCGTGACCTTTTGTAAAAGTTCAGCATGAGAAAAAACCTTCTGCTGTAATGTAAAGAGGCATCGGCAATTCCAAATAAACCATTTAAAAATTGCAAAGATAACATGCAGAGTACTAGTATCCCATTTTAACCAATTTAAAGGATAGAATCCATATTTTATATTTTTATAAGATGCTGTCAAAAAGGTAGGTTCATGCCAGACATCAGCAACATATGACCAAAACAATGAAATACAAGAGCAAGAAAAATATAAGTGATGCATAGTTTCTAGCTGCTGAGAATAGCCTGGGTGGGAACAATTACGTTCATCCAATTGCTTATGGTGTTGATTACCCTTGACATTGAGTTTCTCATGACAACATAACCATGTGACATCACAAAGTTTAGGGGAGATTCATTTCTTGACCAAAAGGGACTGTAATGCAGAAAGATGTGGGGCTGGACATTTTGGAAACGTAACTAACTCAGTGAAATGAGAATCAATCACAGTTTGGTAAACCAATTTCTTGGGTTTGGAAATTATCCAGTCTCTAGTGACTCACCACTGCCTTAATTTAACAAAAACCTCACGAAGACAAGGAGCCACCAAGGGATTAGCCTTAAGATGTTGATTTAAACCAGTAGTCCACTCCTGAAATCACAGTCCAGTAGACTGTCTGTAAAGACCCATCCATAATTAGGGACGAGCTTTAATAAGGGTGAAAAATTGGTAAAAATAAATTGACAATAATAAAACAAGAGGGGATTCACCTAGAAATTGGTAGATACAAAATGTTATGCTTAAGTGGATTAAGGTGGCTACCCCAAACAGCTTGAAATAAAAAAACTAAAGAGAAGAGCTTCTCATTGCTTAGAAGGAGGGAAAGCATTACTTAAAAACAAAAAAAAGGGCAAGCGATATGTCCGAATCATATAAATACATGTGGGTTTACTAACCTGCCATTCATTCCAGTTTTGAACCTTACATTTACCCTTATCAAGCTGAATGTCCTAAGTATAAGATGCTGGGGCAGGAGCCTGACAAAAAAAACTCAAGCTCCGGATAGGCTCCACAGAGAACCATATACCAGAGATAGAGGCATATGTAGGAAAGGCAACCCCTAATTTTAGCTTATTTAATGAAGTGCCAGAAAAAGCCCCAAAAGAGTCATATAAAGAAATAGCTGTCTGAATAGAAGAAACTGTAGAAGTACAAATGCAGATATCATCTGCATAAGCTAAGGTGGAAAGAGGAAGTAAAACACCAGGGACAGTGATGGGAGGGATCATGAGATTTAATGAACATAATAAAGGGTCTATACTGAATACATATAACAAGGGACTGATAGGGCAATCCTGTTTCACTCCCCTTTGATCAGGGAGGAGTGGTCCAAGGTATCCATTAACCAGAGGAGAAACTGTGGTATGTTTATAAATTTTTTGTAACCATGATATAAATAAAGGGGGTATGCCATAGTGCTGAAGGGTGAGCCACAAAAAAATCATGATTCACTGAATCAAAGGTTCCCCTCTGATCCAGGGGCAAAATAAATTCAGAATGATCCGTAGTATGTGACCTATCAAAGACTTCTCTTAAAAATAGCAGTTGGTCAGTAATTGCACATCCTGGAATAGCACAGGACTGCTCCGGGGAAATAAGGAACTGGGCCACTGTCAGAAGATGTGCATGAAGTATTTTCATTAGTATGTTCAAATCCACATTCAGGAGTCTAATTGGCCTCCAGTTGGAAAGTTCCGATTTTCCCCCTTTTTATGCAAAAAAATAAGAATACCTCCTACCATGTCTAAAGGAAAATCAGAAAATGCTAACAAATTTTTGAAAACGTCAGCAAGTCCCTGAGAGAAATCCTCACCCATCAGGTTATAAGGCTCCGATGTCAGACCATCTCTCCCAGGATCCTTGCGTAATTGTAGAGAGGTACTAACACTAGTCATTTCCTGTGGTTCAATTGGATCAGTCAAGCATTGAAGAGTGGAAGGAGGACAACTGGGAACAGTTTTGTTGCAAAAAAGCTTAAGCAGCTTTAGTATCAATTGAGTGCGCCTGAAAGAGGGACTGGGTATAGTGAGTTACTTCAGACATCATGTCTGAGTGAGAAGTTTTTAATAGACCATCCTGTCCCTTAACACCCTCAAAACCTTTTTTCTGCACCCTATCCATACAACTAAGGAAGGGACATAATGTGGTGAAAGTGCCCTGTGTGCCATATTGTTGTTGGCACTTTAGAGTATTAGATTGAGTCATATGAAAAGGCACCATTTTATCTTTCAAGAGTCTAATCTGGGTAGTAAAGTCATGTTTAGTGGTTTGGGCCAAGGACATCACCCATTTCAGTTGTTGCCTATATTGTAAATAAGTGAAATAAACCTGCTCTCGACAGGTTCTCCCCAATAATTTAAGGAGACTGACAAGATCCTGCTTTGTGTCAATCCACCAATCTAAAGGGTCATCATACATTACATGAAGGGATTTTCTGGCTGAGAAAAAATAACGTAAATGCTGCAGTGTCTCCCGGTGAGCTAAGAGATCAGAATTCAGTCTCCAAATGCCCCTCCCCATTATCAAAGCAGGGTCTGGGCCAACAGTAATTCTCAAGGCACAGTGATCAGAAAATTCTACTGGAATTATTGAAGTTGAACTTATGGGTAATGATTTATTAATAAAGAAAAAATCTATCCTGGTGGCCAATGTACCCTTAAGGAGGGCAACTAAAATGGTGCAGGGTCTGCACCGGAAGACATATGAAGAGAAACTAAAGGAGCTTAATATGTATAGCCTTGAGGAAAGGAGGGAGAGGGGGGACATGATAGAAACTTTCAAGTACCTGAAGGGAATCAACAAAGTCCAAGAGGGTAGCATCTTTCAAAAAAAGAGGTGTGCAAGAACAAGGGGACACAATTTGAAGATGGGGGGGCAGCTCAGAGGTAATGTAGGGAAGTATTTTTTCACAGAGAGGGCTGTGGATGCATGGAACAGCCTTCCGGAGGAGGTTGTGGAGTCAAAAACAGTGGTTGAATTCAAGCATGCATGGGACAGTCATAAAGCAATTCTAGGGGGTGGGGGTAGAAATAAGTAGGCTTCTGGTTAACTAGGATCTGCAGCTTATCCATTAGGTAGGGAAATGGGCAGACTGGGTGGGCCAAGTGGTCCTTATCTGCCGTCGAATTCTATGTTATGTATATGAAAAGTAGGAACTGTTTTCTCATGAAGCCAATCATATGAATCAATTAAATCAACAGTCTGCACAACTGTAGTTAAAGAGGACATAACACAAAACTGTTTCTTAGTAGTAGTGCCCTTACCCCTATCTTTATAGGTTAATCCACTATTAAAATCACCACCCCAGACTATATGGTGTGAAGTGTGAAGGTAAGGTTGTACAGCATGAAATAAATCTACCCTGGTGGCTTTCGTCTGAGGAGCATAAACATTTAGTAATCAGAAACAAACTCCTTGAAATGAGACATCCATAATCAAAACACATCCTCGAACTAAATCAGTTAGCTTTAAAACTTTAACAGCGGTATCATGAAATAAAATAGCTACCCCAGTACAGGGTTCTAAACCTAAAGACCAGTAAAATACTCCAGTATGCCATCATTTTGCAGCATAAGAAAGCTCAGTCATGGTGTGCAACCATGAATCTTGTAAGAAAACAAAATTACATACAGTAGATTTCAAAAATGAAAAAAATAGTAGCCTGCCTTATCCTATTCTTGATACTGTTCACATTAAGTGAACAGAATGTTAATGATGGAGCCATACAAAATTTTCAGGAAAGGACATTCAGGGAGGCTTACACTTATATTTTTCCTTTCTTTTGTCCAGGGGTAGTTGGTTTAGGATGAGGGGTTTGCCTTTCTTCAGATTCCATATCTGATAGTCCACCAGGGACTTCTATCCCTGACTGGAAGATTCAGACTCTGCATCAGAAACATCTTGGGCAAGCAGAAGAGCATGAAATCTATTAGTAGTAGGAGTACTGGATAATTTCAGGACCTTGGAAGCAGGTTGGGGATTATATGACTTTCTTCTAGTTACTCGAGACTGAAAGGGTAACTCCTGCAGAGGTTGGGGGGGGCATGGATACAGTATCAGGCAAAATCTTGGAAGGGGGTGAGGTAAAGTCTGGGAATCCTTAGTGACTACCACCCTTTGATCTAAGATAGTCTCAGGCCTGGAAGGGAGGAGGTAGGGGAGTAGGTAAAGACACAGAGTGGACATGATCAATGGGGGAAGGGGGAGAAGGAACAGAGGGGGGTCAGCCAGGTCTTGTAGAAAGGGACCTCTGGGCAATAGCCACCAGCAATCGTTGTTCCTCAGAATCATGAGGGTCTGGTTGCCTATGGGCTGCTGCAGGACAGGTGGCATAAGAATGGCAAAGAACCCCACACAGAGCACAAACAGCCACATTCTTACATTGCACACTAGTATGGCCAAAATAATTACACAGTATACGGTGTAGTTGGTCACAAACACTGCTAATGTGGCCTGGCTTGCCACATCTGTAGCATATCTTAGGCTGCCCAGCATAAAAGAGTATACTCCTATCTCTACCCAAAATTACACAATTAGGGAGGTGTTGCAATCCATCTTCAGAGGATCACAGAATTACCCTGATTCTCCAGCACCCTGTCCAAATGTCTTCAGTGTCAAAAATTGCTTCTGGATGCCCAACACTGTACACCATTGATTTATCCAAAAAATGAGGTTGGTGACACTCACATCCTCATTTCTACAGAAGACTGTGACAGTTTTGTGAGCTGGCTTAGCTAAAGGCAATATTTCAAAGGGTGACCATAAAGGTGTATGCATGACCTTATGATAAGCATTCCAAAACCTATCTAACCCACTGCTTAATTTAAAACTGACATCAAATGTCTTCTCTCCAGAAACATGAATCAAGGCATACATTTTGGCTGATGAAAAATGCAAACTTTCCTTTAGTAAATGCCTGGGAACAAACTTACAATCTGGAAAGGTTTCCATACCCCCTTTATATATAAATCTTACAACATTATGCCATTTGGCTGAGAAGGTAGGAGTCCCAAAAAAGGAATCATAAGTACGGGAGTTGTTAAGGGGATTGTCAGTAGAAGGGCCTAGTGGTGGGCCTTCAGGTTCATCTGCAGGAAGGTGTGTATCCAAATGTTCCATGGAGGATGATGGCGATATCCTAGAAGAGGAGTCATCATTGGCTGGATGAGGAGAGTAGGAGATATCAGTATCCAACCTAAGGATAGGGTTCTGGGTCAATAATAAATCAGAAGGGATTGCAAGTGGAGAATCATGATGCACAACATTTTTTTGCACAGTTGAATCATTACACACACTACTAGAAGGTGCAGGAGGCAAAGTTTCTGAGGAAACAGTAGAAACAGGGTGGGGAGAGGGAACAGACAAATCCCCTCTGGTCATACGGACCCTCGGTATAGATATGGGTGAAAACCCAGAAATGCAGCATCCAGAATCAGGAAACTGTGCCCATCCAGCAGATTTCAGGGCTGAGTCCACGGACCAGGAGGCATCTGCCTTGTCAACCTGGTCTGCCCAAGAAGGAGTCTGTGTCAAAGAGGGTTTAGAATCACTTTTTGTGATGTGCTTTTCTTTATTTGCAGCATTCTTTTGGGCTTTGTTGTTTTTGCAATTTTTAGACACGACCTGTCCAGGATGCTGAAATTCACATCTGAACAGTAATTAGTTGCACTGCCTGCATACCTCTTTGCAAGGTCCCTGCTGTCTGCACTTAACATCTGTAATCAAGAAATTGCTGTACTTCTCTGCTTACTTTCTGTGTGCACCTTGTACACGGGTCACAACTGGAAATGAGCCTCGGCTCAGTGTGCCTTTCCCAGTCACCAATTTTAAATAAATAAAAAAAAATCACTGTAGAACTGTGGAGGGACACATGATAGCTTTCCTGTCCCCTTTCCTCTTCTTCTTCATAGCAATAAGACAGCATGGCTATGCTCATGCTGCCTTAAAAATAAGAAATTACTTAGCCAACCTTTGGCCACTGTGGCACACTGTGTACCTTTGAGAAAGGAGGATAATGCCATGCTGTTTACTGGCTGTTGTATGCCACTGATACGGTGAAAGAAGATGTCACATAAATCCTTTCTGTTTCTTGAGGGCTATCTGGCTTTGTAACTGCCTTTGCCAGTCATCCCTTTGAATGATGAAACCTAATAGGAGACAAAAGCAAGGAAAAAAAATTAGTTTTTCTGAATAACGTGGAAAGCCTTTCATCTTGTGCAAGTCAAAGGACTGGAGTCACCCACTACCAGTGAGGATAAGGACTATGAACAACAGTGAAAGTGACTTACCATCACAGCAGACAAAGATAGGCCTTGATGGAGCCGAGGTCTTGCTGCCTTGATGAGCTGTTGGCTGGAGGATCAGCCTGAGCATCCTGTCATACAGTTCTAGATTGGACTGCTGCAGTAGAGATTTGATGGTCCCATCCCCAGCATCAATTCTGGATTCTCTGCAAAGTGTTTTTAGCTGCTCCACATAATGTGGATTGTCAATTCCAAATCCAGTGGATATTATTTCAGAGCAAAGATTGTATTCCTTTATATGAGTTTTTAAGTCAGGGAGTTTTGTTAATCATATCATATGATCAAGCCAAACAGTATTCCCTGAAGTAAGAACAATTTATACATCAGTGTGGAGGCAGTGGCCCATGCTGTTTGTGGCTGTGTAGGACACAAGAAGGCAAAAGGAGCAGAAGTAGGAGGAGGAAGAGGAGGCAGTGCTGTGTCTTGTTGACTGGAGCAGGAATTGTCTCTAGACATCACATTCAGGTGGTGCAGGCAGTTAGTCAATTAGGCACAATGAAACAGCAGCACAACAATTGGGAATGGGAAAAGTAAAATGATAACAGAATTGTGAATCATAAAGTAAAGGATTATACAGATGAGGGGAAAGGAGGGAAACCAGATGGGAATTATTTCTCTATTACTGCTTCATCCACCTCAATGGTAGAACACAATTTGTTAATGCCAACAACATCTTACTCTTCATCTTGAACATTACCAGGACCTTCATATGGTAGGAACATGGACATGATTGTCTTGTGTAGAATGTGCCCTTCATTCATTTTAATAAATGTTAGCATGCCAACATTTTTTTGGTGACAGATTGGTGTGCCTATCCTACACTATGGCCCCAGCCACACACTGTTACTCGAGGGTGGGCAGCTGAGATATTTCATTGCAGCTGAGGTCAGTGCTACTCCAATATAGCAAGGGCTCATTGGCAATAGTATGGTGTCAACCAAATTTGCATCAACCATGTGTTGCACTGCCTGTAGTCCTGCTGCCTCATCAGCCATGTCCTTTTCTTCAATTTCTTCAACTCCTACCTGATCTAACATATCCCAAATGGGATTTGGCATGTTTTCCTTTAACTTGCAGATTTTCTCAGCCCCTTTCCCATATGAGAATGTGTTAGCAACCCCTGGTCTCTGTGGAAATTCATGCTGTGCCTTAGATAAATGTGTCTTTAGCATCTGTGCCACATGTACCCTTCTTATTAGAAGATCGGTCAACTTTTGGACCTGCTCATGCCCACCTTCAATTATTGAAGCCAGCCCAGGTTTATAGTGTGGGTCCAGCATGGTGGCAATCCCCAAAACTTCAGACTGTAGAATACCAGAAATATGTGTATTGCAGTCTAAGACATGGAGCATGTTATCCATTAAGACACAACTTACACTATCACCACCTACCTCCAGCTCTTGCTGCATATTCACCTGTGTCTGCCTCATCACACACAGTAGTGTAATAGATTGACTGATACATGTAGTGTCTCCACTCACTGCCTGTGTTGCATGTTCAGATGGCCTGAGAATCATGATCAGGCTGTCCATTTGGTGCCACTGCTCTGTTGTCAGAGACATGGATACTCCAGCACTGTCATGGCTTGTATGTAGCAGCAGGTAATTCAGATATGGCTTTATGCTGCTCGTACAACCACTTGATCATGTCCAATGTTGGATTCCATCTGGTGACAACATCCAGCTTCATACAGTGCTGAGGCAGTTTGTTTTGGATCTGCAGATGAAGAAGTGGGTAATGGGCTTTTCTGAAATGGGCAAAGTGGACACAGATGCAATGTGCCACAGTCAACATGGCCTTGATATCAGGATGGGTTAGAAACTCCTGCATAATGAGATTAAGATAGTGTGTCAGACATTGCACCCTGAGAAATCCCCATCTCAGATGCATTTCACAACATTTGAGCCATTATCACTTGCAATGAAACCTGTTTTCATTGGGGGTGAAGTCACTCATCAATCTCAGGAAGGAGTACTTTCAGAATTTTCTGACCCATGTGTGATCCACTTATTCAGTGAAGCCTACCAGGATGAAGTGCAGTGTCACAGTTTCCTGCACGATAGAATGGATTAACTTCCATTGAAATTGCATTTTTTTCCTGCAGTAACTCTGCTGCAGAATGCTGCAGAATTGGGTTTCATTCTGGCAAGGTTCACTGTACTCTTAATTGTCAGTATAGCATGCTGTTGAATATCCAGAGTGTTGCTACTACCACAGTTGGGCTTACTGCATGATTTCCTATGGCCAAAAGTCAAATATTTCCCTGGGTACTCCAGCCCAATGTGCTGTAAATCACAAGTAGGAGTTACCAGTTGTTTTGTCACTGGTCCACATATCCATACTCAGATGTATGTATAGTGATGCTGAATGTTTCAGGGCATGGTTTACCACCTGTGACACTATCCTGTAGAGTTTAGGAATGGCACATTTAGAAAAGTATATTCTTGGTGGAATCTGTCATTTGGGGGGCAAGGGCCATCAACTTCTGAAATGCAACATTCTCAACAAAAGAATGGCAATAGATTAATCGCCAGCATTTCAGCAGTTGCTGCTTTGTGGAATGCAGAATTCCACTAGCAGAAATAGTGTGGGATGTACATTCCACAGGTAGAATTTCCACTGGAATTTTCCTTTTTCACCTGCGGAATTCTGCCTACTGTGATCCAAGGAATAATATTTTGCGGAACAGTATTTTTTCTGTGGAAAATTATTCTGCAACAATTTCTGTGAACTATATTGAGATCCACAGAATAATATTCTGTGATATTTCTGTGGAAAATCATTCTGCAAGTATTGTATGCTGTGGAATTCTGCCATTCCATTTCCAGCAGAATTTGGCAGAATTCCAGGGAATTTTGAATATTCCATGGAATTCCATTCCGCCGGAATTTGAAAATTCCGCACAGCGCTAATGCAGTAACTTGATTGGCAGTAAATTTGGAGTTATGCTCAAACATGCAATGTAGCATTGGCTGTCCCTTTCTTGGGGTTGGGCTACCAAACAGCTGGGCTCATTGTTGGACATTGTTGGTGGGGTGATATTTGACTTTTGGGGATTTATATGTCCTGCTGCTTGAATGACACCAGTCATTTTGCAGGTTTTCTTCATTCACGTTACTGTGCTTTTCTGACTCTGGGTGGTACTACTCAACCCACCACTGCTGCTATGCCCACTACTAGGCAGGCCCATGGAATTTTCCTCCTCCTCCTCCTCCTCCTCTCTGTAGTCCTCCTCACTAACCTCTCTGTCCACCTGGTCTATTATCCTGTCACTTCTGTTTTCCTTGCATAATCAAGATGATGAGTGAAAGGGACCCCTGCACTGGCTTCTTTCTAGAGTCGCTGGCAGAGTAACAGGTGCCTGTTATTGAGGTGTGTTTACCACCAGTGCTTAGGTGGCTGCCCCCCCAACTCTTGCTTTACATAGCTGAGACATAGTGACTGTCTCATCAGCTGGGTCAAGTATATTAAAAACCCAAACTATGGATTTCATAACCCTTGATTTACTGTGGCAGTGAGACTGGGACAGCTGTTGGTAAGGGCTGGAAATTTATGTTTTATTTTTAATACTGGGAGGGTGGGGTGGTAGTTAGATCACTGCAAATAATATCCCTTGCATAATCTGCAGCACCAACCTTATGCTTTTTCTCTTCAGGATCCTATTGAAATACAACAAATCATCATCAGTATAGCTGCTGATATCCTCCTCCTCCACAGGTATGTCCTCCTCATCATCACCATCTCTAGGCTCTCTGACCCTTACCATCAGGAGTCTGAGTGTGATGCATATTTTCCAGAGCTCTCGCCTCAACCACTGACTCAAGCTCCACACTATCAGGCTCAGCACCACCACCACCAGCATCCACTGCGACACCAACAACCTCCTCCTTGACCACTATTCCTTGTTTACTGCTGCTTCTCTTGTCACCTCCCACATCCCCCACCAGCATGGATATCACAGATATGGCAGAGACAAATTTGGCTACACTAATGCCACTGCCGCCAACTACTCCATCACTACTACCAGCCCTGGAGCCCAGAGGACACACTGCCATAGAAATATTTTTTTTTTTTTTTTTTTACCTGCAGCACTATTTTACCTCACAGATTTTAAACACTTCTTTGCTGCCTCCCTGGCACACCCCCATATATTAGAGTGTCTCTTCCCAGTCATTCTTATATGCTAATTGTAACTTGATTTGGGATGAAAAAATTACAAAATGTAAAGAAAAAAGCCTGCAGTACAACTACGTATCAGAAGTAGACAACACTTCCCACTAGGGAATCAGAGATCAGCAGTGTTATCTGAAAAAATAAAATATCACAGGGATTAACATGACACATACAACAGGGATAAAACGGTTAAACAAGTTATTAACTATCAGCAGCAGATAACACCTCCCCAAAGAGAATCAGGGATCAGTGGTGTGATCTGAAAAACTATTACTAAAAACAACCAAAAAACTTCTAGTTGTTCTTTTTTCTTCTTTTTTAACAGAACAGGTACTAAACCGATAAAGTAATGGGGTGATTTAATAGTAATGTAACTCCCTTGATCCTAGGGGTTATTAGAATCCCACTTAGAATCAGTGGCAGACAGGGAGAGGCAGCTTGTGAAATGCCAGTTAAATGCATTTCACACTGTCATTCTCTGGTTTCAGTCTCAGCTGGGCTGGAGGATGATGTAATCATAGAATTGTCACAGCAGCATAAGCCACATTGGAATGCTAGCTGAGGGAGACAGTGATAAAATGTTGAGTTAGAGTTCAGTAGTCTGTAGAGTGGAGTTCCAGGAGGAGGCTGCAGCATAGGCAGCTCCTCAGTTTCTAGCTCTGACAGAGAGCTACCTCTGTGGTTGGGTAGTTTGTTCTCACCCTAGAAGAAGAACATAGAAGACATAGAGTGAAGTGGTGGAAACCATTTCCAAGTGGGTTTTCCAGTGCCTCATCCCCAGAGGGATGGGGGGGATTCCAGGATTCAGGGGCAATCCTCTGGTCCAGCCTAGATTGTGTTGAAGCTGCCTGAGATTCATCTACTCTGTGAGTACCCAAGACTCTTGTGTGGAAAAAGCCCTGGGGCACCTGCATTCCTGTGGTGAGTTTTCTCTGACAAAGGGACTCTGTCACCTACACTGTTTTCTGTCTAAAAGTGTCTGCCTACTATGGGGTCCAGAGAGAGAGACTTGCCAAGTAGAGAACTTTTAGTTCATGTCTGATTTAAAAATGCCTGCTAAAGTTAGGGTCTAGTGAAGAGACATTAACAATTACAGAAATTTTAGCTTCATGACACCTCAGAGGTGTGTAAAGTAGTATATTAAATGTGAAAGACATTTCAGGATAGCATCTACAAGTTTTCTATGAGGGTGTTATTAACCAGATGAATGGCAAAGTATAAATTTGGAAGAGATAGGTGGGAGACCCCCCCCAATCTGGAGCAACCGGTTTACCTCTCTGGGTTCAGTTTGGGCACCTTCGTTTTCTCTCAGTGCATTTGGCCAGTGCCTGAAGAAAATAGTTTACCCAGATGTGGGTTGGATTTTTCTGTGAGCCTGAATGTGCTCTATGGTGGTCGAGAGTGCTACCAGTAATTTCTCATGAAATATGGAAAAGTCTCCTAGTACTGGCCGTGGGTGCCTAGTCAATAGAAGTGTACCAGTTCTGGCTATGTGTGCCAATCTCCATTCAGAACCAGAGATTGTTTGCTGTTCCATTTTGGAATCTGAGGGTTCACTGTGTGTGTTCTCTGTACCTCAGTAATCTGCATTACCACTGGGAGTAGCCTTGTGGGGATCCATCTTCACTTTGTGATTATTCTCTGTGTATGTGAATAAAAGCCACACTCTAGAATTCCAACCTGGGTTGGACAGTACTGTTACTGATTCCACTGTGTCTGGATTTACTTGGGTGCCCCTGACCAGCAGTACAAACCTAGCATAATTGTGAGCAAACATTTTTCTTCCTGGGACCCAGGTTGATAACCATTGTAAATGGGCCCCCCAATAGTGATCCAGGTAGTTGCCACACTTGGTTGCCTGTCTGAGGATGGCAGGCTCTGAAGTAGATTTATTGGTAACCTGAACTGTAGTGACAACCATCATCCCTCTCGTTGCCACCATGTGTGAAAGGAACAGCCCTGCTGGTTGAAGAAGGGGGGCCATTGGGAGTGGGTTACAAAAATGGCAGGACCGCTGAGGATGTGTTTGGAATCTGAGAGAAAACAAGAGATTTTTACTCTGGTTGTGGCTAACGTTTTGTCTGTCTGGCAGCTGGTAGCCTAAAATTAGAAGCTTTGTGCAAAAGGAATTTGCCAGAGAACTGTCATCCATATGTGCCACTATGTGCCTGCTGTTCATGTGCTGATGTGAATGTGCCAATGTTTACCAAGGAGCTGTAAAGCCAGATTGTGTGCCCCTTGTCCTGCTTCAAAAAGAATGTTTGCCAGCTTTAATTTTCAAGTTGTGACAAGATAAAGTATTGTGAACTGTAGGAAACAAAGAGACATTTGTGCCCTGAAAGTTTCAAATGCTTACTGTGTGAGCTGGGGGAGTTACTAGAGAAATAGCCATGAGAAATGGTTCAAAATGGTGCTCCCACCATGGAGTTACAGTTGAAAAGAAAAAAAAGTTGTTCTGCAGTTTAAATTTTGCCTGCTCAGTGATCGCCATGGAAGAGAAGAGCACGAGAATAGAGAGAGAGGCTAATTTGCATGGTGTTGAGTTATTGGTGAGACCGCAATCAGTCCTGTGCCCAAGCCAGCTTCAGAGTGCTGCCCAGTGTTCAAGAGGGAGAGAGTGAGTATTGTGTGAGCTGGCTAGCCAGGAGAATCATCGTTGTGACTGCCAATGTTCTAAAAGTTAAAACAACAGACTTGTTCATGCTAAATCAGGCTCAACCCATGTTCTGATCGACTGGGGAAAAAGTGTGGTGTTCATAGGGACAATCGGCAGGGTCGCCTGCCCATTTCAGTCCAGAAGCCTTCCAAGATCAGTTGTAGGCTGAGATCTTCCATTGAAAAGCCAGCTACTGATTCAGTGAGTACCATTCAGCAAAACTGAGCTCAAACTGTGCATGATTTTTCAAGAGCTAGCTGGATCTGTGTGTAAACAGTGTGATTATTTTTGCAAAGAAGGACTGTGTAAAGTAATCAAACCCAAACAAGAATTCCGAGCACTACTCTGTGAGCATTTATTATGGATTTAGCAACAGTGTCATTTTCTGAGCAAACAGACAGACTGTGAGTTGCATGAGAGGCTGCAACAAACAGGCAATCTTGTTCAAGAAATGCTATGGCTTTAGTGACTTTAAGCAAGTAAAGTGATTGAAAGCTAATGGTAAAGTCCTAGAAAATCATATAGATGTGCTGAGGATGCAAAACAGTGCAGTCTATGCAGTCTGAATAAAATTTATCAGTATGCAGTAAATCGGATGTGCAGTGGCTTGAGTCAGATGCAAATTGTTGATGCACCAGCAGTGCTGCCGCTGCCATTACAGGGTGGCGCAGTAATGTAAACACAGCAGCAGGGACCCATTTTGTGATACTCTTCCAAGTAGAATGAACTCAGTAATAGCAGTGAACTTTTATGTGTTTTTCTACAGTCATGGCTTTGAGATCATCAAGAGACCCAGATCATGTCTGGGCTATGATAGTTGAAGAGGTTACCAAGCTGAAAGAAACAGAGAAATGTTTCTATGGTGGAAGTTTGCCTCCTCATGTTGTGATTCCCAGATACCCTGTGAGAGTATGCATAATGTGTCTCAAAGCTGGAAGGGATATTTTCATGATTCTTCACTGCTCAGGGTGCTTAGAGAAGTAAGGTCTAACTAGTGCAATTAAGATTTGTTTGGCTCCCACGTGGACAAAACATCAAGATCCTGCAAGTAGCAGCGCACAGCACCAGGTTGAACCTGTTGGGGGAGGCCCAGCACAATGTGACACACAGGAAGAGGGTGTAGATGTACAGGCAGAGCAGAGTCCTCATGATGTCTCCATGCCTGTGTCGCAGATGGACAGTGCAGAGGGAGAATCATTGGATCCATGGAGAGAAGGTACTAGTCCTAGCCTCATTGGAGAAGATGAGGTTCGAGGAACCCTAGATTTGGTGATGTCTACCTCCATGCCCAGTGAAAAGTGGACTGTCATGGGAGTGAGGACAACTGCATACTCCTGGGCCCAGGTCCTAAGTGAGGAAGAGGAGGAGGAGAGGGGAGCTATGTATCTTTATGTTGAAGGTTCTAGTCCATAGTCTCGGCTCTTGCCTTGGAGGAACCAGAAGAAAAAGCTGGTGACTTCACAGCCCTGCCCCCAGAAGGAGGTGTCAGAGACCAGTTTTACATAGCTTTGAGTATGGACACTGGCTGAACGAGGACTGGCCACCCTCAAGCCAGGACGGGGGTTATAGACTGATGAAGAGTAGTAAGGAGGAAAAACTGGTTCCTAGGAAAGCAGATGATATCTATTCAATGTCCTTTGCTATCTTTCCTCGGAGATTCTGGGAGGAGATTGAGTAAAACAGGAGATCCTGTCTAGTGGAAGAGGCAACTAAAGACCTGCATCGAGGTGCAACTTGATATGTCAGAGTCAAAGTATTACATGACAAATTCAAGTTTTGGAAGGTGGGAAAGACACTGTTCATAGACACTGTACGTTATGTGGATGATAAGGGACGTTAGACATTCCATAATGTGAATTATGAGTGCCCAGACAGGGTAATAATTCTTGCACCTGACCCATTGTGGTACTACCCTCAATGTAACCAGCATCCTGTGAATGTGATCATGCCTACCAAGTGTAAAGCAGAGCAGTAGTAGCCAGGGCTGCCATCTAGCTGTTGCCACACCCATGTTGTTCCATCAGTCTGGAATTCCAGGATCCAAAGGTGCATCCAGAATCATCAGGATTGCAGTGTGCCTTTCCAGTTCCATCACCTGGCCTTCCAGATGACATCGGTCCGAGATGATGCCATCCCAGCTGTTTCCTGATTCATCGCCTGAGATTTCGGATGACATTAGTCCAGCTGTTCCTTTCCTGTTCCAAGGTTCCATCACCTAAATGACATCAGACAGAGATGAAATTAACCCAGCAGTTTCCAAACATCCATCCTGTTGTTCCTGGAAGATATCCGCCCAGCTGTATCTGAAAAATGCTGCCAGGGAGAGTCTTCGGCTGGAGATCCAGGTGCTGTTCCATTTTTCATTCTTCAAGGGACTGGTAAGTCCAGACTTTTCTTACTTTATTGACATTGCAATACACATCCTACACCTGGTAGACTACAGATTGTTGAACTGTCCACAAAGACTCTCCCCTTTGAGATTTACAGTACGTCAAGAACTGTGCTTCACCAGGCTTCGGCCCAGGAGAGACTCTTTCATGAACCCTGCCTTCATGGACTGTTTGTCACTAGATGGGACATTTGGAGCCTTCAAGCCCCAAAAGGTATATTGTACATAATGTTGATATTAACTACTGTTTTCTACTTTTCTACTTTTTTCTAAAAAAAAATGTTTTTTGGGATTCTCCAGTGTTTTGATGGTAAGGGTTATGGTTGTGTACTGCGTTTTCAGATTTTGGATGTATTTTTGTCTTTTCTCTTTCCGGTGGATCCTGATGAAGAAAGAAGAGAAGACAAGAAGAGGATCGGAGGGACTCATCGGAGTTCCTCTGTAGTTTAAAGTGTCATTTTAAAGTACTGTGTAGTTGTTAACATGTGTTAACCCTTTTCCTTCCACAGGTGTAGTTGTGGGTGAGTGTGGGTCTGTAATGCTTGTGTATAGTGTTAGCTCCAGGGTGTTTGGTTTGCAGGTGTCCAGGGATGGGGGGAGGTTCCTCTGTTTTGGGTAGTTTTTTTTTGGATAGATAGGTTTTCTCTATAGGTCTAGGGGGATTGACAGGCTGTGGTCCTCACCAGACATAGGTGCTGCAGTGCTGGTCTATTAGGGCTGTGCTCTGCACAGTTCTTCCAGGGTCACTGGTTACCGTAGTAAGATCATAGTGTAGGGGCTGATGCATCAGCCAATGGCCTCTGGCCCTTAGTGTTGTCTGCCTGTGCCTGGCACATGGTAGGGGGGAAGGTAATGCTATCTCCCAGTAGTCAACGTATAGGATAGGATGGTCTGGTGCCGGGTAGGTAATGACTGGGGGCAGTCATTTTCCTGGCTGAGGGTGGGTGTAATCCCCTTGTTCTCAGGGGTTACTAGAATCCCACTTAGAATCACTGGCAGGCAGGGAGAGGCAACTTGTGAAATGCTAGTTAAATGGATTTCACACTGTCATTCTCTGGTTTCGGTCTCAGTTGAACTGGAAGATGATGTAATCACAGAATTGTCAGAGTAGCATAAGCCACATTGGAATGTTAGCTGGGGGAAAGGGTAATAGAATGTTGAGTTAGAGTTCAGTAGTCTATAGAGTGGAGTTCCAAGAGGAGGCTGCAGCCTAGGCAGCTCCTCAGTTTGTGGCTCTGACAGAGAGCTACCTCTGTGGTTTGGGTACTTTGTTCTCACCCTAGAAGAAGAACATAGAAGACAGAGAGTGAAGTGGTGGAAGCTGTTTCCAAGTGGGTTTTCTAGTGCCTCATTCTCAGATGGATGAGAGGGATTCCAGGATTCAGGGGCAATCCCCTGGTCCAGCTTGGACTGTGTTTAAGCTGTCTGAGATTCTTCTGCTCTGTGAGTACCCGAGACTTTTGTGTGGAAAAGCCCTGGGGCACCTGCCTTACTGTGGTGAGTTTTCTCTGTCAAAGAGACTCTGTCACCTAGAATGTTTTATGTTAAAAGTGTCTGCCTTCTATGGGGTCTAGAGAGAGACTTGCCAAATACAGAACTTTTAGTTTGTGTCTGATTTAAAAGTGCCTGCTAAGGTTGGGGTCTAGTGAAGAGACATTGCCAATTACAGTACTTTTAACTTCATGACACCTCAGAGGTGTGTAAAGTAGTATGTTTAATGTGAAAGACATTTCAAGATCACATCTACAAGTTTTCTGTGAGAGTGTTATTAATCAGATGAATGGATGAGTATATATTTGGAAGCAAAAGGTTGGCGATACCATATGGAGCAACCAGTTTACCTCTCCGGGTTTAGTTTGGGCACCTTTTTTTTCTCTCAGTGCATTTGGCCAGTGACTGAAGAAAATAGTTTACCCAGATGTGGGTTGGATTTTTCTGTGAGCCTGTATGTGATTTTTGGTGGTCGAGGGTGCCACCAGTAATTCCTCATGAAGTATGGGAAAGTTTCCTAGTACTGGCCGTGGGTGCCTAGTCAATGGAAGTGTACCAGTTCTGGCCGTGTGTGCCAACCTCTATTCAGAACCAGAGAGCATTCGCTGTTCCATTTCAAGACCCAAGAGGTCACTTTGTGTGTACTCTGTACCTCAGTAATCTGCATTACCAGTGAGAGTAGCCCTATGGGGGTCCTCCTTTGCTTTGTGATTATTCTCTGTGTATGTGAATAAAAGCCACACTCTAGAATCCCAACCTGGTTTGGACAGTACTGTTATTGATTCCACTGTGTCTTGCTTTACTTGGGTGCCCCTGACCAGAAGTACAAACCCAGCATAACTGTGAGCAAATATTTTCTCCCAGGGACCCTGGTTGATCGCCATGGTAAATGGTCACCCCAGGTGTGAGCCAGGTAGTTGCCACACTTGGTTTGCCTGTCTGAGGATGGCAGGTTCTGAAGTAGATGTATTGGTAAACTGAACTGTAGTGACAACCCCCATCACTCTCATTGGTGCCTTGTGTGAGAGGAGCAGCCCTGCTAGCTGAACAAGGAGGGCCAGTAGGAATGGGTTACAAGAATGGAGGCTCTGATGAGGATGTGTTTGGAATCTGGGATAAAACAAGAGATGTTTGCTCAGGTTGTGGCTAGCATTTTGTCTGTCTGGGAGTTGGTAGCCCAAAATCGGAAGATTTGCTCATAAGGAATTTGTCAGAGAAGTGCCATCCATATGTGCCACTATGTGCCTGCTGTTCATGTGCTGCTATGAATGTGCCAATGTTTACCAAGGAGCTGTAAAGCCAGATTGTGTGCCCCTTGTCCTGCTTCAAAAAGAACGTTTGCCAGCTTTAATTTTCAAGTTGTGGCAAGATAAAGTATTGTGAACTGTGGGAAACAGAGACATTTGTGCCCTGAAAGTTTCAAATGCTTACTGTGTGAACTGGGGGAGTTACTAGAGAAATAACCATGTGAAATGGTTCAAAATGGTGCACCCACTGTGGAGTTACAGTTGAAAAGACAAAAGTTGTTTTGCAGTTTAAATTTTGCCTGCTCGACGATCACCATGGAAGAGAAGAGCACAAGAAGAGAGAGGCTCATTTGCATGCCGATGAGTGATTGGTGAGACTGCAATCAGTCCCACCCCAAGCCAGCTTCAGAGTGCTGCCTAATGTCGAGTGGGAGAGAACGAGTGGTGTGTGAGCTGGCTAGCTAGCGGGATCGTCATGGTGACTGCAAATCTTCTAAAAGTTAAAACAACAGACTTTTCTGTGCTATATCAGGCTCAACCTATATTCCGTTAGACTGGGGAGAAAGCATGGTGTTCGTAGGGACAATCAGTGGGGTTGCAAGCCTGTTTCAACCCAGAGGCCTTCCAGGATTGGCTGTAGGCTGAGATTTTCCATTGAAAAGCCACCTACTGATTCAGTGAGTACCATTCAGCAAAACTGAGCTCAAACTGTGTATGATTTTTTTAAAAGCCAACTGAATCTGTGCGTAAACAGTGTGATTGTTTTTGCAAAGAAGGACTGTGTAAAGTAATCAAACCCAAGCAAGAATTCTGAGCACTAGACTGTGAGCATTTATTATGGATTCAGCAACAGTGTAATTGACTGAGCAAACAGAGAGACTGTGAGTTGCATGAGAGGCTGCAACACACAGGCAATCCTGTTCAAGAAATACTTTGGCTTTAGTGATTTTAAGCAAGTAAAAGTGATTGAAAGCTAATGGTAAAGTCCTTGAAAATCATATAGCTGTGCTGAGGAAGCAAAACAGTGCAGTCTGTGCAGTTTGAGTAAAATCTATCAGTATGCAGTAAATTGGATGTGCAGTGGCTTGAGTCAGATGCAGATTGCTGATGTGCCAGGAGTGCTGCTGTTGCCATTACAGGGTGGGGCAGTAATGTAAGCACAACAGCAGAGATCCATTTTGTGATACTGTTCCAAGTAGAGTTAACTCAGTAATAGCAGTGAACTTTTGTGTGTTTTTCTACAGTCATGGCTTTGGGATCATCAAGCGACCCAGATCATGCCCGGACTATGATAGTTGAAGATGTTACCAAGCTGAAAGAATTAGAGAAATGTTTCTACGGTGGAAGTTTGCCTCCTCATGTTGCGATACCTGGATAGCCTGTGAGAGTATGCATAATGTTCCTCAAAGCTGGAAGGGGCATTTTCATGATTCCTCAATGTTCAGGGTGCTTCAAGAAGCAAGGCCTAACTAGTGCACCTAAAATTCGTTTGGCTCCCACGTGGACAAAGCTTTAAGATCTTGCAAGTAGCAGCACGCAGCACTAGGTTGAACCTGTTGGGGGAGGCCCAGCAGAGTGTGGTACAAAGGAAGAGGGTGTAGATGTACTGGCAGAACAGAGTACTAATGATGTCTCCAAGCCTGTGTCACAGATGGACAGTGCAGAGGGAGAATCAGTGGCTCCATGGAGAGAGGGTCCTAGTCCTAGCCTCATTGGAGAAGATGAGATTCGAGGAACCCTAGATTGGGAGGTGTCTGCCTCTGTGCCCAGTGAAGAGTGGACTGTCTCTGGAGTGAGGACAACTGCTCACATCTGGGCCCAGGTCCTAAGTGAGGAAGAGGAGGAGGAGAGGGGAGCTATGTATCTTTATGTTGAAGGTTCTAGTCCATAGTCTCGGCTCTTGCCTTGGAGGAACCAGAAGAAAAAGCTGGTGACTTCACAGCCCTGCCCCTAGAAGGAGGTGTCAGAGACCAGTTTTACATAGCTTTGAGTATGGACACTGGCAGAACCAGGATTGGCTGCCCCCAAGCCAGGCCAGTGGTCGCAGACTGATGAAGAGTAGTAAGGAGGAAAGACTGGTTCGTAGGAAGGCATTTGACATCTAAATAATGTGCTCTCCTACCTTTCCTCTGAGATTCTGGGAGGAAACTGAGAAAAACAGGCGATCCTGGCCAGCGGAAGAGGCAATAAAAGACCTGCATCCAGGTGCAACTCAATATGTCACAGACAAAGTGATACAAGACAAACTCAAGTTTTTGAAGGTGGGTAGGACACTGTTCATAGACACTGTATTTTATGTGGATGATAAGGGAAACAAGACTTTCCATAATGTGAATTATAAGTGCCCAAACAGGGTAATAATTCTTGCACCTGACCCAATGTAGTACTACCCTCAATGTAATCAGCATCCTGTGAATGTGCCCATGCCTACCAAGTGTAAAGCAGAGCAGTGGTAGCCAGTGCTGCCATCCAGCTGTTGCTGTACCCATGTTGTTCTGCCAGTCTGATATTCCAGGATCCAAAGGTGCATCCAGATTTGTCAGGAGAGCATTGTGCCTTTACAGTTCCATCGCTTTGCCTTTCTGATGACATTGGTCCAAGATGACATCACCCCAGCTGTTTCTTGATTCACTGCCTCGGATTTTGGATGACATCAGTCCAACTGTTCCTTTCCTGTTCTAAGGTTCCATCTCCTAGATGATATCAGCCAGAAATTACATTATCCCAGCAGTTTCCAGACATCCATCCTGTTGTTTTCAGAAGAGTATCTGAAAAATGCTGCTAGGGAGAGTCTTCAGCTGTTGATCCAGGTGCTGTTCCATTTTTCATTCTTCAAGGGACTGGTAAGTCCAGACTTTTCTTTCTTTATTGACATTGCAATACACATCTTACACCTGCAGGCTACAGACTGTTGAACTGTCCACAAAGACTCTCCCCTTTGGGATTTACAGTATGTCAAGAACTTTGCTTCACCGGGCACCAGTCCAGGAGAAACTCTTTCATGGACTCTGCCTTCGGGCACTGTTTGTCACTAGATGGGGCATTTAGGGCCTTCCATCCCCAAAAGGTGTATTGTAATTAATGTTGATATTTTCTACTGTTTTCAAACTTTATACTTTTTTCTAAATAAATATTTTTAGGATTCTCCATTGTTTTGATGGTAAGGGTTATGGTCGTGAACTGTGTTTGCAGATTTGGGGTGTGTTTTAGTCTTTTCTCTTTCAGGTGAGTCTTGATGAAGAAAGAAGAGTAGACAAGAAGCGGATTGGAGGGACTCTTCGGAGTACCTCTGTGCTTTAAAGTATTGTTTTAAAGTACTGTGTAGTTGTTAACATCTGTTAACCCTTTTCCTTCCACTGGTGTAGTTGTGGGGGAGTGTGGGAGTGTAATGCTTGTGTATGGTGTTAGCTCTGGGGTGTTTGGTTTGCAGGTGTCCAGGGATGGGGGGAGGTTCCCCTGTTTTGGGTAGGTTTGTTTTGGTTAGAAAGGTTTTCCCTAGAGGTCTAGGGGGATAGACAGGCTGTGGTTCTGACCGACCCTAGGGGCCACAGTGATGGTCTATTAGGGCTATGCTCTGGACAGTTCTTCCAGGGTCACTGGTTACCATAATAAGATCATAGTGTAGGGGCTGATGCATCAGCCAGTGGCCTCTGGGCCCTTAGCATTGTCTGCCTGTGCCTGGCACTTGGTAGGGGAGAAGGTAACACTACCTCCCCGTAGTCAGTACATAGGGTAGGATGGCTTGGTGCCTGATAGGTAATGACTGGAAACAGTCATTTTCCTGGCTGAGGGTGAATGTAACTCCCTTGTTCCCAGGAGTTACTAGAATACCACTTAGAATCAGTGGCAGGCAGGGAGAGGCAGCTTGTGAAATGTTAGTTAAATGGATTTCACACTGTCATTCTCTGGTTTCAGTCTCAGCTGAGCTGGAGGATGATGTAATCATAGAATTGTCACCGCAGCATAATCCACATTGGAATGCTAGCTGAGGCAGAGAGTGATAGAATGTTGAGTTAGAGTTCAGTAGTCTATAGAGTGGAGTTCCAGGAGGAGGCTGCAGCCTATGCAGCTCCTCAGTTTCTAGCTCTGACAGAGAGTTGCCTCTGGTTTGGGTAGTTTGTTCTCACCCTAGAAAAAGAACACAGAAGACAGAAAGTGAAGTGGTGGAAGCCGTTTCCAAGTGGGTTTTCCAGTGCCTCATCCCCAGAGGGATGGGGGGGATTCCAGGATTCAGGGGGGATCCCTTGGTCCAGCCTGGACTGTGTTGAAGCTGCCTGAGATTCTTCTGCTCTGTGAGTAGTCAATACTTTTGTGTAGAAAAGCCCTGGGGCACCTGCATTTCTGTGGTGTGTTTTCTCTGACAAAGGGCCTCTGTCACCTAGACTGTTTTCTGCTTAAAGGTGTCTGCCTACTATGGGGTCCAGAGAGAGACTTGCCAAGTACAGAACTTTTAGTTTATGTCTGATTTAAAAGTGCCTGCTAAAGTTGGGGTCTAGTGAAGAGACATTGCCAATTACAGAACTTTTAACTTCATGACACCTCAGAGATGTGGAAAGTAGTATGTTAAATGTAAAAGACATTTCAAGATAGCATCTACAAGTTTTCTGTGAGGGTGTTATTAACCAGATGAATGGCAGAGTATAAATTTGGAAGCAAAAGATAGGAGACCCCCCATCTGGAGCAACTGGTTTACTTCTCTGGGTTCAGTTTGGGCACCTTTGTTTTCTCTCAGTGCATTTGGCCAGTGCCTGAAGAAAATAGTTTACCCAGACATGGGTTGGATTTTTCTGTGAGCCTGTATGTGCTCTTTGGTGTTCGAGAGTGCCACCAGTAATTCCTCATGAAATATGGGAAAGTCTCCTAGTACTGGACATGGGTACCTAGTCAAGGGAAGTGCACCAGTTCTGGCCATGTCTGCCAATCTCCGTTCACAGCCATAGACTGTTTGCTGTTCCATTTCAGAACCTGAGGTTTCACTTTATGTGTTCTCTGTACCTAAGTGATCTGCATTACCAGTGGGAGTAGCCCTATGGGGGTCCATCTTCGCTTTGTGATTATTCTCTGTGCATGTGAATAAAAGCCACACTCTGGAATCCCAATCTGGTTTGGATAGTACTGTTATTGCTTCCACTGTGTCTGGATTTACTTGGGTGCCCCTGACCAGAAGTACAGACCTAGCATAATTGTGAGCAGACATTTTCTCTCAGGGACCCAGGTTGATATCCATGGTAAATGGCACCCCCAGATGTTTCCCAGGTAGTTGCCACATTTGGTTTGCCTGTCTGAGGATGGCAGGCTCCGAAGTAGATGTATTGCTAAACTGAACTGTAGTGACAACCCCCATCCCTCTTGTTGGTGCCATGTGTGAGAGGAGCAGCCCTGCTAGTTGAATGGAGGGGGCAGTGGGGGGGGGGTTACATTAATTATAACAAAAAGTGACAGAACATCATCACTTGAAGAAAATTATGACAAAAATATTACAAAAAATGCTACAGAAAGACACTTATAACATACTTTACTTAGACACACTAAAGTAAACCACAGAAATAACAAACTAGCAAGAGCCAATAAGGCTGCAAAATAATGGTATTGTGGACAGTGAGAAATGTGTGTAAACTAGCAATTTGTGCACTGACATCCCTCCCTCCCCTCTTTCCCCTCCACAAACCACAACAGGGCAAACTTTCCTTAGGCAGTCCCCCCCCCCATCTCTTACCCACCCTCCTTCCTTGTCCTCCCTACTCCTAAAATGGTTGCTTATATCGTATTACTGTGTATTTCTGTGTACGTCTCTGTCAATTTTGCATAATGTCAACAACAATCCCTGTAAATTGTAATGTATTTAATCCATGTTTGTATTATTGAGATGTCTCTACCATGTATTGTTTCACCCAGGTCACACCTGAAAAAAGGGACCTCTGCAGCCTAGCAGGCCTACCTGGTCACCAAAATAAATAAATAAACAGGCAAAACCACTAAGCTAACTAACTTCACTTTCTAATTGTTGAGATACACACACACACACACTAATACATATACACATACATGTACAGTATATATGTTCCAGTATAACATAGCAGTGCACAGTCTACACACATTTTTACAGATAAAAAAAGGCATAGCTGGACTGTTTTCTTCTTGTCAGGTTCCAAGGGACTCTGGAGGGTGGGGGGTTGCCACTAGACACCTCATTTAAAACAGTAATGGCATGGATCAAGCTGAAACTGATCTAGATAGCTGTGGAATGTAGCATTTTTTTGCACTAACCACTGAGCCACTTAACTGCACTTTCTAATTGTAACACACACACACACACACTCACACACTGACTAATACATACAGTATACACATATGTGCACATATATTCCAGTACAACATAGCAGTGCACTATACACACACACACACACACACAACATTGCCACACACACACTAACACAGATACACTGCCATATATGCATTTATTTACTTATACATCTAACCCTAACTTTTACTGTATTTAGGATAAGCACTGTATTTTGCATTAACTCATTGTACTAATCTATGGCATGACTGGATAACTAAGGTAGTGGACCAGGGAGGTGAGGTGAATGTGACTTATCTGGACTTCAGAAAGGCCTTCAACACTGTCCCCCATTGAAGGCTGATTAACAAATTGCGCAGCCTATGGGTGGATCCTAAATTAGTTCTGTGGGTGGAAAACTGGCAGAATGTCAGGAGTCAGAGGGTTTTGGTAAATAGGGAGTGCTCTGGAGAGGGAGAGGTGACAAGCAGGGTACTGCAGGCATCGGTGTTGTGTCCGATCCTCTTTAATGTCTTTATTGGGGACATTTCCATTCCAGAGTGACTGGAGGGAACGGTATGTCTTTTTGAAGATGATACAAAGGTATGCAATAGGGTGGACACTCAAGGGGGTGTTGAATGAATGAGAGAAGACCTTAGAAAACTGGATAAATGGTCTGAAGAAAGGCAGCTGGGATTCAGTGCAAAGAAGTACAGGATTATGCACATATGGCAGAAGAACCCGGGGCAAAGTATGAACTAGGTGCAGAGGTTCTGACAGTCGCAAAACAGGAAATGGAACTGGGAGTTATTATCCCAGAGGACCTAAGAGAAACTAGACAGTGCGATAAGGCAGCTGGAAATGCTAGCCAGATGCATGGGTGCCTAGAGAGAGGTATCATGAGTAGAAAGAGGGAGGTTATCTTGCCCATGTATAAGAAACTCGTGAGACCGCACCTGAAATACTGCATCAAGTTCTCAATGCCTCATCTGAGAAAGCATGTAGACAGGTTGGAGGCAGTGCAGTGAAGGGCAAGTAAAATGGTGCAGAGCCTGCAGGATAAGGCCTATGAGGAAATATTAAAAGAGTTAAATACGTATTCCCTGGAGGAAGGGGGGGGGCATGACTGAGACATACAAATACATTACCAGTATAAACAGAGTACAGGAAGGAAGCATCTTCCAAAGTAAGAGATGCTCTAAGTCAAGGGGGCACAAAATGAAGTTGGGAAGGGGGAGGCTTAAGGAAAACATGAGGAAATATTTTTTCAAAGAGAGGATGGTGGACACCTGGAATAGCCTACCAAAAGTGGGTGGTAGGGGCTAAAACCATCACAGAATTTAAGAAGAAGTTGGATAGACAAAACGTTATCCTGGAGGCAAGGTGGGGTCTCCAGAGTTCAGTTTGGGCATGGGGCCTCACACTAGGTAGCAATTAATAGGGTGGACTGGGTGGTGATGTGACTTCCACCTCCCCCAGCCTGACCTCCCACTGAGCACCCACCACCCTGCACCCCAGATATCCCCACACACCCTCACTCACCTGAACAGGTCCTAGAGTGAAGATCTGCTCTCCCATTGAAGACACATCTTGCTGCTGGAACTGTTAACTGCTACAGTATATGAGAAATAAGGTAAGTGCAGTTCAATGTATTTTAGTGGGTTTTCAACTGCACTTCCCTTAAACATAGAAACATAGAATTTGATGGCAGATAAGGACTGCTTGGCCCACCTAGTCTGCCCATTTCCCAAACTAACGGATAAGCTGCATATCCTAATTAACCAACAGCCTAATTCCTCCTACCCCCCCAATAGAATTGTCTTGTCTGTCCCATGCATTGTTGAATTCCTCCACTGTTTTTGACTCTGTGATCTCCTCAGGAAGGCTGTTCCATGTATCTACAACCCTCTCTGTGAAGAAATACTTACTCACATTACCTCTGAGCAGTCCCCCCTCTAACTTCAAATTGTGCCTCCTTGTTCTTGCACATCTCTTTTTCCTAAAGAAGCTACCATCTTGGACTTTTTGATTCCCTTGAGGTATTTGAAAGTTTCTATCATGTCCCCCCTTCTCCCTCCTTTCCTTGAGGCTATACATCTTAAGCTCCTTTAGACTTTCTTCATATGTCTCTTGGTGCAGATCCTGCACCATTTTGATTGCCTCCTCTGGACAGCCTCAACCCTGTCTATCTCTTTGTGGAGATGGCGTCTCCAGAACTGTACACAGTACTCCAGATGTGGTCTTACCAACTGTCTGAACAGAGGGACAACAACTTTCTGTTTTCTACTGGAGATGCCTCTCCCTATGCATCCCAGTATCCCCCCAGCCCTCCTTACTGCTTTCTCACATTGCTTGCCCACCTTTAAGTCACCTGATGTGACTACCCCCAGGTACCTTTCCATTTTTGTTGTTGTCAGTATCTCGCCCCCTATTGTACACTGTTCCCCTGGTTTTTGTTTCCCAGGTGCATTACTTTGCTCTTCTTTGCGTCAAATCTAAGCTGCCATACATTTGACCATTACTCCAACCTTGCCAAGTCCCTTTTCATCCTTTCCACCCCACCTTGTGTATCAACCCTGTTGCAGATCTTTGTGTCATCTACAAAGAGACATACTTTTCCTTCCAGTCCCTCTGCAATGTCGCTTATAAAGACATTACAAAGGACTGGCCCCAGTACTGAACTCTGCGGTACCCTACTAGTAACCCCCCTTTATTCCCTGTGGTCTCCATTTACTATTACCCTGTGTCCCATTGTCCAGCCAATGTTTTACCCAGGCTACCAGCCTGGGACTCACTCCCAGGCTGGCTAATTTGTTTATTAATCTTTTGTGCGGGACCTTGCTTCTCATATAGCAGTCACCAGATCCAGTAGCAAAACATATCTTCCAAGGGACAGTTGATCTTCACACTGGTATCTGTTCTTGTGAGTGAGGGCGTGTGGAGGAGTTTGGGTTGTGTGGGGTGGCAAGTGCTCAGTGGGAGGTCGGACTAGTAATGCAGGATTGCATCAGCAATGCACCTTTTTTACAGATTAAAAAAGATATTGAGAGACTGTTTTCTTCTTTTCAGGCTCTGACGGACATTGAAGTGTGGGGTGTTGTCACTAAACAACTCATTTAAATCAACAATAACATGCATAAGGCTGAAACTTATCTAAATAGCAGGGGGATGTAGACTAGTGATTTTTGCACTAACCACTGAGCCACATAACTGCACTTTCTAATTGTTGTGATACACACACACTGACTAATACATATATTGCACACATATATGCATATATATTCCAGTATAACATAGCAGGGCACTGTCTGCACACATTTTTACAGATTAAAAAACAGACATCTAGGAACTGTTTTCTTCTTTTCAGGCTCCAAGGGACATTGGAGGGTGGGGGGGTACCACTAGATACCTCAGCAATGGCATGCATGAGGCTGAAAATGATCTAGATAGTGGGGAACTGCAGACTAGCACTTTTTGAACTAACCACTGAGCCACCTAACTGCACTTTCTAATTGTTGTGATATACCCACACTGGCTAATACATATAGACATAGGCCCAGATATTCAAAAGGGTTGCGCATGGTGCAACAGTGTTGCGTCATGCACAACCCACTGATGCACCCCGGCATGATATTCAAAAGGGAAAAGTGCGCCGCACAAATCCCGATGCGCCGGAGTGCATCAGTAATGTATGCAGGCATAGGTGGGGGGGGGCGTGCCCATGCATAACCTGCACAGCCCGATATTCAACCTGGGATGTGCAGAGTCATGCATGCACAACCCCTACCTGTGCCTGCACAAAGTTATGCCCCCCAAAAAAGGAACAAGTGATGGCCACCCACAGGTGAGCTGCCACATTTCAGGGTGCAACACAGCAGCTGCCACCTGTGGGTGGCCACCCGAGTTCCTGCCACACCTGGCGATGCCTCCCATGCCCTGATCGCAGGCATCACTATAGCCCTCCCCCCAAGTCCAATATCCCTGGTGGCCCAGTGGACCTTTATGTGCCCTGATAGCGGGCATCATTACTAGGACCCCCCCAAGTCCAATATCCCTGGTGGTCCAGTGGACTGCATTGAGCCCGATCACGGGCATCGTTACTAGGACCACCCCCAAGTCCAATATCCCTGGTGAGCTAGTTGTGCCACCATCCCACCCACCCACTGAGCACTGCCCCTCCCCATCAGCCGGCGGGCGGCAGCACCCACCTGCCTGCCGCCCGCTGCCGCCGACTGACAGCCGATTGACAGTCAGTGTTGACCATTGAGTCACAGCATGAGCCATGGGTATGCTAGCGTACTACCAGTCCAGACTGGACTGAGTAGTAGGTAGCTGCTGCCCATTGGCTCATGCTATGAACCACTGGGCATGCAGCCCTACCGAGCTGTCAGTCGGCGGGCGGCAGGGCAGCAGGCGGGTGGGTGCTGCCACCACCGCTGACAGGGGGAGCGGGCGTGGGCTCAGTGGGCGGGGTGGTGGGGTACACTAGATCACCAGGGATATTGGACTTGGGGGGAGTCCTAGTAATGATGCCCGCGATCGGGCTCAGTGTGGTCCACTGGACCACCATGGATATTGGACTAGGGGGGGGGTCCTAGTAATGATGCCTGTGATCGGGGCACTTAAAGGTCCACTGGACCACCAGGGATATTTGACTTTTTTATATTACAGGACTGCCAGCGATCAGGCTGCAGAGGGCATCAGTCCCCGACGGCTGCTGCCTGGCAGGGCACCAGGTGCAAGTTGTTAGGGATCGGCGCACCTGCATGCTAATGGCATGCAAATGGGGCTGTAATGAGATGCAAATTGCCCCATGCACCTTGCATATATTATGGCCCCGTTTGCATGTCCCCTTTTCGATATCACAGGTGCTGAGCATGGTGCAATGGCACTTGCGCCAGAACAACTCCATACTCCACTCTGGCCACTTGCGCTGGTGCAGTGCCACTGCACCATGCACAGTGGGGGTGACCAGGGTGCGATACTCAAAACTGCTGCGCCATAGCACAGCTCCATTGAATATCGCCCAGGCCACACCCCTGCGCAACAAAGTTGACATGCTCACAGGCTTGCGCCACAGCCTGGCGCAGTTTGAATATCCTGGCCATACTGTATATGCCTATATATTCCTGTATAACATACAGTGCAAGTCATATTGTTTAAGTCTTTAATCATTGCTTTATCTTTTTGTTTCTTTTAAATGTCGAATGTTTTTTACCTCTCTGTTAATTTGCACTATGTCCAATTTATTACCACTCTGTTAGTTTTGCACTGCTACTGTATGTAATTCATACCCAGGTTGCCCTGAAAAAGGGACTGTATTGTCTCAGTGGACTCACCTGGTCGTTAAAATTCAAATAAATAAATAAATAATATTAGACTGTCCCTCCAACTCACTAATTTAGCATATTTCAGTGAGTTGCTTAATGTGTGCACTGCTGACTAAATGAATTAATAAAAATTTCCTAATGGTTTATTTCTAGCTGCTATTCAGTTTCAGCTGACTATACTTTGCAGCTCTCTGTAAACTTTTATCAATGCAGTGCATGAGCACTGCACACATTAAATGGACACTGTCAGCTTTCAGCAGCTATACTGAACTTTTTTGATCAGTGTGCCTGTAATAACATCTATGGCAAAATAAACTATTCATGTGCCCCAGTATAAATATTAGTAAGATCTGTTACCTAATTTTAAAAATATATACTTCAGCTTAGCTTACATTACCTTAGTGCTTGGCCAATCTTCCACTGCCTGATGCCTCTTCTTAATGTGAACTCGAATTGCGCATGTGTGAATTTCCTGAACAAGTGTAAGTGATAGTTGAGTTTAAAAGTACATGCTCTTCTGTGCATGGGGATCTTTGTAAGAATAATGAAGAGTGTTGCAAGTGTTACTTTCACCACTTTGAAAAACAGGACTGTGATCTGGAGCATACATGTCATGTCCATGGCAACGTCACTCACATGCTTGGGATCGGGTTTTTTTTTTTTAAGTGGTAAAAATAAGACTTGTGATGCTGTTTTTCATTCTTAGAAAGATCCCCATGCTCAGAAGAGCATGTACTTTTAGCTTCAACTATTACTTACACTTGTTCAGGAAATTTGCACACGAGTAATGCATGTTCACATTGAGAAGAGGCATCTGGTGGCAGAAAATCAGCTAAGCAATAAGGTAATGTGCTTGGTGTGAGCTAAAGTATATATTTTCTTTAATTTAGGTAACAAATCCTACTGTTACTCATACTAGGGCACTTGAATAGTTTATTTTGCAATAGATGGTACTACATGCACACTGGTCACACAAGTTCAGTATAACTGCTGAAAGCTCCCTTTAAGCAACCCATAAAACCAGGGAAATAAATGTATTGAATTTGCTTCAAAAGCACTCCATCTGTGTTATACAGGAATATTGCTTGGCCAATTCAGCATTCACCATGTGGTAGCATAAACAATCTAATGCTGTGCCCATGATAGCACAATGATTACAGGATCCCAAATGTAAACATAAAAGAGACAATGGAAAAGAAGTTAACGTGCTGCTAAAGTACACACAGAAGCAAAACCAACAACTACAAAGAGTTTATATATATATATATATATATTTATAAAATGGGTAGGGAATTTGTTGTTGCTCTATTGGATCTTGAGCATCACATGACCGTGCGTATATCAGAGCACGACCGCACACCTGCACTTTTACCCCCCTCCAAAAATATTTTGACATTTTATAAGATAGATATACATTAGGTAGTGGTCGATATACGTGCATGCCTTGTGGTTGATGCACACCAAGGCATGCGATATCAGAGCGCCACTGCACACCTCAGAGTGGTATATCTACATATTATATATATATACAGTGGCGTGAAAAAGTATTTGCCCCTTCCTGATTTTCTTATTATTGCATATTTGTCACACTGGATGTTTTCAGGTCTTAGACAAAATATAATATTAGATAAAGGAACCTGAGTGAACAAATAACACTTTTTTTTTTTACTTATTTCATTTATTTAATGAAAAAAGTTAACCAACACCAACTGGCACTGTGTGAAAAAGTAATTGCCCCCTAGTTAAATCAACCCAATTAAAAGGATAATTAGAGTCAGCTGATTGAACACAGCCAGGCTTGATTACAGCCAGCCCTGCTCAATATAAACCTCACTTATTTTGGCCCTTACCATCAGAGTCACGTTGCCAGCACAAAGATTCAACCAGCACATTATGCCATGATCAAAGGAAGTTCTTGAAAAGATCAGAAAAAAATTTGTTGCCCACTTTCAGTCTGGAAAGGGTTACAAAGCTATTTCTAAGGCTCTGGGACTCCATCGAACCACAGTGAGAGCCATAATCTCCAAATGGAGAACACTTGGAACAGTAGTGAATCTTCCCAGGGAGGTGGCCTGCCAAAATTACTCCAAGGGCACAGCGAAAATCATCCAGGAAGTCTCAAAGGATCCTAAAACAACATCCAAAGAACTGCAGGCTTCTCTTGCCTCAGCTAAGGTCAGTGTTCATGACTCCACAATCAGAAAGAGACTGGGCAAAATTGGCTTCATGTGAGAGTAAAGGCAGAAACCACTGCTAACCAAGAAGAACATAAATGTTCGTCTCTCATTTGCCAAGAAGCACCTGGATGATCCACAAGCCTTTGGGAAAATGTTCTATGGACAGATGAGTCCAAAGTGGAACTTTTGACGACATGGATCCCATAATGTCTGCTGAAGCAAACACAGCATTCCACAGTAAGAACCCATACCAACAGTCAAACATGGTGGTGGTAGTGTGATGGTGTGGGATGCTTTGCTGCCTAAGGACCTGGATGACTTTCCAAAATTAAAGGAACCATGAATTCTGCTCTGTACCAGAAAATTCTTAAGGGAGAATGTCCGTCATCCTTCCATCAGCTGAAGCTGAAGCGTAGTTGGGTCATGCAGCAAGACATTGATACAAAACACAAAAGCAAGTCCACATCAGAATGGCTAAAAAGAAGTAAAATTAAAGTTTTGGAGTGGCCTAGTCAAAGTCCAAACTTAAACCCAATAGAGATGCTGTGGCAGGACCTGAAACGAGCAGTTCATGCTTGAAAACCTACCAAATGTTACTGAATTAAAGCAGTTCTGCAAGGAAGAGTGAGTTAAAATTCCTCCACAGTGATGTGAAAGACTGATATTGAATTATAGGAAGTGTTTGGTTGCAGTCATTGCAGCTAAATGTGGCGTAACCAGTTATTAAGTGTAAGGGGGCAATTACTTTTTCACACAGTGCCAGTTGGGGTTGGTTAACTTTTTTCATTAAATAGGTGAAATAAAAAATTAAAAAACAAGTGTTATTTGTTCACTCAGGTTCCCTTTATCTAATATTACATTTTCTATAAAGACCTGAAAACATCCAGTGTGACAAATATGCAATAATAGAGAAAATCAGGAAGGGGGCAAATACTTTTTCACGCCACTGTATATATATGTATATATGAAACAACAGAAGTGATGTGCATCTGTTATGTCCTTATGAATCTTTAACTTTTCACATGTTTTTTTTACTAAAGTCTCACCCTAATTCCATAAGTTTCTGTTAAGTCAAACCCAAAGGGGGTTGGAGAAATATAATTGCCGCAATAGTGGTGGGAAACCTTGGAGAAGACTATCTGGCAGGTAGATGCCATTGCATGTCAGGGTATCAGGACTTTGGCATTCAGCAGATGTGGGGTAGTCTGGTAAGGGAGACTAAAAAAACTTTACAGGAACAAAAACCAACAACCACACAATATCATTGTGCATACCTGATGCACCCAGCCTACAACAGATAATAAAATGCCAGCCTGCCATACAGATCCCAGCACCATCACATGTGGTCACAAAGGTGATGGCACAGAAACGAACAGCCAAGCCAACATAACAAGGATTTGGAGTATATTGTACTCTGTATGCATATGTATACTCTTTCTAGAGCCTGTCATGATCCCTAGAGTGGGGCCCACCATACTTGTTATGGCTGTTTCCTATCAAGTTGTGGGGGCAATGTATCTGGGGACCAGGGGACAGAGACCTGCCAGCTAGGGGAGATAAAATAGCATAAAAAAAATCCTATCTCAGGCTGATCCACTCAGGGGTCAAATTAAGTTTTGCAGCCAATAGCTAGCAGGGCAGTGACTTGGAAAATTTACTAGCCACACAGACTTTTCTACTGGCCCAGCTGATGTGCTTATTGAAATATTACCTTTTCCAGTACAAGCTCTCTGGGATACTTACAAAGATTTTTGACTATCACAAAATGATTTCGAAAAGCATTTGGCAAGTGAGGCTGATGCCAGTTTTGACTCGTGTCCATGAATATCCACATGTGGTTACACAGGTGACAGTACAGGAACAGACAGTCAGAACCTCTCTCACAGTACACACACACACACGCACACACACATACATGCATCAGAATAGGTAACATATATAATGAGGAAACATATGCACAAAGATACTTGTACTGCAACAGAAGATGAAACCATATCCAAACAAAACCCTTAATAAATTAATATGAATCACCATCAGATTATAATAACAATGGGTGCATATGGGCACCTCTGCAGAGCCCCCCTCTTACACACACACATACACACACACATAAAACAGTGTGACTTGATATAGTTCAGAACTGATGAGTACAAAGACATTAAAAATATAGATATACAATTTGTTATGCAGCATAGGTCAGTGAGTTGATATATAAAATAATGGGGGGCGCTATCACAGATGATATGAAGAACTGGAATACCTTTGTATTGCTAAATAAAACAGACAATGACCCATAGATTACAGGGAAAGCAATGATTAGGTATTAATAATTAAAAATACTGACCAATCCAAGGTAAGTCTCTGATCTGTGTCATTTGAATCAGAACTGTCAGTCTATGTCAGAATCAGATGCATCTTGTGCCCCCTCACTTTGATTAACACTGGATAATGTTGTCTCAAACTGGTAAGGTTGAATACCAATATCAAAGTTTAAATATAAGTCATCAACATCTTTATATTCCCATACCTTAAACATGAAGAATGGTGAGCAGAGACACAGTAAAGTTCCAAAGGTAAAACACACACACTCACTCACACTCCCTGTAAAACAGCTAGGCACAGCATGGACATAATGGAAGGCTGTCTGACATCATTGGAATGCAGCGGTGGTGGGGCTGATATAAGTTAACAGGAAGAAGGCATGTAACAAGCACAGACTACTAAACTCCTTTTTCATTACTTTAGGAACAGAATTTCAACAGCATGGTAAGTTGTAAGATGAAAAAGTGCATATAAACAGTCCATTTCAAACTTCAGCTTAAAAAAACTGTAACTTTAATGAACTGTGTTTAGGGGTCCTTTAATTTATCTTCAGTGAGAGTTGTAACATTAGATGACTTACTACATAAACATTATTTTTTGTGACATTTGAGTTACTCACTGCTATAGTCCCAGGGTTGTCTGCTTATCTCCCTTTATAGCTTGGAAAGTCTGACTGAGCTGGCATGTTCATGAGCTGTGAATCTTTCTTGAAAGAGAATTCTACCCAGAGTGAAGCTTAGCACACAAAATAGTGCTTTGAAACACTGCTCAGCTGACTGAAAGCAGAGTTATAGCACAAATGCCCAATTTTATCTAGTCCATTAGGAATCAAGAGAGCTCCCTTTTTAAACTGTAATAGCAAAACGCCTGCAGAGGTCTGCCCACTGCAGCTGTAGAAATGAGAAATTATTCACTACAGATCAAAAATGATGACCAAGAAAGAGTGAGAAAAACAAAATATAACACAAATTTCCTGCTTTGTGGTCTGTCTTGCTTTACAGTACACCTCCCCAATCCCACTGCTTCACAGACTGACAAAACAGGAACCACTAGTTTAAAGTAAATGATTGCTGAAAAAAAAAATTAAATCTAGCAGCACAAGGCCCTTAGAACAATTTGTGAAAAATCTGGAGTCAAAAAGTTTAATTTTGAGATGTATTTTAAAAGTTTTTTTTCCTTGGACAAAAGCACATACAGACTTCTCTCCTACTCTGTCATCAGAAGACTGCAATGAAGACAGGCTCCACATGCCATGCAGCTTGATTTAGCAACATGTGACCTCCAATCCCATAGTACATTGCAATCTTCTCTTCTGTACCAAATTTCACCAGTGAAGTTAGCAACTTTGCACTTTGCAAACTTTGCCTCTATGCTAAACTCCACCTGCAGAGTTGCCAACTTCGCATTTTGTGGAGCTATCAGTTTTCCATGAATTTTGACTTTGCATAATGGATTAATTCCATGAAATTAGACAAATTCACAGAAATAATCCCCTGAGCAAAGTTTTCCAACTTCACGAATCACTAATCACTTGAAACCAGTTCAAGATGGCGGACACACTGGCTAAGCCATCAGCAGCAGCAGCAGTAGTAGTTTTTGTATTTTAGTTTTTTAAGCTTATTTTGTGTTTGTTTTTGTTGTATTACTTGTGTTATCATTTGTTGTTTTGTTTTTATTTTTTTTATTTAGCTGTTGATTAGTTTACTTTTTTGTTTTAGTTAGTCTAGTTGCAGTTAGAAAAAGCAAGGAAGTGAGCTAGTGAGCTTAATACGTATTTACGGATCCTGAAGCTTATTTTAAAATCTCCATTTTGGCTCCAGCATTATAATGGAGCATGTATAGTGGTAATAGAGCAAAAGTATCCCATTACCACTCAATGTGTATCATTGTGCAGTAACGGTTTACATGTTATTCAATTCAATGGTACTGCTCATTTGCTTGGTAGTGGTATACCACACTACCTAGAAAATTTTGTGCAATTACCACTGTACTTTCTCATATAGAAGGTCCTAACTGTCCGTGTGCTCTGAGGTATTCTAAGCCAGTGGACTCTCCTACCTGCTTGCGAGTAGTGAAGGTGTGCAATCTGAGGAAGAGAGGAGAGATAAGATCTGGATCATGTTGGAGGCATCGAGGAGGAACCACTGAAGTGGGGCTTGTTGGATCCAGAACACCCACTGGAGGCAGTTGGTCAACTAACTGCGACAAGAACATCACTGGTCCCCTTTTCAATAATGGACTTGTGAGTGCTGGGAGTTCCTGGAGTCTGAGGACTCACCAAATCTACAGGGGTCTTATAGGATTTTGTGGGGGAGGGTCTGCTGTGGCCTGTCCAGGGAATTGGTTACTTAGCTGGGTGGTGGGTCTATGCAGGAGATACTAGTACTAGGTCTGCTGAAGGGCAGGCAATTAGGAGTTGTTCTCATAAGCTGCTTGTGGGGTTGGCAGGTGGGCCAACCCAGACTGTGAGTTGTTGTCGTAGGTACAGTGAGTTGGGGTGGCTACCTCCTGGGTGAGTGCTGAGGGAGCTCTCTCCTCATTTTTTCCTAATTTGGTGCTCCATCCTGTGTTTGGCTGGGTCCACGACAGCTGTAGAGACAGCAGCCATTGGATAAGAGTCTAAACTGTGGTTGGTCGAGTTTAAAGAACTGCATCTAGGAGACCCTGATAAAATCCACTGAGTCTGAGAAATTGGACTCACGCAGAGGGCTTATTGGACACACAAAACCAGTCAGACATTTCTTTGGACCTTCTACAGCTTAAAATTTGGCAGTGAGAGTGCATTTACAGCTTTATTTTCTATTCATTCTGGTAGCTTTCACCAAGCCTAAGTGAGAGTTGGACTTGGCTAAGCTTGTCTTGTTTATCCTTGAAGAGGCGGGAGCTCTACATGCCTTACAAATTTGAACTGAGAGACTCAAAGTAATTCTCTCTTTGTCCATAAACCTGCATGCTGCCATAATACTCTTTATATTTTATATTACTGTTACTTTGTTATATTTTGGTTTGGAGTTTGTGGTGTGGGGCTTTGGGATTTATTATTTGTAATTGTCATATTAAAGGATTTTTGGGCATGAGTGGTGTGTGAGTGTGTGTAGTTTGGCTAGAAGTGAGAATTGGGGTTTGTGTAGCATACAATTTGGAATTGTATGTAGCTTATGGTTGGAAGTGATTGGGTGTGTGTTGTGGATTATTGATTGTTTGTTGTGTGCTGTTGTTGACGGATATGAGCTGGGGTGGTATAAAGATGGTCAGGCACTATTCCCCCTCCAGACTCAGGGATCTCCACCCTTTTATCTGTTCCTCTTTATCAGCAGAAGCATACAGGTGAAGTCATGCTTTGGGGATAGATAGAAGGAGGAAGAATGGTGGGGTGCAGTGCCTGCTGGAGGAATGGAGAGGGGTGGGTTGATTGGGGTAGTTGAAACAAGGAGATGCCCTAGGGCAAAATGGGACCAGGATGGGGTCCTCCCTGATTGGTTTCCATACCCAAGGGCTCTGCTTTGTGCAGCCTAGTGGTGCAGTCTTCTTCGGTTGTCCATCCTACTCAGGCAGTGTTATGCATTGCCAGGTCTAGTAATAACAAGACTGCTGTGATAGTGGATCTTGTTGGTACATCAAACCTGTCTTGCATCATCAAGACCTGGCTGGATGAGAATGATGGTCCAGTTTTTGCTTCGCCAATTCCAGCCAAGTACTCGATGATACACTGCTCAAGGTTGGATCGAAGGGCCAGGGGTGCAGCCATTTGTTTTAGATCAGAACTGGGCATTGTGGATGTTCCAGTTGGGACCACCAGATCTTCTGATTGTATTGTAGGTGTGGGTGTAGGGTGCAGGCTACAGCTCATCTACCATCCACCCGGTGATGGTAAAAAATTCCTGCAGGAAGTCATGGACTTCATCATTGACATGGTGTTTGGTTCCACTAGATGGTTAATTCTGGAGGATTTCAATGCTTGTGCTGACAATGAACTTTCACAGTTTGGTCAGTACTTCCTCCAACTGATGACTTTGTTGGGCCTTACACAGGTTGTTACATCAGCAACCCACATTTATTGTCACTCATTGGACCTGGTGTTCCCTTTTGGGGATGGAGATCTCTGATTTGGTGGTGGAACCATTCAGGTCATCTGACCACACCATAAGGTTCAGTTTCATGGCTCCCCCCAATAGGCCTGCCCCTATGGTGATGGTCCTGTACCGCCCTTTGAGGCGTGTGACCCTAGATGGCCTAATGGCTGTGCTGGACCTATCAGGTATACCGAGTGAATGCTTGGATGCAGGGGATCTGGTGCTTGTCTATAATAAGGCAGTGACAGAGGCCCAAGATTCCATAGTTTCTGTTCATGTTTGCCTCCTAACTCTTCGTCCAAGGTACCCATGGTTTGAAGGGACCCTGAAGGAGTTTAGGAGAGTGTGATGAAGGCTAAAGAGGTGCTTACAGAAATCGGGCCTGGGAGGCTGACAGGCTTAGATTGATGGATCACTATATGGTCTATCAGTTGGCAATCACCCATAAGAAAGCAGAAGTCCTGTCCAGGGAGATTGTTGCTGTGCAAAATTGACCAGCTCAACTCTTCCGGACTATCGACAGATTGTGCAATCCAATCTGTCTTCAGTCTGGCAGATCTTTTTCGCAAGAGAAGTGTAATGAGTTTGCTCAGTTTTTCACAGATAAGGTTGACACAATCAGGTCTGGGATCTGCTCAGCCCCCTCTATTGAGTGTTGCAGAGGGTGGCAGGAGGTTGCGAGTGCCTGGCTTACTTGGTCTGACTTCAACTGGTCAGAAATCACTGACATCATGAGGATCATCCAGACTTTGTGGCCAACCTACTGTAGTTTGGACCCTGTAGGGTGCATTGATGAAATTGGCCCAGTCCTGACTGAGATAGTCTGGAGGTCACAGGACAATGGGGTCATTCCCGAGCCCCAAAGGAAGCAGTTGTATGACCACTCCTCTAAAAGCCCTCCCTTGACCTGGACAGTCTGATCAACTACAGACCTGTCTCTAACCTGCCCTTTGTGGGTAAGGTTATTGAGAAGGTGGTTGTGCTGCAGCTGAAGGATCATTTGTCCACCCACGATGTCTATGATTCTCTCCAGTACAGATTTAGGAAGAGGCACAGTACCAAGATGGCCCTTGTTCAGGTGCTAAAGGATCTCCTATTAGTGAGGGATCTGAGGACTCATTCTGTCTTGGTTATCCTTGATCTCTCTGCAGCATTTGACACTGTGAACCATGGTGTGCTATTGGAGCAGCTGCGGTTCATCTGTGAACTGTCTGTTATAGTCCCTGGATGGTTTCAATCATTCCTCGAGGTTAGGATTCTGAGAGTGGTGTTTGATTTATAACTAAGCCCCTCTCCCCCTATTCTGTGGGATACCGCATGGCTCCACTTTGTCACCCGTGTTGTTCGCAGTGTACATGATGCTGTTGGGAGACATTATTAGGTGGTATGGTTTGAGTTTTCACTGCTATGCAGATAATACTCAGCTACACATGTCCTTTGTGCCCGAACAGGATGGAAACCTCTTGGTTTTTAACAACTGCCTCTGCAAGATCCAGGACTGGATGTGTGCCAGCTGGTAGCGGTCGAACCCAGCTAAAACTAAGTGTTGGTTGTGGACCCAGATCATTGGGAGGCGGGTGTGCCGGCTGGACAATCCTCCGGACTTTGGCTTGGGGGTACTGTATTCAATTGACTACCTCAGATCAGGTGTGGAACCTGGCATTATTTTTACAATGACCTGACTCTTAAATCTCAGGTGTCAGCCATAGTCAAGCCCTAAATTTATCATCAGAGGAATATCACCCAGGTAAAACATCTGGTTTCCCGCGATGAACTTCCAACTTTGGTCCACACCTTTGTTACCTCTCACCTTGACTACTGCAATGCCCTCTACCTAGGACTACTGGGGGTTGATATCCACCACTTGCACCTGGTGCAGAATGCAGCAGCCAGGCTGTTGACTGGCACTTCTAGGTCCATTCATATTATGCCTGTACTTTGTGGACTGCACTGGCTGCCAGTACAGTGGTGGATCACCTTCAAGTTCAGTTTACTGACCTATGAAGCCCTACATGAGCAGGAACCCTGCTACTTGAAAGATCTCCTTTAAACCTACTGCCCCATTCACCCACTTTGCTCTGCCAATGAGGGATTTCTAGAGATTCCAAGGGTCTGATTAAAAGCATCAGGTGCCTGGTCTTTTGCTTTTGTGGCCCCTACCCTGTGGAATTCTCTACCTTGAAGGGTGAGAGAGTGCCTGACTGTTCAGAGCTTTAAAACACCACTTAAATCCTGTTTATTTAGCATGCCGTATTTAGATTGTTCTTAGTTTTTGAAGTTGATATTTTAATTATGAAATAGAGTTTATGAGAATTATTGATTTTTCTGATTTGTCAGTTTGTGCCAGGAAATGAGTTCCAGCTCAATGGGCCTTTCAAAGTCAACATCTTTAAAATGAAAAAAAAAAAAATTTTAAACATAGATATGCCACATCTGTATCTAAACCTAAATTCCTTTTTGACAATTGGTTCTTTTTCTGCAAATATTTTCTATGTTTCTGGGTGTCTACCTGAGTAGTCAGTAAAATGTGCATTTGAAGAGTTACTACACCTGATTATTAGTATTTTAAATTTCCATCCTCCAACCACAACCTTTCTCTATCAAAGACAGTGAAGCTGTGTCATGTTTTCCTGTAGATCATATTATTGAAAGGATTTGTTATGTTCCACTAAATACAGTTTTTTCAGTGGCGTGCTGTTAGGAAACTTACTATTTCAATAAATCATCACAGTATCATAGTATTCACAAAGCAATTAATTAGACTTTTGTCCTTATTTAGCTTGCCATGAGTAAAAAGAGAAAAACCCATTTAATAATCTCTAACTTTAAATTTACTGTATATATCCAGTTTTGTTTTAAATATTTCTAAAGTGGGACTACTGACTATCTCTTGTGGAAGGGAGTTCCAGTGAGGGACCACTCGTTGACTGAACCAGTATTTTCTTTTTAGTAACTTCTACCTCTGTTGTTTTAACTGCATACAGTGGTATCTAGTATTGTATGTTTTTTCACCCAATTCTAGTCCTAGGTCTAATCTAAGGTTCCTATCTTGAAATGATCTATAAACCAAAATCATATCACCCCTCTATCTTCTATATGCAAGAGAATATAGATTTAGGTTCTCCAGTCTGTCTCCATATGGTTTATTTCTCAACCCCGCCACTGATCTTGTTGCCCTTCTCTGTACTCTTTCCAGTCTATCTATCCCCCCTCTTGTTTGTGGGGTCCAGACTTGGGAATAATATTCCAACTGGGTTCTCACCATTGACACATACAGGTGGATCAACAACTCCCTACTTCTGCTAGATGTATGCCTCAGAATACAGTTTAGGGCTCTATTTGCATTTTTAATGGTCTGGTCACATTGGGCGGTAAAGGCAAGGTCATTAGATATAATAACACCCAAATTCCTTTGTTTTGCAGATTGTTTTAATTGTTTATTATTTATAGTGTAGTTAAATTCTAAGTTTTTTTTTCACCCATATGCAGGACTATACATTTATCTTCATTTAATCTAAGCTTATGTTCTGTTGTCCATTTCTCAATATATTTAAGGGTTTCCTGCAGTCTGATATGGTCCAGATTTGAGTTAATCACTGCCCCCACTCTGCAGTCGTCTGCGAACTTGGTCATCCATATGTTTTATGAGTTGTATTGTAAGGATGATATATATATATATATGTACAGTATATAGATATATAAAACAGACAGGGTCCCAATACTGACCCCTGAGGGACCCTGCTCATTACAGCAAGCCAATTGGATAGTTCTCCATTTATCACCACTCTCTGCTTTCTTCCCTGTAACCAATCTGCTATCCAATTGACAAGTTTTTTTATTAATATTGATAGAAAGAAGGGATTTGATTAACTCATTTTGTGGTAGTTTATTGAATGCTTTAGAAAAATCCAATTGTATAACATCAACTGACTTCCCCGGATATAGATGTTTGCTGACTTTCTCATAAAACTGTTAGAGATTGGTCTGGCAAGATCTTGATTTAGTACATCCATGCTGACTATAATCAACAAACTCATTTTCTGTTAGGTGAATATGAATATGTTCCTTAATAATGCTTTCCAGTACATTACCCACTGTTCAAGTTAAATTCACTGGTCTGTAATTCCCGGGGGAATCTTTCTTACCCTTCTTAATGATTGGAACCACATGTGCTTTCCAACACTTTTTTATCACTTCCCCTTTATCTAATGACCTTTGAAAGATAAAGGCTACTGGTTGGAGTATCTCAGCTGCTATTTCTGCAATGAATCTCGGATGGATGTTATCCAGTCCTGGTGATTTATTAATTTTAATCTTCTTTAATCTATCCAAAGTATCTTTTGTGTCAACTTTGATCCACTTTTCATTGGATGTATTCTATTTCAAATCATTTGTCGATTTATCTTTAGGATTAAATACAGTGCCAAAATATGTATTCTGTACTTCGGCCATTTCTCTGCCATTTAGTATATTGCCTGTATCGTCTTTGATTGGGCCTATTGATTGTTTGTTACCTTTTTATTATTAATGTATGCATAAAAAGCCTTATAGTTATCATTATTTCTTGTTGACAGATTTTTTTTTCAAAATTTCCTTTAGCATCTTTAATTTCTTTACACATCTTGTCTGTTCCTTATATTTTGAAAGGTAATTTGCATCTAACTTGGATAATTTATGCATTGTATATTTTAGTTTGATTTGTCTTTTTATTTTGCAATTTAACCATTTGGGGGTATTACTCTGTTTTGAATTCTTAGTTATATATGGTACATGCAAATCTAATATCTCTCTTATTTGGGCCACCAAAGTGTCCCACATCCCAACTGATGTTAATTTTGAAAAATCTGATGCCCAGTCCCATATGAGCAGTGCCTGTCTTATTTTATCAAATTTCACATTTTTGAAAATCAGGATTTTCATTGTGCTGCCCTGTTGAATAAGTAATTCTTTTAATTGAAAAAAGACAGTTTTGTGATCACTGTTTGCCATTGGGGGGGCCCACTTCAGTTTCGATTAATTTGGATCCCATGTTTGTCAGTACTACATCCAACATTTTGCTTGCCCTAGTATTGAGTCTCACTATCTGATCCAAGCCCAGTTGGTTAAATGTTTCTAAATAGTCTCTTTCAGTACTACTCACTGTTTTCTGGTTTACCCAGTCAATTCCTGGGAGGTTTAAATCTCCTGCTATAATAATATTCCCTGCTGGATTTAAGAGATCCAGATAGTCCAGGATTTCCTGGTCGCTTTCTGTATTTATTGGGGGGGGGGGTGACATATTTCAAAACAATATTCATTTCTTAATTTCCTTTACTTTTAAAAGTAAATAACAAATCTGGTTACTAAGTGAATTATACATATAACGTCATCATATTCATAATTGCATATCATCTTCAAATTACCTGTATACCTATAACTAGACATCACATCTTGGGGCATAATGTTTTTTAGACCTGTTGTTATTCAGCACAGGAGTGAACAGACAGTACTTTTTCCAATAAGAAAACTGTCATTGGAGGTTGAACTTGGTCAGCAAAATGTAAACATTATTTATTTATTTATGTATGTATGTATGCATTTATTTATTTATTACTGGGAACAAGCAACCACCAAACAGTGTGGTTCATTATAAACACATCTTAAGAGTCAAGACATACAAAAGAAAGGATATTGGACTTTGGGAGGGCTGGCTTTGGGAAAATGGGAGATTGTCTCAGAAAAGCACTAGCAAATGTGCAAGAAGGAGGGGTGGAGGAACACTGGGGAAAAATCAAAACAGCCATCACACAGGCAACAAGACTTTGTGTGAAGCAAATCAACAAAACAAAATGAAGGAAAAAAAAAACACTATGGTTATCAAATAGGTGGTGGGGAAGGTTAGGGAGAAAAAGTTAGCATTCAGGAAGTATAAGGAAATACAGAAATAGCAGGACAGATATCTGTACTAGTTAAAGCAGAAGGAAGTGGTGAAAGCAGTCAGAAGAGCAAAGGCCCAAACTGAGGAAAAGATGGTAAACTCAGTTAACAAGGGGGATAAAACCTTTTATAGGTACATTAGGGAGTGAAGAAAGACCAAGTGAGGGATAACGAGGCTTAATAAATGGAAGGGGAGGTGGGCAGAGGGTAACAATGAAAAAGCAGGGACACTGAATGAATACTTTTGCTCAGTATTCACAAAAGAAGAGGAGGGAGAGGTACATAAATCAAACAACAGAAGCACTCTGGATAGAGGGCTCAATATCAGTCCATTCACAGAAGAAAAGGTCCTGAAAGAACTCCTCAGACTGATGGTGGACAAAGCAATTGGGCCAGATGGAATTCACCCCAGAATTCTTAAAGAACTAAGGGGAGAAGTAGTGACACCACTGACTACCCTTTTTAACAAATCATGGGAGGATGGTGTGGTACCTGAGGACTGGAGGAGGGCAGATGTGATTCTTCTTCACAAAAGTGAGAGAAAGACAGAGGCAGAAAACTACAGACCTGTTAGTTTGACCTCAGTGATAGGGAAAATGATGGAATCACTTCTGAACAAACTAATTTTTAAGCAACTAGAGGCTGGTGGGGCACAGGATCCAAGGTAGCATGAGTTCACAGCAGGAAGATCATGTCAAATGAATCTAATCAATTTATTTGATTGGGTGACCAAAGTAGCAGACCAGGGAGGGCCTGGGGCAAGGCCTACTTAAACTTTAGCAAGGCATTTGACACAGACCCACACAAATTATTAATAAACAAGTTAGTCAGAGGTATGAAGAGGGTAATAGTAAATGGAATCCACTCTAAAGAAAGGGGTGTTGCTGGTAGGGTACCACAGGTTCAGTACTGGGACTGGTCCTCTTTAATGTCTTTATAGGTGACATTGAAGAGGGACTGGAAGGGAAAGTATGCCTCTTTGTAGATGACACAAAGAGTTGCAGCAGGGTTGCTACACAAGGGGAAGTGGAAAGGATGAGAAGGGATTTGGCAAGGTTAGAGGAATGGTCAAAAGTATGGCAGCTTGGATTCAATGCAAAGAAGTGCAAAGTAATGCACCTGGGAAACAAAAACCCAAAGGAAGAGTACACAATGTGGGGGAGGTACTAACAACAACAAAAATGGAAAGGGACCTGGGGATAGTCATATCAGATGACCTAAAGGTAGGCAAGCAATGTGAGAAGGCAGTAAGGAGGGCTGGGGGGGGATACTGGGATGCATAGGAAGAGGCATCACCAGTAGAAAACAGGATACTGTTGTCCCTCTGTACAGACAGTTGGTGAGACCCCATCTGGAATACTGCATGCAGTTCTGGAGACCCCATCTCTGCAAGGACACAGACAGGATGGAGACAGTCCAGAGTAGACAACTAAAATTGTGCAGGGTCTGCACCAGAAGCCATACAAAGAGAGACTAAAGGAGCTTAAGATGTATACCCTCAAGGAAAGGAGGAAAAAGGGGGGGGCGTGATAGAAACATTTAAGTACCTCAAGGGAATCAACAAAATCCAAGAGGGTAACATTTTTCAGAAAAAAGAGATGTGCAAGAACAAGGGGGCACAATTTGAAGATAGATTGGGCATGGCTCAAGGGCAACATGAGGAAGTATTTTTTTCACAGAGAGGATTGTGGATGCATGGAACGGCCTTCCTGAGGAGGTTGTGTGATAAAAAATAGTGGGGGAATTCAAGAATGCATGGGATAGTCATGAAGCAGTTCTGTTGGGGGTGTAGGAGGACATAGACTGTTGGTAAACTAGGATCTGCAGCTTATCCAATAAGTAGGGAAATGGGCAGACTGGGTGGGCTAAGAGGTCCTTATCTGTCATCAAAGTCTATGTTTCTATGTTTCTATTTATTTATTGAACAATCTGGAGAGCCTTGTGTGCAAACACTCAAAGACTAGGCAGCAAGACTGCAAACCTAGAGGCCACCAAAGAAGAAGCAGACCTGGTTATGGTTGTAATTAATGAGTCTTGGTGCAATGAAAACCAGGGTTCAGGTGTTGCCATACCTGGGTATACTATGTTCAGAAAAGACAGGGTAGGTAAAAAAGTTATTCTTTATGTTAGGGACAAAATAAAAGCCATGGAAATACTGGGAGGGCAAGGAGGAGCTGGGGTTCTATGAGTCACTCTGGAAACACATAAGGAGTCACTATTCACATAGGAGTCATCTACAGACTTCCAGCATAGGGGGGAGTGGTGGATAAGGACATTTTGGAAGCCATACAAAGGATGGCATGAAAGGGGGAGTTTTTGCTGGTTGAGGACTTCAATCTGTCAGACGTGGATTGGAGCTTACCAGCTGCAGCAACAGTCAGAAGTAAGGACATCCTAGACTCCCTGCAAGAAGGGGGGGTTCCTCAGCCAACTAGTTAAGAAGCCCAATCAGAGAGGGGCAGTACTGGACCTGGTGCTGACAAATGGGGGCAGTGTTGCTGATATTACGGTGGGTGACAACCTGGGGTGTGGTTCAATATAAGAACTGGCTCAGAACCAAGGTGCACTAAGATGAGGGTCTTGGACTTCAGAAGGGCCAATTTCAGGAAAATGGGAGAATGCCTCAGTGATTCCCTTGCAGGGATAGAGGATCTGAAGGGGAATCAGGGAACTATGGGCAAAAATAAAGGGGTGGCATTGAAAAAGCAACAAATCTCTGTGTCAGGCAGATTAACAAGGGCAAGAGAAAAAAAGAAACTGCTATGGTTCTCTGAAGATGTAGCAGAAAAAGTAAGCAAAAAAAAAAGTAGTATTTAGAAAGTAGAAAGAGACACAGAAGGAGGAGTATATGAAAAACTACCTGGAGAAGCAAAGGGAGGCAGAGAAGATAGCTAGACGTGTAAAGGCACAGAGGAGAATATTGCACAATCAGTAAAAGATGGGGATAAAACTTTCTTTAGATATATAAGTGAGAAGAGGAAGACCAAAGGAGAAATAGTAAAGAGAAATGGGGAAGAATGGTTTTGTGAGGAGGAAGACTAAAAGAAGTCAGACATATTGAACAATTACTTTTGTTCAGTATTTACAGAAGAAGGGGTAGGTGACGGGCCAAAGATAAGGGACAAGGGAATAAAGCAGGTGGACACCAGTCCTTTAACAGAGGAGTTACTTCATTTTCAATCACATGGGTGCAGTTTGCATATTTATGGAACACATACAAACAGAGGAGAGAAAGAAGTAAGTGCCTCAGCTGGGACTTGAACTCAGGCCACCAGAAATATCATTCAGCATAACAGTATTCCAGGCAGCCTGGATTCATGTATCAGTTGAGTCACTTACTTCTTTATCTCCTCTGTTTGTGTCTTTCACAGAGTAGAAAGTCCTCGAGGTACTAGCACAACTAAAAGTAGACAAGGCTATTGGACCTGAAGGGGTACACCCCAGGTTACTGAGGGAGCTCAAAGAGATGCTGGCTGCACATCTGACAACTCTGTTTATAGAGACATAGAAACATAGATTTTGGCTGGCCTAGTGACACTGAGGGTTGAGGCGCTGCATGGCACACCTTATGCCACGCCAGCCACCCGGGTTCAGGAATGAGCCTAGGTCAGTGGGGGTCAGTGGGGTGGGCTGGGAGATGGACTGAGCGGCCACCAGGCAGCTCTCCTCTCCTCTCCCAGGTAGGGACCCAGTTGTGACCACTGCAAGGCTGCTCCCAGGTGGAGGCCAAAGGGTAGTGTAGGTGGGAATGGCAAGAGTATGGAGGATGCTGTGGATCACTGTGTGTGCATGCCTCCACACACACCCGAGTGGCTGAGGCAAGGGGATGGGAGAAAATGTAAGAACTGGAGTGGGCGTGCTCCATGATGGTCCCACAGCCCCCCTGCCAGCCCCCCGGAGTCTAGATGTTGGTCTCTGAGGGGGTGGAATGGTGATGCCCTTCACCTTTGGCCCTGCCATAGGGGGGGCAACCCATGGGACACCTACTGGGAGGGTCAGGTGGAGGAGTGTCAGGAGACCGGAGAATTAGCCCCTCCAAGAGAGGGTCCAGAGCTGCCTGCCAGCCCCACTGGAAAGGGAGAAAAAACCTATATAGAAAAAAAAAAGAAACATAGATTTTGACAGCCGATAAGGACCACCAGGCCCATTCGGTCTGCAGTATTTTTTCCCTACCTACTAAAAAATACCACAGGTCCTGTTTGATCTCTAGCTTCAACTCCTCTTCTGAACTGTTAGAGTTCACTTGTGTCTATCCCATGCAGTTTTGAATTCATCCACCAAATTTGCCCCACTACCTCTGCTGGGAGGCTGTTCCATGACTCTATTACCCTTTTCATGAAGAAGTACTACCTCATGTTGCCCCATAGTCTACCCCTTTCCAGTTTCATATCATGCCATCTTGTCATTGAGCATCTTTTCATCTGAAAGAGGTTGCCCTCCTTTACCTTATTTATTCCCTTTAGGTACTTGAAGGTCTCCATCATGTCACCCCTCTCCCTCCTCTCATCCAAGGTATACATATTGAGTTCCTCCAATTTCTCCTCGTATGATTTTTGGTGCAGATCCTGCACCATTTTTGTTGCCCCTCTTTGAACTGACTCTATCTTGTCTATGTCCTTCTGGAAATGTGGCCTCCAGAACTAGACACAGTACTCCAAATGAGGTCTCACCAATTACTTGTACAGTGGCATCACCACCTCTTTACTTATGCTGCTGATACCTCTCCTTATGCTCTCCAGCATCCCAGTGGCTCTCCCCACTGCCTTGGGAAATTGTTTGGCCACCATTAAGTCATCTGATATTATCACCCCTACTGTAGATCTCTCTCCTGTTATGTGGCCTCTAATAACACTCCACCCATCATATAATTCTCCCTTGGGTTCCTGCTCTCAGAGTGCATGATTTTGCACTTCTTCACATTGAATCTTAGCTGCCACACTCTGGACCATTCCTCTTGTTTAGCTAGGTTGCTTTTCATTTGCTCTACCCCTCCAAGACTGTCTACCCTGTTGCAGATATTGGTGTCATCTCTAAAGAGGCATACCTTCCCCTCCAACTCCTCTGCAATGTTGCTGATGAAGATAATAAACAGTACTGGCCCAAAACTAATCCCAGCAGAACCCCTCTAGTCACCCTCCCTAACTCAGATTTAGCTCCATTTACCACGACCCTCTGTGTTCTATCCCTCAACCAGTTTCCAACTTAGTTAACCAGCTTGTGACCTGACCCTAGGCTACCCAGCTTGTTCACAAGCCTCCCATGTGAAACGGTATTGAACGCTTTATTGAAGTCAAGTTAGGCTGCATCCACAGCTCTCCCATGATCCACTTCCCTGGTCAGCCAGTCAAAGAAATCTACCAGATTTGTTTAATATGACTTTCCTGATGTGAATCCGTGCTGCCTCAGATATTGTGCTCTGCTGCCTTTGAGGTACTCCCTTATCCTTTCTTTTAGTAGGGATTCCATAATTTCCCCCACTACCGAGGTCAGACTAACAGGTCTATAGTTACCATTCTCCTTCCTGCTCCCACTCTTGTGGATAGAGACCACATCAGCCCTTCTCCAGTGCCCTGGAACCAATCCCATATCCAGTGACCTGTTGAACAGTGATGTCAGTGGTGCAGCCCGTACCTCCTTTAATTCCTTTAGTATCCTAGGGTGTATCCTATCTGGCACCATTGCCTTGTCCACCTTCAGTTTTATGAGTTCTTTAAGGACTCTTCTCTGTAAATGGACTGTTGTCCACCTCTCTTCCAACTCTGATTTTTAGCTGTGGTCCCTCCCCTTCACCCTCCTCTGTGAAACTTGTCATTAGAAACAGGGGAGGTTCCAAGGGACTGGAGGATGGCAGATTTGGCCCCATTTCACAAAAGTGGGAACAGGGAGGAGGCAGAAAATTACAGACCTTTCAGCCTGACTTTGGTAGTGGGCAAAGTAATGGAAACACTAGTGAAGAAAAGGATAGAGGATGTGAGCCTGTGTCAGGATGACTGCCTAAATCCATCCAGGAAGGGGACCTTAGACCTAAGAGACAAGCTTGAATGCTTCAGTAGCAAGCATTTAAACTGGCCAAGGGGGGAGTCCAGGAAGGTTAGGAGGCTTAGAATCACCCCCATGAACACATACTCAAAAGGAGTACTCAAGGCGAAGATAGACTGGCTGAGGACACTATTCAACATAAAGGCAGGGGGTAGGGAGAACTGGGGAAGAAGGGTGCCTCAGAAAGGGGAAGACACATGTCAACAGAGCAGGGAAGGGAAGTCACATGAAGGAGAGCCATGTGTGCTAATGCCCAGAGTCTGAGTAAGCCAGATGGAGGACCTTGAGGTGGCCATGGCAGAGTCAGACCTGGACATTGTCACTATCACAGAGACCAGGTGTAATGATAACCACAACTGGGAAATTGCCATACCAGGCTACAATCTATTCATGAGGGACAGGGCAGGTAGGAGGGAGAGAAGAGTGGCACTTTATGTGAAGAATGATATAAAGACTGCAGAGATTCAAGGGGAACTGGGGTGGGGAGATACTGTGGGTAAAGCTAGAAGGAAGAACAGGGTCAGCCATCCACACAGGGGTAATATATAGACCACCATCCCAAGGGGAGGAAATAGACAGGGAGTTGATGCTGGCTATCCAAAGGATGGTGCACAAGGGGGTGGTAGTGCTGGTTGGTGACTTCAATATACCAGACATTAACTGAAGCCACCAACAGCAACAATAACCAGGTTTATCCTGGACACCCGAGAGGGAACTTTCCTTAAGCAACTAGTTATTGAACCCTCACAGGAGACAGCAATACTGGACCTGATGTTCCCAAATGGGGATAGTGTGACAGGGGTCACAGGAGGGGTGCACCTGGGAAACAGTGCTCACCGGTCAGTGGAGTCTGAGATAACTGAAGGGGCAGAATCCAGCCACACAAAAACAAGAATCCTTGACTTTAGGAGGGCAGATTTTGGAAAAATGGGGAAATGCTTAGAAGAGGAATTAGCTGGAATAGGGAAGAAAATTGGTGTGGAGGAACAGTGGGCAGTGTTCAAATCTGGGATAACAAAGGTGACACAACTCTGAAAAACAGGTTAGCAAGGGAAAATTGAAGAGGGGACCATTATGATATTCCAAGGAGGTAGCTGAGAAAGAGAAAGCAAAAACCAAAAAAATTGCATTCAAACAGTACAAAAAGACACAGGAAGAAGGGGACAGGGAGAGTTACCAGGAGAAACAAAGGGAGGCAGGGAGTGCAGTAAGGGAAGCCAAGGCACAAACAGAGAAACACATTGTGAAATCAGTGGTGAGGGGGGACAAAACCTTTTACAGGTACATCAGAGAAAATGGAAGGCAAATGGAGGGATAGTGAGGCCGAATGGGGAAGACAGGTGTAGAGTGGAGGATGACAACTACAAATCAGACATACTGAACAGATACTTCTTCTTAGTCCTTACGGGGGTAGGAAATGGGCCAGAAAGGAGTACAAGGGTAGGAAGGGCACAGAAATGGACACAAGTCCTTTTCCATGGGAAAGAGTCTTAAGAGCACTGGAAGGAATAAGAGTTGATAAGGTTATGGGGCCAGATGGAGTACACCCCAATGTGCTGAGAGAGATAAGAGAAGTGGTGGCAGGACCTCTGGCAACCCTGTTCAGCCAGTTACTGGAAACAGGTGAGATACCCAAGGACTGGAGGAGAGATGATGTAGTCCCCCTATACAAAAGTGAAAACAGAGAGGAAGCGAGAAACTACAGACCAATCAGCCTGACCTCCGTAGTGGGGAAGATCAAGAAAACGCTACTGAAGGAATGAATAGTTGAACTCCTGGTTGCCATTGGTCTAAAGCAATAGTTCTCAGACCTTGTCACAGTGAGCCTCCCCAAATCCATGGAAAAGATTTAGAGCCTCCCCCCAAAACTGAAATAATCTTGGGCTTCCCCAAAGAAAAATGACATACTGTACTTTGTGCAGTATACCATGAATAAATTGAAACCCCCTCTGAGTACTTGGCTCACATTCAGTTCTTTGTCTTATACTGACGTGGAACCTTTGAAAAAGAGCTCCTGTGCTCAAAGGTGTTATCTGAATAACAAATAAATAAAATAAACAAATATTATCATTCGACTTATTGTAACCCCCACCCCAGGCCAACCTACGTACTCTGTTTTTTTCATTCTTGAACCATTGTTACCCCTTGTTGCGGTACCTTCATGGGTCAGACTACTTTCTCTGTTTCCTCTCTATAAGAAATAACCTTCCTACATACTTTGCCTCTCCACCTCCGTCCCTGCTCCTAAGCAACTTCTCTGGGATTACTTTGCTCCTTCCTGCTATTGCTCTTAGCACTTCTATGCTCAACCCTTGTATTTGGGCTGTTCTGCTATCAGTCTACAAATTAATCAATTACAGCCACTCATTATTAGTTTACTGTTCATATTTGTTTGCACCATTGTTCATTGTGTATTTCTTGATTGTTTTGCAGTTACCTTTTGAAATGTGTTCACTCTCTACCCTTACCTGGGTACACCTGAAATGAGCCTTGGCTCATTCACCTTCCCTTGTCACCTATTGGTAAATAAATACATTAAATTCACCTACTATTATCCTCTTTCAGTTTGCATCATCTCTTCACACAATATATAAAACTCAAAATTTAAATACAGTACTTTTTCAGACTTGCTTGAGCCTCCCTTGGAACAGGTTGGGGCCTCCCCAGGGAGGCTGGCCTCACCATTTGAGAACTTCTGGTCTAAAGGACCCAAGGCAACATGGTTTTACTGGAAGGAGGACATACCAGACTATCCTCATTGGGTTCTTCAACTGGGTGTCAAGGGAGTTGAATCGGGGTAAGGTGAGGTAAAATTTATTTCTTGAGCTCCTTTCAGATTACCAAGGTGCTTTACAGTAAAATCCAATATAAACAATAGCAGAAATTCAAATCATACAGAAAAAGCTTGATAAAACAGACAAGTCTTAAAATCCAGATTTAAAACACGTGACCGTTAGGCATTCTCTTGACCGTGACCATGCAGCATAAGAAAAAGCACGTGCCCCAGATGTTTTCAAATGAACCCTGGGAATCTCTAGCAATCTCTTGTCAGTGGATCGGAGTGAGTGGTGGGGGCAGTAGGGAATCAGAAGATCTTGCAGATATCGGGGTCCCTGCTCATGTTGGGCTTTATAGGTCAGCAAGCTGACCTTAAAGGTGATCTGCCAGTGTACCAGCAGCCAGTGCAGTTTGTGCAGTGCAGGCATAATATGACTAGTCCTAGATGTAAAAGTTAGAAGCCTGGCCGCCACATTCTGCACCAGCTGCAAGTGGAGGACATCAGCCTCAGGAAGCCCTAGATAGAGGGCATTGTAGTAATCAAGGAGGGTGGTTATGAAAGTGTGGGCCACTATAGGGAGGTCAGCCGGAGGAACCAGGTGTTTCACCCAGGTGATATTCCTTAGATGGTAAAATGAAGATTTAATGACAGCGGAGATCTGAGATTTCAAAGTCAAACTGCTATTGAAAATAACATCCAGGTTATGCATCCGATCTGAGGTCATGAGCTGGACTCCATCAATCCATAGGCTCAAAGGAAGCCCAGTCCCAAGACCTGCCTCCGGAAGACCTGGTTTCACAACCAACACCTCAGTCTTGTCTGGATTTAACCTCAGCTAGCTAGTGCTCATCCAATCTTTGATCTCGGTTAGACAGTTGTTATGCATAGAGACTGCATCATCCTGTCCGGGCAAAAAGGACATATACAGTTAGGTATCATCTGTGTAAGTGTGAAAACCCAAACTGTACTTCCTAATGATATCTCTCAATGGCAGCATGTACACTGAAAACAACATGGGTGCCAATATGGAGCCCTTCGGGACCCCACAGGACAGGGGGAGGGCATCAGAGGAATAAATTCCAGTAACAACCCTCTGTAACCTGCCCATGAGGAAAGATCGAAACCAACTTAGGACTGTGGCAGATAGTCCACAAAAATGCTGCAGGTGCTTCAAGAGCAAACCATGGTGTACAGTGTCAAATGCCACCAAGAGATCAAGAAGGACTAAGATAGTACAAGCCTTTCAATCTCTCACAATTAGGAGATCATTTAACACCCGAACAAGGGCAGTCTCAGTGCTATGTCTCTTCCCAAACCCAGACTGGAGAGCATCCAGGAAATTGTGGGTTGTAAGATGGTCATCCAGCTGAAACACAACCACCTTCTCAATAACCTTACCCACAAAGGGTAGATTTGAGACAGATCTGTAGTTTGCTAGACAGTCTGGATCCAAGGAAGGTTTTTTAAGGAGTGGTCGAATGACTGCCTCCTTGAGGGAATCAGGAAAAAAAACCTTTTCCAAGGAACACCAGACAATTTCGGCAAGGATTGGGCAGATAACATCTAAGCAATGTACCAATAGTGGCCTAGGGCCCGGATCCAAACTACAGCTGATTGGTCACAAAGTCTGGGCAATCCTCACAATGTTCAAGAATTCTGGCCAGCTGAAGTTGGACTGGACAGACCGGGTGTACACAACCTCCCACTGATCTCCGCAATCCCTCATAGAGGGAGTTGGGCCAATCCTGTCCTGATGCTGGCAAACTTATCTGTTAAAAATTGAGCAAGCTCATCACACTTTATTTGTGAAAAACCTCTTCCAGACTAAAGACAGGCTGGATTGCACAGTCTGTCCACAGTTGGAAAGAGCTGAGCTGGTCGATTGCATGCAGCAGCAATCTCCCCAGACAGGAATTCTGCCTTCTTATGGGTTATTGCCGATTGACAGATCTTACAATGTTCCATCAATCTAAGCCTGTCAGCATCAAGGCAGGATTTCCGCCAAGCTCTCTCTAGCCTTTGACCCACCCTCTTCAGCTCCTTCAAGGACCCATCAAACCAAGGGATCCTTGGATGCAGAGTGAGTGGGTGAACACGAACAGGTGCTACTGAGTCCAGAGCATCTCCCACCACCTTATTATAAGCCAGTACAAAATTGTCTGGACTCATGCATTCACTCGATAAACTCGATAGGTCCAGCACTGCTGATAGGCCTTCTGGGGTAACTCCCCTCAAAGGGCGGTACTGGACTATCTCAGTAGGGGCAGGCCTACTTGGGGGTGCCCTGAAACTTAACCTTATGGTGTGATGGTCAGACCAACCAACTGGTTCTACCTGCAATCTGTTGTCTCCATCCCTAGGAGGAACAAGAGATCCAGAGAGTGACCCCCGATATGGGTAGCAGAGGTAACCACCTGTGTAAGGCCTAGCATAGTCATAAGCTGGAATAGATTATTTCCAAACTGCGAAAGTTCATCGTTGACCCAGATATTGAAGCCACCCAGAATTAACCATCTGGGTGACTCCAAGGACACGTTGACGATGAAGTCCGGGGGGGGGCAGTGGATGTGGCCTACCTTGACTTCAGCAAGGTCTTTGATACTGTGCTGCATAGAGGGTCATTAAACAAGCTGAACTGAGGAATATGGGAGTGGGTAACATGGTTGTGAAGTGGGTGGAGAATTGCCAAAATAGCAGAACACAGAGGATGGTGGTAAACGGCTGTCACTCCACAGAAGGAAAGGTGAACAGTGGGGTTCTGCAGGGTTCAGTGCTTGGTTCAGTCCTCTTCAGTATTTTTATCAGTGATATTACGGAGGACCTGGAAATAAAAATGTGCCTGTTCGCTAATGACACAAAGCTCTGCAACAGGGTGGACATGCCAGAGGGTTTAGAGAGAAGGATTTATGTGATAACGGCGAAAGCCTAAAGGTGATCGGCATTATCATGAAGCCAGAGTGCCGAAAACCAGTTTTGGCACTCTGACTCCCTGATACACAGAAAAACATCACTGAGGACACGTATTTGAAATGTTTTATGTTGGGGGTTACGCCCTCCGCACCCCCCTACTTAAGGATTCTCAACTCCAGGGTGGTGCATGTCGGGGAAGGGGTGCAGAAATGTTTAAATAAAATAGTTCTGGCCGGGTGCAACAAAAACGCATCAGTGCCCGGACCCAAACCCGGACCCAAACCCAGCACCCTGCCCACTAAAGCTGCCAATACACCCACCATGCCACGGGGACAGCTCAGCAACCCACTGTGGCACCACCCCTCACAATCTCTCCCGCCCCCTCGCTGTGCATGCTCGCTCCCCCACGCATACATATAGCGACATCCCATCGCTATATTCACTGATTCCCCCATCTGGTCTCCCTACCCTGTTGATAGCCCCAATGACATTTACCGGGACTGAGTCATCACTATTGCAGTCGCTCAGTCACTGACACCCATGTCATGGGCTACTGGAGAGAATGAGAGGAAGTCTGCAAAGGCTTGAGGGCTTTTCGGGGAATGGTAATTGAGATTTAAAGCAAAAAAGTGTAAGATAATGCACATGGGGCACAAAAACCCAGGAACAAAGTATCAGTTGGGGGGGGGATATATTGAAGGCTCCAAGCAGGAAAGAGACCAAGTGGCTATCATCCCAGATGACCTCAACATAGGAAGTCAGATCAACGAGGCAGCAGGAAAAGCAAACAGGATGCTGGGATGCATAGGCAGGAGTATCGCTAGCAATAAAAGGGAGGCCATACGTCCATTATACAGGACATTAATGAGGCCTCACCTCGAGTACAGTATCCAGATACGGAGATCTTACCTATGTAATTACATAGGGTGGAAGCAGTTCAGAGGATGGCAACTAAGATAGTGCAAGGATTACATCACAAACCCTACAAGGACAGGCTGAAAGACATAAATACAGTATGTACTCCCTGGAATAGAGGAGGGAGAGAGGGGATATGATTGAGACATGGAAGTACCTCATGGGAAGGAACACGGTGCAGGGAAACACAATTTTCAAATAAAAAGATGCTCCAGGACTATGGGACATGGGATGAAACTGGAGGGAGAGAGGTTCAGAGGGAACATGAGGAAGTGCTTCTTCACAGAGCCGGTGTCGGATAAATGGGACAGCCTGCCGGAACAGGAGATGGGGGCAGAGACGATTACAAGATTTAAGAAAGCATGGGATAGGCATAAGGTGATACTGGCAGTCGGAGGAAGGCGACAACCTGATTCCAGGGAAGCTTGAAGAAGCACAGTTAATTGTGTTAATGGGCAGACTTGGTGGACCTAAGGCCCTTATCTGCCGAAAGCATCTATGTATCTATGTATCTATGCTCAATGTTTTTATTAGCAACATTGCAGAAGAGCTGAAAGGGAAAGTACGACTGTTCATGGATGAGACAAAAATCTGCAACAGAGTAGACACACTGGGGGGGTGGAAAAAATGAGGGATGATTTAAAAAAGTTGGAAGATTCGTCAAGGGCTTGGCAGCTTGATTTCAATGCAAAAAATGTACAAAGTCATGCACTTGGGGCACAGAAACCAGGGATATAGAAACATAGAAGTTTACATCAGATAAAGACTGCAAGACCCATTCAGTCTGCCCATTTTTTCTGCCTTATGAATGTGTCATAGGCCTTTACTTTGTCCATGGTCTATTTATTGATACTCATCTGTATTGCTCCCTTATGCCTATCTCATACTTGTTTGAAACCCTACACTATATTTATATCTACCACTTCCTGAAGTTGACTGTTTCATGCATCCACCACTCTATCTGTGAAAAAGAACTTCCTCACATTACCCCCTTAATCGGCCACCCTCTAATCTCATGCTGTGTCCACTTGTCCTGCTATTTGTCTTATATTGAAACATGTTAGACTCTTTCACCTTGTTAATGCCCTTAAGATTTTTGAATGGTTTGATCATATCACCTCTCTTCTTCCTTTGCTCTAGGGTATACATATTGAGCTCCATTAATCTGTCCTCATTGGTTTTCTGATGCAGTCCCTGTACCATTTTGGTTGCCCTTCTCTGGACTGCCTCCATTTTGTTAATGCCCTTGTGCAGGTGCAACCTCCAGTACAGCATGCAGTACTCTTGATGGGGCCTAACCAGTGTGTTGTAAAGAGGGATTATTACCTCCCTCCCTCTTATGACTTGTGATACCCCTACTAATACACAACAACATTCTTTAGCCTTACCTACTGCTTTAATGGTCTGCTTGAATGATTTCAGCTCATCTGTGATGAAAATACCCAAGTCTCTTTTTTCCTTTCTCATTGCCAGCAACTCCCCTCCCAGCCTATAGGTAGCTTCAGGGTTTCTCTTCCCTGTGTGATGATCTTGCACTTCTTTGCATTAAACCCCATTTGCCACTCTTCAGAACATTTTGCCAGTTTTTCCAGATCTCTTCTCATTGTATCAAATGGGAAGAGAAGTACTGGCAACCACCAAACGGGAAAGAAACCATGGGATAATCATTTCTGATTATCTGAAGGTAGCCAAGCAGTGCAATAAGGCAGTGAAGAAGGCTAGCAGGATGCTCGAGGGCATAGGGAGGAGTATCGCCAGTAGGAAGAAAGTGGTAATATTTCCTCTGTACAGATCACTGGTAAGACCACACCTTGAGTACTGTGTCCAGTTCTGGAGGTCCCACCTGTGAAAGAACATTAATAAGGTGGAGATGGTTCAAAAAAGGCCTACCAGCATGGTGCAGGGCATGCATCAAAAGCCTTATGAGGAGAGACTCAAAGAACTGAATATGTACTCTCTGGGGGAGAGTAGGGAAAGGTAGGATATGATAACAATATTCAAATACCTAGCAGGTATTAATAAGATACAACAAGGTAGCATTTTCCATAGAAAAAGACACTCTAGGGCAAGAGATCACTCTATGAAGTGGGGAGAGGGGAGGCTCAGAGGAAATGTGAGGCAATACTTTTTCATGGAGAGGGTGGTGGTTGCCTGGAATAGCCTTCCAGTGGAGGTGGGGTGTTCCAAAATAGTGACAGGATTCAAGCATGCATGGGACAGATACAAGGGGATCTTGTTAATAAGGCAACAGGAGGAGATGACCGGATATCGAGTAGGGTCTGCGGTGGCACTGTAGGTAGGAAAAGCTGGGCACACTAGGTTGGACAAGCAGTCCTTATCTGTGGACAGCTTCTATGTTTCTTTTATTTATTTATTTATTTATTTCTATATTTATAGGATTGTGATTACTAGGTAGGCTCACTGAGGGAGTCCATTTTTCAGTTTCGACCTGGAATTAATTACAAAGATACAGAAATAAATAATTTGAGAGAATTGTATAGGAAATGTTCAGAAAAGGACACACGGAATACAATAGTCAGCATTAGTTACAATTTGGCTATTGGATACAGAGGTAATAAAGTGCAAGATAAGTCACAACTAAACTGAAGGACCCTTGGCAGTAGGCTCAATGGTAGCAGTTACATAGTTTATACATGGGAGGATGCCCCTTAACAGATTTTTTAAAAGTCATAAGCAAGAAGCAGTCTTGTAAGTTAGCTGGCAGATTGTTCCATAAGCCTGAGGTAATAAGGTCATTTGACCAGCTACAGATGCTGTCCAAGGAACAGTCAGCAACAGCTTCAATGAAGTAAGGAGGTGTATCCTCAAAGGTTTCCACCGAGGATATTTTCAAGGTTTGCAGAAGGAGAGTTCAGTAATGTGTAGACCATACAAAGCAAGAGGTATTCAAGCCTTCCTTTCAAGGTCAGCCAATTTAACATACAGAGTACTGAACAGTGATGCTCCTCACTGCTACCAGCTACAAAACAACATACCTGGTGATATACTACCTTAAGCTTAAACAATTCTGTAACTAGCAAGGATGAAAGGACTGGAACACCATATAGGAAGACAGGGAGCAAGATACTGTAAGCAATGGACACAAAGCCTCATTGATGATATACGCCTTGGTAGAGCAAGCCCAACTTCTGATTTATAAGTTTAGTCACTCTATCCATATGAGATCTAAGGAAGAGAGATTCTGAGTAGAAGCCCAATGTATTTTACAGAGTCCACCACCTAGTTGCAATAACTCACTCCTGTTGGGATCAAGTTTCCTAGTTCCAAATTACATTGAATTTTTTTTGAGGGTTGTTAAGAATGAATTTATTAGCTACAAACAAGGACTTGAGAGACTGCAATCTGGCCCTAAGATCAGACTCAATGAGGTCTAGGTTGCAGTGACACATATAAAGTGCCACATCACCAGCATAGAGCATCACTTTACTTCCTCCATAGTGATCAAACAGCTTGTTGATGACTAAAGAGAACAGCATAGGGCCCAGGACAGATCTCTGGGGTATTCCATCTGTGATCAGATGTATTGAGAACAATCTGCTTCCACATTTGGCCAACCTGCTGCAACCAGTAAAGTTTCTTTTTTTAACTATGTGCAGCAGAGATGGTCAAGGCCAAACCTCCTTGATAAGACAACAGGAGTTTGTGATTTAACAAGTCAAATCCCTTGATTAGATCTATAAAGATGGTGCCTATTGATTGTCCAGCTTCCATAGTATTAAAAATGTCAGAGGTAAGGCAAACAAGGGCAGCCATGCCCATTTCAAAATCCTTGTTGGGCATCTGTTACTAAGTTGCGTGGCTCAATTTACAACTGTAACTGGTTATAGACCAACTTTTCTTGTATGTTTGCAAGAATGCAGAGTAGAAATATAGGCTAATAGTTTTTGGTTTTTTTAATAGAGCTCTTTGGTCCCCGTTGCCTCCTCCCACCAACTGGTAACTGTGACACATATGAATTTTCCTGGTTTTCTCCCTGACCCCCCGAGCCCCAGCACAAAGCCATGGGAGGGTGTGGAGGCACACTTCACACCCTGTGGTGCCAGTTAAGCCCCCTCCACCTCCCGATACTTTTGCCACCCCTCTCCACCTATGCTACCTACCGGATCTCCACCCAGTGGGAGTGGAACTATCGGGGGGCACCAACCCACCCTCACCATCCTCAGAAGAGGAGAATTGCCCACCAACATGCTCAATTCTGCTCTGCCCTCCAACCCCATGCCAGCACCCCAATGACCCGAGGTCATTTCTGAGCCCAGGTCGCTGGCATAGTGTGAGGTAAGGCGCCAGCGCCTTGACCCTCTGCTCCACCGAGCCTACCCAGGCCAATTCTTTTCAACAGGTTCTTTGGGACCACTTTTTTTGGAGACTGGGACCAGCTAAGTGACATTTCACTTATCAAAAATAATGCGCTGCATCAAGTCCAAGTTATGGATGATGCCAGGGGAGCAAAAGGATAACGGCAGATAGTTTAAAAATCACATTTCCCACTCTTTTTAAGAATCTTCCACCCAAAACACATAAGTATCATCACCTGTCCCCAAATCTAGTGCACCATGATTTTTATTTAATTATTGACAGTCTGTAAGGAAGGATGGAATCATATTTTGGCTCCATGGAGCTGACAGCCTGATCCCTTCAACTTCCCTATTTGAAAACACCCTCCCATGCTAGTATGTTTAACAATATACATTTAGGGAGAATGTAGGGGTATGCTTCATAAAGTATAAGAGGGATGTTTTGTAAGTGCTGTTTAGCATACTTTAAAGTTCCAGCTTTGACAAATCAAGGCCATCATTCAACTAACAAAGAAAATGTGCCCCTAATGCAGGTTTGGCTCTAGGTTGTCAGGACCAGCAGAGTTACCCTCCTTTATAAGTATGCATCGATCAAACAGCTTCTTTCTTGTCCATAGCCTGAAATGGAATTCTGGATGTTTTGACAGTGGGTCTGGGAGATCAGAGAAGATGGGTTGCAGAGGTGTGCTAGCTGTAGGGCTGGGCAAACTTTATCTTCCACCAGTGAAATTCTGATTTCACTTCAGTGAAATGTCATGAAATTACTGTGAAAATTTCATAAAATGTTGTCAAAATTCTGATTTCAGTTATTTCCATCTAATTTACAAATTAAAAGACAAAGAACCTCAGTGCACAGACATTGAGGCAATGGTTAAACCCCAAAGGGCATTGGCCGGGAAGCCAAGTTTCAAAGAAATACAAAATCACACATACCCCCATAATGCAAAGCATCGTGGACTGTATATTCAAATCACCACAGAATATTATGCTGGTTCAACTTTAAGCAAAAATGCATGGTGTCAGCACCATGCATTTTTGCTTAAAGTTGAACCAGCATAACATTCTGTGGTGATTTGCATATACAGCCAACAATACTTTGCATTATGAGGGTATGTGTGATTTTGTATTAATTTACAAATTGTTGCTCAAATGTGCACCACATTTAGTAGGGTGACTGTACAAAGGACCATTCAAGACATATCACGTTTCTGAGCTCTGTCTTTAAAAATGATGGAGTTATAAGTCTCCAAACTGTCATAAATTTTAAAATGTCATTTCTTAATTATGTAAATTGCAGAATTTGACACCTCTATGACTTTAAAACTCAATAATGGAATATCACCATTTGTGGTACGTTTATTGATGCTGAATATTAGGCTTTGAGGCTATCCCCATGGTCCAGCAGCAGAGTGTGGCACTGCCACATTGATGACCCAGGTTCAGAAGTGAACCCAGGAAGTCATGTGATGAGGCTGGCTATGGTCGAGTCAGCCGAAGCTTGGCAGTGTGTCTCATTTGTGGAGGGTTGGCAGTAGCTTCCACCAACATGGCAACTGCTGTGACTGTGAAATTGGGGAATGTGATACCTTTTATCAAAGCCATGTCCCTACATTTTGTCTAGACATTCACTTGAGTTGCCATTGTAGAGAAAGGTAAAAACTGGGTAAAGTGGCAATTAGGTACTGTAGTATTCATATGAGGCTCCATAGTAAAAGTATAGTGGTGCCAAGTATCAGGTCACTAAACAGGGACACTGGTTTACCAGGATTGAGAAAGGGCATATTCTGTTTTGCACATGTAAAAAACGGTATTGTTACCGGTGTCTGCTAAGCCAAAATCCAGTTTTACCGGTATTTGGTTCTGTGTACTTTATTTAACAATTTTTAACTCTGCTAACATGCATTTTAGCAGTTTTGACCTCCACTATTGCACATCCTTCCATCCTTGTACCAATTTAAAGTTATTTTAGGTACAAGATGTAATGGCAGCGGCAGCAATACAGCCCCCATCCCTAAGGTGTGATGGAAGCAGCACTACGGTCCCATCCCTCAGGTGTGATGGCAGCACCAACAGCACTACAGCCCCCCATCCCTCTGGTGTGATGGCAACAGCAACAGCACTATGACCTCCCTCCCTCAGGTGTGACAGAAGCAGCAGCACTGCGGCCTCCATCTCTTAGGTGTGAAGACAGCAGTACTACATTTCCCATCCACCAGTGGTGATGGCAGAAGCACTACAGCCCCCACCCCTTGGGTGTGATGGCAGTAGCAACAATGCAGTCCATGTCCCTCTGGGGTGATGGCAGTAGTGATAGTACTACGATCCCCTTTCTTCAACACCCACACCCCACATGCACACGTTACAAATTACTTGGTCTCTTTGCTTGTTAGAACTCAGATGTGAATTAATCTGAAGCACCACCACTAAGGTGGACTACCTTTGTTTTTTCCTATCTATAATTTAACTGCCCAAATTGGATTTCTGCCTGTGACACCGCTGACCAGTGTTAGGGAACAGACTTGGGTGTTGGGAGGCTAGATGGTGGGCGAAGGTTTGAGTGTCCAACGACCACTCACCTTCTCTTGAGAGGGAGGGTGGGTTCATGGCTCAGCATTTGCTGGCCCGTGGTGGAGGCCAGAGGCACAACAACATGTCAGCCCTCACTGCGGGAGGGAGCATGACGAACGTTGGCTTGTGCCTTGACATCATGTGGCCTATCACGCTCCCAAGAAAATGGGAAAACACCCGCTGGCCAACTGAAGGATGGTTGCTGGTCCCTCCATAAGGCGGAAGCCCCAGACATGTGTCCGTTCTGACCCCTGCCATGCCCAGGATACACAGGAAGCTCTTTGGGGCAATTATCCTCCCCTGGTAGCCTCCCACAGGGGTAGGGACCCACTCAATAAAGGGTTACTTTGGGTTACCTGGTAGCACAGCAGTAAGGGACAGTGGATGGTGGTCGGGACTCAGCAGCGGTGGTAGGGGGCCTTGGTAGGCCTGAAGGAGTGGATGGCCAGGGGGTAGGAGGAGCAAAAAAAAAAATGTTTGAATTTGCTTCTTTGAAATAAAGTATCTTCACCTAAAAAATCCACAAGTGATTAATCTCCCAGACATGTGGATGATTTTTTTTTACTTGGTGTCCATGGAAAGGGTGTCTCCCAGTTTTCATGTCTGAGCTCAGATGAGAATTGAGCACCAATCTGCCCACCAGCATCATACAGCCCCTGGGGTCTTACCTTCTGTATGTCATTGAATGTGCTTTCAAAATCCACTGGCCAAACATAAGTACACTTACATACTTAACATTTGCTTTTTGTTGAAGCAATCTATCAGAAAACTTTTTGTTGTCACAGAGACTGAAACAGCTGGTAGGAGAAAAGGTGTAAATTATCCAATTCACTAAATGGGGTGCTGACTGTGAAGTCTTTTCATAAGTAATAAGACAGCTTTTTCCTTGTGAACATACTTTCATTCAGACTAGTTTTCATTCAAACAACTGAGGATTTTGGATGGCCCTGTTGATTATAAACTTAAATAAGCTAGTTGGTAACAGTGATCCTGCATTTAGTAATCTACAACCTAGATGCTCATATGCAAAGAATATAAAAAAAACCTGACTAAAATCTAAAAACAAACTTATAAAACACATGAAATGTAGTTAAACATTTATCTTCACCTATACAAAATCATTGCAGCCCAAGTAAAACTCAAGAAAATTACATGGTACCCTGACTACTATTCTATGATGTAGTACTAAACATATACTGGTATTCTTTTTTTTATATTCTTTGTAAACCAGGTAAGGCCCACTAGGCAGAACTGCATGTTTTCAGGAGTGACCTAGAAGCACTGGGAAGGTTAAGTGACTTGTTTGGAGTCACACAGTATGCAAGTGGAGGTTGTGGGAATCCAACCCAAGTCTGCTGGATGTACCCAGTTCCATCATTGTTTGTTATTCTAACCACTAGGCTATACTGCCAGCTATAATAACACCCATATGTAATGTTTTAATATATAATTTTAATAATAGTGCACAGTACCTACAGTACAAATTATGAATATGAAATACTTTACAACATTTTACTAAAACTGAACTCTTTGCCACTCCATCTGCTTATTTTTTCTTACACCAAAGCTGGTGAATAGTTGACAGCACTGTAAATAGCTTTTGATCAGGCTTCATTATTTTACATCCAGAAACAGATAACATTTGTTTATTCTGGATTTATTTAATATTGATTTTCTGTGGCTCACTAAATAGAATCTAGCACTGTATGAGGCAGATAGTTTTACATTTTGGAAGAGGCAACACATCTTATCCGTTTAGGATTCATGTTAGAAACAGCATTTTTTCTTCATATTTAAAACATACTCAAGTGTCAATGTATTCATTTAGTAGTTTATGCTGACTAATGTATGCTGTAGAAAACAGTAAGGATTTATTGTGAAGCACTCAAGATCTATAGAAATCCTGCAATTTTCCAGCAAGTTTTGCAAAAATTCTCTGCAATTTCAGGTTACTTTTCCTGGAATTTTCCAGTGGCTCTGCCCATGTGTGCTGATACTTGAAGACTCTTAAGCACATACTACGTGAAAACTGTGGTTTCAGGAAGGAAAGCAGTCCTCAGGTGATGAAGATGTTGGTGGGAAGCATGGGTGGTTAAACTGAATGGCTGATTACAACAAAGCAGTGCGGGTCATTTCCTTACTGACTATATGCAGTAAAACAGAAAAAATGCGAATCACAACAGCATTCATTTTAAGATGCTGAAATCTGGGTCAGCCTGCTGGCACTGTGGTAGCAGTACTGCTTGCAATGCCAGCAACCCAGGGTCAGAAGTGAACTCGGATTTGCTGGAGGTCTGGCCAGGGGAGTAGGATCGAGCACCCGGGGGACTGCTTTCCTCCTCTGGGGAGGGTGGGCTGCAGGTCCTACTGCTTTACCACCACCAGTGTAACCATGGGTGGTGGTGCAATGGTGCTGCAGAGTGAACAGGAGGGAAGGACACTAGCCAGGATCTGAAGCAGTGGCATGTCTCTATGTGACCTACCTCCTTGGATCTCCTCTAGTGCTGGTGCCCTCAGAGACACAGACCAGAAAACCAGGAACAATCACCCCACATCGGCCACTAGCAGACCCACTAGGCTACCCAACACACACTAAGGGAGTGTGGAGGGGTGACCTGGGGTCCCTTCCCTTCCCACCTGGAGGGGGTACAACCCAGGCAGGATAGGGACAGGCCCACAGGAGCTCCTGAGCATTACCTGAGGGTGAAGCTAGGGGATACCCAGCCTAGAGATCTCTGAAAAGTGGAGACCGATGCTGTGAGAAGGGGACATAGAAAGAGAAAATAAAAAAATGTAAAAAGATGCTGAAATCTTAGAGATTCTGTGCAGTGACATGCAATTTCAGTGAGGCACAGGTACAAGAATTCAAAATCCCCAAACCAAGTAGGATTCCATGATTGTTACCGGTGTTACCGGTAAAAATGGAAAACCAGGGTCCCTGGTCACGATCTTGAGTGACAAACCATAAAGAATAGTCATGGAATAATCATGGACATCACTGTGCACTTGCCTGAATTCTTGCAATATGCTAGATACACACTAGATCTCACTGACTTAATAGAAACATAGAAACATTGAATCTGATGGGAGTGCATGCCTAGAAATGGTACTCTATACATTTGATAGATACATTTCAATAACATAGAAACATAGAATCTGATGGTAGATAAGGGCCGATTGGCCCAGACAGTCTGCTCATTTATCCCTACCTACATTCTCACTGCAGATGCTACTTGATCTACAGCTCCTTCTCCCTTCCCTCCCTTTCCACTATGATTCACTTGTGTCTATCCCATACATTCTTGAACCCCACCACTGTTTTCACTCCACCACCTCTGCTGGAAGGCTATTCCAGGAATACGCCACTCTTACTGTGAAGAAATACTTCCTCACATCTCTCCTGAATCTACCCCCTTCCAGCTTCATAGCATAACTCTTTGTTCTTACGCACCTTCTTTTCTTAAAAATATTTTCCTCCTGTACCTTATTTATCCCCGTGAAGCATTAAAGGTATCTATCTTACCCCACGATTCCTCCTCTCTTACAGGGTATACATATTGAGGTCCTTTAGTATTTCTCTATAGGGCTATTGATGCAGACCCTGAACCATTTTAGTTGCCTGCTTCTGGACCATCTCAACTCTGTCTATGTTATTCCAGAGATGTGGTCTCCAGAAATGGACACAGTACTCAAAGTGGGGTCTTACCAGCAATCTAAGAAGGGCAACACCACTACCCTCCCTCTGCTGGTGATGCCCCTTCCTATGTACTCCAGTATCCCATTAGCCCGCCTGACTGCGTTGTTGCACTGTCTGGCCACCTTTAGATCATCCAATATGATTACTCCAGCTCTGTTTCCTGTTTGGTAGTCACCAATACCGGTCAACCCATTTCGTACTCCACCCCCTGAGTTCTATGCCACATATGGATACTCAGCTGCCATATCTTTGAACATACCTCATGTTTTCTCAGGTTGCTGCTCATCCCATCCCATCCCCCCACCCCCAGAGTGTCCATCCTTGGTGTCATCAGCAAAGAGGCAGACCTTCCCTTCCACCTCCTCTGTAATGTCACTTATACAGATATTAAAGAGGACCAGTCCCAGCACTGATCCATGGGGTACTCTGCCGGTCAACCTCCCTTCCTCAGAGTGGGCTCCATTTACCACCATTCACCAATGACTTGTCGAAGCACATGCATGTGCTGCATTGTTTCTGTACAATGCCACCAGCTGATGCTGACTTGTTAACAACCTTGTAGATTACAATGTATATTTAAAATTTTTTGAAAACAGTGGCACTAAGTGACACCAAGCCTTACAACTAGCTGTTGCATTGGCCATTATGATAGAAGTATCTGGATATCTTTAGTCATGATGTTGCATGATGGTAGGCATCACTCTTTTAGGAGCACTGGAGGGATATTACAAGACTACGATACTAGTGCGGGTAATGTGATTCAGCGGTGATAAGTATACTGTGAAAGCTACATTCAACCGCTGGAATTCTAGTGGCATTAAATATCACGCATCAGTAAATTTTTGAGCAAAGTTTGTCAATTAGTAATTCTAAAGTATCTACAATAAATTGTAACCTATTTACCCTCATTTATCTAGCTTAATAAGATTCCAGGACATATTTACTTGGGTATGCATGCCAAATCTTGAGTGTAGCAATAAACATCAAAACATTTTCAAAATGTTCACACAATTTAGCAAATAATTAAATTGTGACATTTTGAACTCCTGTAACTAACAATTTACACAACCTATTACCTCTCTATTTAGCAGTTTCTATGACTCTTCTGAGAAATTATGCATATAAATTTTTGATTATCTAGATCCACAGGTAGCTAAGTTGTAAGCATAGAAATATTTTCAGAAATTTTAAGATGATTAACAAATTGCTAGACTGTGCACCCCTATAACTTCCCCTGCCCTCATTCAGATGTCATAAAACTTGACCTCTGATTGGGGCCTCTTCCTCTAACTATACAGTAGTACTGACCGAGTCATGACCAGTTAAAGACATTTGGAAAATTCCACAAAAATTCCATGAAATTGGAATTTGTTAATTTCACCCAGCCTTACCAGGAAGCCATTGAAGTCTGACTTGTCCATGGAAGGAGGATTGTAAGTCTATGAACAGAGACTTTGTGTTAACTAGAGAATGTTTCACTCTGGTGCATACACAGGAGAAGACTATTTGAGAAGAGATAGCAAGTCGTTATGCCTATAAGGTTGACCTGGGGTGGGATATTCAAAGCAGTTGCGCAAGGTGCAAGTGAGATGCACCAGCACAACAGCAGATATGGGCCAAAGAGCGACATTCAGCGGGTAACAATGTGCAGTGCAAATTGCAGTGCGCCAATGCACAACCCTAATGAATGCAAGCGCAAGTGAAGGGGGCGTAGCCATGAATAAACAGCACAGTGCGATATTCAATGGCAGGCCGATGGCACAAGCGCAGAGCAACAGGGACATGTGTGGAGCAAAGTTGAGCCTATAAGAGGATGGAGCAAGCAGGGGATGGTGGTTTACACCCAGAGGAGCAGGGGTGAGAGAAAGAGAGAGTGAGAAAGAGTCAGAGTGAGGGACAGGGACAGTGTGAGGCAATGACAGGGTGAAGGCCATTGGCCAGGCAGGACAGCAGCAGGGGTGCAGGACAGTCACAGAGACAGAAGCTGCAATGGGCAGTGGGATAGGGTGTGTGACCCAGACCGAGCCAGTGGGCAGGCCAGACCATGCGTGTGGGTCCCTAACACAGAAGTGCGCCCAGTGCAAGGGCCCCAGCAGCAGCAGCATAAAGCCAGGGTAGCCCAGGGAGACTGCCATGGGGGGACTGGACAGGCTGTGCCATGGTCAGTGCAATATTCAAGATGGAAGTGGTAATAAGGGGTGTGAGGAGGCAGGCAGCCGAGTGGCACGGCCGTGGAAGGGCCCGGCTGTGGTATGCCCAGAACAGATGGTACCATGCCCACACCACCGTTGAAGAGTACAGCGACACTGAGATCATGGGCTGGTACCGCCTGAACCGGGTGATTCTGAGGCAGCTCTATGTGCTGTACAGTGATGAGATGGAGGCACCCACAAGATGGAGCCATGCCCTGTCAGTGGAGACCAAGGTCATGGCCGTGATGTGCCTGCTCGCCACGCGCACCTTCCAGAGACTAACAGGGGACACCATAGGTATAACCCAGTCAGCCACATCACAGCTTTTCACACAATTCTTCAATGCACTGCTGCCACATGCTGCAGAATTCATCCACTTCCCCAGCACACAGGCAGAGCATACAGCAAACATACAGGAGTTCCACAGGGTTGCATGTATGCCTGGTGTGCTAGGGGCCATTGACTGCACCCACGTAAGCATCTGTACACCACCGGGGCTGTAGGTGGTGGCCTACATCAACAGGAAGGGCTACCCCAGTGTCAACTGCCAGGTGGTGTGTGATGCCAAGGGGTGCATAATCAATGTCTTTGCCTCACACCCAGGGGAGCACACAATGCCTTCATCTGGCACCAGTCTGCACTGTGCTGCAGGCTTGAGAGTGGGGACATCCCCACCAGCCACCTAGTAGGTGAGTATGCAGCAGGAAAGGGCAGCTCTGCGCAGCATGGCAGGGCATGGGGGGAGATGCAATGCATGGGGTGTAGAGGGTTTGGCTGTGTAGGGTGGGCAGCCACACCAACCAACATGCTGACCCAACATGTTCCCCCACAGGTGACAGTGGATACCCACTCAGGCCCTGGCTGCTTGCCCCGTACCGGCACCCATCGACACCAGTGCAGGAGAAATACAACAAGAAACACGCCAGCACATGGAACATCATCAAGCGTGTGTTTGGACTGCTGAAAGCATGTTTCTGTTGCCTGCACAGGTCTGACAGTGCCCTACAGTACAGCCCCTCGAAGGTCTGTGGCCTATTCCTGGCCTGCTGTGTGCTACACAACATGGCCACTGACCGTGGGATAGCTGTCAAGGTCGAAGAGGGGAACAGCAGTGAGGATGACGCAGGCACTGGGCCCAATGTTGGTGAGCAGCCACCTCCTGGATGATGGGAACCCTGGCTGTGCAGGATGGCCCAGCGGCACAGGGCACCATTGCAGAGGAGCACTATGGTGCATGCAGGTAGGTGAACAGGTCCACACACATGTCCCAGGGACCGGGGCATGGTATACAGGCGTGGCTGGCAGGGCCCAGCAACAGACATGGCTGGAGGGGGTGTTGACATACATGGGATAGAACACCATGGAAGCCCTCCCTGCAGAACAGTGGATCCCACCCACACAGCCCCACACACCCACACACACAGGCACAGTCACACGGGCACACACACATGTACACCCCGAGGCCGCCAACGGGTGTGTGTCAGACGCTGAACACCGGTGCACTGTGGTGGCCGGTGCTGTGATGGCATCATCATGCACATGCCATGGTGGCCAGTGGCCAGGAGGGTATGCGCAAGGCGGGCATGACATGCAGTCTCAGATGTCATGGCCCAGGTACGTACACACACACACCACACCTCCATGCATACAGGGCTGTGGCAGGCAGAGGACAGGGAGGGCAGCGGATCATGACCGCTGCACAGGTCCATGGCTGCCACAGACTCTTGGACAGCCCCACCTAGACGCCCAGCAGATGCAGGCTGAGCAGCAGCCACAGGGGGTGGCACAGATGTACCCACAGGCATGTTGCTGTGAGAATGTGACTGGTCCCTTGTAGACATCTGCAGGCCCCCAAACAGACCCACTCCAGGCGTGCACAGGATGTGCACTGCTGATCCAGGTGATGACAATGCTGGGGTTGTACGATGCCGGGACCAAGGGGTGGAGAATGCACTCTGTGGTGACTGCCATGGATGGCCCTGCACCAGGTTGGCCAGTGGTGCCAGGCCAGCCATGACTGCAGCAGTGAGCCAATCCAGGCCTGTGGTCGTGTTCTCCTGCATGCGTGTGGCCTCAGCCAGGAGCTGCTCAAGGTCCCGGTCACCCCTCCCTGTGGACTGGCACAGCTCAGTGCAGAGTGCATGCACTCCTGCTATGACCTGTATATGTTGCTCCATGGATGCCCAGAGAAGACGGGTGTGCTCGGCCAGTGGGTCAGCACCTTGGGGGGCTTGGGCATCATGTTGACCTGCGAGGGTTGTGCAACCCCACGGCACAGACCCCCATTCATGTAGGAGCTGCATAGCAGGGCCCTCATTTGCCTGTACTGTCTGTGGTGCACTGGCGGCAGACACTGCACCCGGTCCACCCTCTGCACCGTCCTGCTGCTGCCACTGCCCCTCCGGCCACTGTGCGAGTGACGTCACCAGGGAGACTGCAGCTCCACTGCCAGATGGGTTGGACTGCACCGCAGGTGTGGTGGCCACCACAACACCAGGCAGTGTGGCTGATGGGTCAGCCAGTGCCACCCAAGCACCATCAGCACCACCGTGTCTGGTGCATGGTAGGGGTGCCTCCCCCTGTATGGCGTCACCACTATCCTGGGTAGCAGTCATGTCATCATTGGACATGGTCCCCACCCCAATCACTGTCTCAGCATACTGAATGCTATGGCTGGCATCCCGCTGAAACACTGCCTGGGCCTTGTCTGTGCCCATACTACAGGCATCTGTGTGGACAGTGTGGTGGGTCCAGTGGGGGTCTGAGCCCTGGACCCCAGTGGAGGTGGATGGGCACTTCTCCAGGTCTCCGATATCACCCAGGGTGGGCACCACTGCCCCTGCATCCACATGTAGGTGCTCGGGATCTGTAAGGGAACATAGATACGTTAGTGCCACCACCACACCCCCCCAATGCACCCCTTACTCACATCCCTATGCACCACTGTACCTACCATGCAGTGATGGGCAACCCCCCCATCTGGAATCCACCACCTGGAACACCTTCAATGGCACTGCGCCACATAGTTGCCACCACAAGTTCCTCCTGCAGTGTCAGCTGTGGCACCTCAGGCTGTCCACTGCCTATGGTGGCACATGCGGCCCAGGTGGCTGCCACCTTCTTCTTGATCTGCCTGCAGTCCATGCCCACCTTCTTCTTGCATTCCTGCACCAACCTCTGATCAATGCCCTGCAGGTTCATGGCCCTGGCTACACCCACCCATGCTTCTGCCCTGGCTTGCTGGGTGCTTGTGGAGCCACTCAGGAGGGGCTCCTGGTCCAGATAGGCATCATATAGGGCATCACACTCTGCCCTTGTTGAAATTGGGCCTGCGCTTCCGTGCAGGCCCCTGCTCCTCAACTTCCTCTTGCTCCGACATGCTGTTCTTGTGGGTAGGGACATGTGGTTAGTGCTGGTTGCCACACATGAGGCTCCCCCACACCACAGTCCCGACATGCCCAGTGCCTGGCATCGCACCTGTGAAGGATGCAATACCAGTCTGGTGCCTGGGCTGCCACATGGTGCCTTTATAGCGTATCACATGCAACTGAGGGAATGCACAACTGTAATGAGATGCAAATGCCTCTGATGCACCGCGCGGATATGCTGATCAGCTAATCTGCATATGCCTGCTGAATATCATGGAATTGCACATTGAGCAGTGGAGTTGCTCATGCACATGTCATGGCTCATCTGTGTGATGTGCGCAGTCCACATGGTACAGCGCATGTGCACACTGATGTCGCATACGGCAGTGGTGCTTCCTATGCACAGTGCGCTACAGGTGGCAAGGCACTCTGCCGCTATTGGGCATGTGGTGCACATATGCTGTACACCCATTGATGCCTGCACTATTGGCACATGGCCCATGGGGCACACTGGACCCTATCGCGCACCATGATATCCATGCCCTAGCGTGCTGATGTGCACGGTGTGCGTGCACCCTTTGACCCCTACATGTGCCCCATGACCCCCAGGTGCCTGCGGTATGTGCCAGCATTGCCCCATCCTTATCCTACCTACCCTGCCAATGCAAGATAAGGGATGGAAGCGCATCACCATGCGTGTCGCGCATCCATCGCACGTGCGTCTCATGCGCTCACCAGCACCATTATGTTTCTACAGTTCTGGATACAGTCATGCCTTGTAGGAGCATGCCTAGACTGCCCAATTGGATCCAGGTGGAATTGGTCAACCTGGTGGCATTGGTGGAGCCACATATCTATGTGCAGGTACCCCGGGACCAGCCGCACACTGAGGTGTGGCAGGGGGTGGCAGAGGCACTCGAGGAGGCCACAGGATCACGCCATAGCAGGGATCAGTGCCACCACAGGTACGGGGACCTGTGAAGAGGGATCCAGACCAGTCTCAGGACACTGCAGGCAAGCATCCAGAGGGGTGCTGTGCCATGGCAAGGGGAGTGCACATATCCCCATCCATGCCATGTCGGTGTTGTGTGGGTTGCCAGTGGGCATCATGCCATGCTGCAGTGGGTGGGGGGCAGTGGGTGGGAATGCCACTGGCCATGGCAGCACACCATAGGTGTGCTGTGCCATGGCATTACCATTGCCCTGGGTAATGGGGTATACTGTGCTGGGGGGGCCCATGTGTTGCTGCCCGGTGCTGATGTCTGTCTCTCACTGTCTGCCTACTAGGCCCTGAAGATCAGTGCAGAGCCCAGATGGTGGGTGCCACTGCCGGACGGCAGCAGACCGGTGGTGTTGCACAGTGGAGGGATGCTGCCCAGCTGGGAGGTGCAGGTGGGCAGGCACCAGTTGGGCTGCAGCTTGCAGGCATGCACTTTTGTGGTGTATGCTGTTGTGTGGGGTAGGGGTGGGCCACACCCCTCAGTGCACATGGCCAGTACATGCCGTGCTTCACCAGCATGGTCCATTGCACCATGCTGCACCCTGGGCACATGTGTGTGGTCACTGTGGGTGGGCTGTGGGTGCATCTGGGTCCCAGTCAGGCCACTGACAGCCCCATGAAATGGCCATTCACTTGGCTGCCATGGCTGTGGCATGCTGTGCATGGCTGGTGGTGGTGTGCAGTGCTGTGCATGGCTGTGGATGGTTGGGATGGCGACTTGTGTGGGCACACACTCTGCAGTCGGCTGTGTGCCCCCTACATGGTGCATGTCACCGTTGTCCACTGCTCATGGTAGGTGGGGTACAGTCATGTGGGCGTGCACTCATCCATGTCCCCTCCTTTGTCCTATGTGCCCGTCTGGTGGATGTGCATACCAGGCTGCTGGAAAGGATCTTGTGGGTCACCATGGCCACACTTGTGGTGACCTGCATCATACAGTGGGCCCTGTTCCAGCCATGAAGGAGAAGATGGCAGAGGTGCCGGTAGTCATGGGCCTCCCGAGGGGCCCATTGGCCTGCATCACCCTCCCTTCCACTGACACCCCTCCCATTCCTCCATTGTACACAGCCTACCATGTCCCTTGTCTCACCACCCCTCTTCCCCAGCCTATGTTCCAGATTGTGGCCTCCCTGTTCCCTGCCCCCTATCCCTGTTCACCTGTAAATAGTTTGTTATTGTTGGTTGTTGCTTTTAATACATTTCTATTTTGGTAGACATCCGTGTCCATGTCTGCTTTGCAGCTGGCTTTGGTGCCATGCTGCAGTGGTGTGCATGGTGGCTGTGTGGTATGTTTGTGGTTGCCTGAGGTTTGTGTCAGGTGGGCTGCGCACAGTGGCTTGTGTGTGTGTGTGCCCTGTGGCATGCGTTTGTTCCCTGCTGGGCTGTGTGTCCAGTGTGTTGTGTGCGGTCAGCTTGTGTGATGTCTGCTTTTTTCCTGGTGCCATGTCCCATGCCATCCTGTGGGTGTTGCCTGTGGCTGCCTGCCAGTGGCCATAGGTGTCACACCACCTCCATGCACTGCAGTGGATTGCATGGTCAGGGCATGCAGCCATGTACCTGCCTTGCCCCCTTCCAGTCATCCCCTGCTCTGTGGTGGCAGTGTGTCCTGGTCTTGTGGCCTGCTCCACACTGTGCCAGGTGCCCTGTGCAATGGCCCATGCACCTCTGTCCCTTGCCCTGCCCATGCTGTGCTTCTGCTCTTCCTGCTTTGCTCCATTGTGCAATCATGGTTGCGTGATGGCACCTGCTGACTTGCTCCCTGGTGCAGCCCTTGTTGCACTATGGCACATCCCTGCGATATTCAGCCATCTTGCACTGTCACTTGCCTTGGCGCTCAGCCTTTGAATATTGCGTTGAATGCATACCTGCGCAGTGTACTTGTGCCGCACCTCCCTTGCGCCTGATTCTGGTGAATTTCTGAATATCCCACCCCTGATGTGCAGGATGATGCCACCTCCTTTCTTATCTACAAAACACAAAATGAAGCCAGTTACTTTTTGTTTGTTGCTTATCTTGTCACTAACTGTTAAGCAGTTTGATTGTCCAGCTGAGCTTGTAGGAGAGACTACAATGGAATGGCCAGCCTTTTCAGGATGCAAATGGTACATGGCTCAAATGGCAGGAGTTAGTGAACATGCATTCACATTCTGTACACATGCTGCAGCAGCAAAGCTTGTTTGGAGAGTTGAGGTAACATGATTATTCAAGTGATGCAGAGAACTTAGTCTTAATGGAGTCCGTAGAAAATCAGGAAGTTAGTAGTGATTATATAATACTAGGTGATTTTAGCTTTTCAAAAATAAATTGAAAGTCATTAAGTGGGACTGGTCAGTGGGAGAATAGATTTGTGGAACACTGCCTCCTTAATAATCTTGAACAATTTGTTAAGGAAAACACAGGAGGGGACAATATATTAGATTTGGTTTTAAGTAACATGGGGGATAAGCTGGATAATGTGGCCATAATACAATCATTGGGGACAAGTAACCACAACATGATTAAATTTGAAATATTAGAAAACATGGAAAATTAAGGAAATAACACAGATAAGAAATTACAGAAATGCAAATTATGTGGAAATAAGATGGTCCTTTAGACAGTGGAACTGGAGGCAGGAAATAAATGGTCTATCATTAGAAGAAACATGGGTAAAAATACATAAGAAAATAGAACAATGTGTTGGAAAAATATGTGCCATTGGTTTCTAAATATAATGGGAAAGGTAGGATTCCTAAGTGGTTCTCAAGGAGACTACAAAAATCGATTAGGAAGAAAGGAAGAGCATATAAGAAATACATAAAGAGCCAGTCACAATTAAATTTTAATAAATATAAAAAGAAGGTAAAGGAATGCAAAACTTCTATAAGAAGGGCAAAAGTAAAATAGGAACTAAGAGTAGCTACACTGAAAAAGGACAATTATAGGCAATTTTAAAATCATGTTGGGAGTTTAAGACATTCACAAAAGCACATCGTGAGTCTCAAAGTGCAGGAAAAAATAGAGGGTGAAAACAAAATGGCTGATGTATTTAATGATTACTTTTTGGAAGTTTTTCAGAGTCAGGATGCAGAAGATAAACAAAAAAAGACTAGAAAAACAGATGCTAATAAACAGAGAACAATTACAGAAGGGAATGTATGTATAAAGCTAAAACATTTAAATAAATACAAATCCTGTGGTCCAGAGGGGATCCACCCATTTTTTCTAAACGAGGCAGCGGAGGAGTTAGCTGGACCACTCACTCTGTAGTTCAATATGTCCTTGGATAGAGGAGTGGTGTTAGGAGAATGGAAAGAGGCTTATATCACATCAATTTTTAAAGGGGGAATGGGGTCAGATGTGAAGAGCTATTGCTCTATAAGTGTCACTTCAGTGGTGGGAAAAATAATGGAGGGTTTTGTAAAAGAATTTATTGAAGCGGAAATGAGAAGATTGGGGGTAGTGGATGTTATACAACACAGATTTGTGCAAGGAAGATCACGTGTAATGCATTTATTAACCTTCTTTGAACCAGTGAGTCAGGCACTTGAAGTTGGCTTGCCGGTGGACGTGATATACTTTGATTACTCTAAGGCTTTCAATTCCATATCACATGTCAATTTACTAGACTTCCTACAAGATATGGGTCTTGAAACATGTTTACTGGAATGGATTGGAGCCTGGCTGTGTGATAGGAAGCAGAGGGTGGCTATACCGGGACATTTATCAGAATGGGGGGTGGTGACAAGTGCTGTCCCGCAAGGCTCAATTTTGGGACCCACCTTGTTCAAAATCTGTGTCTTCCATGCAAATAGAAGATGGGGTGTGGCTCTGCAAATATGTGGACAACGCAATGGTAGGAGTGATAGAAAATAACAAGGAGTCCATACAGTATAAAAATTTCAACTACAACTTGCTAAATTGGAAACATGGGCAAATGAATACAAGTTAGTGTTCAATGTGGAAAAGTGTAAGGTTATGCCTTGGGGATAACAATCCTAGTGTTAGGTATAAGATCAATAACAAGCCAATTGTGAGAATTGAAAATGAAAAAGATCTGTTGTTGTGGATAACAGATACCCTTAGTTTTGAGAAACATAACACCGAACGCATAAATAAGGCAAACAGAATATTAGGAAATATACTGAACAATATAAAGAGTAGGAAAGAAGAGGTACTATTGCCCCTGTATAGATTACTTGTGAGAACAGTGCTTGAGTACAGAGCTCCAGTTAGTACATCACAAAACATAGGTGGTATACCACTGTAGAAAGAATGCAAAGAAAATTGATTAGGACAGTGAAAGGGGTTAAGGGAAGAGGATATGAGGATAGTCTTAAGGAATTGGGTCTGTACTCAGTGTTCTACCATAGAATGAGAGGGGACATGTGTTATGCATACAGAGCATTTCATGCTGAGTTGATCTGGGAAACATCTGAACTTTCCAGAAAGGGAGCCCTGGAAAGGACCACTAGACTGCACCCCTACCAATTGAAGGGAGATCTGTACAAAACCACTAGAAGGGGTAACTGGTTCAGCCAGAGAGTGGAGAAAACATGGAATAGTTTGCTAGAGATGGTAGTGGGGGCTACCAGCTTGAAATCGTTTAAATACCAGCTAGATTTGTACATGGGGGAAAGAAAATTAGAATGCATCTACTGTTAGTGGCAAGTCCCCAAATGGCTGGGTTAGCTACAAGACTTGTAATCCCAACCTATGAACCTATGTTAGCAATTGGTGTTTTGCTCTTTGTAACAGCTCTTTTTAATTAGACCAGTCATCAATTCTTTTTGTATTTCTGTTTGTTTAATGTTTTATGCTATGTGTGTGGATATCATTATTGTTTGCTTCCAATTGTGTCAGTGTACCTCAGTGACACTAACTAGGGAAAGAATTCATGCATCAAGTGCTTGGTATATAAGGATTTTTAAAAATAGGCAGTAGTTTGAGTCTTTCTTAAAATGAAAAATTAAAATGGGACACACATATAGATATACTATTAAGTAACATTAGCTGGTGGCTGGGAATGTTATATCATCTGAAGTCCTGTATGTTTAGGGAGATTCACAGATACAGCTTAAATGTAATGGTACAGCCAGTCTTGGATAAGGGGGACAGTCTTTATGCTGGGGTGTTGGGATGGGAACTGGCAAGGCTATATGTGATTTATAACCAGCTTGCCTGCTTCATCCTTTATGTCCCATGTAATACACATCACTGTAACTTTTATGCAGACTTGATCTGGTTAAGGCTAAGGGGGCACAGAAACATGCATATGCTGACTGTCATGTTTAAATGTCATAAGAGAAACTTTCCACAGTATATCATGAAAAATAGAAGTAAAAGGATGTTAAAGAAAGTGTAAAGATCAGTGAAGGGGCTGGACGTTTTAGTGCTGAATTGTAATTTGGAAGTATGGAGGTCTCCTTTATGCTATCTGGGAACAACACTGTGGAACTCGGCCCTCTATACCCTGAGAATGGGTGATAAGCACCTTAGTCTGGGAATAATTGAAAACTGGATCATACAACAGGCCACTAAACCTGTACCTTGCTGCCAAAAATCAGGCATAGTTTAGCATAACTATGTATCTGATATAATGGACTCACTATACCCTATTGATAGTTATTTCTATATTGCTAAATTCTTCTTAACTGAAAATTTTATTTTTTTATTGGAACTATGTAATATGTGCCAATTTTTGACATATTCTTCTTGGAATGCACTATGGGACCTGTTTGAAAATGAGCCTATGGATCAATTGTGTTTATATATACCTGTTCATTATGACATGAATGAAACAGATTACTACTACTATATTCTTGTAATTGTATATCATGAGCACTGCCTAAACCGAGGGCTGCTATTTCATTACAGACAGTATCATCAAGACTGATCATTTTTCAGGCTTGTTGTAATGCAGTCCCAGAGCATGGGATAACTAAATGACACAATCTATAAACCAACATTTTTATGTTGATTGCACGCATGTGCAAGAAACATATTGTGGCAGATTGCCAGAAGCAGGTTGTGGACGCATGCCTCCACAGCCTTTAAAGGCTTGGCCCACTTTCCCCAATGGTGTGGCACGCTGCTGCTGACACTATTTTAGCCAGCATACCACAACCTTGAGAAGTTTTAGCCACTGCAATCAGGGTCCACCTTGTCATTGCAGTGTCATCCGCTGCAATGAGGGAGCGACCCTTCATTGCAGGGCTCCCTTGCATTCCCCACCTGTTTGCCGAGGAGGTGCCCAATCCCCCTCAGCATCATGTCCCCATCCCTGTTATTTTGCAGACGGGGGTTCCTAATTCCCATTGGCATGTCCCTCCCAAGTTCTTGTGTGCCGAGACAGTGCCCAATCCCCTGGCTCATGAGACCCCCCATACCAGTATGTGCTGACGGGGGTGCCCAATCCCCGTTGGCATAATATCACCCCCCCACTTTTGTTGTGTGCCAACGGGGATGCCCAATCCTCGTCAGAATGATGTGGCCCTCCCTGTTGTTGTGTGCCAACAGGGGTGACCAATCCCCCATCAGCTACAGCTGGCCTCCCAAAAAGTGAGTCTGCTGGCACACTGGGAGCCCACTCCAGCGTGTCACATCCCCTGAAAAAAAAAATGGTCCCGCAATATTTTTTATTTTTTTCCCCTGTGAAAAAAGGAAATGGTCCCTCACTGGTCTCCCTACCCCCCTCCTGCAACCCGTGCCCGCCCTCTGAGCACCCTTCCTCCCCACACCCCTCCTCACCCCATACTTACCTCCAGAGTCAAGCGCGACAATCTTCAGTGGACCGAGAACACATCTGCACTCTAGACCAGGGAGGGGCTGTGGACATGGCCTACCTAGACTTTAGCAAGGCATTTGACACAGTCCCATACAAAAGATTAGTAGTCAAATTAACCAGCCTTGGAGTGGGTCCCAGGGTGGTAGCCTGGGTAAAACACTGGCTGAACAACAGGACACAGAAGGTAATAGTAAATGGAGTCCACTCTGAAGAAAGAGGGGTTACTAGTGGGGTACCGCAGGGTTCAGTACGGTCCAGTCCTTTTCAATGTCTTTATAAGTGGCATTGTAGAGGGACTGAAGGAAAGTATGCCTCTTGCAGATGACAAAGATCTGCAACAGGGTTGATACACAAGGAGGCGAGGAAAGGATGAGAAGGACTTGGCAAGGTTGAGGAATGGTCAGAAGCATGGCAGCTTGGATTCAATGCAAAGAAGTGCACGTAATGCACCTGGGAAACAAAAACCCAGGGAAGATTACACAATGGGGGGGTAGTAACAACAACAAAATGGAAAGGACCTGGGGTAATCATGTTAGATGACCTTAAGGTTGGCAAGCAATGTGAGAAGGCAGTAGGGAGGCTGGGGATACTGGATGTATAGGGAGAGGCATCACCAGCAGAAAACAGGAAGTTGTTATCCCCCTGTACAGACAGTTGGTGAGACCCCATTTGGAGTACTGCATCCAGTTCTGGAGACCCCATCTCCGCAAGGACATAGACAGAATGGAGGCAGTTAAGAGGAGGGCAACTAAAATGGTGCAGGGTCTGCAAGAGAAGCCATACAAGGAGAGGCTAAAGGAGCTTAATATGTATACCCTTGAGGAAAGGAGGGAGAGGGGGGAACCTGATAGAAACATTTAAGTACCTCAGTGGAATCAACAAAGTCCAAAAGGGTAGCATCTTTCAGAAAAAGAGATGTGCAAGAACAAGGAGTCAAAATTTGAAGATAGACGGGGGACGGCTCAGGGGCATTTTTTCACAGAGAGGGTGGTGGATGCATTGAACAGCCTTTCTGAGGAGGTTGTGGGGTCTAAAACTGTGGGAGAATTCAAGAATGCATGGGACAGACATAAGGCAATTTTTGTGGGGGTAGGAAGAAATAGGCTGTTGGTTAAATAGGATCTGCAGCTTATCCTGTAGGTAGGGAAATGGGCTGACTAAGTGGGCCAAGCGGTCCTTATCTGCTGTCAAAGTCTATGTTTCTATGTTTCAAAGGTGACCGCGAACTGAGGAAATGCAGGTAATCAATATAATGGAATAAATGGGTTTTTTTTCAACTTTGATGCATATCTCAGTCATTTTTTGGAGTTTTGGCACCAAATTTCAACATGGGGTTTTTGGGACCCCTCCTCATGAAGTCTGCCACTGTCATTGTGTTAATCAGCCCCGAAAGGTGATTTCCTGGTCACTGCGCAGAATCACCTTTCAGGACTGGTTAACGAAATGACAGTGCCAGTGTTCATGAGGTGGGCTCTCAAAAAACCTATGATGCAAATTTGGTTGACAAAATCCAAAAAATGACTATTTTATGAGCGTGCGTTGTGTAGTTGATATGCATGGTAGTACCTTTGCGAATTTGCAATATTTTCATGCCAGATTTTCAACATTGGCATTTTTCCACACCACCTTGTGAACAGTACAGCTGTCATTTTTCACATGCTGGCCGAAATGTGTTTTCGCACTTCTGGCACAGAATAGCATGGTCGCTGTGGGAAATCAGTGTTTGGGACAGATTACGAAAATGACAGTGACTCTGTTCATGAGCAGAGGTCCTAAAATGCCTATGTTGAAAATTTGGTGGTAAGCACATTTATAAGGTAGAAAAGGAAATGGGCAGACTGGATGGGCGAAAAAGAAATGAGCAGACTGGATGGGCCTTGCGGTCCTTATCTGCCGTCAATCTCTATGTTTCTATGTTTCTATACTCCATAAAATGACTGTGTTATGAGCATGCGTTGCACAGTTTGCACACACGCTCATAAGTTCGCGAAAGTATAATATTTTCACTCCAGATTTTCAACATTGCCATTGTTCTGCACCTCCTTATGATCAGTACAGCTGTCATTTTTCAGATCCTGGCTGAAATGTGTTTTCGCACTCCCGGTGCAGAATAGCACGGTCACTGTTGGAAATCCATGTTTGGTACACATTATGAAAATGATAGTAACACTGTTCATTAGCAAAGATCCTAAAATGCCTATGTTGAAAATTTGGTGACGAAAGTCCATAAAATGAGTGTGCTACAAGAGTGCGTTGCGCAGTTTCCACGCACGCTCGTACCTTCGCAACTTTGCAATATTTTCACTCCAGATTTTCAACATTGTCATTTTTCCACACCTCCTTATGAACAGTGCAGCTGTCATTTTTCACATCCTGGCCGAAATGTGTTTTTTTTTTTTTGTGTTATTATTTCTCCTCCAGAGCTCCGGCTGCGACCCCCGCCATCCGTTGTTCCCCCAGCGCCATCCCTGAACATCAGACCCCCTCCCTTATGCACCCCGCGACTTACCCTTCGTGGCAGGGTGGTGGGGAGTGACTCAACCCACCCCAACGGATCCATGCCAGGGAGGTGCCCTTCCAGGAACGGCGCCGCGGGGAACAACTTCATATTGCCGGGCTCTCTTTTCCACTGTTTTTTCCTCCTGGCAGGTCATGGCATGCAATAGCGCTTAAGTGATTTGGATCTGCACGCGGCTCCCATTATATGCTCCAATCAGCGTCTGCCCACGTCCGCACCCTCATAGCTTGCAGCTATGTGTTGTCAACCCCCAGCCTCCGCTTAGGGGTCAGGCAAGCACCAACCGCCCGAATCCCCCCCTCCCCAGAGATGGAGAGCAGTCCCTTGGATGCTCAAGCCATCTCCTCCCTGCTGACCCACAGCAACCCATGCCCGTTCCCGAACACGGGTCGCCGGCGTGGCGCGAGGTGTGGTGTCCAGCGCCTCAACCCTCGGCGCCACCGGGCCGGCCCGAAATGTGTTTTCACTCTTCCGGCGCTCAATAGCGTGGTTGCTTTGGGAAATCAGTGTTCAGGACACAATAAGAAAATCACACTGACACTGTTCATGAGAAGAGGTGCTAAAATGCCCATGTTGAAAATTTTGTGATGAAACTCCATAAAATGACTGTGTTACGAGCGTGCGTTGTGCAGTTTCCATGCATCCTTGTAATTTTGCAAATTAGTAATATTTTCACGCCACATTTTCAGCACTGACATTTTTCCGCACTACCTTATGAACAGTACAGCTGTCATTTTTCACATCCTGGTCGAAATGTGTTTTCCTGATTCCAGCGCAGAATACCGCAGTTGCTGCAGGAAATCAGTGTTTGGGACAGATTAGGATCAAGCGAGTGGGGGGGGGTGACCGAGCTCAAATGAGCTCTGTCGGGACTGCTGCAGATTTCTTTGTGGGTAGGAAAAGACGCCAATGCAGGCAGGGGCCCAGTACAAAAGGGCAGCCTGCAGTGCTGGGAGACACATAATGAGTGAGTGAGGGAGGGTGAGTGAGTGAGCTCAATGGAGCTCTGTTGGCACTGCTGTGGATTTCTTTGTGGGCAGAAAAATGAGGCAATGCATGCAGGGGCCCAGTACAAAAGGGCAGCCTGCAGCACCAGCAGAAATGGAACGAGTGAGTGAGGGAGGGGGAGTGAGTGAGGTCAATGGAGCTCTGTTAGGAGTCCTACAGATTTCTTTGTAGACAGAAAAAGGTGCCAGCAGATGCAGGAACCCAGTACAAAAGGGCAGCCTGCATCACCAGGAGAAACAGAATGAGCGAGAAAGACAGGTGGAGTGAGCAACCTCAACGTAACTCTGTCGGGACAGCTGCGGATTTGTTCAAGGGCAGAAAAAGGTGTCAACACAGGCAGGAGCCCAGTACAAAACAGCAGTCTGCAGTGCCGGAAGAAATACAATGAGTGAGTGAGAGAGGGAGTGAGCGAGCTCAATGGAGCTCTATTGTGACTGTTGCAGATTTGTTTGTGGGCAGGGAAAGGCGGCAATGCAGGCAGAAGCACAGTACAAAAGGGCAGCCTGCAGCAGTGGAAGAAACAGAATGAGTGAGTGAGAGAGGGAAGTGAGCAAGCTCAATGGAGCTCTATCGTGACTGCTGCAGATTTCTTTGTGGGCAAAAAAAGACAGCAATGCAGGCAGAAGCCCAGTACAAAAGGGCAGCCTGGAGCACCAGGAGAAACAGAAAGAGTGATTGAGACAGAGGGAGTGAGCGACCTCAACGGAGCTCTACGGTGACTGTTGCTGATTTCTTTGTGGGCAGCAAAAGGCAGTAATGCAGGCAGGAGCCCAGTACAAAAGTCCAGCCAGCAGCGCTGGCAGAAACAGAATGAGTAAGTGAGGAAGGGGGAGTGAGCAAGCTCAATGGAGGTCTATCATGACTGCTGCGGATTTCTTTGTAGGCAGGAAAAGGTGGCAATGCAGGCAGGAGCCCAGTATAAAAGGCCAGCCTGCAGCACCCACAGAAATGGAATGAGCGAGTGACAGAGTGGGAGTGAGCAACCTCAAAGGAGCTTTGTCAGGACTGCTGCAGATCTCTTTGTGGGCAGAAAAAGGCACTAATGCATGCAGGAACCCAGTACAAAAGGGCAGCCTGCAGCAGGGGGAGACACAGCATGAGCGCGTGAGAGAGGGGGAGTGAGTGAGTGAGCTCAACGGAACTCTATCATGACTGCTGCAGATTTCTTTGTGGGCAGAAGAAGGCAGTGATGCAGGCAGGAGCCCAGTACAAAAGGGCAGCCTGCACCAGCAGGAGACACAGAACAAGCGAGTGAGGGAGGGGGAGTGAGTGAGCTCAACAGAGCTCTGTTGGGACTGCTGCAGATTTCTTTGTGGGCAGAAGAAGGTGGCAATGCAGGCAGGAGCACTGTACATAAGGGCAGTCTGCAGCACTGGCAGAAACAGAAGGATGGAGTGAGAGAGGGGGAGTGAGTGAGGTCAACAGAGCTCTGTCGGGACTGCTGCAGATTTCTTTGTGGGCAGGAAAAGGCATCAACAGAGGCAGGATCCAACTACAAAACAGCAGCCTGCAATGTCAGGAGAAACAGAATGAGTGACTGAGACAGGGGGTGTGAGCGACCTCAACAGAGCTCTATCGTGACGGCTGTAGATTTCTTTGTGGGCAGAAAAAGGCGGCAAAGCAGGCAGGAGTCCAGTACAAAAGGCAAGCGAGCAGTGCCGGCAGAAATGGGACGAGCGAGTGAGAGAGTGGGAGTGAGTGAGCTCAGTGGAGCAGTGTCAGGACCACTGCAGATTTCTTTGTGGGCAGAATAAGCTATCACTGCAGGCAGGAGCCCAGCACAAAAGGACAGCCTGCACCAGCAGGAGACACAGAACAAGCGAGTGAGGGAGGGGGAGTGAGCGAGCTCAACGGACCTGTTTCAGGACTAATGCAGATTTCTTTGTGGGCAGAAAAAGCCACCAACAGAGGCAGGAGCCCAGTACAAAAGGCCAGCCTGCAGCTCCAGGAGAAACAGAATGAGCGAGTCAGAGAGGGGGTGTGACTCACCTCAACAGAGCTCTGTCGGGCCAGCTGGGGATTTCTTTGTGGACAGAAAAGTGTGCCAATGCAGGCAGGAGCCCAGTACAAAACAGCAGCCTGCAGCACCGGGAGAAACAGAACAAGTGAGTGACAGAGGGCCAGTGAGCAAGCTCAACAAACCAACGTAATCAACATTCAGCATTGACAAATGCTTTTTAATTTATTTATTTATTTATTTTATTTAGCTTTTGTTGACCGGGTAAGTGCACTAGACAAATCCTGCCTATTTTCAGGCACGACCCGGGGAAGGGGGATACAGATGAATGCCAACTGACCTTGAACTAGATTAAGCTGTTGGTGGTATTTTTTACAGTGGGATAACTTGATTTTACTCAGGTGTTTGAAAAACAGGGACAAACTATGTTCTCAACCAACTCAGCTTTAATATTTTTAATTTTTTTTATTCTACCATCACCTGCCTGCCCACTTGGTTCAGTAAAACACACTGACATACAATTCAAAAAGTGGGAAGTGAGATGCACAAATCAAGGATGGATTCTAGCATGCTGGTAGCAGCAGCTGCAGTTCAAAAACAGCAGCACTTGGTGAACATGCATTCACTTACCCACCACATGCTGTACATTCTGAGCAGTTATGCAGTGCAAGTGCACTTATACACCCACCATTGTTATGCAGGCCTTCAGTCCCATATGGAACAACACACATTTCTGGGGGGCACAACGTAACTGGGGTTGTGCAGCTCAACAGTTCATACCACACACCAGGACCATGAAGCAAACAGCAAAAACCACAGCAGCAGCAGCAGCAGGCATGGAGTAGAGAGGAGGCAGATGATTACTATTGCAGATGGAGCAGCAAGAAGAACAGATGGTCACCTCAGAAGTGACAAGAGCTAGTGGATCAGGCATTTGCAGGAGAACAGTAATCAAGTGGATCAGAAAAGCAGCAACACATGGAGGAGGACCAGCAAAGAGTGGATCAGGCCATAGCAATCACAATGCATACAAGACCATACAGAACAGAGATGGAATAAAGTAATGAAAGATACTCTATTTTCTGGTGAAATGGCTACCACTACCACAGTTTTCCTAATTTGTTATCCCACATATGAGACATACAGTAGTTTATAAATTGTATTCCAATGTGCTACCGGAAAGAGAGGGAGAGAATTGTGTTGTGAGTAGTTAGGGTTGTGGTAGAGGCATTGGTTTTATATACATTACTGTATATCCTCAAATAACAACTGTGTCCTAAAGGGCTCCATGAGAGTTAGGGGACAGAATGTTGCTGCTAGTGGTGGGGTGGCGGAAGTGACTGTCTATAGCACATTACCTCAGCTACTGTACTTACCATATATACAGTAGCAACGTTACACTCACAAGACCTGCAATGTTGGTACAAGTCAGCTTATTGAGAATACTGGATGGGCAACTATGCACAACCAGTGTGTTCTGCCACAGAGGGGTTCTGATTCCCTCTGACCTCATGAGCGAAGCTCAAGAGGTCCATGGGAATCAGAACCCCGAGGTGACAGAACACACAGGTTGTGCATAAAGTTGCTCATCCTGTATTTTTTATAGTGTATAGAAGTACTATGTGAAATGTGTGTTTTGTGTTTTTTTCTCTCTATTTCATAATGAAACTGACTTGAAAAGACTCTAGAGGTTCTAGAATACTGTCACCACAGAATTAAATAGAGGAAAGCAACAATGTGCCAGGATTCCAAGTGGTTCTGCTGCAGTAGTGACATCACTACTGCAGCAGAACAACATAATGACATCACTACTGCAGCAGAACAAGCATTTTCCAGGCATGGAATTTCATGCATAACAGCATTCCACTATACACTATATGCTAATATTATGCATCTAGATTGTTAAATATGCTCTTTAAGACCACACAAAAAGCCAGGTCAATAGTAATCAAGTCCTGGGTAAGTCTAACTTGTCATTGTTTGACATGTTTTTTTCACTTTAGCCAGCCACATAGTAATGATGTGATGTTTCAGAATTTGTTTTTTCTTAACATGTTTGAGATACCTGTGTTGTCACAAACTTTTCATAAAATATCGTAAGTCAAATATTTTAGTTAACAATCATACAAATACTGTATTTGATAGAACTCAGTATCTCAGTCTTAGCTGGTCTTGACAAGAATACCAATATGCATAAATGCAAAGGGCCATGGTACTGAAAATGCTAAATAATAACTATGGGCAAAAATGTCCACTATCTAATGTAATATATATGACTATGTTCATTCTTGGCACATGGAAGTATCATGCACATGATATGAGATATGTGTAATGTATGCAAATATATGCAAATTTGTTAACCCCAGGGGCTAAAACATTTTTCTTTATTGTCGTTCCTGCATTGACTATGAATTCAGTAGCTGTAGTAGCCTAGCACATGTGATACTCTGCTAGTCTCAGCAGATTCAAAAATTGGAGACATGACAGACTTATTAACTATTTGGATTCTTTGCAAGTATAATATAAAACAATGGATTTCTGCATATCTTTTCTTTAAGTTACAAGTTGTTAACCTACCAGCCTGACTAGTCAGTTTGTTAGCAATAGGTTTAATGTATTATAAAATGTGTTAATGGATACATAATTACTTATTTGTTTTGATAGACTGTGTAGCACTGGTAATTGACTTCTAGGGGCCAGGTATTCAAAAGTTAGCCCAGGTGCTAAGAGGTGTTTTCTGGTGCTAACTGGGTTTTGCACATGATTCATGGGTGGGGGGGGGTCTATATTCAGAGCCTCCCACAGCATGGGCAAAACCCATTAGCATCAGAGTGCTAAGTTACCACTGCACCCATGCAAATGAGTGGGTCTGCACCAGCATACGAGTGCAGCACAAAATTCAAATGTTTGCACAGGCAGTAACTGCCATCCAAGCATGTGCAAATTATCACCTTTGCAAACCCGAACTTAACAGAGCACAAGGCTCTGGTAGCAGGCAGCAGTTCTACAGTCATTCACACCCCACCCAAACCATGGCCTGTTGAATAGATGGATGCCTTAGTGTCTAGTGGCACCCCTTTCCCTTGAATAACCTGTCCCACTACTATGTAATTTGTCCCTCATGTCTAGTGGCACCCCATGCCCTCTGATCACCCATCCCCATTCTATGTATTTTGTCCCTGGTGTCTAGTGGCACCCCCCACCTGCAAAGTAGCTGTCCGAGTGCCAGCCTATCTCCCTGGTAGCTAGCAGTTCTCCTGCACTGCCCACACTAAACACACCACATAGCAATGCATAGGGGATGATATAGCAACCCGAACAGCCCTTATCTCACTTCCTCAGCTGGCTTCTGTATAGGATGAGAGGGAGTGCATGTATAGCATACTGCATACTGTACACACTCTGTGTCATCCCATACGGCGGCTGGCTGAGGAGGTGAGATGAGGGCTGTGCCAGATTCTGTATCAGACTCTTTGTGTAGCTTGATTGCTTAGGTACATGGAGAGGTGGCTGTGAGGTGTGCTTGGTGTGGGTGGAGTGGGGGGGGTGCTAGCCACCAGGCAGGTAGGATGGCACTGGGATGCATGCTTGGTGGGGTGGTACCATTAGACACCAGGAAATGGGCAATTGGAGGGTGGGGCGTGCCACTAGAAACCAGGGGCAAATTATATAGTACAGGGATTTGCAATCAGGGATTCAGAGGTGCCATGAGACACCAGGGAGAAATTACATAGTATAGAGATGGGTGATTGGCAGTGGGGGGTATCACTAGAGACCAGAGAAAACATAAATATTACAGGGACATGTGATCAGAGGTTGTGGAGGCTGCTCATATCCATGCCTGAACTGTGGGTGGCCACAGGAGGGGCACAAGCCTGCCACTTCTCATGCAAATGAGCCCATAATGGGTATACATATGGCCCATTAGCACCTTGCATGCCCAATGGGCTCATTTGAATTTTTCCATGAATATCGCACCGGGGGCTCCTGGCACCATCTGGTCTTGGGGATCAGTTCCCTTAATGTTCCTATGGGTCTGAATACAGTCCAGGTTCATGACAGGGCAGTGCTACTTGATTAAGTGCTGCATTGACATGGCCCTATATTTACTCAGATAGTGCCAGAGCACTGTTCAACTAAATACAGAGTCCTCAGGGTAGGGCACAGGGAAGTGCAGTACAAACCTTTACACTGTGATATTGCACATACAGTATTTGAATGCCAGGGCCCTAGTGTCAATGTTAGCGAAACATTAATACAATTATTGCTATATCCATATGCAACGTACTACAATTTTTAATTCTACTTCAACATTTTTCTACAAAACAGGAAGTTTGCAAAAAAGTCAAAATCATAAAATGTACTATATCATTTCTTGCTGATTGTACCTTCAAGAAACATTTAAAAAAATATGTAACATAACATGCTTGGAGTCTTTTATCTTTAATGTACAGTATTTGAACAATTAAACTGAGAGAATTGTATAATGGTGTATGTTGAGGTCAATATGATTAATAGTATACACATAGGTAGTCTAATTTGAATTGAACTACAGGGAAAGATATCAAGTTGTTTCATGCCATTTTCATGAAGATACCTCACCTCCCACCCTGATCCTAAATAAAAAGTATACTATTTGTCTGTTGGAAATTAAAATGAAACCTTTTTCACCACATTGAATCATAATCTTATGAAAATAGTGTTGTATACCTATTTACAGTATTCGGTTGCTTCCTGCAGTATTTGTTTGCTCTTTCCCTTACAGGAACAAAGTGTCTCTTTCCATTTCCAGTTAATACACACACTTCACCCAGAAAGGTAGCTATTGGCCAAATCTTGACAACCCCCACCAACCTTCACAAATTTCTCCTAAAAGCAGTTAAATATCATGACAAGTCACTTGCCTTTCTGGGCAAATGCTAAGGGTTTCTTTAAATTAGTGGCAGTGTAATGCATTTCTCAAATTCAACTGTCCTCAGGCACTGTGGTGAGTGTTGTCAGAGGCTTGAAATATGACAGCTCTCTTGGAAGGAGCATTTATGCTATTTGGAGCTGTTTGCCATGGATTCTCGTATAGCTTCTAGGTTTGTGTGAGTCAGTCATTTAGATTTCTTAAGACCCATTCCATCTGATAGAATACCTCTAGACTCTAATCATCATGTGTATTTTATGTATCGACACTTGGCCATGATCCCAGGGGTTCTGTGATGCCAATGTAAAGTATTTTATTTAAGGAAACTGTTGCAGTTCATCAGTAAACAGATTAACATAACAAAATGTAGAACATGAATCTAACATTCTATCATGCAACTAGCTATTTATAACAACTTTCACCAGAAGTGTGTTGTGAATCTTAACCATATACTAATCCATTGGTTGTCTTTTTCCATGCTTACAAATACTACAGATAAAATACACAAACAAACCTGATGCATTTATCAATAAGTCTCTCATAAAGAATTATATAAATCAAAGGAGAAAGACAAGGCTCTGGAGTTAGGGCCAGTTGGTACCCATCAGTTATAAAGACAAACCAAGTTAAACAATTTTCTATTAATTAAAGAGTATGAAGGTGTCATTCAGATACTTTGAAATAAGAAAAGCATTCAATTTATCATTTTTATGAGACTGTATGTCTTAGGAAGCCCAGTCCATGTTACAGTTTATATTTCACACGGTACAATCTAATAAAATAAAATGCAGTCGTTGTGTACATCCTTTCATAACAAGTATGTACTATAATGATTTATAGGACTTGTTCAACATGAACAAAACTAAAAGCAGCAGAGCAACACATTTCATATGTGCATGCTGAAAGCAGAAATATCTTATTAAAGTACAGTATATGTAATATATTCTGTAAAAAGAACTACAGTAATTGTTAAAGCTTAGACTGTGCACAGGGTTGACGAGAGAGAGAGAGTGGTACTAGAGGTCATGTTTGAAGATACAAAGAAGTGTTTGAAATAAGACTGGAACTGGGAAAGAGAGTCAATTGGGAGAGAAAAAAGAAGGCAGAGAAACTGTAAGCACTGTACAACTGTGGAAATATTTGCCACTCACTGTGATTAAGTTGGGTGAAGCAGTGTGAATTTATGTGGAGAAGCAAAGAGGAAGTACAGGGAGACTGTCATTAAAATAAGTGGAGGTGAGCCCATGGGCAATTTTTTATAACAACAGTGCAGTTTTACATTTAAGAATAAAGGAAACTGAGAACCTATTGATGTATCTGATGATAGGTGTGATGTGATCACCCTTTTGTAGACAGGAACAAAGGGAAAGTGGGCAAAAGCATGCTGGGCATCTAGATTCTAAATATTACTGAGTTTGGAAGACCTCTGAAAAGGAGTTTAAGAATTCTCGGAGTGAGATCACAAAGCCATTGATAGTTTTCATCTTCATAAGAGAGAGAGAGAGGTAAAGGCAGCTGTGGACACAAACAGTGTTGCAAAGGTGGTAGGAGAGATTTTTTTTCTTTTTTAATAAGAGAGGAGAAGGAGACTTAGAGTCAAACAGGGCCCCTGTTTGTAGGTGAAATGAGAGATTAAATAGAGAGATAGGGAGTCAAGTTTTTGATTAAGATTCTCCTTTTGCCCAGGCAAAGTTACCTTTGGCCTTGACACACCCAGTTGAAGGAACTTTAAATGAACCCAGCTGTTATCTCAGTCGATAGATATGCAGACAGTTTGACAAGGTAGAATATGTGAAAGATAAAACAAATATAAAAGGATTGTACTGTCTTCCACATAGAAATGGTACTTATGGTTGAAGACAGTAATGGGATGATGAAACACTGTGTAGCTTGAAAAGAGCAATAACCTGAGAAACATAGGAACATAGAAACATAGAAGTTGATGGCAGATAAGGACTGCAAGGCCCATCCAGTCTGCCCATTTTTTCTACCTTATGAATGTGCCATAGGCCTGTACTCTGTCAATGACCTATCTAGTCATACTCATCTTTATTGCTCCCTTATGCCTATCCCATGCCTGTTTGAAACCCTGCACTGTATTCATATCCACCACTTCCTGAGGTAGGCCATTCCATGCATCTACCACCCTTTCTGTGAAAAAGAACTTCCTCAAATTCCCCCTTAATCAGCCTTCCTCTAATCTCCTGCCGTGTCCTCTTGTCCTGCTATTTTTCTTGTATTGAAACATGTTAGACTCTTTCACCTTGTTAATGCCCTTAAGTTGTTTGAATGTTTTGATCATACACCTCTCTCCCTCCTTTGTTCTATGGTATACATATTGTGGTCCGTTAATCTGTCCTCATATGTTTTCTGATGCAGTCCCTGCACCATTTTGGTTGCCCTTCTCTGGACTGCCTCCATTTTGCTAATGTCCTTGTTCAGGTGCAGCCTCCAGTACTGCACGCAGAACTTCAGATGGGACCTAACCAGTGTCTTGGAAAGAGGAGTTATTACCTCGCACTTATGACTTGTGATATCCCTACTAAAGCACCCCAACATCCCTCTAGCCTTACCTACTGCTTTAATGGTCTGCTTGGATATTTTCAAGTCATCTGTGATGATGATGCCCAAGTATCTTTCTTCCCTTGTGATTGCCAGCAACTCCCATCCCAACCTATAGGTGGCTTCAGAATTTCTCTTCCCTATGTGCATGATCTTGCACTTCTTCGTGTTAAACCCCATTTGCCACTCTTTCAACCATTTTGCCAGTTTATCCAGAGCTTGTCTCATTCTGCCCACCCAGTCTGGATCATCTACTCTTTTGCAGATCTTGGTGTCATCTGCAAACAGACAAACCTTACCCTCCAGTCCATCTGCAATGTCACTGATGAAGATATTGAAGATGGCTGGCTGCAGTACTCCACTTGTGACTTGCATCTCTTTTGACTGCATACCATTTACCACCACTCTCTGTTTTATGCCTGCCAACCAGTTTCTCATCCAGTTGACTAACTTCTGACCCACCTTGAGCCTACCCAGCTTATTAATCAATCTTCTATATGGAACAGTATCGAAAGCCTTGCTGAAGTCAAGGTAGGCAACATCAACTGCTCCCCCTTGGTCTACCACTCTGGTTACCCAGTCAAAGAAATCTATGAGATTAGTTTGACAGGACCTTCCTGTTGTAAACCCAAGCTGTCTTGGATCCTGTGCTTCTATGGATTCCAGGTGTTGCACTATCCTTTCCTTAAGGAGTGCCTCCATAATCTTGCCCACTACTGAGGTAAGACTGACTGATCTGAAGTTCCCTGCCTCCTCCCTGCTACCAGTCTTGTGAAGCGGGATCACATGAGCCCTTGTCCAGTCTTCTGGGACCTCTCCTTTGCTCATAACTCACTAAACAGTTCTGATAATGGCTCTGCTTGTTCCACCCTTAGCTCCTTTAGTACCCTGGGACGTATGCCATCAGGTACCATTGCCATGTCCATCCTCAGCTTAACGAGCTCTTGTAGGATCCTATCTTTTGTGAAGGGACTAGTGAACACCTCCCTCCCCCCTGTGTCCATGGTGCTGAGCTGTGGGCCCTGCCCTACCTTCTACTCAGTAAATATTGAGCAGAAATATCTATTTATTATAGATGTTTTTCCTTGGTCCTCCTCACACTTCCCCTTATCCTCCTTGATCTTAACAATACCCCCTTTGGACTTTCTCCTTTCACTAATATATCTATAGAAAGTCTTGTCTTAAGGTACACCATAGAGGAGGGTTCTTGAGAAGAAGAAAAGCTGCCCCCAGTGTCATAGAATAAACATTGCTATAAGAAGTCATGGGGCAAGACAGAAAGACACAAGAGGCACCAGCACTGTTGAAAAGTCTGCCGAGGATGATGGCATGAATAGTAGTGTCAGAAGCAGTTCTAAGGTCAGGAAGAATAACAGTAACCTGATAAAGTGGGATCCTGTGTGGATACCCATTCCTCCAGTCCTGTGAGACAGCATGTTTTGGTAGTGTCATGTGGTTACACTTGGGTGAAGGTTATTGGTAATGCTCTATCTGGCAGGATGGAGTCACTCAGAGGGGAATGCTACCTGTTTTCTGAGGTGCAGCCTCTGTCAGTTAACATTTTTCCTTTGTAGTCGACAGTTGGTTCTTTTTGTAGTCTGGCACAGGCCTTATGGTCTATGACCCAGATCATTTTAGTCATCTTTTCTCCTCTGCTCTGGCCACCTCCCTCTTCCGCATTAGTGCTAATAATGTGGTGTCTATGAGACAGTACTCCACAATGTGTGATCTTGGCAGTTTTGATCATTGTTTCTTCTCAACTCTGCTGAGGAAAAGGGTAGAGACAATTCCACTGGCTTACTGCTCATCCAAGTGCAGGTGGCTATTCCACACTTTTTTTCTTGGGAAATATTAGCCACGGAGGCTATGTGATAACTTTTGTTGGCAAGGCTACCAATCTCATATGTGTTATACTATAATCCAAATAGGGTCTGACTTCCCTATGTCTTCTTATGGTACAGTTTTTAAAGAATCATTATTTTTCTGCTGACATTTATGGAATAATGTACTGAAAATGCTAGCACTATATTGTTATGCATATGTACTGGGCTGGAGGAGTTGCACGTGCAGAATACCAGGCCCTCCTCATTTCACTAATTTTACAATTGACTGTAATCATTTACAAAATTTCTTATTTTTCTGTGTTCCTCTTTCCTTATTATTTCCCATTCCCTCCTCCCTCTTTTTACAGTACTTTCCCTTGTTTTTCTCACATTTTTCCTTGATTTCCCTATGCAGTTTTGCAGTTAGATACTGTATTACTATTCTACAGTGTACTGCTGTAGATGTATGCAATAACCCACAACAGGTCATGCATTTCGAGAGAATTAATGCATGCCATGGGTGAACTGGAAGTCATAAGGCCAACAGCCATGTGACTTTCAATGTACCCAGGAAGTGCTTTAATTCTCAAGAAACCTATGCTGAGTAGGTAGAAGACTTGGTTTGCTGGCCAAGGCACCTAGCTTCACCTGAGCTCTTTCCTTCTAAGACTGCTTGAAAGGCAGAGTAGAGAAACTTACCAGAGCAAGGGAGAAGGATTAAGACTTAGTTTGGCTAAGCAGATTTACTGTGTGGTGGTGTTTTTATTTTTTACTCACAGGGATTGCTACTGTTTGTTGCTAACATTTCATTGCTTTATTTTTTCTCTGATTCAAATTGTTGTTGCTGGTATACCTTCTTCTGCATTATTACAAGGTGTGCCTACAGGTGTGTGCTAACAGATTACTGCTGTAATCTTCTGATTCAAATTGTCTTTGCAAGGTATATCTTCTGTTACTGCTTTATTTTTCTCTGAGCAAAGTGTTTCTTACAGGGTATATCTTCTCTGAAATTATTACAGGTGGTGCTTTACAGGTTTTACAGTTTTATCTAACATTAGGATAAGCTTTCAGGGTTACTGCATTTGTTGTTGACTGATTGTTTCTGCTCTTACCTCCTTGTTCTTTCGTCCGTGGTTCTTTTTTAGGCAGGAAGGCCCAGCCACCCACCCCATCCCCAACCACCCCACGCTACACTCCTTTTATAGGTACCACAGTTGTGACATTTCCTGTGGCAGAGCAGGAAGGGGCGGATCAGTGGGGCCTCCACAAGGTGATCTCATTTACAGGGCACTAGTAATTTAACTTGTTATAACAAGTTAAACAAAGCACAATTAAACCATTACTTGCATTTTTTTTCCTTCTAATTACTCTGACTAGGGTACAAACCCAGCAACTTATTTGGAATGGATTTCATTAACTGCAGGTACTGTGGAACAATTTTCAGAAGGACAGTCTTACAGGATTTAGGACACTGTCCTACATGCTGGGCCTTTGGAGATCTTAGGTCTCAGCTCCAGGCAGCATGGGCAGAGATTGCACGCCTCAAATTTCATATTGAAGAGGAAATACATAATAAGAACCACCGCCATTTCCCCAGCATCCAACAGAAAAACCTCGACCGCAGAGGGTAGTTGGTCCAGGAGGTTGGCAGGTGGTTAGGAGGAGCAAATCAGGTGCCCCATCACTCTCTGCTCTCCAACACATTACCTCAAACCATATAAACACTACAAACAGGTATCTGCCTCTATCTCTGAAATCAAATAAAGAGGCAGAAGACACTGCAGAGCAGGACACTGCAGCACAGAAGCTAGCACAACAATACTCACCCAAATCAGAACCAAAACTAAACAAGCACAAAGGAAATCCAAAAACTTCTGATCATAGGAGACTCCATGATTCGGGAGTTGATACCCATCTCCAGCCAGGGTGATGGTCAGATGTCTCCAGGTACATCAGCATGGAGAGACACTGACCGCATTGCTAAAATTGTTCACAAAGCAGGAGAAAACATTGATGTCCTAGTACACATAGGGACTAATGATCTAGCCAGCTGGTCAGTTGTGGAGACCAAGGAACACCTGACTAGGCTGGGTGACAAACTATCATCTATTTCGTCCGGCATCTCCTTCTCTGAGATCCTGCCAGTCTGGGAGAAGGAGCAGATGGACGGAAGGTCAGAAGGGAGATAGGGAGCTAAACGGTGGCTCAAGGACTGGTGCCAGGAAAAGGACACAGATTTGTAGGGAACTGGCAACAGTTCTGGGAGCGAAAGTTCTTTAAATTTGATGGACTGCATCTGACTAAAGAGAGAGTCAGTGCATTGGGGCAGAAGTTTGACGTCTTTGCAGAATATTTAAACTAGCAAATGGGGAGAGGGGTGCAGCACCCCATACGTCGAATGGGAAGAACACCCCTCCCCCCTCAGCTAGTGGTCAAACAGGAATTCAGTGTGTTTGCCGTTCATTTGCATCACCAGGTAAGAAAAAAGGTTTGTCTCCCCATACGATGCACAGGGGTAATGCCAAACTTCACCCAACAACTAACACACCAAAATCTGGCCAATGGAAAATCATGTACACAATGCTCACAGCCTGGGAAATAAGATCCCAGACCTGCAGGCAATAATGTCAGAGGCTAAACTGGACATAGTAGCATTAGTGAGACGTGGTTTACCAGTAACCACACTTGGGAGACTTCAGTACCTGGCTATGTATTGTTCAGAAGAGACCGAGGTGCAAAAAGGGGGAGGATTGCGCTTGTATGTTAATGAAAATATCAAAGCTACAGAAATTCAGAATACACATAAGGAGCCAGAAGAACTGTGGGTCACCCTGGAAACAGGAAATGGGACAGCCATAAGAACTGGGGTTGTCTACAGGACCCCAGACCAGAGGGAGGACATAGACACATTACTGTTAGAAGATATACAAAACATGACAGCTAAAGGGGAGGTTCTGATAATGGGAGACTTCAACATGCCAGATACAGATTGGTCAATACCAGCAGGAACATCTGCCAGAACTAGACTCATAGTGGATTCCCTGCAGGGGGAGGGCCTCAAACAACTGGTACAGCAACCCACAAGAGACAGGGCTATCCTAGATCTAGTACTGACTAACAAAGAAGGGATCACAGATCTCCAGGTAGAAGGTCACCTGGGGGCCAGTGACCATCACATGGTATGGTTCAATTTGGCTACTACATCTAAATCATCCCATTCCAAAGCAAAATATGGGACTTCAGAGGAGCTGACTTTGATAAGATGGCCAACAGAGTTAAGCTAGCCCTGGCAAAAGAAACACAGGTGAGGAGGTACAGGCAAGTGGGCAAGCATTAAGGATACAATACTTGAAGCAACATCCCATTGTGTTAGACAGAAAAGGAAGTGCAAAGAAGAAGGAAACCACTTTGGTTCTCAAATACAGTAGCAGAAAAGGTCAGAGCCAAAAGGCTGGCCTCAGAAAATATAAGGAACACAGCGGGATGAAGATAGGGAGGCATACCAAACTGCCCTAAGGGAAGCAGGTAAGGCAGTAAGGCAGGCAAAGTCCCAAACTGAGGAAACACTAGCACGAACAGTAAAAGAAGGTGACAAGACTTTCTATAGATACATTAGTGAAAGGAGAAAGTCCAGAGGGAATTGCTAAGCTTAATGGAGAAAAGGGAGCATGTGAGGAGGAGGACCCTGTAAAGGCATCTATCCTAAATAGATACTTTTGCTTAGTATTTACTGAAGAGAAGGTAGGGCAGGGCCCACAGCTCAGCATCATGGACACAGGGGGAGGGAGGTGAGCACTACTCCTTCACAAAAGAAAGGGTCCTACAAGAGCTTGCTAAGCTCAGGGTGGATAAGGCAATGGGACCTGATGGCATACATCCCAGGGTACTTAAGGAGCTAAAGGAGGAACTAGCAGAGCGTTAGCAGAATTGTTTAGTGAGTCTCTGAGCACAGGAGAGGTCCCAGAAGACTGGAGAAGGGCTCATGTGATCCCACTCCACAAGAGTGGTAGCAGGAGGAGGCGGGAACTACAGACCGTCAGTCTTACCTCAGTAGTGGGCAAGATTATGGAGGCACTCTTAAGGAAAGGATAGTGCAACACCTGGAATCCATAGGGGCACAGGATCCAAGACAGCATGGGTTTAAAAAGGAAGGTCCTGTCAAACTAATCTCATAGATTTCTTTGACTGGGTAACCAGAGTGGTGGACCAAGGGGAGCAGTTGATGTCGCCTACCTTGACTTCAGCAAAGCTTTTGACACTGTTCCACATAGAAGATTGATAAATAAGCTAGGTAGGCTCGGGTGGGTCAGAAGTTGGTCAACTGGGTGGCAAACTGGTTGACTGGCAGAAAACAGAGAGTGGTGGTAAATGGTATACAGTCAGAAGAGATGCAAGTCACAAGTGGGTACCTCAGGGATCAGTCCTGGGGCCAGTCCTATTCAACATCTTCATTAGTGACCCGAGATGGACTAGAGGGTAAGGCTTGTCTGTTTGCAGATGACACCAAGATCTGCAACAGAGTAGATGATCCAGATGGGGTGGGCAGAATGAGAAGAGATCTGGATAAACTAGCAGAATGGTCAGAAGAGTGGCAACTGGGATTTAATGCAAAGAAGCAAAATCATGCACATAGGGAAGAGAAACCCTGAAGCCACTTATAGGCTGGGAGGGAGTTGCTAGCAGTCACAAAGGAAGAAGAGACTTGGGCATCATCATCACTGATGACCTAAAATCATCCAAGCAGACCTCTAAAGCAGGTAGGTGAGCTGGGGGTGTTAGGGTGTATTAGTAGGGTATCACAAGTTGTAAGAGGAGGTAATAATCCTCTGTACAAGACATTGGTTAGGCCCCATCTGGAGTACTCGTGCAGTATTGGAGGCCACACCTTCACAAGGACATTAACCAAATTGAGGCAGTCCAGAGAAGGGCAACCAAATGGTGCAGGGACTGCATCAGAAGACATATGAGGACAGATTAACGGAGCTCAATATGTATACCCTTGAGCAAAGGAGGGAGAGAGGTGATATGATCGAGACATTTAAAACACCTTAAGGGCATAAACAAGGTGAAAGAGTCTAACATGTTTAAATATAAGAAAAATAGCAGGACAAGAGGACACAGCATGAGATTAGAGGAGGCCAATTAAGGGGAATGTGAGGAAATTCTTTTCACAGAAAGGGTGGTAGATGCATGGAATGGCTTACCACAAGAAGTGGTGGCTATGAATACAGTGCAGGGCTTCAAACAGGCATGGGATAGGCATAAGGGAGCAATACAAATGACTATGAATAGATAGGTCACTGACAGAGCAAAGGCCGATGGCACATTTATAAGGTAGAAAAAGAAATGGGCAGACTGGATGGGCCTTGCGGTCCTTATCTGCCGTCAACTTCTATGTTTCTATGTTTCTATGTTACTGTGCTTATAAAATGGAAAATGTTATTTTTATGAAAAAAATATTTTATTTTCATTACATTGTTACTAGGTTGAATAGGTGAGATCATTAACAAAGGCCATGTGCCTTTGAATGTATTTATTTCCAATGTTTTACCAGGAAAGACATACTGAGCTATACAGTATCCTGGATCCGGTGCTAACAGATGGGGTTTAAGCAAAGAATCTGGTAGTGGAAGAAACATTAGCTGGGAGTGATCACTCAGTAGTGTGGTTAACCTTAGACTTAGGGAAGGAATGGAACCAGTAAATAATTACTGCAGTGGATTTCAGGGGAGCTGACTTCAGGAAGATGGCAGGCAGGCATAGGGAACATTAGCACAAGATCAAGCCTGGGATGAGCACAGAGAGGCAATGGGGAGTAATAAAGATGGGCCTGCTGGAAGCTACAAAAGCTTGTATTAAAACTCAGAAGAAGAAATCTAAGACCAGGAGACCCTGCTGGTGGTCCAGTGAAGTCTGGCAGGGGGTGAAGGAGAAGGGGTTAGTATTCAGGAAATACAAGCGCTCCAATAAGGAGGAAGACAGAGATGAGTATCACAGGATCTCTAAGGAGGTCAGTAAAATGGTAAGGGTGGTGAAGATGAATAAGGAGTTGAGACTAGCACAGGGGATCAGGGAGGGGGAAAAGGAATGTTATAGGTATGTTGGAGAGAGAAGGAAGGGTGGAGGTGAATAAACAGGTTGAAGAAGTGGGGGGGGCTGGGCTGAAGGGACAGTGGAGCAGGTGGAAGTAGTTAATGAGTACTTCTGCTCTGTCATTACAAAGGAAAGGGAAGATCAATTACCATGGGGGGGCAGGACAGAGGATGAGGAAGCATGGGCCAATTATGGACTGTGAGATCCAGAAGGGGAGGGTGTGGGAGGGTCTAATTTCCTTGAGGACTGATAAGGATCCAGGTCCGGATGGAATCCCCCACAGAGTTCAAAAGGAACTGGTTGATGTTCTGGCTGCTCCTTTGAAGGAGTTGTTCAATTCCTCACTCCAATCAAGGTGGGTACCCTTGGATTTGTGAACAGCACATGTTGTGCTGCTCCTCAAGTCTGGACCGAGGGATGAACCGGGAAACTACAGGCCGGTAATTCTGACATCCATAGTTGGTAAGCTGATGGAGGCCATCCTGAAGGAAAGGATGGTGGAGTTCCTGGAGGCATTTGGCCTTCAAGATGAAAACCAGCATGGGTTCATCATAGTAGATCGTGGCAGATCAACCTAACTGAATTCTTCAATTGGGTGGCACGAACACTGGACAGTGGAAGGCCAGTTGATGTGCTGTACATGGACTTCAGCAAGGCCTTCAACTTGGTCCCATATGGGAGGCTGATATGGCAACTAAGACACCGAGGGGTGGGAGAGAAAATGGGGGGGGTTGGATAGTGAATTGGCTCAGTGACTAGCAGCAGAGGGTGGTTGTGGTTAGCAGAAGCATCTACTTCCAAGGCGGTCATAAGTGGGGTTCCTCAAGGTTCAGTATTGGGCCCAATCCTATTCAATGAGTTCATTCCAGGCATAGGAATAGGTGTGAAGAGCAGGATGAGCCTGTTTGCAGATGATGACAAGTTGGGAGCAGTGGTAGACAGCCATGAGGGTAGGAAAACACTATAGGAGGACATGGAAAAATTAGAGTGGTGGGCACACATGTGGCAGTTGGGTTTTAATGCCCAAAAGTGCAGCATGCTTCACCTGGGTTGCAGGAACCCTGGACATAACTATCATTTGGGGGGGTACATCTGTTGACATCTGAGGGGGAAAAAGACCTGGAGGTGGCCATAGATGCCAAAATGAACAATTCTAAATAATGCTGGCGAGTGGCTGCTAAGGCAAATAAACTGATGGGGTAGCTCTCTAGGGGGATAACATCTAGAAGAAGGGAGGTCATTCTGCCTCTGTACCACTCCTTGGTGAAATCCCATTTGGAGTACTGTGCACAATTCTGGAGGTCTTACTTAAAGAGGGATGTTGGCTTTTTGGAGAGAGTTCAGAGGGGAGCCACTAGGATGATCAGCTGTCTGGGGGGAATGTCCAATCAGGAAAGACTGGCATAACTGAATATGTACTCCCTAGAGGATAGATGGGACAGGGGAGATATTATAGAGGTCTTCAAATACATGATGGGGATAAACAGGGTGGAAGCATAGGGTCTCTTTACGCTGAAAGGGGAAGGAAACACCAGGGAAGATAATCTTAAACTGGCTGGGGGGAGGTACAGGGGGAAAGTGATGAGGCACTAGTTCACAGAGAGGGTAGTGGCACCTTGGAGTGCATTGCCAGGGGATTAATTGGCAAAGGAAACAGTGGAGGGAGTCAAGATGGGATGGGACTGGTACATGGCAAGGTGCATTTAGCAGCTGAAACTTGTTTGTGAGCTGCATTTCCGACAGACAAGATTCACCTTAGGGCTTAATTTGCTGGTGACATTTGTATGTATGTATGTATAACTATTTCTTGATGCATCCTTGGGGAGGGAAAAATCAAGAGTGCAGTAATATGCTACAATTATGTTACAATAATAAAAATGCAAGTTGTACAATAAGAACTAACAAAGTGATCATGTTGTGCAGAACATAGCCTCTAAAGAGCAACAAAGCAGTAAAATACAGATTGCAGCAAAAATACAGGATTTGCAGCACTACTGTACACAACAAGGAATAGTGGCCTTGACTATAGAGGGGGGCTGTATCCAGAGCAAATGTATGACCACAAGGGAGAGAGGAAATTGAAGGGTGGCAGACTAAAGTCCAAACCCAGAATCCAAGGATCAGAGGCAACTGCAGAAATGAGTAGTGAATTCACACAGGAGAGAATTAGAGCTGGGTGAAAGTTGCAAATTCTGTTTTAGTGCAACTTCTGACAAATTTCACAACTTTCACGCAATTTTCCAAACTTCCACCTTTGATGAAATCAGAAAACTTCCGAATGTGTTTGGTGAATTTTTGCCCTGTTTCATAACACTTTCTCACTGAACTGCAGAACAACACCCATGTATTGAGGAAAAAGCTAATCTGCAGTTCATGTAATTATTCTTCAGTTCAGTGAGTGATCAGTTCTGCTCGGTCCCCAGTAAACTGAAAAAAAACTTTCCCTGATGCCTAATGGAACCCTCCACCATCCAATACCTATCCTCCCATCATTAAATGTTTCCCACATGTCTAGTGGCACCCACTACCCTCTGATCACCGTCAGCTTATCAGATAAATGTTTCCCTGGTGTCTAGTGGCACCCCCTACCCTCCGATCACCATCCCCCCCCCATCATTTAATGTACCTGTGGTGTCTAGTTGCACCCCACCCTCCAACCACCGTTCCCCTATCATTAAATGCCTTTCTGCTGTCTATTGGCACCCCCCACCATTCGATCGCCATCCCACGTTTGAATAAATGTTTCCCTTGTGTCATGTGGCACCCCCACCCTACAATTTCCATCCCCCTATCATTAAATGTTTCATTGGCATCTAGCAACACCCACCCTGCACTGCCCACACCTGGCTGATTACAACAACCTGTCACCCTCTACCACCATTTCCATAGTCTTTGGGGCCACTACCACACTGCTGAAGGGAAACCATAGGGTGGCCAGCACAACTCTCCTCTCAAAACCTTGGAAGGCTGCTGTATGTAATGACAGGGAGCATGCTATTGGCCTGCTGCCTATATTCTTAGATCTCTACTTAAGATCCTTCATTCCTCCATTCTGTATTTTCTATCCTTTTAAATCTGTTCCACTCCCTTATAAATGCATTTATTGTCTTACCCTCCACCACCTCCCTTGGCAACTTGTACCTCTGCTCAACAGCTCTGTCCATTAAGTAATATTTCTAAATATCTCTTTTATACCTTCCCCCCTCAAGTTTCTATTCATGCCCTCTAGAAACAGTACATTCATTTCTAGTGAACAGGTTTTTAAGTGACCTTACTTTTACCCTTCAGAAACTTGCATGTTTTTATAATTTATCCTTTCTCTCTCTGCCATGGTTTCCAGTGAACATAAAAGGAGATTTGCAAGTCTTTTCTCATATGTCTGATCTTTCTGACCATGTATTTCTTAGCAACCCTTCTTTGTACCCTCTGTAGTTGGTGCTTTGTCTTTTTTCATATGTGATTCCAGAACTGGGCACAGTATGCAAGATGGAGTCTTATCAACAATGTGTAAGACAGAGTCTTACCAACAATGTGTACAGTGGCAAAATTCCTTCACTTCTTTTGTTATTAAAGCCTCGACTTATATGCCCCAACATCATGCTTACCTTCTTATATGCCTTATTACACTGACTGGAGACATTCAGATGATGTCTAATAAGAACACCTTCCACCGGTCTCTCGCCTCCCTTGTCACTGATAATTTTAATCCATCCAGGCAATATTCCCTGTGTGGATATTTTCTACCTGCATGCATTGTTTTGAATTTTTCAGATTGAAGCACAATTTCCCAATTTATGACCACCTCTCCAACATATCCATATCATAACACATCTCTAATCCAAACTTCATTATCAACCCGGCTACAGATCTTCATATTATCAGCAAAGAGACACATTTCACCCATATCTCTAAATCTCATGTTATGAAAATACTGAACAAAATTTCACTTGTGAGTCCTCATGGTTCTGATTTTTGCCACTCATCAGAACCCTTTGTTGCCTCTGGGAGCACCAACTTTGGTAGACAGCGACAGTGCTGACCTCTCCCACAGTGATGGCACAATACCGATGCAGGTATTGTGCCGTCTGTTCTCAAGGTGTTTTCTGTGGGGGGCTGCACCCCCCCACATCCTTCATGTGGAGGGTTCTACCCTGCAAGCCCCCCAGACTTTAGGATTCCAACTCCAGGTCAGAGTTGGTCTGGGGAGGGAGCTGAACACTGGGGGAAGGTGAAACATGGAAAAAGAACTACTGCGAATGTCGCCATAATGGTCTTTTTCCTGTTTTCACTGGGTTTCGACGAATAGGGGTGCACCGGTTGGCTCTCACTAAACCAGTTTCCTAACCATTTATTCAGACCCCCTCCCAACCTAAATCCTCTGATATATTAGTCTATTGTGTGGCACAGTGTCAAAAGCTTTGCTTAATTTCAAGTACAGCACATCCATAGTTTGATCCCTGTTCACTGCATTTGTGACATAGTCAAAGAGGCCAGCACAATTAGCTTGATAAGATCTCCCTGACAATAAACCATGGTGTTTGTTGTCTTAGAGCCCACTTCCTTCTAGAAACTCCAATATCTTCTTCTTAGCAATTAACTCCTTAAGGTTCCACACAAAAGGCTGACTAGCGTATAGTTACCAGAATCCTCCATTTCAATCCTTATGTAGTGGCACTACTAGTGCATTTCTCTAGACCTTTAGAACAGCTACTGCCTCCATGGAAAACCTGTACAGAATTGCCAGGGGAATCACCAGTACAGGACCTAATTTGTTCTGAAGTCATGGATGCAGACCGTCAGGACTTCATGCTTTAGCTACCTTAAGTAACTGATGCCCCTATTTGACTCTATCTTCTGTAAGCTTTAAACTGTAGGGTTTATAGACTAATCACCTCTTACATCAACCCTTATTTTGCTCTCAGAAAGTGGACCTTCAATCTTATTTATGAAAACTGAACAAAAATAATTGTTCAGAACTTCAGCCTTTTGCTCATCTTCCTCTACCCATCCACCATCCTTTCTGAGTCTAACAATCTTTGTCTTTTGCTCTCCCTAATGTATCTGAAGAATTTCATTTCTCCACTTTTCATTCCCACTGCAGTTTTGACCTATGTGTCAGCTTTGACTTCTCTGACAGACTTTTTTGGTTCTTTTAGCTTTAACTGGCAAACCTTCCAGTTTTCCTTTTTTTGTAAGCATTTTTTTTTTAATATATTCTTCTAGTTCTCACTGCCTTTCTTGTTTGGAGAACCATATTGGTACCTTATGCTTGTTATAGCTGCATTATGTCATGATGCTATTCTGACTTTCTGTTCTCAGAAGAATGGGTCTGTGAACAGAATTCCTAACTCAGCACAGCTTTTGTTGTTATGAGGGAGTGGAATTGAATCACAACTTCATAAAAATCTCCCTGCATTCTCCCATGAACTGAGATATGATTTGTTCTCCCTGCCCCCTTCACCCAGGGCATCATTTTCCATGCTCATGTTTCTTTTGTGCCTTCCCTGTCTCACCTGCTCTTCTCTGCTTTGGACTTCCCTTATCTCCTCAGCTCTTTATTTTGTCCAATGTTCTGTCTCGTCGGCCACCGCTACTTGGTGGTTTCTTGATTGTGCCTCTCACCTACCACCTGCTCTCCTTCCCATTTTCCCCTTCTGTTCTGTGTTTGTCCACCCTCCTTTAGTTGTTCTATGTCGCATTTTTTTCTGCACTCCCACTCATTTTCCCTTACCAACTCCTGTCTCTCTGTGGCAATTGTCTGCTCTCTCCACCATCATGGTTGGTGTGTTCCCTTTTCCTTCTCTGTGTCTCCATTGCTTTTCTTGCTTTCTTTGTTTGAGGGCTTATTTCCTTTTGGAGCCACCACTCTGTTTTTCATTACAGCATTTCTTGTTTCTCAGTCTGGATCTTTGTGTTGCTCTAATAATGCGACCTCTGACGTGCACCCTCCATGCAAAAGAACATTTTTTTTTACATATATTAAAAAAACACAGGTCTCCCTGGTGTGGAGCTCACCCACTAAGACCAACAATAATAGGTCCACAAACCTCCTGGCACTGTCAGTATTGCGCTCACAGGCTGCCTGTTTCTGTCATTTTGCAGCTGCTCAGTTGTCAATTTGTGGTTGATGATTCTGAAGAGAGCAACAGTGCCACATCCTGACTAGGATGAAAACTGCCAAGCTGTAATATTCTGCTAAACTGTCCCACTTTACAATCTGCTCACTGTTGAGAAGAACTGAGTTAATGACTAACTCTATAGCCCTATTGGTGAGGAGTCATTTGATCAGCTCCCTCAGCACCTCTAGAGTCTGACATCATGTACTGAAGTTGCAAAGTTTTCTTGGACCTCATTGAGAGGCTCTGACCAGCTTCCACGTGTTCCATGTGTTATGATACTGTTATTGCTTTTTTTTCACAGTAAGGATGAATGTTGTTACAATGATTGGTGTGGGATCTTATGAAAATAATCCTCAAAGAAACTGCATTAGCAACATGGATAAAATACCACTTGGGGTACTGGTAGACCCATAGTAATGTGTCCTCACAACTTATTTTTTAATTATGTAAGGTAACCTTAATAAAAAAAAACTGCTCAAATCAGAATGGTAAAATCAAACACAAACAGCTTAATCTTCATGAGAAGAAATCATTTAAAAGCTTTATGATTTAAACACTTTCTCAGTTGCATTGTTTTGTCTCCTCCACACTTGTTTTCCCTTCCCTGCTTCTGTCTCTCTTTCTGTGGTAGTTCTCCACTCACCCAGCTTCATAGTTGGTGTTTTCGTTCTTCCTTCTCTGTGTCTGTATTGCTTTTCTTGCTTCTTTTATTGAGGGCTTTTCTCATTTTGAAAATGCTGCTCTCTTTTTTAAGCTGCACTGTGTCATGATGCTATTCTCATGTTTTGCTATCAGAAGAATGGGTCCTTGACCGGAATTCCTAATGCAGCACAGCTTTTGTTGTTACAAGGGAGTGAACTTGAATCATAACTTCCTGAAAATCTCTCCACGTCCTACCATTCATGGAAATGTGTTTTCTTCTCCCCCTTTTTCCCTCACCTGGGGGCACTATTTTCCATGGTTGTGTTTCATTAATGCCTTCCTTTTTTTCCTTGCTCCACCATGCTTTACCTTTCCTTGTCTCCTCAGTTCTTTCTTTTGTCCCATGTTCTGTCTCACCAGCTGTGGATGCTGCTTGGCAGTTTCTTGCTTGTGCCTTTTGTCTCCCTCCTGCATTCCTTACCAATTTCCCATCTGTTCCATGTTTGTCCCTCCTTTTAGTTGTTCTCTGTTGCATTTTTGTGTGGCCCCATTCATTTTCCCTTCCCCACTCTTGTCTCTCTGTGGCACTGTCCGCTAGCCCCCCAACTTTCGTAGTTGGTGTTTTTGTTCCTTCTTCTCTGTGTCTCCATTGCTTTTCTTGCTTTCTTCTTTGAGAGCTTTTTTTTTCTCCCCTTTTGGAGCAACCACTCTGTTTTTCTTTACAGTGCTTCCTGGTTCTCAATGTGGATCATTGTGTTGCTATAGCAATGTGACTTCCAACATGCCCCTTTGCGTGAAAGAAAACTTTGTTTTTAATAAATTGATAAAATACTGTTCTCCCTGGCTGTAGAGCTCACCCCCTGAGACCACCAATGATTGGACCTCAAACCTCTGAGCACTCTCCATGTTGCACTCATTGGCTGCCTTTTTCTGTCCTTTTACACCTACCCAGTTTTCCAATTAGTGATTGATCATTCTGAAGGAAGCCACAGTGCCACATCCTGACTAGGATGAAAACTGCCAAGCTGTAATATTTTGCTCAACTGTTCCATATCCCTGTCCACTCACTGGTCAGAAGAAGTATGTTAATTACCAACTTTCTAGACATACTGGTGAAGGATCATTTGATCAGCTCGCTCAGTACCTCACAAAGCCAGCTGCTCAGATTGAATTCTGATGTCATGCACTGAAGTGGCAAAGATTTCTCAGACCTCATTGAGGGTCTCTGACCGGCTTCCCAATATCTCTGTGTTGTAATGACACTGTTATTGCTTTTGATTCAAGAAAGGATTAATGTTGTTACCATGATTAGTTTGTCATCTTATGAAAATAGTCGTCAAAGAATTTGCAGTAGTAACATTGATAAAATGCTTCTTGTGATACTGGTAGACCCATATTAATGTGTCCCCACAACATATTTTTAACTATGTCAGGCAACAGTAATAAATACTGCTCAAAACAAAGCAATAAAATTAAACAAAAACAACCTAAACTCCATAAGAAGAACTACCTTAAAAGCTTTATGATTTAAATTACATGTTTTATCTTGTGCTTTTCCCCCACACATTTTTTATCCTTCCCTCCTCCTGTCTCTCTATCTGTGGTGGTTCTCTGCTCCTCCTACATTTATAGTTAGTGTTTCTGTTTCTCCTTCTCTCTGTCTCCATTTCTTTTTATGCTTTCTTTGAGGACTTGTTTCCTTTTTGAGCCACAGCTCCATTTTTCTTTACAGTGCTTCCTGGTTCTTAACGTGAATGATTGTGTTGCTATGGCAATGTGACCTCAACATGCCCCCTCAGTGCCAAAGAAAACTTTTCTTAATAAATGAATAACATACGGGTCTACCAGGCTGTGGCCTGCATCACCTGAGACCAGCATTGATTGGACCTCAAACCTCCCATCACTCTCAGTGTTGTGCTCACTGGCTGCCATTTCTGTCATTTTGCAGCTGTCCAGTTGTCCAAGTTGTGGTTGACAATTCTGAAGAGAGCCACAGTGCCACATTCTGACTAGGATAAAAATTGCCAAGCTGTAATATTGTGCACAACTGTCCCATTTCACTGTCCACTCACTGGCGAGAAGAATTAAGTTAATGACCAACTTTCTAACCTTATTTGTAAGGGATCATTTGATCAGCTCTCTCAGCACCTCACAATGCTGGTGTTTCAGATTGGATTCTGATGTCATGTCCTGAAGTGGCAAAGATTTCTTGGCTCTCATTGAGATGATCTGACCAGCTTCCCCATTTTCTCTGTGTTATAATGACACACTTATTGCTTTTTTGTAACAGAAAGGATGAATGTTGTTACCATTATTAGTGTGGCATCTTGTGAAAATAGTCCTCAAAGAAACTGCAGTAACAACATGAGTAAAATGCTTCTTGTGGTACTGATAGACCCATATTAATGTTTCACCACAACATATTTTTTAACTATGTCAGGCAACCTTAATAAATACTGCTCGAAACAGAGCAGTAAAATCAAACAGAAACAGCTTAATCTTCATAAAAAGAGCTACTTTAAAAATGTTGTGATTTAAATTACATTATGTACAATTTAAAATACATTATGTAAATTAGACATACACTTACTTGTCATGGAATATGTCATTGATGTTGTGTCAGTGAATGATTTGAAACTGTAAAGGGCCTAGTTTTCGCTGGAACAAAATTTTCACTATATTCACTATTTTGAATATCCAGGGCGCGATATTCAAAATTACATCTGGCAATGATGCAAGTGGGTGCTCAGCACAGTGCCATGGTGCAACTCTTCTGAATATATCAAAGAAAGTGCACTGCACAAATACAATGTACTGGCGCATCCCCCAAACAGGTCTGAATACCAGGAATGCGAAATGTGCCAGCGTATGAGAGATACGCCGTGTGTAATTTCCTGATATTCACACACCAGTATGCAAATGGGACCATAATGCATGCAACGCACAAATGGGACCATTTACCTGTCATTGTGGCCACATTTGCATGAGCTGTGCAGGGCTGGCTAGCATAATGTGCCTGGTGCCCTGCACACCATGCTGTTCTGGCAATGGAGGTCCAGAGGTTCCCTCAACCCATCCCATAGCTCCCATCACTTTTAGTGATGTAACACCAATATCCCTGGTAGTCTACTGGTGCCCCCCTCTCCACCAGTATCCCCAATCACCATGTAATAAATCATTTCCATGTCCCTGGTAGTCTAGTGGTGCCCCCCCCCCCATTGCACTGATCACCATGTAATAAAGTATTTTCATGTCTCTGGTAGTCTAGTGGTACACCCCACCTCCTGTAGCACCAATCACCATGTAATAAATCACTTCCATGTCCCTGGTAGTCCAGTTGTACCCCTCTCCCCTCCCGTAGCACCAATCACTGTGTAATACAGTACAGTATTTCCATGTCTCTGTTAGTGTAGTGGTACCCCCCACCCCGTAGCACTGATCACTGCAATAAATAATTTTCCATGTCCCTGGCAGTCCCGTGGTGCCCCCATCCTGACCCTCCGATCACCATCAAAGTTATAAGAGAAGTATCTCTGGTGGTCCAGTGGTTCCCCCCTTCCGTCAGAATCCTGATCACTGTCACAATATTAATCTACATTCCCTGGTACTCCAGTGGTACCCCCAGCTCCCCACCACACAGGACCCCCAGCCCACCCAGCTCCCCCCCGGTCATAGGTGGGCAGCATACCCACCCACATACCACCGTAGCTACCTGCTGAATGACAGCTTACCGTAGTGGCTGCAAGCTCATTGGTCCACACTGTGGACCAATGGGCCTGCAGTGCATACTGTAATAATTCACAACTTTGTGAATGAATGAATGGTTCGGTTCTGGCCTGATTCTTATGCTGAATCACACTGTATGATGATCACTGGACCCCAGGTGGCCTCCCACTGTGACATGAGCAACACTGTCCCTGTTTCACAGTACCAGGTGCAGTAACACCCTTCACAACTGAGTTCTCTAACTAGCTGTCTGAGGACATCCCCCTGCAAGAGGGCATGTAATATGAAACAAGATTATTTTTTTGTGTCATGAGTGATGAAAAAAGATCCTTTTTCATGAGGGGAAAATCCTTTTTTTGTTTTCCACCATCTTTTCCCTTGTGTCTAGTGGTGTCCCCACCATCCAATTGCTCTATACTTAGTTTTTGTTTAATAAAAAATATGTTCTATCTCTCCGAGGTATCTAGTGGCTCCCCAATGGTCTGATTGCTGCCCCCATATATCATTGTCATTTCCCTGGTGTCTAGAGGTACCCCCTAGTCTCTGATCACCACACCCCCCTTAATTATTTATTTATTTCCCTGGTGTCTAGTGGTGCCTCCCACCCTCCCATCACCATCCCTGTAATACTGTAGAACTACTATATTTCACTCTCATTTATTTTCACTGTATTTGCAGGACAGGCACATAGCATGAAAATAAAAAGAAAGTGAAATATCCAAAATACTTACTTGATCGATGGTTCACTGATTTGCAGAGATTGGACAAAGCATGCTGAAGGAGCTACAAAGCAGAATCAGCTTGTGAAGCCTCATCCCTCAATGTCAAAGCAAATAATTACTTCAAAAGAATAAAAAAAGGTTATGTTTTAAGCCATTTCTGCAGCATGGAAATCAGTGCTACAGTGTGCTACAAACAGCAAGAGAACAAAGATGTCATTGTTGCCAAGGTGTCACTGCCTTTGCTTCTCCAGGACAACAAGGAACCCATGCTCACCCTGCTTCTCTTGGATTTAACAAAGGCACTACTCCCCTCACCCTCTGATTGCCCTACCCATATTTTTTTTTTTTTAGAAAAAATATTTTCTATTTCTCCCTGGCTCCCCCACTGTCTGATCACCACCCCCATGTATCATTGTAATTTTCCTGGTATCTAGAAGTACCCAACAAAATATAGAAACCAGTCACTCCTGGAAATATAGTCACTTTTTTATGAGGTTTATTTCAATTGCATACACTGATCCCTATCTATGCCCAATGTTTCACTATACAGCTTCATCATGGAGTCAGATCTACTGTAGGTTTTAAAAACATGCTTAATAAAATATTCGCAACTCCTTCGATGTTAACCAAAAATCACTTTCTTTCAGCCAGTGTAAAATAAATCTATCAATAACCCACACTTTATTGTAAGGACGTAATCCCATATCCCCCTATTATCAAATGCTTCATATTATTAGTCCCTTTCAATATAGTATACCCATATTTTATACTTCAGATATATTTTTGCTCAGAATAATGAACATTATATTACAGTGCCCCCTGGTGTTTGCTCAACGTTAAAGGTTCTACTCCCAAATATCTACAATGCCCATTTCTATATTCATTTAAAATACCATTTAATCCTAAAGCAAATATCATAATGTGGTTATCTCAAAATAATTTTTCTTATCATATTTACTGCACTACTTATAATTACTATGTTATCCATTATACTTCATGGCCAGGATTCACAGAAAAAATGGAAAGTGCAGCACAAATGCTTGCATGGAACCTTGTGATTGCCCAGGTCACAAAACTCGCTATTCACAGATGGTAGCAAATGGTGCTATCCAACTGTGACTAGGACTCGATAGAGGCAGCAGTAACACTGATAGCACTACCTCTAACCCGACAGGCACAATTCCAACCTCCAGCCAAGTGAATACCCCCCACAAGCATAGTGCCAGTGAACTAAGTTGGTATTCACTAAGGCAACCATGCAAATGAGCACATTGTGCATGCATGGTGCTAACTGGCTGTTTTCATGTCCATTATGAGCCCATTTACATGGCCAGTGGCAGGAGGTTAATGAGACCCCCAATGCTGATTGCTGTCCCAATAGTTGATACACATATGCCTGGTGGTCTGGTGGTACCCTCCCCAGTCCCCAATCACTGGCCCTGTCAGCAAGAAAACATTTTCCATGATTCCCTACCCCATCCCTGTACCGATCACCCTCCAGTATGTATAATAATGTTATATCCCTGGCAGTCTAGTGTCCCTCCCCATCCCTATTCTCTAATTGCCCTCCCATATACATAAAAATGTTATATCCCTGGCAGTCTACTGTCCCTGCCCCTTCCCCGGTCTCCAATCACCCTCCCGTATGCATAAAAATGTTATAACCCTGGTAGTCCAGTGTCCCTCCCCCCTCTCCGGTCTCTGATCACCGACCCTGTCAGTAAGAAACTGCTTTCCATAGTGTAGTGGTTCCTCCCCCCCCTTCCTGGTCTCTGATCTCCATTATGTTATAGGAAAATCTAATCCCTGATAGTCCAGTGGACTCTATCCCCACCTGATCAAATGTCCAATATGTATAAAGTACTAGAAGAGTTGTGCAGTCATCTTCCCACCTCCCCATGTTCTGATCCCATAAAGGACAGCTCCCTGGTATCCTGGTGGTATATTGGACACCTCACCCCCCTGCCCTCTGGGTGTTTCCCACTACCCCATTCCCTCCAACCCGATCCCCAGAGGGCAACCAGCACAGCTCTCCTCACACCTCCATGGCTGGCTTCCCACTGAACTGGTTGACAGTGGAAGGACCCTCTAGCTCTGCCAATCATTGTGTTAAACCAGCACTACAGCTAATGGAGAGCTATATTAGTGACACCAATGAAGTAATAAAGATTATAAGACATTTAAACTGTGATGGGGATTTTAATGATGTGATCCTCTGCTACACTGATGTAAAGGCTCTATATACATGTATTACACATCAAGAGGAGTTGTACAGTTTGGAGATGGGACTAAACAAAATCAGAGGATAGTACACCACCAACCTGCACAATTGTGGAACTGGCACATCTTGTTCTGTATAAGAATTACTTCAACTTTGAAGAAACATTCTACAGACAAAAACAGGGTCCGGCCATGGGTAGGACCATGGCTCCTACATATGTTAATTTGTATATAGAACTATTTGAACTTCAGTACATCTCTAACCCTATTTACAACTCGATCTACAAGAATATCAGATGTTAAAAGTGATATATAGATGATTTATTGTTCATCTGGGATGGTTCTATGGAGGAACTTCAGAGTTTTCATGAATTTATGAACTTTGTGTTTGAGAATTTGAAATTCAGTCTTACTGCTAGTGACAGAGAAGTTCCCTTTCTGGACCCCCTGATTTACAAAGAAAATGGAAAATTGATGCATAAGATATTCAGGAAGGACACCGACAGGAATACCATTTTACATGCTGACAGCTATCATCCTAAACATTTGCTGGACAGTATTCCTTACTCGCAAATGCTCAACAGGAATTATAATATTGAAGCTGTAAAGGAAACAGATTATAGAAAGATGACAGAAAGATTTTCAGAAAGAGGATATAGTCAAAGGACAGTGAACCAAGCTACAGATAGAATTAAAGGTACACTTAGGGAGGAAACAGTGCAGCAAAGAACAGAGTTAGGGCATAGGATAGTGTTACCTCTAGAATACTCCAGTTGTCCAGCACCAATAAAGAGCAGTGTCAATAGTCATTGGGATACTCTTAGGCCCCTAGGGCTCCCAGAATTCATTCACAGATCCATATTTGCTTCCAAGAAGGTAAGTACTTTAAAAGATAAACTAATGAACTCAGAACAAAGGGAACCAGAAACTAAAAAGGAGGCAATTCCTTTTGGGCCCAGTAGAACCAGGGATGCATCCTTGTGGTTGGTGCTGCCATTGTAACAATACCTCCAAAAAAACAGAAATCATACATCCAAATGGATATGTAAAATACCCCATTACCAGCTGATAGCCGGCATTATGAAGTATAACAAATCTGCCCTTGGCGGCTTCATGGTCCCCTTCCCCCCCACATCAACCCTGCATCTCTTACAACTTGACATTATAGCTATGATCATATGCTTCAGATAGTGCTTTTCTGCTCTTTCATGTCTCCCAATGACCCCTGCTGTGGTGATGTTGAGCTGTTGATTGAACTCTAGGTGACGGGAATCCCATACACAGATTTACTGGGCCAGAATATTACAAAGCGTTAAATGAGATTGTGGTGAATTTAACATTATTCATAATAAAAGCACTTCACTATTTTTGAACACAATATGCTTTTTTGACTCATGTGCTGGGACAACAGGGAGAATGAGTACTAAATTCACAGTTCAACATGCTCAGCAATAACAGGAACCTATAGAAATCCACTTAATATCTGAAAAGCTTATAACTATCTCCCATATGTTTTCCCAGCACTTCAAGATAAAACTTGTGATAGTCTAGGGGTGGATGGCATGCACCCTCTGACTAGAACAATGGTCTGATCAAGGTGACACCAGGCTGCCTTGGCTGCTTAGTTACAAGCAGTGCTCTCCAATTCCCGGTGCCAGGATGTACAGCATCCAGGGCACTGAGGATTGGTTAAGTCTATTCACCTCAATACCTCGTTTGTGGATAAATTCTGATCCACTTAACGTAAGTGCAATCTATTCAAATAGACTGTCATGAACAGCCGTGCTGAAGAGTAAAGGTGAGTGAGCTACTTGGTGTTCCACATGAAAATTCTAAGCCATAAGAGTAACAATGAAAAACAAATAACATTGTTCTGCTTTTTTTAACAGAACAATCTCCACCTGAAATGTGAACTAAAAGTTTAAAAGGCATTAGACTTTAAAATCACATAAGTGTGCATTAACAAAAGACAAAATTGATGGCATTTATAATCATGCTCATCAGCTTCAATGCAACTAGTATAGTTTAGTAAATTAGCTATATATGGTTTTAAATAAGGTTATATTCCCCACAGAAAGAAAATATTGAACATGTGGCATTTAAAAAAAAGATCTGTACAATGGTGAAGCTACAAATTAGGTAGGTGCATTTGAATCTGAGGCAGAGTACTGTATGTTGAAAATAGAATAGAAAGTGATGTGATGTCCTATTTAGGAAGTAAGTTTCTTAAGGCACAATGATAAGTAAGAGATTTGCTACAGAAAGGTGTGTCTACATAGAAATATAGACCTTGATGGCAGATAAGGACCACTTGGCCATACATTCTGCCCATTTCCCTACCTTTTGAATAAGTTCCAGATCCTAATTAACCAACAGCCTACTTCCTCCTACCCCCACTATAACTGCCTTATGTCTGTCCCATGCATTCTTAATTTCCACCACTGTTTTTGATCCCACAACCTCTTCAGGAAGGCCGTTTCATGCATCCACCGAAAACACACTACCTCACTTTGCCCCTGAGCCATCCCCCTCTATCTTCAAATTGTGCCCCCTAGTTCTTGAACATCTGTTTTTCTGAAAGAAACTACCCTCTTGGACTTTGTTGATTCCCTTGAAGTACTTGAAACTTTGCTACATGTCTCCCCTCTCCCTAATTTCCTTGAGGGTATACATATTAAGCTTCTTAAGTCTCTCTTGGTATGGTTTCTGGTGCAGACCCTGCACCATTTTAGTTGCCCTCCTCTGGACTACTGTCATCCTGTCTATGTCCTTGAGGAGATGGGGTCTCCAGAACTGCACAAAGTACTCCTGATGGGGTCTCACCAAGTGTCTGTACAGAGGTATAACAACTTTTGTTTTCTACTGGTGATGCCTCTCCTTATGCATCCCAGTACCCCCCCCCCGCCCTCCTTACTGCCTTCTCATATTGCCTGCCTACCTTTAGGTCATCTGATATGACTACTCCCATGTCCCTTTCCATTTTTGTTGTTGTAAGTACCTTCCCCCCATTGTGTACTCTTCCCCTGGGTTTTTGTTTCCCAGGTGCATTACTATGCACTTCTTCACATTGAATCTAACCTGCCATACTTTTGACCATTCCTCCAACTTTTACAAGTCCCTTCTCATCCTTTCCATTACCCTTTGTGTATCAACACTGTGGCAGATCTTTGTGTCATCTGCAAAGAGGTATACTTTTCCTTCCTGTCCCTCCATAATGTCACTTATAACGATATTAAAGAGGACTGGCCCCAGTACTGAACCCAATGGCACCCCACTAGTAACCCCCCTTTCTTTGGAGTGGACTCTGTTTACTAGTACACTCTGCATCCTGTTGTCCAGCCAGGTTTTTTACCCAGGCTACCACCATGGGACCCACTTCCAGCCTGGCTAATTTGTTTATTAATCTTTTGTGTGAGACTGTGTCAAATGCCTTGCTAAAGTCTAGGTAGGCCATATCCACTGCCCCTCCCTGGTCTACTACTTTGGTCACCCAGTCAAAGAAATCGATTAGATTCATCTGACATGACCTTCTCACTGTGAATCCATGCTGCCTTGGGTCCTTTGCTTAGCTGACCTCTACATACTCAACACTTCTTTCTTTCAGAAGTGATTCCATCATTTTCCCTACCACTGAGGTCAAACTAATAGGTCTGTAGTTTCCTGTATCTGCCTTGCTCCCACTTTTGTGAATGAGAATCACAGCCACCTTCCTCCAGTCCTCAGGTACCACACAATCCTCCCATGATTTGTTAAAAAGGGTAGTAAGTGATGTCACTAGTTCTCCCCTTACTTGTTTTAGAATTCTGGGATGAATCCCATCAGGCCCCATTGCCTTGTCCACCTTGAGTTTTAGGAGTTCTTTCAGGACCCTATCTTCAGTGAATGGACTGATATCAACCCCACTATCCAGAGTTGTTCTATTGTTTGGTTTAGGTAGGTCCCCCTCTTCTTCTTTTATGAATACTGAACAAAAGTATTCATTCAGTATCTCTGCCTTTTCACTGTCACCATCTGCTCACCCCCTTCCCCTTTATTAATCATCACTATCCTTCCTTTGGTCGTTCTTCGCTCCCTAATGTACCTACTGTATAAAAGGGTTTATCCCCCTTCTTAACTGAGTTGGCTATCTTTTCCTCGATTTGGGCCTTTGCTATTCTGACTGTCTTCCCCGCTTCCTTCTGCTTTAATTGATTCAGTTCTCTGTCCTGCACCTTCTTTAATTCTTTATGTCCTGAATGCTATCTTTTTTCTCCCCTAACCTGCCCACCACCTCTTTTCAGGACCATTGTGTTTTTCCCTTGATTTTGTTTTAATTGCTTCACACAAAGGTTTATTGCCACTATGATGGCAGTTGTGATTTTTCCCCACTGTTCCTCCACTCCTACTTTCTGCCCTTTTGCTAGTGCTTTCCTTAGGCACATTCCCATTCTGCCAAAGTCAGACCTCAGAAAGTCCAATACCCTTGCTTTTGTATGGCTTGACTCTATGGCTGTGCTTATCATGAACCACACTGTCTGGTGGTTGCTTGTTCCCAGATAGCTACCCACTTCTAAATCTGAGATCCTCTCACCAGCCCCATTTAAGTCTACCAGGTCTAAGACTGCTCCCTCTCGAGTGGGTTCCAACACTAGCCACCTGAGGCATGTCCCCTGTAGGGCATCGTGAATGACTCTGCTCTTGGATGTGGATGCAGCAAACATGCTGCAGTTAACATCTGGCATATTCAAGTCCCCCATCAACAATATTTCTCCTTTTTCTGTCATTCTAAGGTTGCCTCCTATCATTTTCTTGTCCACCCCCCCTCTGAGATGGGGGTCAAAATACAACCCCCATGCAGATTGTGGTGCCATTTCTTGTCTCCAAGGTGACCCACAGTTCTTCCTCTGTTCCCTGTTTACCATTTAGCTCCATTACTTTGATCCCTTCCCTTATGTAGAGAGCTACTGCTCCTCCTTCTCTTTTACCCTCCCTTTCCCTCTAGTAGATTGTGTACCCTGGTATGGTGGCATCCCAGTCATGGTTCTCTGTGTACCATGTCTCTGTGACTGCCACAATATCCTGGTGTCCTTCTTCCATCAAGGCCACTAGTTCAGAAAGCTTGTTACCCAAACTTCAGCACTGGTACTCATCACCCTCCATTTTTTATGGCCTTACCACTTTTAGCCCCATCCCTGTACTTACTACCTTTGCCTTCTTCTCCATTTACCCCTGCACTGCCCCCTATTGACCACTCTACCTTAGTGTTAACTTCACTTACTACCCTGTTTTGTGGGGGGAGGCTGGGAATTCCCTGATCCTTTTCAGTGCCTACCTCCCGTTCTATGTCGTAACAGTGATCGCAGAATATCGATCACCGTTTGAGTGAGTTTACATCTCTGAAAATGGATTTCAGTGATGCACAGTAGCAGCGAACGGCAAGAGGGTGCCTGAGAACTATGGCTTTGCCTCTTGTACCTCCCTAGTAAAGGATTCTCAACTCTGGGGGGGGGGGTGCATGTCGGTGAGGTTAAAATACTTAAAAAAAAATACAAGCCGCCTGCCAGCAAAAAAACCATACCATGCCGCTCCATACCCTGCACCCTGCACCTCCCAAGCAACCACCTTCCCCACCATGCTAGAAGACCAGCTTGGCAGCTGCCTACCACATCCCCTCCCACATACCTTCCCTCCCCTTCCTCCCCTCTTGCATGTGTGTGTGCTTTTACGTGCGTACTTTCCATCACCCTTCCTCGCCACCCAGGTATCTGTTTGCTACACTGCTAGGTAGCCCTGAACACAGGCACCATAACTGAGTCACGATTTTTGTAAGCACTCAATTGCAGTTGCCTTGTTCACTGGATACCCCTCCCCCCTTGGCTAGTTTAGAAGCTTGTCAATGAAGCATTTAAACTTATCACCTAGTATCCTGGTTCCTCTCCCAGACAGATGCAGACCATCATGCCAGTGTAGGCCTGTATCCTTACAGCTGGATCCCCAGTCCCCAGTGAAGCCAAAGCCCCGTGCTCTGCATCAGTTTTTCAACCATTCATTGAATCCCATGGTGTGGAGTACCCTAGTCTTACCCATGCCATAGACAGGCAGAACCTCTGAGAAGGTTATCGTGCATTCGACTTGTCTAAGGCCCCTCCCCAACTCCACAAATTCCTCATGCATAGCTCTGATCCCATTTCCAGCTAGGTCATTTGTCCCAAGGTGGACATTGAGATCCAGTTCCCTCTCCTGTGTAGCTGTTTCCGAGATCCTGAGGATTCATTTCCTGTCCCTCCAGAACATGGTGCTGGGCAGGCACCTTACCTCCCATGCCTCTCCCTCCCCCCCATTCTACCCCTCTAAAAAATGAGTCCACCACCAGGAGCTGTTTCCTTTCTCTGTGGGATCCTGTGCCACCCTCCTGTGGCTCTCCTTTGTGGAGGTTCCTAGCATCCTCCTTGGTCTCCACTGTGGGTGTCTCCACAGAGGAACAATGCTCTGCCAGAATGGCATATGAATTGTGGAGAGGTACAACTGGAGAGATATGACTCTGTTCCACAACCATCACCCTCCCTGAGCCCACTGTTGTTCAACTGCTCTTTGTTCCTGGCAACCTCTGAAGCAGTGGCAGTGGCCCTGGTGGTCCCTGGGTGTAGAAGGAGGTTTTCCAGTACACTGCCAAGTCCTGGGTGGGGGAAAAGGTTCCCCTTCTCCTTGCCAGGTCAGCCTAGAGAGGAACAACCTCCTTCCACAGAGCAGAGAGGTGTCTACAAGTAGGACAATATCGCAGCCTCCAGAATGTCTTCTGGAGGACTTTCACCCCACAGCCAGTGCATTGCATCATTCCCCAAATGTCTTTCTTTCTCCCTCCCTGTTGAAATTGTTTTGTGTTTTTTTTTTTTTTTTGCTATCAGGGAACATCACTTACCCTTAGTAGTGAAACCCTTTTCCTAGGAACTATGTACTAGGACCTCCCATGTTTTTTAAATTTTTTTTGCTTGGTTTTGTTTTTTGTACAGTAGCAATCACAAGAAGATATCCTCCCAGCTTATGAAGCACTGCCTGGCTGCCTTCTGTGGTACACCCCACCATGTTTTGTGTCTGAGAAGGAAGTTGTCACAACTTCCTGCCTAACCCCATAAAGCTAGGGTAACTATATGTGATTCTTTCTCATGCATAACTACTGTATATTGTACCATTCATAAAATGAAATCCTATAGGTCTGGAGAAATGAGAGAATAGCATTGTAAGGCTGTTCACAATGTGCTACTAAGTATAGAGTCACGTGATGTCCTTGGACTGAACAACAGCTTCTCTCCCGGCTCCTGGTACTGGCGGTGTTTATAATACATTTTTGGTGATGGTTGTTTTGGTTTTGTTTTTATGTTATTACTGTTGCCTAAATAGATGGAGACATCAACTACAACAGCTGCTGAGATGAATATATCACTTAATACTGACACAGCTGCCCCTCATGAAATGCCAGTTGTGCAATTACAGTACCTAGGCTGCATCCACCAAGAAAGAGACCTACACCTGATTCTCCAGAAACCAATCCTGAACCTGACAAGCTTGATTTAATTCTTACAGGAATAGCTGCAATCAAACTTACTTTGTATAAGGTTCTTGTTGAGCTGCAAACTTTGAAATCGATGCTTGAATCTTTCAACTGGAGAATGGGTGATGCAGAGTCCCGCATTAGCTCCATTGAGGACACGCAGGTACTGGAGCTACATGAACTCATGGAGTTTCAGAAGCAGGTGACCAAATTAAAACTCAAGGCTGATGATTAAGAAGTCCAGAGCTGATGGAATAACCTTGTAATTGTCAGTATTCCCGTGCAATTGGAGGGTGCTGACATGTTGGCCTTTATTCAAGGTGTGCTGCAAGATGTCTCTGGGCCCCTGATTCGGGGCACAGAATATCTGATCAAACAGGTGCACCATTCTCTATGACTGCAACCACGTCCTCAAGACAAGCCCCAAGCCCTTACTTTGCATTGTTTGAATTTTCAGAACAAAATGCATATTCTGCAGCAGGCTTGGGCTAAATGTCCGTTGAAATTGAAAGGGTGGCCCTTCTTTATCTTTAGTGATACAACTCCACTTTTGAGGGAGTGACAGCTAGCATACAAAGACATCAAGCATACTATGTATAAAGCAGGGATTAAGTTCCATATGCCATACCCTGCTTGTCTTATTGTTCAAACACCTACTGGACAAGCCAGGATTTAACTTATAAAGCATTTTCCACAGCTCTCCTTCCCCTCTACAGTGAAGCTGGGACCTGACTCCAAGACAGCTACGTCAGGTGTAAACACATTATGCAAGTCCTGATGGTGCAAATCGCAAGTTACGCCAGCAAATTGAGACACGCACGATTCCAAAAGAACACTTACACTGCAAACCGCAACCACTACAGCAGACGCAAGATATGATGCAGTTACGCCAAAGAAAGTATATGCCACTGCGTAATGTGGCTTGCAACAGGCATAGCACACCAGCACCATGGAACTGCTATTCCAGAACAGGTGACATAAAGAAATACACCAGAGGAAGACAATGCAAGTTAGAACAAGATACACAATTGCGGGATACACTTGCGGCCTGTACGCACATCATGCAGCCTACGCGTAGGTCATGCATATGTGACATGCGATATGCCCTATCACAGTGGTAGTACTGAGTGAGTCTACACAAATGTATAGTGCATAGTGATTTACTCAGTGCAGGTGACATAGGTCGTGACACAGTGGAGTTTAACAGTTCACTAGTGACAATCCCTCACACAACCCAAACCCAATGACAGTGCAATGCACATTCACACACACATGTGCTTCACTACAGTGCCCCCCACAGTGCACCCATGCACACACAATAACATGCACACACACAACCCTCACACACACCACGCATCAGGACTCCATGCCCTCCTGGACTGCCACACTGCCCGCTGCCCACCCCGCACAGCAGCGGCCTGCCAAGGTGGCATGTCAGTCTATTGCCTGCTGCTACTGCCCAGTCCTCTTTCACTTGTATGCCCCAGTGGTAGCACTGGGCCCACCCTGCCTCTGGTGCACTGTCTACCAGTTCTGCAGGCTCTGCTGGTCTCCGGGATCTTCCATGCCTCCCTGGGGCAGTTGTTGCTTGCACTGGCACTGTCACTGGTCCCATACCCTCTGGCACACTGCCGTCCTTGAACTGCTGTTGCACCACCACCTGTGCTGCCTTCAGTTGTCTGATACTGGTCCTGCACCCTATGCCAAGCAACTTCTACTCCGCTGCCCTGGAGGTGGGCATTGCTGCTGCCCTCTGCCCTGGTGCTCTCGCCACTGGTAGTGCCACCGGTGCTTATCTTGTGGGCAGTGATGGCTGCTGCTACACCAGCACTGCTGATGGTGACAACACAGGGGTCTGTGGTGCCTGTGGTGCAGGTGCTGCTGATGGTGACGGCAGTGGTTGTGGTGGGGTTTCCTGCACTGGCACATGTGGTGGTGTTGGTGGTGGTGGTGGGTGCTGCTTCTCTAGGGGTGCCAGTGGTGGTGGCAGTGGTGGGGAGGGGGCTGCTGCTGGGCCTGCCACACCTAGTGGTGTTAGTGTTGTCACCACTGCTGTCAGGGGCACTTGTGGAGATGCTGGTGGCAGCTGCACCTTCTGTGTTGCCTGTGTGGTGGCATCCCTTGTGCAGTGCCTTGTGGGTGCAGGCCTGCATGTGCAGCCTGTAGCATGACCTACAGTGCATCCACCTGCCTCGTCTGCTGGGCCACTGACCCCTCCACAGCCATGGCCAGGTGGGTGATGGTGCTCATCTGTGCCTGCGCACAGGCCTCGGTGGCAGCCATGGTGTCTACTAACCTATGGATGGCTGCCTCCATGGTGCGAGTCCCTGTCTCGAGCACCACTATCAGGGTGCCCATCTGTTCCTCCAGTGCAGCGTGGTGTGCATCCATGATGAGCATGATGCAGCCCAGCATCTCCTCCTGTTCTGTTTGTGGTTTCTAGAGTCCAGCGGAACCCTGCATAGTCAGTTGGGCTCTGCATACGGTCATCCTCCGGGGATGGTGTGATCCCATCCAAGGCCTTCTCCAGCCTGCAGTATGATACGGGGCTCATGTCTGCGGCAATATCATCCTCCAGGCTTCCACAGCTGAGGAAGTCGTTGAGGTCAAGGCCCTCCTCCTGCTGCTGTTGCTCCTCCACCGCCACGCTCTCCCCCACCACTGGTGTTCTGGCTGTGTGCTGCTGTGCCACGTCTACACCACTGTCTACCAGTCCTATCTCCACTGCTGCTGTGCCTGTGGGGAGACATCAATGCATCAGTGCTACCTCTCACGTCATGCCTACCATGTCTGCCACCATCCCAACCCCTGCATTGCTGTCCCATGCATTGGGGGCAGTGCAGGTTGTGGCCTTACCTGCCCCTATGTTCGCTGGTGCTACACCTGTGTGGAACGACAGTGCATCAGTTCTGCAACACCATCACATGCCTAGTGTGTGTGCCTCCATACCCACCCCTGCAATGCCATCCCATGCAGTGGGGGCGATGCTGGCCATCAGCTTACCTGCCCCTGTGTCCACTGGTGCCCTACCTGTGGGGAAAAGACAGTGCATCAGTGCTACAACACCATATCTTGCCCACCATGCTTGCCTCCATACTCGCCCCTGCGTCGATGTCCCTCGCACTGTGGGCAGTGCTGGATGTCAGCTTACCTGCCCCTGTATTCACTGCTGCTGCACCTGTTGGGGGGGGGGCAACATTGCATCAGTGCTGCCTCCCCATGTCTTGCCTAAACTGCATGCATGCCTCTCGGCTGTCCCTCATTACGGGGTCCAGTCCCTCATAGACGGGCATTATAGCTTATCTTGTTAGTTCAGTGGACCTGGCTTGCATCACCGAGACCTGGCTGGATGAAAATCCAGGTCCCACGTTGGAAGCTATGACTCCAGCCAGGTACTCGGTGATACACCGCCCGAGATTGGACTGCAGGGGTGGGGAGGTTGCAGTCTGTTTCAAGACAGAATTGGACCTCATGAGTGTGGTTACAGGGGAGGCTGAGTCCTTTGAGTGCACAGTGGTAGCAGGTGTTGGCGTTCGAATCGTACTCATCTACCGTCCACCAGGAGATGGAAAACGGTTCTTACAGGAAGTGGCAGAATTCATCATTGACATGTCGTTCGAGTCACCCAGATTGATGGTTCTGGGCGACTTCAACGCCTGGATCGATGATGAACTCTCGCAATTTGGTAATCACTTCCTCCAATTAATGATTTCTAATGGCTTTACACAGGTGGTTTCCACCACTACTCATAAATCTGGGCACTCTTTGGACTTAGTCTTTCTCCATGGGATTCATGCTTTCGATTTGGGGGTGGAACCAGTCATTTAGTCAGACCACTACAAGGTGAGGTTCAATTTTAGTACCTCTCTGAGAAGGCCTACTCCTGTGGAGATGGCGAGATAATGCCTTTTATGGGATATTACACTCCAGGGCCTTGCGGCGGTTCTCGACCTCTCGTCCCCTGCGTTGGCGAGCAGTAGTCCGGAGACTGTGGTGACAGCCTATAATAAGGCTGTTACACTGGCTCTGGATACTATTGCTCCTGTTCGTGTACTCCCCCTCTCCCTTCATCCCAAGGTGCCCTGGTTTGATGGGACGCTGAGGGAGATGCGGAGACAGGGGCGAAGATTAGAACACTGCTGGCGCAGATCCACCCTTGATGTCGACCGCCTTAGATTGATGGACCATTATTCTGTCTATCAATCTGCAATCTCCCATAAGAAGGCAGAATTCTTGTCCAGGGAGATTGCAGTAGCCAGGAACCGACCGGCTCAGCTTTTTCAAACTGTGGACAGGCTGTGCAACCCAGCCTGTCTACAAGTTCGGAAAGCTTTTTCGCAATTAGAGTACGAGGAGCTCGCTCGATTCTTTGCTAATAAGGTGGCTGACATCAGGACGGATTTGCATCTGGTGGCTTCTAAGGGGGATGCCGTTGAACAGCATGAGTTCACAGTACCTCTGTCTTCCTGGTGTTCCTTCAGCAGGCCAGATTTTGTGGATATCATGAGGATTATCCATGGTGTGCGCCCTACGAGCTGTCGTTTGGATCCTGGACCGACTTCCCTAATATTGGGTTGTTGTGACATCATTGGCCCAATCCTTGTGCAAATAGTCTGGTGCTCCTTGGAATTAGGTGAGTTTCCTAGCTCCCTGAAAGAGGTGGTGGTGACACCCCTCTTGAAAAAAGCTACCTTGGACCCCGACTGTTTCACAAACTACAGACCTATCTCAAACCTTCCCTTTGTTGGGAAAGTGATTGAGAAAGTAGTGGCGTCCCAACTGGAGAACCATTTAACCATCCATGGCATCTACAAACCCTTCCAATCGGGTTTTCATAAAAGACACAGCACTGAGACTGCGCTGGTTCGGGTGCTTAATGATCTCTTGAGGGCGAGAGACCAGAAGAGACGTTCTATCCTAGTTCTTCTTGATCTCTCGTCAGCTTTTGACACCATGGATCATGTGGTGTTGCTAGCACGCCTGAGGCAGATTTGTGGAATATCGGGAACTGTCCTCTGATGGTTCACCTCATTCCTCACTGGGAGATCACAAAGGGTTGTGTCAGGGCTTTTTTCCTCTGGCCCTATACCTTTGTTATGTGGGGTGCCTCAGGGTTCTGTGCTGTCTCCCATGTTATTTGCGGTGTATATGCTGCCCCTCAGAGACATTATAAGATGGTATGAGCTGAGGTTTCATTGCTATGCAGATGATACCAAGCTATACCTGTCTTTTTCTCCTGACCAGGATAGAGCTACCTCAGTGTTTAACAGCTGTCTGAGAGAAATCCAGGGTTGGATGGATTCTAGCTGGCTGAAGTTGAACACAGAAAAGACGGAGGTTTTGGTGGTGGACCCGGGCTGTCGGATAGAGGGGTCGCCTGTTGTTGCACCGTCAGGAATTTTTCTTGGGGGTGTGTCACTTCCGACCTCTGAACAGGTGCGCAACCTAGGGGTTATCTTGGATGACAGGCTGACACTGCATTTGCAGGTGTCAGCAGTCGTCAAGACTTCCTTTTATCATCTTAGGAATATCACTAGAGTGAAACATCTTGTTCCGTCTGACATGTTACCTATGTTGGTCCACGCCTTTGTGTCCTCTCATCTGGACTACTGCAACTCCCTGTATTTTGGGCTTTCTGGGGTTGAAATCTGCTGCCTTCAGATAGTGCAGAACGCGGCAGCCCGGGTTTTGACGGGAACCAGTAGGTCTTGTCATATTACCGCGGTGCTGCGCGAACTGCACTGGCTTCCTGTTCGGTGGCGGATCACCTTTAAAGTATGTTTACTGACTTTTAAAGCCCTATACAATCAGCATCCAGCTTATCTGAAAGATCTTCTTGTATCTTACTGCCCTGGCCAATTGCTCCGCTCGGCCGACGAGGGGTTGCTAGAGATTCCGAGAATGTGTTTAAATTCATCTGGCTATAGAGCCTTTTCTTATGCTGCTCCCACTCTCTGGAACTCTCTACCCTGTTGGTTACGGCAGTGCACCTCCTTGGGGAAATTTAAGAGCGGCCTAAAAACCCATCTGTATCACATGGCCTTTTTATAGTATTATGTGATCCGTTTATAAAATTGTGCTTTCATAAGTGTTTATATTGTATTATAATGATGATTGTATTTTTTGTACGATTGTACAGCGCTTTGAAATTTGAAAGGCGCTTTAAAAATAAAATTATTATTATTATTATATTTCCTCCCATCTGGTCTCTGTACCACACTGCATGGCCGTTCTCCACCTTCACAGTTCTGACCCTACAGAAACACTCTAGGGTGCATGATGCATATGTTATATTAATCATTATACAATGGCATGCACAACTCCTGGCTTCTGACTGATCAGGTGGCTATCACAGCAGGGAAGTTATCCTGGCATAACATCCCTGCTGTTCACCTTGCTGTATCTTGACACATTGGCTTTTGCCACATGTTGATTGTTTGCATTGTCTCTTTCGGCTTGTCACTATTGCTACACACTACCTAAAACATTCTTGGACATTATTGTTGTCTGTATACTATACTGTGCCATTGTATGATTGGCATACTGCTCTCCAGAGTGGGTGTTCTGCTGGGATTACATCTCTTCAAGGGTGTTGCATGCCCTCTGCCACTGGCCTCGGATCACACCACTTAAAGTAGGCTGTTACCCCCAGCATGTCACCCTCCCTGTTGGGCATTGTTCTCTTCCTTTCTACTACACATTCTGAGCATACAGCACACATTTACACAGTGCCCTGGGCTTTCTAGGGACCGTTTGCTTTGATGTTCCACATATTGCCAATTTGTTCCACATTGTGTGGAGCATTGTTCCAGATTTGGGGGACTGCTGGTTGGGTGTCATGCATGCATGCCACCATTCTCACCCCTGCAGTGCTGTCCCACCCATTACAGGCACTGTCAGCCATCCACTTACCTGTCCCTGCGTCTATCCATGATGTGTCAAGGTCCGTGTCCCCATGGACGCTGTGCTGGCTCATGAATGCCATCACCCTCTCCTTCTGGCTACTGAGGAGTCTCACCTCCTGTGGCCCACCTCCTGTGGCCACCGCTTGCCACCTGTTGTGGGCCTCCTTGGCCTTGACATGGCACTTCATGTCGCTTAGGTGCTTATACAAATCACAGACGGTGTGCCTCGCATTTGCGACAGCATTGACCTTCTTGGTCACCTCCTCCCATGCCTCCTTCCATTTGCTGCACTGCTCCCATTTTCCTCCCTTGCCCATGAGCAGGTTTGGTTGGGCCTCCAGTTCATCCAGGAGAATGTCAGTATCCTTGTATGTGAAGTTTCTCTTTTTTTTTTTATTACACCACTTGCGGCCTCTCCACTGCTACCCAACATCTTTACCATAGCCCCTACACCATGTCTGCATCTTGTGCATGTTTATATGGTTGTATGGTTGTGACATGCATAATCCTACACCACTATTGTGGGTTACGACATGGCTTTCAGGCGTAACTTGAGACATATGTACTTAGGCATTTTCCATCATATCTGTTGATTATCTTGGAATATGGCACAGTTTACATGTCGCAGGGGGTTTTGGTGTAACTTTATGCTGGCGTACTTTGTGCCATGCTCTCCCTGCAGTCTTGGAATTGGGCCTCTGACCACCTGAGGGACAGCTGGTCCTTTACACCACTGTACAATGATCCTGAATAGGATATAAAGCCTGCTCATGTCTCTTAATGCTTTGCCTGCATGGAATGAATATTGAGTTCCATCTGGAGCCCATGAATGCCTTTCTTTTTTCAGTCTTTGGACTTTAATTTGTGCTGGGCTTCATCCTTTTGCCTATTGGAGTATTTCTCATGGGGGCATTATTATTATTTTTTTTTTACTGACATGCTTCTTTAGTCTGTGTATTTAGAGATTGAGGTATTTACACCTTCTCTCCTGCCGTACTCATTTATCTTGTACTCATTTTGATTGGGAACTATTTATACTGAATGGCTGGAATGTTATCTCAGAAATGTTTATTTGGCTCTTAACATTTTCCTGATTACAACTGACATTTCTGTTTGCTAAGTTTCATTCGTTCATATTACTCCTGCTGGCCATGGACCAAACATGCGAGAGACTGTAATTACCTGCTTTTGGGGCTATGGAGTGTGAAAGCCCAGGACTGCTTTGATTTTTAATATGCTTTGGAGCTGGCATAGCCCATGCTTTTGGCCATTATATATAGTTTGTCTCAGGAGGAACCTTGAGTAATAATGCTATACAGACTTAATATTTTGCATTTCCATTTCTTTTACATATTTATTTATTTTTTGCTCCCTTGCATAGTTGAACATTACTGGACTGCATCTGGTTATCTCTTTTCTTACATGAAGAAATGTATTTCTTTAAGAGGGCAGTCCTACACCTGGACAGCACTGAATATTGATCTCTTGCATCGAGGGATCACGGAAGCGACCCTTTACTCAGGGTGCTGAGTGATATTCTTTTTTTTTATTTTGTTCTCTCATTTGTGGGTGCCATTATTTTTCACTGATAGACTTAAATAATTGATTGTGAAAGCCGAGGACTCCTTTGACTTTTAATATGCTTGGGAATTTGCATAGCTCATGTTTTTGGGCACTATTTTTTATTTGTCTCAGGAGGAACCCTGAGTAATAACAACATACAGACTTCATGTTATATGTTTTCATTTCTTTTTAGCTCCACTGTATTGTTGACCATTCATAGACTGCATCTGGATATTTTGTTTTCTAATATGGAGTTTATTCTTTTGGGAGGGCAGTCCTATGCCTGGGAAGTGTTGAATTTCAATCTCTTGCATTGAGGGATTATAGAAGTGACCCTTTACTCAGGGTGCTGGGTGATATTCTATTTTTTTCCCATTAGGGATGTCATTATTTTTCAGTGTTAGATTTAAATCATTTGCCAGGGCATGGGGTCCAGGGGCCTAGTAGGGTTCTCTGAGCCACCATGGTTCATTGTGCAATGAGGGATCCTGTACCCCTGATTGGGTTTCCTCTACCCTTACCTTCCTTGTTAGGTTGTGCTACACAGGGTAATGTTCTCCTATCATTAATTAGCTTCTTACTGTTGTTATCTATTTTTTCTCCTTTTGTCTGGAGTGTGGCATGTTTGTGCTATTTGTCTTGTACAGTTTTTTACTCTTTCTGGAGCATGTATATGCAGGTGTGTACTATGCTTTTTTAAAGTAATAGGGTACTATATTTCTTGTATAATTATAATTGATAGAGGGTTATTGCTTTTCATAACTATTCCACTGTCCTGTTCAGTCCTCTTTGACATATTCCCCTTACAGCTATATCCCAGTTGACATGTGCCACATGGAGCATTAAGTGGGGTAACTCCCCGCTGAGTCATACCTGGATCCTTACCCATTTGGCCACCTTTGGCAATGCTTCAGGAAATACATAATTCTTCATCGAAGTCTCACTTCTTTAGACAGTAGTGGGTAGGCCAAGCTAACGGTGCAGGGCATAATATATGTTGGGTGGGGGGTCCTCGTGTTGGTCTTTTTAAGTTTTGTGGGAACATGCAGACCCCAAGGGCTGTTTTCTCATTTTATGAGTACTCATAGGTACTTGTGAGATCCTGTTGTGTGATATTTATGGCCCAAATATTTTTTGTATTTATTTTTATTTTTAAATTTGTTGACCGGGAAAGGCACACTGAGCTGGGGCTCGTTTCCAAGTGCGAACTGGGTACTGAGAAGTACATAGCAGTTACAGAAAAGAAATTAGTACAACAATACATTTAAGTCCACTACAGGCCAGACTTGTACAAAGAGTGCAGGTGACAGTCAGTAGCTAAACATACAGTGCCTGCAAAAATAGGAGCAACTTTGTTTTAACAATATGCTGAATGCAGATCCAGGAGTAGTACAGTAGTGATGGAGGTAATATGAAACAACCTGAGGTAACGACATGGGCAGAAACAATCATCCAGCTAAGGAATTGAGAGTGAGCTGTAGAGGTACCTATGTAGGGGTGGGTCACTGAACGCACTTAGGGAAAGGTGTAGCTGGGAGGAGTCTGAGGAGTCATCGAAAATCTGGGAGGGAAGAGGACTGGTGAGTGATGGGTGGGAGGTTGTTCCATAGGTAGGGAAGACAGTAAGAGAAGGCGGCTTGGCTGGAGGCCATGAGAAGACGAGGGAGATCGAATGTGTGAGCATCTCTGTGGCAGAGGAAGTAGCCTAGGGCATTAGCTGGATCGAGGTGGGAGGGCAGGTGAGGTAGGGGGGTAGGGAGCCCAACCGGTATTTAGCTATGAGGGAGGCACTATGGATGGTTCTCCTGTGGGAGAGCGGGGCCAGGGGGAGAGACAGGAATGTAGGGTGCAATGGTGAGTAAGTGGAGGGGAGGCAGTAGCAAAATGATAGAATGCATTTAGTAGGATGTTGAGTTTGGAGAGGGATGAGGTTGGTGCAGTGCAATATATGATGTCTGCATAGTCTAGTATTGGTAGGATAGTTTTATGCATGATTTCACTGCTGGCGGGAAGGGAAAGATTGTCTCTGTGTCGATAGAGGATGGCAAGTTTGGGCCACAGTTTGGAACAGGTGGCCTCTATGTGAGTACAGAAATTTAGATGATTGTTGAGCTAGACTCCTAGGTATTTAAACATGGGGACAAGGTCTAGGAGAGAGCCATCCAGGGTGGAGATCGCTGGGGGGCCAGAAGGGAAGTGAGCTTTTTTCTAGATCCAAAGACCGTGGTGACTGTCTTTTTGTCATTTAGTTTAAACTGATTTTTCAGGAACCAGACTTGTACTCTATTGAAGTCGGTTTGGAGACCTGGGAGGACACTGTCATGTGAGGGACCAGAGGCAAAAATGATTGCATCATCAGCATACAGATGCATGTTAGCTGTGAGGCAAGCAGATGGGAGATCATTTATAAATAAGGAGAATAGGATGGGGCCAAGGATTGAACCTTGAGGGACGACGGAGAGGATAGGAAGGGGGGAAGAAGGTATCCCCTATTTGAATGGATTGCTGTCTATTCTGAAGGTAAAAGAGGAACCAGTTTATGGTGGTTTGGGCGAGGCCAAAGAGGCTGTGTTTTTGGAACAACAGGGTGTGGGAGATGGAGTTGAAAGTTTTTCCCAGATCGATAAAAGTGGTGGTGGTGGTCCGACCTCTGTCTATAGCCAATAGGATAGAGTCTGTAACACTCAGCAAGGTGGTGATGGTGGAGTGGTGCTTTCTAAAGCCTGACTGATAGGAGGAGAGGGAACCATTTAAGAAGAGAAAGTCCGACAGTTTATGGTGAGGGATTCTTGGATTTTGGTGAGAGAGGGAAGGAGCGAGATGGGCCTGTAATTTCCCGGTGAGGAGGGGTCACCGCCTTTGTACAGAGGTAGGATCCTGGCTGATTTACATGCTGATGGGACTGTGGCAGTGGAGAGGGAGAGGTTTAATATGTGTGTTAGAGGTGCTGTGATAGCTGAGGTCGAGATGCGGAGACGTCTGGGGTGCAATCCGTCAGGACTGGTTTTGGCCTGCTTGAGAGAGATGATTGCATTGTAGACTTCTTGGGTTGTTAAAGGAGGAAGGAGGAAACTGTGGCAAAGGAGTGGAATGTTCAGTTTGGTCAGGTGTAGTTGAGGGGGAGACAGGTAGGGTGTATGAGACAAAAAATGAGTTGAAAGTAGCAGCCACAGAGACAGAATCAGAAACATGTCTGCCATCAGTGTTAAGGACAGGGCAGGACAGCTTGGAAGGGGGGCTGATCAAGGAGAAGGATGCAGGGGAGTTTTGCTGCTGGGTGAATTTTGCTTGAAAGTAGGAAGATTTAGATTTCCAGATAGCTGAGGTGCACATGTTTCTGAGGTGCTTGTAGGATTGGAGGTTGCGAATGTACTGGGTGGTTTTGTATAGTCGCCATGCCTTATCCCTGACTCGGCACAGGGTGATGAGGTCGGAAGTGATCCAGGAGTGGTGTTGCCTTTTTACTCTAATTTTCCTGAGGGGGGCGTGGAGGTCCCAAGTACGTTGGAAGGTGTCGCAGAAATGTGATAGGGCAGTTTCGATGTCTGGTGCGAAAAAGACTGGACACCAATCTGCATGTGTCAGGTCATGCTGCAGGGCAGGTTCATTTAGAAGGTGAAGTGGGTGGGACAGGATAAATTTGCGGTGTGAGTGAGGGGTCCAAATTTTGCAGATGTAGTAAGTGGCACAGTGGTCACTGAGAGCATCGGAGAGGGTGCCAGCTGAGGAGATCCTGTGAGGATGGGAGGATAAGATCCAGTCCAGCAGTGTGTTCAACTTCCTTTTTTTCTGCCATTATGAATATTATCTCCTCTTAACCTACCCTTCTCAAACTGATTATGGGGGACTGGAACCTTACTCCTGACAATTCCTTGGATAGATCTGGGGTTCATAGGAATGGACTTTCTCTGGCACAATGAGTTCTACGCAAGCTAATGGATAACTATGGTCTTGTGGACATCTGGAGTCCTCTATCCTGGAGAAAGAGATTATACTTTCACCTCCCCTGTCCATGGCACACATTCATGGACAGATTATGTTTTAATTAGCTATACCCTAATTCCAACTACTTGTTACTGTGAGATCCACAGCCAGGTGATCTCAGACCATGCCCCAGTATCCCTCTTGGTGTTTCTCTCTCTCTTAGTTGAAAGACGTAGACATTGGAGAATGAACAAACATTTATTAAAGGATGAATGGTGTTGCTCTAAACTTAGACAAGTGACTGATGATTATTTCACAACTAATATACTGTCGGCCCAGTCCCTAGCCTCCTGAGGAAGTGCTTATAAACTCATCATAAGAGGGGAGCTTATCCACATGGTAACTGCCAGGTAAAGGTGCCGAGATCAACAAGCACAAAAGCTATTGGAATCTATCCTTCTTTTAGAAAAGAATATTAAATCTGACTCCACGGAGGCAGATTGGCTATGTCTGAACCAGGAAAAGGCCAAGCATGATGAACTGAACAGGGAACTTGCAGAATTTGCTCTTTATTGAGCATGTTTAAATTATGAGGCATTTGGTGAGAAAGTGAGCAAATACCTGTCAATGTGTATTAAGCAAGAAGAAATGGGTAATCAAGTTCAGGCTATTCGATTGCCTTCAGACAACATGGTCCTTACAGCTCCTAGAGGGATTGTTGTAGAATTCAGATCTTTTTTTTTAAGCAGCTTTAAAAGGAGGAGCAGGGACAGATTGATATAGATTCCCTGGTTTTAGAGTATCTCTGACAGGCTGAACTCCTACAAATGGATCCCGCCTATTCACAGACCCTTACTACCCTGATTTTGATCCAGGAGGTGGAGAGAGCTATTTCTGCTCTTACCCCTGATAAATCTCTGGACCTGACAGTTTTTCTCCAAATTTGTATTGACTCCTTAAGGTAGAACTATCCCTCCAGCTTACAGATTTCTATAATTATTAGCTAACTCTTTTCCTGCAGACTTTTTAGAAGCGCATATTCCTAAACCTGGCAAATACCCTTCAGATGTGTGCAACTATAGGTCAATCTCTTTGTTAAACATAGATGCTAAAATTTTGACACACGTTTTAAAAGAAGGATTGGCCTTGGTCTGGCAGCCCTTAATTGGAAAGGAACAAACTGGATTTATGCAGGGCCACCTGGTGTCAGATCACACATGTTATATTTTACATCTTCTTTCAGCATCCAGAAGAACAGGTTCCCCAGTGGTGCTGGTCTCCCTGGACACCAAAAAAGCTTTTGATAGGATTTCCTGGCCCTTACTTTTCCATACCTTGTAAGCCTTTGGCATACACCAGAATTTTTTAAATAGGCACAATTGTTATATTCCAATCCCATGGCACATTGTTTTTGTAATGGGGTCCTTTCAGATACTGTTCCTCTCCAAAGAGGTACAAGGCAGGATGCTCCCATCTCCTTAATTTGTACCTCAAGCCACTGGCCAGTCATATTTGATGACACCACCAAATTCAAGGTATATTTATTGGACCCTCTTCCTTTAAGTTTTTGCTTATGCAGATGACATTCTTCTGCATTTGTCGAACCCCTCTATGCAACTGCCTGCAACCCTTGAGGCTCTTTTAGATTTCAGGCACATTTCAGGTTATAAGCTTAATATTTAGAAAATGGTGTTTACGCTCCTTAATGCGGGAATGCATAAGGATGATTTACTCCCCTTCCTTACAGCCTTGCTGGTCTTCTTCAGGTCTTACATACCTAGGTATTCAATGAACGCTGGGTAACAAGGCTCTGATCGAGTGTAATCTGAACTTGGTGGTGCTGGCAGTTATGACTTACCTCCTGAATTGGCTTTCATTTCCACTTTCCATCTGGAGCAGGATTTTACTGGTATGTATAAATATATTACTTTGGGTTCTCTACCATCTCAATATGCTAGGGATCCCTGTCCCTCAGAAATGGTTTATGCAGTTGCATTGAATGATATCCACCTTTTTGTGGAAAGGAAAAAGATCCCAGAAAGTGCTTTCTAAGCTGTTCTTAGCAAAAGATCATGGTGGACTCCAACTGCCAAACTTTTATTTATATTATTTAATGTCTCAAGCCAGCAAATTCTTGGCTTGGCATCTCCTGGATATGAGGAATGGACCTGGGCAGACCAGTTACCCCTGGAAAGATATTGAAAGATATCTGTCAACTTCACTGCATTTCTCCTGGTGCCCTTCCTAATCTTACTTGGTCCAAATGTCCCCTTCCTTTATGGTACACCCTAATGGATGGTCAGTCCAGATCAATATTCATTTGTGCCACCTTCTTAATTATGAGGTTCAGTATGACCCAGAATAGCCCTGTGATTATAACTGTAATATAAAAATTCCCAATAAAATGGTTTCTTCATCTTTTCTTCTAAAGGCATATATCCCCAGTATCTCTTACCTATTACAAGATGGTCACTTTATTTAATTTACCACATTCAGACAGACCCATGCCCTCTCACAATCCTTTTATTCTTTTACCCAACTCACCCACTCGATACAAAGTTTTTGGGCCTCCATCCTTGGCACTTAGTGGATGGAATGACTTATTATTATTTGGCTGCTATGATTACTAAACTGCATGTAATCTTTCTCCTATATAAGGCTCTTAGGTGTACTTTAAGGGCACAACCCCCTGTGAATTGTACTTATTGGGAAAAGTAATTTTCTAATTGGGTTACTTTTCTTGGGACAACTTCACCATGGTAGTACATTTAAAGATATGTAAAACTGGGCAAACTGCACTTGATGCAGTTCAAGATATTATGCAGTGCTTACTGAACACTGCAGCGTTTGTTTTGATATGGGAGTATTTCCAGCCCACTTTGTCAGAGATGTAATATGCAAAATGGTACTCTCCACCATTTATTATAGGATTGTTCTATTATTCAACCTTTTGGGGCTCAAATTATTTAAGGATTAGACCCCCTGCTAGGTCTGCAAGATGTGTTTTCTCCAGAACTTTGTTTTTTGGGCCAGAGTACTTCCCAGTTGGTAGGCTGTCAAGGATAGCACATGACTCTTATCTCAGCTGTGGCCAAACTACTTATTTTATGTCATTGGACAGACACTCAGACCCCCCATTTGTATAAGGAATGACGTGCAGAAATGCTTATCATTCTGAGAATGGAAAAATCTATTGCTAGTCTTAGAAATAATATGTCTGGATATAAGCGGACATGGAAAAAATTGCATTTCTCTCTTCAGGTGACCAAATTGTCTTATTTAAAATTTGTATAATGATCATTTGGGGTAGGCTTACACTTTTCTAGAGTAGATTGTAGAGAGATAGATATCATTATTCCTTATGTGACAGGACTGCGGAAATAAAGAAGAAATAGTAAATAATACGTATCTGGTGAATTTGATTGTGTTCTTTTAGGTAAGTCTCATTACCCTATTTTGTCTAGATGTTCCTTTTATTATGGACTATACCTCCAAGATCTTTGTTATGCAATATTTTCTATTGTATACTTACGACATGGTTCTTTCTTGATTCACCCTGCTGTAGAGGTACTCTGTATTCTGTATGAATAATGGAATGTTTGTTTATGTGTGCCTGCTTTGTACATAGTTTGAAATAAAGTGAATTAAGTTTAAAAAGAAGTATGATGTATAATGTAGCAGTTATAAGTAGTGCAGTAAATGTGATAAGAAAAATTATTTTGAGTGTAGCACATTATGATATTTGCATTAGAATTAACTGTTACATTAAATAAATATTGAAATGGGCATTATAGATATTTAGGAGTAGAACTTTAACTTTGAGCAAATGCCAGGAGGTACTGTATTATAATGAATGATAAAATATTGGTATACTGAATTAAAAGAGACTAATAATATGACACATTTGATAATAGAAGGATAAGGGATTATATGCTTAACACAATGCATTTATTATTATTAGATTCATTTTAAGATGTCTGAAAAAAAGAGATTTTTGTTTAACATCAAAAGAATTGTGAATATTTGATTAAAACATGTTTTTAAAACCTAGATCCACCTCCCTGATGAAGCTATATGGTGAAATGTTGGGCATAGATAGAGATCAGTGTACAAAATCGAAACAAACCACAAAAAAAAAAATAAGTGACTATATTTCCAGAAGTGGCTGGTTTTCATTTTTTGTTAGACTTTGTACTTCCATTAACCACCCCCCACAATACTTATGATTTGGAACTATGCATGGAAGGGAACCAACAGTAGACTTCTGGTTTTGGTCTACAGGTACCCCTCTGCCTCCGATCACTGCAAACCCCATAAGTATTTATTTATTTCCCTGTTATCTAGAGGTGTCCCTCACTCTCCCATTACCATCCCCATAATACAGTATTTTTTTTTTGCTCCCTGGTGTCCAGTGGCACTACCCCAACCCTCCACCCCCTCTTCTGCTGCTCTAACCTGTAATAAAAAAAATGGTCCCTCAATGTCTTTTTTTAAAGCTGTAAAAAAAAAGTTCCCTTGCTGATGTGCCCCACCCCAACCTCCTACTGAGCACCTAACTCCCCACACCCCCTACACACCCTGATTCACCTGAAAAGGTCACAGGGCAAAGATCCACTCTCCCCTTGAAGACATGTCTTGCTGCTGGACCACCAGCTGCTATATGAGAAACTAAGGTAAGTGTGATTCAATGTATTTCAATGGGGTTTTCAACTTTGATGCATAACTTTGTCATTTTTGCATATTTTGACCCCCAATTTTCAACAAGGCCTTTTTGACACCCCATCTCATGAACACTGTCAGTGTAATTATATAAATCTGGTCCAAAAGCTAATTTTGTGCTCTCTTGCTGAAATCACCTTTTGGTCACGATTTGAGAATTTTTTCTGCCCTTGTTCATGAGGAGGGATCATAAGAAGGGTATATTGAAAATGTGGGCTCAAAATATGCATGAATGGTAAAGTTATGCACATACATTAACATTTTCCTATACTCCCTCATAACTTTGATAATTTTAAATATTTTGACCCTAAACGTTCAACATAGCCTTTTAATTATACCACCTCATGAATGTGACAGCTGACATTTTTCAAAACAAAGTCAAACCATGTTTTCACACCTGTGGCATGCAATGGCAATGCAAAATCCTGTTTCTACAGGGATTTCAACATTTTCATTACAGGGTTCATAAGGTGTTGTAAAAACTCAGTAACTCAGTAATGCAAGGTAGAAGAATGCACTAGGCCCATCATGTCCACCTTCCCACACCATGTGGGTTATTGGGTTACTTGTCTCAGAATGTATTTATCTAAATTGTTTTTAAACTGTTGAGGATTGTTTTAATCTGCCATGACTTCAGGTAGTTTATTGCACAGTTTTACTGCTCTAATAATGAAGTAGTATTTCCTTTTATTTGTTATGACCTTGGTTACCACCAGTTGTTTAGTATGACATCTTAGATTTAATGGTTTGTTTGCATAGGTAATATTACATTCAGACATTAGATATTCATCATTAAGTATATTAACCCCCATCCTGCCGCCGATAAGTTAACTCGTCCTATATTAATTAAGCCCCTGCTGCCGCCGATGGCATAACTCGTCTTTTTAAACATTTTTTTTCAGAGCTACAGAGCACATAGAAAGTTTGCATTAGTAGAAATCTGCCTAGTGATAGGTAAAGCAGGGACCTCTGACTTTCTGTTATTGGTATCAGTATTAACCAATCACAGCTCACCACATAACTGTAGCCTCTTTTTTGTACTCGTTTGACTGAGATTTGCCGCACTTGCATTTTCCCCTTGTGGACTGCAAGCTGAGCTGGAACGTCTCCCGATTGTCTGAAAGTGCTTTATCGAACATTTGCCGGAGATCTACTGCTTTGTGAAGTCAGCATAATCAGCTCTTTTGTGAGGTCAGTTGTTTTTTCTCTAGTTTTGAAAACGGGCACTAGTAACTGGAAATTCCTGGCAGATGGACATGTAAGAAGTGAGGGATTTGAAAGGGGATAAGTCTTTACTTCAATTTGTAAATTAGGAGGCAATGGTACAGACTGTCAGGTACCCACCACAAGAAAACTTGTTTTTGTGTCAGCAATTCATGCAGCCGTGAGTACCACACACCATTTTTACAAATGTTTTTCCCTTCAAATTAGTGAGCGAGCCGAGGATGTCGTTTTTCCTAATCTATGGGACAGAGTTTACCACGACAGTACATCACTTTTTTTTGTATTATATTTTCTCCTGGGTACTATAGAAATATTGTTTCAGCATGGATTTTGAAAAAAAAAGTAGATCTTCGGCGCATTTGCCATTCAGTGCTGGGCACGTATTTTTTTTTTTTAATTTGTTGATCAGTAGCCTTTTTTATATTGCAGTTGAATGAAATACCACTTTGTTGTGTCATAGCATTTTTTTTGGGGTTGTGGTAAATTTGAAGGAAATGGAAGCGGGATTCAGATGAATGTCTCTGTTTGCTGTGCCTCCCTCTAGTATGCTATCTGAAAATGACCAGGAATCAATATAGTGCACACTTACTGTATTGTGTACCAATTTGTGCTAAATTGTCCCCATTTTACATTTTACTTTTATATTTTATTTTTTTGGTAACCTTCGATAATGGAATGGTAAGTGTTTGTGGAACGCTATTAGAATGCTGCTCGTACTTGTCAGTCCTCGCGCCTTTTTTTTTGCAGTCCATTCGCGCATTTATTATCTTGAACCACGTACAGTAGGGCTGGTGCATGCTGGAGCGCTTGAGATATACACAGTATCGCTCGGGTAAGATTGTTGTTTGGCTTTTTCCTGTGCGTTTCAACCTCGAAGAACTGAGACATACGAGCTCGCATTCGAGTATCCCATAAGGAAGAAAATAGTTAAGTGATTATATGGGGTTTTTAGACAACGTAAATAACGGTTCCTGCAACAGTCAGTAGCAAGGGTAGATGGGAAGCTAGATGAATGGCAGTAACCATGGTGTGCTGCACATTAAGCTGTGTTCTGTCAATTTGTGTATGGTGTGCTAGAGAAGAGAAAGCAGTTGACAGATTCGTGGTGTCATTTTGAAAGGGATGGAATCTACTGTAGATCACAATCCCCCTGCTAAACATTGGAAACTGATGAATGCTAGCCACTGGACTGTTATATGAAGAGTTATTTCTGTATAAAAAGCAAAGAACTCTGTGTTCTTTATAGATTCAGTAGCAATTCAGAGAAGATGGGAGATTAGGGAGGGAAATTAGAGGCAGAAGGGAGAGTGAATGTGGGGGAGGAAAGAATGGGGGAAGAGGGCTATTACATGCAGCCAGGTAAGCACTAGTTGCATTTTGTGAGTAGTAGCGAGGATACTGGTTTGTGAGTGTGGTGTGCCTGGGGGGGGACTGAGTAGGTACTGCTGCTAATAATTGAACAGCAGGTACTAACAAGGCAGGAGATGGTTTTAATGGGCTTTAAGAAGATCTAACTTGGGATTAGACTCTTCTGAGAAACCTGCAATCAATGGACTGTACCAAGTGTGTGAGTGAATATGGGGGATACTATAGGATTGCACCAGGTGGAAAACAGTAACATGCTGGGCGGCCTAGTAGATAGAGTTGCAGACTAACAAGTGAGCTGGGCACATAGGCCAGGGTTCAAGTCCCATGGGGGAAAACAAGCAAAGAGTGAAAGGAATGGGGGGGATTAACCGAGAGAACAACTAGAGAAAGGGAGAAAGGAAGCAGGGATATACTGGAGGGCAGGTTAGAGGGTGGTAGGGGGAAAGAGGTGGGGTAAGTGGAGGGATAGATTGGGCTAATGAACACTATAAGTTCAAATTTATAAAAAAGAGGAGGTAGAGTGCAGCACCCCCTAGTGGTAAAGTAGTATCATCTGCATAGGGGGATTTGGGGAAAGAATGGCTGTCGTGGCAGTCATGTGACCCAGCGTACTCATAAGGGAAATGTCTGCTGAGGATGGGGGAAGCTGCCGCGGTAGCGGTGGCAGGCTACCCTGAGCAGCACTGTGATGTCTGGCAGGTCCAGCTGCAGCTGGGAGGGTAGAGAGGAGCACCATCTGGGGTTTTGGAAACACCGGCTCTTTGGATATAATAAAGCATGTTTAATGGGGATTTAAAGGTCATGTAGCAACACAATAGAGGGTTCAGGGCAGGAAACACACAAAGACGCTAAAGGGAGGTAAATGGCAGGTGCTTAAAGCCACAGCCAGGATTACACAATGTGCCTTGATCTAGATCACATAGCATTAACTGCTGCTCGGCTCCTGAACATAGATTGCATTGGTTACAACGTACAATTCCACAAAGTGCAGTCAGTCTAAATCATCCTCAAACAAGTTCCAAAATGCAAGCAATTAATAAAAAAGGCACACAAATACACAACAGATTAAAACCCCAAAAACACAGTTCTTAAAGCACCCTCAGCAAACAGACAAATCCCACACAGCGTACAATCATGCCTTAATGTACCCCCCTCCCCCCAGAGTCATACGAAATTCTTGATAGTAGCAGACAGCAAATGCTGCTTACAATTCTATGAGTTGCGGTCCTCCGACCTTAGGTCTCAGACTATGGTCTTTCTTTTACCCTGAGCAGCACTACGATGTCGCAAAGTTAAGTACCTGCTCTGCAGTGTTTGGCAGGTCAACCTGCAGCTGGGATGGTAGAGAGGAGCACAGTCTGGGGTTTGGAAACAGTGACCCTGCTCTGCAGTGTTTGGCAGATCTGGTTGCAGCTGGGAGGGTAGAGAGGAGCACCATCTGGGGGTTGGAAACAGCAGACTTGCTTTGCGATGTTTGGCAGGTGCTGCTGTAGCTGGGAGGGTAGAGAGAAGCACCATCTGGGGTTTGAAAACAGCAGCCCTGCTCTGCAGTGTTTGGCAGGTCCAGCTGCAGCTGGAAGGGTAGAGAGGAGTACAGTCTGGGGTTTGGAAACAGCATCCATGCTCTGCAGTGTATGACAGGTCTGACTGCAGCTGGGAGGGTAGAGAGAAGCACCGTCTGGGGGTTGGAAACAGTAGCCCAGCTCTGGGGTGTTTGACAGGTCTGGCTGCATCTTGGAGGGTAGAGGTCCAGAGAGAACATGTTCAGCTTTTTTCTGTCCAAGTCTGATACCAGATTGTATGATTACAACCACTGTGTCATTTAAGTATCCTAGCTGATTGGTGGAAAGAATACACAAAATAAATGTGTAAAACTGTGAATTACAAATAATGTTCAATTGCAGATAGGGAATTATGTGTTACCAGGCATTGTACAATGGGTAGGAGAATCCTGCTTCCTGATAGGTGCAGCAGGTTCCAAAAGTAGTGCAATTCAGGAATAGCAACTGCACTGTTAAACTTATCTTAGTTTTGGTTTTACTGTAGACTCATTTTATAAGTGCAGTAAGACATCCCAGTGTGTGGGCTGCTGTTCCTGAACTGCACTTTCAGGTAGTTGAAGGCAGTCAGCACAAGTGCCTTATGCCTCACAACGCACCTGGGCGTGCAGCTCAGGAATAATAACCCACTGGATACTGGATGATGTGTCACAGAGGGCAACTAGAGAGTTTTAGGGCCAAAGGGGCCTCATAGAGTCAATCAGGCTTAGGACTATGGACAAACTGCCATGTAAAAGTTCCTGTCTTCCATGACTTAACTTGTCTCGTGGTAAGCTGACCTACCTTGTAGAAAGAGAAATAAGTTAGAGTTTTGTTTGTAACCTATTGTGTAAAACCAGTTTATTTTATTTTCTGTAAAATCTGTTCCCTACAGTGTGCTGTAATATCCTGTAGTATCTGTTTAATTGTCTTGAAATATTAAAATATTCATAGATTCATAGAAGTGTGATGGCAGAAAGGTCCGACAGGCCAACCTAGTCTGCCATTTGTCTAGCTATCTGCTAGGACATGTGCCCCCACCCTCAACACTCCCATGCCTTGTTGAAGCCTTCCAATGTTGCTTCTCCAACCACCCCTCCATGAACCTATTCCACGTATCCACCACCTCTCTGTGAAATAGTACTTCCTAATGTTACCCCTGAACTGCCCCTCCATCTGCAAGCCATGCCCCTCGCTCTTCTGATTTCCTTCAGCTGGAAGATGCTTTCCAGTGGCACCCAGTTTGTATGCTTAAGCTACTTGAAGGTCTCAATCATGCCCCCCCTCCTCTGTACCAGGGAGTACATGTTCAAATCTCTCAACCTTTCTTCATAGGACAGGTGGGTGAGCCTTTTTACCATCTTCATTGCTCTCCTCTGAATTCGTTCCAGCCTCCCCACATTCTTTTTGAGGTACGGCCTCCAGAACTGGACTCCATGTTCCAAATGCAGTCTAACCAGATGGGTGTACAAGGGTACTATGACCTCCATTTTTCTACTGGTAATCCTCATTCTGATGCATCCCAGCATTCTGCTGGCCCTGGCCACTGCTCTTCCGCAGTGCCTCTCACATTGACTGACAACTGCATCAGCCACCTGAACCTTTGGATCTGAGGGAACCCCTTGAGCTGTCTGCTGTTTGGGGTAGAGCTAAGTTGGAAGCTGGTAGAGCAACAGTTCGTTGAGTCTGAGCAGCCGTCCGCGTAGTAGTGGAACTGTGGAAAGGCCTCATTTCTGGCCTGTGTAACTGCGTACTCCCCTGAGACACAGAAGGGAAGCGGTTTTCAGAATAAATCCAATCCTGTGTGAATGAAGAAGCCAAGTGTGACCAGGCTCACCCTGTAGAGGACTGAAGATTTTTGCTGAATACGATCGGTCTGGCAGAAGTTCTAGCTGCCTCTGAGCTCCTGGTTTGAGCAGAGACTGAGCGATTGGGACTGCGGAGCGTTTTGCCTGGTACAGTAAAAATTTCTGTGCATATAAATGTTCTGTGTGCTGAAAAGTGGGTCGTGATTTGACTCCACATCATGTGTACTGGCTCTGTTTGCTGGAAGCTGTGTCCAGCCCAAAAGCCATTGTCTCTGGCTGTCATGACTAACACCTCGGGGTGCTGCTGCACAGTGAGTCCAGGTGGGTGAGTTTGCAGTACTGCTTCGGGGGAGGGTCTTGGTTCTTCTGGCCCTCAGGACCAACACCACAGCGAGTTGCTGCACAGTGAGTCCTGGTGGAGGAGTTGGTGGTGCTAGTTCAGATAAGGGCCTTGCTGCTGCTTGTCCTCACAGCTCACACCTCCCAGAGCTGCTGCAGAGTGAGTCCAGGTGGGGGAGTTGGCAGTGCTGCTCCGGGGGAGGGACGAGGTTCTCCTGGCCATCATGACCAACACCTCAGGAGCTGCTGCAGAGTGAGTCCAGGCGAGGGAGTCGGGGTGGTGATGCTCTGGGGACCATGGTTCTCCTGGCCCTCTCAACCAGCATCTCGGGGAGCTGCTGCACAGTGAGTCTGGGCATGGGAGTTGGGGGTGCTGCTCCGGGGAGGGTTATGATTCTCCAAGGCCTAATGACCAACACCTTGGGGAGCTGCTGCCCAGTGAGTCTGGATGGGGAAGTTGGCGGCCTTGCCTCCGGGTAGGGCCGTGGTTCTCCTGGCCATCATAGGCAACACATTGGGGAGCTGCTGCACAGTTTGTCTGAGCAGGGGAGTTGGCAGCTCTGCTTTAGGGGAGGGCTGTGGTTCTTCTGGCCCTCACAAAGAACACTTCAGGAGCTGCTGCACAGTGAGTCTGTGCATGGAATTCATGGGTGGTGCTTTGGGGAAGGGCCGTGGTTCTCCTTTAACTCATGACCAACACCACGGGGAGCTGCTTCACAGTGAGCCCGTGAAGGGGAGAAGGGGGCGCTGCTTCGGGGAGGGCTGTGGTTCACCTGGCCCTCACAACCAACACCTCTTGGAACTGCTGCACAGTAAGTCTGGGCTGGGGTGTTACCAGCATTGATTCGGGGAAGGGTTGTGGGTCTCCTGGCCCTCATGACCAACACCTTGTGGAGCCACTGCACAGTGAGTCCAGGCAGTGGAGTCGACAGTGCTGCTTTGGGGAAGGGCTGTGGTTCTCTTGGCCCTCATAGTCAACATCTTTGGTAGCTGCTGCCTAGTGAGTCCGGGTGGGGAGTCAGCGGTGCTGCTTTGAGGGAGGGCCGTGGTTCTCCTGGCCTTCATGACTCACACCATGGGGAGTTCCGGCACAGTGAATCTGGGCAAGGGAGATGGCGGCACTGCTTCTGGGGAGGGCTGTGGTTCTCCTGGCCCTAACAAGCCAAACCTGACAGAGCTGCTGCCCAGTGAGTCGGGCAGGTGGAATTGGTGGCGCTGCTTCAGGGGACGGCCATGGTTCTCTTGGCCTTCATGCCCAAACCCTTGTGGTGCTGCTGCACAGTGAGTATGGGCCTGGGAGTCGGTGGTGCTGCTTCGAGGGAGGGCGATGGTTCTCCAGTCTGTCAGGACCAATACTTCGGGGAACTGCTGCACAGTGAGTCCAGGTGGGGGGAATAGGTGGCACTGATTTGGGGAAGGGCCATAGTTCTCCTAGCCCTCACTGAAGCTCAGGGAGCTGCTGCACAGTGAGTCCTGGTGGGGGGAGTTGGCAGCGCCGCTTTGGAGGATGGCCATGGTACTTCTGGCCCTCATGACCAACACATTGGAGAGCTGCTACACAGTGAGTTAGGGAGGTGGAGTTGGCAGCACTGCTTCGGCTGAGATCCGTGCTTCTCTTGACCCTCACAATGAACACTTTGGGAGCTGCTGCACAGTGAGACCAGACGTTGGAATCAGCGGTGCTGCTTTGTGGAAGGGCCGTGGTTCTGGCCCTCACAACCAACACCTCGGGGGAGCTGCTGCACAGTGAAACTGGGTTGGGAAGTTGACAGTGGTGCTTCGAGGGAGGGCCATGGTTCTCCTAGCCCACATGACCTACACCTCGAGGATGTGCTGCACAGTGAGTCTGGATGGGGAAATTGGCAGCGCTGCCTCCAGGGTGACCGTGGTTCTCCTGGCCCTCGTAAACAACACTTCAGGAGCTGCTGCACAGTGAGTCTGTGCATGGGATTCATGGGTGGTGCTTTGGGGGAAGGCCGTGGTTCTCCTGGCCCTCACAAACAACACTTCAGGAGCTGCTGCACAATGAGTCTGTGCATGGCAGTTGGGGGCGCTGCTTTGGGGTAGGGCCCTGTTTCTCCTTTCCCTCATGACCAAAACCTCAGTGAGCTGCTGCACAGTGAGTCTGGGTGAAGAAATCAGTGGTGCTGCTTTGGGGCAGAGCCGTGGTTCTCCTGGCTCTCATGACCTACACCTCATAGAGCTGCTGCACAGTGAGCCCAGGTAGAGGAGTTGGTGGTGCTGCTTTGGGGAAGATCCGTTGTTCCTCTGGCCCTCACAACCAACAGCTTGAGGAGCTGCTGCACAGTGAATCTGGGTGTGGGAGTCAGCAGCGCTGCTTCGGCAGAGGGCCATGGTTCTCTTGGCCATCATGACCAACATCTCGGGGAGCTGCTGCACAGTGAGTCCTGGTTTGGAAGTTGGTGGCACTTCTTCTGGGTGAGGCCATGGTTCTCTTAGCCATCAGGAACAACTCCTCGGGGAGGTGCTGCACAGTGAGTCAGGGAAGGGGAGTCGGGGGGCAGTACTTCAGGGAAGGGCCGTGATCCTTCTGGCCCTCAACACAAACACCTCGGGGAGCTGCTGCACTGTGAATCTATGCTGGGGAGTTGGCAGCGTTGCTTTGTGGGAGAGCTGTGGTACTCCTGGCCCTCATGACCAACACCTCAGTGAGCTGCTGTGCAGTGAGTCCAGGTGGGTGAGTCACCTGTGCTGCTTTGGGGGAGAGCCCTGGTTCTCCTGGCCCTCATGACCAACACCTTAGGGAGCTGCTGCACACTAAATCCCAGTGGGGAAGATGGTAGCGCTGCTTTTGGAGAGGGCCGTGTTTCTCCTGGCCCTGATGACCTACACATCAGGGAACTGCTGCAAAGTGAGTTGGCACAGTGGAGTCCACAGTGTTGCTTTGGTGGTAGGCTGTGGTTCTCCTGGCCCTCATGACTCACACTTTGGGGAGCTGCTACATAGTGAATATGGGTGGGGGAGATAGCGGTGCTGCTTCTGGCGAGGGTCATGGTTCTCCTGGCCCTAACGACCAACACCTCGGGGAGCTGCTGCACAGTGAGTCCAGGTGGGTGAGTCACCTGTGCTGCTTTGGGGGAGAGCCCTGGTTCTCCTGGCCCTCATGACCAACACCTTAGGGAGCTGCTGCACACTAAATCCCAGTGGGGAAGATGGTAGCGCTACTTTTGGGGAGAGCCATGTTTCTCCTGGCCCTGATGACCTACACCTCAAGGAACTGCTGCAAAGTGAGTTGGCACAGTGGAGTCCACAGTGTTGCTTTGGTGGAAGGCTGTGGTTCTCCTGACCCTCATGACTCACACTTTGGGGAGTTGCTACATAGTGAATATGGGTGGGGGAGATAGCGGTACTGCTTCTGGCGAGGGCCGTGGTTCTCCTGGCCCTAAAGACCAACACCTTGGGGAGCTGCTGCTCAGTGAGTTCTGGCTTGGAAGTTTCCGGCGCTTCTTTGGGGGAGGGCCGTGGTTCTCCTGGCTGTCAGGAACAACACTTCAGGGAGCTGATGCACAGTGAGTCTGTGTCGGGGAATCATCGCAACTGCTGTGGGGAAGGGCCATAGTTCTCCAGGCCCTCATGACCAACACCTCAAGGAAGTGCTGTACAGTGAGCACTGGTGGGGGAGTTGGCAGTGCTGCTTCGGGGGACGGTCGTGCTTCTCCTTATCCTCAGTTCGAACACTTCAGGGAGCTGCTGCACAGTGAGTCTGGGCATGGGAGTCGGAGGCGCTGCTGTGGGGGAGGGCCGTGATTCTCCAGGGCCTAATGACCAACACCTCAGGGAGCTGCTGCACAGTGAGTCCAGCTGTGGGAGTAGGCACTGCTTCAGGGAAGGGCTGAGGTTCTCCTAGCCCTCACGACTACATCTCAGAGATCTGCTGCTCAGTGAGTCCAGGCAGGAGAAAGTTGGTCCTTCCTCTGGGGGAGGGCCACTATTCTCCTGGCCCTCATGACCAGCACATTGGGGAGCTGCTGCACAGTGAGTCTGGGTGGGGGAGTTGGCGGCGGTGCTTCAGGATAGGGCCTGGTTCTCCTGGCCCTCACAACTAACACTAAGGGAGCTGCTGCTCTGTCAGTATGGGCATGAGATTCGGGGGCACTTCTTTAGGGGTAGAGCCATGCTGCTCCTTTAACTTATGACTATGACCTTGGGGAGCTCCTGCACAGTGGGTCCAGGTGAGGGAGTCGGTGGTGATGCTTCAGGAGAGGGCTGTGGCTCTCCTGGCCTTCTCGACCTAGACCTCAGAGAGCTGCTGCACCATGAGTCTGGCCATTGGAGTCTCGGGCGCTGCTTTGGAGGAGGGTTGTGGTTCTTCTGGCCCTCACAACCAACACATCAGGGAGCTGCTGCTCAGTAAGTCCAGGTGCTGGAGTCGGGGGTGCTGCTTTGGGGGATGGCTGTGGTTCTGGCCCTCATGACCTACACCTTGGGGAGCTGCTGCACAGTGATTCTGGGCAGGGTACATGGCGGCCCTTCTTTGGGGAGGGCTGTGGTTCTCCTGTACCTCACAATCAACACCTCAGGGAGCTGCAGCACAGTGAATTGAGGTGTGGAAGTCAGCGGGGCTGCTTCAGGAGAGGGCTGTGGTTCTCCTCGCCCTATTAACCAACACCTTGGGAAGCTTCTGCACAGTAAGTCCAGTGGCAGAATTCATGGCACTGGTCAGGGATGGGCCGTGGTTCTTCTAGCCCTCATGACCAGCACCTTAGGGAGCTGCTGCACAGTGAGTTCAGTTGGGGGAGTTGGTGGTGCTGCTCTGTGGGAGGGCTGTTGTTCTCCTGGCCCTCATGATCTACACCTCGGGGAGCTGCTACACAGTGAATCTGGGTAGTGGAGATAGCGGCGCTACTTTGGGGGAGCGCCATGGTTGTCCTGGCCCTAATGAGCAACACCATCGTTGCTTCTGGTTCTCCTGGCCCTCACAAAGAACACTTCAGGAGCTGCTGCACAGTGAGTCTGTACATGTCATTCGGGGGCGCTGCTTTGGGGAAGGGCCCTAGTTCTCCTTTCCCTCATGACCAACACCTCAGTGAGCTGCTGTACAGTGAGCTTGGGTGAGGAAATCAGCTGTGCTGCTTTGGGGCAGAGCCATGGTTCTCCTGGTCCTCACGACCTACACCTCATTGGGCTGCTGCACAGTGACTCCGGGCAAGGAAGTCAGTGGTGCTGCTTTGGAGGAAGTATGTGGTTCTCCTGACCCTCACGACCAGCACCTCAGGGAGCTGCTCCACAGTGAGTACAGGTGATGGAGTCACCCATGCTGCTTTGGGGGTCAGCCCTGGTTCTCCTGGCCTTCATGACCAAGACCTTCAGGAGCTGCTGCACACTGAATCCCGGTGGGGGAGGTGGTGGTGCTGCTTCTGGGGAGGGCCGTGGTTCTCCTGGCCCTGATGACCTACACCTCAGGGAACTGCTGCAAAGTGAGTTGGCACAGTGAAGTCAGCGGCGCTGCTCCGGGGGAAGGCTGTGGTTCTTCTGGCTGTCATGACTCACACCTTGGGGAGCGGCTGCACAGTGAATCCAGGTGGAGGAGATAGCGGTGCTGCTTCTGGGGAGGGCCGTGGTTCTCCTGGCCCTAATGACCAACTCCTTGGGGAGCTGCTGCACAGTGAGTCCTGGCTTGGAAGTTGCCGGTGCTTCTTTGGGGGAGGGCCGTGGTTCTCCTGGCCTTCAGGAACAACACCTTGGGGAGCTGCTGCACAGTGAGTCTGTGTCGGGGAATCAGCGCAACTCCTGTGGGGAAGGGCCATAGTTCTCCTGGTCCTCATGACCAACACCTCAGATAAGTGCTGTACAGTGAGACCTGCTGGGTGAGTTGGCAGCGCTGTTTTGGGGAGGATCATGCTTCTCCTGGCCCTCAGGTTGAACACTTTGTGGAGCTGCTGCACTGTGAGTCCTGGATGGGGAGTCAGTGGTGCTGGTTCAGATGAGGGCCATGGTTGTCCTGTCCCTGACAACCAACACCTCGGGGAGCTGCTGTCACAAACCCACTCAGAAGGTCAACCCTCTACTCCGATAGCAAGCGGTAAGACTGTGCTGCGAGACATAGGGCATGATAATATCTCGGGGGGATGGCATGCCTAGATACATATCCTACTTCATTAACTTGCTCATAGACCAGCTATCCTCTCTTCTTTCCCGGGTAGTGCCCCATGGTACAGTTGATTTATGTGGAGCTCATTTACATTAACGGGTATTAACCGTGACCTGGTGGGCCTTGAATAATGCTACCCTTGCACCGGATTGTCCCTCCAAAGATATTCGAGCAAAAGCCCAGGCTAGGAGGCCTGGTTGAAGGTTTATTTTGTTTCCCCAGTGATCCTGTGGTGGTAAAGCTAGTCTAATGGTGATTACACATTATCTGACTCCCTATATGCATAGTACACGTGAAGATCTTTAGTGCTCCCGGTCTGGAGATGAAGGATATCTTTATTGCCTATTATGCCCGTCACAATAGAGCAATCGGGAGCGATACATGATACTATGGTAATTGGACATGAGCCACCTTTCATTGGCGAGCAACATGAAATTTGGAGGTTAATGGGCTACGTTGATAAGAGATAGTGGGGATGTATTGACTAGCTGATAGCCGAACTTATGAGTAAAATGCTCTGACTCTTAGCTCGTCTTCCAAGAAAGCTGGTTTGAAGACCTGGAGTGTTCCTGGCAAGATCCAACTGACCGACTCTCTTACCAGTGCGCTGAACTGGGCCTGTTGGTGGACTAAATATACAGGATCTTTCTCACCTTTTTTTTTTCTCTCTGTTTGGGTATAGATGGCTTCACAGATCTGAAGCCTTTTTGAATGGACATTGGGCACACCAGGGATTTGGGGTTAGGTATGCAGCATAGCTATTTACTGCTCTATATCACTGGCTGGTATTAATTACTTAGGTTCATATGTGGTTTCTTACTGTTTGGGGGTGGGGCTCCGGGGGTGATGGGTTGTCTCGCATGGGCTGCTGAGCTTAGAGAGGGAGGTAGCAGGGGCAGTGCCATAGACCATGTATGTGTAAAAAAGAAGATTGGGAGAATCATTTTAGGGACCAGCTTGTGACGATGGGAAGGAGGAGGGAGTCTTTATGTTGATAGAGAGACATCACTCCAAAATCTCCCCCATTAGACTATGATTATGTTCTCATATCACAAACCCCTTATATTGGCTGAAAGGTTGCTTGCTGTCCCCCGTTTATCACCTTCAGATTTTTGTATTTTGAAAGTCTCAGTCATATTCCCCCTTTCCCTTCTTGACTCCATGGAGTACATATTCAGGTCAGGCAGTCTCCAAGTGTCCATAGGTCCTGCTGCTCTGTACACATTTCCATTGCTCTCCTTTAGACTGATTGTAAGCAGTACTCTAGGTGCAGCCTCACCAAGATCAATGAAAATTTCTCCTTTTAGAAAAAGCTCTGCCAACTTGCATGGGGCAATATTCTTGTGAATGTTACTTATGATAACACCTAGGTCACTGTCCTCTGAGGGTTGATCTAACCTGCCCCCATCCAGTGCTATGTTTTCAGGTTCCTTTCCCTCTGTGCATGTCCTTGTACTTTTGGCATTAAATCTGCATTGCCAGGTCTTGGACCACTTTACAGTTTTGTTAAGTCCTCTTTCCTGTTCCTAAACTCTTTCTCATGGTCCTCCACCCTATCAGATACCTTAGTTACTGTCATTTGCAAAGAGGCACATTTCTGCTCTGAATCCTTCTCTAATGTCACATATAAACAGACTGAAGAGCACTACTGGGACTAACTTCACTACTTTACTGGTGGGAGGAAGAGGATGGGGTGCTCTTGGGTTAGGAAAGGAGTTACTTTACTAATTTCTTGGTGGAGGAAGATGAGGTGCAGTGATACGGGTGGGGAAAGGGTGTTTCTTTGTTTAGTTTTATTTTGTCCCAGACAGACTGACATCAGCAATGGCAATGTGGGTCACATGACTGACTACCTAGGACATGAACAGGACTGGCAAAGTCTTGCATGACTTTAGTGGTCCATATAGATACCTTTGCACATTATGTCACGCGGCAGTGTGAGAGCAAGCAAGCAAGAGAAGGAGTACATGGGTCTGGTGTGATAGAGAGCAGTGATGAGTGAGAGGAGGACACTCAAGTGTGAAGTGGCATAAAAAATTGAACAGGGTATCCAATCTAGCCAGGGATGACTTGGGCACAACATTGTAGACTACATCACAGTGGGCAAATATTGGGAGGATCATCTTCGGGACAAGTTCACGCCTTGCCGGGAGAGGGAGGCAGTTCCTGTATAAAGCACCAATCAAAGAAAAAGGATTACCTTGTGTATTTGGCTTCCACCCACACAACAAGTGATTAACTGACCATTAACATAACCTCTGGGAGTGCCTTATTGCTATTATAATAAAAATGTTTTTTTAAACAGTGTTAAATTTTGTTCAATATATGGGTAAGCTGTACAAGTATATTAATAAAAGATTAACATAAGGCTGTTAGAATGTTTACATCCAATCAGAAAGCTTCATTTCTCAGACCATTGTTATAATTGTGTATAGTCCAGGCAATGACGGACTGGTAAAATAAATATTTGACTTGTTCAGACGGGGGGAGGGGGAGACAGACTATTGGATAGAAAATATACACTTTTACAGTGACAGAAATTAGTGGTAGGGTCTGGTATGGGAAGGTGTGTGTACTGACATTGTACACTGAGAAATGCTTAACTTATTTATTTGCTTTTGTTTACCGGGTGCACACACTAGACAACCAGGTGCCTATTTTCAAATGCATCCGGGAGGGTTACAATGGAACAAAAAAATGATCATCAGGCATCAGCCATATACAGGGTTAACATACATCTTGGTTCAGGCACATATATAACATAAGAATAAGGTACACATATATTTTACTGTCACATAAATCACAAGTAAACTGTATTCTAGCACTAAATGTGGGTTTTTGTGTACAGGCCAGGCAATGGCGGCTGATTAAAAAACATATTTGACTTGCACAATCTGGGGTGCGGTGGGGAGAGAGAGAGACTTGATGTCAAGAGATCTCTCTACCTGGTACATGACAACCACTAAGGACCATAGAAAGGACAGAAACAACTGATCTTACTTTAGAGGGTTCCTGCAGATTCTTCACGTGATAGGTCTGCATCTCCTGGCACTCAGAACCGCACGGCAAACTTGTAGCTAGCAGTCGTCTGGTGATGTGGACGCCAGTTGATTATAAAGGGGGCAGTCCCTTGCCCACATCCAGTTCTTTCCGCCATCACCTTATTTATCCCTTTCAAGTACTTGAAGTTCCCAATCATGTCCCTCTCTCTCCCTCTCTTCCCTGTCTTCCAGGGAGTACATGTTCAGTGCCCTCAACCTCCTCGTATGACTTGCCCTGCTGTCCTGTTTCTATCTCTGTGATGTCCCTCTCAAAACCCTCTATCCTACTTGTGCTGTTTCTTCTCCTCCACTGCCACTTCTCCGGTCTCTGGTTAGTAAAGGGGGGTGACATGAATGTAGGGTGGTCTGAGTTAGGTACGAGAGATTTAGGGGTTGGTCTGGTGGGGTCCAGTGCCAGGAAGAGGGGTCAGAAGGGGCAAGTGACAGCACTGAAGAGGGTCAACTAGGGGAATGTATTCAGATTAGGAGTATGTGGAGTGGAGAACCATAGTAACTTTCTTGTTCTCTTGCCTTTGAATACCAATCTGATGCACTGGTTTGTTACTTCCATTAAGGCTTCCTTTAGATGCTTACACTGTTCTTCCACTCCCCCTCCTGCCCCCATTCTCTCCAGAGCTCTTTTGAGACCTCTCCCCATTTCAGCAAAGTCAGCATTTTTGAAATCCAAAACCTTTGTCCTAGTATGACTTGAGTTAGTATCTATCCTTATGCTAAACTAAACTATATTGTGATCATGTATCCCAGTGTGGGGAGTTTTGAGAGTGAGATTAACCACCATGCTATATTAGGTGCTATAGCACATGTTATCAAAGTGCATGTTTGGACGATTTGACAGTCGAACTGTGATTCTGTGATGGCACAAATTATGAAGGTGCATGTTGTGCCAATTTGACAGTTGCAAGTTATCAAGTTGTATGTGCCAATTTGATGGTCTAAGTGAAAATTCGTGATAGCGCATGTTATCAAGGTGCATGCTGTGCCAATTTGTCAGTCGCATGGAAAATTCATGATAGCACATGTTACCAAGGTGCATGTTATGCCAATTTGATGGTCTAAGTGAACATTCGTGATAGCGCATGTTATCAATGTGCATGTTATGCCAATTTGACAGACGAAGTGAACTAGATGCTTCATTTACAGAAGAGGTGCAAAGAAGGAATTCCATTAAAAGGGTCAGTGAATGAACTTAACTGATTGCCCAGGCAATAATGGGCCAGTGAACCAAAAAGGAATATCACCTATCCCAACCGGGATACTACAGTCACTTGAAAATTGGCCATCTAGGCAGAGAGCACTAGTCTTTCTAATCATCTTTACTAAAACAAATTTTTTCTATCTGTTAACTAATTTTATTCCTTTATGTCATTATTATTATTATTATTATAATACTTCTTCAACTGTAATTTTTTCTTATGCACCATTACACTCTAATGTAGTCCGATGCACTAGCAGTATCTATCCACTATAGGTTTCTTATCTCATTACTGTATCTTTTCATATTAACCTATTGTTGTTTCTCTTCACAGGCCTGAACAGATAAGGACCTCTTCACCATCAGATAAGTATTGTTCTACTGTGAACATGTCTATATTAATAATTTATTAAGAACTACGGATCCTTTGTGACTCCATTCCTGTATTTTATTTTTCAGTACTGAGGGACATCGTCCCTTCAAGATTCCTGCTTCTGACTCCACAGTATCCTGGTAAGACGGTCTCCACATATTACTTGGTTGTGTCTGGCATGGGAGGGGTTGCATGGGATATGTGTCCTATAATCCCAGATCTTACTTTGAGATGGCTCTTGCAGTAGGTAATTACTTATAGGACTGATGCTGGCAGGTGGCAGAACCCCACGGAAAGATTTCTACCTAGCAGTCCCTGGCGCCCAACTACCACACAAGGACGGACATTCCCTGTGCCTGTTCTGCCTAGGCCCCAATCACCCATTCGAGAAGTGCCAGCACTGCCTCAGCTTCAACGCGGCTACCCAGAAAAGGTGGCAGCAATCCCTGGAAGCCCATATTCTGAAAAGGAAGAAGATGAGTTCAATGTAAAAGGAGCTCAAAAACCGAGGCAGGCGTCCACTTCCCCCGAAGGCCATCGTAAGAAGGATAAGGAGAGGCACCGAACAAGGGCCTCTCACCTGCCTCTATGCATTTCCTTCCTCTCCTGTTCAAGGTGCTAGTCAAAATCAGATCTCAACCTTGCAAGATGATTCTGATTGCTCCAGATTGGGCCAGACAGCCCTGGTATCCACTCCTTTGTCCTTAGTAGTCCACCTTCCCTGTGTCTTCCCAGGAATCACAATCTGTTAACCTGTGCCCAGGGGAGAGTTTGGTACCTGAATCTCAAATCTTCTCAATCTCAAGGCCTGGTCTTGAAGAGTTAGAGTTTGTTGACCTACACCTTTCTCAAGGTGTTGATATTTTGAAGGCTTGTGGTAGCCTTCCACCAGGGCTACTTATAATTCCAAAATGGAAGAGATTTTCCATATGGTGCTCTGGCAAGAATATTTCCCAGCATCTGGCCGGTTGCCCACAGTTCTGGATTATATGGTACATTTGAATTCTTTGGGGCTGAGACCAGCTACCCTAAAGTACACCTGGCAGCCGTGGTTCGTTTTCTTATCAGCAGGAAAACCCTCTTCCTTTCAGCTCATCCGGTATTCTCTAGTTTTTCAAGGGGTTGCTTCACCAACTCCCATTCAGGGCCCCTGCCCCTGCCTGGATCTTAATGTTTGTATTGCCTAGCTTATGCAACCCCTTTTTGAACCCTTTGTCTTCAGCAGAGCTTAAGTACTTGACTTGAAAACTGAGTTTTTGTAGCCATCACTCTGCCAGGCGCATAAGTGAACTACAAGCATTGTCAGTGGAGCCTGATTTTATCTCCTTTCTTAGGGATAAAGTGGTCCTCAGGACTAACAGACAGTTCTTGCCTAAAGTGGTCTCGGACTTTCACCTTAATCAATCCATGTCTCTCCCTGTGTACTTCACTGACCATTCCTCCTCTGGTGAGAGGAGATTGCACAGTTTGGATGTCAAAAGAGCCCTTAGCTACTACATAGAGCGTACCAAGGGTCACAGGTTTGACTCCCTCCAACTGTTCCTCACTTATGGTGAGGTGGGTAAAGGGAAACCTGCCACTAAAAGATCCATTGCCAGGTGGATTGTCTCTTGTATCCAGTTCTCAGTGTGAGGTACCAGTCCCCACCGGTTTAAAAAAAGTATTTTTTGACTTTTTTTTCAAATAGCCTGTAACACAGTTGGTAACCAATTTTACAGAGAGGGTGGTGGCTGGGTGGAATGCGTTACCTGCTGAAGTGGTATGCAGTAGAACAGTGGACTGCTTCAAACATGGATGGGATAGGACAAGGGGGAGGGTTAATGAAGGGGAAGGGTGGAAGGGAGGGGCAGCTGCAGAATAAGGGGTGCTAGTTACACATTCAAGCAGACTTGATAGACCTCTAGGCCTTTATCTGCTGGCAAATTTTGTATGTTCGTATGTTTGTAAGTCCCTTCTCATCCTTTCCACCCCCACCATTGTGCATAGAAACATATAAGTTGATGGCAAATAAGGACTGCAAGGCCCATCCAGTCTGCCCATTTCTTTTTCTACATTATAAATGTGCCATTGGACTTTGCTTTGTCAATGACCTACCTATCCATATTCATCTGTATTGCTCCCTTATGCCTATCCCATGCCTGTTTGAAGCCCTGCACTGTATTCATATCCACCACTTCCTGAAGTAGGCCGTTTTATGCATCCACCACCCTTTCTTTAAAAAAGAATTTCCTCACATTACCCCTTAATTGGCATCCCTCTAATCTCATGCTGTGTCCTCTTGTCCTATTTTTCTTATGTTGGAACATGTTAGACTCTTTCACCTTGTTAGTCCCCTTACTGTGTTGTGCCACCACACCTGAGCCATGGTGGACCACTCACAATGTCAGTAAAGTCCTGCAGTAAGACATGTTGAAAGTCATGGATGGTTTGGCCATCTGCTCCACTCTGCTGGATGAAAAATGTATACAGGAGTATTGATCTGAAATGTCGCATTGAATATGTTTCATATGCTTTTCTAAGGTTACATATTTTCAATATTTTTCAGTCTATCAATTGATATTCTTGAGCTGTTTCAAAAGAAGTATTGTGATGATGAACACTCATTAGAAAATGAGCTTGTAAAATCCTGGCTTCTGATTGGCCAGTTCCTTACCCAAGCCCTGGTCTATCTGAACAGAGCCTAGTAGATAAAAGCACTAGCCCCTTCACATAGTTCTGTATCATTGTGCCTAGCATTAATTTTCTATTGGCATAAAGTACCATAAATTCTCAAATTTCCACCTTATTATGCCCCTATGTCCGTATAGCATAATACCGCCTACCTGTTGGGTATTATTAATATATATATAATACATATTTTCTCTCACTTCTACTTGTACAGTAGTTATTTGTTCATGTAATATACTGTTTGTATTATGACACAATATAAAACAAATGTAATCAGAAGAACTGAGAATTGAATTCACAAACTATAAACAATACTTTGGATGCATATGCTTTATTAATAAGACATAAAATTGGTTGCTTTTATCACTTGAATTAAAATGCATTATGTGTTCTTGCAAACGTTTAAGGTCAATTTAATAACACTTATCCTGACTTGATCCCTTTAGAGTTTTTCTGCATCATCTCTTCATTGGGACAGCACTCTGAAATCAGAAGAGAACAATGGTTGATTTTTACATTTATCAGTTCACTGACACATAGACACTTTTGGAACGTTTGACTTTGATGGATATCAGCTGTACTGTGAATTGTTGATCCTAACTTGATATATGTAGGTTCTTCCTATGTTATGATACTGCATATTGTATGGTTAATTAAGTTGCAAGTTCCAAAACAAGAAAGGTTCCAATTTGGTGATTTTCTTGACTAGTAAGGAAATACACTATTTGTTTATAACCAGGTAACATCAGGAGGCATTAACACACACTACGGGTGGTAGAAAATGCTGACTGATGTTATCCAGTCATAAACACATAGTCATTTTACCTTGCAAATCTGATATTCTACTTGGCTTTTCATGTCATTCCGTGCCAAGCATCGCACATATATATATATATATATATATATATATATATATATATGCAGTAATCAAGTGTTCCTTAGGTCAGTGTATTATGAAAACAATATTTGTTTATAACCGGGCAACATCAGGAGGAATTACAACTCACTGGAGGGTGGTAAAATGCAGACTATGTTATACAGTCATAAACCTATAGTCATATATTGGGGGTTGACATTGTACACTAGTGAATGCTTAACTTGATGTTGCACCTGATACTGATGGATGTTTCTATTATCATATCACTGTGTCTTCCGTATGTGAAAAATGAGCTTGAGTATTCCATTAAAGTTATTACATGTAACTCTTCGAATATAACATTTTTTTTTTGTCTTTCAGGTTGATTCCTTGCAGTATATTTGACATAATTCAACAGAACATAGAATATTTTGTGGTACGTTTGAAAATATAAATCAGTGCACAGTGAGGAGTTGGGGAGTAGGGTTTATTGAGCCAAACTGGTATTCATAGGGGCTTCATTTTTCATATTATTGTTAGAATCATCCAACAAAGATAACTTACAACAATGATGTGTTTTTTTTGTCTGTTTTTTTTTCTCTACACCTACAGAATAATCATCATGGCTAAAAATGACTGCATTGGATGTTTTAAGAGATCCAGATGTGTAGCGAGTCCGCATTTCTCCTAATCGCATAGTGAAGATGATGTTGAAGAAAAGATTGTACAATCTGGATCTGGTGGAAGTGCGAATGAGTCTTCTGAAGATGAAGAAATTACTGATCAAGATTACATGCCGGATGTGGAGCAAGAAGATCATGAAGAGACCCCCACAACATCAGTAGGTGCAATGCATAAGAAGACTTGTGGTAAAAGGGCTCGGTCATCAGCAGAACAAAGCGTTAGAAGAGAAGACAAATGGGAAGAGGTGACAACAACAAGTGACAATGGACACCTATTCACTGCAACTTCAGGTCTCCAAGTACCAGTCCCAGAAAGTCCATTTAGATTTGTACAACTGTTTTGCCTGACAGATGAAGATTTGGAGCTTATTGCAAGGGAAACAAATAGATATGCCCATGATTTCTTTGTGGCACATCCAATTGATGAGTTGCCACCACATTCAAGGGCCAGGGCTTGGAAGATGACTGACAAAGAAGAACTGAAGAGGTTTTTTGCATTATACATTGTGATGGGACTGGTGAAGAGCAGTAAAGATGAATACTGGGATTGGATGAAGTCCCTACACACCATTCTGGGCAGTGTGATGGCAAGGAACCGATTCAACCTGATTTTTTTTTTTTCCACATGGCTGACAACTCAATCGGAAGCCTAGAGATGGAGGGATTTGATCAACCTTTCACATTAGGGAGATACATGAGCGATTCCTGAAGGAGATCACTAGAAACCTATCTTCCGACGTGGACCTCTCCCTGATGAAGGTATATGTCTGTGGAAGGAAATTTCGTTACAGAACATTTAATCCACAAAACCAGTGAAGCATAGATTCAAGGTGTACACCTTATGTGAATCAAACTCGATACATATGCAACTGGCAATTCTATATAGGCAAAGTCGACTAGGAACAGAGCAAAGGACATACATACAGAGTTTGTTTTGATCTTGTTAGAGAAGAACTGCAAGGGAAAGGCTACAGGATTTACACAGACAGATACTACACTGGACCTCAACTCTACACAGATCCATTTTTATCTGGAGTTGATGCAACTGGAACTGTTATGCCCAACTGCAAGGGAATGCCTCCCAAAATAAAAGACAAAAAGCTGAAGATGAAATAAAAGGTTACATTAGGAAGACACCAATGCTCTGTATGAAGTGGAGAGACAAGAGGTCTATATACATGCTGTCAACAACATCAAGTACTGAATTTGTTTGATACCGAAGAAAGGATTGAAGACTGGGAGTCGATAAAAACAAAATGTATAATGAACTACAACAGATACATGGGTGAGTTGGACAAAATGATCAGCTGGCAGGGTATTACAGTTTTAACTTGGCGATGCAAGAAGGTATGGTAGAAGGAGTTCTTTATTTACTGAATGCCATGTTAATCGGGTACATAATGTACAAGAAATTTCCCAGAAAGAAAGAAGATGACGCACTTGGAATCTAAATTTAACTGTACTAAAGAACTTATAACAACAAGCAAAAAATAGATGATCTTCCACAGCATAGCCAAAACGGAATCGATAAAATTTGATCCATGCCACTCATTGCAAGGAAAGCACTTCCCATCAAAAAATACTGCCAAGAACACCAAAGAAGCTGTAACTTACCCAAAGATGTGTGTGTGCACAAAGAAAGGGAAGCATAAGGAATCACCTACTGATGTGCAGATTGCGGCAAGGGCCTGTGTGTAGATAAATGCTTCCTGGTACTATTCAAAGATGAATACGGGATGCCCGGATCACCGAATATAAGCAATAGCCACAGAATAGTACATCGCTGACAGGCGCAGATTCCGGTATCGAGATTGAGATGGCGGAGGATCGAGATGTAAGATAGGTCAGAAATGCGCGCTGCATCCCGGAATGGGTGTACAAGACTTCTGTCTATCGTAGTCAGCATTGCGTGTCCATTGACACCATGGCATGTTTTATAGTTGCTGTTTCCGTGTGGAAGATATGGGTGTCCATTGGACACCATGGAATGGTAACGGCACAGACTCTCGGCATCGAGACCCCAGATGGCGGAGTGATTGAGATGTAAGATAGGTGAAATGCCGAGTGTTATCCCAGAATGGACCACACAAGACCCTCTATCATAGTCAGTATTGTGTGTATTGGCCACGGTATGTTTTATAGTTGTTGTTTCCCAGTGGGAAGATAGGGTTCCATTGACACCATGGAATGTTAATTGCATAGATTCCTCGCATCGAGACCGAGATGGCGGCGATCAGATAAGATAGGGAATGCTGAGGCTGCATCCTGAATGGACTGTACAAGACTTCTCTCTATATAGTTACATTATGGTCCATTGACACCATGGCATGTTTTATGGTTGCTGTTTCCCAGTGTGGAAGACATGGGTGTCCATTGACACTATGGAATGGAATCGCGCAGATTCTCAGTACCTAGACCGAGATGGCGGAGGAGAGTAAGATAGGTGGAATGCTGAGTGCTGCATCCCGAATGGACTGCACAAGACTCTCTATCGTCACATTATGTGTCCATTCTTCTACTTGTACAGCAGTTATTTGTTCATGTAATATACTGTTTGTATTATGACACAATATAAAAACAAATGTAATCAGAAGAACTGAGAATTGAATTCACAAACTATAAACCAATACTTTGGATGCATATGCTTTATTAATAAGACATAAAATTGGTTGCTTTTATCACTGAATTAAAATGTATTATGTGTTCTTGCAAACGCTTAATGTCAATTTAATAACACTTATCCTGACTTGATCCCTTAGAGTTTTTCGCATCATCTTCATTGGGACAGCAATCCAAAATCAGAAGAGAACAATGGTTGATTTTACATTTATCAGTTCACTGACACATAGACACTTTTGGAAGCGTTTGACTTTTGATGGATATCAGCTGTACTGTAATTTTGGATCCTAACTTGATATATGTGAAGTTCTTCCTATGTTATGATACTGCATATTGTATGGTTAATTAAAGTTGCAAGTTCCAAAACAAGAAAGGTTCCAATTTGGGCGATTTTCTGACTAGTAAGGAAATACACTATTTGTTTATAACCAGGTAACATCAGGAGGCATTAACACACACTACGGGTGGTGAAAATGCTTGACTGATGTTATCCAGTCATAAACACATAGTCATTTACCTTCAAATCTGATATTCTACTTGGCTTATGTCAGCCGATGCCAAGCATCACACATATATATATATATATATATATATATATATATATATATATGCAGTAATCAAGTGTTCCTTAGGTCAGTGTATTAAGGAAAACAATATTTGTTTATAACCGGGCAACATCAGGAGGAATTACAACTCACTGGAGGGTGGTAAAATGCAGACTGATGTTATACAGTCATAAACCTATAGTCATATATTGGGGGTTGACATTGTACACTAGTGAATGCTTAACTTGATGTTGCACCTGATACTGGATGGGATGTTTCTATTATCATATCACTGTGTCTTCCCGTATGTGTGAAAATGAGCTTGAGTATTCCATTAAAGTTATTACATGTAACTCTTCGAATATAACATTTTTTTTTGTCTTTCAGGTTGATTCCTTGCAGTATATTTGACATAATTCAACAGAACATAGAATATTTTGTGGTACGTTTGAAAATATAAATCAGTGCACAGTGAGGAGTTGGGGAGTAGGGTTTATTGAGCCAAACTGGTATTCATAGGGCTTTATTTTTCATATTATTGTTAGAATCATCCAACAAAGATAACTTACAACAATGATGTGTTTTTTGTTTTGTTTTTTTTCTCTACACCTTACAGAATAATCATCATGGCTAAAAAATGACTGCATTGGATGTTTTAACGAGATCCAGATGTGTAGGAGTCCGATTTCTCCGAATCGCATAGTGAAGATGATGTTGAAGAAAGATTGTACAATCTGGATCTGGTGGAAGTGCGGAATGAGTCTTCTGAAGATGAAGAAATTACTGATCAAGATTACATGTCGGATGTGAGCAAGAAGATCATGAAGAGACCTCACAACATCAGTAGGCAATGCATAAGAAGACTTGTGGTAAAAGGCTCGGTCATCAGCAGAACAAAGCTGTTAGAAGAGAAGACAAATGGGAAGAGGTGACAACAACAAGTGACAATGGACACCTATTCACTCTGCAATTCAGGTCTCCAAGTACCAGTCCCAGAAAGTCCATTTAGATTTGTACAACTGTTTTGCCTGACAGATGAAGATTTGGAGCTTATTGCAAGGGAAACAAATAGATATGCCCATGATTTCTTTGTGGCACATCCAATTGATGAGTTGCCACCACATTCAAGGGCCAGGGCTTGGAAGATGACTGACAAAGAAGAACTGAAGAGGTTTTTGCATTATACATTGTGATGGGACTGGTAGTGAAGAGCAGTAAAGATGAATACTGAGATTGGATGAAGTCACCTACACACCATTCTGGGGCAGTGATGGCAAGGAACCGATTCAACCTGATTTTTTTTTCTCCACATGGCTGACAACTCAATCGGAAGCCTAGAGAGATGGAGGGATTTGATCAACCTTTTCACATTAGAGATACATGAGCGATTCCTCTGAAGAGATCACGAGAAACCTATCTTCCGGACCGGACCTCTCCTGGATGAAGGTATGTGCTGTGGAAGGGAAATCTAAGTTACAGAACATTTAATCCACAAAAAACCAGTGAAGGTTGGATTCAAGGTGTACACCTTATGTGAATCAAACTCGATACATATGCAACTGGCAATTCTATATAGGCAAAGTCGACTTAGGAACAGAGCAAGGACATACATACAGAGTTTGTTTTGATCTTGTTAGAGAAGAACTGCAAGGAAAGGCTACAGGATTTACACAGACAGATACTACACTGGACCCTCAACTCTACACAGATCCATTTTATCTGGAGTTGATGCAACTGGAACTGTTATGCCCAACTGCAAGGGAATGCCTCCCAAAATAAAAGACAAAAAGCTGAAGATGAAATAAAGGTTACATTCAGGAAGACACCAATGCTCTGTATGAAGTGGAGAGACAAGAGGGACATATACATGCTGTCAACAACATCAAGTACTGAATTTTCGATACGGAAGAAAGGATTGGAAGACTGAGTCGATAAAACAAAATGTATACTGAACTACAACAGATACATGGGTGGAGTTGACAAAATGATCAGCTGGCAGGGTATTACAGTTTTAACCAGGCAGATGCAAGAAGGTATGGCAGAAGGAGTTCTTTATTTACTGAATGCCATGTTAATTCGGGTACATAATGTACAAGAAATTTTCCCAGAAAGAAAGAAGATGACGCACTTGGAATTCCAACGAACTGTAATTAAAGAACTTATAACAACAAGCAAAAAAATAGATGATCTTCCACAGCATAGCCAAAAACGGGAATCGACAAAATTTGATCCATGCCAACGACTGCAAGGAAAGCACTTCCCATCAAAAATACCAAGAACACCAAAGAAGCTGTACCCTACCCAAAGATGTGTGGTGTGCACAAAGAAAGGGAAGCATAAGGAATCGACCTACTGATGTGCAGATTGCGGCAAGGGCCTGTGTGTAGATAAATGCTTCTCCGAATACCATTCAAAGATGAAATACGGGATGCCCGGATCACCGAATATAAGCAATAGCGACACAGAATAGTACATCGCTTGACAGGCGCAGATTCCCGGTATCGAGATTGAGATGGCGGAGTGATCGAGATGTAAGATAGGTCAGAAATGCTAAGTGCTGCATCCCGGAATGGAGTGCACAAGACTTCTGTCTATCATAGTCAGCATTGCGTGTCCATTGGACACCATGGCATGTTTTATAGTTGCTGTTTCCCAGTGTGGGAAGACATGGGGTGTCCATTGGACACCATGGAATGGTAAATTGGCACAGATTCCCGGTATCGAGACCGAGATGGCGGAGTGATTGAGATGTAAGATAGGTGGGAAATGCCGAGTGCTGCATCCCAGAATGGACCACACAAGACTTCCCTCTATCATAGTCAGCATTGCGTGTCTATTGGACACAATGGCATGTTTTATAGTTGCTGTTTCCCAGTGTGGGAAGACATGGGGTGTCCATTGGACACCATGGAATGGTTAATTGGCATAGATTCCCGGTATCGAGACCGGGGTGGCGGAGTGATCGAGATGTAAGATGGGTGGGAAATGCTGAGTGCTGCATCCTGGAATGGACTGCACAAGACTTCTCTCTATCATAGTCAGCATTGCGTGTCCATTGGACACCATGGCATGTTTTATAGTTGCTGTTTCCCAGTGTGGGAAGACATGGGGTGTCCATTGGACACCATGGAATGGTAAATTGGCACAGATTCCCAGTACCGAGACCGAGATGGCGGAGTGATTGAGATGTAAGATAGGTGGGAAATGCTGAGTGCTGCATCCCGGAATGGACTGCACAAGACTTCCCTCTATCATAGTCAGCATTGAGTGTCCATTGGACACCATGGCATGTTTTATAGTTGCTGTTTCCCAGTGTGGGAAGACATGGGGTGTCCATTGGACTCCATGGAATGGTTAATTGGTATAGATTCCCGAGTATCGAGACCAAGATGGCGGAGTGATCGAGAGATGTAAGATGAGTGGAAATGCCGAGTGCTGCATCCCAGAATGCTGCTCATAAAACAAAACAATGCAAAATACAGTTTTTCGTATCAAGTTTTTATTCAAGTACAGTTAAATGTGGATTATTTAGAATAATGCATATCATTTCTGAGAATAAGAACTTTATAAACTGCTGCCAATTAGAAATGATTTCTGTTCTCTTTAATCCAACTGTGGTTCCAGTTTGTACCAAAGCACTATACTTTTATATACTGTGCCTAACCTTGTTTTACAGGGGTCTCAGGGTTGAACTGGTGGAACCAGCCCTGGTGGTAAGTGCAAACAGTGTGGGAAGTGTATACAGAATAGAGGCTACTGTGAAAATGTTTGTTGCCTATTGTCTATGCTACTAGAAGGGAAAAGGGGATTACAATGTCCCTGAAAGCTGTATCCAGGTTAGCCTTGTTACTAACAACCCTGTCCTCCAGATGGAGGCACCGGTGATACATGCCCTTTAACCTGCAACTAGCCAAGCAGGCAGGGGTAGTAGCCCTTGAGATAGCGCCACCTAGGGGATACACAAGTGTGATGACATGGGAAGGCTGAACAACATGTGTTTTTTATTCATGCTAGGTCATCAAACATGACTACTGCAAAATACCTTTCCCATTTGGTAACCATCAGTTTCTCAAACCACCAATCACGTAATGTTTTATGAGATCTTGTCGCAAATGCATAATTTTGCTCTAAGTGCCACTATTAGTAATCACTCTTAAATGTGTTTTATTTCCTGGAAGATACCAGACATGTTGTCTTTTTGCCAGCAAATGTCAGGAATTGAGCACTACTACCTGTCATAGATTGATACACTCCGATGCTATAATATGTATGTTCTTAATTCAGATATGCAGTGTCCAGAGAAGACTGTATGGATCTGCGGACACTCCTTCATGCATTGGGCAGGGATTCAGGAGTGGTCTCGAACTAGGGGACCAGTGTTGACCTTCGATACTCCAGTCAATGTTCATTGGTTAGGTGAGAGGGGTATGCTTTGGGATCAACTGGTGCCAATGTTGTGACGGGAGTGCCTGAGGGGATCCAAACCAGATGTCGTCATCAACCTGGGAGGCAATGATTTAGGACTGAAGACATCAGTGATGCTGCTATGGAAGATGAAGGAGGACATCGCCTTGATCAAGCACCGAATGCCGAAAACCATGATCCTTTGGTCCCACATCATCCAGCATCGGCAGTGGAGGAATGTTTCTAATATGAAGAAAATGGACAGAACAAGGAGAAAGATCAACACAGAGATGGGGGCATTCATGACAGGATTGTCAGCCGGCGTGGTCAAGCATGATGGCATCATGTCCCTCTTCCCAGAACTGTATCGGCAGGATGGTGTCCACTTAACGGATTAGGGAAGCGATATGTTCTGCAGTGACATCAAGAAGGCTGTAGCTCCAATCCTATAGAGGTATGCAATTTATAGATGCAGTGGCGGGGGAATGTGCAGTATATAATCCAATGGACTATAACTTTCAGTTCGTCATTGGTATAATGTCTTTAAATTCTGTGTTTCAGATTGGAGTATATAGGCTAAAAGTCTTTAAAAGCGAAGAACGTATACAGATATACGCTCCAAATGCCCTATCGACTGTCGTCGGGGTCGTCTTCCATATGACAATCACTGTAATCTATATACATAGTGCGTTGTACGAAATATGTCCCCGGCTTCAGAAATACTCATGCAACAGTCATGGGAAATAAATTGGAAATAATAAGTGCATAAGGTAGGTTACTACGTGATGTCACTAATGGTAAGTTACAGTTTAGCTTAGGTTTTGAGATATGTGTATTGATGTACAGTATGTATTCATGTTTCAAAATTAATTCAGGGTTTGACCTCATGAAACTGCTAACAGTGTTAGTCCAGCTGGGTACCTCAACAGTGATTCACACTTGCTACCCATATCTAGCAAAAGGGGTGGTGTACTTTGTTTTTTTACCTTTATTTATTTATTTTTTTTTACTTTTGTCATACCAGGAGAGAAACACTGCAATGATGCTACATTACAACATTTTACATCTTGACTTCCTATGATACTACTCAACTGATACTTTCTGGGATTACGGTAAGAGACAAACTAGTTTGTCTAACAGGCTGTGAAACCTTTGCGGTGTTAACATAAATAGCCTTGTAGACCTACTAGTCACGCAGTTGCACCACAACAAACTTCACCTTCACCATTTCATCAGTTGGAATGAATTATAATGCATGGACTAGTTCTGAACACTCCAAGAGATGACTTCATGTAAGGGTGAGCTACATTACTTTGGTTAAATTAAATATCACAGAGTATATAAAATGTTGATGCAATGGTGTAGCATAGGGTAAGATCAGATAGTTTTTTATCTACAGGTCACAAGCCTGAAGACGATATATAGAATTTAGAATAGGGAAAGGATAGGGCTTTTCTCCACAGGTTTTAGAATAGAGAAAGGGTATGGTTTTTCTACACAGGTTTTAGAACAGAGAAAGTATAGGGTTTTTCTCCACAGGTTTTTTGAATAGGGAAATGGTAGGGTTTTTCTCCACAGGTTTTAGAATAGGGAAATGATAGGGTTTTTCTCCACAGGTTTTTGAAAAGGGAAAGAATAGGATTTTTCTCCACAGGTTTTAGAACAGGGAAAGGATAGGGTTTTTTTCCACAGGTTTTAGAATAGGGAAAGGATAGGGTTTTTCTCCACAGGTTTTAGAATATGGAAAGAATAGGTATTTTCTCCACAGGTTTTAGAATAGGGAAATGAGAGGGTTTTTTGCCACATATTTCTGGCATTACCATGTCTGATGGAATGCTCTTTGTGTATGATGATCCATACACTTGAAAAGGTTTCGCATCAGTGAAATGTGGACCACTGACGGTAAATGCTAACGGTAATAAAAAATAGTAAACTATTTTGGTTTCTTTCATACTGTGTAGTACACTATATAAGATACTGTATGGTGGCCTAAATATACACCGCTTTTGTTAACACCTTACTTAATTTGCTGTCCTCACTGTAACCGTGAGATACTGAAGAAACTAGGTCCATTTTCTATTAATTATTTAAAACTCATGGGTGACGTATATCTTGTATTTCATCTTTGAACCTTAGGGTGAAGGTGTATCATTGCTGTGTACTGACAACCACCAACTATTTTATACAATGTATGGGGAAAAAATATCACTAAACATGGGACTAAGGCATAGTAGGATAGGGTAACATAAGAAAAATGTGTTAATTATCCAAGGGCAATACAGTGATCTAAAACATAATAGTATAAGGTAATATTAGATAGGTTTTTCCACTGTTCACATGCATAAATGCTGGAGACAGATATAGGAAAAGACAGATCTTACTTCGAGAGGGTTCCATCAGTAGGTCATCACATATAGGACTTGCACCACCTGGCATCGGGCCGCACGGCAGACTTTTCTAGCAATACCTGAAGGGGGACCACCCGCCCAACGTCACGTGACCAACAGAACCCCTTCCAGTGCCAGGTTACAGCCGGTTATGACATTGGTGATCTGCTGTGGCTGTCTCGATGCCGGACCTCCCCATCTACACACAATGGTGGGTCCAATGTGGATTCCTCTGATGCCAGGTCTGACATTGGGGGCTTATAATCAACCCTGAACTGTCTCAAGACCCTTTTGGTATCCAAGGGATCCCTACCCAGGTACTCCACTCCAGATTGGAGTCATTTGGGGCAGTTCTACCTGGATTTTGCCCTTACTCCAACTACATGGGGTTTCAAAGGTATTATCCTCCACGGACACCCCTCTCCTCCTCCCACAGTCTCAACTGGATTCACCTCCTTCCTGGCTACTTGGATTTCAAGACCCTGATTCAGTCTTGGTGGCAAGGCCCAGGTCAGAACTGGTTTCAGATCTGAAACTAGGCTCCTGCAACCACAGCTTCCTATGTCTCCTTCCCCGATCAGCTATCTTGCAACTGTCCATGTCTTGAGGAAGACTCGGCAGGACATTTCCCTACCGGACTTTAGACACCGTCCTGTCAAGGACAGTGGACTTCATGATGTGTTATATAATAGGGAAAGGATAGGCTTTTTCTCCACAGGTTTTAGAAAAGGCAAAGAGTAGGATTTTACTCCACATAATTTAGAATAGAGAAAGGGTAGGGTTTTTCTACACAGGTTTTTGAAGATGGAAAGGATAGGATTTTTCTCCACAGGTTTTAGAATAGGTAAAGGATAAGGTTTTTCTCCACAGGTTTTTTGAATAGGGAATTGTTAGGGTTTTTCTCCACAGGTTTTAGAATATGGAAAGAATAGGGTTTTTCTCCACAGGTTTTTGAAAAGGGAAAGGATAGGATTTTTCTCCACAGGTTTTTGAAGAGGGAAAGGATAAGATTTTTCTTCACAGGTTTTAGAATAGGGAAAGGATAGGGTTTTTCTCCACAGGTTTTTTGAATAGGGAAAGGGTAGGGTTTTTCTCCACAGGTTTTAGAATAGGGAAAGGATAAGGTTTTTCTCCACAGGTTTTTGAAAAGAGAAAGAATAGGATTTTTCTACACAGGTTTTAGAATAGAGAAAGGGTAGGGTTTTTCTACACAGGTTTTAGAACAGGGAAAGGATAGGGTTTTTCTCCACAGGTTTTTTGAATAGGGAAATGTTTAGGGTTTTTCTCCACATGTTTTAGAATAGGGAAAGGATAGGGTTTTTCTCCAAAGGTTTTTGAAAAGAGAAAGGATTGGATTTTTCTCCACAGGTTTTAGTACAGGGAAAGGATAGGGGTGTTCTCCACACATTTTTGAATAGGGAAAGGATAGGGTTTTTCTACACAGGTTTTAGAATAGGGACAGAATAGGGATTTTCTCTGCAGGTTTTAGAATAGGGAATTGAGAAGGTTTTTTGCCATATGTTTCTGGCATTACCATGTCTGATGGAATGCTCTTTGTGTATGATGATCCATACACTTGAAAAAGTGTCACATCGGTGAAATGTGGACAACAGATGGTAAATGTTAATGGCAATAAAAAATAGTAAACTATTTTGGTTTCTTTCCTACTGTATAGTACACTATATAAGATACTGTATGGTTGCCTAAATACACACCACTTTCGTTAGCACCTTACTTAATTTGCCGATCTCACTGTAACCGTGAGATACTGAAGAAACTAGGTCCATTTTCTATTAATTGTATAAAACTCATGGGTGACGTATATCTTGCATTTCATCTGTGAACCTTAGGGTGAAGGTGTATCATTGCTGTGTATTGACAACCACCAACTATTTTATACAATGTATGGGGAAAAAATATCACGAAACATGGGACTAAGGCATAGTAGGATAGGGTAACATAAAAAAAATTTGTTAATTTTCCAAGGGCAATACAGTGACCTAAAACATAATAGTATAAGGTAATACTAGATAGGTTTTTCCACTGTTCACATGCATAAAGGCTGGAGATAGATATAGGAAAAGATAGATCTTACTTTGAGAGGGTTCCATCAGTAGGTCATCACATATTGGACTTGCACCACCTGGCATCGGGCCGCACGGCAGACTTTTCTAGCAATACCTGAAGGGGGACCACCCGCCCAATGTCACATGACCAATAGAACACCTTCCAGTGCCAGGTTAGGTTGCGCCGGTTACGACGTCGGTGACCCTGCCGTGGGCTGTCTTGATGCCGGACCCTCCCCCATCTACACAACGGTGGGTCCAATGTGGATTCATCTGATGCCAGGTCTGACATTGGGGGGCTTATAATTGACCATGAACTGTCCTACATTACCCTTTTGGGTATACAAGGGATCCCTACCTAGGGTGCTCCACTCCAGAATGGAGTCATCTGGGGCAGTTCTACCCTGCATTTCACCCTTACTCCAACTACATGGGGTTTCAAAGGTATTATCCTCCACCGGACGCCCCTTCCCCTCCTCCCCCCAGTCTCAACAGGATCCACCTCCAAAACCCCTGGCTACTTCAGATTTCAAGACCCTGATTCACTCTTGGTGGCAGGGGGCCAGGTCAGAACTGGTTTCAGATCTGGAAACTAGGCTCCTGCAAGCACAGATTCCTATGTCTCCTTCCCTGATCAGCTTTCTTGCAACTGTCAATGTCTCAGAGAAGACTCGGCAGGACGTTTCCCTATTGGACTTTAGAACTGTCCTGTAAAGGATAGTGGACTTCATGATGTGTTATATAATAGGGAAAGGATAGGCTTTTTGTCAACAGATTTTAGAACAGGGAAAGGGTAGGGTTTTTCACCACATGTTTTAGAATAGAGAAAGGGTAGGGTTTTTCTCCACAGGTTTTAGAATAGGGAAAGGATAGGGTTTTTCTCCACAGGTATTTTGAATAGGGAAAGGGTAGGGTTTTTCTCCACAGGTTTTAGAATAGAAGCAGTTTGATACAGAAAATGATTGAACGGTAGCCACCATCTTATTTTTGGTCATGTGACCCAGGGGATGTAGATATGGGTACAGTCTGGGCCTTCATTTACTTATTCACTTCCCTAACATGTAAAACAAGCTGCTTTTTACTTTTCCTTTTTGAATTTATTGGCTTGCACCTCATAATGCAATAGGTGGACACCTCATTGACATGAATGGGCATACCATGGGTGGTTGGATATGGCACCCTTCTATCTGCAGTTGGGTCTGTAATGAGAAATTAGGGATCAGAAATTTCATCCAAGCCCCTGCAGATGTAAGAAAAGGTGTAATGCCTTGACATTTACCCCTTTTATAATATAGTTATCCCTACAAATGTGTAACAGAAGCAGTTTGACAGAAAATGATTGAACGGTAGCCGCCATCTTATTTTTGGTCATGTGATCAAGGGGATGTAGATATGGGTACAGCCTGGGCCTTGATTTACTCATTCGCTTCCCCATCATGTAAAACAGGCTACATCTTACTTTTACTTTCTGAATTTATTTGTATGTAACCCATAATGCAATAGGTGTGCCCCTCATGTGCCAGCATGGCCTTCCTTAGGTGGTTGGGTATGGCACCCCAGCTATATGGTGGTGGGTCTATAATGTGAAATTAGTGATCATAAATTTCATCCAAGCCCCTGCAGATGTAAGAAAATGTGTAATCCATTGACATTTACCACTTTTATAATGTAGTTATCACAATAAATGTGTAACAGAAGCAGTTTTATACAGAAAATGATCAAATGGTAGCCGCCATCTTGTTTTTGGCCTTGTGACGCAGGGGATGTAGCTATGGGTACAGTCTGGGCCTTAATTTACTCATTCTCTTCCCTGTCATGTAAAACAGGCTACTTTTTACTTTTAATTTTTTAATTTATTGGCATGCACCCCATAATGCAATAGGTGGACACCCCATTGGCCAGCATGGGCATACCATGGGTGGTTGGGTATGGCACCCTGGCTATCTGCAGGTGGGTCTGTAATGTGAAATTAGGGAACAAAAAATTCATCCAAGCCCTGACAGATGTAAGAAAAGGTGTAATCCATTGACATTTACCACTTTTATAATGTAGCTATCCCTACAAACATGTAACAGAAGCAGTTTGATACAGAAAATGATTGAACGGTAGCCACCTTCTTGTTTTTGGTCATGTGACCCAGGGGATGTAGCTTTGGGTACATTCTGGGCATTGATTTACTCATTCACTTCCCCGCCATGTAAAACAAGCTACTTTTTACTTTTCCTTTTTGAATTTATTGGCAGGCACCCCATAATGTAATAGGTGGTCACCCCTTTGGCCAGCATGGACATACCAGGGTGGTTGGGTATGGCGCCCCGGCTATCTGCAAGTGGGTCTATAATGTGAAATTAGGGATCAGAAATTTCATCCAAGCCACTGCTGCCATAAGAAAGGGTGTAATCCATTGACATTTACCACCTTTATGGTCTAATGATCTCAATAAATGAGTCACAAGCATTTTGACACAGAAAATGGCTGAATGGTGTCAGCCATCTTGTTTTTGGTCATGTGACCCTGGGTAGGTAGCTATAAGTGCAATCTAGCCCTTGATTTACTCATTCACTTCCCTATCATGTGAAACAGGCTACTTCTTACTTTTTCTTAATGGATTTTGTGACGTGTACCCCATAATCCAATAGGTACCCCCCCATAGGCCAGCATGGCCCTACCATTGGTGGTCCATTCTGGTCACTCTCATAATCTGTAGGTGAGAAACCAATGTGAAATTTGTGTTTATATAAAGAATTTGTAGCCTGAAAGTGAAAATTAGTTACATTTTAGACAACAATTTTTATCAGTGATGCATCCGATTTTAACGTTTTTACAAACTTCAATATTTTTTACGAATACAAATTAGCAAAAACAATCGAAATTTCAATAAATAAACATATATATCTCCAAATGTCTTTGTTGGAAAAGTTATATTTTCACTTTGAATTATAGTTGTGTTAGTTTCTTACTACCCTGACAAAAAAGTTTACCAGGGAATTAAGAAAAATTATGTAATAACGTTATAACCGGTAAGTGTACAAACCCAGTGAAAAAACCTCTGGCAGCAGGGATATGCAATTTTCAGAAAAACCTTGGCAGTGTAAGGGTTAAAAAACAATAATAGGTCACCTCTTTGGTGTCTTATTTCTAGATGAAATAAATTTAGCACACTCAATCTATCCTGGTAGAAAAGGTAACTAATTCTTGGCATGAGTTTAGTGGTCTTACACTGAGTACTATACGTTTTTTATCCTTTGTCAGGAATGGAGCCCAAAAGGATGATGCATAATCCAAATGTGGTCTTATATAGGACTTGTATAAAGGCAGGATTCATGTTTCTTGCCTTGAAGTAAAGGATCTCTTAACAGATGCCAAGATCCTACTTGCTGTTTGTGTAATATGACAGTGATGACTTGCTGAAAGGGAACTATTAATGATGACTCCCGAGTCTCTCTCTGTTTTTACTTTCTTTAATGGGTTCCCATTTAAATAATATATTGTCTGAGGGTTTTGGGGTCCTAGGTGCATTAAAACACATTTTTTTATATGAAACTCCATTTTATTCTTAGTGGGCCAGTTTCCTAGAGAAAACTATATATTTCCTAAAACTGTCAATGTTGTCCTCAGAATCAATGTCCTGACAGATCTTAGTATCATCAGCAAATCTGCTGATATGTGCATTTATCCCAAGATGCAGGTCTGAAATATACATGCTAAACAGAACTGAACCCAAAACAGAACCTCATGGCACTCCAAAAGTTACTTTAATAGGGTTGGATAGGGTGTCAGTGATCTTTACCATCTGAATTCTATTAGACAGCCATGCCTGGTTAAGAAGGCTATGTTGACAATTTGGATCCTGTTTTACAACAAATGGAAGTGTAGGGCCCAGAAGGCTCTGCACTCCCACCAACAAATGAAGATACAATTATACCATCTTAAAATATAATGAAATTCTTTGCGAAGCACTTTGTTAATGCACTAGTTAGAGTTAAAGCAAGAAAAGAAAGGGGAATGTGGTGTCAGGGGTTTCAACCCTAACACCTCACCCCTACCCTGCAGGCAGCAACAGGAAAAAACATTATGGTTTCTCCTCCCTTGCTTCTTCACAAATCAGGTGTGGGGTGTACCTTGGGGTTAACAGCCCTAACAATCACCCCATTCTCATATACTCTACCCATCTCAGCTTATTTATTGATGGAATGAGGTGAGCATTAGGGCTGACAATCCCAAGACACACCCTACACCTGATTTGTGAATAGGCAAGGGAGGTGAAACCATAGTGGTTTTTCCTGTTCCTGCCTGCATGCTGAGGGTGGGGTGTTAGGGCTGGAAACCCTAACACCACATTTCCCTACTTTTGTTGCTTAAACCCTGACTAGTGAATTAACAATGTTATTGCAAAGAATATACACTACACACACACACATACACACACACATATATATATATATATATATATATATATATATATATATAAAAAACACTCCATTTAATGCATCAGTTAGGGTTGTTCCACAGTGACAAAAGTGAGGAAATTCAGTGTTATGGTTGAAAGCCCCATTGGACCCCAACTGGCACCGGGGTGCGTGTTGGAGTCATTGACCCTAAATTTCACCCCATCACATGTGTAAAGAAGCAGAGGTATAGGAGAATGGGGTGAGACTTAGGACCGACGACCCCAATGTGCATCCCGATGCCTGTTGGGGGGTTGGCTGTGGGGTCCAAGGGGGGCTTTCAACCCTAACACTGAATTTCCTCTCTTTTTTCACTATGGAACAACCCTAACTGATGTATTAAACAGAGTTTTTTGGCTCTAATTTCCCTTCATTTTGAGAATGAGGACGATAAATAGTGAATGGAATGCCAGGCCCAACGCTCCCACCATGTGATGTCTTGTGACATAGTAACATGAAGTGCAATGCAAATGCAAGCAGCAATGGTTATGCACATGGTAAAGCAAATGTAAAGAGTGAAGCAAACGTTAATAGAAATGCAAGTGCAAAGTGAGGCCGAAGCAAACAGAGAAGCAAACAGATATGCAAGCACGTATGAAAACACAACTGGCAATGCGCACAGTGAAGGCAGCGGTATCTTAAAAGCAAATGTTAAGTGGTACAGCAAAAAGAACACCAAAGGGAACAGAAAAGGAAACGCGAATGCAAGCATGCACATCAAAGCAAACCGTAATGCGCACGGACATGGTACCACAATTGTAAACACAACTGGTAAAGTTAACATGAAGAATAATGCCAAAGGAAACAGAAATGTAAATGGGAGCAGAAGCACATAAGGAAACGCAAACTAAAATGCGCACGGGCACAGGATCGCATTTCTAAATGCAAATGGTAACAGTAACAGAAACAATAATGGCAAAGGAAACAGACACACAAAAGGAAACACAAGCACATATGGAAATGCAAACTGTAATGTGCACGGGTACAGTAACGCAATTGCAAATGCAAATGGAAAGAGTAACAGCAACGAAGACGCAAAATGAAAGACAAAGGCAAAGGAATGGGCTGCCGGAAACACTAATGCTAATGCACACGGTGATGCAAACCAAAACGCAAACATAAACAGTAGTGGAAACGCAAATGGTAACAGTAACTCAAACAAGAACGCAAAACGTGACGCACATGGTGACGTACACAGGAATGGTAACACAAACACGTACGTAAATGCAAGCAGAAACAGTAACTGTAACATTAACAGAAGAGCATACCCTGTTTTATCCCAAAAGTTGCATAGAGAAACACAGTGTGTACAAAGAATATATACATAGTAATGGGCCTCGGAGCTGGAAATGAGGTGTCGGAATACTAAATTGCTTATATCTCAGTAACCGTACGAAGAAGAAAAAAAAACTTCATATGATGCATGACTTTCCTGGCTATGTTTTTGCTGAATGTGTAGCCTATGGCTACACATTGTCATGACGAAAATTCCGTATCTCACACCGTTTTTGAGATATAAGCTCCGAAAGGCGCGGCATACGCCACCATGTTAGTCTATGGGAAAAAAGTGTCAACATTGGAGTACCATAACTTGCCATCCATGCAATATTTTTTCACTATACCATGAAAAGGCACATCTGTGAGATGTTGGCTGCCTTCCCTCCAAATTTGAGCCCAAAAGACCAAACCGTTCTTTTGCAGCAGGGTGGCAAAGAACTCCTGTCATTTTGGCCATAGTCTGGAAAAGTAGTGTCACAATTTGCGAAAGCTTTCACAAAATTTTGTGAAAGTGTCACAAGTGTGACACTACTTTTTCCAGAAACTTGAAAAACATATTTCTGGGGTGTTGAACCCCAAAATAAAAACATGGTTAGTATCTTGAGGGTCCGACTAGGTGAACACAAAAAGAACTGAGTTCCAAGAGGGTCCCAATTTTAGATGCCAAGCATTTCTCTGATCAGTAACTGAAAAAAAATGGTGGATTTGCAGCACTACTAGGGCCATTTGCCGCACTAAAAAGTGCATTTGCCAAAGTGTTGAACTTTTTGTTAACTTTTCCCATTGACTTATATTGGGAACTTGTTTTTGAATAACTTTTGAACCGTTCAATATTTTTTCATGAAATCTTCAAAAGGCACATCGGGGACCCCAGCCACACATTCCCTGAAGTTTTTGGACTAGTTGCACAAACAATACAACCTGTAGGTGAGATCAAATAATTTGCAAAAAAGTGTAATTATGCTTTCAGTTGTTGGTTAATAACTCTGCAGCCATATATCCAACCAGTACAAAAGTTGGCAGATGCCAAGACCTGCTATGTCCAACCATGACTGCCAAATTTCAGACAAATCTGCTGAATGGTGGCAATGTTATTAAGGTGCAAAGTTTCAACCCTAACTATGGTAGCACTACCATGCTGCCATTATATATATATATATATATTAGAGGCAAAAACCCATTTAATGCATTAGTTAGGTTGTTCCACAGCGCAAAAAGTGAGGAATTCACTGTTAGGTTGAAACCCTCTTGACCCCCCACCCACCCCCAACCGGCATTGGGTGCGCAATGGATCGTCAGCCCTAACTCTCACCCCATGACATGTGTAAAGCAGCAGAAGTATAGGAGATGGGGCTAAGAAATTTTCCAACGAAAGTCCGTGATCTCGCACCGCTTCGCACGATACAGGCCCTGAAAGGCGTGGCTAATGCCATAATGTTATCCTATGGGAAAAAAGAAAAGTTTGGAGCACCATAACTTTGCCTCCCTGTAATGTTTTTTCACCAAACTACTGAAAGGCACATCTGTGGGCTGTTGGCTGTCTTTCCTCCAAATTTCAGGAAAAAGACAAACCGTAATATATATATATATATATATATTAGACATAAAAATCGATTAATGTATTAGTTAGTTATTACATAGTGAATTACTGTTAGTTGAAACCCTTACTACATTTTGTCCGCATTGGGGCGATTGGGATCGCCAGCCTTAACTCATACCCCATGACATGTGTAAAGCAGCAGAAGTATAGGAGAATGGGTGAGAGTTAGACCCACGATCTCAATGCGCACTCCCCAATGCCGTTGGGGGGGGAAGTGGGGTCCAAGGGGGTTTTCAACCCTAACAGCGAATTTCCTCACTTTTGTCGCTGTGGAACAACCCTAACTAATGCATTAAACGGAGTTTTTTGCCTCTAATTTCCCTTCTTTTTGAGAATGATAACGAGAAATAGTGAATGTAATACAGCGGTGGGAGCGGCCTGGCGGCCCCTCACTCCCACTGCATAATGCTAGCTGGAGCACGGATGTGTTGTGGCATACTAACAGGGACAGGAACGCAAACAGAAATGCTAACAGTGGCGCACATGGTAACACAAGCATGAATGAGAACAGAAAGGTAACGCATATGGTGGCGAGACGAAATGGTCTGCCATGTGATGTGTTGTCACATAGTAACATGGTGCCTGCAAACAGAAATGTCAATGGGCATGGTGATGTAAAGTGAAACAGTAAGATAAACAGTACTGTAGACAGAAATGGCAAAAAATAACAAGCATAGCGCAGATAAGCATAAAGGATAACGCACATGGTGGCGTGAGCGTCAATGGTAAGTGAAGCAGTGCGGATCCACAAGCGGAAAGGCAACAGTAACAGTAATGTAGCTATGGGCTGATTTTCCCAAAACCTGCATTGAGAAAGAAGACAGTGAGTACAAATAATGTATGCAAAATAATGAGTATCGGCGAGGAAAATGAGATCTTGGAATATAAATACATTATATCTCAGGAACCGTCTGACGAGAAAAAATTTAAAAATCATATTATTTACAACTGTCCTGGCTAATTTAAATCTTTGCCCCATTAGGGGCTAAGGATTTTCCGATGAAAAGTCTGTATCTCGCCACCGCTTCGAGATCTGGTCCCTGAAAAGCGGCGAACGCCGTAATGTTATCCTATGGGAAAAAGAAAGTTCAGAGCACCATAACTTTGCCTCCCTGTAATGTTTTTCACCAAACTACTGAAAGGCACATCTGTGGGCTGTTGGCTGTCTTCCTCCAAATTTCAGGAAAAAGACCAAACCGTTATTTTGCAGCAGGGCTCCAAATGATTTCTGTTAAGTGTTAGGCCCGTAATGTTATCCTATAGGAAAAACCATCAATTTTTGAGTGCCGTTAACTTTGCTGCTGCTGATATTTTTTCACCAAACTACTGAAAGGCACATCTGTGTACTGTTGGCTGTCTTCCTCCAAATTTCAGGAAAAAGACCAAACCGTTATTTTGCAGCAGGGTGCCAAAGGATCTTGTAATGCTTCGGCACCGTAATGTTATCCTATGGGAAAACTGTCAACTTTGGAGTGCCATAACTTTGCTGCCATGTAATATTTTTTAAATACAACACTGAAAGGCACATCTGTGAGATGTCGGCTGTGTCCCCTTCAAATTTCAGCCCAAAACTCCCAATGGTTATTTTGCAGTGCAGTGCCAAAGAATTGCTGTCATTTTCCCACAGACTAGAAAATTACTGTCGCAATTTGCGAAAGCTTTTGCATAAAAGTTCAACACTTTCGTGAGCACAAAAGTAATTTGAGAAAGTACTTTTTCCAGAAATTTGAAAAACATATTTCTGGGGTGTTTTACCACAAAATAAAGATATGGCAAGCATCCTCAGGGCCCCAATAGCTAAATACAAAAAGAATTACGTTGCTAGAGGGTCTCAAATTTAAATGCCAACCATTTTTCTGATCATCAACTGAAAACAAAATTGCGGATTTGCGAAAGTAACAGGCCCATTTGCGAAAGTAAAAATGCATTTGCGACACTGTCGAACTTTTTGTTAACTTTTTCCCATTGACTTATAATGGGAAACTGTTTTTTGAATAACTTTTGAACTGTTTAATATTTTTCACCAAATCTTCAAAAGGCACATCGGGGACCCCACCTGCACGTTCCTGAAGATTTGGGCCAGTCACGCAAAACCGTATGACTCCTGTATGCGAACTACAGAATTCAGAAAAAGCATAAACGTGCGCACAGATCACGCTTAATAACTCCGCAACCGTATATCCAATCAGTACAAAACTTGGCAGATCCCAAGGCCTATGGGTCTTGATCATACTTTCTAAATTTCAGGCAAATCCATCAAACAGTTGCAAAGTTATTAAGGTGCAAAATTTGGGGTTTAACATGGAAATGGCACCTCAACCCTAACTATGGTAGCACTACAGTGCTACTAAAATATATATATATATACACACACACACACAACCCAATCCCTATACTGACAACTGAAAGTCCCCTAAATGCTCTTATTCAAGCACTTGGTATTTCACTAAATGTCCCCTCCAACCTCCCATTGCAACATTACTAGAGATTTATTCCCCTCCTGCCCTCACCCCCCATGCCGTCCCATCCTTGGTCCCATCCACTTTAATGTTAAACCTCAAATTTTACACTTTAATAACTTTGCAACCATTCAACATATTTTCACAAGCTTTAGCATGTACAGTCTGGTGGGGTAGATCTCTTGACTTGCCAAGTTTAGTTTCAGTCAGATTATCAGATTTTGTGCTGCACATAGTGAAAAGATTTTACATTTTGCCTTTTTTGCAGTTTTTCTGTCATCATGCTGTGTCCAGTCTGGAATTGTGGTCTGACATTTTCAGGGTATAAAGTGGTTGCTCCACAGAGCACATCTGTAATGGGTTGGTGAAAAAAATATTAATCTGTTCCAAAGTTATTTAATTTTAAGAGTGTGGGTTCTGAGCATGCTCAGTTCACTCTTTTAATTAGATTCCTGGAACAAGAAACAATTTTGTTCTGACAAAAAAGGATCATTCTTCTTGGGGGATCAATCCTTTTTCATCAGAAAGAAAATCTTTTTTCATGAGCAGCCGTCTTGTTTTTTATTTCTGGCAAAAATAATCTGTCATAACTGTGCCCACTGATATCTTTTACAGACATCAAATCATGTATCTTGCTCATCAGGGGTTGATGTTGTGTGTGTGTGTGTGCTTTTTAATCTTTTTTATGCCGTCCAAAGTTTTTTAAAGATTTAATTTATTTTTTGCCTCTTGCTAAATTACTTTTTCATGAGACCTTTTTCGTCATGGCAAGACAAGAAAGCGGCTGGTGAAAAAAGATTTAATCCATGGCAATCTGGTCAGGAAAAAGGCTTGACAGACATCTGCTCCTGAAAAAACAGTCATCTGGTTATTAAAACTCTTCCATTTCATTCATGTCAGTAAGTGAGCCCTTTGTCAATATCTTTGGTGTCTAGTGGCACCTCTACCCTCAATCTCCATATGTTTTTTGTTGTTGTTTTTTTTTATTTTACTGTATCTTTTCAGCTTTTTTATTATTTGTGACACTGTGTCACTATGCAGCTTTATCACTTTTTCACCTCCACCCAACCACCGACTACCCACTGTGCACCCACCTCCCCACACTCCCCTTGATGCCCCCACACACCCTCACTGACCTGAAGAGGTTCCTGATTTGAGATTTGCTCTCCTAGTTGAAGACATGTCTCACTGCTGGAACTGAGTAAGTGTACTGTATGGTTGTTTGATTTATTGTTTGAAATGTGATTTTAATTGTTTGTTGTAAAAGCGCCCTGCGCTTGGGAAGGGTGCTTAATATAAATAAAATATTACTTACTGACAATTGCAATATGAGAAACAAAGGTAAATGTGCTTCAATGTATTTCAATGGGAGGTTCAACATTTTTGCATAACTCTGCTGTTTGTTGAGATTTTGACCCCAAATTTTCAACATGCCTTTTTGGGGACCCCACCTCATGAACAATATCACTGTCATTTCACAACTGTTAGAAAGGTAAATTCACAGTTGGTTGGTGAATTCACCTTTCAGGCAGATTTGCATAATGACAGTACTATTGTTGAGGAGATGTTGTTGCCAAAAGGCCATGTTGAAAATCTGGGGTCAAAATTTCAAACAATGTCTGAGTTATGACCATTTGTTGTAATTTCGCTACACACAATCTCATAATTGTGTATATTTTAAGGCTTTTGAACTCACATTTTGAACATAGACTTGTTATTACACCACCAAATGTATGTCATAACTTTTATTTTTTCAAATCCTGGCCAAATTGTGTTTTTACACCGGCAGTATGGAAATGACATTTCAGTTGCTCAGAATTACATTTTGGTGGAGATTTTAATACTTTCTGCACTGAGTACATCAGGTGGGGTAATAACATGACTATGATGACAATTTTGTCACAGCTAAGTACATATATGCATCTATGGAGGAATTCCCAGGTGGTGTGCATATGTGCATGTGTATCCATGGCTACAGAATCACTGGATCATGAAGATGGATGTCTCTTGTGTCATGTGGAAAGAGTTGTACAGTAAAGCCCACCAGGATGAAGTGCAGTGTGATAGGTTTCTTGCATAACAAAAGGGATTAACTCCCATTGACACTGCACTCTTTACTGCAGTAACTCTACTGCAGAATTCTGCAGGGCTGTGCTTTATACTGGTGAGCTTCACTTTATGTTGTTTGCCTTACCTGATGATTTATGTCTGTGGTTGCTTGTGTTGCATTGCCCCCTTTGGCTGCTTGGGGAGGAATGCAGAGTTAGTGCTGAAAGCCCCAACATCTCATTTCCATACTTTTGTCACATTAGTAGCAACCCTAAATGATGCATTAATGGAGTTATTTTACAAACATTTTCCTTATGTTTTAAGATAGTATAACAGTACCCTCATTTGCTTTGCTGGAAGGGTCCAGAGGGCCCTGCGATCCCATCCCTCCCTAGATGCAGACTTGTACATTGCTTCATATTCTCATTTGCTTGTTTGGCTGCAAGACTATCTGGTCCCAGAGCTCCAATTCCTCCACAGATGTGGATTCTTATTTGCATGATTGAGCACAGTGCCATCTGTACCCTTAACTCCCAGTCTGTGTGTGTGTGTGTGTGTATGTGTGTGTGTGTCTGTGAGAGAGATAAAGAGAGAGCGCATCAGTTTCTGCCCAACAAAGCTACTTGATAAAATACAGTTTTGTGGTGAACTGGAGGAATACTTCCATAGATTGAGACTTAAAATAATTTTTTCATGGCAAGGAAGAAACCACTGGTAGTGAAGACATCACAAACAGCAATAATTTAATGGATAAGAATAAGAAATCTGAATTTACCCCCTAGAGTGGGCGTAACAAAAAATTAGACAGTTACATTCATTGTTTCCACCAACAAGTCAGTGGTCAGAGCCTTACTAGGCAAAAACAGGCTCATTATAACCTTTCTCCACTGGAATGGAGAGCTATAGGGACACTGAAATCAAACCACAACATTGTCATCAAAAAAGCTGATAAAGGCTCTGCAGTGGTGATTTTAAACAGAGAGGATTATATTAATGAAGCTAACAGACAGCTAACAGATTGTACATACTACAGAGAACAAGAGAGTGACCCCACTACAAGATATAAAGATGAACTACATGACTTAATTAGAACCATGTCCAAGAAAAACTAACTGACCTCATCCCTGTTGAACCCAGATCAGGGACATTCTGCATGCTTCCTAAAATACATACACCTGGCAACCCGGGAAGACCCATAGTCTCTGGTAATGGTACCTTGACTGAGGGGATCTCAGGATTTGTAGAGACCATTTTGAAGACTCTGGTTATGGAAAGAGACAATTATATCCAGGACACTATGCACTTTTTGTGTGTACTTTCTGGTTATAAGGATTTACCACCTGATACCATTTTAGTGACAATGGATGTAACATCCCTATACACTAATATTCCACACACACATGGCATTACAGCATGCATTAAATACATAAATGAGAAAGGACCAGAACAAAACATCAACCCTGAAGTGGTGGGGGAACTTATGGAATTCATTTTGACACAAAACAACTTCAACTTCAATGGTAAACATTATGTTCAAACTATGGGAACAACAATGGTCACCAAAACGGCTCCACAGTATGCTAACCACTTTATGGCTGACATGGAGGAGGATTTTTTTAAGGCAGTGTCCCCACAAACCACTAGCTTATTTCGGTTACATTGATGATTTGTTTAGCATCTGGACAGAGGGCACAGATGCACTTAAATATTTTCATCACAAACTTAATAATCTCCACCCTACCATAAAGCTTACCCTGGAGTATTCTACCACCAATGTTAACTTTCTGGACACCACAGTCACCATTAAGGATGGAACCTTACATACATGTATTTACAGGAAGACAACAGACAGACAGAGATACCTGCACAAGAAAAGTAATCACTCAAACCATACAAAAAAATCTGTGATGTACAGTCAAGCACTCCAATGTCACCGTATTTGTTCAAATGAGGATGACAGAGATACACATTTGGCTATGTTGAAAAACACCTTTATCGAGCAGGGACACTCTTCCAGGGAAATTGACAGGATAACAGAATGGGCAACGCAATTACCAAGACAACAACAACTTCAATATAAAGAAAATACAGTTACAGACAGAATACCCTTAGTAGTCACATATCATCCAGACCTTGAATGTCTGTGTAAGATTATTAAAGACCTCCACCCAATATTTAGTGAGGATGAAACCCTTAATTGTATTTTTAAGGAACTCCCACTGCTATCTTTTAAACAACCACCAAATTTAACCAGCCTAATTATTAGGAGCAAACTTTCACCAGAACAGAATACCATGTCACACAATGGCACACGACCCTGCAATCAACACCCCTGTAAGACTTGTGAGCTCATTTCCACCTTGGACTATGTGGTTACATCACAAAACAGACAATTCCAGGTGCATGGGAGTTATACATGCACATCATGACATGTTGTTTATTTCATACAGTGCAAGAGATGTTCACAAAAAGGTTATGTTGGAGAGACAAGCCAACAGCTCCGCACTAGAATGAACTCACACAGACATACTATTACAGCAAAGAAGATTGAAAAACCAGTGGGGCTCCACTTCTCCTAGCATGATCACTCAATTTCAGATATGTCAGTAATGGTCTTAAAAGGAAATTTCAAAAACACACAACAGAGACGAGCTTTTGAGATTAAACTTATTTTACATCTCACTATGGTAGCAGATGGAATGAACATTGATCTTGACTTCATGGGACACTACAGAAACTGACATCCACAGACCTCTTCTTCTTCAGACTGGCATATTATAGGACTTCAGCATGTGTGGGATGTGGGTGCGTGTGTGTATGTATGTGTGTGGGTATGTGTTGTGAGGTACATGATATAACAGGTGTGGGGCTTGCTGCCACATTGAGGTGGGCCTCTATTTAGATACATGGAGTTACAGTGTGTTACTATTCATACTTCACACACATAATGAATATTAATTCCTCCATACTTTTTATCTTTGCCCTGGAGTGGGGTTGATTCCATTGCACCATATTCAGATTACCTAGCCTGTTACTGTACATACAGGAGTGTTATCATAGACTGTCGCATATTTTTTAACTCTGTACATATTGGGGTGTGAGATCTCACTTGCATGGGGGTCCAGGACAGATCTTTTTACATTAGGCTAATATTGTAGTAACTTGTGGAAATGTAGGTATGTTAGACTTCTGGTCTTACGTACATACTTAATATTTACTTCTAGTTACCTTATTCTGGGGAGGGTGGCAGTTTTATTTAATTGTAGTTATATCCAGAATCCTTGGAAATGTTACTATGCAGATAGTAGTATGGTTAAATAGTGTCACATTTTTGCTCTGTAGGTATTAGGATACATGAGCCCTTTTACATAGGATTTCATGACGTTAAATTTCTTTGGGGAACAACTACAGTGACTGATGTGAATAAAGGTTCACTAGGAGTGTGTGTGTGTGTCTGTGAGAGAGAGAGAGAGACAGAGAGAGAGAGAGAGCATCTTCTTAAAGCTAGGTATCCCCCCCCCCACATTATGGTGATGTGGGTGGGGTAGGGTGTGTTGTTTGTGTGAAGAGGAGGAGAGAAATTACATTTTTATCTCTTTTTCAGATTCCTAAGACACTTCTGGTACATCAAGTTATTACAGTCTCAGTGTATATTGACATCAGTACATATCAAGCTACATGGTCTTAATTCCTTAATGGTCCTCGATTAGAGTTTTTTGTTTGACACTAATACTGTTAATTTATATTTAAATTATCATTTATAAAGTCCTGTCACTACACTAGAGGTTTTTGAAAGTTATGGGGCATGAAATCTAGCTGGAGAGTATAGCTGGGTGACAGGTTCCACTAGGTTTTACACATCATACAGTGTGCACTGATGTTTTTAAGACAGCTTTACTGGTAATTTCTTGTCTATAATGCATGCATTGAAACTTCGTGGAGTCCTAAGACAATCTTAGTATGTCTTTAATCTGGGTGGGGGCTGCTTTTCAGTAATCACATCCTTATACAAACTGTAACACTCACAGCTTGATTTAAGAGTCATCTGCTCCAGCAGTGTTATCTTATGTCAATTAAATTTATATGCAGTAGGATTCTTTGCATTTGTGTTCCACCAAGCACCTTTGACCCAGGGACCCTCCTGGCTGAAGGTAGTATAGTACTGTTACACTTCTCTGACTTCGTCTTCTGTATTTTTTAAATGAGTATTTTAAACCAATTGAGATTTTTTCTGCTTTTCCTGCATGATCTAGCTGTTTTAAGTATAGTATTTTCTAAACAACTGCCATTAGCTTCTGAAGAAGGACTGGTTGGTCTAAAAGCTAGAGGATTTTGTTATTGTTGTTACATCTATGTTGGTCCATTAAAAGGTATCAAATCATTTGCTTCTGGATCCCTCAAGAAATACAGACATGTATGTTGCAATGGAAGTGCAGGGCCTGGCATTTGTAGAAAAACAGCAACCAAACTGTCAGCATAGCCTTCTCATTACCCTGCCTCATGAACTCAGTATTGAAAATGTTAAAATCCCCATTGAAACTTTATTCCACGCCACCAGAATGTAATTTTCTGACACAGGTGTGAAAACACAGTATGAGCAGGATTTGTAAAATGACAGCTATCATATTCATGGGGTGGTGCAATGTTGAAAATTTGGTATCAAAATATTTAAAATTTCAAATATTACAAGCGAGCTTAGGAAAATTTCAGTGGATATGAATAACTTTGCATTTATTACATATTTTGTCCCCAAATTTTCAACATAGACTTCTTAGGACTCCACCTCATGAACAGTGATGGTGAAAATTTTCAAAGTCCGCCCAAAAGGTGATTTTGCCAAGAAACTGAAAAAAAATCCTCCTTTGGGCTGATTTGCATAATTCCACCAACATTGTTGATGAGGCTGGGTCTCCAAAAGGCCATATTGAAAATTTGGTGACAGTGCAAAAATGCCAAAGTTATACACCAGAGTTGAATACCCCATTGAAATACATTGAACTGCACCTACCTTAGTTTTTCATATAGGAGTTGACATTTCCAGCAGTAAGATGAGTATTGGATCAGAAAGTAGATCTTCAGCCTGGACCTGTTCAGGTGAGTGGGGGTGTGTGGTGGAGTGTGGGAGGGATAAGGAGGTTGGAGTGGGGTCAAATCACTGAGGGATAATTTTCTTCTTTTACATTTTGTAAAAAAGACATCAAGAAGCAATTTTCTTTACTACAAGCAGGACTGTGATTTGAGGGGGGGTGCCACTAGACACCACGGAAAGACAGTATTTCAATGGGAGCAGTGATTAGTTGGTGGGAGGTGCCACTATAGTGTTGATCTTGACATAATTTGTCATGTTTTCCTGCCTGATCTTGTTTGTTACGTACTATTATTGTCTATGAATGCCCTGCATTATTTTTTATGTTCAAGTTTATGCCTAGATTGTCCTCCTGACATAAATTGTCATGTTTCCTGACTGCTCTTGTTTGCTGTATATTATTATTGCTTATGAATGCTTTGCATGTTTTTCCTTTTTCATTCAAGTGTATGTCCAGATTGTTGCTCTGTACCCATTTGCACCTTTCTTGATTGCATTGTAACTTGTATTATGAAAATATAAATTACTGTAGAAAACATGTCACTGCTATGTATGTATTGCTTGTGTCATCACTGTCATCAGGACCTCTTTGTGAATAAGCTTGCTCAACAGAAAATTTCCTGTAATAAACATGAACTTGAACTAGACACCAGGGGACAAATGCAGGCATTATAGAAATAGCAATTGAAGGGTGAGGGCACCACTAAACACCAAGGAAAAAAAAATCAATATGGGGACGGTGATCAGTAGGTTGGGGTCACCACTAGACACTGGGAAAAAAATAATTATGGAGAAGGTGATGGGAGGGTGGTGGATGCCACTAGACAGTGTGGAATGACAACAATATTTAGGGGATGGCAATCAGAGAGTGGGGGGTGCACTACAGAGAAACATAGAAACATAGAGTTTGATGGCAGATAAGGACCGCTTGGCCCACCTAGTCTGCTCATTTCCCTACCTAGAGGATAAGCTGCAGACCCTATTTAACCAACAGCGTATTTCTTCCTACCCTCCCCCAAAGAATTGCCTTATGTCTGTCCCATGCATTCTTGAATTCTCCCACAGTTTTAGACCCCACAACCTCCTCAGGAAGGCTTTTCCATGCATCCATCACCCTTTCTGTGAAAAAATACTTCCTCACATTGCCCCTGAGCCATCCACCCTCTATCTTCAAATTGTGTCTCCTTGTTCTTGCACATCTCTTTTTCTGAAAGATGCTACCCTCTTGGACTTTGTTGATTCCACTGAGGTACTTAAACATTTCTATCATGTCCCCCATCTCCCTCCTTCCCTCAAGGGTATACATGTTAAGCTCCTTTAGTATCTCCTCGTATAGCTTCTCTTGCAGACCCTGCACCATTTTTGTTGCCTTTCTCTGAACTCCCTCCATCCTGTCTATGTCTTTGTGGAGATGGGGTCTCCAGAACTGGACGCAGCACTCCAGATGGGGTCTCACCAACTGTCTGTACAGGGACTAACAACTTCCTGTTTTCTGCTGCTGATGCCTCTCCCTATACATCCCAGTATCCCCCCAGCCCTCTCTACTGCCTTCTCACATTGCTTGTCAACTGTAAGGACATCTGATATGATTACCCCATGTTCTTTTCCATTTTTGTTGTTGTTACTACCCCCCCACTGTGTAATTTTCCACTGAGTGTTTGTTTCCCAGGTGCATTATTTTGCAATTATTTACATTGAATCCAAGCTGCCATACTTCTGACCATTCCTCTAGCCTTGCCAAGTCCCTTTTCATCCTTTCTATGCCTTCTTGTGTATCAACCCTGTTGCAGATCTTTGTGTTATCTGCAAAGAGACATACTTTTCCTTCCAGTCCCTCTGCAATGTCACTTATAAAGACATTAAAAAGTACTGAACCCAGTACTGAACCCTGCAGTACCCCACTAGTAACCCCTCTTTCTTCAGAGTGGACTGCATTTACAATTACCTTCTGTGTCCTGTTGTCCAGCCAATGTTTTACCCAGGCTACCACCCTGGGACCCACTCCCAGACTGGTTAATTTGACTAATAATCTTTTGTGTGGGATTGTGTCAAATGCCTTGCTAAAGTCTAGGTAGGCCATGTCCACAGCCCCTCCTTGGTCTACTACTTTGGTCACCCAGTCAAAGAAATAAGTTAGATTCATCTGACTTGACCTTCCCGCTGTGAATCCATGCTGCCTTGGGTCCTGTGCCCCACTGACCTCTAGGCACTCAACAATTCTTTCCTTCAGAAGTGATTCCTTCACTTTCCCTACCACAGAGGTCAAACTGACAGGTCTGTAGTTTTCTGCCTTTGTCTTGGTCCCACTTTTGTGAAGGGGAATCACATCTGCCTTCCTCCAATCCTCAGGTACCACATCATCCTCCCGTGATTTGTTAAAAAGGGTAGTCAGTGGTGTCACTAGTTATCTGCTTAATTCTTTTAGAATTCTGGGGTGAATTCCATCTGGCCCCATTGCTTTGTCCACCTTTAGTTTTAGGAGTTCTTTCAGAACCCTTTCTTCTGTGAAAGGACTGGGATTGATCCCCTATCCAGAGTGCTTCTGTTAATTGGATTATGCACCTCCCTCACCTCCTCTTTTGTGAATACTGAACAGAAGTATTAATTCAGTATCCCTGCTTTTTCACTGTCCCTCTCTGTACACGTACCGTCCATTCTATTCAGCCTCACTATCCCTCCTTTTGTCTTTCTACACTCCCTGATATACCTATAAAAGTTTTTATCCCCCTTCTTAATCAAGTTGGCTTTCTTTTCCTCAGTTTGGGCCTTTGCTAGTCTGACTACCCTCCCTGCTTCCTTCTGCCTTATCTGGTACAGTTCTCTATCCTGCTCCTTCTGTGTTTTCTTATACTTCCTAAATGCTATCTTTTACTCCCTAACCTTCACCGCCACTTCTTTTGAGAACTGTAGTGCATTTTTCTTTCATTTTGATTTGTTTGTTTGCTTCACAAAAAGGCTTGTTGCCTCTGTGATAGCAGTTTTGATATTTCCCCATTGTTGCTCCACCCTCCTTCTAGCCTGTTTGCTAGTGCTTTTCTAAGGCACTCTCCCATCTTGCCAAAGTCAGCCCTCCTGAAGTCCACAACCCTCACTTTTGAATGGTTTGACTCTGTAGCTGAGTTTATTGTGAACCACACTGTTTGGTGGTCACTTGTTCCCTAATGGCTACTCACTTCTAGATCTGAGATCCTTTCATTATCCCCCATTTGAGAGTACAAGGTCTGAGATTGCTCCCTTATGAGTTGGTTCTAAAACTACCTGTCTGAGGCATGCCATCTGAAGGGCCTAGAGAATGGCCCTGCTTTTGGATGTGGTTGCAGCAAAGGTGCTCCAATTAACATCTGGCATATTAAGGTCCCCATCAACAGCATCTCCCCTTTCTCTGCCATCCTAAGTATGCCTTCTATCATATCCTTGTCCATTCCCTTCCCCTGACATGGGGATCTGTATACAACCCCGGTGCGGATTGTGGTGCCATTTCCAGTCTCTAAGGTGACCCACAGTGCCTCCTCTCCTCCCTGTTTACTCTTTTGTTCAGTTGCTTTTATCCCTTCCCTTACATAGAGAGCTACTCCATCTCCTCTTCTCCCCTCCCTGTCTCTCCCGTAGGTTGTGCACCTGGTATGTTAACATTCCAGTCATGGTTCTTTGTGTACCATGTTTCTGTGACTACTACAATATCCAGGCATCCCTCTTCCATCAAGGCCACAAGTTCAGGGAGCTTGTTGCCCAGACTACTGGAGTTGGTACTCATTACCCTCCATTTCTTGATGGCCTTATCCCTTTTTGCCCCATCCATGTCCTTTTTGTGTTTGTCACTTTCTCCATTTACCCCCTTTTGTCATCTCTATGTTGGTGTCTACCTCACTTAGAACCCTGATTTTGGGGGGGGGGCTAGGATTTCCCTGCTCCTCTCCAGTGCCTCCCCCCATGCTAGTTTAAATGCTTGCCAATGAAGCATTTAAACCTATCACCTAGGATCCTGGTTCCCTTCCTAGATAAATGCAGACCATCATGCCAGTATAGGCCTGCATCCCTCCAGGTGGACCCCCGTCCCCAATGAAGCCAAATCCCTGAGCTCTGCACCAGTGTTTCAACCACTGATTGAATTCCATGGTGTGGTGTGGTGCAGCCTAGTCTCACCCATGTCATAGACAGGCAACACCTCAGAGAAGGTTAGCATGTGTGCTGTTTGTCTAAGGCCCTTTCCCATATCCACAAACACTTCTTGCACTGCTCTGATCCCTTTCTTAGCCAGGTCATTTGTCCCTAGGTGGACAATGACATCCATCTCCCTCCCCTGTGCAGCTGCTCCTGTGATCCTGTGGATTCGCTTCCTGTCCCTCCAAGCCATAGTGCCAGGCAGGCACCTTACCTCGCTCTCCCCTTCCTCCCCCAGTTCTACCTTCCTAACAATGGTGTTCCCCACCAGGAGTTGTTTCCTTCTCCTTAGGGTCCAATGCCACCCTCCTGTGGGTTTCCTTTGTGGAGGTACCGAGCATCCTCCATAGAGGAACCACACTTTTCCAGAATGGCATAGAAATTGTGGAGTGGTACAAGTGGAGGGATGTACCTCTGTTCTACCACCCTCACCCTCCCTGAGCCCACTGTGGTCCAACCACTCCTCTTTCTTGGCAACTTCTGAGGCAAGTGCAGTGACCCTGGTGGTCCCTGGGTGGGAGAGGAGGCCCCACAAATCCTGGTCAACTCAGCCTGGAGATGAGCAACCTCCTCCCACAGTCCAGAGAGGTGCCTGCAAATGATATAACACCGCATCCTCCAGAAAGTGTACTGAAGGATGGCTGCTCCACAGCCACTGCACTGCACCACTTCCATCGTGTCTTATTTCTGGCCCCCTAACTGTTGTTTGGAATACTTTCTCTTTACTCTGTTTGTTTGTTTTTTCTCTCCCTACTTACTTACTGCCTCTGTGCCCTTTTTTCCCCTTATCTTCCTATTCTGAGAAAAGAAGTTCCTATATTTCTCAGTAGTCTTCTTACTTGCTCAGAGTCAGACCTCCAGCAGCTAGGAGGGGATGAAGAGCTACTCTTGCCCTTCTACGATGGTGAGTCTTTGGTGGCTCTGTGATCACTCACTTCCTACTCCCAAACAGGAAGCCCCCATTGTCAGTCAAATCATGTGCCTATAAAAATAGAACTGCCTTTTTGTGGGGGGGGGTGGAGTGGAGGAAAGGAGGGCAATATCATCCCAGTAGAGAAGTTTAGTTATACCAGCAGCTAATTGCTCCTGGTGCTCTGCCAGAAGCTATCAATGGCAGTGTTTAAATCTAGTTTTAACCTGACTCCTTCTAGTTAAGCCACTTCCCCTACTTTGCAAATCTTTCTACACTTAGTTAATTTCACAGATAACAATTCCCTTCAGCCACCTGTGACAACCACCTAGATAACTACACAGATAACAGATACACAGATAACTCTTCACTTCAACTAACTCTGACAAACACACTAACTTTGTTTCCTAAATAGAAGTTCCCAGTACAAGAGTTCTAGTTCTTAGTCCCAGTAGAGAAGTTTAGTTATACCAGCAGCTTCTTCCTCCTGGTGCTCTGCCACCAGCATTAAACACCAAGAAAAGAATAAAGAAATATAGGGATGATGATTAGAAGGTGGGGATGACACTAGAGACCAGGGCAAGGTTTTTTCTTCATGAAAAATCATATTTTTTTATGACTCCTGATATGAAAAAATATTATTTTTGGTATCACACATCATGAAAAAATATTTCTAATATTATAAAATAACATTTCATGGGTACTTCTCCAACAGTGAAGTTCTGATTATACCTAACTGTGTCCCAATCAACCAGATAGATTTGTTGATCTCTTTACTGGATGTCATTTTTGTGGCTTTTGAATTGTTTGTTAGTTTGTTTGTAGAAAACAATAGAAACAAGATGGTGGCAAATTAAAAAGGATTATTCCAGTAGGAAAAAGGATTCTTTTTTTATTTCATACAGCTATCTTGATGTGCTTGCTAGGCATGCTCTGAACCAAAATTTTCAAATTTTTAAAGTTAAATAGCTGTTGACTGGATTAATATTTTTTTCACCAAACAAGCAATAGGCACATCTGTGCGCCAGGCCCTTTTTACCTTGAAAATTGCAGGCTAAAATTCTGATCATCTGGGCTGTAGGCAAGTTCAAGAAAACAAAAACTGCAAAACCAATGAGCAAAAATTCAAATTTTGCACTATCCAGAACTCTGATTCTGCACATCCAACCAAAACAAACCTTGGTACATCCACAGATCTACCACACAAGACTGTACATGCAGTATTTCATGCAAATCCGTTGAACAGTTGCAAAGTTATTAAAGTGGGGTTTAACATTAAAGTTCATACTCAACCCTAACTATAGAGGTGCAGCTGTGCCACTATAATATGTAAAACTAAAGTGGTGGTACAATGATAAGATAAAAATGATTTCTTTGCTGATGACAGTAACTGCAAGATATTGAAAATGTGTTTCTGTGTTGTCATAACTGATATCTTAAAGGCTAGAATAATCAAAAATGAACTATAGAAACATGGAAAAATAGATTTTGAATGCAGATAAGGACCGCTTGACCCACCCAATCTGCCCATTTCCCTACCTATCAGATAAGCTGCAGATTCTAGTTTTACCAACAGCCTACTTCCTCCTATCTCCCACTTCAATAGTCTTATGTCTGTCTCATGCATTCTTAAATTCCTCCACTGTTTTTGACTCCACAACCTCCTCAGGAAGGCTGTTCCATGTGTCCTCCACACTCTCCATGAAAAAATACTTCCTCACGTTGCCCCTGAGTCATCCCCACTCTATCTTCAAGTTGTGCCCCCTTGTTCTTGAACATTTCTTTTTCTGAAAGATGCAACCATTTTGGACTTTGATGATTCCCTTGAGGTACTTGAACATTTCTATCATGTCCCCCCTCTCCCTCCTTTCTTCAAGGATTATACGTTCTAAGCTGTTTTGGCTCTCTTCATATGGCTTCTAGTGCACATCCTGCACCAGTTTAGTTGTCCTCCTCAGGACTACTCCATCCTGTCTATGTCCTTGCAGAGATGGGGTCTCCATAACTGCACACATTACTCCAGATGGGTCTCACCACCTGTCTGTACAGAGGCATAACAACTTCTGTTTTAAACTGGTGATGCCTCTCCCTATGCATCCCAGTATCCCCCAGCCCTCCTTACTGCCTTCTTACATTGCTTTCCTACCTTTAGGTCACCTGATATGACTACCCCCGGGGTCCCTTTCTATTTTTTTTGTCATTAATACCTCCCCCCATTGTGTACACTTTACTTGGGTTTTTGTTTCCCAGGTGCATTTCTGTGCACTTCTCTTCACTGAATCTAAGCTGCCATGCTTTTGACCATTTTTCCAAGCTTGCCAAGTCCCTTCTCATCCTTTCCACCTCCCCTTGTGTATCAACCCTCTTGCAGATCTTTGTGTCATCTGCAAAGATGCATACTTTTCCTTCCAGTCCCTCTTCAATGTCACCTATACAGATATTAAAGAAGACTGGTCCCAGTACTGAACCCTGTGGTACCCCTCTAGTAACCCTTCCTTTCTTCAGAGTGTACTCCATTTACTATTAAACTTTGCCACCTCTTGTCCTGCCAATTTTTCAATTCTTACCCAGGTTACCACCCTGGGACCCACTTTTAGGCTGGCTAACTTGTTTATTAATATTTTGTGTGATACTGTGTCAAATGCCTTGCTAAAGTCTGGGTAGACCACGTCAACAGCCCCTCCCTGCTCTACTACTTTGGTCACCCAGTCAAAGAAATCTAGTAGATTCATCTGACATGATATTCCCACTGTGAATCTGTGCTGCCTTGGGTCCTGTGCCCCGCTGGCCTCTAGGTACTCAGCAATTCATTCTTTCAGAAGTGATTCCACCATATTCCCTACCACTGAGATCATACTAACAGGTCTATAGTTTCCTGTCTCTGTCTTGTTCCCACTTTTGTGAATGGGAATCACATTCACCCTCCTCCAGTCCTCAGATATCACACTCTCCTCCCATGATTTGTTAAAAAGTGTAGTCAGTGGTGCCACTAGTTATCCCGTAGCTCTTTTAGAATTCTTGGGTGAATCCTGTCTGGCCCAATTGCTTTGTCCACCTTGAGTTTTAGGAGTTTTTTCAGGACCCTTTCTTTACTGAATGGACTGATACTAACCCCCTTCCCCATTCAGTGTGTTTCTATTATTTAGTTTAGGTACCTTCCCCTCCTCTTCTTTAATGAATACTGAGCAGAAGTATTCTTTCAGTGTCTCTGCTTCATCACTGTCACCTTCTGCCGACTCCAACCCCCTTCATTAAGCCTCAGTATCCCACCTCTGGTCTTTCTTCGCTCCCTAATGTACCTATAAAGTATTTTATCCCTCTTCTTAACTCAGTTTGGGCCTTTGCTATTCTGACTGCCTTACCCCTTCCTTCTGCTTTAACTGGTACATTTCTCTGTCCTGCTCCTTATGTGTTTCCTTATACTTCCTGAATGCTATCTTTTTCTCTGTAATCTTCCTCACCACCTCTTTTGAAAACCATGGTATTTTCCCCTTCATTTTTGTTTTGTTTATTTGCTTCACACAAAGGCTTGCTGCTGCTCTAATGGCAGCTTTGATTTTTTTCCCATTGTTCCTCCATCTCACCTTATTGATCATTTGTTAGTGCTTTTCTGAGGCACTTGCCCAATTTGACAATGTCAACTATCCTAAATTCCAGTACCCTCACCTTTGTGTGACTTGACTCTACTGCTATGTTTATTGTGAACCACACTGTTTGGTTGTCATGTGTTCCCAGATGGCTACCCACTTCTAAATCCGAGATCCTCTCTCTGTCCCCATTTGAGAGTATCAGGTCTAAGATTGCTCCCTCCTGAGCATGTTCCATCACTAGCTGTCTGAGCCATACCCCCTGTATGGCATCAAGAATTACCATGCTCTTGGATGTGGCTGCAGCAAATGTGTTCCAGTTAACATCTATCATATTCAGGTCCCCATGAACAATATCTCCCCCTTTTCTGCAATGCTAAGGATACCTTCTATCATTTCCTTATCCATTTCCTCCCCCTGTATGGATTGTGGTGCCATTTCCTGTCTCCAGGGTGACCCACAGTGCATCCTCTCCTCCCTGTTTGTCCTTTAGTTTTGTTGCTTTGACCCCTTCCCTTATGTAGAGAGCTACTTCTCCTCCTATTTTATGATCCTTGACCCTCCCTGTCCCTCCTGAAATTCTGAAGCAATCAGAGAGCTGCATTCACAAATGTTAATGTTCCATATGTCTCAACCTCCTGCCTTACAGATTAAAGACTGGACTTAAAAAATGACCACAATTAGGAACACTTCTTGCAAAATGCAAATAATAGCTCAAGAAGATTAGTATTATGTGGCACACAGTGTGAAAATCATTTTCTGATGAATAACTATTCTGTAGCATTAATGTCTCTCAGTATGTTATGATTCAAAACCCCACTTTTTATGCTAAATTTAGGAGGGACCGTAAGCATTTTTGAGGTGAAATCAGGGAATTTCCTGAAAATTTGAGATACTTGACATGTATGCAGCATGATACAGTACTGAAGCCTGCAACTGAAATCAAAGTAAAAGTTATATTTTAAAACCAACAGCAGATGTAAAATGTATAACTAGTAAACTGATTTTGTATAAATCAAATACACAATTTCCTAACTCAAAATACATTTTTTATCATCACTTGTGAGGGGGCAATACTTTCATAACTCACTTGTGGATCCTTGACTCTTAAATTATAGTGCTATCTCCTGACAATTAAAGATAAATTGCATATTTTGAGTCAGACCATTGCATATTCCTTATAGTCACTATTGTGGCAATGTCAACAATGGATGACAGTTTTAACCGATGACCTGCTAAATATTTATTTTGTCAATGCTGAACAGTACCTAACAATGTTATTGAACATTGTCAGGTAGTTTCTGGAAGCAGAAGCAGATGGACAGCTGGCTGACTTCTCTCAATTCAAAAGTAGTATTTTTTTATCTGTTACTAGTAGCCAACTGGGCTAGCAATGTATTGCTCTTTGTAGCTTTTGTCAGATCTATGCCACCAGCTCCAGCTGGGATTACAGAGCTGACTCTACAACAGGGATTCAAATAATTGTTAAAAGGTGAAAGTGAAAATTTGTCCTAGTGCCCAAATTTTATACATACATATTCAGGGGGAGATCAATTGTTGAATGGTAGTACAAAATATTACTTTTACAATACTGAGTTTGATGCTCTAACAGTCCATAAACTACACAGCTGACATCAGCAGCCCAGTTTCCAAATGCTTTGCAAAACTTGGGTAACTTTATAGGGTGCAAAGCTGTCTCACCCTTTGCACAGAATTTATTGTGGAAAGGATGGATTGCCTTCCTTGCACTGTACAATGTGCACTCATATGGGCTAGCCTCCCCCTGAGGTATGGCACTCACTGCATATGGTCTCTTTGAGTGCCAAATTCTGGGATAGAGGACTTGGGAACCTAAATGGCGTACTTTCTCCAGCTTGCAACACTTCCTAGACCCTCATATCTGAAGAAGTCAACAAATTCCATACAACTTTGTTTAAACAGAATTCAGACCATGTGTCTTTCAGATACAGACTCCTACAACTGTGAAATAGCCTACCCAATATCCTACGTTACCCAGCTTCTGGTCTGCCAAATCTAAGCTTAAGGAGTTCTACAAGGCCTCTTCATCCTGATAATTAACTCTTTTGGCCATTTAACAAATGTTACAGGGGCAATAATCCACTCTGTATGTGTGTCAGTGCGGTGATAACCTTACCTCCTGGGTAATTAAAGGCTCTCAGCTGTGCCTTGGGCTTAATAACTCACCCAAGTCATTTGGTTATTACAATAATGACGCACACCTGACTGGATTATTACTTACAGAACTGTCTAATGTTTGTTTGGTCTTTCTTTCTTTAAAAAGACCATAAATGATGAATTTATAGAAAACTCTAATTGCCACTGAAACTTGAGGAGTATGGTGATTTACATTAGATAAATCTATGTATTTCAATTTGTGTGTTTCTTAGTATAATTTAGGAAGTTGGGCATGTTATTTATCTTATTGTGTTTGCATTTATTTGAGATATTTGGATCTGCATCAAATTAATTTTATTTTGCAACAATTTTTTATTCTGTAACCAGTAACAAGACTACTTTCTAAAAAGGACTTTTGTCCATACAGTTTGTATCCTATACAACAAACTCTAGTCAGAGCCAATATGACTGTGGCGAGCTTGAAGAAGCTCGGAGAAATGAGCGCCGCTGATGGAACTGTGCATGCACAGCATTCACTCATGCGTAATTGCATTGAATGGCATACTGCCATTCCCAAGATGGTGGCACCAGCAGAACTGTACATGCGTGTGAGGTATGCATATGCAGTTCTAGTACAGAATGCAGAAGTTGCAGTCAAAATAGTGCCGCTATAGCTCTGCAGCGAGTGATCATGGCAGACTGTTTCAAGATCAGTTAGACTGTCAGAAGGATACTTCCAAAAGTCTAACAGAAGTGTGCCATGGTCACTTGTTTTTAGAGCAACACCAAAATGGCTGCAGGCTCTGCCCACAGACATAAAAATGAAGATTTTTATCTTTTTATCTAGGGTCTGTGGAGGAAAAACAGGCAGGAAACACTTAGGCAGACTGGGTGGGCCAAGTGATCCTTTTCAGTCAACAAATTCTATGCTTCTATTTTTTTTCCTTACTGCCCCTTTCCTCAGTCAATATAGTATCATGTGAAAATAGCAAGGGGAAAACAGAAAGGGAAACAAATGGTGATAAAAAACAACACAGTTGGAAAGGGTCACTTCCCAAAATATGTCCCATCATCCACTGCAATTTTGTCTTTTTACAAATTACCATCCCCACACACCTACAGAATCCTATTCCTTCTCTCTGACACCATCCATTCATGTTCTTTTTTAACAAATTACCCTTCCTGGCTAGGAATGCACCTGACTCAGCTCTCAACAGCTGTTAGTAGTGTATCACTATAAAAACAACACATGCCCCATGTACTGTCTGTCTGACAATAAATGATGAAAAAAAAAATCCCATGCCAAGTCACAGAGCACTCATCCATCACAGCAACTCAACAAGTTCTATAGGGCATAGCCAAAGAATGAGTGAAAGCAGGCAGCAGAAAACTTGTTTGATCTCCCTCTCTCCCTTTCTTTCTCTCTCTCTCTTTTGAATCTTCTGCACAGTATGCAGTCCCAGACTTTCATCATTTGTCTGTGGTTTACAGCAGGAAAAAATGGTAAGTGGGAAAATGCAGTGTAAAATACGGGAGTTCAGCTGCAGAGCAGTAAGTCAGTGCACAAATGCCACATCACCTCAGGTCATATAACAACCAATCTGCATTTCTCTTCACATGGACAAGGCTTCACTCTAGTGTTCCTCAGCCTGGTTCTGACACACACAACAATCCAGCATAACTGCTACCATCTTAAAATGTTATTTTTTTGTAAAGTTAATGTAACACCTCCTCCTCCACTATTGGGATTGCAGCTATTACTACCTCCACCAGGAGTGTATATAAAAATGCAGATTATGTGCAGTGAGGATAGGGTTAAGGAGAGCATGTAGGTGTAGCTTAAGCATATACATATCTATATATATCTATATCTATATCTATAATTAAGGTCGGTTAGTACAAGAGAAAGAAAAAAAATACAATCTAGGCACAGGCAATTTATGACAATAAGAAGGAGATGGTTGAAGCCAAAGAAGAATGTGGACCACGACATAGTATCAGAGGCCCGTGGGCCGGTTTTTATTCCTTCATATTATTTACAGTCTAAACTCGGTCCCGAAGGTCCGACTGGTAGAATTACTTTTGAGAGCAGTATTAGTTGTTCGTCCTGTCATGGATTAGATCCCCTATTCCAGTTCCAGTCACTCTGGGCACTCTGAAGGGATGGCCTTGGAGTGCCATGGATGCCAACCAACATAATCATCTTTACCAGGTGAGTAAACACCCATTGTGATTGGTTGGCATCCATGGCACTCGAGACATTACCTCATGGGTAGATAAGAAGCAGTGAAGTACCCAAGGGGGGAAACAGAGTGAGCTAAGAGTAAGTGGTAGAGGAAGCTGCCATCAGGACCTGAGTGGCGAAAGTGGGCTGAATGGCCTGCAGCTGTTCTAGCCTGTAGTGCCTGGTGAAAGTGTGGAGGAAGCTCCACGTGGCTGCCCTACAAATGTCCTCAGAGGATACGCTAGCTCTTTCCGCCCAGGAGGTGGTGATCGCTCTGGTGGAGTGAGCCTTGATCTCCTGGGGGGGGTCATATGGTTAGCTATGTAGGTGTTCTGGAAGAGTCTCCTTAAACACCCTGCAATGATGGTCTTGGAGGCGGCTCTTCTCTGCCTCTCTCCCTTCGAGATGATGAATAGTCTCTCTGTCTTGCGGATAGGACGGGTTCTGGCCAAGTACACAGAGAGGGTGGATCCAACATCAAGATAATGTGGGACCACGCCGGGGCCCTGTTGGGACCCCTCCGGGAAGGTGGGGAGTTCGATGGGTTGTTCTCTGTGAAAGCCAGTGGATACCTTTGGCTGGAAGGCTGGGACCATTCTCAGGCAGACCCCTAATGGGGTGAAGACCGTATAAGGTTCCATGCAGGATAAGACCCCAAGTTCTCTGATCCTCCCAGAAGAACAGATTGCCACTAAGAAGCATGTCTTGAGGCCGATCCAGAACAGGTCTGCCTGGAGGAGGGGTTCATAAGGGGCAGATTTGAGGGACTCTAGGACTCACGGTAAGTCCCATGGGGTGACGGTCGGCCGAGTCCTCGGGTGGAAGATCTCCACTGCCCTTAGAAAGCGGGTGGCGTCGGGGTGATCTCCCGGGGTGTATCCCCCGATGAGACCTATGACTGCCCCTATGGCTGATAATTGCACCCTGAGAGAGGACAGTGCTAATCCCTTGTCTACTCCCTGTTGGAGGAACAGTAGGATGTTGGCCATGGCGGTCTGCTCAGATACTCTGCCACGCTGCCGGCACCACCGGGAGAAAATGGACCATTGTCTCCCATATGTGGAGGTGGTAGAAGACTGTCTGGACTGGAGTAGGGTGTTGATGACAGAATCATGGTAGCCCGCCGCCCTCAGTCTCTTCCTTTCAGGAGCCAGGCCATGAGCTTGAGGGTCCGCGGGGTCGGGTGGAGCACTGGCCCTTGTGAGAGCATGTCTGTCCAGTACGGAATCCTGAAGCTGGCAAGTGACATCTCTCGGACTGCTGTGAACCATGACCTGCGTGGCCAGTAGGGGGCCACCAGAATAATCGAGTGTTGTGATTCCCGTATCTTGGTCAGAACCTGAGGTATCGGGGGAGTGGTGGGAAGACGTAGGAGTGGCTCCGTCTCCAAGGTTGTGATAGGGTGTCCGTACCCTGGGATAAATTGTCTCTGAACCATGAATAGTAATCTCTGACCTTAGCATTCTCCCATGTTGCCATAAGGTCTATGGTCACTGTTCCCCATGTCGCTTGGATCATCTGAAACAGGTCCGGGTGTAACTGCCATTTCCCCGGATGTACCTGTTGCCTGTTGAGCCAATCTGCATGGACGTTCAGCCATCCTGCTAGGTGAACCGCAGTCAGGTGTCTGAGGTTGGCTTGAGCCCAGTCGAGGACTGCCGTTGCCTCCCTCAGCATAGCTCTGCTCCTGGTCCCGCCTTACTTCGCTATGTAGGCCACCGTGACCCGATTGTCGGACCGGATTAGGACCGATTGCCCAAGTATCAGATGTTTGAATGCATTTAGGGCATGAAACACGGCTCTCATTTCCAGTATGTTGATAGAGAGCTGAGACTCTGCAGGTGACCACAGGTCCTGTACTGTTGTGTCTCCCATGCAGGCTCCCCTTCCAGAGAGACTCGCGTCTGTTTCTATGGCGATCAAGTGAGGTGCCTCTAGGGGTACTCCCTTGGACAAGTTCTCCTCCACCATCCACCAAACCAATGACAGTCTCACCGGCTTAGGTAGTGGAACCACCACCTGGAGGTTGAGTTTGCTCGGTGCCCCAAGAGTCAGTGTGTAGGTTTGGAGTGGGTGCATGCACCACCTGGCCAGGGCACAAGGTCTATGCATGAGGCCATGCAGCACAGTAACTGGGCTATCTTCCCCATCATCGTGCTGTGTCGGGCCTTCATCTGAGGGGCTAGGTCACTCAGGTTGTGAATTCTCTGTGTGGATGGTTTTGCCCACCCCTGGGCTGAGTTGATGAGCGCTCCCAGATGCTCGATCTGCTGGGTGGGGATGAGGTGGCTCTTCTCTTGGTTTACCACCCAGCCGTGGTCCTTGAGTGCCTGTAGGGTGGATTCCGTGTGCATCCGCGCCTGATGTTCAGACCGGGCCCGTATGAGCCAGTCGTCCAGGTATGGGATGATATCCAGTTCCTGTTCCCTGAGTCTTGCCACCAAGGTTATGGAGACCTTGGTGAAGACTCTTGAGGCTGAGGAGAGGCCTAACAGTAAGGCCTGGTACTGGAAGTGGTGGCCTAGGATGTGGAAGTGAAGGAACTGCTTGTGCTGCCGAATGATGGGGATATGAGGTAATATCTGGAGTGCCATGGATGCCAACCAATCACAATGATGAATTTATAGAAAACTCTAATTGCCACTGAAACTTGAGGAGTACGGTGATTTACATTAGATGAATCTATGTATTGCAATTTGTGTGTTTCTTAGTATAATTTAGGAAGTTGGGCATGTTATTTATCTTATTGTGTTTGCATTTATTTGAAATATTTGGATCTGCATCATATTAATTTTATTTTGCAACAATTTTTTATTCTGTAACCAGTAGCAAGACTACTTTCTAAAAAGGACTTTTGTCCATACAGTTTGTATCCTATACAACAAACTCTAGCCAGAGCCAATATGGCTATGGTGATCTTGAAGAAGCTCAGAGAAATGAGCACCGCTGATGGAACTGTGCATGCACAGCATTCACTCATGCATAGTTGCATTGAATGGCATACTGCCATTCCCAAGATGGTGGCACCAGCAGAACTGTACATGCGCTTGAGGTACGCATATGCAGTTCTAGTACAGAATGCAGAAGTAGCAGCCAAAATAGTGCCGCTGTAGCTCTGCAGCGAGTGATCATGGCAGACTGTTTCAAGATCAGTTAGACTGTCAGAAGGATACTTCCAAAAGTCTAACAGAAGTGTGCCATGGTCACTTGTTTTTAGAGCAACACCAAAATAGCTGCAGGCTCTGCCCACAGACATAAAAATGAAAATTTTTTTCTTTTTATCTAGGGTCTGTGGAGGGAAAAATAGGCAGAAAACACTTAGGCAGACTGGGTGGGCCAAGTGATCCTTTTCTGTCAACAAATTCTATGCTTCTATGTTTTTTCCTTACTGCCCCTTTCCTCAGTCAGTATAGTATCATGTGAAAATGGCAAGGGGAAAACAGAAAGGGAAACAAATGGTGATAAAAACAACGCAGTTGGAAAGGGTCACTTCCCAAACTATGTCCCATCATCCACTGCAATTTTGTCTTTGTACAAATTACCATCCCCACACACCTACAGAATCCTATTCCTTCTCTCTGACACCATCCATTCATGTTCATTTTTAACAGATTACCCAACCTGGCTAGGAATGCACCTAACTTAGCTCTCAATAGCCGTTAGTAGTGTATCACTATAAAAACAACACATGCCCCATGTACTGTCTGTCTGACAATAAATGATGAAAAAAAAATCCCATACCAGGTCACAGAGCACTCATCCATCACAGCAACTCAACAAGTACTATAGGGTACAGCCAAAGAATGAGTGAAAGCAGGCAGCAGAAAACTTGTTTGATGTCCCTCTCTCCCTTTCTTTCTCTCTCTCTCTCTCTCTTTTGAATCTTCTGCACAGTATGCAGTGCCAGACTCTCATCATCTGTTTGAGATTTACAGCAGGAAAAAATGGTAAGTGGGAAAATGCAGTGTAAAATACAGGAGTTCAGCTGCAGCGCAGTAAGTCAGTGCACAAATGTCACATCACCCAGGTCATATAACAACCAATCTGCATTTCTCTTCACATGGCCAAGGCTTCACTCTAGTGTTCCTCAGCCTTTCTCTGACACACACAACAATCCAGCGTAACAGCTACCATCTTAAAATGTTATTTTTTTGTAAAGTTTATGTAACATCCTCCTCCTCCACTGTTGGCATTGCAGCTATTACTAACTCCATCAGGAGTGCTTTTAAAGATGCAGATTATGTGCAGTGAGGATAGGGTTAAGGAGAGCATGTAGGTGTAACTTAAGCATATACATATATATATATATATATATATATATATCTATATCTATAATTTAGGTCGGTTAGTACAAGAGAAAGAAAAAAATACAATCAAGGCACAGGCAATTTATGACAATAAGAAGGAGATGGTTGAAGCCAAAGAAGAATGCGGACCACGAAGTAGTATCAGAGGCCTGTGGGCTGGTTTTTATTCCTTCCTATTATTTACAGTCTAAACTCGGTCCCAAAGGTCCGACTGGTAGAATATCTTTTGAGAGCAGTATTAGTTGTTCGTCCTGTCATGGATGAGATCCCCTATTCCAGTTCTGGTCACTCTGGGCACTCTGAAGGGAGGGCCTTGGAGTGCCATGGATGCCAACCAACACAATCATCTTTACCAGGTGAGTAAACACCCATTGTAATTGGTTGGCATCCATGGCAATCCAGACATTACCTCATGGGTAGATAAGAAGTAGTGAAGTACCCAAGCTTGGGGAAACAGAGTGAGCTAAGAGTGAGAGGTAGAGGAAGCTGCCGTCAGGACCTGAGTGGCGAAAGTGGGCTGAATGGCCTGCAGCTGTTCTAGCCTGTAGTTCCTGGTGAAAGTGTGGAGCAAGCTCCACGTGGCTGCCCTACAAATGTCCTCGGAGGATACGCTAGCTCTTTCCGCCCAGGAGGTGGCGATCGCTCTGGTGGAGTGAGCCTTGATCCCCTGTGGGGGTCATTTGGTTAGCTATGTAGGTGTTCTGGATGAATCTCCTTAACCACCCTGCAATTGTGGTCTTGGAGGCGGCTCTTCCCTGCCTCTGTCCCTTCGAGATGATGAATAGTCTCTCTGTCTTGCGAATAGGATGGGTTCTGGCCAAGTACACAGAGAGGGTGGATCTGACGTCAAGATAATGTGGGACCTCGCTGGGGCCCTGTTGGGACCCTCCGGGAAGGTGGGGAGTTTGATGGGTTGTTCTCTGTGAAAGCCAGTTGATACCATTGGCTGGAAGGCTGGTACCGTTCTCAGGCGGACCCCTATTGGAGTGAAGACCGTATAAAGTTCCACGCAGGATATGGCCCCAAGTTCTCTGATCCTCCTAGCTGAACAGATTGCCACTAAGAAGCATTTCTTGAGGCTGATCCAGAACAGGTCCGCCTGGAGGAGGGGTTCGTAAGGGGCAGATTTGAGGAACTCTAGGGCTAGCGGTAGGTCCCATGGGGTGACGGTCGGCCGAGTCCTTGGGTGGAGGATCTCCACTGCCCTTAGAAAGTGGGTGGCATCGGGGTGAGCTCCCGGAGTGTATCCCCTGATGAGACCCATGGCTGCCCCTATGGTTGATAATTGCACCCTGAGAGAGGACAGTGCTAATCCCTTGTCTACTCCCTGTTGAAGGAACAGTAGGATGTTGGCCATGTTGGTCTGCTAGGATACTCTGCCCCGCTCCCGGCACCACCGGGAGAAAATGGACCATTGTCTCCCATACGTGGAGGTTGTAGAAGACCGTCTGGACTGGAGTAGGGTGTTGATGACAGGATCATGGTACCCCGCCACTCTCAGTCTCTTCATTTCAGGAGCCAGGCCATGAGTTTGAGGGTCCGCGGGGTCGGCTGGAGCACTGGCCCTTGTGAGAGCATGTCTGTCCGGTACGGTATCCTGAAGCTGGCAAGTGACATCTCTCAGACTGCTGTGAACCACTAACTGTGTGGCCAGTAGGGGGCCACCAGAATAATCGTGTGTTGTGATTCCCGTATCTTGGTCAGAACCTGAGGTATCAGGGGGAGTGGTGGGAAGACGTAGGTGTGGCTCCGTATCCAAGGTTGTGATAGGGCGTCCGTTGCCTGGGATAAATTGTCCCTGAACCGTGAATAGTAATCTCTGACCTGAGCATTCTCCCATGTTGCCATAAGGTCTATGGACACTGTTCCCCATGTCGCTTGGATCATCTGGAACAGGTCCGGGTGTAACCGCCATTCCTCCGGATGTACCTGTTGCCTGCTGAGCCAATCCGCGTGGACGTTCAGCATTCCTGCTAGGCGAACCGCAGTCAGGTGTCTGAGGTTGGCTTGGGCCCAGTCGAGGACTGCCATTGCCTCCCTCATCATAGCTCTGCTCCTGGTCCCACCTTGCTTTGCTATGTAGGCCACCATGACCCGATTGTCGGACCGGATTAGGACCGATTGCCCAAGTATCAGATGTTTGAATGCATTTAGGGTATGAAACACGACTCTCACCTCCAGTATGTTGATAGAGAGCTGAAACTCTGCAGATGACCACTGGCCTTGTGCTGTTGTGTCTCCCAGGTAGGCTCCCCAGCAGGAGAGACTCGCATCCGATTCTATGGCGATCAAGTGAGGTGCCTCTATGGGAACTCCCTTGGACAAGTTCTCCTCCACCATCCACCAAACCAATGACAGTCTCACCGCCTTGGGTAGTGGAACCACCACCTGGAGGTTGAGTTTGCTCGGTGCCCTCCGAGTCAGCGTGTAGGTTTGGAAATGGCGCATGCGCCACCTGGCCCAGGGCACAAGGTCTATGCATGAGGCCATGCAGCCCAGTAACTGGGCTATCTTCCCCTTCGTCATGCTGCGTCTGGCCTTCATCTGACGGGCTAGGTCCCTCAGGTTGTGAATTCTCTGTGTGGATGGTTTTGCCCACCCCTGGGCTGAGTTGATGAGCGCTCCCAGATGCTCGATCTGCTGGGTGGGGATGAGGTAGCTCTTCTCTTGGTTTACCACTCAGCCATGGTCCTTGAGTGCCTGTAGGGGGATTCCATGTTCATCCACGCCTGATGTTCGGACCGGGCCCGTATGAGCCAGTCGTCCAGGTATGGGATGATATCCAGTCACCGTTCCCTGAGTCTTGCCACCAAGGTTATGGAGACCTTGGTGAAGACTCTTGGGGCTGAGGAGAGGCTGAACCGTAAGGCCTGGTACAGGAAGTGGTGGCCTAGATGTGGAAGTGAAGGAATTGCCTGTGCTTCCGAATGATGGGGATATGAGGTAATGTCTGGAGTTCCATGGATACCAACCAATCACAATGATGAATTTAGAGAAAACTCTAATTTCCACTGAAACTTGAGGAGTATGGTGATTTAAATTAGATGAATCTATGTATTGCAATTTGTTTGTTTCTTAGTATAATTTATGAAGTTGGGCATGTTATTTATCTTATTGTGTTTGCATTTATTTGAGATATTTCGATCTGCATCATATTAATTTTATTTTGCAACAATTTTTTATTCTGTAACCAGTAACAAGACTACTTTCTAAAAAGGACTTTTGTCCATACAGTTTGTATCCTATACAACTAACTCCAGCCAGAGCCAATATGACTGTGGCGAGCTTGAAGAAGCTCGGAGAAATGAGTGCCGCTGATGGAACTGTGCATGCACAGCATTCACTCATGCGTAGTTGCATTGACTAGCATACTGCCATTCCCAAGATGGTGGCACCAGCAGAACTGTACATGTGCGTGAGGTACACATATGCAGTTCTAGTACAGAATGCAGAAGTTGCAGCCAAAATAGTGCCACTGTAGCTCTGCAGCGAGTGATCATGGCAGACTGTTTCAAGATCAGTTAGACTGTCAGAAGGATACTTCCAAAAGTCTAACAGAAGTGTGCCATGGTCACTTGTTTTTAGAGCAACACCAAAATAGCTCCAGGCTCTGCCCACAGACAAAAAAATGAAGATTTTTATCTTTTATCTAGGGTCTGTGGAGAAAATAGGCAGGAAACACTTAGGTAGACTGGGTGGCCAAGGATCCTTTTCTGTCAACAAATTTATGCTTCTATGTTTTTTCCTTACTGCCCCTTTCCTCAGTCAATATAGTATCATGTGAAAATTACAAGGGGAAAACAGAAAGGGAAACAAACGGTGATAAAAAACAACGCAGTTGGAAAGGGTCACTTCCCAAACTATGTCCCATCATCCACTGCAATTTTGTCTTTTTACAAATTACCATCCCCACACACCTACAGAATCCTATTCCTTCTCTCTGACACCAGCCATTCATGTTCTTTTTTAACAAATTACCCTCTCTGGCTAGGAATGCACCTGACTCAACTCTCAACAGCTGTTAGTAGTGTATCACTATAAAAACAACAAATGCCCCATGTACTGTCTGTCTGATAATAAATGATGAAAAAAAAATCCCATGCCAAGTCACAGAGCACTCATCCATCACAGCAACTCAACAAGTACTATTGGGCACAGCCAAAGAATGAGTGAAAGCAGGCAGCAGAACACTTGTTTGATCTCCCTCTCTCCCTTTCTTTCTCTCTCTCTCTCTTTTGAATCTTCTGCACAGTATGCAGTCCCAGACTTTCATCATTTGTCTGTGGTTTACAGCAGGAAAAAATGGTAAGTGGGAAAATGCAGTGTAAAATACAGGAGTTCAGCTGCAGAGCAGTAAGTCAGTGCACAAATGCCACATCACCCCAGGTCATATAACAACCAATATGCATTTCTCTTCACATGGAAAAGGCTTCACTCCAGTGTTCCTCAGCCTGGCTCTGACACACACAACAATCCAGCATAACTGCTACCATCTTAAAATGTTATTTTTTTGTAAAGTTAATGTAACATCCTCCTCCTGCACTATTGGGATTGCTGCTATTACTACCTCCACCAGGAGTGTATTTAAATATGCAGATTATGTGCAGTGAGGATAGGGTTAAGGAGAGCATGTTGGTGTAGCTTAAGCATACACATATCTATATATATCTATATCCATATCTATATCTATAATCATGGTCGGTTAGTACAAGAGAAAGAAAAAAATACAATCTAGGCACAGGCAATTTATGATGATAAGAAGGAGATGGTTGAAGCCAAAGAAGAATGTGGACCATGATGTAGTATCAGACGCCTGTGGGCCAGTTTTTATTCCTTCCTATTATTTACAGTCTAAACTCGGTCCCAAAGGTCCGACTGGTAGAATAACTTTTGAGAGCAGTATTAGTTGTTTGTTCCTCTCATGGATGAGATCCCCTGTTCCAGTTCCTGTCACTCTGGACACTCTGAAGGGAGGGCCTTGGAGCGCCATGGATGCCAACCAACAGAATCACCTTTATCAGGTGAGTAAACACCCATTGTGATTGGTTGGCATCCATGGCACTCCAGACATTACCTCATGGGTAGATAAGAAGCAGTGAAGTACCCAAGGGGGGAAACAGAGTGAGCTAAGAGTGAGTGGTAGAGGAAGCTGCCGTCAGGACCTGAGTGGTGAAAGTGGGCTGAATGGCCTGCAGCTGTTCTAGCCTGTAGTGCCTGGTGAAAGTGTGGAGGGAGCTCCACGTGGCTGCCCTACAAATGTCCTTGGAGGATACGCTAGCTTTTTTTGCCCAGGAGGTGGCGATCTCTCTGGGGGAGTGAGCCTTGATCCCCTGGGGGGGGTCATTTGGTAAGCTATGTAGGTGTTCTGGATGACTCTCCTTAACCACCGTGCAAAGGTGGTCTTGGAGGTGGCTCTTCCCTGCCTCTGTCCCTTCGAGATGACGAATACTCTCTCTGTCTTGCGGATAGGACAGATTCTGGCCAAGTACACAGAGAGGGTGGATCAGACATCAAGATAATGTGGGACCGTGCTGGGGCCCTGTTGGGACCCCTTCGGAAAGGTGGAAAGTTCGATGGGTTGATCTCTGTGAAAGCCAGTGGATACCTTTGGCTGGAAGGTTGCGACCGTTCTCAGGTGGACCCCAAACGGGGTAAAGACCGTATAAATTTCCACGCAGGATAAGGCCACAAGTTCTCCGATCCTCCTAGCAGAACAGATTGCCACTAAGAAGCATGTCTTAAGGCCGATCCAGAACAGGTCCGCCTGGAGGAGGGGTTCGTAAGGGGCAGATTTGACGGACTCTAGGACTAGCGGGAGGTCCCATGGGGTGACGGTCGGCTGAGTGCTCGGGTGGAGGATCTCCACTGTTCTTAGAAAGAGGGTGGTGTCGGGGTGATCTCCGGGGTGTATCCCCTGATGAGACATGTGGCTGCCCCTATGGCTGATAATTGCACCCTGAGAGTGGACAGTGCTAATCCCTTGTCTACTCCCTGTTGGAGGAACAGTAGGATGTTGGCCATGTAGGTCTGCTCGGGTACTCTGCCCCTGCTCCTGGCACCACTGGTAGAAAATGGACCATTGTTTCCAATACATGGAGGTGGTAGAAGACTGTCTGGACTGGAGTAGGGTGTTGTTGACAGAATCATGGTACCCTGCCGCCCTCAGTCTCTTCCTTTCAGGAGCCAGGCCATGAGCTTGAGGGTCCGCGGGGTCGGGTGGATCACTGGCCCTTGTGAGAGCATGTCTGTCCGGTACGGTATCCTGAAGCTGGCAAGTGACATGTCTCGGACCGCTGTGAACCACGACCTGCGTGGCCAGTAGGGGGCCACCAGAATAATCGAGAGTTGTGATTCCCGTATCTTGGTCAGAACCTGAGGTATCGGGGGAGTGGTGGGAAGACGTAGGAGTGGCTCGTCTCCAAGGTTGTGATAGGGCGTCTGTTCCCTGGGATAAATTGTCCCTGAACCGTGAATAGTAATCTGTGAACTGAGCATTCCCCCGTGTTGCCATAAGGTCTATGGTCACTGTTCCCCATGTCACTTGGATCATCTGGAACAGGTCCGGGTGTAACCTCCATTCCCCCGAATGTACATGTTGCCTGCTGAGCCAATCCACATGGACATTCAGCCTTCCTGCTAGGTGAACCATGGTCAGGTGTCTGAGGTTGGCTTGAGCCCAGTCGAGGACTGCCGTTGCCTCCCTCAGCATAGCTCGGCTCCTGGTCCCACCTTGCTTTGCTATGTAGGCTACCGTGACCCGATTGTCGGACCGGATTAGGACCGATTGCCCAAGTATCAGATGTTTGAATGCATTTAGGGCATGAAACACAGCTCTCATCTCCAGTAAGTTGATAGAGAGCTGAGACTCTGCAGGTGACCACAGGCCTTGTGCTGTTGTGTCTCCCAGGCAGGCTCCCCAGCCGGAGAGACTCGCATCCATTTCAATGGTGATCAAGTGAGGTGCCTCTAGGGGAACTGCCTTGGACAAGTTCTCCTCCACCGTCCACCAAACCAATGATAGTCTCACCGCCTTGGGTAGTGGAACCACCACCTGGAGGTTGAGTTTGCTCGGTGCCCCCCGAATCAGCACGTATGTTTGGAGTTGGCTCGTGCGCCACCTGGCCCAGGGCACAAGGTCTATGCATGAGACCATGCAGCACAGTAACTGGGCTATCTTCCCCATCGTCGTGCTGTGTCGGGCCTTCATCTGACGGGCTAGGTCCCTCAGGTTGTGAATTCTCGAGGTGGATGGTTTTGCCCACCCCTGTGCCGATTTGATGAGCGCTCCTAGATGATCGATCTGCTGGGTTGGGATGAGGTGGCTCTTCTCTTGGTTGACCACTCAGCCGTGGTCCTTGACTGCCTGTAGGGCGGATTCCGTGTGCATCCACGCCTGATGTTCTTACCGGGCCCGTAAGAGCCAGTCGTCCAGGTATGGGATGCTATCCAGTCCTCGTTCCCTGAGTCTTGCCACCAATGTTGTGGAGACTTTGGTGAAGACTCTTGGGGCTGAGGAGAGGCCGAACAATAAGGCCTGGTACTGGAAGTGGTGGCCTAGGATGTGGAAGTGAAGGAATTGCCTGTGCTTCTGAATGATGGGGATATGAGGTAATGTCTGGAGTGCCTTGGATGCCAACAAATCACAATGATGAATTTAGAGAAAACTCTAATTGCCACTGAAACTTGAGGAGTTTGGTGATTTACATTAGATGAATCTATGTATTGCAATTTGTGTGTTTCTTAGTATAATTTATGAAGTTGGGCATGTTATTTATCTTATTGTGTTTGCATTTATTTGAGATATTAGGATCTGCATCATATTAATTTTATTTTGCAACAATTTTTTATTCTTTAACCGGTAACAAGATTACTTTCTAAAAAGGACCTTTGTCCATACAGTTTGTATCCTATACAACAAACTCTAGCCAGAGCCAATATGGCTGTTGCGAGCTTGAAGAAGCTCAGAGAAATGAGCGCCGCTGATGGAACTGTGCATGCACAGCATTCACTCATGCGTATTTGCATTGAATGGCATACTGCCATTCCCAAGATGGTAGCACCAGCAGAACTGTACATGCGTGTGAGGTACGCATATGCAGTTCTAGTACAGAATGCAGAAGTAGCAGCCAAAATAGTGCTGCTGTAGCTCTGCAGCGAGTGATCATGGCAGACTGTTTCTAGATCAGTTAGACTGTCAGAAGGATACTTCCAAATGTCTAACAGAAGTGTGCCATGGTCACTTGTTTTTAGAGCAACACCAAAATGTCTGCAGGCTCTGCCCACAGACATAAAAATGAAGATTTTTATCTTTTTATCTAGGGTCTGTGGAGAAAAAATAGGCAGGAAACACTTAGGCTGACTGGGTGGGCCAAGTGATCCTTTTCTGTCAACAAATTCTATGCTTCTATGTTTTATCCTTACTGCTCCTTTCCTCAGTCAATATAGTATCATGTGAAAATGGCAGAGGGAAAACAGAAAGGGAAACAAATGGTGATAAAAAACAATGCAGTTGGAAAGGGTGACTTCCCAAACTATGTCCCTTCATCCACTGCAATTTTGTCTTTTTACAAATTACCATCCCCACACACCTACGGAATCCTATTCGTTCTCTCTGACACCATTCATTCATGTTCTTTTTTAACAAATTACCCTCCCTGGCTAGGACTGCACCTGACTCAGCTCTCAACAGCTGTTAGTAGTGTATCACTATAAAAACAACACATGCCCCATGTACTGTCTGTCTGACAATAAATGATGAAAAAAAAATCCCATACCAGGTCACAGAGCACTCATCCATCACAGCAACTCAACAAGTACAATAAAGCACAGCCAAAGAATGAGTGAAAGCAGGCAGCAGAAAACTTGTTTGATCTCCCTTTCTCTCCCTTTCTTCTCTCTCTCTCTTTTGAATCTTCTGCACAGTATGCAGTCCCAGACACTCATCATCTGTCTGTGGTTTACAGCAGGAAAAAATGGTAAGTGGGAAAATGCAGTGTAAAATACAGGAGTTCAGCTGCAGAGCAGTAAGTCAGTGCACAAATGCCACATCACCCCAGGTCATATAACAACCAATCTGCATTTCTCTTCACATGGCCAAGGCTTCACTCTAGTGTTCCTCAGCCTGGCTCTGACACACACAACAATCCAGCATAACTGCTACCATCTTAAAATGCTATTTTTTTGTAAAGTTAATGTAACATCCTCCTCCTCCACTATTGGCATTGCAGCTATTACTACCTCCACCAGGAGTGTATTTAAAGATGCAGATTATGTGCAGTGAGGATAGGGTTAAGCAGAGCATGTAGGTGTAGCTTAAGCATATACATATCTATATATATCTATATCTATATCTATAATTAAGGTCGGTTAGTACAAGAGAAAGGAAAAACTACAATCTAGGCACAGGCAATTCATGACAATATGAAGGAGATGATTGAAGCCAAAGAAGAATGCGGACCACGACGTAGTATCAGAGGCCGGTGGGTCGGTTTTTATTCCTTCCTATTATTTACAGTCTAAACTCGGTCCCAAAGGTCCGACTGGTTGAATAACTTTTGAGAGCAGTATTAGTTGTCCATCCTGTCATGGATGAGATCCCCTATTCCAGTTCTGGTCACTCTGGGCACTCTGAAGGGGGGGCCTCGGAGTGCCATGGATGCCAACCAACAGAATCACCTTTACCAGGTGAGTAAACACCCATTGTGATTGGTTGGCATCCATGGCACTCCAGACTTTACCTCATGGGTAGATAAGAAGCAGTGAAGTATCCAAGGAGGGGAACAGAGTGAGCTACGAGTGAGTGGAAGAGGAAGCTTCCATCAGGACCTGAGTGGCGAAAGTGTGCTGAATGGCGTGCAGCTGTTCTAGCCTGTAATGCCTGGCAAAAGCATGGAGGGCGCTCCACGAGGCTGCCCTATAAATGTCCTCAGAGGATACGCTAGCTCTCTCTGCCCAGGAGGTGGCAATCGCTCTGGTGGAGTGTGCCTTGATCCCCTGGGGGGGTCATTTGGTTAGCTATGTAGGTGTTCTGGATGACTTTCCTTAACCACCATGCAATGGTGGTCTTGGAGGCGGCTCTTCCCTTCCTCTGTCCCTTCGAGATGATGAATAGTCTCTCTGTCTTGCGGATAGGACGGGTTCTGGCCAAGTACACAGAGAGGGTGGATCCGACATCAAGATAATGTGGGATCGTGCTGGGGACCTGTTGGGACCCCTCCAGGAAGGTGAAAAGTTTGATGGGTTGTTCTCTGTGAAAACCAGTGGATACCTTTGGCTGGAAGGCTGGGACCGTTCTCAGGCGGACATCTAACGGGGTGAAGACCGTATAAGGTTCCGCGAAGGATAAGGGCAAAGTTCTCTGATCCTCCTAGCCGAACAGATTGCCACTAAGAAGCATGTCTTGAGGCTGATCCAGAACAGGTCAGCCTGGAGGAGGGGTTCATAAGGGGTGGATTTGAGGGACTCTAGGACTAGCGGAAGGTCCCAAGGGGTGACCGACGGCTGACTCCTCGGGTGGAGGATCTCCACTGCCCTTAGAAAGTGGGTGGCGTCGGGGTGAGCTCCCGTGGTGTATCCCCCAATGAGACCCATGGCTGCCCCTATGGCTGATAATTGCACCCTGATAGAGGACAGTGCTAATCCCTTGTCTACTCCCTGTTGGAGAAACAGTAGGATGTTGGCCAAGTCGGTCTGCTCGGGTACTCTGCCCAGCTCCCGGCACCACCGGGAGAAAATGGACCATTGTCTCCCATACGTGGAGGTGGTAGAAGACCATCTGGACTGGAGTAGGGTGTTGATGACAGAATCATGGTACCCCGCTGCCCTCAGTCTCTTTCTTTCACTAGCCAGGCCATGAGATTGAGGGTCCACGGGGTCTGGTGGAGCACTGGCCCTTGTGAGAGCATGTCTGTCTGGTACGGTATCTTGAAGCTGGCAAGTGACATCTCTCGGACCACTGTGAACCATGACCTGTGTGGTCAGTAGGGGGCCACCAGAATAATCATGTGTTGTGATTCCAGTATCTTGGTCAGAACCTGAGGTATCAGGGCGAGTGGATGGAAGACGTAGGCGTGGCTCCATCTCCAAGGTTGTGATACGGTGTCCGTTCCCTCGGATAAATTGTCCCTGAACCGTGAATAGTAATCTCGACCTGAGCATTCTCCCGTAGTGCCATAAGGTCAATGGTCACTGTTCCCCATGTCGCTTGGATCATCTGGAACAGGTCCGGGTGTAACTGCCATTCCCCTGGATGTACCTGTTGCATGCTGAGCAAATTCACGTGGACGTTCAGTCTTCCTGCTAGGTGAACCGTGGTCAGGTGTCTGAGGTTGGCTTGAACACAGTCGAGGACTGCCGTTGCCTCCCTCAGCATAGCTCTGCTTCTGGTCCCACCTTACTCCGCTATGTAGGCCACCGTGACCCGATTGTCGGACCGGATTAGGACCGATTGCCCAAGTATCAGATGTTGAATGCATTTAGGGAATGAAACACGGCTCTTATCTCCAGTATGTTGATAGAGAGCTGAGACTCTGCAGGTGACCATAGGCCCTGTGCTGTTGTGTCTCCCAGGCAGGCTCCCCAGCCAGAGAGACTCGCATCCATTTCTATGGCGATCAAGTGAGGTGCCTCTAGGGGAACTCCTTTGGACAAGTTCTCCTCCACCGTCCACCAAACCAATGACAGTCTCACCGCCTTGGGTAGTGGAACCACCACCTGGAGGTTGAGTTTGCTCGGTGCCCCCCGAGTCAGCGCGTAGGTTTGGAGTGGGCGCATGCGCCACCTTTAACAGGACACAAGGTCTATGCATGAGGCCATGCAGGCCAGTAACTGGGCTATCTTCTCCATCGTCATGCTGCGTCAGGCCTTCATCTGACGGGCTAGGTCCCCCAGGTTGTGAATTCTCGAGGTGGATGGTTTTGCCTACCCCTGGGCTGAGTTGATGAGCGCTCCTAGATGCTAGATCTGCTGGGTGGGGATGAGGTGGCTCATCTCTTGGTTTACCACCTAGCCGTGGTCCTTGAGTGCCTGTAGGGCGGATTCCGTGTGCATCTGCGCCTGATGTTCGGACCGGGCACGTATGAGCCAGTCGTCCAGGTATGGGATGATATCCAGTCCCCGTTCCTTGAGTCTTGCCACCAAGGTTATGGAGACCTTGGTGAAGACTCTTGGGGCTGAGGAGAGGCCGAACGGTAGGGTCTGGTACTGGAAGTGGTGACCTAGGATGTGGAAGTGAAGGAACTGCCTGTGCTTCCGAATGATGGGGATATGAGGTAATGTATGGAGTGCCATGGATGCCAACCAATCACAATGATGAATTTATAGAAAACTCTAATTGCCACTGAAACTTGAGGAGTATGGTGATTTACATTAGATGAATCTATGTATTGCAATTTGTGTGTTTCTTAGTATAATTTATGAAGTTGGGCATGTTATTTATCTTATTGTGTTTGCATTTATTTGAGATATTTGGATCTGCATTATATTAATTTTATTTTGCAACAATTTTTTATTCTGTAACCAGTAACAAGACTACTTTCTAAAAGGGACTTTTGTCCTTACAGTTTGTATCCTATACAACAAACTCTAGCCAGAGCCAATATGGCTGTGGCGAGCTTGAAGAAACTCGGAGAAATGAGCGCCACTGATGGAACTGTGCATGCACAGCATTCACTCATGTGTAGTTGCATTGAATGGCATACTGCCATTCCCAATATGGTGGCACCAGCAGAATTGTACATGCGCGTGAGGTACGCATATGCAGTTCTAGTACAGAATGCAGAAGTAGCAGCCAAAATATTGCCACTGTAGCTCTGCAGCGAGTGATCATGCCAGACTGTTTCTAGATCAGTTAGACTGTCAGAAGGATACTTCCAAAAGTCCAACAGAAGTGTGCCATGGTCACTTGTTTTTAGAACAACACCGAAATGGCTGCAGGCTCTGCCCACAGACATAAAAATGAAGATTTTTGTCTTTTTATCTAGGGTCTGTGGAGGGAAAAATAGGCAGGAAAGCTTAGGCAGACTGGGTGGGCCAAGTGATCCTTTTCTGTCAACAAATTCTATGCTTCTATGTTTTTTCCTTACTGCCCCTTTCCTCAGTCAATATAGTATCATGTGAAAATGGCAAGGGGAAACAAATGGTGCTAAAAAACAACGCAGTTGGAAAGGGTGACTTCCCAAACTATGTCCCATCATCCACTGCAATTTTGTCTTTTTATAAATTACCATCCCCACCCACCTACAGAATCCTGTTCCTTCTCTCTGACACCATACATTCATGTTCTTTTTTAACAAATTACCCTTCCTCGCTAGGAATGCACCTGACTCTGCTCTCAACAGCTGTTAGTAGTGTATCACTATAAAAACAACAAATGCCCCATGTACTGTCTGTCTGACAATAAATGATGAAAAAAAATCCCATGCCAAGTCACAGAGCACTCATCCATCACAGCAACTCAACAAGTACTGTAGGGCACAGCCAAAGAATGAGTGAAAGCAGGCAGCAGAAAACTTGTCTGATCTCCCTCTCTCCCTTTCTTTCTCTTTCTCTCTTTTGAATCTTCTGCACAGTATGCAGTCCCAGACTCTCATCATCTATCTGTGCTTTACAGCAGGAAAAAATGTTAAGTGGGAAAATGCAGTGTAAAATTTAGCAGTTCAGCTGCAGAGCAGTAAGTCAGTGCACAAATGCCACATCACCCCAGGTCATATAACAACCAATCTGCATTTCTCTTCACATGGCCAAGGCTTCACTCTAGTGTTCCTCCGCCTGGCTCTGACACACACAACAATCCAGCATAACTGCTACCATCTTAAAATGTTATTTTTTTGTAAAGTTAATGTAACATCCTCCTCCTCCACTATTGGCATTGCAGCTATTACTACCTCCACCAGGAGTGTATTTAAAGATGCAGAATATGTGCAGTGAGGATAGGGTTAAGGAGAGCATGTAGGTGTAGCTTAAGCATATACATATCTCTATATATCTATATCTATATCTATAATCAAGGTCGGTTAGTGCAAGAGAAAGAAAAAAATACAATCTAGGCACAGGCAATTTATGACAATAAGAAGGAGATGGTTGAAGCCAAAGAAGAATGTGGACCACGACGTAGTATCAGAGGCCCGTGGGCTGGTTTTTATTCTTTCCTATTATTTACAGTCTAAACTCGGTCCCAAAGGTCCGACTGGTAGAATAACTTTTGACAGCAGTATTAGTTGTTCGTCCTGTCATGGATGAGATCCCCTATTCCAGTTCTGGTCACTCTGGGCACACTGAAGGGAGGGCCATGGAGTGCCATGGATGCAACCAACACAATCACCTTCACCAGGCGAGTAAACACCCATTGTGATTGGTTGGCATTCATGGCCACTTTCAAGTGGTTCACATGGTAACTTTCAAGTACCTCAAGGGAATCAACAAAGTCCAAGAGGGTAGCATCTTTCAGAAAAAGAGACTTGCAAGAACAAGGGGACACAATTTAAAGATAGAAGGAGGGCGGTTCAGGGGCAATGTGAGGAAGTATTATTTCACAGAGAGGGTAGTGGAAGCATGGAACAGCCTTCCTGAGGAAGTTGTGGAGTCTAAAACTGTGGGAGAATTCAAGAATGCATGGGTCAGACATAAGGCAATTCTTGTGGGGGGCAGGAAGATAAAGGCTGTTGGTTAAATAGGATCTGCGGCCTATCCTGTAGGTAGGGAAATGGGCAGACTAGATGGGCCTAGCAGTCCTTATCTGCCATCAAAGCCTATGTTTCTATGTTTCTATGTCACTCAAGACATTACCTCATGGGTAGATAAGAAGCAGTGAAGTACCCAATGGGGGGAAACAGTGTGAGCTAAGAGTGAGTGGTAGAGGAAGCTGCCATCAGGACTTGAGTGGCGAAAGTGGGCTGAATGGCCTGCAGCTGTTCTAGCCTGTAGTGCCTGGTGAAAGTGTGGAGGGAGCTCCATGTGGCTGCCCTACATATGTCCTCGGAGGATACGCTAGCTCTTTCCGCCAGGAGGTGGCGATCACTCTGGTGGAGTGAGCCTTGATCCCCTGTGGGGGGTCATTGGGTTAGCTATGCAGGTATTCTGGATGACTCTCCTTAACCACCCTGCAATGGTGGTCTTGGAGGAGGCTCTTCCCTGCCTCTGTCCCTTCGAGATAACAAATAGTCTCTCTGTCTTGCAGATAGGACGGGTCCTGGCCAAGGACACAGAGAGAGAGGATCTGACATCAAGATAATGTGGGACCGCGCTGGGGCCCTGTTGGGACCCCTCCGGGAAGTTGGGGAGTTCGATGGCTTGTTCTCTGTGAAAGCCAGTGGATACCTTTGGCTGGAAGGCTGGTACCGTTCTCAGGCGGACCCCTAACGGGGTGAAGACCGTATAAGGTTCCGTGCAGGATAAGGCCCCAAGTTCTCCAATTTTCCTAGCCGAACAGATTGCCACTAAGAAGCATGTCTTGAGACAGATCCAGAACAGGCCCACCTGGAGGAGGGGTTCATAAGGGATGGATTTGAGGGACTCTAGGACTAGTGGTAGGTCCCATGGGGTGACCGTCAGCTGAGTCCTCAGGTGGAGGATCTCCACTGCCCTTAGAAAGTGGGTGGCGTCGGGTTGAGCTCCCGGGGTGTATCCCCCGATGAGACCCGTGGCTGCCCCTATGGCTGATAATTGCACCCTGAGAGAGGACAGTGCTAATCCCTAGTCTACTCTCTGTTGGAGGAACAGTAGGATGTTGGCCATGTCGGTCTGCTCGGGTACTCTGCCCCGCTCCCGGCACCACCGGGAGAAAATGGACCATTGTCTCCCATACGTGCAGGTTGTAGAAGACCGTCTGGACCGGAGTAGGGTGTTGATGACAGAATCATGGTACCCCACCGGCCTCAGTCTCTTCCTTTCAGGAGCCAGGCCATGAGCTTGAGGGTCCTCTGGGTTGGGTGGAGCACTGGCCCTTGTGAGAGCATGTCTGTCCGGTATGGTATCCTGAAGCTGGCAAGAGACATCTCTTGGACCGCTGTGAACCACGACCTGCGTGGCCAGTAGGGGGCCACCAGAATAATCATGTGTTGTGATTCCTGTATCTTGGTCAGAATCTGAGGTATCAGGGGGAGTGGTGGGAAGACATAGGCGTGGCTCCGTCTCCAAGGTTGTGATAGTGCATCCGTTCCCTGGGATAAATTGTCCCTGAACCGTGAATAGTAATCTCTGACCTGAGCATTCTCCCATGTTGCCATAAAGTCTATGGTCACTGATCCCCATGTCGCTTGGATCATCTGGAACAGGTCCGGGTGTAACCGCCATCCCCCGGATGTACCTGTTGCCTGCTGAGCCAATCCATGCGGACGTCCAGCCTTCCTGCTAGGTGAACTGCGGTCAGGTGTCTGAGGTTGGCTTGGGCCCAGTCGAGGACTGCCGTTGCCTCCCTCAGCATAGCTCTGCTCCTTGTTCCACCTTGCTTTGCTACGTAGGCTACCGTGACCCGATTGTCGGACTGGATTAGGACCGACTGCACAAGTATCAGATGTTTGAATGCATTTAGAGAATGAAACACGGCTCTCATCTCCAGTATGTTGATAGAGAGCTGAGACTCTGCAGATGACCACAGGCCTTGTGCTGTTGTGTCTCCGAGGCAGGCTCCCCAGCCGGAGAGACTCGCGTCCATTTCTATGGCGATCAAGTGAGGTGCCTCTAGGGGAACTCTCTTGGACAAGTTCTCCTCCACCGTCGACCAAACCAATGACAATCTCACCGCCTTGGGTAGTGGAACCAGCACCTGGAGGTTGAGTTTGCTTGGTGCCCCCTGAATCAGCATGTAGGTTTGGAGTTGGCTCGTGCGCCACCTGGCCCAGGGCACAAGGTCTATGCATGAGGTCATGCAGCCCAGTAACTGGGCTATCTTCCCCATTGTTGTGCTGTGTCGGGCCTTCATATGATGGGCTAGGTCCCTCAGGTTGTGAATTCTTGAGGTGGATGGTTTTGCCCACCCCTGGGCCGAGTTGATGAGCGCTCCCAGATGCTCGATCAGCTGGGTGGGGATGAGATGGCTCTTCTCTTGGTTTACCACTCAGCCGTGGTCCTTGAGTGCCTGTAGGGCGGATTCCATGTGCATCCACGCCTGATGTTCGGACCGGGCCCGTATGAGCCAGTCGTCCAGGTATGGGATGATATCCAGTCCCCGCTCCTTGAGTCTTGCCACCAATGTTATGGAGACCTTGGTGAAGACTCTTGGGGCTGAGGAGAGGCCGAACGGTAAGGCCTGGTACTGGAAGTGGTGGCCTAGGATGTGGAAGTGAAGGAATTGCCTGTGCTTCCGAATGATGGGGATATGAGGTAATGTCTGGCGTGCCATGGATGCCAACCAATCACAATGATGAATTTATAGAAAACTCTAATTGCCACTGAAACTTGAGGAGTATGGTGGTTTACATTAGATGAATCAATGTATTGCAATTTGTGTGTTTCTTAGTATAATTTATGAAGTTGGGCATGTTATTTATCTTATTGTGTTTGCATTTATTTGAGATATTTGGATCTGCATCATATTAATTTTATTTTGCAACAGTTTTTTATTCTGTAACCAGTAACAAGACTATTTTCTAAAAAGGACTTTTGTCCATACAGTTTGTATTCTATACAACAAACTCTAGCCAGAGCCAATATGGCTGTGGCGAGCTTGAAGAAGCTTGGAGAAATGAGCGCCGCTGATGGAACTGTGCATGTATAGCATTCACTCATGCGTAGTTGCATTGAATGGCATATTGCCATTCCCAAGATGGTAACACCAGCAGAACTGTACATGCACGTGAGGTACGCATATGCAGTTCTAGTACAGAATGCAGAAGTAGCAGCCAAAATAGTGCCGCTGTAGCTCTGCAGCGAGTGATCATGGCAGACTGTTTCTAGATCAGTTAGACTGTCAGAAGGATACTTCCAAAAGTCTAACAGAAGTGTGCCATGGTCACTTGTTTTTAGAGCAACACCAAAATGGCTGCAGGCTCTGCCTACAGACAAGAAAAATGAAGATTTTTATCTTTTTATCTAGGGTCTGTGGAGGAAAAATAGGCAGGAAACACTTAGGCAGACTGGGTGGGCCAAGTGATCCTTTTCTGTCAACAAATTCTATGCTTCTATGTTTTTTCCTCACTGCCCCTTTACTCAGTCAATATAGTATCATGTGAAAATGGCAGAGGGAAAACAGAAAGGGAAACAAATGGTGATAAAAAACAATGCAGTTGGAAAGGGTGACTTCCCAAACTATGTCCCATCATCCACTGCAATTTTGTTTTTTTACAAATTACCATCCCCACACACCTACAGAATCCTATTCCTTCTCTCTGACACCATCCATTCATGTTCATTTTCATCAAATTACCCTCCCTGGCTAGGAATGCACCTGACTCAGCTTTCAACAGCTGTTAGTAGTGTATCACTATAAAAACAACACATGCCCCATGTACTGTCTGTCTGACAATAAATGATGAAAAAAAAATCCCATGCCAAGTCACAGAGCACTCATCCATCACAGCAACTCAACAAGTACTATAGGGCACAGCCAAAGAATGAGTGAAAGCAGGCAGCAGAAAACTTGTTTGATCTCCCTCTCTCCCTTTCTTTCTCTCTCTCTCTCTTTTGAATCTTCTGCACAGTATGCAGTCCCAGACTCTCATCATTTGTCTGTGGTTTACAGCAGGAAAAAATGGTAAGTAGGAAAATGCAGTGTAAAATACAGGAGTTCAGCTGCAGAGCAGTATGTCAGTGCACAAATGCCACATCACCCCAGGTCATATAACAACCAATCTGCATTTCTCTTCACATGGCCAAGGCTTCACTCTAGTGTTCCTCAGCCTGGCTCTGACACACACAACAATCCAGCATAACTGCTGCCGTCTTAAAATGTTATTTTTTTGTAAAGTTAATGTAACATCCTCCTCCTCCTCCACTATTGGCATTGCAACTATTACTACCTCCACCAGGAGTGTATTTAAAGATGCAGATTATGTGCAGTGAGGATAGGGTTAAGCAGAGCATGTAGGTGTAGCTTAAGCATATACATATCTATCCATATCTATATCTATATCTATATCTATCTATATATATATCTATATCTATATCTATATCTATATCTATATATCTATCTATATATATATATATATATATATATATATATATTATAGAGGATCGGTCGTGCCCCTGTAGTTAGGGTTATGAAGGCCTATAATGTTAAACTTGAAATTTTGCTCATTAATAACTTTGGACCCGTTCAAAGGATTTGCATGAAATTTGCTGTGCATGGTGGGGTATGGTAGGTCTCTTGATCTGCCACATAGTGTTTAAGTCAGACATATGGGTTTTGTGCAGTGAATCACTGAAAAATGCACTTTTCGACATTTTGAGGGCAGTTTTTTCAGATTTTGTCTGTGGTGCTGCGCGGCCTCCATGTGATGTGCTGGTCTGAAACTTGGCACATGGAAAGGGCTTTTTCATGGTAATATGCCATTGCTTGTTTGGTGAAAAAATATTAATCCATTCAAAAGTTATTAAACTTTTTGGCTCCCATTATAAGTCTATGGGAATATTTATATGGTTGTTTTGCAAAAGAAGAATTGGGTTTGGCCATCTGGTCACTCCTCACACTCAAAGAATTTGCAGGCTCAGGATCAAAGATTCTTTGATCATGAGAAATTTATCGATTGTCATGGACGCCATCTTGTTTTCAGTTTGGGGTTGAAAAAAAATATATATCTCAGCCCTGCGGTGACTTGTGAAGTAAAACTTGGATTGAATTTGCTCAAGGGTCTTCCCTCTATTGAGCCATGCCTCTGGTTTAATGTAGCTGTGCCAAAAAATGGAGTTTTACATTTTTAAATTCTTTGATCATGGCTCGCTAACAATTTTTGATCAAGAACCTGCAAATTCTTTGATTGTGAGATTTTTTGATCACGATCTTCGTTTACGAGGGAGGGACGAGATAGCCAGATTTTTAGGTTGGAAAAAAAAACAAATATCTCAGCCCAGGGGTGACTTGTGAAGTAAAACTATGATGGCTTTTGCTCAGAGGGCTTCCATCTATTGAGCCATGCCTGTGGTTTAATGTTGTTGTGTCAAAAAATGGAGTTTTAACATTTTTACATTCTTTGATCGTGAGCCTGCAAATTCTTTGGTCGTTAGTTTTCTTTGATCGCGAGCTTCGTTCGTGAGGGTGGGATGAGATGGCCACATTTTTGCTGTACTAGATGTCTCTGGGAGGGACCAGATAGCCCAAATTACATGACCAGATGTCCCCTCATGATCAAAGATGATCTTTGTTCACAAGGTCGTGGCCGATTCTCGCAATCAAATAATTTTTAAAGGTGCAAAAACTTTAAAATTAAATATCTCAGAAACAGTTTGGTCTTTTTACTTGAAATTTGGAGGTTGTGTTAAGGGGATGTCCTGTAGATGTGAACTGTTGTGTTTAGGCCTCGGAAAATTAATTTGCTGTGGAAACATTGTGTGACACAGTTTACATTTTGCGGATTGTGTTCTGCATTGTGGTAGTGGCTTGAAATTTATAAGGTAGCTAACCTTAGTGCCACTGAGGTACTTTTCAGTGGTTAGGTGTGTTAAATGTAAACAGGTGTGGAATTATGACATTCCAACACATGAAAATCTAAAACTTTAAAATTAAATATCTCAGAAACGGTTTGGTCTTTTAACTTGAAATTTGGAGAGTGTTGGGGGATATCCTCTAGGTGTGAATTATGATGTTTAGGTGTCAGAAAATTAATTTATTATAGAGATATTGTGTGCCACAGTTTACATTTTGTGGATCGCATGCTGCATTGTGGTAGTGGCTTGACAATTATAAGGTAGCTAGCCTTAACACCACAGAGGTAATTTTCAGTGGTAAGGTGTGAAATGTAAACAGGTGCAGAATTATGCCACTCCAACAAATGAAAATTTGGTTAGTTTCAAGTTGGTGGGAGCGTAGGCCCCAAAGCACCCCATGATCCCACCGATACATATGATATTCAGTACTTGTACTGTTATGTTAAACAAAAATCTACAAGTTGGTGGGAGCATGGGGCCTAAAGGAGTTGAAAATCCTATTGAAATACATTGAACAGCACTTAACACCTTCTCATTTAGCAGTTGGAATTTCCTGCAGCAAGATGTGTTTTTCATCAGAAAGTGGATCTTCACCCCGAGACCTGTTTAGGTGAGTGATGTTGTGTGGAGGATGTAGGGGTACATGGTAGTGGGTGCTGTGTGGGAGGTCAGGATATGGGGTCAGATCAGTGAGGGGCCATTTTCTATTTTAAAGGTTTTAAAAAAAAAGACATTGATGGACCATTCTTTATATTTCAGCAGGACAGCAATAAGATGGGGTGATGCCAATAGATCCCAGGGAAAAATAGAGCAAATATGGGGACATCAATTGGAGGGTGGGGGGGAATGCCACTAGACACCAGGGAAATATTTAATATTTACAGGGATGGCAATCAGGGGGCTGCCACTAGACACTAGAGACATATAAAATAGTAATGATGACAGTGATCAGAGGGTGGGGGGTGCCACTAGACACCAGGGAAATGTATAAGCAGCATACAACTATTCATACAGTTATTAAGTGCTTACTGAGCATGCTCAGAAGCTGAATGTTTGAAATTTAATAACCTTGAAATGGCTTAATATTTTTTTCACCAAACCAGCAAAAGGCACATATGTGGGAAAAGCCCTCTTTACATTGAGAATTCAGTCCAAAAGTCCAAGTGTCTGAGTGCAAGGTGATGACAAAAAATACAGCAAGAAACATCATTTTTTTGTATCAAGTGATATGAAAAATGGCAGGACAATGTCACAAAAAAAAAACATTAAAAGCAGAGTAAAGACACATTTGGGCATCATTTTTCCATCACTTAACAGCGGAATCCGACATACATGGCCCAGATGAGAACAAACATCTGTTGTTGGTGTCTGCAACTCCATTTTTGTATGTATTCAAATTTTTTGAAAAAAAAAACAACAGAGATAAGGTAACTGCTCTTAGTTACCTTATTTGTCATAGAACAGTAATCTGTTCCAGCAGCAAGATGCATCCTAAATCAGAGAGTGGATCTTCACTGTTGGGTCAGCTCAGGTGAGTGAGGGTGTGTTGTTGGTTCAAGGGGGGTGTGGGGAGGTGACTGTACAGTGGGAGGTTGGGTGGAGGTGCTGGTGTGATCATCGTCGGACTTTTTTTTCAGGTTAAAAGAAAAATTCAAGTCAGCGAGAGACTGTTTTCTAATTTGAAGGTAGACACTTTTATGGAATGATTGGAGTGCCATGGGCCACCAGTTGGGGATGTAATTACAACTGAATTGGGAATCATAATAGAGTGGGGGGGTGCCACTAAACTCCAACGATATGCATTTTGGGGCAGCTGCTAATATACAGTTTATTACAATTATTAGAGGGTAGGGGTACCAGTGTGCAGGCAGAAATATGTATATATATATATATATATATATATATATATATATATATATATATATATATATTTGCTGGGGGAATTGGAGGGTGGGAGGTACCACTGATACCAATGAAACTGTGAATATGACAGGACAAAAATAGACACATCCTTTTCATTGGGGTGTTATTCATTTCCTACAACTAGAGGGTGGAGGGGTATAATTGTACAGGAAGAAAAATAGTTTTGAAATCTACAAAAATGGCAGGGTGAAGGATCTCACTAGACACCAGGGACATACATTTTCCTGGTGGTGAAAATTGGAGGGTGGGGGAGGTACCACTGACTCCAGTGACAACTATTATGTAACAGTGGAAAAATAGCAGGGTGGAGGTGCCACTAGACACCGAGACTTTTTACTTAAAACTAATGGGGAACTGGCCAGTTTTTGTATGGGGGTTTCCACCAGATACCAGGGAAGAGAAAAAGGTCTTTATCTAAAACAGCATGTGACAAACTTATGTATGTGTAGGAGCGCAAGGTCCTTCGGACCCTGTGGTCTCACACAACAAAATGCATGGGAGAGCAGGGTCCAAAGGACCCTGTGCTCCCATAGCCAAATAAGGATACAATCACTATCTCAAAAAGTAAGGACATAAATGGCAAAATCTTTGTTAATCCCCGAGTTAGGGTCAAAGCAACCAAAGTAGTGAAATGTGACATTAGGGTTTCTAACCCTAATACCCCACCCCCCCCAAACCAGGCAGGAGAACAGGTGTGGGGTGTGCCTTTGGATTTTCAAGTCTAAAAATCACTCCATTCTCATAAATTCTACACATCTGACCTTATTTACAGAGGGAATGAGGTCAGTGTTAGGCTTGAAAAGTCAAAGGCACACCCCACACCTGCTCCCCTGCCTGCTTTGGGGGGGTGAGGTGTTAGGGTTGAAAACCACAATGCCACATTTCCAAACTTTTGTCGCTTTGACCCAAACTGGAGCAGAAACACATTTTTTGCAATTTATATATATTATCGTGGTATGGTAGCACCACTACAGTTGGGGTTTAATAGGCACTTTAATGTTTAACCCCAATTTTGCACTTTAATATCTTCACAACCATTCAATAGATTTGCATGACATGTTGCATATGCATTCTTGTGGGATAGGTCTCTTGACATGGAAAGTTTTGCTCTGGTTGGATGTTCAGATTCCAAGATGCAGATAATGAAACAACCTAAAAAAATACTGTTTTTTATTCACTGTTTTTTTTTGTCATCGCCTTGCACCCAGTCAGTTTGGAAGTTTGGTCTGAAATTTTCAGGGTAGACAGAACTTGGCCCACAGATGTGGCTTTCACTTGTTTGCTAATCATTGGTGGTGGCTTTGTTGGGGTTATAAACCATAATGCTAACCCTCACCCCTGTGGCCCTTTGTGAAGAAAGATGGAGATCACGTGTGATGTTGTATGCTCATGGAATGCTATGGGATTTAAGGTTAATAACTCCCAAGGAAGACCCCACTACTGATTTGCCAAAACTGCGGAGACCCAAAACCCTAATTTTTTTTCCTTTTCTGCTTGTGGTCGATGGGGGGCATTAGGGCGAGAAACCCTAATGCCATATTTCCCTGCTTTTGTAGCAATAATTTACCCTAACTGGTACATTAACTCGGTTTCTTGCAAATTATTTCCTTACTTTTTTAGATAGTATTATGAAATTCTCATTTACCATAGATGCGCACATGTATGTTACCGTGGAATCACAGTATCCTCTGGGCCCTGCGCTTGCATTTCAGCCAAAACAACAACCAAATTGTCAGCATAGCCTAGTTATTATCCTGCTACAGTACACTTCTCCCGCTCACCTCCCAGGTCATATAAACACAGCCTGTGGACATCTCAAGTATCATACAGTACAGTAGTAATAGGAGGTAAAGCAGTTGAGGGACTTTGATGTGATTAAGTAATGTTTAGCTTTAGCTTATTTATGAGGGAAAAGCCATTTTAAAAAATAACATAATTCCCCTCCAACCTCTGAGTCACCTTCAAGTGCTCCGATGAGTGAGAGAGAAAGAATGAGATCCATAGGACACATATTAATGCTTTGGGATACAATAATCACTTTAATGTTATTCCATCTCCATTTTAATGTTGACATGAATCCTGCATCCCTATAAAACCTGTTCACTAGAGTGAATTATCAGGCTCTGTATCGGCTTTGGAACATATGCCGCAAACTGAAATATTGCACTGTTTTAGCCAGGTGAAGTTGTGAATGGTCTGGATCCTCTGTTCTGTTCATTCAAATGCATACCAACAGCTCTTTCTCTGCTGGGATCTGAATTAAACCACATTCATTTGAAGTACAACAATATTCAGTACCAAAAAGTTAAAAGTAGACAGACAGGAAGGTTGATTGAGGGTTGTGGGACCAGTAAGCATTTTAAAAAAAGAACTTGGTTACTTCCACCCATAAGTATCCATTTAATGCCCAGATGAAAGAGAAAGATAGTGAGATCCTAAGGACATATATTTATGCCACGGGATACATTTATAATTTTGGTGTTATCCCAGCTCCATTTTAAAATTGGCACATGTACTCTATCCCTTTGAAACATGCTCACTAGAGTGAATCGGCAGGCTCTGTATTGAGCCGGGCATTTACAGTATGCTGCAAACTGAACTATTGCTCTGTTTAGCAATGTGTGGATGTGGATGCCTGGACCCTTTTTCATACTCATTGAAACTCAAACCAACAGCCCTTTTACTGCCTGGAATTGGATTAAACCATGTTCATTTGATGTACAGCAATGCAACATATTCAATACCAATAAGTTAAAAATGTCCACAACCTGCTTGCAATAATAATGTCTTTTATAAGCAGATCTTCTGCAGCTTTAATGAATTCATTTTGTAGAACCAGAGTTATCTAGCATTTTCCCTGGGGGCACACATGATTATTACAATTTGTTGACTGAAAAAACACATATGTTGAAAAAGTTTACCATACTATGGACAAGTTGCTCTCTATCGGGAACATCTGGATTAGCATGCAGAAGTCAAGCCTCGGCCCAGATTCTGCCAATAAAAATCATCCTAGGTCCCAACCATAAAGCCCTGACTATTGTCTCCATATACATCCTGCCCAGAGACCCTAAACATGGATTCAATAACGTCCTAAACTTTATCAACTCTCATCCTCCTGAAACTGAACTTATTTTACTAGGGGATTTCAACATAAACTGGTTAACATCGAGCACCAGTGCCTATAAAGACTCCATCTCAGCTGCTAACCTCATGCAAATGGTAAACTCCCCTACTAGGATTAACTACAAGACTGGCACCAGTACCCTCTTGGATTAGGTCCTCACCACCCACCCCACAAGGATTTCTCGTATGACCATTCTCCCAGACTCTCCCAGTGACCACTCTCCAGTCATATGTGCATGGTCTAACAAATTCCTTAAGCCCCCTCCCAAAATTATCACTAGTAGAGTCCTTCCTCATGGAAAACTTCCATATCTCAAACAACACCTGCTTCTACAAGACTGGCTACCCATCTATGAAGCAACAGATGTTAACTTGGCTCTTGATCACTTCATCTCAATTTTCAACAAAGCCTGCGACCTCTTTGCCCTTGCTAAAAGGTGCAAAACAAAATCTCTCTCTAACCCATGGGTCACCGTGGCTCTTCTCTCACACCTGAAACTAAGGGATCACCTCTGGGCAGTTGTCAGGGCCACTGGCAAACAACTGGACATCCAAAATTACAAACAAGCACAAAATGCCTGCACAAAAGCCATACGGCTAATGAAATCCACCTATTACAACGACGCTCTCACCAATACATGGGGAAATGGTCATGCTTTCTGGGACAATATCAAGGATGTCACAGGGAGCAGCCAAAAACCTCTCTGGCCATGTTAATGGTTGATGGATCCTCAACCCTTGACCCCAAGGTGATCGCAAACATCTTTGACATGGCTTTTTCAGACCTTAGTGCTGTTCTACACCATGACTTTTTCAAAAACAGGGCCTACTCCCCAAATACCGCAGCCCCTCAGTCTAACCATCCTCTCTTCTACTTCAGGGAGGTAAGGCTGAATGAAGCTCGCCACTATATTACTGCAGCTATCTCTAAATCTAGATCTAGTAGCTGCACCCTGGACCTTAAGCTTCTGTTGCTCACCCTCGATGAGGTAATTCATCCATTAACAAAAATCCTAAACCTCTATCTCAGCTGTGGAAAATTCCTGGACCTATGGAAAACAGCCACCGTGACACCCATCCAAAAAAGTGGGGATAAGATGAATCACTCAAATTATCGCCCTATCTCCATACTGCCCCCACTCTCTAAGGCACTCAAGCTCATCGTGGCTGATCAACTTACCGACCACTTGGATAAATACAATATACCTTGTCCACAACAACACTGCTTCCAGAAAGGTCACAGCACAACCACAGCCCTTCTTGAGTTCACTGGAGATTGCACAAATCCCTTGACAATGGCCTTCTCACAGGGGCCGTTTTCGTAGACCTCTCCAAGGCCTTCGATACAGTACACCATGGACTACTAATACACCAACTACTGAATGCCAGGCTATCACCTGACTCTTCTCTCTGGTTTAAAAGCTACTTAGAAAACCGGTCGCAGAGAGTAAAAATTGTGGACGCTCTTTCTGACACCCTGCCTGTTCGCTCGGGTGTCCCACAGGGATCCATACTGGGCCCCCTTCTTTTTAGCCTTTTCTTAAACTCCCTCCATTACCACTGCTCTGAGCAGATCATACTATATGCCGATGATGCTGTTGTATTCTCCACTCACAAAGATCCTGCAACTCTTCAACACAACCTTCAACTTGGTTTCAGTTCTGTACAGACATGGTTTCTTAATCATCAACTGGTCCTCAATGACAAGAAAACCAAATCTATGCTCTTCTGCAGCTCTCATAACCCACACAAGCTATACCACTTGGCTATCTCCACCACCCAGGGGAACACTAGATCAGGTGGGGTCCTTCAAATACTTAGGGACACAGCTTGACCCTAATCTCTCCTATGGATTTCATGTAGATAAAGTAGCTAGAGCTGCTAATACATGGCTTGGTCTCCTCTACAAACACAGTCCACACCTCACGCCAGAAGCTTTGAAGGTTGCAGTCCTGAGCTCTGTGATCTCTGTAATAGACTATGGTCTCATCATTTATGGCTCGGCCACAACCACAACCCTTAGACTCCTCTCAACTGCCTTAAATAAGGCATGTCAACTCATCACTGGTGCTCACCGTCTCACTCACACATGTGACCTGTACACTCAGACCAGCTGGCTCCAACTATCAAACCGCATAAAGTTTCTCACCTGCTCCATGATGAAAAAAATCTACCTTGGCCTTGCACCTTCTGGGGTCTCAACTCTGTTACAACACCAAATTAACAAATGGTGCCTTAGGAGATCCACACTACAGCTACTGAAAGTTCCCCACTGTCACACTTCACAAGGACAACGCTCGTTTGCTTATCAAGTGCCATTCTGGTTCAATGGCCTCAGCCCAACCATCTCCTCTGCCCCAATAATTGGTATGTTTAAAACTAGGTTCTGGGACTATCTCACTACCAACAGCTCCTGTGACTGCCCAGCTTAACCTTGTTTCTCCACTTCCCTTCCTGCTCTAGTGGTCCCCCCCACTGGATTCTACCCTCACATATTGGTATACCCAATGCTACACTTTTCACCCTCTCCCCACCCTTCCTTTGTTCCTTCTCCCCCCCTTCTCCCTATGACTCTGGCACTTCTTATCTGTTGTCTGTTTTCTCTGACAAATGCCTCTGGCTGCCTTGTTACAATGCTACCCTTGAATTGTATTAATCTGTACTCTGTTTGTAATGTCCACATTGTTGTAATGTCTGTCTTGATGTTCCCCATAATTTGTATTTCTCTGATGTGGGACCTTTGTAAAAGAGCCAAAGCTCAAAGGTATTTGTAATCCTAGACTTGATAAATAAAAAAAATAAAGAGCCCCATAATGATTTAATGTGCATCAAAACAAATTGAACCCTAACCCAAATATTAACAAGTTGCATCAATTGTTGCTATTACCAAACATGTTGGTTAAACATTAATTTGGGAATATTTTCTCACATCAGATAAAGCAAACCTTATATCCACATTGACATTCTACCAGAGTACTTGCTACTGTATCTCTACTGCACTTAGACTCAGACTCAGACTCCAGACTGTCATAGTCCTATTAAAGAATGCCCAGTTTATTTACAGATGTTGCCATGATCCTCATTCTGCCATAACACCATTCATAGTGTTTTGTCAAAAGATTGTTTGGGATGCTGATCTTAACAAATTTGGACTTCTCCATCAGGATGTCTTCTGACCTCAGATGCGTTGACTGTTTTGGAAGATGCTGGTTCCCACTGTCTCTTCTCTGGAGGTCTTTTCTTGTTTTCAACATCAGCAACTTGACTGAATAATGGTTGGATTCCCTGCCCTCCTTCAGGTCAGAACCCCAGCATCTTTGCATGCTTGTGGGGGCATGACTGTACTTGGGTTCTGGCTTTTTTTTAATGTTAATTTTTCATGCTCTGGGAGGTGCTTGCCATGCTTTCTCCTTTGTGACTTTTATTGGCACGTGGCAATTACCTCTGCAGGACAGTCCCCTCACTACAGTTATGAAAGTTATTTGTCACCAGGGAAACTGACTTTCCAGGTGTGTGAGAGATATTCTGCTTTTGTTGATTTTTTTAAATACATAATTTGATCTTACTTTGACTGTTTTTAAGTGTAAAACAGTACACAGAAAATGACAGATCTTGGGTGTTTATTTTACCCCACATCATGTAAATTATGCAAATCACCATTTGCTTCCTGTTTTTGAACATTTACTGATTGGTCTGTCCATATACACAAACAGTAAAGTAAAACATGTTTGCACTTGTGAACATTTTTTTTTTTATCGATTGCATTGCTTTTTTTTTGTTTTGTTTTTTAACTTTGACATTTTCCAGGAAATCATTATGATTCCAAAATCGCATACTTTGTTTTCACCAAACCATCCAAAGCACCCTTGTCACAGGCCCCATTTTCCATGAGTCTGTAGTCTAGTCTGTAGGTGAGAGCAAAAATTCTAAATGTTGAGTATATGAAAAAGTGTTTTTTTCACTTTTTTGACCCTCCATATCTCAAAAAATTTACAAGATGCAATCACTAAACTTTTCATATCTTGAGAGTTGAAGATAAAGCAACAAACATAGGGAAATATAGAAATATAGAAACTGACAGCAGATAAGTTCCACCAGGCCCATCTAGTCTGCCCATTATTTCTACCTGGTTGATAGTGCCATATGTCTCTATTTTGATCATTGACCTTTTTATTCTTACTCATCTGTATTATTCCCTTGTGCCTGTCCCATGCTCTTTTGAAGCTTTGTACTTTGCTTAATTCCACTGCCTCCTTGGCAGGTTGTTCCATGCATCTACTATCCTTTCTGTGAAAAAGAACTTCCTCACATTACCCCTTAATTGGCCTCCTTCCAATCTCATGTTATGTCCTCTTGTCCTGCTGTTTTTCTTATCCTGAAACATGTTGGACTCCTTCACCTTATTTAGGCTTTTAAAGTATTTGAAAGTTTCTATCATATCACCCCTATCCCTCCTCTGCTCCAGGGTGTACATATTAAGGTCCTTCAATCTGTCCTCATATGTCTTCTGTTGCAGTCCCTACACCATTTTGGTCACCCTTCTCTGGACTGTTTCTGTCTTGCAATCTCCTTTTTCAGTTGTGGCCTCCAGAACTGGATGCTGTACTCCAGCTGGGGCCTGACCAGTGTCTTGTAAAGAGGGATCACTACCTCCCTCTTTTGGCTTGTGATACCTCTACTGATACATCCCAACATCCCACTAGCTCTCCCCACTCCCTTTGTGGTCTGCCTGGAGACGTTCAAGTCATCAGTGATGATGATGCCAAGTCTTTTTCATCTCTTTTGGTTGTTAGCAACTCCCCCCCATCCTATAGTTAGCTTCAGGGTTTCTCCTCCCCACGTGCATGATTTAGCACTTTTTTGTGTTAAACTCTAGTTGCACTCTTTGGACTATTTATCTAGCTTTTTCATGTCTTGTCTCATTTTACCCACCCCATCTAGATAATCCACTCTGTTGCAGATCTTGGTGTCATCTGCAAATAGGAAAACCTTATACTCCAGTCTGACTGTGATATCACTAATTAAGATTTTGAAGAGGACTGGCCCCAGGACTGATCCCTGTGGCATCCCACTTGTGACATGCATCTCTTCTGACTGGGTACCATTAACCACCACTCTCTGCTTTCTGTCTGTCAGTCAGTTCATCATCCAGTTGATCAACTTTTGCCCTACTCCATGTCTACTTAACTTGTTAACCAATGTTCTATGTGGAACCATATCGAAAGCTTTGCTGAACTCAAGGTAGGCTATATCGACTGCACCTCCTTGATCCACCCACTGGTTTATCCAATCAAAGAAATGTATCAGATTAGTCTGACAGGACCTTCCTGTTGTGAATCCATGTTGTCTTGGATCCTGTGCCCCTATGGATTCCAGGTGCTCCACAATCCTTTCCTTTAGGAGTGTCTCCATGATTGTTCCAATGACTGAGGTAAGACTAACTTGTCTGTAGTTACCTACTTCCTCTTTGCTGCCACTCTTGTGGAGTGGGATTACATGGGCCCTCCTGAAGTCCCCCAGGGTCTCCCCTGTGTTTAATGATTCAGTAAACAGTTCCACCAAAGGCTCCGCTAGTTCCTCCCTAAGCTCCTTTATTATCTTGGGATGTATGCTGTCTGGTCCTATAGCCTTATCCACCCTGAGCTTATTGAACTCTTGTAGGACCCTTTCTCTCGTAAATGGTCCTGTTTTAACCTCCCTTCCTTCTCCGTGTGTCTATGGTGTAGAGCTGTGGGCTCTGTCCTTCCTTCTCCTCCATTAACACTGAGCAGAAGTATTTATTTAGGATGGATGCCTTTTCTTAGTCCTCCTCCATCCATTCCCCCTTTTCCCCCCTTGAGTTTAGCAATTCCCCCTCTAGATTTTCTCTTATCACTAATGTATCTATAGAAATATGATGTTAGGGTTTCAACCCTAAAACACCTGCCCCACCTCTGAAGCAAATGAGGGGTGGAGTCTGCTTTAGGGTTGTCAACCACAATGCTCACTCCATTGCACTAACAGAAGAGCAAAGATGTGATGGAGACAGGTGTGTATGTTTCATGACTGCATACAGTGGGGTAAGAGTTAGGGCTGATAACTGCAAGGAAGACTCCACCCATCATTAGCTTTAGGGGTGAGGCAGATGCTTTGGGTTGGAAACTCTAACATCATATTTCCCTACATTTTTTTGCTTTACCTTCAACCCTAACTGATGCATCAACATAGTTTTTTTTCTATGAATTTCCTTACTTTTTGAAATAGTGTAATTGTAGCCTTATTTGCCTGTGGGCATGCAGGGCCCTTCAGGTACTGTGCTCCCAACCATGTATAGTCTTTGAGATGGAGTAATCATATCCGTATTAGTGATAGCTGCAAGACAGGCAGATAAATGAAAGTTCAAACTGTAAATGTTTTGTTCAAACAGTAAATTTACAGTTTGAACTATTTTCATTTATCTGTCTGTCTTGCAGCTTTCACAAAAATCATTATAATTTAAAAATTGTAAAATATTTTTTCACCAAACTATCTAAAGATACACCCTTGGCAAAGACCTCATCATCCCTGCACATGTCATAGAAAAATGTAATTTCATCTGGTCTACAGATGATGGTAAAAATTCACATTTTAACCAATGAGGAAAAAAGAGTTTTTTTTTTCCATTTTTTCCACTTTATATCTCAAAAGCCATACCAGATGCTGTCATGAAACTTTTCACGTGTTCAAACTCTGGCAGAATGACCACATATGCCAAATTTTGGGCTATTTCACTGATGTATGCCAAAGTTATAAAGGTGCAAAATATTGAATTTAACATTTAAGTGCTGTATGAACCCTAACTATAGTTTCGGTCCCTCACGTATATGTATAGATACAGAATATACTATAGGTATGCCGTCGTGCCCCTATAGTTAAGGTTAAATGATCAATTCTATGTTAAACTTGAAATGTTGCACTTTTATACATTTGCAATTGTTCAACTGATTTGCATGGTATTTTGTATGAGCCACCAAGAACTGAAGATCTCTAGATGTGCCAAGGTTCATTCGTGTTGGATGCATGCATGCAGAGATACAGACTGTCATAAACTGTGTAATTTTAAATTTTTTTGCTGTTTCTTTATCGTTCTGGAGCACAGAAATAGTTTGGAATTATGTTCTGAAAGTTACAGGGTAGAGAGGACTTGCCTTATAGATGTGCATTTCACTGGTTTGGTGAAAAACTATTAATCTATTCCAAAGTTATTATATTTTAAAGTTTCCATTATTTTCATAGGGAATTTCACTCTCTATTTAGATGTCCCACTCAAAAAAGGATCATTTGTCACAAATGGGTAATCCTTTTTCACAAATGGGTTATCCTATGTTGCAAACAGGAAATCTTTTTTCGTGCTGCTGCCATTTAGATTTTCAGTTAGAAAATGTCAAAAGCCACAATAAATGACATCCTGGAGAGAGCCCAACACATCTATCTGGCTCATTGGGACACTGTTAGGTGGATGATGTACTTGAATGCTTAAAAAAATGACCCACAAATGTGTTTTTTCTTGCATTTGACATCTTTTTTTTGTGACTGTGTGATGCAAAAAGAATCACGAAAAAATATCCTTTTTCATTTAGAGAAAATCCTTCCCCCTTTGCTGTATCTTATTCCCTGGTGTCTAGTGGCACCACCCACCCACCCTCCAATCCTTTTGTCCATTAATTTAATACATTTTTCTTGTGTCTATTGGCACCCCTAACCCTATGATCACCATCCCCATATTTATAAATGTTTCTTTGGTGTCTAGTGGCACCCTTCACACTCTGATCACCATCCTCATATTTATAAATGGTTCTCTGGTGTCTAGTAACACCCCCCCCACCTTCTGATTGCTGTCCCAATTTTCCACTTTCCCTCTTGTCTACTGGCACCTCTATCAATCTGATTGGTGTTCCATTTTTGTTTCCATTTCTCTGGTGTCTAGTGGGACCCCGCACCCTCTGATTGTTGTCCCCATTTTGTTCCACATTTCCCTTATGTCTAGTGGCACCCCCACACTCCGATTGCTGTCACTGTTTTTTTTTTCCTTTCCCTGATGTCTAATGGCACCTCCCACTCTCCAATCACTGTCTCCATTTTATTTTACTGTTTCCATGGTCTTTAGTAGTAGCCATCACCCACCAATTGTTGCCCCTGCCTGCACAAAAGAAAATGGTCCTCATTATTGATTTTTTCTAGAAGATCCCTCAATGATCTGATTCCCCAAACCCTACCTCCTACTCAACACCCACCAACCCACACCCCCAGTACATGCCCACACACCCTCACTCACATGGATGGGTGACACGATGAAGATCCACTATCCAGTCGAAGACACGTCTTGCTGCTGGATCTGTTGACTGCATTACAAGAAACTAAGGTAATTGCTGTTCAATGTATTTCAGTTGGGTTTTCAATTTTGATGCATACCATGGTCATTTTTGCATATTTTCAACATGGCCTTTTGGGGACTCCATCTCATGGACCATGTTAATGGAATTTCACAAATCTGTCCCCAAGAGGTTATTTTGTGGTCAGTTGGTGAAATCACCTTTCTGACAAGATTTGAAAATTGTCACTACCTTTGTTCATCAGTTGGGGGCATAAGCAGTCTATGTTGAAAAATATGCAAAAATGGTGAAATTATGCACATGCATGTAATTTTAACTACGCTTGCTTGTACCTCTTGTAAGTTTAAATATTTTCACCTCAGATTTCCAATTTAGCCATTTTTTTACATCACTTCATGAACATGATAGCTGTCATTTTTCAAATTTTGGTCAAAATATGTTTTATAGCCTGTGGCATGGAATGATGTTGCGGTGAAAGGAATGACATTTCATTAGAGATTTGAACATTCTCAGTCCAGCGTTCATGAGTTGTGGTAATAACAAAACTATGCTGACAATTTGGTTGCTGTTTTGGTTGAAATGCTTCCATGGCAACATACATGTATGCATGTATAGCGGGATGGGAGTGCAGGAACCAGAAGGCCCTATGCTCCCATAGCCAAATGAGGATATGATTGTACTATCTCAAAAATTAAGGAAATTCTTTGCAAAAAATTCAGTTAATGCATCAATTAGGGTTAAATTGACAAAGCAGGGAAATATGGCATTAGGGTTTCCAACGCTCATACCCCACCCCCACCCTGCAGGCAGCACCAGGAGTAGGGTGTTCCTTGGGGTTGTCAACCCTAACAGTCACCCCATTCTCATATACTGTACCCATCTCAGCTTATTTACTCATGAATTGGGTTGAGCATCAGAGATGACAACCCAAAGGCACACCTCATACCTGTTGCTGCCTACAGGGTAGGAATGTGGTGTTAGGGTTGGACACCCTAATGCCACATTTCCTTACTTTTGTCACTTTAACTTTAACTGATGCAATAATGGAGTTTTTTGCAAAGCATATATCTAAAATATCTATATCTATCTATCTATCTATCTATCTATCTATCTATCTATCTATCTATAACTTTTCCATTTTTATATATTGTGTCTTCAAATTTTAAGCATAGCCTTCTTATGACTCCACCTCTTTAACTATATGACTGTCATTATTCAAATCCAACCAAAAAGGTGAATTTGCCAAGTGACCAGAAAACACCTTTTGGTAATTTTGAATTACATAATGACAGACATATTATTCATGAGGTGGGGTCCCCAAAAGGCCATGTTGAAAAGTTAGGGTCAAAAATGGCAAGTTATACATAAAAGTTGAAACCCCCATTGAAATACATAGGACCTCATTTACCTTAGTTTCTCATATTGCAATTGCCAGTTCTAACAACAAGGCATGTCTTTGATCAGAGAATGGATCTCAAACCTAGGATCTCATCAGGTGAGTGAGGGTGTGTGGGGGTGTACTGGAGTGTGCAGGTTGTGAACACTAAGTGGGAGATGGGGGTTGGGGTAGATTAGTGAGGGACTTATATATCTTAAAAAAACATTGAAGACTGTTTTCTTCTTTACATGTGCACTGGGATGATAGAAACATTCATGTACCTCAAGGGAATCAACAAAGTCTAAGAGGGTAGCACCCTTTAGAAAAAGGGATGTGCAAGAACAATGGGGCACAATTTGAAGATGGGGATGGCTCAGGGGTAATGTGAGGAAGTATTTTTTCACACAGTGGGTTGTGGATGCATGGAACAGCCTTCCTGAGGAAATCATGGAGTCAAAAACAGTGGGAGAACTCAAGAATGCATGGGACAGACATAAGGCAATTCTAGTAGGGGGTAGGAGGAAGTAGGCTGTTAGTTAACTAGGATCTTCAGCTTATCTATTAGGTAGGGAAATGGGCAGACTAGGTGGGTCAAGTGGTCTTTACCTGTCATCAAATTCTATGTTTCTATGGGATGGCCTTGAAGGGTGGGGAGTACCAGTAGACATTAGGGAATCTACACATTGAAGGGGAACATTGATCACGGGGTGAGGGGCACCACTAGACACCAGATTAAGAAAATAAATGTATTTATTTTAAAAGTTTCACCAAGAATGACCTACTGGGGCAGATGACATCAGAAGGTACAGGGTGCCACTAGACACCAGTGAAATGAAAGGACACTAAAAGGAATTTATTTATTTTAAAAGGTTCACCAGCAAAGACATACTTAGCTGAAAACAACTTGTTTTATTGGTTCAGAAGACATTGAGGGTGTGGAGGGGTTCCACTAGACACCAGGGAATCTACAAATTATAGGGGGACAGTGATTGGACAGTGGGGGGTACCACTAGACACATGAGAATCTTTAAATTGAAATGGGACAGAGATCAGAGAGTGGGGGGGTACCACTAGATACCGGAGAATCTACAAATTGAAAGCAGGCAAGGATTCTTGAGTGATGAAGAAGGATCCTTTTTCATGACTAGTGATACAAAAAGGATTTTTTTTCATGTCACATGGTCAAGAAAAAAGGCTTCATAATAGTAAAACAAAACTAATTTCAGGGGCATATCTGTAACAGTGAATTGCAGATTGCACCTAAGAGGGTCCTTATCAGCCAGCTATGTGTGGTGCTTTCTCTCCAGAATGTCATATTTGTGGGTTTTGAAAAATGTTTTTTTTTTTTCAAGACAAAACAGAAACAAGATGGTGGTGAATGAAAAAAAGAATTCTCATATATAGTGAAAGATTCCTTTTTCATTTCATATAGTTAACTTTTAGTGAGTGACTTGGTAATAAATTACCTTCTTAGATTCTTGGTGGAACGGCACAAAGGAAGAGACAACAGACAAGTGGCACTCATGTAATAAATGGACTTTATTACAGATCAATAATACAGACTTACTACCAACAGTTTAATCACTGGGAGAACTACCAGTTCTCCTTACCTAGGTAACACAGTCTCTTCTCAGAGAAGCTACTTGATATTGAGGGTTTTATACCCTGATAATCACTATAGCAACTGCTAAAGAAAATACATAAAATGTATATAATTTGCCAAAAACAGGTGGGCTGAGTAACTATCCTAACTAGTACAAGAAGTTGCATAGCTTGCAGAAGATAACATAATACAATAGGACCTCGATAACTCCAAGGTCAGTTGCACTTGTAATGCTGCACAATTTCTAAAGATGGCACTGTTGCCTTACTTATGGAGAATATAATAAAAATAGAGCAAAAAGCATCTCTCATGGCTAAAATATATCAGTAAAACATAATAAAACATAATATGCATTAGTAGAACACAGACTCTGACACTTATGCTTATATAATAAGTGTATTCGCCCTAAGGTTAGTACATGTACCTTCATATAGGCTGCTGTCTGTGAGGTGGGAGTACAATCCAGGGTGCTGGACCATAGATAACATTCCCCGCTTGTAGCCTTCAAAAGAAAAGGCAACAACCACAGGAAAGCAGTTGGCTAGAGATACAAAAGTCATTTACAAGCCCAATGCATGAGCCTTGTAAAGGAATTCAAGTTGTTTGCGATGTTGTCTGTGAATATGTCACAGACAGCAAAGGATTAGAATCAGAAAAATTATAAAAAATGCTTCGATAATAACAAAAGCTTTAAAAGTCAATTCTAACCAGATATTGGCTAGAGCAGTGCTTAAATCATCATCATGAATAAGATCATTAAGACCATCACCAGCCTTCAAAATATTATTGCTAATATGCATCAAATTCCAATCCTTTCTAAAAGAGATTTCAAGGATAGTGTCAAAGAGTCAGTGTGCACGTTAAACATGGACAAATATTGAAACAAGGCAAGCAAGTATTGTGGATCAGTATCAATAACATCTGGTTCAGGGAGAGGAACAGGAGTGATCACAGTGTGACCAATAACTGTTTTCTGCTGTGGGGTAAAACAAAAGTTAGGAGCACTAATAGCACAAGTTTTGGCACCATAAGCAAACGATTGATTATTTGTCACTACACAGTACTGCCCATTGGAATTGTAGGCAACTCGTCAGTTGGAACCCTCCATTGTTGTAAACATACAGGACATGCAAAAGACTGGTTGGTGAGCTGTGAAGTAAAGTGATGTATCTCTTCCAGGTAACTTTGGGATGCAGCTGTTTCTGCATATGGTGCTGAGGATGCAGCTTGCAAAGATTCATCAGTGAGGGTTGGATGGCAGAACTTCACTCACTGTAAATGACCAGTTGAGATGTTCCTGAGAATCTCCACATACAGGTATTATAAAGTCAAACACTTCACAGTGACACAGGTAATAAAACCCTTCTTGGTGCAGCAGTTGGTATGCGGTGCCACCCAAGCTTATAGAACAGAGTGGTAGATGAGTAAAGAGGGTAAATGTGTTTGTTCTCAGTAAATGTTCTCATCCAGATGTCTGATGGAATGAATACCAGCCACTCTGTCAAAGACAGAAGTTTGTGAATCAAAGCGAGGTAGTGACATAGTAAAACTAATGAACATGTTGTCATGGATTCAGCATTTCTTAATAAAGTAACAGGGTGTTTGGTTTGGTTGTTGGGAAACATATCCAAGATTTTTAGCAGTAGGCATAGAAATATTAACATTGTTTGACATACATGCTGAAATGCAAGCAGTAGACTTGCAGTGAGGACAATACCATTTAGACATTCTCCTATCATGAATAAGATCTGGAATGTGACCTGTTTCCATGTCCCTGAAGAGATTGTTATCAGTGGCAACCACGGAAGAACCATAGGTGGACCATAAAAGTTCACGGGCAATATATTGTTTGTCTGTCTCGTTATTATTTTGGTAAATCAATTAATTAATTTAGTTTTCAGTGTCATTGAACCCTTTGGCAATTTCCTGCATATTATAAACAAGTTAGTCAAGGGGCCAATGAAATTGATCTGTATTGCATTCCATGGTCCAGATTGCCTTTGTGGTAATAGTCTGGCATTTTCTTTCACCAAAATTGGGTTATTCTGTGCACACACTATGCAGTTGTCCACATAGTACAATTGCTCATGTAACCCATGTAATCTGAAATCTAGTTATCTTATGTACGCTACTGTTCTGCCCACATATGTTCTGTATTGCTGCATTGTTTGTCCTACTACATGTATTGACTTGGAACCTTTGTAAATGAGCCACCAGCTCAAAGGTGTTAATCCCAAATTAAAATAAATAAAATAAATAAAAATAGTCCTTTAAGTCCTTGGTCATACCAGGCCACCAGATGACAGTTTTAAGTATCTGGATGGCATTATCTACCCCCAGTGTCCACCAGTGGGGGTGTCATGAACCTTATGAATGAACGTGGTTTTCAAAAATTGTGGTGCAACCCACAATTTGTCACCTGTATCTTCCTTTCAATATCAGATGAGTTTCTATCACTAGACAGGTGTATGTTGTTAGAGTGTCTCTTGCATGGACTACCAGTAAGTGGTTCCTGTTCAATTCCTTTTTCCAGGATTTTGAACACATTTTTTAGCTTTGGGTCAGATTTACCTGCAGCAGAAAGGTCCAGTGGAGGTTCTGGTTGTGGTTTCTGCTGGTGTTGGCAGTTAAGAAATTGGCTGCCACATCTACTGGGTGAGTCATTGATCATGTCTCCCCCCACTGAGCTCCTGCTTTGACAAGTGAGTCTGCTCAGTCATTGAATTCACGGTAAGGGTCAGATTCACAATGAGCCTTTACCTTGTGGATGTACAGTTTGTCAGTAAACTGTTGTTTCAGGGTTTGCGTATACACAAACAAATCCCTGTACCTGACAGGTGTGCCATCAGATGATGTAAAGTTAGCTTTCTCCCAGAATGGTAGAAACTCAGTAAGGGAGGAGCAGACCCAATTGGAGTCTACAAAGATGATGACATCCTTGTCATCATGCCGCATCATATCTTCTGGAGCACAGGACACAACTTCCAATTCAGCATACTGTGAGGAGATGACAGTACATTTCCTTGAAGTGCACCTGAAATCACCATTTTGATCTAATATGAGCACCCCAAATCCTGCTACCTGCTCTCTGTCTACATAGGAGTTGGAGTTGTCTGTAAAGATGTGATACATACTGGTATCTTCTAAAACATCTGGTGTAACCGATAAGAATGGTGCCAGCTCAGGTAAGTCAGGAGGTTGGAGTGCACAATACTGGGGCTTACCTGTGTAGAGTAAGCCATGGGCCAAGATGGATGGCATTTTTGCAGGCAGAACTTTGATATCCCTGTCCTGCAAAAGCAAAGACCAGTGGGTGAGTCTGGTATTGGAAACTGAACCATCTTTTACTCTGTCTGAAAGCAAGAAGTTGGTTGGGGTGTGGCAGGTATGCAAGAATATAGGTGTATACCCAATGATGTACATAAAATGTTTGGTAGCCCAGTAGGTTGCCAAGAGTGTTATTTCACAGAGACTATACTTTCTCTCTACTGGGGACAGCATCTGAGAAGCATAGGCAATGGGCCTGAAGTACCCATTGTACTCTTATGTCAGCACTGCAGACATGGCCACATCAGATGTGACAGTTTTCAGATGGAATGGGAGATTTGGGTTAGGATTAATCAGTGCTGTGGCTGAGGCCAAGGTCTGCTTGAGCTGTGTTACAGTTTCAGTATGAGTGGGGCCCCATGCCCATGGGACATACTTTTTCAGAAGTTCATACAAGGGAGCGGCCTTCAAGGCAAAGTTGGGGATAAAATCCCTGGAGCAGTTTACCATTCCTAAAAAGCTTCTGAGTGCTGCCATGCTAGCAGGAAGTGGCAGATCTTGTAAGATCTGGATCTACTTGACAGCAGGGTTCCTGCCTTGGTCTGTAATATGTAGACCAAGGAAGATGACCTCTTTTTCATATTGTTGTGCCTTGGCAGGATTGCACTTGAGGCCTGCCCTCTTGAGGAGAGACAGAAGTTTGTCTAGAAAGGCCAAATGATCTTCTTTCATAGTGGTTGCTAGAAGCAAGTCATCTATGTCCTGCAGGAGACACTGAGGTGTGGAAAACCCCTGCAGGGCATCCATCATGTGGAGATGGAAGAGGTAAGGGCTGTTGTGGAAGCCCTCGGGAAGGCAGGTCCAGGTGTACTAAAGTCCATCAAAGGTGCAAGCAAATTTGTATTGGCTTTTCTGTACTAATGGGAGTGACCAGAACCCATTAGAGATGTCAAGAACAGTGAACCACTTTTTGTCAGGTGTCAACAGCTTGAGTACCTCAGGTGCTGATGCTACTTTTAGAGCACAGCTAGGGGTAACTTGATTAAGTTTCCTTTAGTCAGTTGTGAGTCTCCAAGATCCATTTGTTTATTTCACAGGCCAGATGGGTGAATTAACAGTGAAGACACAGGTCATAATCACTCCTTGTTGAAGCAATGATTGGCTGGTCTCTCTCAATGATGGCAAGGCTTCAGCAGGAAATGGGTACTGCTTCTGCCTCACAGGGTTAGGCCATGTGATCTCAATGGTAGTGCTCATCCTACCACAGTCATGCTTGTTGGTGGCAAACATGTCAAGGTGTTTTTGCAGCAGGGTGCAAGCTCAGAAAACAGGTCATGACTTTTTATTAAAGCCATGACATCATACTCCTTGTTGTTGTGGAAGATGGCTGCCACAACATGTGAGTCTGGGATTGTGACAGCATGACATTGTCCTTTGATCTAAATGAGTAGCCTTTTGACTAAATCCACTGCACAGCCGTGTAATGTTAGGAAGTCAGTTCCCAGGATCCTGGGGTGATGTCGTAGAATGAAGAGGTCAAAAGCAAAATCAGTCCTGAGGTGGCCTACCACAACAGGTAGAGGAATAGATCTGTACAGTAGGTGTGTAGCTGGGTACCATCTACAGCCTGTTTGCTGGTCTTCCAACTGGTAGACCAGTCAGATGAGACTAGGTCCTCATCATGGAGGTCTGAGATGGCTGCTCTGGTATCCAGAAGCATGGTAAGTTGTCAGCCCCCAACTGTGGCCTTTACACAAGGCCATCCATTTGTGTCAACTATCAAATCACTGACAATCTGGACTAGGGTCTGTAATTGTCAATCGGTATTTTAAGAATCAGCATTGTTATCCTGTTCCTGAAACTGAAGGTCTGCATGGTCTTCCAAGGCCTTTTGTATGTCTTCCAAAGGGTATAAGTGTACCTGTGATGTCACAGGTGCTGCAACGCCCTGCACTTGTGGTTCCTTCTTGGATGTCGCATCAGCCTGGCCAGTAACCAGTGCAATGAAAGGATTCCCTCGGCCATTTGAGCACTCAACAGCCAGAGCTAGGAAAGGATTTCCTCAGCTGCTTCTCCATTCAGCGGTCAGTGCTAGGGCTGCTATAGTTCGTGTAGCTTTAGCTTCCCTCTCGGCATGGATCTCCTCCAACAGCTTGCGGATTGTCTTGTTTTCATCTTTGATCTGTCAATAGCTGGGACTATTGCAGTTGTTGCTATTCTGTTGGATGTTTTGATTTTTCCAGTTGCCTCTGTCTATGTTCCTGTTGTTTCTATAGTTCTGCCCCTCCTTGTGCGACTGCTTGTCATCAGAAGGGGCGTCATTTGTTTTGTTATGTCCCTCTACTGTATAGTGGGTAGGGGTGTCGTGGGTGGGCTGTTCTGCAGCCAACTGTACTGCAGCCACCTTGTTGAATTTGCTGGAAGTAAAGGTACGGAGGTAGATCTGATGGGCACACCCCATCTTAGTGAGAATGTCAACAAACGTATCGGTATTTGGGTAAACATTAAGCTCAACATTTTCCTGAAAGGCTAGAGTCATATTCCAGATGTACAAATTCTTGTACTCAGTTTGGTCTTTGTCTGCATGTTCGTTACTGAGGTCTTTGCCAGTGCTGTATGCTAGCCATAACCATTGGTGGTAGGCTGCAGGACATTCTTTTGCACTTTGCTTAACCTTGTAGGCCAAGCGAGATCCCATAATACCTGGGAATTGGTGGATATAAGGGCTGCGACAATGTCATCAAAGGTGAGGGTCTCAGAGTTACATATTGTCTCCAAGAGATTAGCCAGAGGGTAGGTTCAATTGTTTGTCGCAAGACTTGAACCTGGTATACAGATTAGAGAGAAAGTCTCCCGCTCAGGGAACGCACTTTCTCTAAGTGGCAACTGAGACTGTCAATGGGTCCCATCTGTGTGATGTTCTGTGCAATTTGCTGGACAGTGTGAGCGACCTGTACGGGGTTGGAGGTGTGCATAGGTTCACAGAGTTCTTCACATTCCCAAGCTCCGCGAATTGCATCTTCCACTGCCGCATTAGCAATAGCTCTGTATGTGTGGTCTTGATTGACTGATTCTCTGAGAATTTTCTCAGTTTGATCCTGGATGGCCTTCTTTTGGTCCTCCAGGATGGTGATTCTGTTAATCACCTCATTAATCATGCTGCGGATCTCCAACTTATCTCCCATGGTAAGAGGAGTGAGTGGAGGTGCATCACGGAATACAGGCCCTCCGCCTGTGTCATAGGGGCCACCATCTTGGTGTTGTATGTGGCATCCACCATGTTTGTGTAGACTTGATGATGCAGTGTGCATGCTGACATTGGCACCATCTTGTAGATGGCCAGCAGAGGTTGTTCCATCATGGAGGTTGGACTTGAGTGTGACATAGCATGTCTCATCATCAAAGTCAGAGTCATCATTGTCGGATGATGCAATCTCAATGGGTGTATACTGAAACCCATTCATGGCCTTAACATGGCCAACAGGAACCTCCCATTGATGGTGCATCTTCCCATCTTTTGTCTACACTTTTTGTGACAAACGTTTGCAGTGCCTGCTCAATACCCCTCTCAGTCTCATGCTGAAACACTCTATATGCAGCTCCAAATTCAATGTTTTACCTAAGCTCTTTCTCCAACTCACAACTCACACGGTTTTAATCCTCTTTCAGCTCAGCATTCTCCTCTTTCAAAGACACATTCATATCACTCAGAATATCATTCAAATATGCTAACTGTTTCTTGTCACATTTCAACCTTTCACAATCATCTCTTAAACATCTCTCACTCAGTGTCTTGAGCAGTACAGTGCAATGTCCTATTATTGGTATCACGGATTGACTGTATCTCCTCCACTAGTTTTTGTTCCTTTTTCTGTAACTCTGATGCCTGCAAGCTCATCTCTTTTTTAGAGATGCATTTTGCAGATCAAGGGAGGCACACCTCACTGTGATACTCTCAACAGCAGTATGTAGAGCCGCAACCAAAAGACCTTTAAGGATATATTTCTTGCCTGGTTGTTTGGACTCTATGTATTGGTCAGATATGAGCAGCAATGGTTTTTCAGCAGATTTTGCTTCCGGCATGAACTCTGTCCATCTGTCATGGGATGTGAGGTAGTCTGAGACATTGAGTCTCAGTTCTGTGCACAGGTCAGACATAACAAAGAAGGGGTGCACCAACAAACAAATAAGCAGTTGGAAAACAGGTCAAAATACCTTGGTGCCATCACCAACCACTTTCTGGTCCCCCGGTGGGTGAACAGTGATGCTAAGGTGGTATGCTGTCACTTGCAGAGGGACTGTAAGGGGGTCTGGTGTGGGTCTGACATGACCAAGACCAAGACAGTGTGGGTCCGCCACAACCACTACCACTGTAAGCATGAGTAGAACCAAGCAGGTGAAAGTCACACTACCCTACTCAACATGCAAAATAAATTGAATGTGAATCTTCCCTTGTACCTTCCAACCTGCAAACGGTCACCAAATGTAGCTTGGTAATAAATTACCTTCTCAGATTCTTGGTGGAATGACACAAAAGGAAGAGGCAACAGACAAGTGGTACTCCTAATAAATGGAATTTATTACAGATCAATAATACAGGCTTATTACCAAATGTGTAGGTAATGCAGTCTCTTCTCAGAGAAGCTACGTGATACAGAGGGTCTTATACCCTGATAATCACTATAGCAGCTGCTAAAGATGATACATAAAATGTATATAATTGGCCAAAAACAGGTGGCCTGAGTAACTAACATAGAAACAAGATGTTGACAGCAGATAAGGACTGCAAAGCCCATCCAGTCTGCCCATTTCTTTTTCTACCTTATAAATGTGCCATCGGCCTTTGCGTTGTCAATGGCCTATCTATTCATACTCATCTGTATTGCTCCCTTATGCCTATCCCATGCCTGTTTGAAGCCCTGCACTGTATTCATATCTACTGTCTATCCTAACTAGTACAAGAAGTTGCATAGCTTGCAGAATATAACATAATACAATAGGACCTCGATAACTCCAAGGTCAGTTGCACTTGTAATGGTGCACAATTACTAAAGATGGCACTGTTGCCTTAATTTTGGAGAATATAATAAAAATAGAGCAAAAGCATCTCTCATGGCTAAAATATATCAGTAAAACATAATAAAGCATAATATGCATTAGCAGAACCCATATCCTCTAACACTTATGCTAATATGATAAATGTCTTCACCCTAAGGTTAGTACATGTACCTACATACAGGTTGCTGTCTGTGAGGTGGGGGTACAATCAGTGGTGCTGGACCATGGATAACAAATGAGCATGCTCAGAAATAATTTTTCATGTTTTTAAATTGCAATAACTAAAAAATGGCTTACTATTTTTTTCACCAGACTTGCAAAAGGAGCAACTGTGGGCTAGTTCCTTTCTGCCCTGAAAATTTCAGACCAAAAACCAAACCATCTGGGATGTAGGCAATTTCAAAGAAGAATCACAGCAAGGTCAATGAGCTTAAAAATGCCTTTTTGACCTATCCAGAACATAGAAACTGCTCATCCAACCTGAACATAACTTGCCACATCCAGAGATCTACCATGGCTGACAGTGAATGCCAATTTTCATGGAAATCTATTGAATGTTTGCAAAGTTATTAAAATGCAAATGTTTGAGTTTAACATTGAAGTGCCTACTCAACCCTAACACACCTATAATATACATATATATATATATATATATATATATATATATATATATATATATATATATATATATATATATATATATATATATATATATACATATAATATTATAGGGCAGAGTTGCCCCCATAGTAAGGAATGAGAGCATGTTTAATGCCAAACCTCAAATTTTGCACTTTAAAAACTTTGCAACTGATATAATGTACTGCACAAAATTTGACATGTGCTGTCTTGTGGGGTAGATCTCTTGATGCAGCAAGTTTCGTTCCAGTTGGATGTGCAGAGTCTGAGATCCTGATAGTTCAAAAACCTTATAAATCTCCACTTTTTGCAGTTTTGTTTCTCATCACCTTGCATCCACCAGTGTAGAATTTTGGTGTGAATTTTTTATGGTAGAAACAGCTTGGGTAACAGAACTGCCATGCATTTGTTTGGTTAAAAAATATTAATATGTTGCAAAGTTATACAGTTTTTTAAGTTCACATTTTTTTCCATGGGAAGATCAATCTCCACCATAGAGGGAGTAAGTTTAATAAAGGATTTGGCCTCACCAAAAAGGATTCTTTTTCATGATGGGCCAATCCTTTCTTGCCAGGAAAAAAAAAAATGTTTTGTGCACCGCCATCTTGTTTTCTCTTTCTTCACACAAAAACCTGTCATAACTCTGCCCAGCAATGTCTTCTACAGATATCAAACATGTATCTTGCTCATCGGGAGCTATGAGCTACATTTAATAAATTTTTATAGCTCCCATGGCCTCCACCCACTTTTTTAAAACTATTTAAATCCTTTTTTACCATTCGCTAAGTTCCTTTTTTGTGATTTCTTTTTAGTCATCACGAAAAAGGAACTTGGCAGGCAAAAAAGGATAACAAAATTTACTGTATTAGACATTTTATTTGCTGGCATAAAACGTTCACTATATTCACAGTTTTGAAAATCCATCAAAAATTACATGCCAGTGAAAATAAAATCTGTATGTATGGAGTGAAATTAGAATGTGAAATGCCATGACGTCAGAGTACCAGTAAGCAAAGTACTCCACCAGACAGTGGCATGGAGGACAGAGAGGCAATCTGATCTGAAAAGAACCCCACCTCCCACTAAGAAAGTTGCCTGGTATTGCCCATATCCCCCAGTGAGTGGCTTCTGCCTGCACCTGCACTTGGGGGAGATGGGTGTGGTTTTCATGTCATGAAACCAGAAGACACAGAAGAGCTGTGACATCAACAGTGGAGGAGCAATAGGAGAAACAAGAGATTTGGGAGATTGTGCCATACCATGTGGGCACTGAAAGGAATGCTGCTGCCAGTTTTCTACCAGCCAAGATCTGTGCTGCTGAGAATAAGTGAAGCCTAATATGTGGAGCAGAGGTAAGGCGGAAGAAGCCCTAAAAAACACAGAAACCAGAGAAAGAAAAACAAACTCTGTCTGTTTGTCACTGGAATGATGTGCAGAGAAAGAAATGAGTGGGGTTTGTGAGAGGAGAAAAGCCTGTCCTGCCAGTTTTGTACTATGTGTCTCATGGAGGGGGCAGGATACAGAGTACCTGGCAGAAGTACAATGTTAATTCAAAATTGTGTGAAAATGTCAGAACTGCCAAGACTGCATAATTTAGCAGATGTGAATTAATTCTCTTATACAGCACATCCCTGGGATCTAGTGGTACCTCCCCACCCTCTGATCACTTTCCCAATAATTTTTATTTTATTTCCTGGTGTCTAGTAGCAACCCCCACCCTCTGATCACCATCCCTATTATTGTAATTTATTTCCCTGGTGTCTAGTGGCTTCTGACACCCTCTGATCACCATCCTTGTTACTGTATTCTTATTTCCTGGTGTCTAGTGTCACCCCCAACCTCCCATTAAAGGAAAAAAAACTGAAATAAAGAAAATTGTCACTCAATGTTTGTTTTCAAAAACCTGTAAAAAAAGTCCCTCACCGATCAGCCCTCCCCCACCTCCCACTCAGCATCCACCACCCTACACCTCACAGTACACCTCCCACACACCTTCACTCACCTGAACAGGTCCCATGTTCAAGACCCACTCTCCGATCAAAAACATGTCTTGCAGCTGGAAACAGAGACTGCAGTATGAGAAATTAAGGTAAATTTGGTTCAATGTATTTCAATGGGGGGTTCAACTTTTAAGCACAACATAGCCATTTTTTGAGATTTTGACACTGAATTTTCAACATGGCCTTTTGGGGACCACATCTCATGAACAACATGATTGTCATTACATAACTGCCACCCAAAAGGTGATTTTGGTATGAGTTGGTGAAATCACCTTTCAGGCAGGATTTGACAATTTTTCCTGAGCTTCTTTATAAGGTGGAGTCATAAGAAGACTATGTTGAAAATGTGGGGTCAACATTATTAAAAATGGCAATGTTATGACCATTAGCTGCAATTTCACTATGCATGCTCATAACTTTGGAAATTTTAAATATATTACACAGAAACACAGATACACAGAAGGTACAACATATAAGGACTGTATGGCCCACCTAGTCTGTCACTTTTCCCTACTTAATGCATTACAGCAGACCCTAGTTGATCTGTGGCTTACCCTCTCTTCCCTATTGCAAGAGTACTCTTATGTCTATCACATGCATTTTTGAATTCCCCTACTGTTTATGCCCCACCACCTCTGCAGAAAAAGTACTTCCTCACGTTGCTCCTGAGCCTACCCCACTCTAGCCTCATATCATGCCCCCTTGTTCTCGTACACCTTCTTTTTTGAAACATGCTACCGTCCTGTATCTTGTTTATCCCCCGATGTACTTGAATGTCTCTATCATATCCCCTCTCTCTCCTCTCCTCATGAGAATGTATATTGAGGTCCTCTGTTCTTTGCTCATATAACTTTTAGTTCAGCCCTTGAACCATTTGTGTTGCCCTTCTCTGAACTGCCTCTATTTTGTCTATGTCCTTCTGGAGATGTGGTCTCTAGATGTGGACACAGTACTCCAACCCCAGATTTTTAACATAGCCTTCTTATTACCCCATCTCATGCATGTCACAGGTGTCATTTTTCAAATCCTGGCCAAAATGTGTTTTCGCACCTATGGCATGGAACAGTGCTGCAGTTGCACAGAATTATGTTTTAGTGGGGATTCAAAACTTTTCTGTACCGGGTACATGAGGTGGGGAAATAAAATGGCTATGCTGACAATTTGGTCTCTGTTATCCTATAAATGGAAGCACAGGGCTACCATCCACCCCCCCCCCCCCCCCCATAAAAGCATTCATCAAATTCCACTGTAAACACCAATTGGCTTTAGATGATAGTTAATCAAGGCTCTGTTATCCTTTGTCCTCCCTCAGTCTGGGAGTTCACAGATGGCATGGAATCTATTCCATCCCCAATAAGTGTCCACCCCACACAGCACTACATTGACACCAGTACCCCACCAGTGAGTTACCCACTTCTTAAATGCAACTGCCTGAACTGGCTTCCATTATGTAATGTACACTGCCTAAACTAGTCTCCTTTAATTGAAGTGCAGTCCCCAACAAATGGATAGGTAACTAGTGGGGAACAACCTAATGAGAGAGATGTACATCTCCTAAGCCAAGGGAAAAAAACACATTTACTGTTCAACCTCTGCTCATTTGCAATCTCTAAATTGCTTTTTATTTACAGGTTTTATTGTTGATGACATACATAGATAAAAAAAAATACAGAATTCAGTATGTACACATACACAAACGGCAAATTTCACAAACATGTTTTTTTTTGTTCTGCCTGAATTGGCCACTCACTTATTTCATTTCCAGTAGTACTGGGGGTCTTTTTGATATTTACCTCATTGCCCTGCTGTGAAGTTGACCACTCAGCAGACATCAAGGTAGACCACCCATTAGCTGGATCCCTACTCTAAAATACAATTTCCTGAATTGGCTTCTTTTATATAAGGTGTACTGCCTAAACTGGCCACACTTAATTGCAGTATAGTCCCCAACCAATGGGCAGATAACTAGTGAGGAGCTAGCTAATGAGAGCCATACAGTATATATCTCAATTACAAAACACACAAAATTAGCTGCTCAAACCATTGCTCATTTACAGTCTGTAACTGGTTTATTATGTATGGGTGCTACTGTTTATGGCATACGTACTGCAGATAAAAACAAAGATTTCAGTGAACACTCCCCACACGCATGGCACATTTTACAAAGATAATACTTTTTCTGTCTGAGCTGGCCACTTACTTCTTTTATCTCCGGTAAGAGTGGGGGTACTTTGGTATTCACCTCAGGGCCCTGTTATCAAGTTGCCCAGCTATCAGACATCAAGGAACTTGTAGACCACCCATCAGCTGGGTCTCTACTCTAAAATGCAACTGCCTGAACTGGCTTCCTTTATATAAATTGGCCTTCTTTCATGGGAGTGCAGTCCTCAACCAATGGGTAGATAACTAGTGAGGAGCTACCTAATGGAAGAACCACACATTTTCACAGCCACACCCTGAGCTGAACACCAAAATACCACTCCTATTGGAGACAAATTAAGTAAGTGGCCAATTCAGGCAGAAAAACATTATATTTGTAAAATTTGCCATGTGGGACAAAAACAAAGCTATGTGCACATGCTCAAGTTACTTCAAAAAAAGTTACTCTTTATTAAAGAAAATGAAGCAAAAACCATATCAGCTAATCAAGCTAGCTCCAGCACTGTGAGGTGCTGTGCTTCTTCCTTAGTGGGTGTGTCTGAGGCGAGATTGATTAAACAGTACAGGTTTTTGTTTCATTTTCTTTAAGAAAGTGTAACTTTTTTGCAGTAATTTCAAGTTCAAGTTCAGTTCAAGTTCAACTTTATTGCAGGAAAACTCCATTGAGCAAGCTCATTCACAAGGAGGTCCTGTGACATAAACACTTAAAGTACAAACATAGATAGGTAATAACAGTATATACATGAAATGCACGTTACATGATACAGGCTGGATATACATACAAGGGTACCACATAGGGTGACCGCAGGTGGTAAACATTAATATGAGACAGGGAAGCGACTTACAGGTTGCATACTGATAAATGAAACATGATGACTGGTGTGTGCAATACATATATTTTGGCAGCTAGAACAAGCAACAGACTACAACTGATATGGGGAGGAGGAGTGATTTGATAGAGTAGTAGTGGAGTGTAAGCATAGATAAAGCCAGGAGTAGAAGGGGGAAGGAAAGCAATTAATATGACAAAGCAATTATACCTAATTCATGTTATGATATGGCTATTTTGGAGACAAATTCCTCCATCATGCTTTTCTATTTTTAAAAGGGGTAAAAAGCCATACTGGTACAGTTATGCTGTGTTATTGGTTTGTTAAACATGTATCTAATTCAGAAAGAAAGTATCTGGGCAGACTGGGTGGATCAAGTGGTCCTTTTCTACTACAAATTGTATTCTGCTAGTTTTCTATTTGATTCACTGTATGTATAATTTCATTTTTGTCATTATGAACTGAACAATACCACTAAACTCATATTAAAAATGCAGAATAGTGTAATTACTCTTAAAATACAGACACAAATAAATTTAATAAAATGTACACATCAAAAACAAAACTGCCATACAAATAGATTATACCTTAAGAGATTACATTGAAAGGCAGAAAGATAAACAATGGTTTCAAAACAGAGTTAATTTATTGTTTAAATAAGGACATATTTCAATAAAAGAACAAAAAAAGTAGTAATTCAAAGTTTATTGCAAAATCATAAAAATGATAATCCCAAGTGTACAGCCACATATAAAAAATAAAGTAAAAAACAGAGCCAAATAAATTACAGAACAAATTGACACTACTGAGCTACCAGATTTTTCAACATTCTCTTCCTGATTTTTTGAGTGAGTAAGAAATATTTTACTACTCTTTGGATAATATACGAATCTTCCCTAGTTAATCGAATTAATACAATTGTATTTTCATCAGATCATATTGGATAGATTCATTTGTGTCCTGCCTTATTGCACCATAAGCAATTCAGAAAAAAACTGTGCCAAATTCTCCCTTTTAGCATGATTGCAGGCACACAGAAAATCATTGGGGTAATTAAGTTTTCAATAAAGTGCCATTTTGATATTTGACTCAAATAACACCAGCTCTAAACAAGGCATGGCCCCTCATCTCAGGAGCACACTGTCTCACCCACTCTTGTAACCTCTATGCCCAAACTGGTTGGCTCCAGCTCAAAGATTGCATCAAATATCAAACATGCCTGATGGCCAAGAAAATAACCCTAGGCCTCCTACCACCTGGAATTCAAGGACTTCTCAGTCCCTCTCTTAATACCAGCCTTACCTGTGGCTCTGAATCCCAGCTCTTTCTGGTCTCTTACTGCTGTACCTCCCATTGACAAAGATTGTTTCCCTACAGAGCCCCTCTTTGGATGAATGCCCTCAACTGTGACATCACCTCCGACTCCAAATTTGGCCCTTTTATATCCAAGCTCCAGTGACTACTCTCTGCCACTCGCTCCTGTGACTGTTTTTGCTAAACCCTTTTTGGCAGTCTAAAACCCTAGCACTTAATTACTGTTAAATGTCCTTAGCACCATCTCTGACATCCCCCCCCACTACTCTACCCCCTTCACCTTTCCTACCCTCTACCTAATACCTTCCCGTCTGTCCTGACAAGGCCTGTTGACTGATTTTAACTTACCTTATGATTTTACCAGTAACTGACAAAGCTTGTTTTGGCTGATTTTCAATTTACTGTATGCATTCCTGTGCATGAAACTGTTTAGCGTTACTCATTTCTATTCTTTACTTCACTGTGAATGTCAACTATTGCTTTATTTTCTTTTTCACAATTATTTTACCATATCCTGTTTAGTCTGCAAACCTGTTGATCTCCTTTCTCTGTGTATACTGTTTTGCCATACTTTTTGTTCTGTTAACCTGTTGTATCATGCTGTTGATGTGGAACCTTTGTAAAAGAGCTCTAAGCTCAAAGGTATTTATAATCCAATATCTAAATTAAAAAAAAAGATTTTACGTGCATTAGGATCCTCAAGCACATTGACATAGTATCAGTATTTATGCTGATAGTCATATAGACTGTACCATTTGGCATAGTTAGATATCCTAATATATGTCAAGTCCAGAACATATAATATGTTATAATTTTGCTCTTGACATATGGGGCCCAATTCCAAGACAGCTTACGCATGGCACAAGCCAATATATGAAAAACCCCATGGCATAAATCGCAACTTGCACCATGCGTTACGCCATTCACTATTCCAAAAGGCACCTTGTGCCATGCCATATGCGGGTTGCACCAAATGTGGATTATTCCACCAACTATGCCACAAGCCACAATGGCATGGTGCAAGGGTGGGTTATGGCAGCACCTGCACCCTATTCCAAAAGGGTGGCTGCCATAACCCACTTACACTATTCTAAGAGGCGCATTGGCGCAGTGGAGTTAGAGCATCAAGGAGATGGTTTAAGGGGCACCTGTCTGTGCCAATCAACAGATGCCCACTCTGCAGCACCACAACAAAGTTCCTGCAGTGCTGCCTATGCCCCCCAAACACATTCATGCCCCCCAACACCTCAAATATCTGGGACCCCCAGGGTCCATTTTGTAAAGTGCCACCAGATGCCTGTGCCACCTGTCCAGCCCCCCCTTGCCCCCTGGTGCTTGTCATGGTGTTCTGGGGTGGGGGGCTCCAGGGGAGCAGTTTGCAGTGGGCCATGACTTGCGGCATACAGGGCTATTGCACCATGCCCATGGCACTAGCCTACACCTGCTGCAAGTTGCAGGTCATAGGTGCCGGGACCCTGCCACTCTTAGAATATGGTGCAGGGTTCCCGGCATAATGGTGAATGTCACAACTTGCATACGCCTGCGAGTTGTAACATTCATCTTGGAATTGGGCCCATTGTCTATATTGATCACTAAGAGTAATACCCCTTTGTACATAATGTAACAAGTGTTCTCGTGTGTGTTTTTTCAATGTTTTTTTAAGATATACTGTGAACGTGTGCGATACATAACTGACACAACCAAGCAGGGATCAAGTGCATAAAAAACACATGTATGAGTTTGTCGATTTATTTTGTAGAAAAATCAATAAATATATACAGAAATCATAGAAAATCATATAAAAAAAGAAATTTGTTAGTCCCACACAGCAAAATAACTTCAGGACTCTGCTTTTCCAAGCAGAACCTGTGGCTTTATTTCTGCCTAGATGGCCCAGTATAATACCTCTTACACTCCAATCATTTGTGTGAAAATCAGCACACTCCAAAGAAGATTCTTCTCCTCTCACTGTCAGCACCAGTCTCACTCGACTGTCTATGGTTCCCTAGTGGTGAACCCTATTTATACCGTAGGGATTACATCACACTCTGTGGGGGAGTGCCCATTGGCCATGACATTACATAATGGGGAGTTGTCATAGGCCGTGACATTACATAATGGGGAGTTTCCATATTCCGTGACATTACATAATGGGGAGTCTCCATATTATCCCCTGCTTTAACATGCAGGGTGGGGGGTTGCACATTTGACTTTCTGTACATTGTTTTACTGGTGATAACACAAGCTCCCTGTTACATATACCAACCAAAAGGATTCCTGGCAACCCAACCTTTCCCATTTCATTTTTTCTATAAAGCATTGTCGAGCCATTCTATCTTTGTGTAGTTTGGTTATTCTAATCCAGAAATTAATTAATCCAGTATCTACTAATGCCTGTAGATTAGGAATACTTAATTCTACATGGATAAAAAGGACAGGAGTAGATTTTTGGCAGCAAGTGATGTTGTTTATAGCTGTATGGCTCTATTCTATGAGAGCATGAGCAGATAACTCTGTTACAGATCTTTATGTTGTCTGAAAAGAGGCATACTGTTCCTTCCTGCCTCACCTAAGAACCATCTATAAAGACACTAAAGAGGACCGGTCCCAGTACAGAACCCTACGTTCCCCACTAGTAACTTCCCTTTCTTCGGAGAGGACTCTGTTAACTATTACCCTCAGTGTCCTCTTGTCCAGTCATTTTTTTACCCAGGCTAACACCTTGGACCAACTGCCAGGCTGGCTAACTTGTTTATTAATCTTTTGTGTGGGACTGTGTCAAATGCCCCACCAAAGTCTAGGTCACACTGACAAGAAATCTATTAGATTCATCTGACATGACATTTTCACTGTGAATCCATGCTGCCTTGGGTCATGTGCCCCCTGGCCTCTAGGTACTCAAAAATTCTTTCTTTCAGAAGTGATTGCATCATTTTCCCTACCACTGAGGTCAAACTAACATGTTTGTAGTTTCCTGCCTCTACCTTGCTCCCACTTTTGTGAAGAGGAATCACATCCACCCTCTTCCAGTCCTCAGGTACCACACCATACTCCCATGGTTTGTTAAAAAGTGTAGTCAGTGGTGTCACTAGTTTTCCCCTTAGTTATTTTAGAATTATGGGAAGAATCCCATCAGGCCCCATTGCTTTGTCCACCTTGAGTTTTAGGAGTTCTTTCAGGACCCTTTCTTCTGTGAATGGATTGGTGTTTAACCCCCTATCCAGAGTGCTTCTATTCTTTGGTTTAGGTACCTCCCCCTCTTCTTCTTTTGTGAATACTGAGCAAAAGTATTTGTTCAATATCTTTGCCTTTTCACTGTCACCCTCTGCCCATCTCCCCACCCCTTTATTAAGCCTCACTATCTCTCCCTTGGTCTTTCTTCACTCCCTAATGAATCTATAAAATGTTTTATCCCTCTTCCTAACTGAGTTGGCTATCTTTTCCTCATTTTGGGCCTTTGCTATTCTGACTGCCTTCCCTGCCTCCTTCTGCTTTTACTGATATAGATCTCTGTCCTGCTCATTCTGTGATTCCTTATACTTCCTGAATGCTATATTTTTCTCCCTAACCTTCCCTCCACCTCTTTTGAGAACCATAGTGTTTTTTTCCTTCATTTTGTTTCGTTTATTTGCTTCACACAAAGGTGTGTTGCTTCTGTGATGGCAGTTTTGATTTTTCTCCATTGTTCCTCCTCCACTCCTTCCTGACCATTTACTAGTACATTCCTTAGGCACTCTCCCATTTTGTCAAAGTCAGCCCTCCTAAAGTCCAGTACCATCACTTTTTTATGGCTTGACTCTACGGCTGTGTTTATCGTTAACCACACTGATTAGTGATCACTCGTTCCCAGATGGCTACCCTCTTCTAAATCCAAGATCCTCTCTCCATCCCTATTTGAGAGTACCAGATTTAAGACTGCTCCCTCCTGAGTGAGTTCCAGCACTAGCTGTCTGAGGTATAGCCACTGTAAAGAATCAAGAATGACCCTGCTCTTGGGTATGGCTGCAGCAAATGTGCTCCAGTTAACATCTGACATATTCAGGTGCCACATCAACAAAATCTCCACTTTTTCTGCCATTCTAAGTATGCCTTCTATCATTTCCTTGTCCATTTCCTCCTCCTTAGATAGGGGTCTGTATAAAACTCCCGTGTGGATTGTGGTGCCATTTTCTGTCTCCACTGTTACCCACCGTACCTTCTCTCCTCACTGTTTACCCTTCTGTTGCTACTCCTCCTCCTATTTTACCCTCCCTGTCCCTTCTGTACATTGTGTACCCTGGTATGTTGACATCCCAGTCATGGTTCTCTGTGCATCTGGTTTCTGTGACTGCCACTATATCCAGGCATCCCTCTTCCATCAAGGTTCCTAGTTCAGGAAGCTTGTTACCAAGACTATGGGCAATGGTACTCATCGCCCTCCATTTTTTTGATGGCCTTAACCCTTTTAGCCCCATCCTTGCCCTTACTGCCTTTGCCTTTTCTCCATTTACTCCTGTCCTACTCCCTATTGACCTCTCTACCTTGGTGTTTATCTCACTGACTATCCTGTTTTGGGGGGCTGGGAATTCCCTGCTTCATTTCAGTGCCTCCCCCCTTGGTTAATTTAAAAGCTTGCCAAAGAAGCATTTAAAACTATCACCTAGGAGCCTGGTTTCCCTCTCAAACAGATGCAGACCATTGTGCCAGTATAGGTCTGTATTCCTCCAGGTGGAGCCCCAATCCTCAATGAAGCTGAAACCCTGTGCTCTGCACCATTGTTTTCAATGATTTATTGAATCCCATAGTGCAGAGTGTCCTAACCTCACCCATGCCATAGACAGGCAGCACCTCTGAGAAGGTTACTATGCATGGTACTTGTCTATGGCCCCTCCCCAACTCCACAAACTCCTCCTGAACTGCTCTGATCCCATTCCCAGCTAGGTCATTTGTCCCTAGGTGGACAATTATGTTCATATCCCTCTCCCACGTAGCTGCTCCCACAATCCTGAGGATTTGATTCCTGCCCCCCAAGCCATGGAGCAAGGCAGTCACCTTACCTCCCTGATGATGACTGGTTCAGCTGCTGGAGAACTGCATGCAATCCTCTTAAAGACCCTAGAAGTCGGCTTACCAAAAATGAAATTCTTCATTTTTGGTACCGCACAACAGCTGTACTTCACTCTGCTCATCTTATTGCTTAGACCAATTTTGGAGGTGTCAACACCCCCATGGTGACCTTTTTCATCTTTTATGGTTCTGCCCTGCCCTCACAGATTATCAGCCTTCATACACAAAATGTTATCCCGTGTCATTCATGTTCCCCTTCACCTGTCTCCTGTCTTATTTGCCTTGTCAGAGATACTCTACAACTAGGTATGTCACACACTGACTTGATGATCCACACCAGTGTCATGGCCAAACATCTTCTCCTATGTAGATGGCATACCACAAAAATGCCATCCATTACTGAATTTTTAGTTGAACTTCCTCAGTTAGCTTTGTATGACTGTTCTTCACATCTAGCTACTCAAACTCTGTATCTGCATCCCTCTTGGAACCTTTTTACTCATATATGCACTCATTTATTAATATCTCGTCTGTTGGGACCTCTCCCCAGGTGCTTCATTCCTGTCAAGGCATAGGGTGACCCATGCTTCCAGGTATGATCACCTCTTGCTTTTAGACATCTAGTGTCCCTTTTTCCATCTGCTTGTTTTGTATCCCTGCTACTTGTTCAATTACCCATGCATACTCAGCTGTTTCTTTTTTAATGTATAGTGCTCCAGTTTGTATGTACATAGTTCTTGCTATGATTCTTAGATTTTTCTGCACTGGCTCACCTTAGTGACTATGTGTTCTTGCTTACCCTTATAGGTACTTTAGCTATAGTTATATAGGTTCTTATTTTGCACAGCTCAATATATTGTATATACACTTATATGTTCCATGAGTATCCAGGTATACAATGCTACCATGTCTTACAATCTACCTATTGTTGTATTTTTGACTATCTGTACCCTGTCCAGTATATGTCAGTGTGTGTATACATATATAAATATAAATATATACTGTGTATATATATTTACACACACACACACACACACACACACATATATGTATATATATATATATATATATACATATATATATATATATATATATATATGTGTGTATGTGTGTGTGTGATGCTGGGTTTGAGCATTCATTTATTCTGTGGTTATATGTTATTCTGTTCAGAACAGTTTGAATAAAAAATTTAACTTCAAAATTGTATAAGTGGCATGACAGAAAGAGACAGAGAGAAAGTGATAGGGAGAAATTTCATAGGAAATCATGAGTCAGGACACTTAAAAAATTAGTTCACCTTGAGGTTGTAAAATCATGCAGTAGCATTAATAAGGAATACATACATACAACACATTTGATCACAATTGTATTAGTGTTCTCTATGCTTGGCCAAAATGTACCAATAAATCAGAAGTTAGAGCTCATGCATAATTTAGATACTGTGCCAGAGACTGAAGTATTTTCAAGAAGTGTTATTTATGAATGTCTTTGCCCAGACTGATCCCAATTGGATTAATTGTTCTGAAGATGTAGCCAAAATATACTTAGCAAACATATGGCAGAATTCATGCCTAATTAGGTCACTATAGCTTAGACTAAAATATCCTCAGGAAATATTAACAAATGTGTCAACCAAGTTTGATCACATTTCAGTGGTTCTCAAAATGCAGGCAAAACTGTGACAATGAATCGCATGGTAGCACTCATTTATAATTAACTTACAATGGCTGATATTATGATAATCAAAGAAGGAGCACTAGTCAAATGCATATGCCAACTTTGTTCATAATTAAATGTGTTTTCTCAACTTGCAGTTCGAAATGTAACAGCAAATCATATGCCAGACTTCCATGGCCAGTATTATTATACCTTAAAGATTTATTCTTGATTATGCCAATACCATATCTGAGCAAAGATTATAATTTTGTCCTCAAGCTATAACTAAAATAGAAAAAAAAACACAAGCTAAGACTCATGAATTGTTAGTTTAGTATGCCAAGATTGTGAAACCATCAAGTAATGTTGTTAAAGAATGTTTACATCAAGTTTTATTGCAACTGGATAAATGGTTCTCAATATATTGCAAAAATGTTACAGTAAAAACAAAGTGAGACTCATATATAATCCAGATGCTACCATGGCTTTGATTTAAATTTTTTCAGCATACGGAGTGCAGAGCCTCAAGGAATCATAAATTTAAAACTTGCCCCTGCAACCCAGGTTCAGGAATGGTCTCAGGCTGCTGGGAGTCAATTGGGGGAAGGAGGATTAAGCATCCCAATGGATGATCTCCTCCTGGGGTGCTTAACAGCACATGATGCACTGATGCCTGTGGAAGCATGGGCATCTAGGGCACAGGTGGCTCTTTGCGGAGGACACTGAGGGCAGTTGATGAGGATGTGCTGATGTATGCCATCTGTCTGGATGAAAGCCCTTCAACGATGGGGAATAATAAAAACTGCCATCACAGAGGTAACAAGCCTTTGTGTAAAGCAAATAAACAAAATGAAACGAGGTAAGAAACCACTATGGTTCTCAAAGGAAGTGGCAGTGAAGGTTCAAGAGAAAAAAAGATAGCATTCAGGAAGTATAAGGAATCACAGAAGGAACAGGACAGAGAACTGTATCAGTTAAAGCAAAAGGAAGCTGGAAAGGCAGTCAGAACAGCAAAGGCCCAAACCGAGGAAAAGATAGCCAACTCAGTTAAGAAGGGGGATAAAACCTTTTATAGGTACATCAGGGAGCAAAGGAAGAGCAAGGGAGGGATAGTGAGGCTTAATAAAGGGGAGGGAGGGTGGGCAGAGGGTGACTGTGAAAAGGCAGAGATACTAAACAAATATTTTTGCTCAGTATTTACAAATGAAGATGGGGAGGTACCTAAAACAAACAATAGAAACACTCTGGATACAGAAGTTGATACCAGCCCATTTACAGAAGAAAGAGTTCTGAAATAGCTCTTAAAACTGAAGGTGAACAAAGCAATGGGGCCTGATGGGATTCATCCCAGAATTCTAAAAGAACTAAGGATAGAACTAGTGGCACCACTGACTACCCTCTTTAACAAATCATGGGAGGATGGGGTGGTACCTGAGGACTGGAGGAGGGCAGATGTGATTCAACCTTCACAAAAGTGGGAGCAAGGCAGAAGCAGGAAACTACAGACCTGTTAGTTTAACCTCAGTGGTAGGGAAAATGATGGAATCACTTCTGAAGGAAAGAATTGTTGCGTATCTAGAGGCCAGAGGGGCACAGGACCCAAGGCAGCATGGATTCACAGCGGAAGGTCATGCCAGACAAATCTGATAGATTTCTTTGACTGGGTGACCAAAGTAGTAGATCAGGGAGGGGCTGTGGACATGGCCTACCTAGACTTTAGCAAGGCATTTGACACAGTCCCACACAAAAGATTAATATACAAGTTAGCCAGCCTGGGAGTGGGTCCCAAGATGACAGCCTGGGTAAAGAATTGGCTGGAGAATAGGACACAGAGAGTAATAGTAAATGGAGTCCACTCTGAAAAAAGGGGGTTAGCAGTGGGGTACCACAGGGTTCAGTATTAGGACTGGTCCTCTTCAATGTCTTTATAAGCTACATTGCAGAGGGACTGGAAGGAAAAGTATGTCTCTTTGCAGATGACACAAAGATCTGCAACAGAGTTGATGCACAAGGTGGGGTGGAAAGGATGAGAAGGGACTTGGCAAGGTTAGAGGAATGGTCAAATGTTGGCAGCTTAGATTCAATGCTAAGAAGTGCAAGGTAATGCACCTGGGAAACAAAAACCCAGGGGAAGAGTACACAATGGGGGGTGAGATACTAACAACAACAAAAATGGAAAGGGACCTGGGGGTAGTCATATCAGATGACCTAAAGGTGGGCATTCAATGTGAGAGGGCAGCAAGGAGGGCTGGGGGGATACTGGGATGCATAGGGAGAGGCATCACCAGCAGAAAACAAGAAGTTATTATCCCTCTGTACAGACTGCTGGTGAGACCACATCTGGAATACTGCGTGCAGTTCTGGAGACCCAATCTCCGTAAAGACATAGACAGGATGGAAGCTGTCCAGAGGAGAGCAACTAAAATGGTGCAGGGTCTGCACCGGAAGACACATGAAGTGAGACTTAAGAAGCTTAATATGTATAGCCTCGAGGAAAGGAGGGAGAGGAAGGACATGATAGAAACTTTCAAGTACCTCAAGGGAATCAACAAAGTCCAAGATGGTAGCATCTTTCAAAAAAAGAGGTGTGCAAGAACAAGGGGGCACAATTTGAAGATAGAAGGGGGGCAGCTCAGAGATAATTTAAGGAAGTATTTTTTCACAGAGAGGGTTGTGGATGCATGGAACAGCCTTCCAGAGGAGGTTGTGGAGTCAAAAACAGTGGTGGAATTCAAGCATGCATGGGACAGTCATAAGGCAATTCTAGGGGGTTGGGGTAGGAAGAAGTAGGCTGCTGGTTAACTAGGATCTGCAGCTTATCCATCAGGTAGGGAAATGGGCAGACTGGGTGGGCCAAGCGGTCCTTATCTACCGTCAAATTCTATGTTTCTATGTTTCTATCTATGCTGGTGTCCTCAGGGGTTTGGGGACCAGAAGAAAAACCAAAGGCATAAAATCTCCCGATCTCATGCAGAATGATGCTGGGGTCCATGCTATGCCGGGACTCTGGCTGAAAAGATGGGCAGGGGCCATGAAAAAGTGAAAAAAAAAAAGCTTGCCCCTCAAAGACTGTGAGCATCACAATCAGTGCTATTCTGCAAACCATGCCGGAACCAAGCAGGAAGGTTTTGTGAGAGGTGTATGTTCCAGACTCCTCTCTCCAACAAATGCAGAATTACTGCCTCATGATTCAGCTGCTGCATAGGATAGGGAGGTCCAGAAATGTATCCTTCACTCCTAGTTCTTACCCAACCAATCAGGTGCTGCTACTAGTTGGGGGGGTGGACCCTCAACTTCTTCAAAGACAGCCCAGCTCATAGCGGTCCTCAGTGTTATGATCCAGAGTGCTAAGAGCCACAACACAATGCCCAATCATCGACAATCCTCACCAGTTTTTTTTCCCACTGTCAGTGACTCCTTCCATTCACCATGCTGTAATGCACCAAATGTACTGTTGTTTCAACTAACTGAGCCAGTGTACTAAATGCTAACCTGTGTGTAACTATTGCTGCATCCTTTTGGAGTGGCCTCGGTACAGCATCTTACAGCTATCCTGTTATCATTAGTTAGTTTTTCTCCCTTCCTGGGTGCCCCCTTTGCAATATTTTTATGTATCAGCCAGAGTTAGAAATTCTGCCTGTGCTATTAATTACTGCATCACCCTGTCTGTGTGGCCCATTTAGTGCTTCATTTTCCAACCCGGTGTCAGTAACTTTTGTTTCATCCTGTCTGAGTAGCCCGTATATCATGTTTTATTTTATTAGTCAGTGTTAGTGACTATTGTTTCTCCCAATCTGGGTGGCCCCTTTGTAATGTTCCATATACCCAGCCTGCATTAGCATTAATCATTTCACCGTAACTGGGTGGCCCATATACAGTGATCTATTTAACCAGCCTCTACTAGGTATTTTGATGCACCCCACCTGTTTAACCCCTGAAAGTTTTTTAATTGGCTATGTAGTGTTGAGTTTTCCCTACCTCTCCTTATCAGATTGATTTTCAAATTTTAGAGTTCTTAGCTGTCTAGAATTCAGTGCAGACTGCATTATTTATTTAATTATGTCATGAACTCCGAAGGTGACTGTTATTTGTTGTTTATCTAACAATTACTTTCAAACATTTGTGTTCAGGCCCTAGCTACTTCTCTTTAGTTTTTTTTTTTTATTTCTCTTTATTGATTTGATTTTGTACATGACAAACAAATAAAAACAAGAGACAACAGAAAAGCTTGTCAAATATGGTATACAACAATATACAATGTCAGGGTACTTACACCTGAAAATCTAATATATGTGTAGAATGGAATTTAGTGACTATAAGTGGGGTATGAAAGAACTGGATAACTGTCTTCCAGGAGAACTCTTTCAAAGAATGAGACAAAGTCAGTTTATGGATATGGCATAAGTACTGGTTCCAGGTCTTGGAGTCTGTATGTGTACATTAACCTCCCACATTGACCTGATGCTATCCACAGAATGAGCCTGCAACTCAAGAGAGGCTTGGTAGACAGTAGAAATGAAGGATGGCACTATCATTTCTCTTAGTATCTGGATTAGTATCTGATGGAATTGTGGTATTTCTTGTTCAGCTGTCAACTTCTGTAATTCAGATTTTAAATAGAGAGTTATTTGAATATATCTAGTGTTGTGTGAAATTTAAATATTTTGCCTGGCAAAATATTTTGCGTAATTTCCACAACTGCATGAAAGTTTTTGCCTAGGCGAAACAAAATTTCACCTTGTTTTCTGATTTTGCGTAATAGTGAAATTTCACGTAAAATGCTCTGGTCAGCTAATTTCATTCATTAATGCTTAAAATTTTGCCTTGTGTCGAAATTTTGATGGTGTAACTTTTGATTTTGCCTCCAAATTTTACTCCCAAAAGCGAAATTTGCAATGCAGTGTGGGAAAATATGTCAAATATCATGTGCAGCTTGTTTACAGCTCATTCTGCTGTGTGTTGCATTAAACAGCAGTCTGTTGCAGTGCATCAGAGCCAATAAAGCCTTTTAAAACCCTCTTTAAAACTTGTTTTTGAGAGCTAATTGCTCCAAAATATACAGTTTCTTCCTAGTGCTACTAGGGAACAGTTTCTTATGTTGTGAATTTTTGCATAATACTTAGTTTAATTAAGTTTTGTCTGTGTCTTTCAAGGAATTGAGTGGGGTAGGGTAGGAGTGTGAACCAGTGCAGGCTATTTCTAGCCTTTTACAAACAGATTGCTCACAAACTCTGAGTTATTTTTAACTGTTATTTCTTATTAATTTTGTTATATCTTGACATTTTTTTTACAGTTGGCTGACTTTGCAATCGTCACCATGCTGAATCCACGCTACAAATGTAGCCTGCCTTCTATAATTGAAGGAGGTTGTCAGCGACTCTGAGTAAAAAGTTGACAGAGAACCTCATTAAAATGGTATATGCTGCACACATAAAAAAGGCATACACTATGGTGAAAATGGGTGTCGCTACCACCACCAGTGACTCACATGCATATCAATCAGAGAAAATGGGCAAGATAGAGCAGAAAACAGCAAGCAATCCCATTTGGGATATTCTCTTTCAGGTGGGAATGGAAGATATGGAGGAAAAGGAGGAGGAGGAGGAGACAAATGAGGCAGCTGGACTCGGCAGCAGAACAAATGGTGGAGGCTTACATGGGGGACCAAAAGCACCTTGCCATTACTGATGAGTCACTGCTGTACTCAAGGAGCAAAATTTCTGACTGGCCAGAACTTACATCAGTTGTTGTGAAATAGCTGAGCTGCCCACCATCCAGTGTCAGTGTGGAATGAGGGTTTAGTGTGGCTGGTGCCACTGTGAGTGGTGAGTGACCATGGGACCAATTTGTCACCTAAGAATGTGTTCATACTAACGTTCAGACTCCTTGTGGTATGCAGTACTGTTTGTTTGATACCGCTACTGCGTAAAGGAATGCAGGCTTTTGATCCAGGATCTTGCTGTTCATTACAAATATTCTATGCTGTGGAGGAGCGACAAGGTTCGTTATGAGAATGATGTGTGGCGCTTGACCCTGGATATAATGTTAATGTGTAGAGCTGACCCTGGATATAATGTTTTTTGACTGCATGGTCGGTGGTGTTGACTGTGTGACCTTGCCATTGTGTGAGGATTGTGGAGAGTCCTGATTTGGGGTTTTTGTTGCCCTATGAGAATTGTCCTGTTCTGTGGAGGAATTGCGAGGATTAAGAGGACTTTCTGTGAGTTACCAGTTCACGTACTGAAGCTGAAATGGAGTGGCGGGTCCTGAACAGTATTTTGGTGGGCTGGAAGGTACATTTGAATGAGCTGGCCATTACAACGATAATGACCTAACTTCATTTGGAATCACTAGCTAGATTCTACTGCTTCATGGGGGCTCCAGTACTTATTTGGTCAGGGAGCTGGCTGATCATCCTATGCTGCCCCTAGACTGTTGGGATAGGCTACTGAGTGGCCTCTATCTGGGCATTGTGGTGGTGCTGTAGATTATTCCTGGCTGTGGTCTTTTAGGTGTGGAGTTTGGTGGGCCTGCTTTGCCGTTATCTGCTGGCTTGTATTCCTCAGCTGGACCTGTTCTGGATTGGATTTATTTTACTTCTCAGATGAACCTGTAGCTTTGGATGATTTCCTTCCCTGGATTACTTCTTATTTGTTCATGACTTATGATTCATCTGTTTTAATGTGGTCTTCCCGGTGGTGAGGGGACCTGGGCATCCACACTTTTATTGCTTTTTCTATTTTGACTGAATGTTACATCTGTGTTTATTTTATTTTATTTTGGATTTTATTTGATTAGATTCTGTTTCATTTTGGGCAGTGAGAGTGCCTTGACTTCCCCTACTCCTAGGCTGTGAGAGGGCTTGGGAAGGGTGAACTTATATTTGTGTTCTGTATCCTGTGAGAGAGGATTGCAGTAGTTATTCTGGATTGAAATTGTCCAAATAATGTGGGTTTGGGTGGCATTTTATTTGTTTTTAGTTGGGCAGGTACTTTTTTTTTATTATTGTTGTTTTGGGGGGCCTTTTTAGGTTGGGCACCTGAATGTTGTGTACTTCGGTATTGGTACAATTGGTACAATTGTGAAATGTGTAAACCTCCCTCCCTGGTCATGCGCTATTCATCCTCCACTCTCCGTGCCCTACACCCTTCCCCCCCTTTGTTGTTGTCAACTTACCAGCGTTGTCGTGCGCTGGGCATTACTCATAGGATAGGGGGTGGGGGTGGGTGGTGTGGACATTGGAGGATGAATGAACGCACCTCTCACATTGGGGTGGTTAGGCCTAGAAGACACCCTGGGGTGAAATGGAGTCTGGAATTGGGTGTTCCATGTCTAGTCCCCATACCCAAGGGAACTGCCCTTTGTGGCAGGCAAGCTGCCGGGACGGCCCTTGAAGTCCATCCAACTTAAGCGGTGTTATGCAATGCCAGATCTATTAAAATTAAGACTGCAATTATTGCAGATCTTGTTGGAACAACTGATCTGACTTGCATCACTGAGACCTGGCTGGACGAAAATGTTGGCCCTATTTTGGATGCTGCAATTCCGGCCAGGTACTCGGTGATACACTGCTCAAGATTGGATCATGGGGGGAGTCTGTTTCAAGACTGAGTTGGTCCTCATGAGTGCACCAGTTGAGGTAGTTGAATCATTTGAGTGTACCGTGGTGGCTAGTGTAAGCTGCAGGTTGAATTGTCCACCCGGGGATGAGATGCAGTTCCTGCTGGAAGTAGTAGATTTTGTCTCCGACATGGCACTGGAGTCACCCAGATTGATGGTGATGGGTGACTTCATTGCCTGGGTCGATGATGAACTCTTGCAGTTTAGACAACACTTCCTCCAGCTTATGACATCTCTGGGCCTCACACCGGTTGTTATCTCTGCCAAGGGAGATGAGCCCTGGAGGCCTAGAAGCAGTGATTGACCTCTCAGAGTTTCCTGTGGCCAGCTTGAGTCCAGAGACTTTAGTTGTGGCCTATAATAAGGCCATTTATGTAGCCCTGGACTTGATTGCTCCCATCCATGTTCGTCCTATACCCCTTCACCCTCGGACCCCTTGGTTTTATGGGTCTTTGAGGGAGTTACTGCAAGTAGGATGTAGGCTAGAGCAGTGTTGGTGGAAATCCACCCTGGAGGCTGACCATCTTAAACTGGTTGAGAATTACCAGACTTACCAATCAGCGATCTCCCATAAGAAGGCAGAATTCCTGTCTGGGAAGATCGCTACCACTCAGAACTGACCAGCTCAGCTCTGTTGACAGGTTGTGCAACCCAACCTGTGTGCAGCTCCGAAGACCTTTTTCGTAAGTGGACTGCGATGAACTTGCTCGGTTCTTTGCAGATATGGTGACTGACATCAGGTCAGAAATTCTTTTGACTCACTCTATGGGGGCTGCTGATCAGTGTTTGATCACCTCACCTCCAGCTTCCTGGATTTCCTTTTCCTTACCTGAGCTAGCAGATGTCATGCAGGTTGACCAGGGTATGCATCCTATGTGCTGTAGTTTGGATCTGGGCCCAACTTCCTTGATTATGGGTTGTTGAGATTTGATCAGTCCAGTCCTGGCCCAGATAGTCTTGTGCTCCCTGGAATATGGTGAGTTTCCAAGCTCCCTGAAGGAGGCAGTGGTAACCCCCCTCCTAAAGAAAGCTTCTTTGCACCCGGATTCTCTGGCAAACTACAGACCAATCTCAAACCTTCTGTTTATAGGGAAGGTGATTGAGCAAGTAGTAGCGGTACAGCTGGATGACCACCTGACCATCCATAACATCTATGATCCTCTCCAGCCTGGTTTTCAAAAGAGGCGCAGTATGGAGACGGCACTGGTTTGGGTGCTTAATGATGTTCTGATGGCAAGAGATTGGAGAAGCTGTTCTATCTTGGTGATCCTTCATCTCTCCTCAGTTTTGACACTGTAGACTGTGGGGTGTTGCTTGGACATCTGAGGTCTATCTGTGGATTGACAGGTACTGGCCACAGGTGGCTTACATCTTTCCTCACTGGCAGGAGTCAGAGAGTGATGTCTGGGATTTTCTCCTCTGACCCATTCTCCCTGCCATGTGGGGTACCTCAGGGTTCAGAGCTGTCCCCCATGTTGCTTGCAGTGTATATGCTGCCCCTCTGAGACATTGTAAGATGGTATGGGCTGAGGTTTCACTGATCTGCTGATGATACCCAGCACTACTTGTCTTTTGCAGAATTTAATACCTTCCTTGCTGATATCCAGGAATGGATGAACTCAAGCTGGTTAAAGTTGAACTCCGGGAAGACAGAGGTGATGGTAGTGGACCTGGATCACAAGATAAAGGGGTTGTGGGCTGATCAGCCCTCTGGACTTTTCCTTGGAGGGCTGTCAGATCCTATCCTCTGAACAGGTGTGAAACCTGTGGGTAGTGCTTGATGATGGGCTAATTTTATGAGCTCAGGTGTCAGCCATCATCAAGACTTCCTTTTATCATTTTAGGAATATCTCCAGGATTAAGCACCTGGTTCCATCCCACAACTTGCCTACATTGGTCCATGCTTTTGTGACCTCATGCCTTGATTATTGCAACTCCCTGTACTTAGGACTTCTGGATGTTAATATCCGCCACCTGCAGCTCATGCAGAACGCAGCAGCACGATTGTTGATGGGGGCCTCTTGGGCTTCCCATATTACCTCTGTGCTCTGCAATCTGCACTGGCTGCCGATTAGGTGGTGGATCACCTTTAAAGTTGGTTTACTGACTTATAAAGCCCTACATGAACTGGGCCCTGACTACTTGAAATAGCTTCTGTTGCTTTACCGCCCAGTATGACAGTTGCATTTGGCTGATGAGGGGTTTCTGGAGATTCCCAGGGTGTCTTTGAAATCTTCAGGGGCCCGTGCATTCATGCACGTGGCCCCAACCCTTTGGAATTCTCTACCCCATCAACTTCAGGAGTGCATGACTGTGGGAGGGTTTAAACAGGCATTGAAAACCTTTTTATGGTGCCATGCTTTTGGTGGCACCGAATAATCTGGATCCTCTGTTATTTTGTTATTTATTTTATTCTTATGTTTACTGTTTTTATCATGATTGCTTTTATCTTTTTGTAAAGCGCCTTGATGGCCTGAAAGGTGCTTTTGAGGAATAAAATTTATTATTATTATTACTATTATTCATCAAAATGAACGAGAGCCACATTTCACACAATACAGTGATGTCAGTGGTATTGCCACAGGAACTGTGTCTTGGTGATGAGGATGATGACAATCCATTGACTAAAGCATCCACCAGCAGTGAGGTGGATGAAGCAGCAATTGAGAAATGAAGCAGCAAGGTGAGAGAATTCCCACCTGGTGACAACTCCAGTCTTGAAGACTATGAGGAGTACTTCTTGGATGATGTGGAAGTGGAAAAAAGCTAAGTTTATTCAAAGGCCACCCCCCAACCACTTTCAGCTCAGTATAATGTTATAACTTATTTTTAGCTATGTACCCTTGCTTTGGTTATGGTTATGTGTTATCTGCTGCAGTGTGAATCACTTTCATTTGAGCACCCTTTTCTGTAAACCATTGTTTGGTCCCCAGTACCCCAGCCTATATAAAGCAGCAGCAATAATAACCATAAACCATAAAGATTTTGGATGATTATAGTTCTAATGTTTCATTGCCAAAAATATCAAGATATACATGTTACTTTTCATTTTGACTATTAACCACATCTTACAGCAAGATATGTTATCTTGATGTCCCTAAAAGTGCCCATGATGGCACATACCATACCGCCCCCCCTCCTTCTTCCCACCAATTGACACTACCATGCACTCCATGTGACCAAATAAATATTTTCTGCCACTTACTATTAATGACATGTTTAAGAACTGGCTCCTAGTACAAGCAGCATATGAATGTAACAAGCTCATTCAACCGTTAACACTACAAGTTGAACAAATTTTGAGAAATGGTGAATGGTGGCCATCTTTAGTGATGTTAGTAATTAATTACAAAAGTAATCACGAAAAGGCTTAACAACTTACAACATCCAATTACCCTAAAAAGGTTACTTATGATGTACTACCAGGATAAAGTTCTTGCACCAAAACTGTAATGGTTCCTAGGCTGGGTCGGGAGAGGGCAGGGGGAGGTGTATGCTGCCCTCAATTTGGATTTCAAATGTTAATGACTACTGCAGCACTGCCACCTCAAATTATTAGACAGTACATTAGCCCCCTTCACCTAATTATTTACTAAACACCATCTCAATCATCCATTTCCACATATAGTTCCTCCCTGGATGTGGGTGGTGTCTACTCGTTAATGGTATGGACACCAGTGGGCAACATCGCAGTTCAAGCAACGCCCTCTGTCTTGTATACAATACAGCTCCTGCAAGGTCTGAATGTATGTAGTCATCACACAAAGATAGGATAAAACTTCAACAGAGGAAAATGAACTAAACAAGACTAAAGATAAGGAAAAAATGATGAACACTCGTCAATCTGCAAATATGGTTTTAGCAAGCAAATTAGAACAAGCATAGAAAAAAATGTATACTTACCATACCCCGTGATATCGTTAAACTGTGGAAATCACCCTCAGAAGGAACATGCCGGTTGGTGCACATGATTTAAGACCATGATGAAGCACAGCAGCAGGCATTCCCCTTCCCTGAAAGGTACTGCGTACCTTGAAAAAAGATAAAAATCAGAATCTATTTTGAGTATTGTAAAAAGTTCCAACCCCACCAAAATCCTCCCAGTCCCACCCTCCCACCCCAAACAAAAGACCATAAGAAATGAAGAAATGCTTACCTCAGGGACTATGAAACTGGAACCATTGCACAATTAAATAAATCCCCAGATGTGGTTTAGCAGCAGTAGCAGCAGCGCAGCAGGAGGAGGAGTTTAACTTCGCCAGAATTCTTGATGTTAACAAAAGCAAAAAAGTACACAATTACTATGAAACTCAGACATCCAGATGGCAGTAACAGACATACCACACTAGTCATGAAAAATTAAATACTTACCATCTGTGTTAGGAAATGTGATGCATTTCAGCATCCCTAGATCCTAATCCCAACATGGCATGATGATATCATCCACAGTAAACTGAAAAATAATATAAAAGCAGTACAAACATAGTAGAACTCAAGACACCACAATACCAACCCACCTACACCCTTATCTTGCACAGGAAAAAAATAAAGATAGATACGTGTGCAGCAGCGGCAGTAAAGACTCTGTGAAGATGATCCATCATCAACCATCCAAAACAAAACTTCACTTGGCAACTTGGCAATTAATAGTCAGAGACAGCAGCAGGTAGCAAGCTACAGTGCAACAAAATGTCATTCACTTCCCACCACCAGGCAAGTTACAACCACAGAGTCAGTCAACACAGCCAATCAGGAGAGCAGCATAGGGAAGTGATAATTCTACATTTCTGTCTCAGTCAATTGCAAAAGCAGCAGCAGGAGTAAACAATTGCAAGTAGCAGCAGCATTTTGCAGGAGGAATTTATTTTCTCTGCATGGCACCCCTTTTCAGGTCCCTGAGGTGGTGGCACAGCATGTAACAACAGGACTGACACCAGATTTCAGTCTCAATTTGATGTAACATTTTTTGGGAAACATTTCTGGACTTGTAGGCCCTGTTTGGCACCAGCAGCAATGAGATTCAGTCTGAAATCCTTGATAAACAGGGCCCAAAACAGCAATTTAATGTCTGGGTGGTGGTGGTGGGGGGGGGCACCACATCACATCATGACTCAGACCATATTTCTGTCTCAACTTTATGTACCAGTTTTCCTGTAACATTTCTGGATATGTACGGCCTGTGCTACTTTTGCAGAAACAAGATGTGGCATAAAATCATTTGTCAACAGTGGACCAAAGACCATTGTTTGGTCCAGGTGGGGGTTGGGAGCAATAAAACATCATGCTTGAGACTGGATTTCTGATTGAATTTATTGTACCATTTTTCCTGTAACATTTATGGACATGTACTGCCTGTGCTGCACTTGCAGAAACAAGATGCGGCCTAAAACCAATTGCAAACAGGGGTCAAAACAGCATTTTAATGTCTGGGTGCTGGGGGGGGCACCATAAAACATCATGGCTAAGACCAGAAATTCTGTCTGAATTTAATGTACCATTTTTTAGGAAACATTTCTGGACTTGAAGGGCCTCTTGGCCACTAGCAGCACCGAGATTCATACTAAAACCATTGGTAAACAGTGGCAGAAGCTTCAGCTTCAGGTCCATGAAGTGGAGGGACATCATAAAACATCAGGTCTGAGACCAGATTTCTCTCTGAATTTGCTTTATCATTTTTCCTGTAACATTTCTGGAGATGTTCGGCCTGTGCTGTACTCGCAGAAACACGATGCAGCATAAAAGCTTTTGTCAACAGTCAACCAAAGACCATTAATATTCTTCAGGTGAAGCTACCTCTGGCTGGAAGCTGCAATACTAAACATAGGATTTGCAAGAAAGTGAGTTGTGCTCACAACAGAGGGAGGTGAACCTTACAATTGTCTTTGGTTTGTAGCAGATATTCTGCAGGTGGAGGCTACTCCTAACTGAAAGATGAAATAAGGAACTTAGAATTATCAGGAAAGACAGTCTTTCAAGCAACAGAGGTAGGTGGATCTTGCTTTACTTTTGTTACAATTGTTAAGATTTTCCATGCAGGAAGAGTTTAAACCATGAGGGACGGAATACTGTTTACTGTGTCTGTCCTGGTGCACAGCTGACTTATTTTGGGGCTGACTGCTTTCAGAGCACAAATCACCAGGCTGTTTTGGGGCTGGGGAGGTTTACCTGTGTCTGACTTGGAAGTCTGGATTTTTTTCTGTTTGATTAGCAGGGTATTTTCTCTGTCAAATTGTTGTGTAGGGCATCTTGCTGACAGAAAGGCACTCATCGCAGTGGTGGGTTAGAGCTTTTAGCTGATTGTTTCATGGGGGCACAGTTTAGGCCCAACCCCTGCCCACACCTCACCCCACCCACCCCTGGAAATAGTTCCTTTATACCTGGGGTTCTGACATCATTTCCTCAAGAGTGCAAGGTGCATATCACTGTCATATCCTCTCTAGCACACTGCACTGACAATATAAGCATACACATTGTATAATATATATATATTTCTATATAACAAACCAATCACACACACACACACACACACACACACACACAAATAAAAGTAGATAAACATGTGGGGAGTAGTGCAATGTAATGGCTGTGGGGTACCAGTCTTCTGGGAGTCTTTCTGGAGGCTGAGATGCTGCCCTATTTGCAGACAACTCTCTGCCCTGAGGGAGGAAGTTGCCCATCTTCAGGTCACACTGGACAGTAGTAAGGGGAACCTTCCCCCAGGCCACACTGGGCAGTAGGAAGAGAACTTCCCCCATCCAGGGAGCACCAGAGCCACCACCACTACCTCAGAGGTTACGAAGAAAGCACAGCAGTTGGACCACAGTGGGCTCAGAGAGGGTGAGGATGGTGGAACAGAGGCACACCCAGTCAGTTGTTCCACTCCACAATCCATACACCATTCTGGGGGAGCAGAGTTCCCCTTGGATGCACCCGCAGAGGAGACTAAGGAGGCTGAGGACAACTGTCACAAGGGAGGCCCACAGGAAGGAGGCAGAGGACACCACAGGGAAAGGAAGCAGCTCCTGGTGGGGGACTCAATTATTAGGGGGGGATAGAACTGGGAGGAGCAGGGAAAACTGAAGTAAGGTGCCTGCCTGGTGCCATGGCTTGGACAGACAGGAAGCTCATCCTTAGGATCACAAGAACAGCTGCACGGGAGTCTGAGCTGGACATCATTGTCCACCTAGGGACAAATGACTTGGCTCATCATGAGATTAGAGCAGTGCAGGAGGACTTTGTAGAGTTGGGGAGGGGCCTAGGACAAGTAGCACACACAGTATCCTTCTCAGAGGTGCTGCCTATCAATGGCATGGGTGAGGCGAGGGTACTTTTCACCATGCAGTTTAATGAATGGTTGAAAAAATGGTGTGGAGCACAGGGGTTTGGCTTCATTGGGGAATGGGGTTCCACCTGGAGGGACACCAGCCTATACTGGCAGGATGGTCTGCATCTGTCTAGGAAGGGAACGGCTTTTGAGCAATCAGTTTAAATGCTTCATTGGCAAGCTTTTAAACTAGCCAAGGGGGGAGGCACTGATAAGCAGCAGGAAAATCCCAGCCTCTCCCTACAAAACAGGGTACTAAATAAGAAAACGACAGAGGTAGAAAGGTCAGTGGGGGATGCCGCAACAGAAGGTAAAGCCATCAAAAAAATGGAGAGCAATGAGTACCAATGCCCGTAGTCTGGGTAACAAGCTTCCTGAATTAGTGGCCTTAATGGAGGAGGAACATCTGGATATCATGGCAGTCAAAGAAACATGGTACACACAAAACCATGACTGGGACGTAAACATACCAGGATACACTATCTATAGGAGGAACAGGGAGGGTTAAAGAGGAGGAGGAGTAGCTCTTTATGTAAGGGAAGGAATCAAAGCAACAGAACAAAAGGGTAAACAGGGAGGAGAAGAAGCACTGTGGGTCAATTTGGAGACAGGCAATGGCACCACAATCCACACAGGAGTTGTATACAGACCTCCCACTCAGGGGGAGGAAATGGACAAGGAAATGATAGAAAGTATACTTAGAATGGCAGAAAAAGGGGAGATATTGCTGATGGGTGATCTGAATATGCCAGATGCTAACTGGAGTGCAGTTGCAGCAGCCACTTCAAAGAGTGGGGTTATTCTAGATGTCCTACAGGGGGCATGCCTTAGACAACTAGTATTGGAACCCACTGGAGTGGGAGCAATCTTAGACCTGGTTCTCTCAAATGGAGATGGAGAGAGGATCACAGATGTAGAAGTGGGTAGCCATCTGGGAACTAGTGACCATCGAACAGTATGGTTCACAATAAACACAGAAATAGAGTCAAGCCATACAAAGGCAAAAGTACTGGACTTTAGGAGGGCTGACTTTGCCAAAATGGGTGAGTGCCTAAGGAATGCACTAGCAAATGGGGAGGAAGGAAGGGTGGAAGAACAATGGGGAATAATAAAAACCGCCATCACAGAGGTAACAAGCCTTTGTGTGAAGCAAATAAACAAAATGAAACAATGCAAAAAACCACTATGGTTCTCAAAGGAAGTGGCAGTGAAGATTCAAGAGAAAAAGAAAGCATTCAGGAAGTACAAGGAATCACAGAAGGAGCAGGACAAAGAACTGTATCAGTTAAAGCAAAAGGAAGCTGGGAAGGCAGTCAGAACAGCAAAGGCCCAAACCGAGGAAAAGATAGCCAACTCAGTTAAGAGGGGGATAAAACCTTTATAGGTACATCAAGGAGCGAAGAAAGACCAAGGAGGGATAGTGAGGCTTAATAAAGGAGGGTGGGCAGAGGGTGACTGTGAAAAGGCAGAGATACTAAACAACTATTTTGCTCAGTATTTACAAATGAAGAAGGGGAGGTACCTAAAACAAACAATAGAAACACTCTGGATATAGAAGTTGATACCAGCCCATTTACAGAAGAAAGGGTTCTGAAAGAACTCTTAAAACTGAAGGTGGACAAAGTAATGGGGCCTGATGGGATTCATCCCAGAATTCTAAAAGAACTAAGTGTAGAACTAGTGACACCATTGACTACCCTCTTTAACAAATCATGGGAGGATGGGGTGGTACCTGAGGACTGGAGGAGGGCAGATGTGAGTCCCCTTCACAAAAGTGGGAGCAAGGCAGAAGCAGGAAACTACAGACCTGTTAGTTTAACCTCAGTGATAGGGAAAATGATAGAATCACTTCTGAAGGAAAGAATTGTCGAGTATCTAGAGGCCAGAGGGACACAGGACCCAAGGCAGCATGGATTCACAGCAGGAAGGTCATGCCAGACGAATCTGATAGATTTCTTTGACTGAGTGACCAAAGTAGTAGATCAGGGAGGGGCTGTGGACGTGGCCTACCTAGACTTTAGCAAGGCATTTGACACAGTCCCACACAAAAGATTAATATACAAGTTAGCCACCCAGGGAGTGGGTCCCAAGATGACAGCCTGGGTAAAGAATTGGCTGGAGATTAGGACACAGAGAGTAATACTAAGTGGAGTCCACTTTGAAGAAAAGGGGGTTACTAGTGGGGTTCCGCAGGGTTCAGTATTAGGACTGGTCCTCTTCAATGTCTTGATAAGCGACATTGCAGAGGGACTGGAAGGAAAAGTATGTCTCTTTGCAGATGACACAAAGATCTGCAACAGAGTTGATGCACAAGGTGGGGTGGAAAGGATGAGAAGGGACTTGGCAAGGTTAGAGGAATGGTCAAATGTATGGCAGCTTAGATTCAATGCTAAGAAGTGCAAGGTAATGCACCTGGGAAACAAAAACCCAGGGGAAGAGTACACAATGGGGGGTGAGATACTAACAACAATAAAATGGAAAGGGACCTGCGGTAGTCATATCAGATGACCTAAAGGTGGGCAAGCAATGTGAGAGGGCAGCAAGGAGGGCTGGGGGGATACTGAGATGCATAGGGAGAGGCATCCCCAGTAGAAAACAGGAAGTTATTATCCCTCTGTACAGACAGCTGGTGAGACCCCATCTGGAGTACTGCGTGCAGTTCTAGAGACCCGATCTCCGCAAAGACATAGACAGGATGGAATCTGTCCAGAGGAGAGCAACTAAAATGGTGCAGGGTCTGCACTGGAAGACATATGAAGAGAGACTTAAGGAGCTTAATATGTATAGCCTTGAGGAAAGGAGGGAGAGGGGGGACATGATAGAAACTTTCAAGTACCTCAAGGGAATCAACAAAGTTCAAGAGAGTAGCATCTTTCAAAAAAAGAGGTGTGCAAGAACAAGGGGGCACAATATGAAGATAGTGAGGGGGCGGCTCAGAGGTAATTTAAGGAAGTATTTTTTTCACAGAGAGGGTTGTGGATGCATGAAACGGCCTTCCAGAGGAGGCTGTGGAGTCAACAACAGTGGTGGAATTCAAGCATGTATGGGGAAGTCATAAGGCAATTCTAGGGGGTTGGGGTAGGAAGAAGTAGGCTGCTGGTTAACTAGGATCTGCAGCTTATCCATTAGGTTGGGAAATGGGCAGACTGGGTGGGCCAAGCAGTCCTTATCTGCTGTCAAGTTCTATGTTTCTATGTCATATTGTTTGATCTGTGTTGGGTTTTGTGCGCCTGAAAACATCATGGCTGAGACCAGATTTCTGTTTGAATTTAATGTACCATTTTTCTTGTAACATTTATGGACATGTGCTGCCTGTGCTGCACTCACAGAAACAAGATGCAGCCTAAAACCAATTGCAAACAGGGGCCAAAACAGCATTTTATTGTCTGGGTGCTGAGGGGGGAGGGGCGGCACCATAAAACATCATGGCTGAGACCAGAAATTCTGTCTGAATTTGATGTATCATTTTTTAGGAAACATTTTTGGACCTAAAAGACCTCTTGGCCACTAGCAGCACCAAGATTCATCCTGAAACCATTGATAAACAGTGTCAGAAGCTTCATTTTCAGGCCCATGAGGTGGCAGACACCATAAAACATCAGGCCTGAAATCAGATTTCTATCTAAATTTACTTCATCATTTTTTCTGTAAAATTTCTGGATATGTACAGCCTGTTCAGCACACCATGGAGGCAAGAGGCTGTGTTAAACTGTGTCCCAAATGTACATTTTGGGTCAGGTTGTAGTGGGGCACTATGGGACACCACGTTAACATTTGTTATAACTAAGCCCAGGGGACTTGTGTTGTGAAGCACAAAAAACATATTTATGTTTAACTTCGCAATAAAAGTGCTGCTTATTTAGGTTTCTATGTTGTGTACATATTTGAACTGATGCTGAAGCTGCACACAGCAAAAACAACTGCCACAACATCACAAAGCTTTGGGAAAAACATTTTGTTCATACAAACAAATTACAATACTTGACATTTTTGGATAAGAGAATTAACATAAAACAAGAAGAAAGATACAATGTTTATAGATAAGGTACAGACTAAGTGACTGACAGTAACATACATGACGGGGGATATGCAGGGTAGTAGATGCAAGAGTATTCATATCTGAGAGAGGAAAGAGGAGGCATAAGTAACACATAACACAAAATGCTGGACAAGAAAAAGAAACAGGAGGATATAGAAAGAGGAAGAGCACAAAATATTTTTTTTTGGTACTTTTTTTAATTTTTCATTTTTATTTTTTGGGGGTGCAGATGAGGGAAGAGAGATAGTAGGAATGCAAAGATAGGAAAAAGAAAAGAAAAAATAGCTGTTGTGCTCACTGTCTGCCTCACTTGCAAGCACATTACAGGCCGCGTTATTACATGGCACCTGTACCAGGCCACGATTCTGCCCTGTCACCATGACAAAGTTCTGCCAGGAGGTCCAAAACTTTATGTTGATCCTCCATCAGTTTCCTTATGTCCCCCCTGACCTCCTGGTAGAACTCATCAAAATCATGTTAAAGAGCTGATACCTCTCGCCACACTGCCACCAGGTCTTCTTGACTTATGTGAGTCACAGGTGGACTGGCTAGGGCTCATGCAGGCTGTCCATGTTCACCTCCAGCATAAACCCAGCACTGCTGCTGGCTTTGGGGTGAAGTGGATGGGGTTGCTGCTGCCTGCTGCTTCTGATGTCTCTGGTGCCAGTGGCGACTTCCAGGCTGTTGCTGAGTCCTGGCCCCTTCCTCCTGCTGCCCACCTTCCCCTTTGGCCCTACTGCATCCTGCTGCTGCCAGCTCATTTTGCTTTTGGAGCCAGTCTGCAGTGTGGTGATGCTGCAGATGGCTCCTTTGGCCACCAGTTCCAAAATGGCCCCCCTTGCTTGCCCTTTCACACAGATCTGCCGCAAAACTTGCAGATCACAACACTGCTGTCAGTGGTGTTTATAGTGAAAAAATACCACACAGCAGTCCACTTATGCTGGGGGAGGCGGTGGGCACATGCTTCTGCTGTGGGCATTACTCTGTGGCTGCTGTTGTGGGGTGGGGGCCAAATGCTCCTGCTGCTGGTCCTGGGGAGCTACAGGAGAATTCTACAGTTGGGTGGTGGATGTGGAGGGGGCCACATCATACTCATGTAGCTGTGGGGGGAGGCAATGGGTTCATGCTGCTGCTGCTGCTGCTGCCACTGCTGGGAAGTGGTGTCCACAAGCTCTTGCTGGGAGGGGTCCTCAGCTAACCTAAATACCAGCACATTGAGATAGACAGTTGCTGCCTTCCCCCAAGTCCCCTTGCCCTTACCTTTCCCTTCCATCATTTTACAAAAAGAAAAGGTTTCCTAACAGAAAGGGAGAAAGGGAGTTACAGTCACACGCACACACATACACACACACACACACACACACACACACACACAATCTATTCTACACAGGCACCTAACAGAAATTATCAACAAACAACACAAACACAATCAAAATATATTATTTATAAATAAAACACTGTGTAAAAAACTCACACAATAGAACCAGACCAGTACACTGTCTGAAACTGAAAAGCTCTATTGCTGGCTGCCTGCTTATTCTCCAAGTCTCCAGCTACACAGAAGGGAAATTAATCACTCACTTCCTGACTGTATACTGTCAACCATGTGGCCTGCAGAGAGTAGGTCATGTAAAAAAGCCAAATTTCGCCAGATTTCACCTTATTTCGTAGAAGAGAAATGCAAGGCAAAATCCAAGGCATAATTTGCAGGCGAAATTTTGCCACAACAGTGTAATTACGTGAAATATTACGTGTGGCAAAATTTGTGATTTCGCCAACATTTCGCCAGCGAAATTAAATTTTGCAGCATCTCTAAATATATCTAAGGTGGTTTGCAGTGTGTAGAGAGAAGGTAGTTTTGAGTTCAGGGAAGGGGAGTATAGTCCTGCCTCCTATGATTTGTGTGGGGAATGACCAGGCCCTTTCTCTCCCAATGTACATATGTGGTGTACAGGGTTTCCAGAAGAAAGTCAGAATCATATGTAAGTGCGGTGACTAGAAATATTTGTAGATTTGAGGTCACTGTTAGTGCAGAATCTCTGCCAGAATTGAAGCATGGTCAAAGAGAAGGGGTTAGGGGTGAGTAGAGGTGTGTGAATTCATAAACATTTGCTCCACAGATTATTTTACAGAACAGCATGACCTCATGAAATACTCCACAGCACAAAGTTTGCATTTCACAGAGTCTGGCCAGCTCACAGGTGGAGCAAACTTCGTAAGGCATTAAGGCAAAAATGCAAAGTCCTACTGTGGTACTGGCTTTGCGGGTGAATTTACCACAAACAGGCACAGTTAGCAAAGTATTGTGGGGTTTGAGGTCACATGTGGCTGAACAAGGACGTTTCTCCGTACAGTGTTCAGAGAGTGAGGAGAGAGGACACAGCAGCTACTGAATCTGGAGAGATTGTGGAGGATAAACCTAAATATTTCCTGTTTAAACATGTTCAGACCTGCTTTTTTGTGTGCCAGATTACAGTGTTAGATTAACTTTTTTGGTTTTTTAATCTGAATGTGGTAATTGTGACTGTCTGACTGAGTGTGTGAGTGAGTGTGTGTTTTGATTTGAATACCTCTGGGCCAATGCCACCCCTTGTGTTTTGCAGCCTCTGATCTCTTCCTCTTTTTATTTGATTGTGCTTTACCCAATGGTTTGGTGTAAGTTTGGGTAAACTTACTCTGTTCTTCACATTATTAGAAATATATAAATTCATGAGGTATGTGTCTTTTAAACACCCTTTATTTTCAATATATAATACCCTTATCTATCTATTTTACTATATGTAAATAATAGAATTATGAATATATGTTTGATGCAGATATTACCATAGATATCACCACCATGTTATTTCGTTATGTCTAAATTTGTGTTTCTCCCAGTCTAGGGATTGAGGGGGCATTGGAGTGAAATATTAGAGTTTGCTTCTTTTGGTTTTATTACCATCTTTTACCTAATCGGGATGTACCTCCAGACGTTTTACTGTTTGGAATGTTACTACAGATATTGTGACTGTATATTACTAAATTTCTAATAAAGAGAAGAAAGTTAAAAAAATAATAATTCATTGAGCTTTGAAAATAATAGGAAAAACTCGCCTGTCCTATGCCTTGTTGCTACCCTCCCCCCTCCCAACACACACACATTTTGAACAGCATAGCAGCAGTGTGATATCCTTCCCAGCCTGTGTGTTAGAAATCCAGCTATTCTCTTGGGTAGCCTACCCAACCTATTGTTGTACTCCCGTCATGTGCTGTGAAACATAGCATCCAAAAATATCAGTTTTCCAGATTTAAATTTCCTGTATTTGACCAAATTTTCCCCTGTTTGAGAACACCAGTGGTATCTCTCCAGCCTGTGGTGTGGTACTGCTCTGTTGGCAAAGTACATACATGATTTAGAAATCCATCTAATCACTCGGGCACCCAACCTGACCTGTTGTTGTTCCCCTGCTTTGTGCTGTAAGAAATAACGTCCAAAAGTGAAAGTTTTCCAGACTGAATTTTTTTTGTATTTGACTGAATTTTTCCATTTGAGAACACCAGTGGTATCCCTCCTGGATTGTGGTGAGGTACTGCTCTGTTGGCAAAGTACAAGGTTTATAAATCCATCTAATCACTTGGATACCCTACCCGACCTGTTGTTGTACCCCCGTGTGCTGTAAGAAATAGTGTCCAAAAGTATGTTTTCAAGACTGAATTTTCCTGTATCTGACTGAATTTTCTCCTGTCTGAGAACACCATTGTCGACCTGACATTGGGATCCCACAGATGGTTGGTTCTGGGAGATTTCAATGCCTAGGTCAATGATGAACTCTCGCAATTTGGTCAGGACTTCCACCAGTCAATGATTTCACTGGGCTTCACACAGGTTATTTCCTCCTTGATCCATATTGGTGGTCATTCATTGGATTTAGTGTTCCTACTGTGGATGGAGATATCTGATTTGGTGGTGGAACCAGTTGGATGGTCTGACCATCACACCATTGGGTTCAGTTTCGAGGCCACCCCTAATAGGCCAGCCCCTATGGAGATGGTCCGCTAATGCCCTTTGAGGGGTGTTTCCCCAGATGGCCTGATGGCGGTGCTGGACCTATCAGGTTTACTGAGTGATTGCATGGATCCAGGGGACTTGGTACTTGCCTATAATAAGGCACTAGTAGGGGTCCTGGATTCCATTGCTCCTGTTCATGTTCATCCCCTCACTCTTCACCCCAGGTCTCCTTGGTTTGATGAGACTCTGAGGGAGTTGAGGAGAGTCAGATGAAGGTTAGGGAGGTGTTGGTGGAAATCGGGCCTGGATTGTGACATACTTAGTTTGATGGACCATTACATGGTATATCAATCAGCAATCTCTCATAAGAAGGCAGAATTCCTGTCCAGAGAGATTGCTGCTGCACAGAATAGACCAGCTCAGCTTTTCCGGACTGTGGGCAGATTGTGCAATCCAATCTGTCTTCAGCCCAGAAGAGCCTTTTCTCAAGAATGGTGTGAGGAGTTTGCTCAATTCTTTTCAGATAATGTTGCCACAGTCAGGTCTGATATCCACTTGATCCTCCCTAATGGGAGCTGTGATGGTCAGTAGGAGATGTAGGACACCCAATTTGTGTGGTATGACTTCAGCCTTCCCACAATCAGTGACATTGTGATGGTCATCCAGTTATTGCATCCGACCAACTGTGGTTTGGACCCAGGCCCCAGCCCTTGTGGGCTGTGTGGATAAAATGGGCCCTGTCCTTGCTGAGATAGTCTAGAGGTCTTTGGAGAGGGTGATGTTTCCAAATCCTTTGAAAGAGGCTGTGGTTCAGCCCCTTCTTAAGAAGTCCTCCTTGGACCCAGACTGTCTGGCTAACTACAGGCCTGTCTCTAACCTGCCCTTTCTGGGTAAGGTTATTGAGAAGGTGGTCATGTTGCAGCTGGATAATCATTTGACCAGCCACAAGGTCAATGATTCTCTCCAGTCTGGATTTAGGAAGAGACATAGTACCGAGACAGCTCTTGTCCAGGTACTAAATGACCTCCTAATAGCGAGAGATCGAAGGACTCGTTCCATCTTGGTCCTTCTTGATCTCTCTGCAGCATTTGACACCATGGACCATGGTGTGTTGTTGGAGCACTTGCAGTTTATCTGTGGACTGTCTGGTACAGTCCTCAGTTGGTTTCGATCTTCCCTCAAGGGTAGGACTCAGAGGGTGGTGTCTGGGATTTTTTCATCAGCATCATTCCCCCTATCCTGTGGGGTGCCACAGGGCTCTATTTTGGCACCCATGTTGTTTGCGGTGTACATGCTGCCATTGGGAGCGATTATTAGGTGGTACGGTTTGAGTTTTCACTGCTATGCAGATGATACTCAACTGTACATGTCCTTTGTGCCTGGCCAAGATGCTGCCATTTCGGTCTTTAACAACTGTCTAGCCAAAATCCAGGACTGGATGAATGTGAGTTGGCTGCAGTTGAATCCAGAGAAAACTGAGGTGTTGGTTGTGGACCCAGGTAGCCAGGAGGTGGGTTTGTTGGCAGGATCACCCTCGGGTTTATGGCTTGGGGTGTTCAGCTAACTATCTCAGACCAGGTGCGGAACCTGGGCGTTGTGTTTGATGACTGTTTGACACTTAAATCCCAGGTGTCAGCAGTTGTCAAAGTCTCTTTTTACCATCTGAGGAACATCGCCCGGGTGAAGCACCTGGTTTCTCCTGACGATCTTCCTACTCTGGTCCATGCCTTCGTTACCTCCCACCTAGGCTACTGCAACGCCCTTTATCTTGGGCTACCGAGGGTTGATATTCACCACTTGCAGCTAGTGCAGAATGCAGCAGCCAGGCTATTAACTGGTTCTTCTAGGGCCAGTCATATAACGCCTGTGCTCTGCAGACTGCACTGGCTGCCAATATGCTGGTGAATCACCTTCAAGGTCAGTTTGCTGACCTATAAGGCCCTACACGATCAGGGACCTGGCTACCTGAAAGATCTCCTTAGTCCCTACTGTCCCTCCCGCTCTCTCTCCAATCCACTTACGAGGGATTGCTGGAGATTCCCAGGGTTTGTTTAAAGACTTCTGGGGCTAGATCTTTTAGTTTTATGGCCCCAACCCTGTGGAATTCTCTACCTCATCAGGTGTGAGATTGCCGACTGTCCAAAGCTTTAAAGGGGCATTAAAAACACATTTTTTTAGCCTTGCATATCATGATTTTTAATATTGCTGCCTGGATTAATTTTAATATTGTTTTAATTATTTATTGATTTTCTTATGTTATGTACAGGCGCCTTGGTTTTGGAAAGGCACCTTTTTACAAATAAAGTTTGATTTGATTTGATCTGATATCCCTCCCAGCCTGTGGTGTGGTACTGCTCTGTTGGCAAAGTACATGCAAGCTTTAGAAATCCATCAAATCACTCTGATACCCTGCCTAACCTGTTGTTATACTCCCATCATGTGCTGTGATGAACAGCATCAAAAAGTATGTTTCCAGATTTAATTTTCCTGTATTTGACTGAATTTTCCAATTTGATAACACCAGCAGTATCCCTCCCAGACTGTGGTGTGGTACTGCTCTGTTGGCAAAGTACAAGGTTTAGAAATCCATTCAATCACTCGGGTACCCTACTTGACCTATTGTTGTACCCCATGTGCTGTGGGAAATAGTGTCAAAAAGTATCTGTTTTCCAGACTGAATTTTCCTGTATTTGACTGAATTTTCCCCTCTTTGAGAACACTTGTGGTATCCCTTCCTGCCCATGGTGTGGTACAGCTCTGTTGGCAAAGTACAAGGTTTAGAAATCCATCTAATCAAATCACTTGTGTACCCTCCCCAACCTGTTGTTGTACCCCCGTGTGCTGTGAGAAATATTGTCCAAATAGTAAGAAATAGTGTCCAAAAGTATCAGCTTAAAATCAAGATTGCCTCTTTCAATGTCACCCCTATTGCAGCGCTGTAATTGTGGCAACAAACTTCAGTCACCATCCTAACAATATACCAACTGAAACTACCATTTGAGAATATCCTATTTAACTTTTTTTGGTAAGAGTCAGATCACCCTTGAGTCGGAGTAGTTGTGACCTACTATCAAGTTGTGTGTTTTTTGTTTCCAACCCCATACAGTCCCAGAAGTCACAGTTGTTAAAAGTTCCATAAACTAACCACTAGTCACCTCTCAACCTGAAGTATTCTGGTGTATATATACCTAGTTTAACCATCTGCTCTTCATAATTTAGATTTTGCAAGCCTGCTAATATTTTACTTGCTCTACGCTGAACCACCTCTAGGGTTTGTATCCCAGCCATGGAATATGGTGTTCAAAACTGGCTACAATAGTACAACTATAGCTTGACCAATGAAGTGTAGAGTGGCAATGTCACTCTTTTATCTCTACTATTTATATGTGTTCGAATCCAGCCTAGTACACCATAACATTTTTGGGGTGTCAAAGTACAATGCTGTTGTTTTTTTAAAGCTGAAGTCATGAGTTACATTAACAAGCATTTGCCAATGCCGAATGTTGTCACATTGGCATTGGCATTGGCAGTCCTGGAGCTAGAGATGCATAATAGGAATGGCAGTGAAGTATTGAAGTGATGCCAACCCCACCCCCACCCTGTAGAGAGCGACAGGCACTGGGGTGTGCCTTTGGGTCGACAGCTGTAATGCTCATGCCATTGTACCTCACCCTACCCTGTAGACACGGACAAGTGCCTGGGTGTGGTTTGGAGTCTTTGGACGTTATACTTACCCTTTTCCATAAGGAAATACGCTGATGTGGGTGCAGTATAGGAGTGTGGGGTGAACTTTGTGGCCGAACACTCCAAGGCACACCACAATGTCTGTCACTGGCTGCAGGGTGGGGGGGTGGAATGGCGTGAGCATTACATCTGATGATCCCAAGTGACACCCCTGATGCCTGTCAGTCTATACTGGGTGGGGTGCTACAGTTGGAAACCCTAACACCATAGATGTGTGTGGTAGTTTCACTCCACATTTTCAACATGGGCTGCTTGTCAAGCCACCTCATTAAACGCGGCACAATCACTTTGTTAGCTGAAAGGTGGTTTTGCACAGCGGCTGTGCCATTTGGCAACAGAGGGATGAAAACACATTTTTGGGCAGGATAAGGAGAACAACAACTGTATTGTTCATGAGGAGGCAAAAAAAATGTCAATGTTGAAAATCTGGAGTGACAATATGAAATGTTGGTGAAGCAATGAGCATGCATACAAACTGCGTAACACACATCTGTAACCCAATTATTCTTGGGAGTTTGTTAGCCACATTTGTAACATAGGCATTTTGGGACCTCCCCTTATGAACAGTGGTGCTGCAATTTTGTTAATCTGTCCCAAAGTGGTTGATTTGCCACAGCAACCATGCCATCATGCACCACAGGTGCAGAAACACATTTTGGGCAGGATGTGAAAAATGACAGCTGTACTCTTCATAAGGAGGTGTGAAAAAATGGCAGTGTTGAAAATCTGGCATGGAAATATTGCAAATTTGCAAAGTTACATGGGTGCATGGAAACTGCGCAATGCACACTTGCAACACAGTCATTTTATGAATTTTCGGCACCAAATTTTCAACATAGGCATTTTAGGACCTCTGCTCGTGAACAGTGTCACCGTCATTTCCTCAAACTGTCCCGAAAAGTTATTTTGCACAGCGAACACGCTATTCTGCTCTGGATGTGTGAAAACACATTTTGTCCAGGATATGTAAAAGGACAGCTGTACTGTTCATCAGGAGGTGTGGGAAAATACCAATTTTGAAAATCTGGACTGAAAATATTACAAATTCTTGAAGTTACGAGCGTGCGTGGAAACAGCGCAATGAACGTTCTTAAAACAGCCCTTTTTTTATTTTTCCCATCAAATTTGCAACATAGGCTTTTTAAGAGCCCCCACTCATGAACAGTGGTACTGTCGTTTCGTTAATCGGTCCCAAAAGGTGATTCTGTGCAGTGACCGCAAAATCAATTTTCGGGGCTGATTAACTCCATGACAGTGCTAGAATTCATGAGGAGGCATCCCAAAAACACCATGTTGAAAATTTGGTACAAAAATTCCAAAACATGCCTGAGATATGCATCAAAGTTGAAAAAACCCTATTTATTCCATTATGCAGCTTACCTGCATTTCCTCGGTTTGTGGTCGGCTTTGAAGAGTGCAGACATGTTCCCGGTCAATCAAAGATTGTCGTGCCAGACTCTGGAGGCAAGTATGAGGTGAGGGTGGTGTGGGGAGGCAGAGTGCACAGTGGGTGGGCGCAGGAGGCGGGCAGGGAGACCGTGAGGGACAGTTTTCTTTTTTACAAGTTAAAAAAAATAAACATCAGGGGACAGGTTTTTTTTTGCAGGGGCTTTGGCATGCTTGGGTCTGCTCCCAGTGTGCCACCTAACTGTTTTCTGGGGGAGGATGCTATAGCCGACAGGGGATTGGTCACCCCCGTAGGCACACAGTGAAAGCAGGGGTGTAAGAGCCAAGGAGGAGTTGGCACCCTCCTCGGCACATAACAAATGGGGGGGATGCATTATGCCGGTGGGGAGTGGGCTCCCCTGTCGGCATATACATTGGGCCTGGGTATGCTGACAGGAGGATTGGGCACACTCGAAGTTGGCAGTATGCAGCCATGTTAATTTTCTTTTTTACACCACCAGGGAAAGCATGTCGGGAGGTCCGCTGCATATGACGAGCTTAGCTCGCATTGCAGCAGACCTTTCATTTGATCCCATGGCCACATTAGGTATGCACGGTGTGGCGCTGGCATGCAGGCTGATTGGGGAATGAGGGACACACCTACTGATGCGTACCCTGCATTCTCCTAACAGTGACCGCTCCTCCAACTCTGCACTACCGCAAGATGTTGGTTGCATGACAGCACCGACATAAATAACCAAAACATTTTCCTCAGCTGTTTCTTTTGAGCATATATAGTAGTAGTAGGAGTAAAAATATTCATTTATATAGGAGCAAAAAGATTTTACATACACCATTAGGTCAATAAATGTTCTGTTTACAAGGTGTCCCTGTAGATGGATAAGTCATTTAAAAACTTTACACATAAAAGGTAATGGATATACAAACATATAATACAGCTTTCATTTATGAAACTACATTAAATGTATTGGTTATTTGTACACAGGTTGTTTGTACTATATTCATCTATTGCAAGTAAATTGAAATTGTAGTTATTGTTTCATAGCATCATTGAATGCATTTATAGGCATTTCAAAAGTTCTCATACTTGGGGGGGGTGGATTTTATTCCAAGTAATAGCAGCTTTAAATATGAATGACATTTCCCCATATTTGTTTTGAGCCTTTTGCACAATCAGCTCCCTGTCTCCCTTCTTTCTTAACTGACTGGAGTGGTTGGGTTTAGCCATTTTATTTGCAAGTCCAAAAGGTCTTTTATTTTTAAGTATTGTATACACAGCCGAAAACCAAATTTCTTGACTTTTCATTTCCAGGGATTTCCAATTTAATCTTTCATACATTGAACCCTGGTGCTTTTTATAGTTACAGTTTAATACAAATCCTGTCAATCTGTTACAGCAGGTGTCAGTCCTATGTAGGTTAGCCCTACTGAAATGCCCATAAATATGACATATATTACAATATAGAAAACTGTTGTTTTTTTATTGTCCTTCCCTAACTGTATTACCAAATATTTGTCCACATTAAAATCCAACTTATGTTCTTGGGCCCAGTGTTCAAGTTTAGATAGTTCCCTTTTAAGGTTGTCAATTTTAAAGATGTTACTGATCACTGAACCTATTTTGGTATCATCTGCAAACTTTGACAGCCAGACTCCCTCATTACTATTCATAGAGAACACATAAATGTTAAATAGGTACAACACCAACATCCCACTAATCACCGCCTTCCATTTAGAGTTTTTCCCTTGCAATGTTACTTATTATTCTCCATCACTGAGCCAGGAATGTATCCAGTTAACCAGGCTTGGGTTTAGTCATATATTTCTCAGTTTGCTAATCAGTTTGGAATGTGGCACCATGTCGATTACCATACTGTATTCAAAGAAGATAACATCCACTGGCTTCTCCTGATGCAGAGCCTTGTTGACTTCACCAAAGAAGTGTATTAAGTTGGTCTGACATGATCTGCCCTTTGTAAAACCTTGTTGTGTGGTATCAGTCATATTATTTTTGATAATAAAATTATCTATTTCCTCTTTAAATATTTTATCTAATATTTTATACAGAACTATGGTCAGGATAACAGTTCTGTAATCCAACAATCTGACTTGCCACCTTTTTTATACAGTGGGATGACTGTTGCTTTTCTCCAGCAGGATACTACATTTCCATAGTCCAGTGAGGATTAACATAGAAACGTAGAAGCAGACTTTGACAGAAGATAAGGACCTCTTGGACCACCTAGTCTGCCATTTCCATACCTATTGGCTAAGCTGCAGATGCTAGTGAACCAACGGCCTACTTCTTCCTACCTCCCTCTAGAACTTCTCCATGTCTGTCGCATGCATTCTTGAAATCCCCACTGTTTTTGACCCCACAACCCCCTTTGGAAGGCTGTTCTGTGCATTTACTACCCTCACCATGAAAAAATAATTCCTCACTTTGCCCCTGAGCCATCCCCTCTCTATTCTCAAATAATGTCCCCTTCTTCTTGCACAGCTCTTTCTCTGAAAGATTCTACTGTCTTGGACTTTGTTAATTCCCTTCAGGTACTTGAAAGATTTTACCACATCTCCCCTTTCCCTCCATTCCTTGAGGATATACATATTAAGCTCCTTCAGTCTCTCTTTGTATGGCTTCTGGTGCAGACCATGCACCATTTTAGTTGTCTTCCTCTGGACTGCCTCCATCCTGTCTATATCCTTGCAGAGATGGGATCTCCAGAACTGCATGTGATTCTCTAAATGGGGTCTCACCAACTGTCTGTACAGAGGGATAACAACTTTTTGTTTTTTACTGGTGATGCCTCTCCCTATGCATCCCAGTATCCCCCAACCCTCCTTACTGCCTTCTCACATTGTTTGCCTACCTTTAGGTCATCTGATATAACTACCTCTAGGTCCCTTTCCATTTTTGTTGTTGTTAGTACCCCCCCCCCAATTGTGTACTCTGCCTCTGGGTTTTTGTTTCCCAGGTGCACTACTTTGCACTTCTTTGCACTGAATCTAAGCTGCCAGACTCCTGACCATTCCTCCAACCTTGCCAAGTCCCTTCTCATCCTTTCCTCCCCACCTTTGTATCAACCCTGTTGCAGATCTTTGTGTCGTCTGCAAATAGGCATACTTTTACTTCCAGTCCCTCCACAATGTCACCTATAAAGACATTAAAGAGGACTGGTCCCAGTACTGGACCCTGTGGTACCCCACTAGTAACCCCCTTTCTTCAGAGTGGACTCTGTTTACTGTTACCCTCTGCATCCTGTTGTCCAGCCAATTTTTTACCCAGGTTACCACCCTCGGACCCACTTCCAGGCTGTCTAACTTGTTTACTAATCTTTTGTGTGGGAGTCTGTCAAATGCCTTGTTAAGTCTAGGTATGCCACATCCACAGCCCCTTCCTGGTCACCCAGTCAAAGAAATCTATTAGATTCATATGACATGACCTTTCTGCTGTGAATCCATGTTGCCTTGGATCCTGTGCCCCTCTAACCTCTATGTACTCAACAATTCTTTCCTTCAGAAGTGATTCCATCATCTTTCCTACCACTGAGGTCAAACTAACAGGTCTGTAGTTTCCTGCCTCTGCCTTGCTCTCCCTTTTGTGACAGGGAATCACATCTGCCCTCTTCCAGTCCTCAGGTACCACACCATCCTCCCATGATTTGTTAAAAAAGGGTAGTCACTGATGTCACTAATTCTCCCCTTAGCTCTTTTAGAATTCTGGGGTAAATTCCATCAGGCCCCATTGCTTTGTCCACCTTTAGTTTTAGGAGTTCTTTCAGGACCCTTTCATCTGAGAATGGAATGGTATTGATCCTCCCCCATCTAGAGTGCTTCTATTGTTTGGTTTAGGTACCTCCCCCTCATCTTCTTTTGTGAATACTGAGGATTAGAATATTTTAGTTACTGCTCCAGCCAATTCATCTGCCAGTCTCACAACCTCCACTTACATACTGTGTGACTCTGAGCAAGTCACTTAACCGCCCAGTGCTCCCAGGTCACCCCTGAAAACAGGCACTTGTGCCTAGTGGGCCCTAGTCGGTTGCTAAAGACTAAAATAAAAAAATTAAAAAAATATTCTAGACTGTTGTCCATCTGGACCCAGTGCCTTATTTGGATTTATCTGCCTTAATCTAGTTTTAATATTTTCTCCATGAATTATGATTCTTGGACTGTTTTTGATATGTTGTCTTGACATTGGATTTTTATCTTTCATTCTAAACACGGTGCAGAAATAATTGTTTAACATCACTACCATGCTCTATGTTTTTATCTGTAACCAAATTAACAAATTCATCCACTAAAGGGCCTACTTGAGAAGCACTATTTCTCTTATAATTAATGTGATTATAAAAGGATTTATAATTATTCTTAACCTTGCATGCTAACTGGAGTTCATTTTCCCTATAGATTTCTTTACATATTTTTACATTCATCAGCAAGGCCATTGTTTTTCATTTTTTACTGGAAAACCCAGTAAAATTCCAAAATTTGGACTGCTTGAACACCAGTAAAAACAACAATTTCATGGAATTTGACATTTTATACCAGATAAATAAATATAGAAAACTTGTTTTTTTCTTATAATTGCTTCCTGTACTATTTTCAATTTGCTTTATTTATTTGCTCTGTATATTAAGCCTTCTTTTATTCTGATTATTTATATACATGCTAAAAGAATGATAGTAGAATTCCGGTAAAATTCACAAATTAGACTAACAATCACCAGTGCAATTCCGGAATCTGAAGTCTTGAAAATGGAATTTCATTGTTTTAATTACCATAAATCAGTGGCCTTGTTCATCAGTTTTCTCCTTGTAAGTGTCCCAGGCTTCCTTTGAAATATGTTTTTTTTAGCCTTTCTATATTATTTTTTTTTCCCTTTCCCTTACCTTCTTTTTAACCTTTTTATTTAGCCATCCTGGTATCCTGCCATTCTTGCTATATTTCTTCTTTTCTGGCACATATTTAAGAGAGGGTTGTGGATGCATGGAACGGCCTTCCGGAGGAGGTTGTGGAGTCAAAAACAGTGGTTGAATTCAAGCATGTGTGGGACAGCCATAAGGCAATTCTAGGGGGTTGGGGTAGAAAGAAGTAGGCTGCTGGTTAACTAGGATCTGCAGCTTATCCATTAGGTAGGGAAATGGGCAGACTGGGTGGGCCAAGCAGTCGTTATCTGCCATCAAATTCTATGTTTCTATGTTTCTATATTATACGTTTGTTTAGTTTAAGCATTAGTATTTCCCACATTTCATTTTAATTTTTATTTGTTAACAGGCATTTCCAGTCCCAGGTACATAATGCTTCCCTCATCAAGTTGAAATATGATTGGTTAAAGCATTTAATTTTGATGTAACCTTTTATCTTGCATTGCATGCCAAAGATATTAAACATTACTACATTATTATCATTACCACCTAATGGTTCCAGTGTGTTGCAGCTAGTAATTTGATCATTTAAATTACTTAGTATGAGATCTAATATATGCTCCCCCTTGTCCCTGATTTAGCATACCTTTCAAAATTTAATTTGTTAATGATATGTAAAAAAATATCTTTCCATGGGTGTCCTGCCTTCCTTGGAGACCCAATTGATACTAGCCATATTAAAATGCCCTAAGAGTATAATTCTGTTATCTTCATTTAGACTGTTCAGGTATTTAAGCATTCTATGATTTAGTTCCATGTTTTGTGAGGGTGATCTATGTACTAAACCCAAGATGTTTTTTTTTTTTCCTGCTTTAGGGATGAGATTAAACCAAAGCTGTTCCAGGTCACTGTCATATTCTTGAATAATTTACTCTGCTGTTATGTTATTTGACACATATATTATAACACCCCCACCTTTTCTTTCCTTCCTTTCTTTACTGAAAAGTGTAAAGCCCTGAATATTTCTCCCCTTTGTATCATCATCCTGCCACCAAGTTTCAGTGATCACACTTACTTTCTATGCAAACATTCTCTGATTGGAATGTGATCCAAATCATCTTTTTTTTTTTTTTTTGATGAGGCTCCTTGCATTTCTTACTAGGACATTACAGTTTTATACTGAACTTTCATATTGGGTTTTAGAGTGAAAGAAGGCTAACAAGCCCATATTATTGATCCCCACACCAGTGGGACCACTTCAGCCCATTCAATGTCAGCCAGTCATCAATTTTGGTTTTGAAACTGTCCACTGTTTTACAGTCTACTATCTCACTTGGTAAAGTATTCCAAATCCTGCTGGAAGAGAAATGAATAATCAACATTATTCTTCTTGACAATATCTAATTTGATTCATTTTTTGTGTCTCCTTAGACCCTCTGGTTTATCATGCACTTCAGTTCTCATGTCTTTAGTTAAGTCTTGGTCCCTCATTATTTTGAATGGCATCATTATATCTCCTCTGATCCCATATTACTTTTCCCTTTTTGCCTTATGTTTTTAGTATCTGCATTTTTAGTGGTTTGTTCTCCACCCCTCCACCCATATTCCATTTAAATATGTCTCAGTGCTTCTATTGATTCTGTCCCCAAGGAATCTTTAACCAACCTTGTTAGATGGAAGCCATCCCAGCCATATAATTTCATGTCCCTGTTACACCCATCCAAGTTTCTTTGGAAACTAAACCCCTCTCTTTCTCACCAACACCCCAGCCAGCCATGACATTGTTTAATATCTTGGGTTTTTCTTCTACCAGCCCTTGGTACAGTAAGTACTTTAGATAAAATGATGTTGCATCCACTGCTGTTAAGCACTGTCATGGATTAATCAAGAGTGACTGTACTGTAACTGCTAATTTTGTTTTAGCTTCTCAGTATTTATCTTTGCCTGTGTGTTAAGATATATAGTTTCTGCTATCTGAACACCTACTGTATGTGTTGTCACCAAAAAGCCCTGTTTAATTGCATCCTTAATCTGGAATTCTTTATTCTGAAATCCATAAGTGCTTTTAACACTCAGCTTTAATTGCATTTATGTTTACCTTCTTAATCCAGATGTGGTGTTCTGTCTTATAGGGCACAGTATCCCCACATGCCACCTGAATAACTTGAGACCACACCAAGCAATGGAGTTAAATGGCCACAGCCATGTGTTTATTAACCAATCATAATACATTAAGCTTGTGCCAACTGGTGGTCTTGGTTGGCCTGTACTGTTCTTCTTATTATTAAACCAGTCTTCCTTCAGATGGAAGCTGCTATGATTTCAAACCCACATGAGGTACCCAGCCTCCGAGGTATGAGGAATGGCCCATGACCAGCTACTGTGACTCCCCCCCTTAATTTTGGGTCACCATGTTGCAACAAGTTTTTGCCTATGGAGGCTGCCACCAGGGTGACACCATATTCTTAAAGTGGTGAAACCCATCCGGATGGTCCCACACTCCTGTCAGCATCTGGGTGATCTGTTCTGCACAACACCAAGATCCCCTGTTTCCTTGTCTGCATCAACCAACCAATGCCACAACCAATGAACCTCACCAATACCACCTTTGGCTTACATTCATGACCATGACATCCTACCTACCTACCTACCTCAAACCTGCTCTTGCTGGAGAAGGCAAAAAACTGGAAAACCCTGTGGGAAAAAATAGGAAATTCCTTCTGAACCCTTACTGCGATCATGATCAGTGAGCTTCTACCAGCTGAAATCCCCCTGCTTTTATGAGGGTGGGTTGGGTTGGGCTTCATCTGAGAGGGGAGGCAAAGAAAGCAAACCCCTCTGGCAGCAACCTTATATAGGTCAATGCTCCTCTCCTCCAGCTTCCACTTGCCCCTCCACTGGGAATGCCTCCCTACCTGGGCCTGCTCCTAAAGGGCTGGCCCCTAAATGCCACCACCTGCCTCCTCCTCACCCAGGTGTCATCAGGAAGGGCATGCCCACAGACAAAAGGCCACCGCCAGCTAGTCATTGGGGGCTTGGTTATTGTCTTATAGAGCACAGTATCCCCCCATGCCACCTGAATAACTTAAGTCCACATCAAGCAATGGAGTAAAGTGACCACAGCCAAGTATTTATTAACCAATCAGGATATATTAAGCATGCGCCACCAGGTGGTCTTGGTTGGCCTGTATTGTTCTTCTTCTTCTTCTTATTATTAAACCAGTTGCCACACAATTTCGCTGAAGGAGGCTGCTGTCTGGGTGCCGCCATATTCTTAAAGTGGTGAGCCCCATCTGGACAGTCCTGCACTCCCATCAGCCTCCAGGTGATCTATTCTGCACAACACCAAGATCCTCTGTTCCCTACCCTGCATCAACCAACCAGTGCCACATAGCCACCACAAGGTGAGCCCCTTCCAGCTTGCCCCCCACAAGCATGCTATTTTATCAATTTCTCCATTGTGCTGCATATGTTCCCTATTTATCTATCTAAACCTGCACTTGACAGGTGTACTCCAACTCTAACATATAGCTCTTTATTTCCTGCTCTAATATCCTCATGTTTTATTGTGGTACCACCTATACTTCCTGTGAATGTCCTCATAGCTGTATTATGTTGCCACCTGACTTTTGCCAGGGCTTTGGGGATCCACGCCTCGCACCAAGGGCCTCTCTAAATGACATCTGACCATACTATATGCACCTCAGGCCAGATGCCTTTTACATACTGCAAGTCCTTGTTTGATTGCCTTAACAGGTCAATAGACATTAGGGTACCCATATCATTTCACCTCACATGCACAATCAGCATCTGTAGTGTGCCTCTTCTTCAAGCTTCTACCTCAACTATTGGTAGTAAACCTTTCCAACACAAGCCCCGGTGGCCAAACCACTGCACATCGCAGGTTCATGGATCCAGGTACAAGTTCCTTCCACCTTTGTTCTTTCCTGCATAGATGTCCGCCCAAATCACAAAAGAGTGCCCACACACCCAGATCTGCTTCTCTTCATGCTATTGTCTGTAAAAACAAAGAAAGAAGTTAGAGCATGTGTGGCCTTACTTAACCTTCAAATGCCTGTGACTGCTAGCTGCCCAGGGACTGAATTTGTTCATCCTTGAACCTTGCTAACTGGGCATGAGATGCTGCCCAATCCCAAATGAGTGTGTGTTGTATTCTTTCACTTGTATGCCCAGACTTTCCAGGCACATGCCCAGCACTCGCCTGAACTGAAAAATTGTCACAGCGGACCTGTCATCATGAAGAAAATATGCAACCTCCTGCCTGGCTGTTTGCGTCACGTAGTTATTAACCATATCTCCTATTTCCCACTGCACTCCAGGTGGAGGATGAAGGTAATACCAGCATCCCCTGGCCGTGATGTCCATTTTGCTCTTCCTTAGCCGAAAAAGACACCCTCGCCAGTCAGCCTGACATCATCATCAAGTAGAACCGCTGGTAACCCAGCAGCCTTGTTTGATTGTATTAACGCAGACACCTTGAAGGCAGCACAAAATGGAACCATATACAGCACCTTAAAGAGATGTACTTCATAACTGGAGGAGTATACCTGCACCAGTGTCCCCACAGACCCGGTACAGAAGCTCTGGGCTGAGTGGGCACCTAGCATCTGGTCTTCTTCGGCTTCCGTGAGCCCACCCCTCAAGCAATTTGCACAGCAGGAAAGCTCTGGTATGATCTGTATACCCCATCACCTCAGAAAACCATGCAATCCCTTCTAGGTGTTGCCTGATCACTGCCTGTGAACTGCCAGAACACCTCATATGAAGGATGTATGCACACAAAGGGTCTACTGTGATGGGCCAACTGTTCTCCCACCCTTTTACATGACAAACACTCAGGAAGCTACCTACTCCCCTCTGACAGGCTGCTCGGGTGCTTGGTGCCAAGGATTCCCTGATCAGGTTCCAGGCTTCTGGGTTACCGAGTCCCATAGGTGCTATGGTACTTCCCTGGGGGCTCTCTCTGCTGTTGGTGCCAGCTGATGAAATCTCTGCCACTGCGAACAAGAAAGAGCATCAGCAATACCAGTCTTCATGCCATGCATGTGCTGTGCCCTGAATTTAATGTTCAATATCAGGCATTTTAATACAAACACCCACATGAGGTCCCTCATCAGTCCTTTACTCCCCAAGTTGTCAGCTGATGGTGTACGCTACCCCCATGTTATCCGATCTGAAGAGAATGGCCTTGTCCCTGAACTGGTCACCCCATATAATCAGTGTGACTACTATTGGAAAACAATTCCAGTAGTGTCACATGTCTCAACAGTCCCCCCTGATGCCATGAGTCAAGATACTGATCTGCACACCACTGTCCTTGAAATTATGCCCTGAACCCCAGACCACCCACAGCATCAGTAAACAGCTCAAACTCTTGGCTGGTTGAAGGGGTCTGCCAAAATTCCTTTCCATTAAAACAACACAGGAAGGTCCGCCACACCCCCAAATCTTCCCTCATAGATTATTTCACCCATATCCTGTGACGGGCTTTGGAGCAGCCTGTTTTCTTTTGAGCAAGCTGATGCATTAACGCCCTGCCCATTGAAATGATTCTGCATGCAAAGTTCAAGTGCCCCACTAGTTGTTGTAATTCCTTAAGCGTGGTCTTCTTTGCTTGGGCCACCTTCCCCAAGAAGTTTTTTAAGACTGCCAGCTTTTGTTGGGGAAGCCTGCATTCACTGGTCAGCGTGTCACTCTCAATGCCCCAGAACGAGATTGTAGTCATAGGGCCCTTTGTTTTCTCACAGGCCAGGGGGAACCCCAATTCCGATCACACTGCCTGGAACACTCCCATAATCAGCGCACAATTGTCAGTATCAGCCTTGCCCATGATTGGGAAGTCATCCAAGTAATGAATGACTTCCACTCTCCTGGCTTTTTGTTCTGTGACCACTGCAGTGCCATACTAAATTGTTCAAACACTGCGCATGCCACTGCGCACCCCATTGGCATTCAGTTGTCCCTGAAGTATTGCCCTTCAAACTTCATACCCAGCAAGTCCCTGTCCTCCAGATGCACTGGAAACAGTCTGAATGCTGGCACAATGTCCGCTTTACCCAAAAGGGCTCCCTGCCTTGCTGTCTTAATCATTTCCACTGCATCATCAAAGCGCACATATGACACTGCCATGTAGGCTGGGTCTATAAAATGGTTCATGGATTTCCCTTCTGGGTAGGACAAATGATTAATCATCCTATACTCCCTGGGTTCTTTTTTGGGACCAGCCCAATTAGTGACACTCGGAACATTTTACCCGGTAGTGTCTTAAACAGTCCACTCACTCTACCTGTTGCTGTTTCTTTCTCAAGTTTTTTCTACACTACTTCTGGTCACTCCCTGGCTGACTTCAGGTTTTCTGCCTCAAAACTTTGGTGTGGACCCGCATACGAAATCCAGAATCCTGCTCCAAATCCCTCAGTCGGGTACAGGGCAGTCACTGTGTCTGGATAGTGCCTTAGACTTTCTTTAAGATATTCTGCCCTTATGGGTGTTGGGACCTTTGTGTCACCCTCTTTTGTAAGGGTGAAAGGACCCAGACCCCGAGCCCTGCCTACACTGGGAAAAGGGTGTGTCTTCCCACAAGCCAGGCAGTCGTGCTTAAATTTGCACTGTTCGGCCTTACACGAGCCTTGATTGTAATAGAAACAGGGATGCACCCCTCCCCTTTTTTCCCAAAAGTCCAATGACTGCTTCTTTGGGGACCATGGCTTTCTGATGGGAAACTGCTGTCTGTATGCTGAACCCCCTCATTTCTATTGCCCACTGCAGGGGAAGGTCCACCATGTCCCAAGACCTGCCAACATTGTATTACATTTGCCTACAAAATTCCTCGTGATACTCCAACCATCCCCCCAGCTTTGTCGCTTGCATTGACATCATTTGGTTCAAATACAACCAAAGACCACCTGCCTTAGCTGGATTGCCCTGTGTCAATAGTCTTGAGTAAATTGAAAACCCCACTAGCCAATTTTCCCAGGTTCTCTTAATTGGCACCTTCCGCTTTCTTTCCACCCCATCATCTTCATCCTTATCTTTTTTATCTTTATCCTTTTCAGGCTCTCTAGGTCAATTCAACAATGTAAAAGCATCTGCACATTCCCCTTTTATGATCTGTTGACATAACTTTTCCACAAAGTGCAACTCTACTGGTTCGGCCAGGCTCACAAAACCTGTTGTAGCATGTTCTACTGGCCGCAGACTACTTCCCATCTTTTGTGCCATTGTCCCAGAGCCCGCTGTCCCGACTCCACTTGACCCTATGGCCACTGCCCCATGTATGGCCTGTGCCTTCTCTAGGGCAGCAATGTATGCCAGCACTTTATCTAATTTCTGTTCCAGTCCTGCCAGGAGAGCCAAAGGTCCAGCCATCGGTTTCACTTGAACCGGTTCTGCCCTTGCCAACTCAACTTCCATGGGCATTAAGCTTTGTGCTGGTGGGGTTCCTTGGAGATGAGCCTCAAGCCTCATCTCCTGCCCCCTTTCTTGAAGCCTCATTTTGGGATGGCTTCCTTTCTGATTGGCTGCTCATTCCCTGCTGCCTTACAAGGCTTTCTGCCCCAGTATGCAGGTGCCTGTTTGGGCCTCTCCATCGACTGTTTCAGCAGTGCTGTTAATTCATCAATAGACATATTTTCCAGCTCAGGCTTACCTGCTTGTTGTGTCTTAGCCTACTTGGGTGGTGGCTGGACCTGGTCTGGATCTGATGGCGGGGTTACCGTCCTGTCACCTGACCCTGGAATCTGCTCATTCGAGGAACCCGGTTCTTCGGTCAGCTGTTGCTGATCCACATTACCTTGGCCCAGAAACAAGGCATCCCAGCAAGCTTTGCTTTACTCCACACCAGATTTACCAACTCACTCTCAAACACTATGTCCATTGCTGTCCGGTCACCTTCCGTCCTTACTCGAAGCTGCAACACAAACCACAAACATATGACTCAACGCTCTCTGGCTGTAGCACCAATTCTGTTGCACTGCAACCAGATATTCTGTCAGACAACGTGATATTAGTAACCTAGTTGCAGACATCCCAAGTCCCTGTCTACACTCCCTATTATCCTCCTGCATGTCTCCCAACTAATTATTTTTTTAATTACCTCATGTTACACTTCTGTGGTGCCCCAGCTCCATGCATCCAGCTGTCTAGTACAACCTCTGTAAGTGCTACTAAACCATGGCCTTGCTATAGGGCCCTAGCCATCCAAACACCAGTGCTCCCTGGTTGGGTTGGATTTGTTTGCCGATAACCCCTTTCTCTGTTTTTTTTTTTTTAATACCTACAGTATGAAATTAATTATCACCAGGGATTTGGCTCTGTACCTTTGAGGCATTGTAAAGTAAGGGTGTTTGAGATGCACATTATCTTAAGTTCTTTGTCAGTGAAATTTGATTGTATTTAGTATCCCATTGAAGTGGGAGGGAAGTTTTAAATTATTTGAAAGCTTAAAAAAATAAATAATAAAATAAAATTGAACTGGGGACCCCTCCCTCAGCACTTGGGCTGAAAGTAGTTGATTTTTTTTTGAACCAACAGATCCAAATTGTGTTTTTCCAGCCTTCAAGGATGTGTCTTTCAAACCCAGCACTCTTCCCCATATGTATTTAAAATTCAATTCTGCTGGAAAATAAATACCATTTAAACCCTTTGCATGCCCTTACTGGTTTGAGAAAATTTGGGAAACATCCTGGTTGTTCTGCCCTCCCTACCCCTCACAGACACTTTATTGCTGCCTTCAGACAAAGAGGCAGGCTCGGGGGGAGGGATCATCAGGCATAGCCACATTTTAACAGGCATTAGCCTACAAGTGAAGCAGCCCCCACTAGCCAGAGCTGAACTTTTATTTATTTAGTTGGTTATTTTTGTAATGTTCAATAAGATTCCCGCAATAGTCAAATGCCATTTTAAAAACTTTGAGCTTGCCCTCTACCTAACAGCCATGGTAAAGTGGAGCATTGATCAAATTATTTTTTTTTTAAGTTACAAATCCCATATTTTAAAGCTTCTCTTTCTACATCAAGAAAAATACCTTTAGAAAATCATGGAGCTAATGGTTCCGCTTAGTCCCCTAATGCTTCCTGCATGTACTAAATGTTGTCAAGGTACACTGCATATATTTTCATAGCTCTATACCCAAAAGGCTTGCTTACATGTTTTTTAATACTAGATTTGGCTTTGCCATCTGCCCATGGGCATGTTCCCCATTTTATTTATTTGTTTTTAATATATTAAATGATTCAATATCTTCGGCAAGCAGTCACATGGCAATAAGAATACTCTGAAAATTTCAAGCCAAATTAACTACTTCATGTGACTCCAATGAAGAACATGGCCTGAAGCAATGCAAGGGGGGTGGGGAGCCAGCTCCACAACTTAAAACCTGAATTGCAAGAAGCAACCACAAATAGCCCTTCATTAAATCAACAATTTGTGAAATGTGCTATGGAAACCTTCCCCATTCTACTTAAACTGCTTTTAGAGTTGAAATTATCAGTTACCAACCAATGTCAGCTATTAATAATCCCCCACCAAAATTCCTTTTTTATTTTTTTATTTTTATATTTTGATGCAGCCAACACAAAGTAATTACCTGCCCACATGGGATTGCTTGCCTGTTGAAAATGAATTTCAGGCCTCAGTTTGAGAGTTAAAACCAAATCCACTTATCAAAATATTCCAGGTTTAAATCCTGAAAATACCCTGATGTTCTCTTTGAGGCTATGCTTTGTCCAAGGAAAGTGTTCATCTAAGAGTGGAGGAAAAGAGGGCAAACCCCTCTGCCACCGACCTTATGTAGGTCGATGCTCCTCCCCTCCAGCTTCCACTTGCCCTCTCCCCTGGGAATTCCTCGTTACTTGGGCTGGTCCCTAAAGGGCTGACCCCTACCTACCTCCACCTGCCTCTCCTACCCAGGTGTCATCACGAGGGGCATGCCCACAGACAAAAGGCCACCCGCAGCTAAGCATTGGGGACTCGGTTAAGCTGTCTTCTGTATAGAAGTAGGTAAGTGCCGATTACATTGTCAGTCTTAACAGAGCATAACAATGACAGCAGCAGCAGTACAGAAACACAGGCAAGTGAAATTTCCATTTGACAGTGTGAACTACATCTCTGGCAACAGGCAAATCCTGGTTCTACTTACAGTGATAATGGTAGCTTATTCAGCTCAGGCATTTGGTCTCAAACTGGGATCCAGTACCTGTAATGACATCTGGATGGCAAGGGAGAAGTGGTTTGCAGTTTCTACTATTTCTGGATCACTAATCTGTGTTTGTCTTGGCTAGCACAATGATGTAGAAATTGTGTAGCGATATCCTTGAAGTTACAAGTCACAGAAATGAACAGCAAAGGTGTAGCTGTTTCAGACACCAAGGGAATTGAAAAGTTCAAATATTTAGGGGCACAGATGGATGTCTATGAGTTTGCATACTCCCAGGGGTGGCTCCAAGGCTTTAAATGGCACCATCTATTAAGCAGTAATGCATACCATGGGGAAGCAGCAAGTGCTGACCAGATTGCTGTATTGTCCATTTGGCTCCAACTAAGGGTTGTGCTGTCAGGTTTCTGTCCAAAAACTATTTCTAACTTCAAAAAAAATGGTTTGTTCTGCTGTTGGGTCCTACTGCAATACTATCATCAGCACCAGTCTCAGAAACCAAAAAGTCAAAAGTCACCTGACTGTTGTCCTTTGTTTTAACTCTGATGGCAGTTGCAAAGTAAAATCATTAGCTTTTTTTTTAATTCTCCTCTCCCAGAGGGCCCTCATATAGTCAGGTGCCCCAGCCCCATCACCCCACCTCCATCAGGACTTACCACCAGCCTTTTTCCCCTCCTGCCCCCCCAGTGGGTTGGAGGGGGCCCCAGTCCCTTCTGAGGTTCATATCCAGTTCAGGCTGATGAGCCCGGCTAGTCAGATGCAAGGCCTGTGAGCACCTGCTGGCATCCTGTCACCAGAATTTTCCCATGTTCTGTCCCCCTTTGGAAGCATGGCTTGGAAGGACATCATGGTGCATGCCATGTACTCTCTCACAATGTATGCCAATGTCATTCACACCTCCCCACCTTCTGGCCTTGGCTGTCTTTCCCCCAGTTTCTGCCATGGGGTCACAAAGCATCAGGTTCTGACCACCCTCCCCCCCAAAGAAGGAAAGCAGTCTTATGGACACTCAATCCTCCTCCCTCCAGCTAGCCCTCTGGCATCCCAGATTTGCTCTGAACCTGGCTCATCAGTGTCACAAGCAGTAGAGCTACCACTGCACCAGTGAGCTAGCTGAAAGTCAAAACATTTGTAGTCAACAAAGCCAGAAAGCCACACTGTTTTGTTGGTGATTTTGACCTTGAATTCTATGCCCATTACTGAGCAAACACAAAAGCATGGATGATGGTGAGTTCGAGGACTGCGTGCTTTATTTCAGCAGCACCATAAGACTTCAAACATGCACATTATCTTGCTATTGGACACCACCAGTTATGCTGTACTCCCCAAACCTATTACATGTTAAATTTAATTTCCTCCCACCTAACAATACCTCCTATATCCAGCCTATTGATGCCTGCATCAATAGGAACTTTAAGTGCTTTTACAAGAAGAAGCTGCATTGCCACATTACAGCATATGCCAATTCTGGTGAAGACCTGAAAGTTAGTGTATGCTAAGCTCTACTTTTCAACTACTCATCTTGGTTCTCAGTGACTGACCGCATAGCTCAAAACTGCTGCTGCCACTTACAGACCTTGCCACACACTGAGTTCAACCCCCCCTTTCCTGAAAGTCAAACAGCAGAGCCCATCACATCAGCTTCAGAAAGTATGGAATTGCAAGTTCTCATTCATAGATTACCAGTCACTTATGTGGATGCCCTTACCTTACAGCAATTCATAGCAGCTGAGGATGAACTTGAGATTTCCCCATGTTAAAGTGATGCCACTATCCTGGACATCATCTGCCCAAAGAAAAATTCCATGGATTATGTTGACAAACACTTGCAGGACTCATGGATGTCACATACGCCCCCATGGGCATGGGGTGAATAAAAAGAATAGAAAAAATTCTGTTTAATGTCATGCTTGTCTTGTCTCATGTTGCCACTGTAAGTTCAATTTATTGCAACAACCATATATTGAATAAAGATAATATTAAATGCAGTATTTGAATAGTGATTTCTTGATCTGTCAGCATTTGGTCAATTACAGCTGCATCCAAATTAACCAAGTCTGACTGTATTGGCAATGGAACAAGGTCTAAAGGGAAAGCACCAGGAGGAAGGAGCTGCTGGTATAACTAAACTTCTTTACTGGGAATAGGAACTAGAACTCTTGTACTGAGACCTTCAATTTAGGGTAAAAAAAGTTAATGTGTTTGTCAGAGTTAGTGGAAGTGAATTGTTATATGTGTATCTGTTATCTGTGTAGTTATCTAGGTGCTTGTCACAGGTGGCTGAAGGGAATTGTTATCTGTGAAATTAACTAAGTGTAGAAAGATTTGCAAAGTAGGGGGAGTTATCTAGGTGCTTGTCACAGGTGGCTGAAGGGAATTGTTATCCATGAAATTAACTAAGTGTAGAAAGATTTACAAAGTAGGGGGAGAGACTTAGCTAGAAGGAGCTAGGTTAAAACCAAATTTAAACACTGCTCTAGATAGCTTCTTGCAGAGTACCAGGAAGAAGGAGCTGCTGGCATAAATAAACTTCTATACTGGGACCATATTGCCCTATTTCCCTTCCCTTCACCCCCACACCCAAAGGCAGTTCTACATTTGTAGGCACAGGATTTGACTGAAAACAGAAACTTCCTGTTTTGGAGGAGGAAGTAAGTGATCACAGAGCCACCAAAGACTCACCATCCTAGAAGAGCAAGAGAAGCTCTCTGCCCCCCCAGCTGTTGGAGGTCTGACTCTGAGCAAGTAAGGGATCTACTGAGAAATATAGGAACTTCTTGTCTAAGAACAGGAAGATCAGGATCTAAAAGGGCACAGAGGCAGTAAGTAGGGAGAGAAAATAAAAGAAATAAACAGAGGAAAGAGTAAGTATTCCAAACAACAGTTAGGGGGCCAGAAATAAGACATGATGGGAGTAGTGCAGTGCAGTGGCTGTGGAGCAGCAGTCTTCCGGGAGATGTTCTGGAGGAAGCAGTGTTGTCCCATCTGCAGGCACCTCTCTGGGCTGAGGGAGGAAGTTGCTCATCTCTAGGCTGAATTGGCCAGGATTTGTGGGACCTCTTCTCCCACCCAGGGACCACCAGGGTCGCTGCCATTGCCTCAGAGGTTGCCAAGAAAGAGGAGTGGATGAACCACAGTGGGCTCAGAGAGGGTGAGGGTGGTGGAACAGAGGTGCATCCTTCCAGTTGTACCTCTCCACAATTTCTATGCAGTTCTGGAAAAGTGTGGTTCCTCTATGGAGGCACCCACAGTGGAAACCAAGGAGGATGCTGGGAACCTCCACAAAGGAGACCCACAGGAGGGTGGCATGGGAGCCCACAGGGGAAGGAAACAACTCCTGGTAGGGGACTCCATTGTTAGGAAGGTAGAACTAGGGGAGGAAGGGGAGAGGGAGGTAAGGTGCCTGCCTGCCTGGCACCATGGCTTGGAGGGACAGGGAGTGAATCCTCAGGATCACTGGAGCAGTTGCACAGGGGAGGGAGCTGGATATCATTGTCCACCTAGGGACAAATGACCTGGATAAGAAAGTGATCAGAGCAGTGCAAGAAGCATTTGTGGAGATAGGGAGGGGACTTAGACAAATAGCACACATAGTAACCTTCTCTGAGGTGCTGCCTGTCTATAGCATGGGTGAGACTAGGGTGCTCCACAGAATGGAATTCAGTCAGTGGTTGAACAACTGGTGCAGAGCTCAGCGATTTTGCTTCACTGGGGACTGGGGGACCACCTGGAAGGATGCAGGCCTATATTGGCATGATGGCCTGCATCTGTCCAGGAGGGGAACCAGAATCTTAGGTGATAGATTTAAATGCTTCACTGGCAAGCATTTAAACTAGCCAAGGGGGGGGGGCACAGGATAGGAGCAGGAAAATCCTAGCCTCCCTAAAAAATCAGGGTACTAAGAGAGGTAGACACCAACATAGAGATGTCACTAGGGAGAAGCACAGGGGTAAATGGAGAAAGTGATAAATGCAATAAGGATAGGGATGAGGCAAAAAGGGGTAAGGCCATCAGGAAATGGAGGGTAATGAGTACCAATGCCTGTAGTCTGGGTAACAAGCTCCCTGAACTGGTGGCCTTGATGGAAGAGAGATGCCTGGATATCATAGCAGTGACAGAAACATGGTACACAGCGAACCATGACTGGGATGTTAACATACCAGGGTACACAACCTACAGGAGAGACAGGGAAGGGAGAAGAGAGGGCACAGTAGCACTCTATGTAAGGGAAGGGATAAAAGAAACTGAACAAAAGAGTAAACAGGGAGGAGAGGAGGCACTATGGGTCACCTTAGAGACTGGAAAAGGCATCACAGTTTGCACAGGGGTTGTATACAGACCCCCATGTCAGGGGGAAGGAATGGACAAGGGTATGATAGCAGTCATACTTAGGATGGCACAGAAAGGGGAAATACTATTGATGGGGGACTTTAATATGCCAGATGTTAACTAGAGCACCTTTGCTGCAGCCACATCCAAAAGCAGGGCCATTTTCGATGACCTTCAGGTGGCATGCCTCAGACAGCTAGTTTTGGAACCTACTCATCAGGGAGCAATCTTAGACCTTGTACTGTCAAATGGGGACAGTAAGAGGATCTCAGATCTTGAAGTGGGTAGCCATTTGGGAACAAGTGACCACCAAACAGTGTGGTTCATGATAAACTCAGCTACAGAGTCAAGCCATACAAAAGTGAGGTTCTGGACTTCAGGAGGACTGACTTTGGCAAGATGGGAGAGTGCCTTAGAAAAGCACTAGCAAACAGTCTAGAAGGAGGGGTGGAGCAACAATGAGGAAATATCAAAACTGCCATCACAGAGGCAACAAACCTTTGTGTGAAGCAAATAAACAAATCAAAATGAAAGCAAAAGCCACCATGGTTCTCAAAAGAGGTGGCGGTGAAGGTTAAGGAGAAAAAGATAGCATTTAGGAAGTATAAGGAAACACAGATGGAGCAGGACAGAGAACTGTACCAGTTGAGGCAGAAGGAAGCAGGGAGGGTGGTCAGAATAGCAAAGGCCCAAACTGAGGAAAAGATAGCCAACTCAGTTAAGTAGCGGGATAAAACATTTTATAGGTATGTCAGGGAGTGTAGAAAGACAAAGGGAGGGATAGTGAGGCTGAAAAGAATGGACGGTGGGTGGGCAGAGAGGGACAGTGAAAAAGCAGGGATACTGAATGAATACTTCTGTTCAGTATTCACAAAAGAGGAGGTGCCTAATCCAATTAACAGAAGAACTCTGGAAAAGGGGGTCAATCCCAGTCCTTTCACAGAAGAAAGGGTTCTGAAAGAACTCTTAAAACTGAAGGTGGACAAAGTAATGGGGCCAGATGGAATTCACCCCAGAATTCTAAAAGAATTAAGCAGTGAACTAGTGACACCACTGACTATACTTTTTAACAAATCATGAGAGGATGGTGTGGTACCTGAGGACTGGAAGAAGGCAGATGTGATTCCCCATCACAAAAGTGGGACCAAAACAGAGACAGGAAACTACAGATCTGTCAGTTTGACCTCTGTGGTAGGGAAAGTGATGGAATCACTTCTGAAGGATAGAATTGTTGAGTACCTAGAGGCCAGTGGGGCACAGGATCCAAGGCAGCATGGGTTCACAGTGGGAAGGTCTTGTCAGTCGAATCTAATTGATTTCTTTGACTGGGTGACCAAAGTAGTAGACCAGGGAGGGGATGTGGACATGGCCTACCTAGACTTTAGCAAGGCATTTGACACAGTCCCTCACAAACAATTAATAGTCAAATTAACCAGCCTGGGAGTGGGTCCCAGGGTGGTAGTCTGGATACAACATTGGCTGGACAACTTGACACAGAAGGTCATTGTAAATGGAGTCCACTCTGAAGAAAGAGTGGTTACTAGTGGGGTACAGCAGGGTTCAGTACTGGGTCCAGTCTTTTTTAATGTCTTTATAAGTGACATTGCAGAGGGACTGGAAGGAAAAGTATGCCTCTTTGCAGATGACACAAAGATCTGCAACATGGTTGATGCACAAGGAGGCATGGAAAGGATGAGAAGGGACTTGGCAAAGTTGGAGGAATGGTCAGAAGTATGGCAGCTTGGATTCAATGCAAAGAAGTGCAAAATAATGCACCTGGGAAACAAAAACCCAGGGGAAGATTACACATTGGGGGGGGGTAGTAACTACAACAAAAATGGAAAGGGACCTGGGGTTAATCATAGCAGATGTCCTTAAGGTCGGCAAGCAATGTAAGAAGGCATTAGGGAGGGCTGGGAGGATGCTGGGATGTATAGGGAGAGGCATCACCAGCAGAAAACAGGAAGTTGTTAATCCCCTGTACAGACAGTTGGCGATACTGGAGTACTGGAGTACTGCATCCAGTTCTGGAGACCCCATCTCAGCCAGGATATAGACAGGATGGAGGCAGTTCAGAGGAGGGCACCTAAAATGGTGCAGGGTCTGCAAGAAAAGCCATACAAGGAGAGACTAAAGGAGCTTAATATGCATACCCTTGAGGAAAGGAGGAAGAGGGCGGACATGTTAGAAACATTTAAGTACCTCAGTGGAATCAACAAAGTCCAAGAGGTTAGCATCTTTCAGAAAAAGAGATGTGCAAGAACAAGGGGACACAATTTGAAGATAGAGGGGGCAGCTCAGGGCAATGTGTGGAGTATGTTTTCACAGAGAGGTGGTGGATGCATGGAACAGCCTTCCTGAGGAGGTTGTGGGGTCTAAAACTGTGGGAGAATTCAAGAATGCATGGGACAGACATAAGGCAATTTTTGCGGGGGGTAGAAAGAAATAGGCTGTTGGTTAAATGGGATCTGCAGCTTATCCTCTAGGTAGGGAAATGGGCATACTAGGTGGGCCAAGAGGTCCTTATCTGCCATCAAAGTCTATGTTTCTGTGTTTCTATATACTATGTTATCTAGAGCTCATTATCCTGATGCTCAGGATACTGAGTCCAGATAACCGAAAACCACACTCCTGATGGCACCACTTGCCCGACGTAATGTGGAGCAACATGGCAACATATGCCATTTCTTAAAATACAGGGGTCTGTGCCCCGACACCCCCCATAACTAAAATAACTAACTCCATGGGGAAGCGGACCCCGGAGTAAATAACTATTAGTTATGGGGATCAAAAGGATGTGCTTGGACCAGAACCCAGGTCCAATGGTGCATGCTGGCCTAGCTGCCTGTGCTTTAGCCCTCCACACCACAGGGGCAGCTCAGCCAGCATTTGAATCCAATGGTGTTTTTAGGGTTAAGGTACCAACCCGTCACATCTGCTACCTTATCCTCTCACATGACATCATTGGGCATGTATCTATCAGGATGCTCTATTTCAGATACTGCACCTGTCAAGAAATAGTGCCCGGGCAGGTGCGTGTCAGGATAGTGAGCCACAGGAACCCATAAGGTTACCATCTAAAGCACTTTTATATGTAGCTTATGCCCAATGCTACCACAATCTCATTAACGTAGGCAGTAATGGAGGGGTGTGGCTTAGTGCCAGACAAGAGCAGACATGTTTGGTACCATCTCCAGGTTCCTCCTTCCCTCACACACTCATAGTAATCTTCATTGGGATTGCCTATTGAGACAGAGCCCAGTCCATCACCTATAAGCTATGAAATATATCAAATATGGGGAGGCAGCAATATCCATGTCCCTGGACCGTTCTTATATATAGCACACACCTTTGTTGGAAGTCATTCAACAGGGTAAGGGGCTTTCTGTGACAGCACAAAGTCCAACATGATCTGAGGGGTTCAGGAATGTGATGAATGAGATATGCAGGACTCTGTAGTATGTAACAGGCTTCAGTTTCCACTTACATCTGATGGTTGGGAGTGAGTCTTCTAGCCAAAAAAATAATAAATTATTTCATATTTATAGACATGCTGATATTGTGTTAGCAACCTTTTCTTTGCAGGTTGGGACTGTCACTTTGAGACTGGGGTCTCATTTAAGTGGGAGTTGGGGGTGGCAGTAGGATGACAAAGGAGAGGGGAGTGGGGCAGCTGCAAACTAGAGGTGCTAGCTGCACACTCGAGCAGACGTAGACAGACTGGGTGGTCTGTTTCTGCTGGCACATTTGTATGTTCATATGTTCATGTAAGTGATATGTTTATATTTTGCTCTGTAGTAAAATTACAGACTCTTTTCTTTGATATTTTGTCCAAATGTTTGGTGCCTACTGTGTATTTAAATGTATAATAATCAATGTGTCGTAGATGTCAGGCAGAAAGGTTTGGAGTTACAGGTTTAAAATATAGTAATCTGCACCTTCAATGGAATTCAACAATGACACTTCCCGCAGCTTTCATTACTGCTCGCACACCAGACAAGAGCTGTGACTGACCATTAGTGTAATGATAAGATCGCCATGTGCTGCTGTAAAAAAAATGTTTAGCTCAGTACCGGAATACTGCATGTACTAACGCTTTTAATATCTTCCAATGCCTGCATGGGAATGAGGAGAATTAAATGTGTAGTTAGTTTTTAGAGGGAGTTTGTGCCAGTTAAAGTTCATGTTTGATAGTGTGGAAGAAGAAGAAGAAGAAGAATCAGCAGTTATATAGCTCTTTTCAAACACAGTGTATTCCAAATCTAACTTGGGTTTTGTACTTGTTTGATAAAGCAAGTGTATGCTATACAATGGATACAGGTGGGGTATTAGCCTAGATGGAATCCGGATACTTGAGGACTTGTGACAAGCTACTCCTGTAGATCTTCTTGGGTATGTGCCTTAACATATAACATATGTTCATTACATTTATTGGGTAATTCCCTTATGTGTAACATATGTGAAGAGGTCTGAATACTGTACATCCTTTGTAAGTGAATCCACTATTGGATTTGAAAGCTGCTATCATTCTATGTATTTCTTGTGAATTTGTAATGCTTGTAAATCTATAAATAAAATAAAAAAAAAAACAGACAGGAATGACTGTCAAAACTGAGTTTTTCATGAAGAGGATCAGACAAGCTCAGACAAGACTGATGTCAGAAGCAAATGGCAGGTTCCTGCTGTGTTTGAAATTTGTGTTGCAGAAAAAAAATGGTGGCACAATATGGCATTTCAACATCTTTATTGAACACAAAATCTAACTGTATGATGGAATAGCAGCATATACTTGCTGCATACAGTATGTAGAGATACAGTAATGTAGCATTGTTGCTATGCATGTGACCTTTAGCAGTCTTAAGTCTTTATCACATCTGGTTGAACAACCCCACAGTCAGCTTCACATAAGATATTCTTTTCTTTCACATATATTATATTGATGCTTTTGCCAGAAAAACATTATAAAAAAAAAAACAGTATAAGGTGACTAGCAAGTACTGCTGCTGTTTTAACTGATGGATGAGTTTAGGAACATGTTGAAACATTTACTTTACTTGTTGATTAACACTATATGAAAATACATTAATTCCATGAGTTGAAAGCACTGCAGCATGGGTATGCAAATGAACAACTGTCTTATGACACATTTGAGTGCCTAGGTTCATAGCTTTTTACAGCATGTTTACAGGCAGTGTTGTTTACTGAAGCCTTACCCTAGAACAAAATAGTCCTTCTCCTGGTAGAATTAGAAATGGAGAGCTGGAATTTCAAAACATTGCTCAGGTCTTGCGTCAAGCCCTGCACCACAGCACTTAGGTTCTGGCAGCATGCTGAACCCCTTCATAGCCACTGCACCCGATTTTGCAATCTCGGGTATCTGTTGTGACAGTTTCCAAAATTTACAGCAGCTTATGTTAAACATATGGTGTAAGCCCTGTAAAAAAGGTCCCCCCAAGGTTGGCACAAGCTACACTACAAAACATTGGTCTAACTTGTGGCAATTAGAGGACAGGACAGAAAATCTTAATCGCTGGCTGGGAGAATGCTGCAAGCTCTGTGTACCATATGTTTGGTGTACCAGGGGCTTATGGAATTCAGGGCCATCTGAAAATCTGGACCAGATGCTTTTATAGCTCATGGTTTGGCTCCAGTGAGCTCAGTTATATACAGTTGGAGCTAGAGTAACAGAGTTCCCTAATCTGCAGAAATTACTGTATTTTACAGCATTGTTTAAGTGTAACAGACATCGCAGGAAACATTGCTAGTAGGAACTACCAGCTACATAAGCAAAACCCTCTTTCAGCATACATTTTCCAGTGTTGTGATTGGACAAGTACGTCAAAGGAAAATGGAGAAAATGGAATAGAAAGGTGAAGAGTGGGTGGATTTCAGGAGAAGATTGGGTATTCTAAAGATACAATGGGTGGAGAAAGGCAAGCCCCCCAAAACCCTCTGTCAACTCAGACTGATTGTAATTTGTTTGCATGCCTTGACAAGTGAACATAAACTGAGCACAATTTAACATATCATAAATGATGCCATGATATAGCTACTTCAATAAACTAAAATAAAATAAAATGTGATCTTAATAAATATTGGTCTACTGTTACTGCTTGATGTGTGTAATTATTATAGATATATATGCACAGGAAAAAATGTAATTCCTTCTCTCAGCTGGTTTTATTTTGGGAAGCAGAACAAAGGAAAAACAAATTGCTTGGGCACCAACACCACCAGTGATTACTAGGCTAATACTGAAAGCATGATGACTACTTCAGTCAACAGAAAAACTGGTCATGAACACATCCATTGTGCCGAGAAGTCCCATTGAAGTGGATGCCAGTTATTCATTGGAGAAACTTCTGACCTTCCTTGAACCCAGGTAATTGCAGCCCCAACCCCTACAACCTAGGACTAAGAGGATCAATTGTTTTCTCCCTCTATTTCTGTCCCCAGCACAATTTGGGTTTCACTTCTGGGCCAATGAGTTCAGCATCAGTGAAGGAAAATATTTGTTCTAATCTGTCCCAGTTTTCCTCCTCCCATGAGCACACTCTCAGAATTATTTTGTAAAAGGGAATTAAAATATGTCTAATCTTGGCCCAGGACTACTGGCAAGGGTAGGATTTTAGAAATTCCCACCATTCTTATTCCTACCCAATTTGCCACTTGTAACCCCACTGGGTCTGTTGGATACGTGTGGGTATCCTCATGTACACAAGCAATTGTTATGGCTTCTACCCAATGGCCTAAACTAGATCCTGCCATAGATTCTTTAACCAGTATTTGCCCACAACCCAAATCCACCAGAACCATAACTGTCTGATCCTCCGCTTACATTGGGACCATATATAGATGGTTCAAAAGGGATCATCTTTGAGCTGCCACTCTGGGTCCAGTTACAGCTGTAAAATAAAATGTATGAAAGTTCCATTGATAGCTCCCTTCACTAATCCCAATATGGCTGAGGATAGCCACCTTTAAGTAGTCATAATATCAGGCAGCTGCATCATCCAGGCTCTTATAAGCATCTTGTGCATCTTCAGTCAGACATGGTAAAATATGAGTGGCCCAACTTTCTGATGGCCAGGCAATGGTACTGACAACTCTCTCAAAAGTCATAAGGTAGGCTTCAGGGTTATACTTAGAACCCATTTTTCTTAGCTGGGATGAGGTCCTTCAGCAGCTGGGTTTCCTGTGATATAACATTGGGGCACAGTTTCTTTCTGTGCTTGCAGTACCTGCTTCATAACCTCCTGCTGCTTCTGGTCTCCCTGAACTTGCTGTTGCACCAGCTGCTGGTCTTTCTGTGCCTGCAATTATGTTTGCTGGGTCATCCAGTGCCTTTGCATCTGGACATGGTGTGCCAGTTGTTGGCCTCTCAAAGCTTGCTGTAGTGCTTGCTGAGCCATCCTGTCACTATGCATCTGGGATTGTTGTGCTTGATCTGGGTCTGTTTCATTTACTGATCTGCCAAACATTTCAGTACTTTATATGAGTCCATTTTACCCCTATTTGGACAAGGGAAGTCCAATCCCACTGCTAGAGCCAAACATGTGTAATAGTTAAAGCGAGCCAAGACATTTGGGAGAACTCGCAGGAAAAAAAAAACTTCAGCTAAGTTCAAAGAAACTAAAAGTTTTTTTTTTTTTAACACCAAATAAGGATTTAAAGCAGCTTACTTTGGCAGAGCAAATGCAAAACAAGATACTTTTTTAGTTTGACTTAGCTCTTCACTTCACAGTAGCCCCTCTCTCTCTCTCTCTCTCTCTCACTCACGCTCTCTCTTCCTCTGTCTGGTATATAATTTCACCTGATATGTCTCAGCCACCCTCATAACAGCTGGTCCCAAACCCAGAAAATAGTGATGGAATCCAATCTAGTACATTAATAAACAATAACCATCAAAATATTACATTTATAAAATGATTGCTGGGTTTGAGGCAAAAGGCACAGCTAAGGGTTTTGTAGTGGATATGGTGTTCCTAGACTTTAGTAATGCATTTGACATCATTATGCACAGAACATTTCTGCACAAAATGAGTGCCCTGGGGGTGGCTCCAGAGATGAAGAGATGGGTGAAGAATTTGCTGGAGGGAAAGAGGCAAAGGGTGATCATTAATGGAGTTCCATTAGGGCAGGGAAGGGTGACTAGTGTGGTACCACATGGTTTGCACCGGGTCCAATTCTGTTCAATATTTTCATTGGGGACATTGTGGAAGGGCTTAAGGGGAAGGTCTATCTATTTACAGATAGTACAAAGCTCTGCAACAGAGTAAGCACTGTTGATGGGGAAGAAAAAATGAAAAGGGATTTGCACAAACTAGAGGAGTGGCCAAAGTGTGTCAGTTGAGCATAAATGCCAAAAAGTGCATAGTAATGCCAAAAGGGAATAGTAATCTAAAAGCAGAGTACTGGAAGTGCTAGTGCAGGAGAAAGAACTTGGTATAATCATATATAATGATCTCAAGGTGGCTAAGCAATGCAAGGGAGCAGAAATGAGGGCCACTAGAATGCTGGGATGCATAGGCATGAGTATTATGAGCAGAAGGGGGGGGAGGTGGCAATGCCACTGCAAACAGTGAGTGAGGTCATACCTTGAATACAGTGTCCAGTTCTGGAGACTGTACCTCAGGAGGGATGTGGAGAGAGTAGAGAGGGTCCAGAAGAGGGCAATGAAAATGGAGGGAGAACTAAGCCATTTGACATATGAGAAGAGGGTTGAAAGACTTCAACATGTATACCTTGGAGCAAAGGATGGAAAGGGTGGACATGATAGAGACCGTTAAGTACCAAAAGAGTATAAACAAGGTCTCAGATAGCAGTATATTCCAGAATAAGAGGCTCTTAAGGACAAGGGGTCATGACATGAAGATAGACAGCAGATGATTCTAGGAAAACATCAGGAAATACCACTTCAAAGAAAGGGTTGTAGAAGGGTGGAATCAACTCCTTGAGGAAGTGGTGGGGGGGGGCCAAACCAGTGATGGGATTCAAGGTTGCATGGGATAGGTACAAGGCAATTCTGGAGATGGGGGGATTACCCAGATCACCAAGGATCCTTGAATAACGTGGAGATGGAACACTTGGGCAGATTCGGGGGGCCTGGGAGGTCCTTATCTGCTGACAGTTTCAGTTTCCATGTTAACTACCTACATCAGTAGACAGTCGTGGGAGGTATCCAGCAATGTCTAACTTCTGGTGATTTTGGCCACCAGAATCTCCCAATTAATGTCTGGCAGATTCAGTTATCTGACCACCATGACGTCCTCCATTGGGAATCAGTAAAGCATAGTCATTGGTGCACTGAGCTTTACACTATGACCTGGAAATGATAGATCAATCAGTCTGACCTTAGTGGGGGATACAATGTTTATGCATCCCAGGTTAGGCTCATTTGTGCCCTTCTCCACAGAGAATTCCAGGCTTGCATACAGCCAGTGCAGATGGTCTTTAAAGGGCCAGGCCGGAAATCAGCAGTGCTGGTTTCAGTTCACTCAGTTCTCCTGTTAGTACAGTATCTTTGTGGAGATGGAGTCCTGAGTGACTGTTCTATAGATCTCTTAACACACTCCAACACCTATAACACTGCAGTACATGCACAGTACAATGAACATACTCGTAGTGGTATGAGTGTGGTGGATGTTCTATTTTTGAACAATTACAGGGTGGCATACATCATGCGACATACATCCTTTTGTGGCTGCATGGAGACAGAGTCTTTTCCCATGGACAACCTGAGCTGGCAGGATGTGGCCAGTCCCTGTTACTATCACTCAAGAGGGTGGCCAGGACTGGGACTGCCAGTGGAGCCCATGACACTTTATATTGTTATTGTAATAGGATACTGTACCTTAGTATAAAGTATAATTATCCCTATTTGGTCCTTATCATCTGCTTTATGCTTAATATTCTAGTATGTATTGTGTATTCACTGCCTGTTTCTGCACTGTATTTGTGCTTGTTTTCTAATATCCATATCTCATAGGCAATTTTCTTTTGTCTAGTGATCTTGCTTAGCAATCAAAAACTAAAGAAAAGAATAGATAATATATTGATGTGCAGAAGCAAAGAACAGTGCTGTACACAAGTCATATATATATATATATATATATATATATATATATATATATATATATATATATATGCACACATTTGCTACTGGAGAGACCTATTGTGACTCTCGGGTCAAAAAATAAAGTCAGTTTGTTTCTCATGACTATGCCTCTATTCAGATGCATATATATGCTACTGTTGGTATGCAAAATATAAAGATAGTTCATGAAGTCTATGTTATGGAAAAATGTATCCAAAGTTGGAATATGAAAACTCTAACGTGCATAACATGGTGTCTTACTTATTTAATTTCTAGTTATGTAAATAAAAGCATCTTTTTAAAATACCATGACTTCTGCTTCTATTTATGGGCTGTAGTATTCATCTTTCATTGTTTGTTTCTTATTCATTCTGGGGAAGGGCTTAAACAACAATTCATCTTAGTACACCATTGTATGTTAAACTTTGGAATATAAAAGTTTTGCTGTAAATTGAATCTTTCTAATATTCCCAAACAACCATGCTGTGCAGCCTTCAACACCTTTGTTTCTAAGACAGACAACTCTGTATCTCCAAGTTAAAAAAGGAAATGTTATTTTTTAGCATTTTTTTCAACAGTTAACGTGTGCTACAGGGACACCACATTATCGCAGTGATACTGTATCACCATACAAACTAAAGCTAACTACTTGTTCATAAAACAATACCATATTGACAAACACACTACTAAGCTACTTACAAAAAACTATATACACTTAATTACACTATGTATAAGGTATATAATTTCACCTGATATGTCTCAGCCACCCTCATAACAGCTGGTCCCAAACCCAGAAAAGAGTAATGGAATCCAAACTAGTACATTAATAAACAATAACCATCAAAATATTACATTGATAAAATGATTGCTGGGTTTGAGGCAAAAGGCACAGCTAAGGGTTTTGTAGTGGATATGGCATTCCTAGACTTTAGTAATACATTTGACATCATGATGCACAGAACATTTCTGCACAAAATGAGAGCCCTGGGGGTGGCTCCAGAGATGAAGAGATGGGTGAAGAATTTGCTGGAGGGAAGGAGGCAAAGGGTGATCATTAATGGAATTCCATCAGGGCAGGGAAGGGTGACTAGTGTGGTACCACATGGTTTGCACTGGGACCAATTCTGTTCAATATTTTCATTGGGGACATTGTGGAAGGGCTTAAGGGCAAGGTCTATCTATTTACAGACAGTACAAAGCTCTGCAACAGAGTAAGCACTGTTGATGGGGAAGAAAAAATGAAAAGGGATTTGCACAAACTAGAGGAGTGGCCAAAGTGTGGCAGTTGAGCATAAATGCCAAAAAGTGCATAGTAATGCCAAAAGGGAATAGTAATCTAAAAGCAGAGTACTGGAAGTGCTAGTGCAGGAGAAAGAACTTGGTATAATCATATATAATGATCTCAAGGTGGCTAAGCAATGCAAGGGAGCAGAAATGAGGGCCACTAGAATGCTGGGATGCATAGGCATGAGTATTATGAGCAGAAGGGGGGAGGTGGCAATGCCATTGCAAACAGCAGGTGAGGTCATACCTTGAATATGGTGTCCAGTTCTGGAGACTGTACCTCAGGAGGGATGTGGAGAGAGAGTGGAGAGGGTCCAGAATAGGGCAATGAAAATGGAGGGAAAACTAAGCCATTTGACATATGAGGAGAGGTTGAAAGACTTCAACATGTATACCTTGGAGCAAAGGATGGAAAGGGTGGACATGATAGAGACTGTTAAGTACCAAAAGAGTATAAACAAGGTCCCAGATAGCAGTATATTCCAGAATAAGAGGCTCTTAAGGACAAGGGGTCATGACATGAAGATAGACAGCAGATGATTCTAGGAAAACATCAGGAAATACCACTTCAAAGAAAGGGTTGTAGAAGGGTGGAATCAACTCCCTGAGGAAGTGGTGGGGGGCCAAACCAGTGATGGGATTCAAGGTTGCATGGGATAGGTACAAGGCAATTCTGGAGATGGGGGGATTACCCAGATCACCAAGGATCCTTGAATAACGTGGAGATGGAACACTTGGGCAGATTCCAGGGGCCTGGAGGTCCTTATCTGCTGACAGCTTTGGTTTCCATGTTAACTACCTACATCAGTAGACAGTCATGGGAGGTATCCAGCAATGTCTAACTCCTGGTGATTTTGGCCACCAGGATCTCCCAATTAATGTCTGGCAGATTCAGTTATCTGACCACCATGATGTCCTCCATTGGGAAGCAGTAAAGCATAGTCATTGGTGCACTGAGCTTTACATTATGACCTAGAAATGATAGACCAATCAGTCTGACCTAAGTGGTGAATACAATTATAGAATCTCTGCTAAAGAAAAGGATAGCAGAAAACTTGGAATCAAGTGGAGCCAAAGATCCAAGGCAACATAGATTCAGAGCAGGAAAGTCATCTCAAACTAATCTGATTGATTTCTTTGAATGGGTCACTAGGGAGGTGGATTGTGTGGGAGCAGTTGATGTGACCTACCTTGACTTCTGCAAGGCATGTAACATCATTCCACATAGGAGACTTGTGAACAGGCTCGGCAGCCTGGGACTGTGGCATAAGGTGGTCAATTGGGTTTGAAACTGGTTGAAAGGTAGGAAACAGGGTGGTGATAAATGAGATAAAATCCAAAGTAGTGAGGGTGATCATCAGGGTGCCACAGGGTTCAGTTCTTGGACCAGTGCTGTTTAATATATACATCAGTTACATTGCAAAGAGGCTGAAGGGGAAGATATGCCTCTTTCCAGATGACACAAAAATCTGCAATAGGGTGGACAGTCAAGGAGGGGTGGAGAGAATGAGGAGGGACCTAGCTAAAATGGAAGAGTGGTCCAGAATGTGGCAACTAGGATTCAATGTGAAGAAGTGCAAAATCATGCACTTGGGGAACAAGAATCCAGGGGAGGACTACATGACGAAGGGGGAGATATTAGCAGTCACAAAACAGAAAAGGGATCTGGGGGTCATCATATCTGATAACTTAATGGTTGCCAAAAAATGTGCCAAGGCAGTGGGGATAGACAGTGGTATGCTAAGGTGAAATGGAAGAGGTATCACTAACAGAAAAAAATTAAATCAAATAATGCCACTACATAGGTCATTAGTGAGACCTCATTTGGAATGTTGCATCCCTCATCTCAGAAAGGACATAGACAGGGTTGTGACTGTTCAAGGAAGGGCAAGAAAAAATGGTACAGGGTCTGTACCACATATCACATGAGGAGAGACTACAGGAACTCAATATGTACACCATATAAGACAAGAAGGAGAAAGGAGACATGATAGACATCTCCAAGTACCTCAAGGGAATTAATAAGGTATAGGAGGGAAGACTCTTTCAGAACAGAAGCTGCCCTAAAACAACAAAAGGGCATAACGTGAAACAACAAGGGAGTAGACAGAGGGACAGTGTAAAGAAGTACTTTTTCATGGAAAGGGTTGTGGATGCTTGGAATGACCTGCCCCAGGAGGTGGTTGGGGCAAACACTGCAGTGAGTTTAAACAGGCATGGTATAGACATGAGGAAATCCAAGAGAGGGATGGAGAGGCAGCAGCAGTGGACCAGTGGGGTCAGTAGCAGCTAATTAAAGGTAGGCTATACAGGCAGATTGGATGGGCCTAGCAGTCCTTATCTGCTGTCAATTTCTGTGTTTCTAAATCTAAAGACGTGTTTGAATTCCCTCAGCCCCTGCTTGTGTAATGTGTGACCCTGATGACTAGCAGCTCAACACCACCTTTATTTGCTTACATCCATGATTGTTGACATGGCAAAAGACTATCAACTTTTAATACCTGAAAACCCCTTTTTCTTACCTTGGGAATGAAATAAAGCAAAAAGAAAGTCTTATATATTGAGGTTTTGGTTTACCTAACGGCCCACCAAGTTATTTCAATTATTGTTAACTGTTACTGCTGCTTTAAGAATTTTAATCTGTGTTGGGTGGACTATCAGAAAAAGGTCTGTTACTCTGAGACTGAAACGATAGGTATGAGAAAAGGTGTGAGTTGTCCCATTTACCTAATGGAACATTAACTGCAAAGCTTGCTTTTGAATAGCACAGTAAGTTTCTGTCAAGGCATGCTTTCAGTCTGAATGGGGCTGGCAGTTTAGCAGGTGAGGTGGGGGCCTGAACCATGGTGCTGTCTGAAACAGTGACGCAATATGGTGAAAGCCCAAAGGTGAAGGGCAGGGAGGCGGCCGAATAGGGGGGTGACAGCCCTAGCAACAGGATGTCGCTATATGTACACATGTGTGGGGGGCACATCAAGTGTGGCCTGGGAGGGGGCAGAGGGGATGTAGGGGATGGCGCTGCTGTTCAGCTGCCAAGCTGCACCATGGCATTGGGGGTTGGTCTCTGCTTGCTGTGCTGGGGTTCCTAGTTTGGGTCTGGGTCTAGGTGCAACTGTGCTTTTGTTGTGCCCGGCCCAAAACTTGTATTTTTTTTTTGCTTTTGCGCCCCCAACATGCACCCCCCTGGAGTTGAGAATCCTTAAGTAGGGGGTGCAGGAGGAACAGCCCCCCAGGTGGGGGGGTGGGAGGCACAGCCCCCCCAGAAAGCAAGTGTTTTAAGTCCCAGACACCGTTCTTCCATGCGCCGAGGATGTCAGGGTGGCAAAATTGTTTTCACCGCCCTGATGTCACCATAATATAAGTCACCATTCAGCACTTGCCATTATCACATAGAACCAGCTGGCAGTATAGCATAGAGGTTAGAGTAACAAGTTGTGAATGAGCTTGGTGCATCCAGCAGACCTGTGTTTTATTCCCATAACATCCACTTGCATACTGTATGACTCTGAGCAAGTCACTTAACTTCTCCAGTGTTTCTAGGTCACCCCTGAAAACAGGCATGTGTGCCTAGTGGGCCTTACCCGATTACCAAAGAATAAAATAAATGGAATTTGATTCAATTGTTTGATGAGTCTGAATGGCTCTTCAAGTTATACATGTGAATGTGCTTTTGGGGGTGTTGCTATCAGTGATCCATTGCTTGGTGGTCTGGCACACATGCACACATACAAAGACAGTCTTTTCCCAGATTCCAAACAATTATTTTAACATCTCTTTTCCCAAGAGAAAGCTATGGAGGGCCTTACATGTAGCACATAGTACACCAAAACATTACTGAAAAGCAACATCCTTTACTTTGAAATTAAGAAAAAAAATCAAACTTTCAAAAAGAAAAATGTCCTTATATATAAGCATGTTAGCCCTCTGCAGTCATCTTGGGGGAAAATATGCAAATTACACATTTAAAGCTGTGTTCAGTACAAAGGAAACAGCCACTTTAGTTTCCCCTATACACTGAACATTGACTGGAGCAACTAAACAGCCCAAATGTTTCAAAAAAGCAAAAAAAAGTAAAAAAGCACTAGCATTGAAGATAACTATGGGCTAGTTACAGGCCAGAGCTGGCTGCTGTTACAAAACTTTATTTTACATCTCTTTTCACCAGAAATGGCCATGCAGGGGCATACATGCAGCACATGGTACACCAAACAATTACTCAAAAGCACCAGAACATGATCTGAAGTGCATTAAACAATCTAACTTTCAAATACAAAGGTGCTTACAGATGAATTTATTAAATCTCTGCATGCATCTGGGGAAAAGAGATTTAAATTGAACATTTAGAGCTGTGAGATTGGCCCAGGCTTATATTCAGTGCAAAGGAAAAAGCTTTTTTAGTTTCTCCTGTACTGAACATCTACTGAAACAACCAAACAACTCAAATGTTGCAAAAAAGAAAAAAATGTGAAAATACACTAACATTGAAAGTAACTATGCACCAGTTACAGGCCAGAGCTAAACCAGGTTACAAAACCTTATTTTACATTTATTTTCACATGTAAAGGCCATGCAGGGCTTTATATGCAGCACACAGAACACCAAACAATTATTCAAAAGCACCAGAACCTGCTCTGAAATGCAATAAAAAAATCCAACTTTAAAATACAAAGGTGCTTATAGATGAACTTGTAAAAACTCTGCAGGCATCTGAGGAAAAGAAGTTTAAATTAAGCATTTAAAGATTTGAGATTGGTCCAAGCTTATGTTCAGTATAAAGGAACCAGACTTTTTAGTTTCCTTTGTACTGAACATCAACTGAAACAACCAAAAAACACAAATGTTACAAAAAGGAAAAACAAAAAGTGAAAATTCACTTGCTTCAAAGATAACTATGGGCCAGTTACAGGTCAGAGCCAGACCAGGTTGCAAAACTTTATTTTACATCTCTTTTCACCAGAAAAAGCCATGCAGGGCCATATACACATTACATGGTACACCACAAACTTACTCAAAAGCACTTGACCATGCCCGGAAATGCATTAAAAAATTAAACTTTCAAATACAAAAATACTTACAGATAAACTTGAAAGAACTCTACAGACACCTGGGGGAAAAGAGATGTAAATTCAGCACTTAAAGCTGTGAGATGGCCCAAGCTCATGTTCAGTACAAAGGAAACAGCCCTTTTAGTTTTCCCTGTACTGAACATAGATTGTAACAACTAAACAGCCTAAATGTTCAAAAAAAAAACTCAAAATGCAAAAAAAGAACTAGCATTGAAGGCAACTAAGGGCGTGTACTTGGTCAGTCTTGGCCCAGGTTACAAAAAATATTTTACATCTCTTTTCCCCCAAAACACCAATGCAGGACCTTAAGTGAAGCATACTGTACACCAAGGAGTTACCACTAGAATTATTGCAGGTGAAAAAAGCAATGCAGAAAAGTACAGTTGTTGAAATGGTTGGAAGGGATCACCAGAAAGCTGATGTGCATTTGAGGATAATGCTGGCTGACTGAGTAGCATATGTTCATTACAAAAGAACACTGTGAGGATGACAGAATGTTCATCGGACAAAAGTATGATTGAAAGAAACTAAGAACTGCGAGTCAAGCCTTTTTAAAGACCTGGTGGATGACAAAACCAGGTGCTGATGTATACTTTCAATTCTCATTTGTCTGGACTGTGGCTAGGACAGTATCTTACGTGAGTAACTATAGGACACTAAGGATGGATCACAGCAAACTGTAAAAATGAGCAAAAAAGTAAAAACTTATACAGAGAAATTAATTTTAAAATATGAAAGGGGACATGAAAATGCATCGTTGCAGAGATCTGCACTGAAATTGCACAGCTCTGTAATAAATTGATAACACCAGTCTGGCAAGGTCACCACATGTTGTGAACGTAAGAGGGCAATCCAACTTGGAAAAAATTGCAAAAATACATTTATTTAACCAAAGCCTCCAAGTAGGGGGTTACAATATGTTATCTAGCAATGATTGGAATCAAAGTTTGTTAAGAGAAGCCATACGAGGAGAGGCTAAAGCAGCTTAAAATGTATACCCTTGAGGAAAGGAGGGAGAGGGGGGACATGATAGAAATGTTTAAGTACCTCAGTGGAATCAACAAAGTCCAAGAGGGTAACATCTTTCAGAAAAAGAGATGTGCAAGAACAAGGGGACACAATTTGAAAATAGAGGGGAGATGGCTCAGAGGCAATGTGAGGAAGTATTTTTTCACAAAGAGGGTGGCGGGGTCTAAAACTGTGGGAGAATTCAAGAATGCATGGGACAGACATAAGGCATTTTTTTTTGTGGGAGGTAGGAAGAAATAGGCTGTTGGTTAAATAGGATCTGCAGCTTATCCTCGAGGTAGGGAAATGGGCAGACTAGGTGGGCCAAGTGGTCCTTATCTGCCATCAAAGTCTATGTTTCTATGTTTCTAAGTAGAGCACTGTGTGCATTCAAATAATTACAGCACAATTTGTGATAGGCAGAAATGTCACAAAATGGATGCCAGTTTAAGATAGTGAGAAGGCAGTTGAAGGACCATAGTAAACAAAATCAAATTTAACAACTGGTCAAGTTATGTCCAGTATGTCTTATAATAGATCACTACAAAACAGAGCTGGAATAAAAGCAATATAATTCTTTTTTTTTTAAATTACAGGGTAAAATTGTGCATAAGGTATGAATCTCTCCAGTACTGTGCACAGAGTCATATATATATATATATATATATATATATATATATATATATATATATATATATCTTGTACTTTTCTCCCACCATCTACAGGGGACACATCCCCTTCCTTGCCACCTCACAGAATATCACAGGAGGAGTAGGAAAGTACTGAACAGCAATGCATGTTTTTGAGCAGTAATGACCTGGTCTTAACTCATTGCCTCCACAGGAGCTCTCTGAAGTTGCAGCACTTGTCTCCTGTATTCTGTTAACAGTGATTCCTGGGCCCTTCTAAGCAAAATCAAACCATAATCAGCATGCTGCAAACAAAAGCTAATAGCTCAAGGACCATAAGTGCTAGACACAAAGTATGAGTGGCAAACTTGTTCAGCACACAGTTAGCTTTCCAATGGTTGTATGCAAGTAATTTAGTTTTTTTTCTATGCTGGTCAAAACAGCAAAAAAAAAAAAAAAATTTCCACTAAAAATTCGTACATAAACCTTTTTATGTTGGGAAATATGTAACATATCAACACAAAATTAAGCATCTGGACAGTAGATGTACTTTTAATAACATGTTTATAAAAAAACAACTATTTCTGTAGTATTAAACATAATTTTTATCCATTTTAGTCAAGGTGCTTTGGTGAGGTTTGAGGGACGAGTCTGAACCATACACACCATGCCATAAACAAATGTATATAACTCCTAAAGCATACATGATAAACACAGTGTACCAGTGGCAAAGTTGTTCAGCACAAAATTGCCTTCCCAATGGTGCTATGCAATCAATTGTGATCAATTAGTTTTTTTTTTTATACTGGCTGAGATATCAAGAATGTGTATTTTATTCAAAGTGCTTAAGTAGTTATTGATGGACAAAATCTCAGCCATATGCACCATGCCATGAACAAATGTGAATAACATAGAGAATAAAGTATGGGTTAGTGTGTGTAACATGAAGTTTACACACACCCGGAGGGTTAGATGCTCATAAACCCTGAGGCGGCTCGGGGTTTATGTGACATCTAACCCCGAAAGAACAATGTGTTAACTGAGTTCAACTACACTAACCCATATTTTATTTCATATAATTGCTGGGTTTCCATTTGATGCCTCAGCAATTATATGAAATAAAGACCTTCTAGTTCAGCCATGGTTTGGCTTAGTGTTAGTCCGGTGCCGAAATGGGAATCCATCTGTTTCTTTTAAAATGGCTTTTTTTAAGTAGGATTCTGAAGGGGAATAATAATACAAAAAACTTACCGCTGAGTTCTTCTGGCAGTGCTGTTTTTGGCAAACATAGAAGTGGCGAGTGGTTTGGAACAGTCATGCTGCTCCGTGGGCATGTGCAAAGCGAGGGAAACCATGCATGTGTTTGCAGTTATAAACACTCCTTTATAATGGGAAATTATGCCATGGTTTCTCTAGGGGAAAAAGATGAAGCCAGTTATTATTCCTAAAGTATACATGATACACAGAAAATTCCAGTGGCAAAGCTGTTCAGCACAAAATTACCTTTCCAATGGTGCTATGCAATCAATTGTAATCAATACTTTTTTTATACTTGCTAAAATGCCAAAAAAGTGCATTTTATTCAAGCTGCTCTGGTGATTCTTGACTTTTGATATAGACAAATGTCGGCCATACACACCAAACCATAAACAAATGTGCATAGCTCCCAAAGTATAAGAGATAGACACAAAGTATCAGTGGGTAACTTGTTCAGCACAAATTTACCTTTCTAAAGGTGCCATGCATTCAGTTGTAATCAACTGTTTTTTATACTAGCTGAAATACTAAAAAAAAGTGTATTTTTTCACAACAACCTATCAACACCAAGTTCAGTATTCTGAAACTAAAAGTGGTTATTATATAACAGGAGTGAGCAGACAACGCAGTAGATAAAAGCAAGTATTCTCACTGCAATGTGAAAACTCCCTATACCACACTGTGATGACATCATCACAGTGTGATATCTCCAGATATCACACTGTGATTTTATCATCAAACAAAAAAAAAAACAGCACAAAACAGTCCTGTTGTGTAAAAGGACTACATAATGGCCAGGTGTGTGATACAGAACAGATTTGAACTAGTGGCAAGTGAGCTCAGGGAACCATCACTCATGGCAATGCTACACTCTGTCACTCATGATATTCTTCAAGCTCACTTGCCACTCATTCAAATATATTCTGCATCACACACCTATTCGTCACGTATCCCCTTAGTGAAGTCCTTTGTTAATAATGAGCAATCTTTCTGATATATATATATATATATGTATGTGTGTGCTTGTATATATATATATATATATATATATATATATATATATGTATATATCATGTCTTTCTGTCATTTTTAGTGAACCATAAACACACAGTGCAGCATCAACATATGCAAAGACATTCAACAACACAGAATCATCACAAATATCATGAGGTGCATGGCAGCACACTCTCTCACACAACATGTGCATGTAATAATAATGAGCAGTGCTGCACACTTTGTGGGCATAACATCACAACACATACAAGCATGTGCACGGTGGAACCCATGGTCTTCGGCACGATCACCACAAGTCTTAGCATATACAATATAGAATATAGAATGTCAACAATAAAATTATTACAATGACCACAATGATATTTTTCTTACCTTTTCAGATGGCATTCAATGATGGTGTCACATGATGACCTGCACTGAAGAGATTTCAGCATTCTTATCTGGTGTAGTTCCAACCTCTCTTCTGTTGTCTGTGTCATCCTTCTGTAAATAAAATAGTTCCATCCTCTCCTCTGTTGTCTGTGGTGTTCTTTAAAAAAAAAAAGTCCAACCTCTCCCCTGTTGTCTGTGGTTCCCTGTGATGAAAAACAATGTAGTTCCAACCTCTCATCTGTAGTCTGTGTCAGATATTTATAATGATGTGTATCATTCGTTGTCTGTTTCAGATATTTCTAATGGTGCGTATCATTCGTAATCTCGCTGCTGTCACATTGTCTTTGGTAGTCGCTGCCACCCCATCCATTTTGCTCCTGTAGTCATCCATTGCATATTTCTTGTTGTCTTCTGCGATCCTTTGCTGTTCCCTCATTGTGCTCCTGTCATCGACTGCCACCTCCAGATAGTTGTGGGACCACCACCTCTATGTGCATCTCCACTCCATCCACGATATCTGCTCTAGCCGTAGGTGATACGCCATCTTCCATGTCATTGAAAAGTGGTCCATTTGGTGTCTTCTGTTCTTCTTTTGCCCCCCCTCCCCAGGACTTGGCTTCAACCAAACAGTCGACATCACACACAATGGACAGCGCAAAGGATTGTGCGAAAAACAGACCAGCCAAGATGGCATCCAAATGAAAACAAAAACTACTGAGTTAAAACCTCCACTCCACATACATTATACTGAAAGAGGTATTGGAGACAAAAACAGACACACTGGAATAGTCACTTGCTACTTTTTATTTCTGAAGTTCTTTCCCTATTCCTTTTGATCATTCCAGTCCTAGACTTTGATATTATTTTGTTGCAACAGTTCTCAGTCTGCCAGCTGACACATCAATTTCTATGGAACCACACCACCACATAATCATTCTAATTGATCAGAGTTGCTGCTCCACTTTGTCAATATGCTCACAAATGATGTAGTGGGTGGCCAGTTACAGATATGTCCACTGTTAGGCAGAGATCTGCTATGCTCATCACACATAATGGCAGGTGACAGCAATTCTGAACTGACCAAAGGGAAAAGAAGCTACCTCAGATATAAAAGGTAATGGCTGACTCCCAAAGTAATGCACAATTCAGCCCTCCATTAGCTCATTCAGTTGACCCCCTTGGTCTGGTGAGTGAAATAAGCCTGACACCAACTGTCCTCTGCTGTGTGAAACCATGTTCACTATCCTTTCTGAACATAATAGTTCAACCATACCTTTTTCTCACCACCATTCCTATATCTCACTACCCAGGAACTCCCTAAGTAATGTTTCCACCACTTATTCCCTTACTTTCACTCACCAGATCTCTTTTAGCTATGTATTTTGAATTTTCATTTGGCATAGCCCATTCAATGACTGGCATGTCACTGCATTATGTCCAAAACACCAACGGGCCAAACAGAGTTTCAGCAACAACGCACAACAATCCATTTCATGCCCATGACATTGCATCTCTTTGATTTTATTTGTCTCAGTCTGCAAAGTTTTTATTTCACAAATAAGTTACAATACCTGTATCTACAACTTTAGATTACATATGCTGTTTTTTCACCTCCTGATTGTTGCGACACCACCTCCTTGTCACCAAACCATTTTATCTACAGTTTCTCACATCCACCATTGCATCATGCTTCAAGTCAGCTGTTCCTCTTCTCTGCTGTTTCCTCATCCTGCTCTACTATGCATCTTGCACCACCTCTGTGCGTCTCATCACTCCATCCACAGCAGACTCTTTATCTGTAGTGGTGATACTTGGCAAAACAGACTCTTGAACTTGCAAACTCTGGTATAGCAAACGTGCAAGCTCTGGTCTCACAAACTCACAAACTCCGGTCTCACAAACTTGCAAACTTAGGTCTCCCGAACTCCTTCTCCTGGTGCCATTGTCTCCCGACTCTTTATCTGTAGTGGTGATATTTGGCAAAATAACAGACTCTTGAACTCGTAAACTTCAGTCTCGTGAACTCGAAAACTCTGGTCTCTCAAACGCACAAACTCTGGTCTCTAGAACTCACAGACTCTGATCTCTCAAACTGGCAAACTCTTGTCTCTAGAACTCCTTCTCCTGGTGCCATTGTCTCCCTGCTGGTCCTTATGTGTCTCTTCCCTCACACTGCAACCCCTAATCATGTACACTCAGAGAAGCTGCAGAGGAACTATTGGAGGTCTTTTCTTGTGTCGCCAGTTTGAGCATCTTTATCTATAATCATGATACTTAGCAAAAAACAGGCTCTCAAACTCACAAACTCTGCTCTCTCGAACTCACAAATGCTGGTCTCTCAAACTCACAAAGTTTGGTCTTGTGAACTCGCAAACTCTGGTCTCTTGAATGCCTTCTCCTAGTGCCATTGTCTCCCAGCTGGTACTTGTGTGTCTCTTCCCTCACCCTGCAGCCCCTCATCATGTACACTGAGAAGCTGCAGAGGTACTAGTGGAGGTAAGTCTTTTCTTGTGTTGCCAGATTGAGCTTCTTTATCTATAATGGTGATACTCAGCAAAACAACAGACTCTGAAACTCATAAACTCTGGTCTTTTGAACTTGCAAACTCTGGTCTCTAGAACCGCAAACTCTGGTCTCTAGAACTCACAAACTCTGGTCTCGTGAACTCGCAAACTCTGGACTTGTGAACTCCTTCTCCTGGTACCATTGTCTCCCAACTGGTATTTGTCTTTCTGTTCCTTCACCATGCATCCCCTCATTATGTACACTCAGAAAAGCTGCAGAGGAACTACTGGGAGAAAGTCTTTACATGTGTCACTAGTGTGAGCCTCGTTATCTGTACTGGTGATACTCCGGAAAACAATCGATGCAGATGTGTATTTTGCATGTGCTGCATGTATTTGAAGGTTTGGCACTTTTCTTTTTCTGCTCACAATTTCTGCACCTTCTTCTCTTCTTCCATTTCACCTGGTAGTGTAGTCCAGCACACCAGCACAAGTCAGATTCTACTCAGTTGCATGAAGTGAGGTATTACGTCTCCTATGGGCATATCCTTCCAACAGATGCTCCGAGAGAAGCATGCAGAAATTCAATTACCTGTGTTTCTTCACCTTTCCAGTCTTCGATCATTGAACATGATTCACACTCTCTCAGAACAGAGTAAAAGCATTTGCCAATGCCATGTACCACAAAAACCAGAAAAGGTATATTTACCACTTCTTTGATTTTCTGGTGCAAGGGTATTGACCCTGAAGCTGGTCAGTGATGCCCACGCTGTTCATGAGCATGTTGTACTGCTGCAGTACTTCTGGACATGCAACTGATACAAGAGTCCCATCTCTGTCTCCTGGCACAAATGTTGCTGGTGAGGTAGGGTCATGGTTTGTTGAGAGCAAGAAAACGAGATGATTGTCTTTCCATGATGTGGTGACAAGTGAATCATTCTGTCACTGTTCATAATGACTACGGGTTTTCTTCTGCATTGATAATTTAAGTTCTGCAGGTCATCCAACCCTGTTGGTGTGCATTGTGCCACATGAGTACAAGCCAATGTTCAAAAGTTATTTTGACAGGTGAACCAAAGTGAAATAATTGTTAAAGTATACATGGTGCCTTTTGCCACACAGATCCTTAGTCAGGTCTTTCACAACTCTCTATCCAAGGTCCACTTCCACAGTGCCAGCAACCTTTACGGTGTCCCTTGGACGTCTGACACATAATCGTTATGAGCATCTGCAAGGACCCATACCTTGATTCCATACTGTTGCAGGTTGCTTCACATGTATTGCTTGACCAACAGGCATCCTCTGAAGCCTGCCATTGCCTCATCAACTGACACTTCTAGGTGTAGGTTGTACTCCCTCTTGCATGCCTTGAGAACATGGTTGATAATTGGTCATATGTGATGTGGCTTGTCATGCTCTTCCAATCCTCTTGGTGGATTTAGCATGCTGTCACTGGTGTACAGATACTGCATAATCTTTTCATAACGCTCATGAACCATTAACTTTGAGATTGGTAAATGTTCATAGAGATGGTGCTTCCCCCTGTACATGTGGTAGTGTGGTGCCTTAATAACAGACATGTACAGCCGCTTTCCGAGCAAAGCTTTTATGTCACAAGCCATTACCAGAGTCCATTGGTGGTCAACTTTATTTGCTTCTGTCTGCTTATGAGCACTGTACTGGTTTGTCTCCTCAGCAATCAGTTTGTAGAACACTGGAGGAAATGTAAAGCTCATGAAATTCATGGGCTTCTTCTCCACACTCATCACTGTGGTGAGACCCACTAGCTACTTGAAATCCTCAACATACACTGGCTTTAAGCGACTTGTCCAACCAACATTGTGAACCACATCCAGATGTGTCAAACATTGTTCATGTTGTTCTACATCATCAGCTTCAATTTGGGTACTAGCACTCTGCAGTCTTGCCAAAGTATGATCTTCTTCGCTGTCCTTGTTGTTCCTCTGCCACTATAGCTTGGCCAGTGGCACATCATCCTCTTCGCTCTTCCTGGAGTGCCTCTTCTGCCACAGCATAGCCAGGGGCAGATCATCTTCATCACTGAAATCACTGTCATCACTGTCCGGTGTACTGAAAGGCATCATATGCACCAAGTTCATCTTGATGTTGGAATCACCAAAACCAATAAATTCATCCACCTCATTGTCACTGGTGCTATTGAACAGGTCTAGCAGATCATTATTGTAGATGTTCTTCATATTTCTGGGGTTGATCTGTGTTCGTTACCAAGGTGTGTGCACAATCTCATGATCTCAGGGCAGTCTCATGCTCTCTCATGCACTATGGTTGGTCTCATTCACTCAGGGCAGTCTCTCGCTCTCAGGACAGTTTCTCACTCTCAGAGCAGTCTCTCAGTTTTGGAATGGTTCTCAATCTCGGGGCGGTCTCTTAAGCTCAGGGCAATCTCACTCTCTGGGTGTGGTCTCACTCTTGGGGTGAGGTCTCACTCTCAGGGCCATCTCAATCTCTGGGCAGTCTCGATCTCTGAGTGGTCTCACACTCTGGGTGGTCTCTCAATCTCGGGGTGGTCTCTTGGTCTCTGGGTGGTCTCACGTGCATCTGTAATAAAAACATACAACCATATTTTTGCACTGCAGACATGACTTATCAAGGCCACCACCTTCAATCCATCACAAACAAAATGGGAAACACACTGCAACCAAAATGCATTGCCAGGCATCCAGGGGGGATATCCCACACCCTCCATCAGCCGGCTCCATCACACGTACAGTGGTTTTCCACATAGTCCGACTGCTGGCACCGTAACACAAAAAAGGATTCCCTGGTTTCTGAGGGTGGTGGAGAGGCCATGGACTCCAGGGAATTTTATTTTATATGATGGTGCTGGGTCTCGGAGACTGGTGGGTAGCCAACAGATAACACCATCACCATCCAACAAACAGCATTGCCTGTTGTCTGGTGGCTCCCCTCCACCTTCAGAGACCTGGAACCATCACACAAAGTAGATTCCTGATCCCCAGAGGTTCTCCACACCCTCTGACAGCCCACACCATAACAAGGGGTGTATCAAAGTGTGGGGTGAGGGACAACAGGGAATACAGTTTGTGGGATGGTGCTGGGTTTCGGAGGGTGGTGGCAAGACCCCAGACACTGAGGAATGCTTTTTTCCTTGATGGCACCCATTCTTGGAGGGTGCGGAATACCAGGACACCAGGTACAGCTGTTTTGTTGGATGATGCAGGGTGTTAGAACACAGGGCACCATTCCACAGACAGCATTCTCTGTTGTCTGGGAGCACTCCACCACCCTCCAAGACCTGGTACCATCACACAAACAGCATTCACTTTTGTCTGGGTGCTCTCCACCATCCTCAGAGACCTGGTACTATCACACAAAATGGATTCCCTGGCATCAGGGATCTAGTCCTCACTGTCAAACATACAACACCATCCCACAAAATGGATTCCCTGGTGTCATCCCCCCATAACCAACACCATGAAACATCAGGCAGCATCCTACAAAATGTATTCCCAGGTATCCAGCTGGCCAGAACCACACCTGCTGAGACCCATCACCAAAGGGCATTCTGTTATGTGCACTCTCCCTTCCCCAACCCATCCACCCCAAACCCCATGACCATCAACAAAAGGCATTCTCTTTTGTACACTCCTCCCTCAAAACCCAGCACCATCACCAAAATACCCACTGAACAGCAGGGAATCCATTTTGTGAGATGGTGCCAGGTGTCTGACGGTGGCGGGGGCACAACCCCAGTGAATCCATATTGTATAATGGTGCTGTGTGTTTGCCAGTAAGATTGATGACCCTCATACCATGGAAGCTATTTTGTGTGATGGTGCCAAGTCCGGAAGCTTGGGGAGGGGCACCAGGACACCAGGTACCACTGTTTGCTGGATGGAGCTGGGTGCAAGAATACCAGGCACCATTCAACAAACAGCATCCCCTGTTGTCTGGGGGCTCCCCCCCCACCGTCTGAGACCAGGCACCATTACACAAAATGAATTTCCTGGTGTCAGGGAAATACTCCCCACTATCATACACACAGCACCTAGTGTCCAGTGGTACTTCCTCTACCACCCAACACATGGCACCATGCTCTTAGCATTCCCTTGCATCTGTGGGCCACCCCCACCCTGCAACATAAAACAGCATCCCACAAACAGCATTCCCTTATGTTTGAGGGCTACCTACCACCCTGCAAATGAGGATGATGCAACAAACAACATCTACTGGTGCCCATTGGCCTCCCCCAACCTCTAAGACCCAACACCATCTCAGAAACATCCACCACACCCTCAACCCCCATGGCCCCACAAAAACCCTGCCCATGGCCTCCCAAACCCACCTCCACCACATCCTTCACAAACATAGAAATACAGCCCTCTGGTCCACATAGAATTCACATAGCCCTCTGATCCAATAATGGTCCCTGGCCACTTTGACACCATGGAAGCCATTTTGTGTGATGGCATCAGGTCCAGGAGGGTGGGGGGCACCAGGATACCAGGTACTGCTGTTTGTTGGATGGCACCAGGTGTTGAAATACAGGGCACCATCCCACAAACAGCATTCCCTATTGTCTGCGGGCTTCTCCCACCTTCTGAGACATGGCACCATCACACAAAATGGATTCACTGGTGTCAGGGGCTTCCCTCCCATTAGCAAGCATCCGGAACTGTCCCTCAGAATTGTCTCCAAGATGTCTTTTGTGTCATACCTTCCCCAACTAACCACTGCTATGAAACATCTGGCAGCAAGCTAAACAATGGATTCCCTGGTGTCCACCCCCCAAACACTATGGACATCACACAAAGTGGATTCCATACATGCCCTCAAATACCCAGCAATCAATGGGAGGGGTGGGGGGCTAGGGCAGAGAAACTCAGGACAGCAGGGAATCCTTTTTGTTAGATGGTACCAGGTGTTTGAGGCTAGGAGAGGAGGCTTTCCCTGTTGTCTAGGGGCTCCCCACCACCTTCTGAGATCTGGCACCATCCCACAGAATGGATTCCCTGATGTCCAGTGGTTCTTCCACCACCACCCAACACATGGCACCATACTCTCAGTATTCCCTTGCATTTGTGGGTCACCCCACCCTATAACTCAAAACAGCATCCCGCAAACAGCATTCCCTTGTGTTTGAGGACTACCCACCAACCTGCAAATGAAGAACAATACCACAAACAACATCTGCTGGTAACCATTGGCTACCCCCCACACCCTTCAAAACCCAAAACCATCTCAGAACATCATCCATGCCTCCAATACCCCCATGGACCCCACAGTCCCCAACCCCTCCCCCTCCACATCTTTCACAAACATAGAAACACAGCCCTCTGATCCACATAGAATTCACACAGCCCTCTGATCCACTGATGGTTCCTGGCCACCTTGACACCATGGAAGCTGTTTTGTGTGATGGTGCCAGGTCCAGGAGAGTGGGGGGGTACCATGCCAGCAGGTACCACTGTTTGTTGGATGGCTCCTGGTGTTGAAACACAGGGCATCATCCCAAAAACAGTATTTCCCATTGTCTGTGGGTTCCTCCCATCTTCTGAGACCTGGCACCATCACACAAAATGGATTCACTGGTGTCAGTGACCTCTTTCTCATTGGCAAGCATCTGGAACTGTCCCACAAAATGGATTCCTTGGTGTCTTTGGTGTCATGCTCCCTCAACCAACCACTGCCATGAAACATCTGGCAGCATGCTAAAAAATGTATTCCCTGGTGTCCACATCCCAAACACCATGGCCATCACACAAAATAGATTCCATGGTGCCCTCAAATACCCAGTGACCAATGAGGGTGGGTGGATAGGGTGGAGAAACTCTGGAAAGCAGAGACAGCAGGGAATCCATTTTGTGAGATGGTACCTGGTGTTCGAGGCTAGATGAGGAAGCTTTCCTTGTTGTCTGGGGGCTCTCCACCACCCTCCAAGACCTGGCACCTTCCCACAAAATGAATTATCTGGTGTCCAGTCATTCTTCCACCACCACCCAACACATGACACCATGCTGTCAGCATTCCTTTGTGTCTGTGGGTCACCCCCCCACCCTATAACACAAAACAGCATTACACAAATAGCATTCCCTTGTGTTTGAGGGCTACACATCACCCTACAAATCAGGAATGATGCCACAACAACATCTGCTGTACCATTGGCTACCCGATCCCTCAAGACCAACACCATCTCAGAACATATCCATGCCTCCAATACCCCCATTGCCCCAGTCCCCAACCCCTCCCAACCATATCCTTCACAAACATAGAAGCACAGCCCTCTGATCCACATAGAATTCACACAACCCTCTGATTCACTGATGATCCCTGGCCACCTTGACACCATGAAAGCTGTTTTGTGTGATGGCACCTGATCCAGGAGGGTGGGGGGCACCAGGACACCAGGTACCACTGTTTGTTGGATGGTGCCTGGTGTTTAAACACAGGGTAGCATCCCACAAACAGCATTCCCCATTGTCTGTGGGCTCCTCCCACCTTCCGAGACCCAGCACCATCACACAAAATGGATTCGCTGGTGTCAAGCACCTCCCTCCCATCAGCAAGCATCTGGAACTGTCCGACAAAATGAATTCCTTGGTGTCTTTAGTGTCATGTCCCCCCAACCAACCACTGCCATGAAACATCTGGCAGCATGACAAAAACTGGATTCCCTGGTGTCCACCCCCCAAAACACCATGGCTGTGATACAAAATGGATTCCATGGTGCCCTCAAATACCCAGCAACCAATGGAGGGGGTAGGAGATAGGGCGGAAAAACTCTGGACAGCAAGGACAGCAGGGAATCCTTTTTGTGAGATGGTACAAGGTGTGTGAGGCTAGGAGTGGAGGTTTTCCCTGTTGTCTGGGGCTCTCCACCACCTTCCAAGACCCAGCACCATCCCACAAAATGGATTCCCTTGTGTCCAATGGTTCTTCCACCACCACTAGACACACTGCACCATGCTCTCAGCATTCCCTTGTGTCTGTCAGTCACCCTCCACCCTACAACACAAAACAACATCCTACAAACAGCATCCCCTTGCGATTGAGGGCTACTCACCACCCTGCAAATGAGGAACGATACCACAAATAACATCTGCTGGTGACCATTGGCCTCCCCCCCCAACCTCCAAGACCCGACACCATCTCAGAAAAATCCCCCATGCCCTGCAACCCCCCAGGACCCCCACACCCTAAGCCACCCAACCCCTTCCCTCACCACATCCTTCACAAACATAGAAACACAGCCCTCTGATCCATATAGAATTCTCACAGCTCTCTGATCCACTGATGGTCCTATGCCACCTCCCTAGCACATTTAGTTTAAGGTAAACAGCCATCTTACTGGGTAGAACGCTGGAGGAAACACATAGGTATAGGGGCACAGTTCATTTGGTGCAATGAAAATGCCCTACATACTTAGTACCATTATCTGGCTGATGATTTGGCTCCATCTACACAGATACAAGGGAATGCTGTACTCCATGTCCTCCTGGCATGCAAACTGTGCTGGCAACATAGAGCAATGCTCCGTGATCACGGTCCATAATCACTTCCCCAAGCACTACAACTAAGCATGCAAACAACTTAATAGAGGGCACACTCACAAAAAAAAAGGAAAAGGCAAGGAGATATTTCTGTTGGACGAGGCGAGAAGTCGAATTTTCCAACTCATGTGATGAGAGCCCACATGCTTTCCCATGATCACTCTTCTACCCTTCCATCATCCTAAATACAGTAAATACACTAGCTATAACCATAAAAAAGAGAGAGTTAATAACAAATTGCACACAGCCTGAAAAGAAAAATAAATAAAAACATATGGCCATCTTTACTGAGAATCCCTACTTCCAGATTTTGACTTCTCAGTGAACCGGCTCACAGAAAGACCCCAAAAAACAAAAGGCACGAAAAAAGTTTTAAAATAAGAATACCTGCAAAGAGCACAGTACTTGAGGGGAAGATATCCAGCAGTTCACAAATCAGGACAAATGTAAAAAGCTTCCAAGAGCAGCTCAGCTGCAACTCAACCTGCTTGCAGCAGCAAAGTGAGGACGCCGAGTTTCAAACAAGGTTTTCTTATGATTTTGCTAAGGGACCCCTACACTTGCCAGCCAATCAAAGGAGGCTTACAATGTGGGATATCACCCAAAGAGGTTTAATAAGCCCTAGTTTGACTGGCTGGCAAGTAATATTAAAACATATTAGTGATGACTCCAGATGTAGCAGGGGCACAGTGGATCACAGCTGCTCAAGTCTGGAGTCATTCTTGGACACAATAGAATACTGAAGCCTGCCAAATACAGATGTTTCTTGGAGGCAATGAGTTAATACAATACTGAAGTTTTATGTACCGATTACTAGTTTCTTGGTGATATTGTTTTTTAAATACATTATGTCTGTTTTTTAATAGCACATCAAAGAGTACTTTATAGTACCTGTACTGCGTATTACAGTAGTTTCAAAGTCAAACAGTGTTTAAATGCATTTTGACTCTGTTTTCCTGATGCTGCCTGGGGAAGTCGAATAACTTCTGTTGCCCCTGGAGGGAGAAGAGGAGAATGAAGAAGGAGAAGTACCATGGGCTCCACCTGCTCCATATACAGATGTGACAGCCAGGATGCAAGGCAGAAATGCTGCAAAATATTGCAGAATGCTGCAGTTTATTGCAGGGGCAGTAAGTCAATGGCAATTAAGCCCTTTTGTCATGCAAGACTTTGTGACATGTCATTACTGCAAGTTACTGTGCTTCAGTGTGGCTGACTCCACAGTATATCCCAAGGAGGAAGCCTGGGAAGGGGCACCCAGGGAGGCAAGCTATATGTGGCATCCCATTTGAGAGGATGGAAGCCCCCTGATACAACAAAATGGGAAAAAAATTGTACTATGAAAAAATTAAAGTATTGTGTGGTAAATGAAAAAGTTACAGTTTTCACACATGCTGCCATCTTAATTGTTACTATAACATTACAAAGCACTAATAGAAATGAGAACAGGAAGGGAGGAGGTCAAAGTTGAACAAAATCCTAATCCAGATCAGGAACACTATATGGTACATTTAAACTGTTCCACATTATACAGTAAGGGTCATCACTCATTTTATCCTTAAAAGTGCTCTCTCCCACATCTGTCCCTTATTAGAAAAAGTGCTACCAAAACATGGTGCTGTAAATCCAGACTGTATGGCAGAATTTCAAATTAGTCTAAGATTCTACAGTAAATCAAAGCTAAACTATGAAACAAAAAAAACACCATGGGCTTAATTTTCCAAGGTCAGAACTGGTGCAAGGGGTCTTGTGGCAAAGAGAAATGGTACAAGGTGCTCCATGCACCACACCTTGCTAAAGTCCAGGCTTTCTAAGGGACTGTACATCACTGGGGGGACCACCTGTGCCAACTCGGCTAGAGCTGTTCTTGCGACGGCTACACCAGTGTGCATACCTCTCGACTGTCCCTGATTACAAGGGACATCTTTCATTTTACCCCTTAAAATTGCTCTATCCCTCATCTGTCCCTCATAGAAAGAGTGCTGCCTCCACAGAGAATGTGCTGTAAATTCAGACTTTAAAGCATGATTTCATACTATTCTAAGATGCTAAATCAAAAATAAACTTTGTACAAATAAACACAATGGTTTCCACATTGTTCTGAACTTGTATCTCTATTTTGAGGATCCATCCCTCATTATAAGTGCCAGTGTCCCTCAGTGTCCCTCATTTTAGTGACAAAATGTTGAGAGGTATGCCAGTGTGCCATATTGTAAGGGAGCTTGTGCCGGGGCAGGGCTGCAATATCACTTGCAGTGGGATTTTGCAAGCCCCATCAAAGGGTGCATGGACTAGTAGTTAGATCAGCTTGGAGCTGATCTAAGTTGCCATGTGCCATTGTGGCAGCCCTCACTTGGTGGGGGGTGACTCTGTGCCCCCCTGGAGAAGGTGCCCAGACAGTCCCTGACACCTGCTAGACCACTGTATGTGCCAGCATGTTGGCAGATGTGGTGATACAAAGCACTGTCTGGCAAGCCTGACACACATAAGAGTAGCAGATCCAGACCACAAATAAATGCATATCCCACAATGGACCAGCCATGGCATCCAGGCATCTGACAGGCACTGCACTCACCTGGCAGCATCTGTGTTCCAGACTTACATCTCTCCACCCCAACCTCAGCCTGCACTGCCCTACACCCAGCCCTGGTGCACCCACTCTACCTCAACCTGCAGCCTGTATCCCCCTGCACCCAGCCCTGGTGTAGCCACTTCTGACAGCCACCCCATAGGGACATCTCATCTCACAGTAAACAGGCAGAATAGTCCATAGTCCATTTTCTGCACTGCTGAACCGCTCCTATTTAATGCCCATTCCCAGCTATAGTGTCACCCTCTAGATGACTGTATATAGATGTGCGACTGCACATTTGTGCAGCTGTTAGTGTGTTATCCTCAGTGTTGCCACCGTTGTGGCCAGATAATCAGGGTTATCTGATGGGCCTCACAGGTGGTGGATGGGTACATGGTAGTGTCTGTAGTTGGTGTCCACTCACAGTGCACACCCTTGTTGCATCGCACACCACCTTCACCAGTTCCACTGTGCCCCAAACATGTAGAACAGCCAGCCTTGGCCACCTGTAAGTAGAGCAGACCACATAGCATTATAATTGACTTGCATTCGTGTGCTAGGTTCCAGGTTGGCAGATGACAGATTTGGGCCCCACATGTACAGACCTGCACTGCATGCTCATTGTTCCCAGGTCTCTACCTGCTAATGCTAAACTGCTATGGATGTACCATGTCATGCTCCTTCCCACTGTCTTCGTGGTATAATGATGCCATTGGGTTCCTATTTGATGTTCACCAGTTGTGGCAGTACAGACAGTACGGGGGGTGGTGGAGGCTTCAATCTGTCTTATGATCACAACTCAACTTTCCCTATGGCACATTGCAGATGTGCAAATTATCCAGGTGCTGGGTGAAATTACACAGATTAGACAGGGCAGTATCTTTCTTCAGCAGTTAAAGTGGGGTTATATCTGATGGATACTGGAGAGAAGAAACACTACATTGAATGCACTGCAGAATTATCTTATGCTAGCTGAGTACCAGTGCCCAATGTGTGGGTGATGATGGCTTTGAGAGGTCCGGGGTCCAACATTAGCATCCCTCTGGATGTGCACAGCTGTCAGAGTGCAACAGGCAGCCCACTCTGTTCGCAAGGTACGCACTGACAGTGTCAGTTCAGTTTGCTGTTATAGTCCCTGTACCCATGGTACAGTGTCTGGGGTGTGGTAGTCTGATGACATGGTGTGCACTACGGGGATACTACTGCAGTGTCAGCCAGGGTGTTGTATGACTGCCTTGGGTTATGGGTTTCCCTGGGGCACCAACAGTTAGATGTGCTGCGGCCTCTGTCAAATCCTTCCCATGTGCCAAGTGTGTGATGCACGAGAGCGGTTGCAACATTGGGTAGTTTGGTGCTGGGACCCCTTCTGTACCAAAATTAGGTGCATGAAGGCTGGTGCACCAAGAGTTGCTGCAAGTGGAGGTTTGGTGCAAAATAAGCCAATCTACAGGGCTTTTGAAAATCAAGTCCAGTGACTTAAAGAGCTGGTGACACATTCAGGAGAACTTTAACAACACCTAATTTTTAGACAGAGTCCAGCTTGTATTTCCCATAAGTGCTGTATTTGTCCTCCCCATTATTTATTACTGAGGTCATTTGTATAAAAATAGGATCTTTGCTCCTGAAGAGTTTATGTATTCCTGCTGCTTTCTCCCCGCCAGAAGTCATAGATCACTGCTTGTGATGTTACAGTTACTCCCATAGCAACAGATTGTGATGTGACAAAGAGAGGATTAATGACTTGAAGTATTGAGTAAGCTATAGAGGCAGATAGACTCTAAAGGAATTCTAAGGGATAAAAATCATATGTTCATTTAAATTTGCTTAGTAATAAATAATGGGGAAAAGAAATATACAAAATATAAATGGAATGCATGCAGAATTGTACCTAATTATCATGTTTTTTAAAGCTTTCTTGGAGGCATCAGTAGCTCTTCAAATGGAGCAATTTAAACACAGAAACATAGAAACAGAATTTGTAGGCAGAAAAGGACCACTTGAACCACCCAATATGCCCAGATGTTGCCTGCCCAATTCATGTCTGCAGACCTGAATTGGACTCCAGTGACCCTCCCTCCCACCTCCCTATCTGTTATCTAATATACCCTTATTTCTGCTCCACGTATGCTTGAAGTCTCCCACTGTTTTTGTTCCAGTTGCTTCTGCTGACTCTAGTGTAGCTGTCTACTACCCTTCCAGTGAAGAAATATTTCCTCATGTCTCTCTTGAACTCTCCCCTCCAGATTTATCACATGCCCCCTGGTCATGGTGCTTTTTCTCATTTGAAAGAGACTCCTTCCTGCACCTTGTTTACACTGTGAGTTATGTGTAATTCTCTATCATGTCACCTCTTGCCCTCATCTCTTCCAGGGTGTACATGTGACGACCCCTCAGTCTCTCATCGGAGGGCTTCTCATGTGACCCCTGAACCATTTTACTTGCACCCTTGTGGACTGCCACCATCCTGTCTATGTCCTTTCTGAGGTGTGGCCTCCAAAACTGGATACAGTATTCCAGGTTGTGTCTCACAGCAAGACACATATATACATATCGCTATAGCAAGCAATACAGTGGTGATGCCACTTCCCTCCTCCTGCTGGAGATACCCCTCCCTATGTACCAAGCATCCCACTAGCCTTATCCACTACTTTGCCACACTGCCCTTCCACTTTGAGGTTATCAGGTATGACATGCCAAGGTTGTTTTCCTGTTTAGTGACTGTCAGTACCTCCCCACATCCTATACTTAACTCATGGGTTCCTATGCCCAAGGTGTATGATTTTACACTTTTTTGCATTGAACTGCAAATGCCATCCTCTAGATCATTCCTCAAGTTTATCAACTTTCTTGTGCATTCTTTCCTACCCCCTTCTGAGTGTCCTCCCATTGCAGATGTTGGTACTATCAGCAAAAAGGCATACCTAACCTTGCGGTTCTTCTGCAATGTCACTTATTAATACACTGAAGAGGACTGGTCCCAGCCCTGGGTTCTGTGGCACCCAGCTGTTCACTTCCCATCATCATCGTGGGTGCCATTAACCACCATCCCCTGTCTCTAATCAGTTAACCAGTTTCTATCCCTCTTCAACCCTTTGGATAACACCCTTAGGCTGCTTAGTTTCTTTATCAGTCTTCTGTGATGCAAAGTGTCAAAGGCCTCCTTAAAGTTCAAATAGGTAACTTCACAGCCAACCCCTGATCACCTAGGCAAAAAAAATCTATCTATCAGATTTATGTGGCATGACCCAGCCCCCATGAATCCATGCTGTCTGTAGTCTTGCAGCTCATTGGATTCAAGATACTACCAGTCTTTCCTTTAGCATGGTTTCCATTAAATTCCTCACCACTGAAGTAAGGCTGACTGGTCTATAGTTTGTAGCCTCCTTCCTGCTGCTGCTTTTATGTAGAGGGATCATGTCAGCTCTGTTTTCATCCTCTGGAACCACACCTGCTTCCAGTCAGCTTTTGACCAAGCCTGTTAGTGGGGCAGCTAGCACTTCCTTGAGTTCTTTTAGAACTCCTGGGTGTATTTAATCTGGTCCCATAGCTTTATCGACCTCCGAAGCTGCAAGTCCCTTCTGGACTCTTTCCAATGAAAATGAACTTGAGTCCACTCCTCTGCCACCTCTGTTTCTGCCACTCACTGGTGATCCATCTCCCCTCCCTCCACTGCGAAGACTGAGAAGTACCTAATTATGATGTCAGCTTTTTCTTTGACCTCTTCTACAAGTCCTCCTTCACCCTCCATATCCTCACTGTCCCTCCCCATGATTTTCTCTTTTCACTTACAGTACATATCTGAAGAAAGTCTTGTCCACTCAAGTGACCCTTTACAATCCTTTCCTTTGTATGCACCTTTCTTCCCCTTACTGTCTTACCCACTTCTTTGTGCTTTACTAAATACATCCCTTTCCTCCTCTCTCTGTATTTCTGTATACCGCATGAAAGCCACCCTTTTTTCCTTCACCATCTTTGCAACTTCCTTAAAAAACCATAACAATCTATTTTTATTTCTGCTTTTACTTCTTTCATGCAGAGGTTGGTTGTCTTAATTATTGTTTCCCTTATTTTTCCCAACTGTGCCTCTACCCCTCCATGGCATTCCCCTTTTCAAATCAGTTTCTGAGGCAGTCCCCCATTTCTTTAAAATCTTCCCTCCTAAAGTCCAGGGCCCTCGTCCTTCTGTGGTTACCCTCTGTTCTAGTATATATATTAAACTAAACTGCACAGTGATCACTGGTATGGAGGAAACTGTCCACTGTGACATCTGCAACATTGTTACTGTTTATAAGCACCAGATCTGCTACTGCCCTGTCCCATGTCAATTCTTTGAATAACTGCCTCAGAAAAGCCCCTTGTAGCGAAATACTGCAATACTTCTTGCCAAAGCTGCATTTGGAGAGATCCACTTTGGACAGATTAAAGTAATCAATTAGCAGCACAAGTCCCTTACTCGCTATTCTGATGATGGCTTCCTTAAGTACCTTATGTGACTCCTCTCCCTGGGATCTGTACACTGCCCTGGAACAGACTGTGGTCCTGAAGCCTGTCTCCAGAGTGACACACACACAGAACCTCTAGCTCCTCCTTTTCCTCATGAAGGCCCTTTACTTCTGTGACCTTGATTTGCAGTTCATGGGATGGTGGCTGACACAAGCATTATAGTATTTCTTCAATAGCTTATGATGTTTATCTTTATTCATTCCGTAATTCTGTGTTCCTCAATAAATGCCACACTCTACATTTTGTAGAGGTTGAATGTGTTGGTAATCATTATATCAAGGTCCTTTTCCTTGTGATGTCACGTAACCTGTAGATCATGTTGGTAGTGTTGTCCTTAAATTCTTCTTTTTATATATAACTTTGCATCTCCCTACATTGAAGGCTATTTTCTACCTCTCTGACCACTCTAAGCTGCCAGAATGTTTGCAGTCGGGAGTTCTCCTATTAATCTTGGCTTGAACTATTCTCGGATTTGCTGATCGTTTTGTGGAGATCATTTTGAGAAGCTAGTGAAGCATGATTAGGATCCTTACAAGGGGTTGTTTGAGGAGACTGGAGCACAGCTGTGTTTGTAGATACTGTAAACTTTCATACCTCTGGAAAGACAGAACCTTACTGGGAGTGAAGCCGAACAGTGAGAGGGCCCGGTGGTTCACTTAGCTTTTTGGAGTGTTGTACTGCCCACAAATAACCAGCTCTCAGACGATGTGTATTGTGAAAGGGTGGACTAGCTAATTCAGAGATTTTGTATTTCCCAACCATGAGAGGGCTATGAAGTGACAGAGGATTTGAATTATTGTTACAAGTTCAGGGGGGTGAGAGCCCCTTGTCTGGTGACAAAGCCCATGGCCTTTCTGTACTGTAGTAATTTGAGGAAGAAAGTTCCTTGTATTATCTATCAGTTGGAACCACTTGGACTTGGACTACCTTCAGATTTTAATTTGTTTAAATTTGGAGTTGGGAGAGAATCTGAGGTGTGTGAATGATTGAGTGTGCGAAGTGTGCGTGTGATTTGGTATTGTAGAGTGGAGTGTAAGTGTGATAATTGGGCATTATATTTATTTTGCTGAATAAATATTGATTTAGTTAGCTAATATTATTTGGTAGTACAGCTTACATTTCTGGAGACCTTACCTATGTAAGGACATAGGTAGGGTAGAAAAGGTTCAGAGGAAGGCAGCAAAGATGGTACAGGGATTGCATCACAAGTCCTATGAGGACAGGCTGAAGGACTTGAATATATACTCAGTGGAGGAGAAGAGGGAGAGAAAGGATATGATAGAGTCATACAAGTACCATACAGGGAGGAACAGGGTGCAGGAATACGTTATTTTCCAGTGAAAAAGATGTTCCAGGACTAGAGGGCATGGGATGAAGTTGGAGGGAGGGTGATTCAGAGGAAACATGAGGAAGAATTTCTTCACAGAAAGGGTGGTGGACAAGTGGAATACCTTGCCAGAGGAAGTGGTGGGGGATGAAACAATCACAGGATTTAAGAATGCATGGGATAGACATAAGGGAATTCTGGAGGTTAGGGGTAAGGGGCAACAGACTTCTAGAAAAACATAAAGTGCACTTGCAAGCTCAAATGGGCAGACTGGGTGGGCCATAGACCCTTATCTGCTGACAGTGTCTATGTATCTATGTAGATTGCCCTCCCCCCCCCCGGTGATCTGGATCTATCACTAGTACTTCAGTCTTGTCCAGATTCAGCCTCAACCAGTTGACCCTCATCCAGTCCTGGATCTCAACAAGGCACTGATTAAACACCAAGACTGCCTCTTGCTACCCATGAGCAAAAGACAGGTATAGCTGAGTGTTATCCACATAACAGTGAAAACTCAGCCCATACCGCCTTATAATATCCCCTAGTGGTACGATCTATACTGCAAACAACATAGGGGACAGAATGGAGCCCTGCATGTTCCCACATGGCAGGAGCAGGGATGATGAAGAAAAATCCCAGACACCACCTATTGCATCTTGCTAGTGAGGAAAGATTGAAACCAGTTGAGGACTATACCAGCCAGTCCACAATAGACCTGCAGATGCTCCAGCAGCACCCAATGGTCCACGGTGTCAAATGCAGTAGAGAGATCTAGGAAAATCAAGATGCAACAGCTTCCTCGATCTCTCACCACCAAGAGATCATTCAGCACCCCGCTAAGGCAGTTTCAGTGCTGTGCCTATTCCTGAAACTTGACTGGAGAAGGTTGTAGATGTCTCTGAGTTGACAAATGGGCCTCCAGTTGAAGGGCCACCACCTGCTCAATAATCTTTCCCAAAAAGGGAAGGTTAGAGGCGGGTCTTTATTTAGCCAGGCAGTCCTTGTCCAGTGAAGGTTTCTTCAGGAGTGGTCTTACCACTATTACTAGGGAACACTGGGCAATACTAGCTAGGACTGGGCTGATGACCTTAACACACACTACTAAAAGATGTGTTGGGCCCAGATCCAAATTACAGTTGTACTAGCCCTTGATCTGGCAGACATCCTGCTGGTGGCATAGCTAGGGCTTTAAAGAGCTGGCTGCATCAACTCTCCCCCCCGGACCAAAAGGCTCAAAACAGGATTAGCTCTTGATCAGGCAGACATCCTGCTGGCAGCATGGCTAGTTCTTTAAAGAGCTGGCCACATCATCTCTCTCCCCAGGACCAAAAGACCCAAAACAGGTATGGAGTGCTGAGTTTTACCGGTCTTGGAATCCAGAATCTGACTGGCTGTTCTCCTTGCACTGAAGCTTGTTATTGGCTGCAATCTGTTAAGGGCAACTCTCATATGAAGCTTTCTGCTCAGTAGTAGAAATTTTCAGCCCGACCTTCCCCCACTGGCCTAATAAATACATCAAGCCACCTTTTCTGCCTGGTCTTATACGCTTGGCACATTCTGCTACAATATTGAAAGGGTTACTGTAGCACTTTTTCCTTATGAGTTCAGTTTTCTCACTGAGTCACTTTGTCTGCACAAATATTAGGGCCTTGACCATGACTCTGACGGCCCATAATTCTGTGTTGTCTTTTCGACCTGTTACATCCCATATCAAATCCCCTATCACAGCATCGCTCCCTCCACAGGTATGTCACAATCGTCAATACTACCAACGTGAAGGAATGCTGCCCCGATTCCTTAATCTTACATTAATCCACTTGCCACTACCCCAGGACATCTATATATTTTTGGAGCATTATATCTTATCCCACTGGCTGAGGTCATTAGCACTAGCATCCTCTACTACTCTACAGCAGGGCATCTCCTTTGAGGCCAGGATACTCCGGTTCACCTCCTTGGGCCCATATAGACACTGCTCCAACCACTCCTCTCAGTCAACCAAACACAAATTTAAAAGAGGGAGCATTCATTTCCTTAGGCTCCTCCTTTCTGCTCTCTTAAAACTCCTGCTCCTATTCCTACTTTGTTCAAGTGACATTAAACTTAGCCCTGGTCCCATTGCTCCAATTCAGGCACCCTCCCAACTGTCCCAAATGCAGGGAATGAGTTTTCTTCATATCAACGTCTGCAGCCTGCTGAAAACATTTGATCTCATTCAGTCATGGTTCACCCACACCAAACCAGATGTACTGGTCATCTCAGAATCTTGGCTTAGACCAACTGACAAAGATCAGAAAAATCAATATTCCCTTATATTCCATCTTCAGAATGGATAGGAACAAAAGAGGGGGAAGGGTGGCTATTTATATCCACACTGAATACACTGCTACAGTCATGGACTCTACCTCGGCACACAAGGAATTTGAATGCCTTACTATCAAGATACAGCTGTCTTTCTATGTCTCCCTCCTTGTTATTGGCTGCTTCAAACCACCCTCTGCGGGACACAACATCCTGGATCACCTGGGTTCTATTCTCAACACATCATCCTCAGAGGTTGTCATTCTGAGGGAACGCAACCTTGCTTAGTTTGCAGAATGCTCTAAACCTTTAAAAGAAGCTGGGGCTAACACAATTAATATCAGAAGTAACCCACCCTAATGTCAAGAATCCAGAATGTGGTATCGTACTAGATCTGATCCTAGTTAATAAGCTCCACCTCTTCACACACTGTGCTGCCTTCTTCAATGACCTAAGTGATCACTGTTTTATTGCCTATGTACAGTTTGCACAGAAACCTATGTCTTTTTCCTCCAGATATATTTTTATGAGAAACCACTATAACCTAGACTGCTCTGCCTTCATCTCTGATCTGCAATGCTCTAATTGGCAGGACTTTTATTTGGTCCCCACCATATCTGACGCATGCGAGATATTTCATAGGATAGTCCTAAATGCCATAGATTGACATGCTTCCCTAACCAAAAGACGCACAGAGAAAAAATCTTGTCCCTGGTTTACCCCTAGCCTCTGGTCAGTCCTACTTCATAGGGACTCTCTTTAGAAGAAGGCACATAGAACAAAGATCCCGGCTGACTGGGCAGCCTTTACGGGGGCCATTAATCTTTGCACAAAATTGATCAGGAAAGCAAAAGTTGAATACTTTTGCAACAAATTAGACACCTCCACCAGCTGCTCAGTAAACTTTTGGCAAACTCTAAAAGATATCAAAAGTCATAGGCTGAATAACTCCCTACCTACAAAAATTAGAACTGAAAGCACCTCCATTACCGATAAATCAGAAATCCTTGAACTGCTTAACAATCACTTTGCCACAGCCGGACTTGCCTTTCAACTATTCCCCGGCTAGCCAACTACATGACCAGCTTTGTGGACAGGCCCAATCTAGCCCTTGCATGGCTTTCTCAGGCTTAGATCCTGTATTCTTCTTCTCCTGTCTCTCTAAAAGAAGTTGAAGACCTCATCCTTGGTCTGGACACCAAAAAGATCACAAGGGCTGATCCTATTGATCCTTACTTTATGAAGATAGGTTGTCATGTGATATCTGTACCAATAACTTACCTTTTTAATATGTCTCTTGATCAAGGGGCCCTACCCACCATCTGGAAAACTGCCCACATCATACCTCTCTTCAAGTCAGGTGATCCTACTGACTTAAATAGCTATAGACCTATCTCTTCCTTCCCACCCTCTCTAAGTTACTTGAAAAAATAGTTAACACCCAATTAAGAAATTACCTAGAGTCTTCAAACTTACACCTGTACAGTCTGGTTTCAGACCCTGTCATAGCACTGTCACTGTGTTAGCCAAAGTCACCAATGACTGGCTGAAAGCCCTAGATGCCAGAAAACAGGTTTGTGCCTTGTTCCTTGACCTGACACTGTGGACCATGCCCTGCTGTTGGATACCCTCAGGAATTTTGATCTGGACACTATGGCCTTGAAATGGTTCAATAGTTATCTTGTTGGTCACTATCAACAGGTTAAGGCTGATTGCGGTATATCTAACTTAACCCCACTCCAAAGAGGTGTCCCTTAGGGCTCCATACTGGGCCCCCACTTATTTGTGGCCTACCTCAACAACATAAACTCCAGCATATTCCGGTGCAGGGCCTGCACCAGAAGACATATGAAGAGAGACTTAAGGAGCTGAATATGTATAGCCTTGAGGAAAGGAGAGAGAGGGGGAACATGATAGAAACTTTCAAGTATCTCAAGGGAATCAACAAAGTCCAAGAGGGTAGCATCTTTCAAAAAAAGGGGTGTGCAAGAACAAGGGGGCACAATGTGAAGATAGAAGGGGGGCGGCTCAGAGGTAATTTAAGAAGTATTTTTCACAGAGAGGTTGTGGATGCATGGAATGGCCTTCCGGAGGAGGTTGTGGAGTCAAAAACAGTGGTGGAATTCAAGCATGCATGGGACAGTCATAAAGCAATTCTAGGGGTGGGGTAGGAAGAAGTAGGCTGCTGGTTAACTAGGATCTGCAGCTTATCCAATAGGTAGGGAAATGGGCAGACTGGGTGGGCCAAGCGGTCCTTATCTGCCGTCAAAATCTATGTTTCTATGTTTCTATATTCTCGGCCAATATCCATCTATTTACAGATGATGCAGTTATCTACTTAGATAGGCTTTCTCCTGAAATGGCATGCAGGGATTTACAACTCTATTTTGACCAGCTGCAGCTTAATTTCTTGAACCGTAAACTGCTACTGAATGCAAAAAAAAAAACATGTCTATGTTTCTCTCGCACGCCACCAAAAGCAACCAAACTTGTCTTACCTGCTCAATACCTAAAATTAAAATCCTGCTTGGTGAACCTTTAGAGTATAAATACTTAGGTGTATGGGTAGATCACAAACTTACCTTTTCCAATCATATCGACGACCTAGCGAAAAAGCTAAATCAGAGGCTTGGCATATTTTTTAGGATTAAGCACCTACTAACCAGGGAAGCCAAAATCAGATGAGTTAACACAACCTTTCAATCAATCAGTCAGTCAATCATTTTATTTAACCAGGCATAAACACCATTGAGCAAGCTCATTTTCAAGCTGGTCCTGGGCATTAATACAATACAGTACACTTCATAAGATTACAATTACGGTGGACAACGCTGAAAAAAAAAAGAAAAAACATTGTGAAGGTGCCGGTCAATATGGGCCTATACATACCGGTCAACATAATTAACATGCAAAGGTACATAATGATAAGCTTTACTGAAATGAGAAGAGACAACAATCCCATATAGTCTCTGCTAAGTAAGAGCTCATACCTAAATGATAATAAATAAGGAGGTATTAAGGAATAGGGTAGAAACTGGGGTGAAAGAGTAGACAGCCAAAAAGGGAGGCCAGAATAGGTAAAAGGTAGAGGATAGGCAGGGCCATCTTGGAGGGAACTAGGCTTGTAGGTCCTAGGTTTCTGTTGTTAGGAATGTGGGGTGGATGAGATACTTAGGCGTAGGATTTGAGAGTGGCACCCGGGACTTAGGGGTCATCGGCATCTGAAACAGTTGCATGATTCCTTCAGATAATCCATTAATAGAGCTTTGAATGTGAAAATGCTTGGAAGCGAGGATAATTTTAATGATTCTTGCATAGTGTTCCAAAGTGATGGAAGTGAGAAGTTGATTGCTGCTGAGCCAAGGGTAGTTTTCACTCTAAGAATCTGGAAGCAGATTAAGGAGAAGCATCTCAGGCCATAGGAACCTTTAGCCCATTTGAAGATGTTTGAGATGCATGCAGGGAGGTTATCAGATAATGCTCTAATAAACCAGAGGAGAGCATTCCTTTTTCTTCTAGTTGAGAGTGAGGTCCATCCCGAAACCTGGTATAGATGACAGTGATGTGTACTATGGGGTAGATTTAAAATAAATCTTAAAGCCTGGTGGTAAAGGGTGTACAGTTTGTTTAGCATCGTTGATGGACAATGACCGTAAAGGAAGTCAGCGTAGTCCAGTATAGGTAGGAATGTAGTTTGTACTAGTCTCATTCTGGCTTCTAATGTGAGTAGGTGTTTAATGCAATAGAATAAACCTAATCACTGTCTTAGTTTCTTCGAGGTTTCATTTAAGTGGCACAGAAAGTTGAGCTTGTTATCCAGCCAGAACCCTAAGTATTTAAAGGTATCAACTACTTCAAGGGGTTCATCAAAGAGTGTTCGGATCTGTGTGATATGTGGACATCCGGAAGTAGACTTTGGTGAGAGAATCATTGCTTTAATCTTTTTGACATTGAGGAGGAGCTTATGAGTGAGAAGATTGTATTGGAGGGTGACAAGTCTTTTTGTAAGGACTCATGGGCCAGATCCAAGGATGAATTTGTGGTATAGAGTACAGTATCCTCTGTGAATAAGTGTACATTTGCTGTGCCCAGCTGCGAGTCCAGATTATTGATGTATATTGCAAAGAGGATAGGGCCCAGGATGGAGCCTTTTGGGACTCCTTGTAACAAGGATTTTTGTGGTGACAGATCTCCTATGGCTTTGATTTGTTGTAAGCTATTGGTTAGGTAGCTGGTGAACCATTTAAAGGCAGAACTATCAAGTCCGATGTTGCTCAGTGCAGTAAGCATGATGGTATGATCCACAGTATCGAAGGCCTTACTTAGATCAGGGAAGAGGGCAAATACATGCTTCTTAGAGTCCAAGGCCATTTGCCAGTCTGTAGTTACTTTGGCAAGAGCCGATACTGTACTGTGTTTTGCTCTGAAGCCGGACTGAGCCGGGTTTAGCAACTTTTGTGAATCCAAATGTTCTCTAAGTTGGATGTTGACAATTTTTTCACGTAATTTGGAGAGGACGGATACTATAGAAATAGGCCAGTAATTGTTCAGTTCACTCGGATCCCCAGTCTTGAATAATGGTAGGATGTGGGCAGTTTTCCACAAGACAGGTAGCTCACCTTGAATCAGAGAGGTGTTGAATAAGTATGTAATGGGGTGGTCAGATTGGTATGGCCAAGTTTTAGGAAGTAAGGTTCAATATTATCTGCACCCACACTCTTTTTTGTATCCAGAGAAAGGAGGAGGCCCTCCACTTGCTTGAACGTAATTATGAGGAAGCTGAAGGGGGTGTAATGCGGTTGGTTATGGCTGTGATTATCAGTGAAGCCAACAGTGTAGTCTCTTGCTGGGCTAAGTTTGCTGATAGGTGAGGTGTCAAAGGCAAGCCCTGCGGTGGCAAAATGATCATTAAGCTTCTCTAGTACATCAGCTTTTTCCATATAGGTGGTACCATCAGACACAATTTTATTTGGAAGGGGTGTTGCAGTGGACTGACCTTCGACTTCTTTAAGGATGTTCCAAAATTTGGCAGAGTTGTTTTTATTGTCTTCTAGTTCTTTTTAGAAGTATCTAGCTTTTTCTGATCTAATTAGCTTGGCACAAACATTCCTAGTGGTACGGAATGCTAACCAATCAGCTTCCAGGTGGGATTTCCTCGCTTTTTTCCACCAGTAGTCGCTATGCCTAAGTGCTTTCTTCAGGATGGGAGAGAACCAGCCAGGAGTATTATTTTTTGATTTGATCAGTCTTAGTGGGGCGTGTTTGTCTATTAGCCCCAGCAAGAGGCTGTGAAAGATGTTAAATGCCTCGTTAAAGGTGGGGGCTAGATAGAAATCCTGCCAACGAATGTTGCTTAGATCTTTCAGGAAAGTGTACTGGCAGAACTTTTTCAGGTATCTTTTCAGTTTGAATTTGGAGACCGTTTTTATTTGGAAAGGATGTCTGATGCAGACAGTAGTGCAATGGTCACTTATATCGTTGAAGAATACTCCAGTATGCGAGATAGTGTGAAGTTTGTTTACTAGCATAAGGTCCAGGAAGGTGCTGTGCTCAGGGTTTTTTCTGTTAGGTCTGGTTATAGCAGTCGCCATTTGTAACAGACCATTAACATCGCATAGATCCTTTAATTTCTTACAGCTGTCATCATTCCAATTTAGATTGAAATCCCCCATTAGAATACATGCAGTATTAGCAGAGTCAAGAAGGTTTTGAAGGTGTAGCAGAAGTGCCCAGCCACCAGACGGTGGTCGGTAGCATGCTGCCATAAGAAGTGCTTTCTCGCTGGAAAGTGATAATTTTAGAGCAAGGCATTCAAATACTTTAGCCTTTGAGGTACAGTCAAAGACTGTGACTGTGAATTTGCTTTTGACATATACTGCAATCCCTCCCCCTCTAGTCAGTCTATCACAGCAGTAGATGATATATCCGGGTACGTTGACGGATTTGTCTGGGGTTGAGGGTGTGAGCCAGGATTCAGTTATCATGAAGATATCAGGAGATGTATGTAGAGCCCAGGTCTGTATAGAGTCAGTCTTCTTTAGCAAACTACAGACATTGATATGGAGAAAGCTAATCCCTTTATATTGAAGGAGGTCTGCAGGTGCATCCAGAGAAATAGGTGGACCTGGGTTTAATTCAACATTTCCCGAACAGAGTAGGAGAAGCAGTAGTAGTTTTTTAAGGTGGTGTCTTAGCCTGCTAAATATTCTTTTGTTACTCCTTCTAACGTACATTGGTTTAGCGGTGGCTGTGTTAAGGGCAGGATTGCTATTTGCTAAGGATAAAACATAGAGAACTGATAGAGCCGACACCATCCTTGGGAATTGCATGGGTTCTATAGTTACGGCCTGGTGGGAGGAGGGGCATGACCATAGAGGAGACCTCCCTGATGTAGGATACCATGGTCTAATGTGGGAGGCTATATCTTGGTAGATGATAGAGGAGGGAAACTGGCCTTTGTCCGAGTTGCAAACCAAAATTTTGGGTAGAGTATAACAAAGTAATATAAGGCAACTATAGAGAAGGATAGGTGCAGATGGCATTCTTAATGTGGAGATATTTCCTTTTATCAGTAATAAACACAGGATTTGCAACAGTCCTTGAGGGGGCCAAGGAAATGAGTGGATCTTGTGGGAGGATGGGGTACCAATGAAAAATTAAGGCCTAGATAACGAATGAGGTGTGACTGGCAATAGCCAGTAGCAGTGAGCTAGAAGGCTGGGGCAGGGTTTATGTGTATTTAATCAGGACCGGAGGGGTGAGTGGGTGAAATAATTGGCAGCTAGGGCTCCCTCCTGGAGGTAATCAGTCCCTGAGGGCAAGTCCATACCTGCTTTTCTGTGAGGGGCTGGTGGCTTCAGACCTGGACTGCGGGTGGCAGTCTGGCAAGTCGGGTTCATCAGAGAACCATGGCTGTGTCTGTCAGACTACCTGGAAGAAGAAGGCAGAGGAGAATTAAATAAGAAAGTCAGAGGGAGTGGGGCTGCTCATGGAGCTGAAAAGAAATGCAGACTGGCTTAAACAGGGTGGTTGTTGCAGACCAAAATGGTAGGCAAGGTGCCTCCAAGTCTGAGTGGGCAATAACAGGGCTATTTAAAACACAATACTAGCGTAAAAAGGTGAAGGGGGGTTTCAAAGGCCTGAGCTGAGATCGCTACTGGTCTTATGAGGAACACAATACAGGCATTTACATTAAATCAGAAAACTTCAGCTATAAAATACAAACAAGACAGTTTTAACAGAAAACATAATCTAGCACAATATAGTCAAACATTAACAGTGCAGAGCGATATGGAGCCAATCAGAGTGCTCCTGGGGCTGACTGCAGCCAGTGGGCCACAGCAGTAAAATACTCTGGATTTAAACCCAGAGACAACTGTCCTTTATGTAAAGAAAGCAAAAAAAATTGGCAGCTAGGGCTCCTTTCCTGGAGTTAATCAGTCCCTGAGGGCAAGTCCGTACCTGCATTTCTGTGAGGAGCTGGTGGCTTCAGACCTGGACTGTGGGTGACAGTCTGGCAGGTCGGGTTCATCAGAGAACCACAGTTGTGGCTCTCAGACTACCTGCGTTTCTGTGAGGGGCTGGTGGCTTCAGACCTGGACTGTGGGTGGCAGTCTGGTAGGTCGGGTTCATCAGAGAACCACGGCTGTGGCTCTCAGACTACCTGCGTTTCTGTGAGGAGCTGGTGGCTTCAGACCTGGACTAAGGGTGGCAGTCTGGCAGGTCAGGTTCGTCAGAGAACCATGGCTGTGGCTGTGGATCTACCTTTTAGATTACGCAGACATCATCTACAGCCAAAGTACTATTACCGCCCTAGCTAAACTAGGCACCCTTTATCACCATGCGTTAAGGTTTATCATGGGTGCCCCCTACTCGATAAATCACTGTTCCCTTTACTCGTTAGTTGGCTGGACCTCGCTTGGTTTTAGGCATCAAAAAAATGCAGCCATCTGGATGTTGAAAGCCATCACCCACTTTCTTCCTCAGTACATCTATGAGTGCCTTCCCTGCTCTTCACTTAGTAGATATACACTGAGGAGTCTTTCTTACTTAACCCTTTTTGTCCCCAAAGTTTGAAATAGATTTGGTAGCTCATCCATAAGTTTTGCTCTGCCCACCTTATGGAATAACCTACAAAAAAAATGAAATTGGCATATCCAGTGAAGTTGGCTACTTTCAAATCCCTGTTTTCACAGTCTTTTACTGAATCTTGCAAGTGTAATCGTTAATGAGCTGTTTGATTATACCCAACTTATTGTAAGTTCCTTTAATTTACTTTGTCCTTGTACCTTTTAGCCCTTCTTTTCTCTTTCTCTAATCTTTTCTGCCTTTCCCTGGAGAATCCTGTCTTCATATATACTATGCACTTAATTAGATAATGTCTGCTAATACCTGTATTGTGACAACCTTTTTTCCTGGCTGTTTATCTACCTTGGTTTTGTGTTTCTTTTCCTTATCCTGTAGTTGATTGTCATTTAATTACTTGCAAGGTTAATCATCATGTTCTATATATATTGTTCTTGTATCACATTGTCGTGTACTTCATTGCCCAGGTCCACCTTTAAAATGAGCTCCTCTCAAAGGTGTTTCACCTAGTAAAATAAAGACTGATTGATTGATTGGTTGGTCTCAACTCCTGAATGACCTTTACAACAGCTATGACTGCCAATTGGTCAAAGCAAAAACAGATAGGTGAGTGCTAATGACATCAGGCCCACCACTGCATGCCCCACTTGAGGGTGCCAAATGGATCTTCAACCTGATGGAGGCAATCTTACCAGCAAAAAACAGAGTAAACTCATCACACCTTGACTGTGATAAGAATCCTCTGGACTAAAGACAGACAGGATGAAAAGAAGTGCAAAGTAATGCACCTGGGAAACAAAAACTCAGGAGAAGAGTACACCATAGCAGGGGAGGTACTAACAACAACAAAAATGGAAAGGGACCGGGGGTAGTCATATCAGATGATCTAAAGGTTGGTAGGCAATGTGAGAAGTCAGTAGGGAGAGCCAGGGGGATACTGGGATGCATAGGAAGGGGCATCACAAGTAGAAAAAGGGAAGTGGTTATCCCTTTGTACAGACAGTTGGTGAGACTCCATCTGGAGTACTGTGTTTAGTTCTGGAGACCTCATCTATGCAATGACATAGACAGGTTGGAAGCAGTCCAGAGGAGGGCAACTAAAATGTTGCAGGGTCTGCATCAGGAACCATATTAAGAGAGACTGAGCAAGCTTAATATTGATACCCTTGATGAAAGGAGGGATGGGGGGACATGATAGAAATGTTCAAGTACCTGAAGGGAATCAAAAAAGTCCAGGAGGGCAGCATCTTTCAGAAAAAGAGATGTGTAGGAACAAGAGGGCACACTTTAAAGATAGAGGGGGAACGGCTCAGTGGTAATGTGAGGAAATTTTTTTTTCATGGAGAGAGTGGTGGATGCATGGAACCGCCTTCCTGGGGAGGTTGTTGGGTCTAAAACAGTGGGGGAATTCAAACATGCATGGGACAGACATAAGGCAATTGTAATGGGGGGTGGCAGGAAGTAGGCTGTTGGTTAACTTGAATCTGCAGCTTATCCAGTAGGTAGGGAAATGGGCAGACTGGGTGTGCCAAGTGGTACTTATCTGCTGTCAAAGTCTATGTTTCTATGTTTCTATGTTAGGATTACATAGCCTATTGACAGTACAGAAGAGCTGAGCTGGACTGTTAGTTGCTTCAGCAATCTCCAGGGACAGGAATCTGTCTTTTTACAGAAGATTGCTGATTGATAGTCTCTATAATTATACATCAATCTGAGCTTATCCACTTCAGATCCTGACCTCTACCATTGCAGATCAAGCCTTGACACCTCCTCTTCAACTCCCTGGAAGTCCCATTGAACCAAGGGGCTCTCGGGTGCAAAGCGAGGGGTCAAACATGAACAGGTGAAACAGAGTCGAGGGCTTCAATAATAACTCTATTTTAGGTCAAAGTCAAGTCCCCCAGCTTGTCGTACGCATTCATCATACCTGATAGGTTGAGCACTGCCATCAGAACCTGTGGGGTCAAACCCATTAAAAAGCAGCACTGGACCATCTCTGTAGGGGAAGCTCTACTGGGGGGGTTCAAATGCAAACCTCACAGTATGGTGGTTGGACCAAGCACCTGGTTCCACCATAATGTCAGTGACCTCCATTCCAAGTGAGAAGATGAGGTCCAAGGAGTTGCCGTGTATATGGGTTGCAGAGGTAACAACCCGTGTTAGTCCCAATGATTGCAGTAGTTGGAGGGAGTCCTGACCAAACTGAGAGTTTGTCATTGATCCAGGCACTGAAGTCAGCTAGAATAATCCACCTGGGTGACTCCAACACCAGTTCAATGACGAAGTCTATGACCTCCTGGAGGAATTCCCTCTCATCCCCTAGTGGACGGTAGACAAGAAGGATCCTGCAACCTACACCTGCAATCCCTTGAATGGCCACACATTCAAAGGACCTCATTGTTCTCCCAATTGGAGGTTCAGACCTGATTTAAAACAAACAGCCACACCCCCTCCCCATGATCCTTTCTTGGGCAGAGAACCATGTACCCAGCCGTGGTCACCAATTCCTATATGGGGCCGGCATTTTCATCCAGCCAGGTCTCGGCGATGCAAGTCAGATCAGATGTTGAAACAAGATAAGCAATAATTACTGTCTTGTTCTTAATCGATCTAACATTGCATAACACTGTCCGAGAAGGATAGGTTTATGAGGCTGGTCTGGTTACCTGCCCACTAACAGTGGAGACCTTGGGTATGGGCACATGGCAGGAAGAACCCCTTTCCTGAACCTATTTCACCCCAGGGTGCCTCCTAGAACTCATCACCTCAATTAATCCCTCCCCAGCCTATTCCTCAAAGTAGGCCCGGCTCAACCCCTGTCTTCTTCCCCTATGATTGATCCCCAAAGTGCTACAGTCAACCATAGACCTCTGATGACAATGGGGGAATACTTGAAGAGGATCATGGAGCCTAGAGGGGAAATAATACCTGACCAAGGAGCTGTCTACCACAACATTTCAAAACTACTTACAACTATATTACCTCACATATATATTAACTAGTCAAATATCCAAATAATAATAGCTAATTCAATCAATATTTATTCAGCAAAATGAATATAATGCCAATTATCATACTCACACTCCACCCTACAATACCAAATCACACTCACACTCCACACACTCAATCATTCACAAACCCCAGACCGTCTCCCAACCCCAAATATAAACAAATTAAAATTAGGAGTCCAAGTCCAAGTAGTCCCAACTGATGGATAATGCAGGGAGCTTTCCACATCAGATTACTACAGTACAGAAATGCCATGGGCTTTGTCACCAGACAAGGGTCTTTCACACCCTGAACTTGCAACAATAATTCAAATCTTCTGTTACTTCACAGCCCTCTCGTGGCTGGGAGATCCAACATCTCTGAATTAGCCAGTCCACCCTTTCACAATACACATAGTCTGAGAGCTGGTTATTTGTGGGCAGTACACACACAAGAGAGTTAATAAGCTCAACACATGCTCATTCACCAAACTATATCTTATTTCCTACAAATTCCTGCATTTGCTATTTGTGTGCTACTGGTTTTTGGCCTATATAAAACAATTAATAGTGTACAGTGCACTCCTTTCAGATACTCAAAAAGACCCTGCAGTTCTTTTTTAGATTATACTTTCTTACTCACAGTCTTGTAACACCATGATTTAAAAAGGAAAATGGTTTCTTAGTTTTCAGATGCCAGCTGATATTTGAAATGAACCTATCCACCAATGGCAAGGTGAAACCAATGGATACCTTACAGAAATAATTATACGAAATTTTTTATGCTGCACACATAAAACTACCCATGTGATATACAGCACATGCTGCAAGCGTGACTTAAATGTTAAATTGGAATTGACTGCATACATGTGGCATGCATATAGCAAGCAAGTGTGGAAAGCATGCTTTTTATGTTAAATTGGAACAGACTGCATGTATGTGGCATTCGTTCAAAAAGCAAGTGGTCACTGATAACTGCACACATTAAAGTGAAGCAATTTATTTATTTATTTAAGACTTGAATTACAACCTATGAGCTAAAGCTCATTGACATAGGTTCCACGTCAACAGAGATACACACAGGGAAAAAAAATTACATTTCAGAATTACAGAACTAAAATAGGAATGTTAGCTAAGAATATCATATTACAAAGGAAACAAATCATAAAATGCTGTAAACAACATGATGATATTAGGAAATGGGTTGGTAACAAAAAATACAAGAGACATATATATAGGAACTGAAGCAGGTGAGATACTGCAGGAGGTCTATCCATAGACCTCTATCATCAGACTAGGGTGGGGGGGGAGAATAGGACTAGGATACAAAAGGAAGGGAAGAAACAAGTGAGAGAAAGCCAGAAATTGGAGCACCAGTTTCCCATGTTGCTTAGGAAGATAGGAGGGGAAAAGGTCAATTAACTTAGGGAAAGGTGGGGGAAGGACAAAGGGAGGGAAGGGAATAAGGTAAGAGGTAGGTGGAAGGAGAGAGAGAGAGTGGGCAGCAGGTGGGGAGGAGATGATATGAAGTGGGGGAAGAGAAGTGCTTCTGATTAGAGGATGAAATGAAGTGCTATAATGCATTGGGCAAGGATGTTGGCAGTGAAGGAGAACAGTTATTAAAAGCAGGAGCAGGACATTTGATAGGTGATGTGATTCCGGAGTTTGAGTTTGAAGGGCCCAATCTTGGGCTTTGCAAGGATGTCTGTTGGCAGGGAATTTAGCCTCAGTGGTGCCCTGTAACCAAAGGAGCACTGGCCCTGCTTGGTGCCTTCAGAATCCAACTTGCTTAAGATCACACCATATACAAGTTGGGTTTGATGAAATTCAAACCCAGGTCTTCAGGTCTTCTGGTTTGCAGTTCATTGCCTTTAACCGCTAAGCAATACTGCCTGCACACATATGACTAGCTTCTACTTCAGTACAAATCTGCATACATCTGCACGCATGTGGCATGCTTATAACCACTGTTATACTTTTTAGTTTTCTTGTCCTCCCTCATCTCAGTTACACAGCTGAACTGTATCACACATACCAATGGAAGCACATGTGGTTCTTCTGACCGCAAATACACACACATACCCACAAAACTAATTAATTACTTCTGTCTGCCCTGTAGTTCTACTATTTTCTCTCCATAGTTATGAATGCTTCCATGCAAACAGACTTTAAGAGGCAAACACAAAAGTAGCAATAACTCCACACCCACCCACATGGCCAGTCCACCCACCCCCCATGTACACACACTGTAGCAGGTGCAGCTATGCTGCTACAGACAAACCACCAAGTATTTGATATAAGTCGAGAGTCTCTTACCTAAGTACTAGGGAGCCAAAAGCAGGAGTCTTTCAGAGATGTCCATGCGTCAGAGCGCTGGGGCATACCTCCTTGAAATGAATGGAGTTTTTTTTATGACTATTTTATACATTATGATGGTGAGTTGTAGAATAATAAAGGCCACTGTTCTACTAACAAGATCCTTGTTAGTCAAGTGGTGACCTCATTAATCTCCAACTTTCCATCAATAATGAATAAAACAGTAATAAAAAAGTATTCCCATTCATTTCAATGGTGCATGCCCCTGCAGTCTCCCTTGCCCTATGTCATAATTTGCCTGAGTGTGGGGATGTGGAGATCAGCTTCATTGGGGGGGGTATAAGCCTTACTATAGTGGGGCTCCAATATTCTGTGCATACCATAATACTCAACTGTCAATGAATGCAAGGCACAGCCCTCATTTCACCCCTGAAAACTGCTCTGCTCCTCATCCTCATGGAATACAAGCTACTCACACAGTGGATGTCCTGCAAATTTAGACTTTATGGCATGGATACCATTTCAAATTTCAGCAGGGGGAACCAACAACCATTGGAGGCCAGGTGCTAGTTAGCCCCTAGATGGCAAGCTCTAGAATTATTTAAAACTTTTATACAATTCTTAAATGATAATGAAAACTGAACATTTTATCACCAATATAAACTGGTAGACATCTGGCATCGATTAAGAGAAAAAAAGGAGGGGTCAAATTTTAACCCATTTTTGTTGCACTGCTGCTTTAAAAGATGTTCACACCAGCCTACTTGGTTTACACTTGCAACATGCAAACCTGATTTACTTTTTAGACCTGGTTCGCTTAGGTTTACTTTGTGTATGTAAACTACATGCAAACATTGCACAATTAAGCATGTGTCCTGCATTCTGCATGTATGCAGCACACTTATATTTCTGGAAGGGATGGGTAACTACTCTAACATTTCAGTTAATAACTTGTTCATCTGAGCTAGAGTCCTCACTGTTTCTACATGAGATTCCTCTTGAGCTTCCCCATATTCAGTTCTGTAAAGAGAGCAGATACCGTAAAGCTTATGGCTGGAGTGTGGAGAGCATACTATTAGAGTGGGTCCCACCTCTCCCAATTAATAATCAACTTTCCTGTTAACAGTTTATTTTAAGCAATTTTTATTAGAACACATGGGGCCCGATTCCAGGATGCCTTATTCATGGCACAAGGCAATTTAGGCCAAACCCTATGGTGCAAATCGCACCTTGCACCATGCGATATGTGAGTTGCTATTCCAAGTTGTGACTTGCGCCATGTCGCATGCGAGTTGCGCCAAAGGTGGGCTACACCACCCACTACACCCGCAACCCACTGCATCACGGTGCCATGGTGGATTACAGAAGCACCTGCACCCTATTCCGAAAGGGCAGCTGCCGTAACCCAATTACACTATTCTAGGTCCCGCTATGGTGCTGTGGGTTACACCAGGATGGAGTTGGTCTAAGGGGAATCCATTCTGGCAAAACAATGGATGCCCCCCCACAGTGCCATGAATTGCACTTTGCTGTGCCTCACAGACATCCCCCCAGCACAGTGATGCCCCCCACATTTCAGGGTGCCACCTGGGTCAGTGTTCCACTGTGCCTCCCCTTGCACCTATGTCACCCAGCCTACCTTCCCATGGCCCACAGGGGATTGTGGGCATGTTTAGGGCTGGGGGGCTCGGGGAAGCTGTCCCAAGTGATCTCCCACTTGTGGCATCCAGGTCTGTTGTGCCATTCCCGTGGCACAACCCTGCAGCTGCCACAAGTTGCAGGACATAGGTGCTGGGGACCCTACCTGTCCTAGAATAGGGCACAGGGTCTCTGGCATAGTAGCACATGGCACAACTCATATACGTCCATGGGTTGTGCCATGTGTTCTGGAATCGGGCCCATTGTGTGTGAATGTTTTCATTATTTTTATATTGTTTGTGATGTTCTAAGTTGTTGTTCCTTGTTGTTCCTGGGTTGGACCTGAAAAAGGACTTGTCCAGTGTCCCTACCTGGTTAAGAAATACATAAATAAAATACAAAAAACTAATCTTCCCTTATTGGTGCCACTGGCAACCCATGTATTAGTGCTCACCTCCAACTCATATTAAAAAAAATATGTAAAATTATTTGTCTGAAGCTGGACCCCTATGCACACTTAGATCACTTAGCTCCATGTTTACAGAATGCCATTAAGTTTAAGTCTCTACTACAGTCATGCATATACTAACCCACTGTATTACTCAAACAGCTGTACTTCTGGGTTCCATTTGTGAACAAGCCTCATGTGTGGGACAATATCAAATAATTTGCTGAAGATATACGACATAAAAGGGTCTTTACTGTAACACAGTAATATGATGCTCTGATGATGGAATGGACTCACAGTCCATCATGTCAGCCCCTATTGCTCCACAGAAATGACTGTACCTGATTTAAGCATGAAAACACATCCAAGTTTAATAGCCAGAATGTTAGCCCTACTCATGCTGTGAAACACACAATGCCATGCTCCTTCACAAATTTGTCTAGTCCTGCTTTGAAATCCTGAAGTGTTAGCCACCATGACTTTACTGGGTAAGATATTTCACATATTAACCATGTTCTGTTTAAAAAATGCTTTACAATGTTTCCACTTTGTTCTGTGGCCAACCCCCATTTTAAGTGCATGCCCTCTAATTCTGCTTGTACTCAGTTAAACATCTGTGTAATTTTCTGCTTTGTCTATCTCTCTTAATATTCAGAAAACTGAGCTTATATACAGTACACTCTCAGTATTCTCTTCTCTAGGCTGAATCATCTGAGTATGTAAAGTCCCTTCTCATAGCTATTGCCCTGAAAGTAATTTTTCAGTATGTTTGCTCTATAATGAATAGAGATGCAGCAAATTTAAATTCTGCCGGTGAAGTGAACGCGAAGTGGGCACTTCACGCTACATTCTGCCGGAGGGCAATGCAAAGTGCTCACTCCGTCTTGTTTGGCTACTACTCGTGTTAAGGTGGAATGGCAATGATAGGTAAGGCGAAGTCATTGTTTTCAATGGACTTCGTGTTCCTCATTATGATTCTAAGTGACCCACTTGGTGTTTCAGATTTGGTAGCCCCCCACACATCACATGGCTTACAGTACTGTAAGTCACATGCTCTTTAGCTATTCGGGAAGAAAGTGAGTCATACAAGCAGACATTTTTACTTTCTCCTATGCAGACGGAGAGAGAGAGTTGTGTTTTGTGACTGCTGATACTTTGAGATCAGAGCGAGGAGGAGAAAAAACTTTGATTTAGACCCAACAGCTTTTTTAAAAGCTAATTTTTTTTGTCATTTCTGTACTCTTTCTTACTTAATTTACTCTTTCTGTAAATGTTATTTTTCTTACCTTTATAAGTAGTTAGTTGTTTGACTGTGTCTGTGTGACTGTGTGTGAGTGTGTGTGTGTGTTGTGTGACAGTGTGAGTACTGATTGTTGGGACTGAGGGAGCTCAGTAGGAGAGATGGACCAGGTGAGGGAATGTCTGGGGCAGAGGCAGCTCTGGGACAGCGTGGTAGTGGTAAGCATCGTACTGTGTGCATGTGTGGATGGTATGGGTGCCCATTCCTGTTGGACTGCTCAAAACTTCTGAGTGCCCCCCCCCAGAAGCAGGACCAGCACTGCCTCCTGTCCTGACTCTGAGGCAGTTGAACCACAACCACCACCACCAAGTCCAGCACCAGGTCCTCTGGAGCAGGATGTGCCTGTTCCCCCAGGCCCAGGTGTGGATTCCATCCTTGTTCAGCACCGTGACCAGCCAGCTGCCAGTTCATCTGGCCATCCCCTGCCTGTGCCTGGTTCTCCCCACACCTCCATTGTTTGGCAGTATTTTGATTGTGTCGGGGGGGACAGCAGTGTAGTCAAGTACCACCTATGTGAGGTATAGGTGTGCCGTGGCCCCTTGGGGACTCTCCTGTGGACTGGGGACCAGCACACCCATATGCTCAATCACCAGCAGTTGGAGTGGCAGGCTGCCACTACCACCACCACCAGCAGGTCAGCCTGTAGAACGTGTGGACCCCAGAGTACTGCATGTAACACAGGCTGACTTGGCAGTTCTCTGGAGTGCTGACAAGGATAACAATGAGAGGGTGAGTGCTGTGGATCGGGGCTGGATCACATAGAGGGACATCAGTTGCAAATTATGTCCATGCTGGAACTGCTGCTGGATCACCAAGGGATCCCACATTATTTTTTTTCCTCACACAATGTGCCCCCCCACGCCTTCCTTGCTGTGTTATAAAATGTATTCCTCCACCATCCCTGAACCTTGTACGTAATTATGCCCTTTTTTTGTTGTCTACCATATGCGTGACACTTTGTATTCTGAGCAGTGCAAGTATACTGTACTAAACTGCATGTGTGCAGTCAGTCTTCTTTCTAGTCTGTGTATGTACTGCAGACACTGTCCAAATCCCTTACTTAAAAACAAACATTAATAAGTACAATGGTGGTGCGGTGAAGCATGGAGAGATACTACAAAACAGGCTTACAATACATCCAACTAACTATTAAAAAAAATTAATTTTGTGATTTGTGACTTGATTGTGAATCATGATTTGTGACTGCATTTGTGAACGTGATGATGAAGAAATGTGAATGCCTACTGCCTACGGCTGTACTTCACCAATGAGCTGTAGCTTAGTACTCCCAGACTTAAAAACATGCATCAATGAGTACAATGGTGGGGTGGTGAAGCCTGGAGAGATACTGCAAAGCAGGCTTACAATACATCCAAGTAACTGGGAAAAAAATTAATGTTGTGATTCGTAACATGAATGATCATGAATAGTGATTTGTGACTGCATTTGTGACCATGATGATGAAGAACGTGATTTGTATCACGAGTGACTCGTGATGATGGATCTGACTTAAAAACGCATATTAATGAGTACAATGTTCATGCAGAATTAAGCACAACACCTGTCCAGTACTCTGAAGGGAAGCCAAAGAAACAACTGTGACTTAAATTACAGATGGAGCTTGGGCCCTAAAGAGATGCAAATGCACAGACAGATTAAGATTGCGCTGTGCACTGAAGAGATGCAGACACAAAGGCACAACACCTAACCAGTGCTCACCATCAGAAATTCAAATCTGGAAAATAATACCTTTGCCAGTTGGGGTGGGCCCTGGGAGGGGGCAGTGTACTGCACTGCTGCAGTAAGGGTCACTAGTACTAGTACCAGTAAAGATACCACAAAGAAGTACAAAAATCACACAGCTGCAGTGGATAGCACCTTCACATTGCTGAAATTATTATGTGGTAGAATGAAAGGTGTCTGATTTGATGACACGTGTCACACACATACTCACACAGACAGTAAGTAATGCATAGCAAATTGAAAACTTCAGTAATATAACCACATATTTTAAACAAACTAAAATTATGCATTGCTGCACCACAACAATCAGCAAAAAAATGGCAAGAAATACTGAAAATATTACTATGTGTACATTAACACAGTTAGACAAGAAAAATATCACCAAAACAGAAAGCACTGTCTTTTTCTCCAAGTTAATATACCCACACCACAGATACGCCCCTTCCCCAAAGCACACTTCCACTGTCTCTCAGTACACAGAATGAATGTTTTACATTAATAGTCAAAATCCATACACAAACAATAAACACTCGATGATATCAGCACAGGAGGGTTTCCTATAATGAGCTAAAATTTCAGCAAAAAAAAAATTACTCAAAAAGGCTTTTTTAACAGCTTTTTGAAGGTCTGAATTGCAGAGAGATCTCAGATCAGATTGTCTCCTACAGCTTCCTACACACACTACCCCAAACTGAGGCTGTGTAGAACAATCTAGAGCACATGTGACCTGAAATCCCATGAAACACTGCAAAATTTGCATTTGGAGCTTAAAAACAAGGCGAAGTGAGACGTAGTACATTGTTTTCAATGTACTTTGCCTTAAGAATTGGTGGAGTAGTGGGTTGGGAAGGTGGAGTAATGCAAAGTCAGTGTTTTCAATGGACTTTACGTTACCCATTAATAACACGAAGTACTCTGCTTTGCGTTGCGGAGCACTCTGCAAATTTGCCTTCACTCCACGATTCACTCTGCGGAGCGAACTGGGGCCACTTCACCCATCACTAGTAATGAACTCTATTAATCCCTTAAGTATTGTTTCTATACTTCAGTGACCAGATCAGGATGCAGGACCCCATTTGTGCTCTAGACAAAGAATCCAAAGCACACGTGGAAACACTCACACACTGGAAACAGATGGACTTGAGCAGGCACAGATTCCAATATAAAGCTTTTAATAAAGATTTCCAAGTCTAAACATCCAATTTCACCAAGAAGCAGTACACCTTTGTTACAGGTGATCTAACCAAGGCTTGGTACAGGGGAAGGATCACCTCCCATGAGCTGCTTTTAACCCCTCATAATGCTTCCAATCATTATATTTACATTCCTGACTGCATCAGTACACTGCCTAACTTCACCATACTGTTCATATTTACCCCTAGATCCTTTTATATCCTTGTTCTGTTCATTGTAGCACCACACAGGGTGCATCTCTGACCCCGATTCCTTGTCCCTACCTTGTAGCTCCCTGCATTAAATGTAAGCACCAGTTTCTCAGCCCATTATACTGTGAGCCTACTGTACATCCCCCTCCTGTTCTCTGTCCTCTCTTTCTGTTAATTTAGTATAATATGTAGAAGTAGCAGCTTGCTGCTGACCCCCTCATCCAAATCATTAATAAATTTGTCAATGTGCAGCAGACCCAACATTGACCACTAAGGTTCGCCAATCAGTGCATCACTTCATGCTGTATAGTGACTGTCTACAATTACATTTTGTTTATTTTTCCTTTCACCCTATTTGCTAACTGCCTTCTGTATACTCCATGGACTCCATATTGCTCTACGTTTCCATGTTGTATCCATGTGGTACCATGTCAACATCCTTTCCGAAGTCCTGATATGCTGCATGTATCACATGGCTCCAATCTATATCACTCACTACTGCTTCAAAAATGGCAGTCATTTTGTATGGCACGATATACCTTTTGTGAAACCATGTTGTGTACTACAGAATAGCTCTTTTTCATCTGTGAATGGATCTACCATATATTTTATGATTGATTTAAACCTTTTGCAATTACTAAGGCTCACATGTATGTAGTCACCTGACTCTTACTGTGCCCACCTCTAATGGAAGGATAAAACTAGATGTGTTCCAGTCCTCCCAAGCCTCTGTCACTATTGCTGCCTGTAGGGTGTCCAGAAAGATATCAGCAATAGGGCCCAGCAAAAATTCCTTTAACTCCACGAGTATCTTTAGGTTGATGCCATTAAGACTTAATGATTTTTGTAGGATTACAAAGTAAATCTTCTTACATTTTTTCCATGATCTGCATTGCCTTTTGTGTGGCTTGTACCTTTTCAATACTTTCTACCCTCCCAATCCCATCATGCCATTCCCCTTTGAACTCCTAGCAGAATATTAAAAGAAAGCAGTTATCCAGTGCCTCTGCTGTTTCCCTTGCCTCATCAATGGTTCCTCCCCAAATGATCTGCAGTGCTACTTCATCCCTGACTCTTATTTAGTTTTAAATTTATAGAAAAGAAAAGAAAAGAAAAGAAAAGGAAAGAAAAGAAAAGAAAAGAAAAGAAAATGATTTACTATTATCCATGATCCCCAGTGCATCTGAGCCATCAGGACCAGCCTTGACCTGGGTAATCATGGCGCTGCATTCCATCTGCAATATCCTATACCCTTCTTGTGATTCTCTGTTGCCAGTATCATTCTTGCTTCCATGCCTTTACAGCTCTTATCATGTTGTCCAGTGCTTAACAGCAGATCAAGAACTGCGCCAACGTTAGTGCCATGCCCAACATGCTAAAGAAGAAGATAATCCTGAATGGCAAGAAAGTTCTCCCTGCTTTCCTTTGGAAACTTTTCCACTTCAGTCAATGACAGGTAGATTAAAATATCCAACAAAAATAATAGGCTCCATAGCTGATGCCATTTTAATTTTGCTTGTGTTATCTAAACCTGCTCTGTTGTACCACCTGGAGGTCTGCAGCAAAGACACAGAAACATTTTTTGCCTCCCATGGATACAAATTCCAGCCATAGACTTCTGTAAGGCACTCTATCTCATTACTCACTCTTTCTCACTTGCATAAATCCCTTCTCTGAACTATAGAAGAAAGCTATCCCTCCACGTCATTGACACCCAACCCTAACTGAAGAAACTGCAGCCCTCTATCCTTACATTAGCCTCATTGTCTCTTTGCACTAGATCTCTTTGAGTTCTACAAATTTTTACCTTGCCTACTAGAGAAGCTTCCACTCCAGCTCATCCATTTTGTTTGTTGCCTTCTTTGCATTGTCTGTCATGCACTAAAGGTCTGTGTTTCTCTCCATCACTAGTTTTGGACTCTTACTGCAGACTAATTTATACCCCTCCCGCATAACTGTTTGGGACCTGGTGCTATCCTACATCTACCGGTCATATCCTACTTGAAAGCCTCTTCCAGAACGCTATGCTCTGTGCCAGAAGTGTCACCAATATTAGCCTAAGGTGAATCCTGTCTCCAGTTGTGGTAATCTTCAGTGATTGATCCTAGAAGATCATTACAGCATTTTTAAAACTGTACTGTACATACAGCATACATGCAAATAATACAATTTTGACTTAGGCTGAAATAATATAAATAACAGGACATAAACAAGGACATCAAGATGAAAGTGCAATACTCTTCTCATGCTTTCATCTCATTTTGATAAATTGCATCAAGTAGGAGGCATGCCTAGTGAGTACAAATAGAGTAGTGTCAATGAAGAGTTTTATGGAAAGCTATTCCTTATACAACACCATATTGCCCAAAAGGGATTTTCTTGGTATCTTATAAACTGGACAAATTTGCAGCACATGTCTAAGATCCTCTTTTATTTCCAAATTGTGTGTACTGTCTGAAACTTACAAAGCTTACTGTACAAGCTACTCTGTCTCAGAATGCCTCCCATTCTGTCAGGAACCCAAATCCTTGTTTCATGCACCACACTCTTATCCTTGTATTGAACTGCCTAATTAACTGCTGCATTACTGGCCCTGTGCATGGAACCAGTAGTAATATAATCTGCAGAAGAGTACCCTGGAGGTACTGCTTCTAAGGATCCTGCTTAGTTCCCTTAATATTTGCTATGTATTTTCTTATGCCTTTGATGCCAGAATAAACCATAATGGTAGTTTTTTCTTCCCCCTTTTGCAACTGCCTGTGTACCCTTATCATGATGTCTGCAAGACATGCAGTACGTAGGCAAGTGAAAGTGCAGTCTATATTGCTCCTCTTTGCCAGGATAAGCATGTGCAATGTCAGGAAACTTCACTTTGTGAAAATCTTCCCAAAGTTTTTTGATGTATAAAAAATTAAATTACCTGCAGCCAGCCTTATGTTAACACCCCCCCCCACCACCACATACACACACAGTCCCAGCAAAGTTCCTTATAATGAACATAAAATCTGGCAAGTTAAATACATTCTCCCACCTGAACCACCCCTTTAACCCCACCTAACACCCCAACTCCCTTATTCAGGATACAAATTCCTACCTTATCCTCCTGTTGCATCCAACCTCTCTCTACCCACAGCTCCCAAATTAAAGCATGTAGTAAGCTCCTATAAAAAAGTAACAAACTGCAGTCCCTCAGAAGAGCAGTTTGCTCCTTTCAGTATTCAATACAAACATCAATGAATGAATCAATCAGTCAATCAATTAGGTCCTCCATAGTAAAACCTGATTAGTGTGTTTGTCAAGGTGGGAATTTGATTTGGTGTGGGCAGAGAAAGGGATTTTATCAGCTGAAGTTTATACTTATTAGGCTCAAGCAATCAGGTTTGCTATAGGCAAATACATTACAATATCTCTTATTCATGCCACTGCAAATTCTTACACCCAACATAGTGGATGCTTTGCATGAGAGGAAGGTTTTCTTCATTACAGGTAACCCCAACTGAGGTGGATTGGAAGGGGTCTCATTTATGACTGGGGTCTGGTCGAGTGAGTAGGTGTAGAGAAATGGCTTATAAAGTGCATGTGGATGAAAAGGATTTTTTACCTTACTAGTCAGTGCTTCAGCAGCAAACTTTCCGGGCGGTAGGAGGTGTTTTGTTTTTCTATGCAGAGGGTGGCTGGGTGGTAATGACTTATGTAAAGAGTATGTAGTGGGACATTTTTTTATAAGTGCAAAGTGGGTGGGGGGATTATAAATATTTTTAAAACTGTATTTCTTTTCTTATGAAGTGGCATTTTGCGTAGTTCTCCACAGCACTTTGCCCAAAGAAAACTATTCAAAATAGTACACTGACAGCAACTTCACTGGCATAGTGCCACTACGTGTAGTTTTCACTGAGTGATGTAGGCATTTTGTTGCATGAAGTACTATACAAAATGTCACTTTATACTTTGGAAAGTTGGGAGACTTTGTGAAATATTTCACAAATAAAGCTGCTCGACTTTATACATCTCTAATCTAGGGTATACAAATCCTTGTGTAAGAATGATTAACATGACTTCACTAAAAATAAATTGTCTTCAAGACAGGATTTTACATCTGATCATTTTTCCTGAAGATATTATCCATCACATTCACTCCTTAATGACCTAAATTAAAAAGTCATTTGTCAATTTTAAGTTCAAGACAAACTTACTTGCTTCTAGATGATTCACTCTCAAATATTGTTTGAATCTTTCAGAAGACTAGTTGACATTCAACATAATTCTCCTATCTTATCTGGTCTTTCTGTAATATTTTGTTTGGTCACATTCTCATAATTTATTTATTTCAAGAGTTTTAGTAGGAGAGAACATATTGAGTTGGTACCATTTCATTCCAAAGTGTGTTACATTATAATACATTAAGGTGCATTTGGCAGCAGTTCCCTTTAAAAAATCTATACTGAGCTGATGAGTTCAATGTGTTTTTCTGTAGGTGTTCAAGAATAAATTTGTTGTTATTATTTTCAGTAACATTCCTAGGATTGCTGTCAAGCTTACTGGTCTATAGATCCCTAGCTCAGCTGTTGAGCATTTTCTTGTATTATATCACCACATAGGTTCTGTATGTTGAGTGGACAGTGCATTGACATGCATATATGAAAGGTTCTATATAAATGCAAATTGTATAACATTGACTGATATGGTATGGTATGGTATGGTATGGTATGGTATGGTGTGGTATGCCATGATATAGTACAGGAGCATTTCAACAAGCATTGCATCATACATTTTGCTATGCTGTGTTCTTTATAATATATGAATAAAAAATAAGATTTGCTATCTCCACCTGCCCAGTTCCACTTTTAAGTATTATTTGCTCCTCCCTTACCAGCTGTTGGTGTCAGCAATCTGACCCACAACCAGTTAACACCTTTTCTTAGTTTTCTGAGCTCCATTAATGATTTTGCTCAGAAAGATGATGTTTTCCTTTATGACCTCACCCCTTTCACCATACCATTATTTATGGTGGTAGAAATTCTATATCAGTTAGAAGTGAAGACACTCACGTACACACATTTTAAAACAAAAATATTAAATATACAATTAAATGTTTTGTTTCATTGTTTTTTCAATACTAAGGGAGTGAAATTAATTCTGAAACTGTTTTTAAAATATATGCAGTCAAATGGGTTTGATTTGAAAGATGCTATATTTACCTGTTATGTTTTATACAAAATATACAGAATTAACTCTTCTATACCACAGTCTTCAAAGTAAGCAGTACTTTTTGCCTCAGATTTTTCTGTAGCACATGTATAAATGAGTGGCTGTTAAAAAAGTGATACTGTTATAATACATTTCTTCCTATTTGCCATCTGCCAGATGTAATCAGATTTTGAACTGCATTTGAAATAATAGAAAATTAATGCATTTTCCTAGTAAAAATGGGAAATGCATCTACTACTTGTTCCATTTTACTAGTTTTATGTTACGTATTCACAAAAACAATTACAGCACATAAAGTAAATTAGGACCAGCTCGTTAAACATGTATGCAGCTGCTACATTTTGCAGGCCTTCTCAAAATGAAATTTCATTCTGCTGCTGTCAATAAAAGAAATAAACTGACTTTCAGGTCTTGCACCAAGAGGAACCATCTACTGTACATCCCCATTTTGGGCTACAAGTTGCTTTCTAATCATGTCCTGTTTTTTGAGTAATTGCTGTTTTGCTTTGTTTTGTTCTAGATATGCTATATAAGGCTACTTACAGCATTATTTGCTCTTATTATAGGAAGTAATGGATTCTAAGTAAATGAATAAATTGATACCTGTGACAGGCAGGCTGAAACTGTAATAATTAACATATTTCATCCATAAAGTTTGCAATGAAACTTACTATCCCTATCATTAAGCAACAGACAAGTGACAAGATGATTTAGCACACATGTGCTAGTACACCAGGCTTCTAATTTACAGAAGGTGCTTGAATCCCAACTCTGCCATAGTGCTGGGACTATAAAGTGACCGCACCCCTCAGCAGTGTCAGGCAAGGTTGTTTGTACTTTGCCTATTGGTTACTCTGCCTCTGAGATCCCATTCCTTCCCTGTGAACTAAAAATACTTGATGAGAGCCAACAAAATATGTCATTCTCTTACAAAATTATGACATTCTTTATATTAGCCAGGACACTAATTTATGGTGAGTGATGGAAACAAATTCCATTTTCAAGAAGTGAAATTCCAGGACTGCACCAGTGACTCCTAGTCTAATTTTATGATTTTACTTGGATTCTGCTGTTGAGCATTTAGTATGTGTATTACTGCAAAGAGTGAAACAAATGTACATTATATAGGATACCCTGTGGCCAGACTCAGAACATGCCATTTATCTTCATGAATGTGGGTGCAGGATCATAAGGCATGGGTGGCAAAGACACAAATGAATTACGAATGTTCAGTCCCCTCACAAGTTACAATAAAAAGTAATCAGTCAAGTCACCTGCCATTCTGTTTCAAATGTAGACAATGTACAGTATTTTAAACTGTGATTTTTTTTTCTGAAGATGTAACTTTTTCTGTTTGATGTCATAGTTAAGTAACATAGAAACATAAACATTGTCAGCAGATAAGGACCACCAGGCCCATCTAGTCTGCCCGTAAGCCCTGTACTTGATTACAGCTTCTGACCCTTCTTCTGCTTTACTTCAATGATAGCAGCAGGGACCATTGTGTTGTCATCAGGCACTGTGCTAGGTGTACTCCCATTGGCTAAGTGGTCATAGAAACATAGAAACATAGAATTTGATGGCAGATAAGGACTGCTTGGCCCACCCAGTCTGCCCATTTCCCTATCTGATGGATAAGCTGCAGATCCTAGTTAACCAGCAGCCTACTTCTTCCTACCCCCACCCCATAGAATTGCCTTATGACTGTCCCATGCATGCTTGAATTCCACCACTGATTTTGTCTCCACAACCTCTCTGGAAGGCCGTTCCATACATCCACAACTCTCTCTGTGAAAAAATACTTCCTTAAATTACCTCTGAGCAGCCCCTTCTATCTTCAAATTGCCCCCTTGTTTCTTGCACACCTCTTTTTTGAAAGATGCTACCCTCTTGGACTTTGTTGATTCCTTGAGGTGCCTGAAAGTTTCTATCATGTTCCCCTCTCCCTCCTTTCCTCAAGGCTATACATATTAAGTTCCTTAAGTCTCTCTTCATATGTCTTCTGGTGCAGACCCTGCACTTTTAGTGCCCTCCTCTGGACAGCTTCCATCCTATGTCTTTGCGGAGATTGGGTCTCCAGAACTGCATGCAGTACTCCAGATGGGATCTCACCAGCTGTCTGTACAGAGGGATAATAACTTCTTGTTTTCTACTGGTGATGCCTCTCCCTATGCATCCCAGTATCCCCCCAGCCCTCCTTGCTGCCCTCTCACATTGCTTGCCCACCTTTAGGTCATCTGATATGACTACACCATGTCCCTTTCCATTTTTGTTGTTGTTAGTATCTCACCCCCATTGTGTACTCTTCCCATGGGTTTTTGTTTCCCAGGTGCATTACCTTGCACTTCTTAGCATTGAATCTAAGCTGCCATACATTTGACCATTCCTCTAACCTTGCCAAGTCCCTTCTCATCCTTTCCATCCCACCTTGTGCATCAACTCTGTTGCAGATCTTTGTGTCATCTCAAAGAGACATATTTTTCCTTCAGTCCCTCTGCAATGTCGCTTATAAAGACATTGAAGAGGACAGTCTAATACTGAACCCTACGGTCCCCACTACTAACCCCTTTTTCAGAGTGGACTCCATTTACTATTACTCTCTGTGTCCTATTCTCCAGCCAATTCTTTACCAGGCTGTCATCTTGGGACCCACTCCCAGGCTGGCTAACTTGTATATTAATCTTTTGTGTGGGACTGTGTCAAATGCCTTGCTAAAGTCTAGGTAGGCCATGTCCACAGCCCCTCCCTGATCAACTACTTTGGTCACCCAGTCAAAGAAATCTATCAGATTTGTCTGGCATGACCTTCCCGCTGTGAATCCATGCTGCCTTAGGTCCTGTGCCCCTCTGGCCTCTAGATACTCAACAATTCTTTCCTTCAGAAGTGATTCCATCATTTTCCCTACCACTGAGGTTAAACTAACAGGTCTGTAGTTTCCTGCTTCTGCCTTGCTCCCACTTTTGTGAAGGGGAATCACATCTGTCCTCCACCAGTCCTCGGGTACCACCCCATCCTCCCATGATTTGTTAAAGAGGGTAGTCAGTGGTGTCACTAGTTCTACCCTTAATTCTTTTAGAATTCTGGGATGAATCCCATCAGGCCCCATTGCTTTGTCCACCTTCAGTTTTAAGAGTTCTTTCAGAACCCTTTCTTCTGTAAATGGGCTGGTATCAACTTATGTATCCAGAGTGTTTCTACTGTTTGTTTTAGGTACCTCCCCTCTTCCTTTGTAAATACTGAGCAAAAATATTTGTTTAGTATCTCTGCCTTTTCACAGTCACCCTCTGCCCACCCTCCCTCCCTTTATTAAGCCTCACTATCCCTCCCTTGGTCTTCCTTCACACCCTAGATGTACCTGAAAGGTTTTATCCCTTCTTAACTGAGTTGGCTATCTTTTCCTCGGTTTGGGCCTTTGCTGTTCTGACTGCCTTCCCAGCTTCCTTTTGCTTTAACTGATACAGTTCTCTGTCCTGTTCCTTCTGTGATTCCTTGTACTTCCAGAATGCTTTCTTTTCTCTTGAACCTTCACTGCCACTTCCTTTGAGAACCATAGTGGTTTCTTACCTCGTTTTGTTTTGTTTATTTGCTTTACATAAAGGCTTGTTACCTCTGTGATGGCAGTTTTTATTATTCCCCATTGTTCTTCCACCCCTCCTTCCTGCCCATTTACTAGTGCATTCCTTAGGCACTCACCCATTATGGCAAAGTGAGCCCTCCTAAAATCCAGTACCTTTGTCTTTGTATGGCTTGACTCTATTGCTGTGTTTATTGTGAACCATACTGTTCGATGGTCGCTAGTTCCCAGATGGCTACCCACTTCTACATCTGTGATCCTCTTATCTCCATTTGAGAGAACCAGGTCTAAGATTGCTCCCTCTCAGTGGGCTCCAATACTAGTTGTCTAAGGCATGCCCCTGTAGGGCATCTAGAATAACCCACTCTTAGAAGTGGCTGCTGCAACTGCACTCCAGTTAACATCTGGCAAATTCAGATCACTCATCAGCAATATCTCCCCTTTTTCTGCCATTCTAAGTATACTTTCTATCATTTTCTTGTCCATTTTCTCCCCCTGAGAAGGGGGTCTGTATACAACCCCTGTGCGGATTGTGGTGCCATTGCCGGTCTCCAAATTTACCCACAGTGCTTCTTCTCCTCCCTGTTTACCCTTTTGTTCTGTTGCTTTGATTCCTTCCCTTATGTAAAGAGCTATTCCTCCTCCTCTTTTACCCTCCCTGTCCCTCTTGTAGATAGTGTATCCTGGTATGTTTACGTCCCAGTCATGGTTTTGTGTGTACCATGTTTCTTTGACTGCCACAATATCCAGATGTTCCTCCTCCATCAAGGCCACTAATTCAGGAAGCTTGTTACTCAGACTACGGGCATTGGTACTCATTGCTCTCCATTTTTTGATGGCTTTACCTTCTGTTGCAGCATCCCCCACTGACCTTTCTACTTCAGTCTTTTTCTCATTTAGTACCCTGTTTTGTAGGGAGAGGCTGGGATTTTTCTGCTGCTTATCAGTGCCTCCTCCCTTGACTAGTTTAAAAGCTTGCCAATGAAGCATTTAAACTGATTGCTCAAAAGACTTGTTCCCTTCCTGGACAGATGCAGACCATCCTGCCAGTATAGGCTGGTGTCCTTCCAGGTGGGACCCCAGTCCCCAATGAAGCCAAACCCCTGTGCTCCACACCATTTTTTCAACCATTCATTAAACTGCATTTTGCAAAGTACCCTCGCCTCACTCATGCCATTGACAGGCAACACCTCTGAGAATTATACTGTGTGTGCTACTTGTCTTAGGCCCCTTCCCAATTCTACAAAGTCCTTCTGCACTGGTCTAGTCTCATGATGAGCCAAATCATTTGTCCCTAGGTGAACAATGATGTCCAGCTCAGACTCCCGTGCAGCTGTTCTCGTGATCCTGAGGATGCGCTTCCTGTCCCTCCAAGCCATGGCACCAGGCAGGCACCTTACTTCAGTTTTCCCTGCTCCCCCCAGTTCTATCCCCCTAATAATTGAGTCCCTCACTAGGAGCTGCTTCCTTTCCTTGTGGTGTCCTCTGTCTCCTTCCTGTGGGCCTCCCTTGTGACAGCTGTCCTCAGCCTCCTTAGTCTCCTCTGCGGGTGCATCCATAGGGGAGCTATGCTCTCCCAGAATGGTGTATGGATTGTGGAGTGGAACAACTGACTGGGTGTGCCTCTGTTCCACCATCCTCACCCGTCCTGAGCCCACTGTGGTCCAACTGCTGTGCTTTCTTCGCAACCTCTGAGGTAGTGGTGGTGACTCTGGTGCTCCCTGGATGGGGGAGGTTCCCTTCCTACTGTCCAGTGTGGCCCGGGGGAAGGTTCCCTTACTACTGTCCAGCATGGCCTGAAGATGGGCAACTTCCTCCCTCAGGGCAGAGAGTTGTCTGCAAATAGGGCAGCATCTCAGCCTCCAGAAAGACTCCCAGAACACTGCTGCCCCACAGACATTACATTGTACTACTCCCCACATGTTTATCTACTTTATTCTTTGTGTGTGTGTGTGTGATTGGTTTGTTATGTAGAAATATATATATTATACAATGTGTATGCTTATATTGTCAGTGCAGTGTGCTAGAGAGGATATGACAGTGATATGCACCTTGCACTCTTGAGGAAATGATGTCAGAACCCCAGGTATAAAGGAACTATTTCCAGGGGTGGGTGGGTGGGGTAAGGGGTGGGAAGGGTTGGGCCTAAACTGAGCCCTCACAAAACAATCAGCTAAAAGCTCTGACCCAGCTCTGTGATGAGTGCCTTCCTGTCAGCAAGATGCCCTACACAACAATTTGACAGAGAAAATACCCTGCTAACCCTGCTGGTCCTTTGTGATCTATCCACATAACAATAAGCCATTTCTCAGAAGTCTTCAACTGCCACTCACATTGCATAGCTATATATTTACATTGTTCTGCAATTACAATATAATGAAAAGTAACTCCCCCTACTGGGGGGTTTATTTTTAAGGTTCACTTGCACTTAAACATTAAAGCCATCAGCCACTGATAAAGCCAATGCATGAACGCTCTCAATTAACTATAATTTCCTGATCATTGCAGTGACTAAACAAATGTATAAGCACACCAGACCAGGATGGGTCTGGGTCTTGAACTAGTGTTAAACTGCCGAATTATGTATAAATAAGGCCATTTTGGAACAACTGCCTTCTGGTCTACAAATTAGCAGACATCTTCATTACCTTGGACCTGAGCTGGTATGGTGATTACTTTAGAGGGTGTCTAGGTGACCAAACAGGATTGGGTTATCCAAGAAAAAAGCCTCAAGGGCTTGTCAACTTAAAATGCACCTAATTAATTTAGGTGTTGTTGCAGGAACCATTTTCCTATTGAGTGACCTCCAGATCTGCTGGGTTTGATGGACAGCTCAACTAACTGATCAGGAGCTGTAATGCCCAGTGAACAGCAAGAACTGTTCCAAAACCAATTTATTCTGAATCTGGTTGCTGAGTGCAAAAGACTCATGCTTTAGTGGTGCCTTAGTGCAGATGAGAGAGAGATAGCTGGTCCTGCATTTTTACAGAGATGGACTGCACATCCACCAGAGAGAGTGAATGAGAAGCAGAACTACTGAAGAGGTAATCATGTGCTAAATGCCTCTCAAAAGTGTAGCTGAAAGCTGGCCCAGTGGCACTGAAGGTTGAGGCACTGGACGGCACACCTCGCATCACCCCAGCAACCTGGGTTCGGGAATGGACTTGGGTTGCCAGAGATAGGAGGGGAGGAAGGAGGATTAAGCATCCTAACTGATGCTCTCCTCCTCTGGGGTGGGATCCTGGGGTGTCTCGCACACCCAACGCACACGTGACGGTGGAAACACAGGCATGGGTGACTCTTCAAGAGTTGGGGAGGTGAGGATGTTGTGGGCATTTGTTATCGATCTGAAACAGCACGCCATAAGACTGAACATCAGTCCTACGTGCTGACATCCTCAGAAGGTAGGAGGGACTATGGCGAGAAAAACGGAATCCCCCCAGGCCAAGATAACGACTGATCCACCTCAGGATTGCCTACCCACAGGACAGACCCTGTTGTGCAGGCACTCCAAGGAGTAGGAGAAGGTGGGAGGGATAAAGAAGCATGCACTCTTGGGGCATATTCTGTGGGAGGGACCTGCAGGATTGATCAGAGGTCTGAAGGAATGGATCGAGGGGGCAGTAAGGTGGGATAAAAAGGAAAGTAAAAAAGTATAGCTGAAAGCTGCAGCAATTTTTTTCTATCATTTTCGGTGCAGCAGCCAGATAGTATAAATAAGAGTGCAACTCATCTGGGAAGTCGCCCAGCCTGTACCAAAGCCCAATGTTCCTTATCACCATATACTAGGGACTACATACCAGGACAGGATGTGTTGGGCAGATACTGTAGGACTGGGTTTTCACAGACAGAGCTACCATCTACATAGGAGAATTATCTACAGTATTAAATGTTGTTGTCAGGAGAGGACTCGAATGGACCAGAAAAAAAGATGCTATACCAGTCACCACCAGTGGCTTTCACAGAAAGAGAGAGTGTAACTAGCTGGAGATGGGCTCACTGCCAATAGCACCATCAACCCTGTAAATCAAGGGAGATTTCTTCTTCTGGTAATCCGTGTCTAAATTAAGAACTCATCATTCACCTTTATATTTTGCATCATAATTTGGAAAATCATTAATTTGACTAAGCTACTGTATCTCTTGGCATTTACCCTATTTGGGTTTGAGAGTTTTTGGATTTGTGTTGTTTATAGGATGACTAAACCATCTTTTCACACATTTTTTTTAAATGACTTCATAGGCTTGTAAAGGAGAGGCTATTGCTTAAATTTATACTGACACTGCATTTATTAAAGTAGGATAAGTGCAGTTTCATAGAATTTGAACATTTTAAACACAGCCTCTCCTGATTCAAAAATCCCACTGTAAAAATCTTGTAAAAATGTTTGTGATTCAGACTTTTGGATTTGTGTTGTTTAAAGGGCAACTAAACCATCTTTTCACACATTTTTTTAAATGACTTCATAGGCTAGTAAAGAAGGGCTGTTGTTTACTTTTATGCTGACACTGCGTTTATTAAAGTAGGATAAATGCGTTTTTATAGCATTTGAAATTTTTAAACACAGCCTCTCCTGATTCAAAAATCCTGCTGTAAAAATTCTAAAATGGCTGCCTTGATGATGTCAAAGAAGAGAGAGATAACAGTCATGCAGATGTAGTCTAGCTCTACTAAACATATTCAAATGTGAATATAGTAGATATATAAGATCTACAAAATGAGCAGCATTTCATTTATCAATAACTTTTAGTTTGTTTTTTTAATTAGCAAAAAATGCAGCAGAAAATTTACTTTTTTGTCACTTTTTCAACAAACAAATGCAAATAACTTTAAAACATGAAATGATAGCATGGTGAGCTATGACATTTGCTCAGCACAAAGATATCTACCAAATGAGTGGTATTTCATTTATATATACCTTTTAATATTTTTATAATTAGCAAAAAACAGCAGAGAATTCTATTTTTGTTTTCACGTTTTGCATCAAACAAATGCAAATAGCCTTAAACAAAAAATGATAACATGGTATTTTGAGCACAAAGGTTTTTCAGCACAAAAATATATACCAGATGAGTGTTGTTACATTTATATATAGCTTTTAGATTTTTTTTAAATTAGGAGTACAAGCAGAAGAATTTGTTTTCACTATTTCAACAAACAAGTTAAGATAACTTTAAAACAAAAATGATAATGTGGTACTGTGAGAACAACATTTGTTAATTACAAAAATATCTATAACATGAGTGGGGTTAATTTATATATACCGTCAGTGTTTTTATAATTAGCAAAAAACATCAGAAAATATTTTTTTTTTCACTTTTGCAACAAATAAATTCAAATAGCTTTAAAACGAAAAATGATAGCATGGTACCTTGAACACAAAAATTGTTCAGCACAAAAATATCTACCAAATGAGTGGTGTTCCATTTATAGATACAGTCTATTCTGGATGTGTGTACATGCCTGGGAACTGCTAATTTTGTGCACACTTCCGAAAATGCACATAGCCGAAAATGACATAAAACTGATCTCGGGACTGTCTATCTGTGATCCGGAGTTTGCGGTTAATAAAAGGAAACAAAAACTTAGTGATTAAGGTTGCAGAGCTTTAAAAAGAACAATTTAACTACAGTATGTTTAATTTGAAACTACAAACACACAGTAATTTAAATACAGCATTAAAAACAGTAAAATGCAAACTGTTCAAAAAGTGCAGGTGCTAGTGCTAGTTCGCATAACTGGAGTCACTCTGATAAAAGTCAGTAATGCTTGCCTGCTTCATGCCTCCTGTACATACTATTCCTCGATTATTTTATTCACTGTAAAAATGAAACCTTGTACATATTGTATGTTACCTATGAAATTTTGCTGTCCTATAATTTTGTTGTTACTAGTATGTTATATCCCGTTTTCCGTCCTCACCCAGGACACATCTGGAATAGAGCGGTAGTCTGCTCAGTATTTCTTTCCAGGTAAAACTTTTAAATAAATAAATAAATGTTGTGATTGCTGAGTGTCTCTAGATTTTTTTTTTTTGAAAGAGTAAAACCATGAAAAGTTTGTCTGCTTTCAACAGTCAATGTAGTGCTGAATCTTTGTTACCATACACCAGACTTTAGCAGTGGTAGGCACCTCAACCTCAGGGTCATCATCTTCCTAGTTTATCACCTGCTTACACCAATTTACTGAAGGGCATTCAAGTCCAAGTTAGTATGTGACAAATTAGTGTGACAATTAGCTTTCAAGTGCTGCTAAGGTAGCTTCTGACTTTAAAATTTCAGCCTAAAATACGTGCACACATCTGAAAATGTGTGTGCACAAAACTGAACAGTTTAACAGAGAATGGTATAGGCAATGAATTGGGACAGGGTATTTTTGTGCACATAAGCAGAATGTGCACACAACCGAATGGCACACAAAATGAATTGACTGTAGCTTTTAGATGTTTTATAACTAGTAGAAAATTGCAGGAAATTCAATTTTGTTTTCACTGTTTTGAAGGTATGGCATAAATGAAATATGCTACCTCCCCACTGGAAATATTGTCGATATTTTTTTTCTCCTGCCCTCCTCCAATTAACCAAACTGCAATTTGCTTTTCAAACAGCTCCCAGTCTGCTCCTTCTGAACAGGGGAAGGGATGCAAATCTGTTGTACACTTAATGTTTCCATTTCTATTTTCCCTTACTCTGTCAATGCTGCCTCGCTGTGACAGTGTGCTCCACAGATTCTCATATTCCCACTTTACGTTGTCAGGCAAAGTGATCTAGGGCACAATGCATTTTTCATGCAGCCACCCACCAACAATTCCTTTTCTTCCTTGCACTTAGCCAGTGCACATGAAAACTGCCATCGCCATACTACCCAGAGCTGCATGTTGTTCTGCTGCTGTTTCCCTTTTTTTAGTTTAATTTTATGTTATTCAACTGTGTGCCATCAAAGTTGGAATCCTACCTCTATTTCCAGACAAAGAAGCCAGGGGACTGGTGCTCCTCAGAGCAGCTACCTGCTGACTCTCCCATATCCTTATCATGCACTTCCTTGGCAGAATAGGTGCCTTTGGCATCTGAGTAAAGAGATCAACACTTTCCAGATGGTTGATGGCACTCAGCTGTGCTTCATGCCTCACAGCCCACATGAGGCACACAGCAATTTAGCCTTGCTGCACACTCTGCCATGTGGTATTGATCACTTCCAATTTACAAAAGAATCATATTCAAATTATATACTGGACTTCCAAGGTGGCTGAGTGCACCCAGCTGTGCCTCATGCCTTACAACCCACCTGGGGTATGCAGCAATTTGTCATTGCTGTACACCTTGCCATGTGATATTGACCACTTAAAATTTATAATGTAATCTTATTCAAATCATATAGTACAATTCCCAGGTGTTTGAAAGCACCCAGCTACACCTCATGCCTTATAATCCACTTGGGACATGCAACAATTTAGCATAGCTGCACACCCTGCTGTGTGTTATTGCTTACTTACAGTTTACAATGTGATCCTATGGGAATTTTATATTACACTTCCCAGGTGGTTAAAGGCATTGAGCTTCACCTCATTCCTCATAACCCACCTGAGGCATACAGCAATTTAGCATTGTCACACACCCTGCTGTAGGTTATTGCTTACTTACAATTTACAATGTGATCCTATGGGAATTTTTACTGCAATCCCAAGGTGGTGTGCATGTGTACCCCTTGCTACAGAAGCACTGGACCATGATGATGGATGTCTCTTATGTAATTTGGAAAGTGTTGTATGTTGTTTGTCTTATCAAATGATGGATGTCTGTGGTTGCTTGTGTTGCCTTATTCCCTTTGGCTGCTTGGGGTGAATGCAGAGCTAGTGTTGAAAAACCCTAACATTACATTTCCATACTTTTTCCATTTTGTTAGCAACACAAACTGATGCATTGACAGAGTTTTTTTGCAAAGAATGTACAGTATAAGGGATATGCTTCTCCCCGTAGTGAAAGATTGTTAATATTTTTTGTTCGTGTGCTGATTGACCCGATTACATCACAAGTGGTGAAGCCACACGTGATGTCACCAGTTTAATTGGAATGAGAACACAAAATATCAACAATATTTCCAGAAGGGAGGTAGCATATTCCATTTATGCCATACCGCCCAAAAAGTTAAAAAAATAATTCTTGCCATGTTTTGCTGATTATAAAAAATTCTAAAAGGTCTCTGTGAATGAACCACCACTCATTTAGTAGATATTTTTGTACTGAAGAACTTGTGTTCTCAAAGTATCGTACTATCTTATTTCATTTTAAAGTTGTTTGCATTTGTTTGTTGCAAAATGTGAAAAAAATGGAATTTTCTGCTGTTTTTTGTTAATTATAAAACAACTAAAATGTATATATAAATGGAACATCTCTCATTGTGTAGATAATTTTGAGCTGAGCAAATATCGTGCTCACAGTGCCATGCTATCATTTTTTTGTTTTAAAGATATTTGCATTTGTTGAAAAACTGACAATTTATTTTCCTGCTGCATTTTTTGGTAATTAAAAAAAAAACTAAAAGGTACTGATAAATGAATCATCACTCATTTTGTAGATAGTTTTGTGCTGAACAACTTTCATGCTCACAGTACCATGCTATCATTTTTCATTTTAAAGTACCGATGGGCAGGACATGTAATTGTACTGTGAATTAAGTGGTGTGGGACCAGGTACTGGCAGAGGGCTAACTATAGAAGAATACCTGAAGAATAGTTTTAGCTTGTGAATTATTTGTAGTGTCAATGACTCAGCAGTTTGTACACTTACCTCCAAGGCCAGAAGATTGGAAGGTTGAGAGTTCTATCCCCACACCAAGGACTTGGGGTAAATCCCAATACTCGCACTGTTCTGCAGCATGAAGGGGCTGCTGCAATCTGTGGTACCATAATTTTGGTGAGATGGAAAACCAAGGCCCCATCTACCTCTTCTGGTGGATGTTCAGGTGAACATTAAAGATCCCATGGAACTCATTTAGAAATGTAAGGAGATTTATTCCTTTGTTCTGGACAAATCTTCACCCTTTCACAAAAAAAGAAAACATCAGCACCTTAACTTGATTCAGTAAGCTAGTTTGCATCTTTGCTCAACCAGCTCCCCAGTGATCAGGTTGAAATTAAACAGAATTGCCTAGCCTTCCTTTCTTGGTCAGCAAAAACTAAAAATAAAAATATTTGATGGTGCCTAGAAGGGCAAGGGAAGAGCAGCTGGTGTGAATTAAGCTGAGCACAGAAGGAGATAAATGAATCAACTGGGTCTGTACTAGTTGCCTCAAATCACATACACCTCCCATTTTCTCCATTAGAGCCTTGCTGTAACAAAAATAAAGATTTTGTTTTGCTTCTAAACAATGAGCACTTAGAATTATTGTTTTAAATTATAATGTTCTTACTTTGCAAGGGATTGTCACTGCATTCTGATGGTTCATGGGTGGGCTGATCCTGTGGGGAGGTAAGGAGTTTCTTTATCCCAGGGGGTGGTACTAGCTACTATACATACACCAGGCCCATTTTAACCTTTCTATGGGTGGCAGCACCATGCTATTTCAATTCCAACTTTTGATATGAAATCCCTGTTCAGGAATTTAACAGACCCAGGCCCTTCACAATGTTGAACCCACCAACAAGAGTATTTACTGCAGTTTCCATGGCAAACATAGAAGTTGACAGCAGATAAGGACCACTTGGCCCACCCTGTCTGCCCATTAAACTATTAAAACTATTAGCTTAACAAGTAGAGAAGAGAAGAAGCCAGAAGGTGAAGGAAGGAAACATATTCAATTCAGTGCTTCAGAGTAACTGGTAACTGGTATTTTTCCTTTAAACTTAGATTGTAGGCTTGTAGTGACACTATACTTTCTTTCTGTGCTGTCTTTACTTATAATTGTTTTTGGGCTGTTGAAAATTTAAAAAATAGTGGTGGTGTAATTCTGTGCTGTCTTTAATTGCTGCAAATTTTATCTTGGCTTGTCTGACTGTCCTGTAGCTGGGTGAAGGGTGTTAATTGTCTGGCCTCTGACCTCAGCTACGTGATAACTGGAGGTGGGGCTTAGTCACAGTTAAAGCAGCAAACAGAAATTCATCTTCTCAGAAGAAGCCAGAAGGTGAAGGAAGGAAACATATTCAATTCAGTGCTTCAGAGTAACTGGTAACTGGTATTTTTCCTTTAAACTTAGATTGTAGGCTTGTAGTGACACTATACTTTCTTTCTGTGCTGTCTTTACTTATAATTGTTTTTGGGCTGTTGAAAATTTAAAAAATAGTGGTGGTGTAATTCTGTGCTGTCTTTAATTGCTGCACCCCTTCCCCCAACTCTTAATTATATGCCCTGATAAATCTGATTGACAGGAGCTAAACACAGGGTATAGTAAGAGGTGTGAAGTAGGAGGGCATAAGGGAAGAAGACCACCCTCAGCACGACAAGTTTTTGACTCATTTATTTATTTATTGGTTTCTTTTCCTTAAAAAATATATATCTGAGGATCAGTTACAGGATTTTTAGTACTGTAAATAAATAAAAGAGAACTAAGAGAGCTTCAGTGGCAGATAAGTAGTGGAATTGCAGTATAATGGGGGAGTGGTGCAATGCAGTGGCTGTGGGGCAGCCATATTCAGGCAGACCTTCTGGACACTGAGGTGCTGCCCTATCTGCATGCATCTCTCGGGACTGCGGGATGAGGTAGCCAGACTCAGAGCGGAAGTAAACTGGGTCAGGAGTACCATCACCCCTGTCCAGGAACCACCCAGTCCAATGCAGCTGTCTCAAAGGATGCCAAGAACGAGGAGCACTTGGATTACAGTGGGCTCAGGGAGGGTTAGAGCAGTCAGGCAGAGGCACATCCCAGATCCTATTCCTCTCAAGAACTCATATGCCACACTGGCAAATGAGGACAACAAATAGAGTACCAGGAAGTGGAAGGAAAGGATGTGGAGGTTAGGCAAGGAGGTGACCTCAGTGGGGAAAGCAGTGGACCCCAGAGGAGGAGGAGTGAATCCTGGTGGGGGACTCCATCATAAGAGGGATCCAGCTAGGAACACAGGAGGGGAGGACAGGGAGGTGAGGTGCCTACCAGGTGCCACGGCATGGAGGATGGAAGGAAGATACTGGGGATCACTGGGAAGGCAAGACAGGAGGGTGAGCTGGATGTCATTATCCACCTAAGTACTAATGACTTGGCAAATGGGGAGCCAAAGGAAGTTCAGGAAGGTTTAGGAAACTGGGAGGGTCTCAAGCAAGTAGCTACTTCTGTCACTTTCTCAAAGTACTACCTGTGAGAGGCAAGGGAGAGCATAGGAGTGCATGCACCAGGAACTTTAACTCATGGTTGAAGAACTGGTGCTGTGAGGAAGGTTTGGATTCATTGGTGACTGGGGACCCATCTGGAGGATGGAGGTTTGTTCAAGCCCTGGCCTGCATCCATCCTGGAGGGAATCAAGCACTCAATGATAAGTTTAAATGCTACATTGACAAGCATTTAAACTAGCAAAGGGGTGGCAGGCCAGCAAGGATGATACTTACTTGCTCACCCCCACAGCTAGTAATGGAACCAGTGAACCAGAGGAGTGGCTATCTCTGCAAAGAGTGTGCAAAAGATGGAGATTAGTGTCCAAAAGGTGGATAAGCAGAAAAGGGCAAAATTCAGCAGAAGGGCAGACAGCAAGGAGAACCAGGATAAATGACAACCAAGGAAGGGGCTGGAGTAGAACAGTGAAGCAGTCTAGGGAGGTCAAATCATGGAAAGCCATGTGCAAATGCCAGGAGCCTTAGCAACAAGATGGAAGATCTGGAGGCTGTCATGGTACAGTCAGACCTGGACATTGTGGCCATCACTGAAACCTGGTGTAATGATAACCATGACTGGGAGATGGCCATACCTGGCTACAACATATTCAGAAGAGACAGAGCAGGCAGGAAGGGAGGAGGAGGCACTGTATGGAAAAATGACATAAGGGCCACACAGATCCAGGAGGAACAAAATGGGGAGAGATACTGTGGGTTAAGCTGGAAAGGAAAATGGGGCCAGCCATCTGCTACAGGTGTGGTCTATAGAACCACCAGCCCAGGAGGAAGAAACAGATAGGGAGCTGATGCTAGCCATCCAAAGGATGGCAGACAAGGTGAGGTAGTACTGGTTGGAGACTTCAATATACCAGACGTGGACTGGAGCATCCCAGCAGCAGCATCAACTAGGAGCAGATTTATCCTGGACTCCTTCAGGGTGCCTTCCTCAAGCAACTGGTCATGGAACCAACTCGCAGAAGGCAATACTGGACCTTGTGCTCACAAACAGGGACAGTGTGATGGGGGTAACAGTGGGGGAGCACCTGGTAACAGTGACCACCAGTCATTGTGGTTTGAAATCACAGAAAGAGCAGGACCAAACCACACAAAAACACGTATCCTGGATTTTAGGGGGGCAGACTTTGTGAAAATGGGGAGATGCTTGAAAGAGGCATTAAGGGGAATGGGACAGGAATCAGGGATTGAGGAACAGTGGGCAGTATTTAAAATGGGGATTATAAGAACAACAGAATTATGCATTAAGCAGGTTAGCAAGAGGAAAAGAAAAGAGGAGACCATTATGGTTTTCAAAGAGGTAGCAAAGAAAGCGAAAGCCAAAAGACTGCATTCAGGCAATACAAAACACACAGGCAGAAGGGGATAGGGAGAAGTACCAAGAGAAACAAAGGGAGGCAGGGAAGTCAGTAAGGGAAGCCAAAGCTCAGACAGAAGAACACATTGCAAAATCAGTGGTTAAAGGGGACAAAACCTTTTACAGGTACATAAGTGAAAAAAGAAGGACAAAGGGAGGGATAGGGAGACTGAAGGGGGAGGATGGGAGCCACGTGGAGGATGACAACAGTAAAGCTGACATATTGAACAGGTATTTCTGCTCAGTCTTTACTAAGGAAGAGGGGGGTAATGGGTCTGAAGGGAGTACAAGGGGTGAGAATGGTGCAAAAATGGACACAAGTCCCTTTACGAAAGGGTCCTGAAGGAACTGGAAGTAATAAGAGCTGATAAAGCAATGGGGCCAGATGGGGTGCACCCCAGGGTCCTTAAGAACTAAGAGAGGTGGTGGCTGAACCTCTGGCTATCCTGTTCAGCCAATCACTGGAAACAGGGAGGTACCCAAAGACTGGAGGACAGCAGATGTAGTCCCCTTATACAAAAGTGGAACAAAGAGGAAGCAGGGAACTACAGACCAGTCAGCCTCACCTCGGTAGTGGGAAAGATCATGGAAGCACTACTGAAGGAGGATTGGTGAAACATCTGGTTGTCAATGGACTACAGGACCCAAGGCAGCATGGTTTCACCAGGGGAGGTCAAGTGTCAGACCAACCTCATTGAATTTTTTGACTGGGTGACTAGGGAGGTGGATCAGGGAGGGCAGTGGACATGGCCTATCTGGACTTCAGCAAGGCCTTTGACACTGTGCCACATAGAAGACTATTACACAAACTGGGGAATATGGGTGTGGGCAGGACAGTAGTGTGGTGGGTAGGTAACTGGCTGGGTGGCAGGACACAGAGGGTGGTGGTAAATGGCTGTCACTCCACAGAGGGAAGAGTGACCAGTGGGGTACCACAGGGATCGGTGCTGGGACCGGTCCTATTCAACATCTTCATCAGTGACATTGCACAGGATCTAGAAGGCAGAATTTCACTGTTCGCTGATGACACAAAGCTCTGTAACAGAGTAGACACACCAGAGGGTGTAGACAGAATGAGAAGGGACCTGCAGAAACTTGAAGAATGGTCAAGGGTTTGGCAGTTGAAATTCAATGCAAAGAAGTGCAAGATAATGCATATGGGGCACAAAAACCCTGGCACAATATATCAGTTGGGGGTGAGGATATAGCATACACCAAGCAGGAAAGGGATCTTGGGGTTGTCATCTCTGATGACCTCAAGGTAGAAACAGTGTGACAAGGCATCAGGTAAAGCAAATAGGATGCTGGGATGTATAGGCAGGGCATCACCAGCAGGAAAAGGGAGGTCATAATTCCGCTATACAAGACACTAGTGAGGCCCCACCTGGAGTACAGTGTACAGTTCTGGAGACCATACCTACATAAGGACATGGACAGGGTAGAAGGTTCAGAGGAGGGCAACAAAGATGGTGCATGGGTTTGCATCACAAGTCCTATGAAGACAGGTTGAAGGAACTGAACATGTACTCCCTGGAGGAGAGGAGGGAGAGGGATATGATAGAGACATACAAGTATCTTACAGGGAGGAACAGGGTGCAGGAAAACACTATTTTAAGCGAAAAGATGTTTCAGGACTAGAGGCATGGGATGAAGTTGGAGAGGAGGACGATTCAGAGGAAACATGAGAAAGAATTTCTTCACAGAGCGTGTGGTGGACAAAGTGGAACACCCTGCCAGAGGAAGTGGTGGGGCTGAAACAATCACGGGATTTAAGAATGCATGGGATAGACATAAAGGAATTCTAGAGGTCAGGGGTAAGGGGAAATAGACTTCTAGGAAAACAAACTGAACTTACAAGCTCAAATGGGCAGACTAGGTGGGTCATAGGCCCTTATCTGCCGACACTGTCTATGTATCTATGTAAGTAGCTTATCAAAAATATGAACATTGAACAATTGCATAATTACAAGGCTATAGCACAGAGTTCACAGGGGCAGTGAATGCCTCTATCCATGTCACCCTCCCTTGGATACCATATGAAGAATGCTCAAACTTCCTCTGGAGGCTAATGTTACTCGGAGAGCACTTTTGTGGATCCTACCTCTATCTGTCAGATAGTGCTGATATCCTACTAAGAATCCTACCAGAAATCCTACCAAAGACAGAAGTAGGATACAGGGTCAGATAGTGATGGATCCTAGTTAGGAACCAGAGATCCTAGGTCAGATCCAGGGATCCTAGGTCTGGTAGTTAGGATCTGGGGTCATATTGTGATGGATCTTAGTTAGGGGAGATTCTGATAATGGGAGACTTCAACATGCCAGATACAGATTGGTCAATACCAGCAGGGATATCTGCCAGAACTAGACACATGGTGGATTCCCGTCAGGGGAAGGGCCTCAAACAACTGGTACAACAATCCACAAGAGACAGGGCTATCCTAGATCTAGTACTGACTAACAGGGAAAGGATTACCGATCTCCAGGTAGAAGGTCACCTGGGGGCCAGTGACCATCACATGGTATGGTTCAATTTGGCCACAAGAATAAAATCCTCCCATTCTAAGGCAAAAATATGGGACTTCAGAGGAGCTGACTTTGATAAGATGACCAACAGAGTTAAGTTAGCCCTGGCAAAAAGAAATACAGTAGCAGGTACAGGCAAAGTGGACAAGCATTAAAGATGCAATACCTGAAGCAACATCCCATTGTGTTAGTGGGAAAAAGAAGTGAAAACAAAGATGGAAACCACTTTGGTTCTCAAACACAGTAGCAGAAAAGGTCAGAGCCAAAAGGCTGGCCTTCAGGAAATATAAAGAAATGCAGCAGGATGAAGATAGGGAGGCATACCAAACTTCCCTAATGGAAGCAGGGAAGGCAGTAAGGCAGGCAATGGCCCAAACTGAGGAAACACTAGCACGAACAGTAAAAGAAGGTGACAAGACTTTCTAAAGATACATTAATGAAAGGAAAAATTTCAGATGGGGTATTGCTAAGATCAAAGGAGTTAAGGGTGTGTGTGAGGAGGAGGACCATGTAAAAGCATCTATCCTAAATAGATACTTCTGCTCAGTATTTACTGAAGAGAAGACAGGGCAGGGCCCACAGCTCTGCACCATGGACACAGTGGGAAGGGAGGTGTGCAGTAGTCCCTTCACAAAATAAAGGGTCCTACAAGAGCTCGATAAGCTCAGGGTGGACAAGGCAATGGGACCTGATGGCATACATCCCAGGGTACTAAAGGAGCTAAGGGTGGAACTAGCAGAGCCATTATCAGAACTGTTTAGTGAGTCTCTGAGCACAGGAGAGGTCCCAGAAGACTAGAGAAGGGCTAATGTGATCCCGCTCCACAAGAGTGGTAGCAGGGAGGAAGCAGGAAACTACAGACCAGTCAGACTTACCTCAGTAGTGGGCAAGATTATGGAGACACTCCTTAAGGAAAGGATAGTGCAACACCTGGAATCCATAGGAGCACAGGATCCAAGACAGCATGGGTTTACAAAAGGAAGGTCCTGTCAAACTAATCTCAGATTTCTTTGACTGGGTAACCCGAGTGGTTGACCAAGGGGTAGCAGTTAATGTTGCCTACCTTGACTTCAGCAAAGCTTTCGAAACTGTTCAACATAGAAGATTGATTAATAAGCTGGGTAGGCTTGGGGTGGGTCAGACGTTGGACAACTGGGTGGCAAACTGGTTGACGGGCAGAAAACAGAGAGTGGTGGTAAATGGTATACAGTCGGAAGAGATGCAAGTCACAAGTGGGGTACATCAGGGATCAGTCCTGGGGTCAGTTCTCTTCAATATCTTTATCAGTGACATTGCAGATGGACTGGAGGGTAAGGTTTGTCTGTTTGCAGATGACACAAAGATCTAAAACAGAGTAGATGAGCCAGATGGTGTGGGCAGAATGAGAAGAGATCTGGATAAACTAGCAAAATGGTCAGAAGAGTGGCAACTGGGGTTTAGCGCAAAGAATTGGAAGATCATGCACATAGGGAAGAGAAACCCTGAAGCCACCTATAGGCTGGTAAGGAAGTTGCTGGCAGTCACAAGGGAAGAAAGAGACTTGGGCATCATCATCACCGATGACCTGAAGTCATTCAAGCAGACCTCTAAAGCAGTAGGTAAGGCTAGGGGGATATTGGGGTGTATTAGTAGGGGTATCACAAGTCATAAGAAGGAGGTAATAATCCCTCTTTACAAGACACTGGTTAGGCCCCATCTGGAGTACTGCATGCAGTACTGGAAGCCACACCTTCACAAAGACATTAACAAAATTGAGGCAGTCCAGAGAAGGGCAACCAAAATGGTGCAGGGACTGCATCAGAAAATATATGAGGACAGGTTAACTGAACTCAGTATGTATACCCTAGAGCAAAGGAGGGAAAGAGGTGATATGATTGAAACATTCAAATATCTTAAGGGCATTAACAAGGTGAAAGAGTCTAACATGCTTCAATATAAGAAAAATAGCAGGGCAAGAGGACACAGCATAAGATTAGAGGGAGGCCGATTAAGGGGCAATGTGAGGAAGTTCTTTTTCACAGAAAGGGTGGTGGATGCATGGAATGGCCTACCTCCGGAAGTGAATACAGTGCAGAGCTTCAGACAGGCATGGGATAGGCATAAGGGAGCAATACAGATGAGTATGAATAGATAGGCCATTGATAGAGCAAAGGCCTATGGCATATTAATAAGGTAGAAAAAGAAATGGGCAGACTGGATTGTCCTTGAGGTCCTTATTTGCTGTCAACTTCTATTTTTTTATGTTTCTATATATGTAGGATCCAGGAATCCAGATTGTTAGGATGTGAGCTGGATCTGTTGCTAGAATCCACAGGATCCACAATGTTTGTAGGATCCATGAACTGAATCCTAGAGGGCATGATCTATGGTCAGAGAGCACTTCTGTCCTACCACAACAACTATCTGGCCAAATGGGAGGTATCTCTCAGTATCCGAGTTTCCTAGGACATTATCTAAGTAACACTACTGGATGCTTATATTTCTTGGCTGCAATTCTGTTGTGGGAGAACTGCTTCCCATGTTCTGGCTTCGCATTTCCATGCTGCTGGATTCATGTCTACCCCCACACTTGTTCCATTGAACCTGTTGTGTCTGTCCATGCCTTTTGTCCCTTTTGGTGATTTTCTATCATGTATTTGTTGCTTTGGAATTCTGCTTTGGTTTATATTATTTTACTCTATTTACATCCACCTCCTTGTAGCTTTGGCTGTATTAACATGCCTCCTTCCTTTATTTGTCTTACTTTCCTTTCAGTCAAGTATTGCTTTACACATGTTCAGTGCCTACCAGGTTCTCAGTCAAGCTCTTTGTGTCCTGCAGGAGAAAGAAGGCAGCATGCAGCATGAACAGTGAGAGAGCATCCGAACTTACCTCTCTCTACCACCTTCATGAGAACTGTTGCAAGGCTGAGCTCACAGTTTCCTCACTTTTAGATATTTCTAGCAGGGCTTCCTTTCATGAGATGTCGATGTGGGCAAAATCCATAAAACAAACAATGGTTTACTTTCTTCAGGCAGTTGCAAGAAGAAAAGACGCTAGTGCTGGTGTAGACAAGGAAGGAAGGAAAAAACCTGGTCAGAGCTCCAAACAGCAGAGGGATCCCATGATGGACAGAAAAGCTAAAGTAAAATCTGAAAAAATAGAAACCAAGACATCAGTGGCCAGGACTTTAAGTGGAGAAAAACAAGAGCAAGCTCTCCTCTCTGGGAACTGTACCCAGAGGGACTTATGGCAGTGGTGGACTTTTCTAGTGCGAGTGATGCATGTGCGGTTGGCACAGGTGAAGCGATAGTGGCCTATGATAGAGCCATTTCCAATGTGCTCAATGCCATTGCACTGGTCTGTATATTACCCATGTCTTCTTGCTTGATACCCTCATGGTTTGATGGGGCTCTCAAGGAGATGAAGACCAAGAGTCTGAAGTTGGAGCATTGCTGGCAGAAGACCCGGTCTGAATGGGACAAACTGGCTTTGAGGGCTCACTATAGTAACTATCAAAGGGCAATCAACTGTAAGAAGGCAGAGTTCCTATCCAGGGAGATATTTACAGGGAGGAACAGACCAGCTCAGGTCTTTCAGACTGTGGACAGGCTACTCCATCCTGCCTGTCTGCAGCCAACAAGATCATTTTACTGGCTTTGTGCGAGGAGTTTGCTCAGTTATTTTTTGACAAGGTGTCCTCAGTTCAGTGGTAGGCCTTGCATGAGCAGAGACACTCTTATTGTCTGGGAGGAGTTTCAGCCAGAGTGGGTGGCTGAGGTGGCAGAAGTAATCTTGAAGTTGCAGCCCACCTTTAGTGAACTGGAACCAGGCCCGACTCATCTCTTAATGGGTTGTGCCGAGCCTGTTGGTCCAGTGTTCACCAAGATTATCCAGTGCTTGCTCTCAGAGGGGATCTTCCCCTATGCCTTGATGGAGGCTTTGGGGAGGCCCCTTCTGATGAAATCATAAATTGACCCTGATGACTTGACGAAGTATCAACCTGTATCCAACCTCCCATGTTTGGGGAAGGTTGTTAAGAAAGTAGTGACTCTGCAGCTCAAGACATACCTCACTGCCTTTGACATCTAGGAGCCATCCCAGTCTGGATTCAGGGCAAGGCATAGCACTGAGACAGCATTAGTCAGGATGCAAAATAACCTCATCAGGGCAAGGGATAGAGGATAATGGTCAGTACTCGTCCTCCTTGATCTCTCCTCAGCATTTGACACTCTGGACCACATTGTGCTTTTGGATCTCCTTAGAGAGTATTGTGGACTCATAGGTACTGTCATCAACTGGTTTGAGTCCTTCATCACAGGCAGAATGCAATGAGCAGTGATGGGGAATTTCTCCTCCTGACTGAGGCTCCTGCCCTGTGGAGTCCCTCAAGGCTCAATCCTGTCACTGATGTTGTTCACGGTGTGTATATGCTACCTCTGGGTGAGCTCATTAGATGTTATAGTCTGAGTTTTCACTGCTATGCGGATGACACCCAGCTGTATATGTTCTTTTTGCCTGGGACAAGGAACAACATTGAAGTGCCACATTATTGCTGGACCGAGATTCAAGACTGGATGTCTTCTAACTGGCTGCAGCTGAACCCTGACAAGACCGAGCTACTGGTGAGTGAGCCGGGTCACCGGCGTGATGTAGCTGCCTCCAGCTCAGGAACTGGCTTGTTCCTAGGATCTGTTCCACTGGTGGTGGCCACTAGGGTGAGGAATCTGGGCATCATCTTTGGTGACGGTTTGATGCTTGTAGACAAGATGTCATCCAACATCCAAAATGGCTTTTACCACTTAAAGGGTACCTGAACAACATGTTGACAACAAAGTATTTAAAACTCCGAGTCTGTAGGTGACTAAAGGAAAGGAAAGGCTGCTGTATTCATTAATGCTAAAACTACATATATATAATTTACCTAAATGTGGTTCCAGAGCATTTGAAATTTGTAAAATCAACTTTCCAATTTCAAAAAAACTGTCTTACCTGCTTCCTACAATTGCCGCCAAATGTGTTATGTGATGACACCATTGGAACCAAAGCCAGAGAGATATATGGCTCTCTATAGTGCTAACTAGTTCTTTTTTCCCCTTTGTATAGAATTGTTTCACCCAAATGGTCAAAACCATGTGGATTATTTTGTATAATGCACATGTTAGGCTATGGTTCTGTTCATTTTGTTTACTTTAACATGCTGAAAATGTGTTTTAATCCAATCGACTTTCTCTGTGGCAAACCACAGTGCAGTACAAATCTTGAATAACCTGGTGGTCTAGTGGTCATGGTGTATCCAGGATACTACAATGGTGATGCTGGGGTGGTGTGCATGCTTAATATGCACTTTTTAACATTTTTATTAAACCTTTATATTTTCTCCTATTATTCTTTTCTAGTACTTTTTTGACAGAACCTAGAAATGTAATCCATAGTTTGAATGTAAACATTTCAACAATTAATAAATCAGACTTCTTCAACAAAGTGAAATGCAGCAGCAGCAGCAGCCAGCAAGTATGTTACTATATGTGTGTGTCTGTGGGGGGGGGGGTGCAGCCACACCCTTCACCACCCCATAGAACCACCACTTTATTGTAGCAAAGTTCTTGTGCAGTCCAATGTTAGAGTTCATACCTTCTCAAAAATCAAGTATATACTTGTCTTGTCCTCTTTTTCCATGCGAAATAATAATAATAAGAATCAGCATTTATATAGTGTTTTTCATACAGACTGTATTTATAAGTGCTTTACAAGCAACACTAGTCTGGTAGTGAAGTGACTGAACATGTAGTGGTAGCCATTTCATACATTAATATCCACATACAGCCTTGGACAAGTGCATGAACTGCTTTTATGAGAAGGGGAATGTTGGCCAGGACAACGGGGTTGGGTAGTGATCAAGGTGCTGGCATTCCCACATCATATTTCTCACAGTAACCTGCTCATATTTCTCTCCTTCTGTCTTCCCCCTTCCCTGAATATAGCAGTACCTTGCAAGAGTGGCCTTCTCAGTCCCCATCTGGTATTCATTCTTCACTATTCCTCCTCACACCGAAAACTGGTGGGCTCATCACCCTTCTGCATCATGAATGCAAGTAATACAGTCCCCGTTTTATTTTGACATATCAAATATAAACATCTTTCCAGTAAGTCAGACTCATACCAGCATGGAACAAGGGGATGATGGGCTTTCCTATCCTTAAAAGCTCTAGTCTACCTTTGATCAGGCACTATTAAATGATGGGTGTACACATCATCATGCACGTCATTTAATAGTGCCTAATCATAGGTGGCTTAGATCTTATATGGGTAGGAAACCGTATATTTCCACTTGTGCCATGCTGCTATCATCACCAGAAGATCATGTTTATTATTAATATGTAAATACAACACAGGAGACTGAAACACAGAAACATAGAATTTGACGGCAGATAAGGACCGCTTGGCCCACCCAGTCTGCCCATTTCCCTACCTAATGGATAAGCTGCAGATCCTAGTTAACCAGCAGCCTACTTCTTTCTACCCCACCCCCTAGAATTGCCTTATGACTGTCCCATGCATTCTTGAATTCAACCACTGTTTTGACTCACAACCTCCTCGGGCGTTCCCATGCATCCACAACCCTCTCTGTGAAAAAATACTTCCTTACATTACCTCTGAGCCGCCCCCCCATCTTCAAATTGTGCCCCCTTGTTCTTGCACACCTCTTTTGTTGAAAGATGCTACCCTCTTGGACTTTGTTGATTCCCTTGAGGTACTTGAAAGTTTCTGTCATGTCCCTCCTTTCCTCGAGGCTATACATATTAAGCTCCTTTAGTCTCTCTTCATATGTCTTCCATTGCAGAACCTGCACCATTTTAGTTGCCCTCCTCTGGACAGCTTCCATCTTGTCTATGTCCTTGCGGAGATTGGGTCTACAGAACTGCACAGAGTACTCCAGATGGGGTCTCACCAGCTGTCTGTACAGAGGGATAACAACTTCCTATTTTCTACTGGTGATGCCTCTCCCTATGCATCACAGTATCCCCCCAGCCCTCCTTACTGCCCTCTCACATTGCTTGCCCACCTTTAAGTCATCTGATATGACTACCCCAGGTCCCTTCCATTTTTGTTGTTGTTAGTATCTCACCCACCATTGTGTACTCTTCCCTGGGTTTTGTTTCCGGTGCATTACCTTGCACTTCTTAGCACTGAATCTAAGCTGCCATACATTTGACCATTTCTCTAACCTTGCCAAGTCCCTTCTCATCCTTTCCACCCCACCTTGTGCATCAACTCTGTTGCAGATCTTTGTGTCATCTGCAAAGGGACATACTTTTCCTTCCAGTCCCTCTGCAATGTCGCTTATAAAGACATTGAAGAGGACCGGTCCTAATACTGAACCCTGCAGTACCCCAGTAGTAACCCCCCTTTCCTCAGAGTGGACTCCATTTATTATTACCCTCTGTGTTCTATTCTCCAGCCAATTCTTTACCCAGGCTGTCATCTTGGGACCCACTCCCAGGCTGGCTAACTTGTATATTAATCTTTTGTGTGGGACTGAGTCAAATGCCTTGCTAAAGTCTAAGTAGGCCACGTCCACAGCCCCTCCCTGATCTACTACTTTGGTCACCCAGTCAAAGAAATCTATTAGATTTGTCTGGAATGACCTTCCCACTGTGAATCCATGCTGCCTTGGGTCCTGTGCCCCTCTGGCCACTAGGTACTTGACAATTCTTTCCTTCAGAAGTGATGCCATCATTTTCCCTATCACTGAGGTTAAACTAACAGGTCTGTAGTTTCCTGCTTCTGCCCTGCTCCCACTTTTGTGAAGGGGAATCACATCTGCCCTCCTCCAGTCCTCAGGTACCACCCCATCCTCCCATGATTTGTTAAAGAGGGTAGTCAGTGGTGTCACTAGTTCTACCCTTAGTTCTTTTAGAATTATGGGATGAATCCCATCAGGCCCCATTGCTTTGTCCATCTTCAGTTTTAAGAGTTCTTTCAGAACCCTTTCTTCTGTAAATGGGCTGGTATCAACTTCTGTATCCAGAGTGTTTCTATTGTTTGTTTTAGGTACCTCCCCCTCTTCATTTGTAAATACTGAGCAAAAATATTTGTTTAGTATCTCTGCCTTTTCACAGTCACCCTCTGTCCACCTCCCTCCCCTTTATTAAGCCTCACTATCCCTCCCTTAGACTTCCTACACTCCCTAATGTACCTAAAAAAGGTTTTATCCCCCTTCTTAACTGAGTTGGCTATCTTTTCCTCAGTTTGGGCCTTTGCTGTTCTGACTGCCTTCCCAGCTTCCTTTTGTTTTAACTGATACAATTCTCTGTCCTGCTCCTTCTGTGATTCCTTGTACTTTCTGAATGCTTTCTTTTTCTCTTGAACCTTCCTTGCCACCTCCTTCGAGAACCATAGTGGTTTCTTACATCGTTTAGTTTTGTTTATTTGCTTCACACAAAGGCTTGTTACCTCTGTGATGGCAGTTTTTATTATTCCCCATTGTTCTTCCACCCCTCCTTCCTGCCCATTTGCTAGTGCATTCCTTAGGCACTCACCCATTCTGGCAAAGTCAGCCCTCATGAAGTCCAGTACTTTTGCCTTTGTATGGCTTGACTCTATTGCTGTGTTTATTGTGAACCATACTGTTCGATGGTCGCTAGTTCCCAGATGGCTACCCACTTCTACATATGTGATCCTCTCTCCATCTCCATTTGAGAGGACCAGGTCAAAGATTGCTCCCTCTCGAGTGGGTTCCAATACTAGTTGCCTAAGGCATGCCCCCTGTAGGGCATCTAGAATAACCCCACTCTTAGAAATGGCTGCTGCAACTGCACTCCAGTTAACATCTGGCATATTCAGATCATCCAACAGCAATATCTCCCCTTTATCTGCCATTCTAAGTATACTTTCTATCATTTCCTTGTCCATTTCCTCCTCCTGAGAGGGGGGTCTGTATACAACCCCTGTGCAGATTGTGGTGCCATTGCCTGTCTCCAAATTGACCCACAGTGCTTCTTGGCCTCTCTGTGTACCCTTTTGTTCGGTTGCTTTGATTCCTTCCCTTATGTAGAGAGCTACTCCTCCTCCTCCTCTGTTACCCTCCGTGTCCCTCCTGTAGATAGTGTATCCTGGTATGTTTACGTCCCAGTTATGGTTCTGTGTGTACCATGTTTCTGTGACTGCCACAATAACCAAATGTTCCTCTCCAACAAGTCCACTAATTCAGGAAGCTTGTTACCCAGACTATGGGCATTGGTACTCATTGCTCTCCATTTTTTGATGGCTTTACCTTATGTAGCAGCATCCCCCACTGACCTTTCTACCTTGGTCTTTTTCTAATTTAGTACCCTGTTTTGTAGGGGGAGGCTGGTATTTTCCTGCTGCTTTTCAGTGCCTCCCCCCTTGGCTAGTTTAAAAGCTTGCCAATGAAGCATTTAAACCGATTGCCCAAAAGACTTGTTCCCTTCCTGGACAGATGCAGACCATTCTGCCAGTATAGGCTGGTGTCCCTCCAGGTGGAACCCCAGTCCCCAATGAAGCCAAACCCCTGAATTAACCACATTCATGATGCAGAAGGGTAGTGAACTCACCAATTTTTGGTGTGGGGAGCTGGTGAGAAGAATGAATGCAAGAGAGAGCCTGAAAAGACCATTCCAGCAGGGTACAACTATATTCAGGTTAGTTGAAGACATGAAGGATTACACTAAGAAAATCACTGTGAGAGCTGTACTGTGGGGCTACCAGCACTGTGATCGCTACCTGACTGTGGATGAGAGTAGCCAGTGATGACACATACTCAGTGTGGCTGGGCTGCACCTAAACTGTTACTTGAATTCTGTGTAGGGAGATTACCCTTGGATGGGGGCGGGGGTTGACATTTGTTAGGACAGTACTGAGGGAGTTGTGTATAGCTCATTCAAGATTTGGAAGGGTGGTAGCCAGCCAGCTCGCATTGTGGAGTAGAGCACAGAAAAGTGCTGGAGAAGAATTGCTGGGAACTGCCTGTGGGATTCTGCAGATCACAGGTAAAGGAGTAGACCAACACTGGACGTCAGGTGGATTGGCTTAAGGTATTTGTATGCCTCTCCTGCTAATAATATTATCCATTGTAAGTGCAGCTCTTATGAGGGCATGAACAACAGTTTTTCTGTTGAGTTATGATGCTTATTGCTTAGCCCACCAGGAAGACCTAGTTGCTGGTTAATGAGGTGGGAAAAATCACAAAAGGGAACTGTACATACTACCTTCACTGTGCAGAAGGTTGATGATCCACTCAATGTTTACTGTGAGAGCAGAAGTCAAACATTGAGAATGTGGACCGGATAGTGATTTGGAAGGCATTTTCTAACAGTACCAGCTGATGATGTGTATCAGTATAGGTGTGCACAACTCTCTGAGTTACAAGATTACAATCTGAGGTGTGATAATTATCTTCATGAGACTGCAAGCTCATATGCGTCTTCAGGCAGTACTAAGGACAGAGTATGGATGGTGGGGTGTTCAACAGAAGGCAGGCTAGGTGCAGGTTGTTCACATGAAAAAAGAAAGCCATATTTGTGGATTAACAAGAGAGCATGAGCTTTGGAACTGAACAAGGCCTGTACTTTGTTGTGTGACCCTGAGCAAGTCACTAAACTTCCTTGTGCTCCCAGGTCACACCTGTAAACAAGCTTTCAGCTTAGTTTGTCTCTCCTGGTTAACAAAAACTAAATACAGTGCATCATATAACCACTAGATCATCAGGTATTTTAAGTGTTGTACTTTAATGCAATTTGCCAAAGAAAACGTCAGCTGGATTGCAAAACATTTTCCACAACTTAAAGTAAACAAAATGAACAAAATCATAGCCTAACATGTACTAATCAAAATAATCCACAAAGCAGTACATGGTGTTGATCATTCTGTTACAACAATTCAAAAAATAAAAAGGGAAAGAAGAACTAGTTAGCACTATAGAAATATATGTGGATCTCTGTCTCTGACTCCGATGAAGTCATCATGACTCATCACTTAACACACTTGGCAGACATCTTAGGGAGAAACCAAGGCTGTTTTTTGAAAGTGAAAGGCTGATGTTTACATTTTTCAAAAGCTATGAAACTGCATCTATGTTATTTACATAAATGCAGTTTTAGCATAAATGTAAACTGCAGCCTTTACTTTACCTTGCTATGAAGCCAGATTTTGGAGTTTGCAGTTTTAAAAAAAATGCTTGTATAGGTACCCTTTACGGAATGTCTCCCAGATGAAACCCCTTATTCCACCTGGTGACCTGCCCAACTGGTACATGACTTTGTTACATCGAGTCAGAATTACTGCAGTGCTCTTTACTTCATGGTCAGTGGAGGGAACCTCCTTTTGATGCAGCTGGTGCACAACGCAGCGGCCAGATTGCTGACGGGCCTACCTAGGTCCTAAAATGTGACCCCAGTCCTGCAGGATCTGCACTGGCTGCCTGTCAGATGGAGGATCATCTTCAAGGGGGGCTTGCTTACCTACAAGATGTTAAATGGCTCAGGCCCTTGCTACCTGTGTGATCTCCTGTCTCCTGCCTTTACGGTGCACTCTCGCTGCTCCTCCATTGAGGGCCTCTTGGTGGTTCCAAGGTGCAGGCTGTAAACCTCAGGAGACATGTTTTTGAGGTGGCTGGCCCGGTCCTTTGGAACTCGCTCCCCAGGTCTCTGAGGGAGGCCCCATCAGTGGAGATTTTCAAGAGGGGTCTGAAAGCCCATCTTTTTAGACAGCTTTTTTGACTGGCAGCAGCTGATCCTATTGTTATTTCTTTTTTTTATTTTATTGGTATTTGTTTGCTAGCCTTGTATGTGTGTTCTGTTTTGTATATCCCTACTATGTTTTATCTCCTTAAAGGCTTCCAGAACCTCCGGGATCGGGCATCTAGTAAAGTTTTATTTATTTACTTACTATTAAAGAGTGGTTGGAAATGCCCAAACCCGATCCTGCCTGTTGGTTGGATGTGGTGGGAGACTACTTTTCTTTACAAGTATGCCACCTGCTAAAGTCTCTAAATCCACAGCTGCTGTGTGACTACAAAAGCACACTGAGCACAAGGAACTAGAGCAGCTGGGTAGCATTCAGAAAACAAACACTGAGCAATACTGAGCAGTTCTTAGCCCCAGGAGACAAAAAGGGTAATACACAAATAGGTAAGGCAAAGTCCGAGACACAGCAAAAACCCACTGAATCTAACAATAACAACAAAATAGAAAGCCCAGAAAAAGATTGTATCTCAGCTGTAATCTCATCAGTGTAGGGGAATGTTGAGACAGCACATTCAGAGGAAGTCGCAATTAATGCTAATAATGAAAACATAAATTATAAAATGGGGGGGCAATGTAAATGGAAGTAACACAGATCCCACTGAACTTACACCCAGGATATTGATACAAGAAGTGTAGTCGAATGGAAACTATCATTCCCCCAAAGAGATAACAGAAAAAAGGGCTGAAAATAATGATTCCAGTGGAAAGTAGAGCATACAGCATGAAATTGTGCGAAAGGAGAATCTACTGGCAGTAGGATCCATAGACTCAAACCCAGGGCCCTTCAATCTGCAATCAACAAAACAGATAATTCCTAATCACTTGATTTTGTTATATTTGTTAAAAGCATCAATAACGATGGCACGGGAGATAATCCGCCCATTTTCTGGTGGACAGGTTCCCCCACCCTGAATAAAGGCCCTAAACTATATAAGTTATTATCCACAATATTATCAGAGGTGCAACTTGGGTTCGCAAAAATGGATAGAAAGGTCACAAACCTACAGAAAGATATCAAGGAAGTCAAAAAAGATATTGTATTAAATCCATTTAAGGTAGAATGGGAAACTTTGAGCAAAGACTGTCACTTCTTGAGGCTTGTATCAATAAGCGAGAAAATCTAACATCAAATGAGATGAAAGAAAGTAAAGATCTTAAAGACAAACTGAAAGATTTTGAGTGGAGACAAAAAAAAATTATCAGATTTCTTGGATTTCCAGAATGGGTGGAACAATCAGACTGCACCACATTTTCTTGAGAAGTGCCTAATGGAAATCTGGGATTTTTTATGACACTGTCCCAGTTCTCACAACCTTACATAGTAGCTGGAGACTTTATTCAGGTAATGAATATAGAATATGTCACCACATCAGTGTACAATTTTTTATCAGTCTCCACAGATTTATTTCAGGATAGACCACTTTCTGGTCTCCATGGAGCTGATGCAGAAGGTTGCCAAATGCAAAATCTACAATTCATAGCTTCAGACAATGCACCGGTATCTCTATATCTCGAAATAATGTAAGTAAAGCAAGATACTTTGCAGAAAGTGAATGTGGGTTTTTTAAATAATGCTGACTTTGTAGAATAGCTAAATGAGAATATTTAACTTTTTCTGCACCAGAACCCTTCTCAAGACACTTTCATGGCCATTAGACAGAACAGTCTTAAGGAGGTTCTTAGTGGGATCATTATCTAAAATGCATCTCACAGACTTAGAATTTTGAGCACAGAATCTCACTGAATGAGGAAGTAAAAAGGAGCCTTGATCAACAATTAAAAAAAATTGGAGCTTACTGATCTTTTAGAGGATAAGATCAAACAATGGTACTAGGCACGAGGCAACAGAGCTAGGCGGATCTTAACTTTGCAGCTCTGCAAGCAGTGGGTTAATAGCTAAGTTCTGGAACTAAAAATGGCAGGAGGCCTAGAGGTTGTAACCAAGCACTCACAGAAGATCTTGGCTCAGTTTGAGTACTGTTATAAGGGCCTATACAAGGCAAGGTGACAGAGTGACCATACTGGGTTTCTGGATGGGCTGAAATTTCAGCACTTTCAGAGAATTACAGGACAGCTTTAGACAACCCAACTATAGCCCAGGAGCTGGAGAACATTATCAAAGAATTAAAGACTTTGAAGTTGCATAGGTTTCCTTTCAGATTGGTAAAGAAATGGGGACAAGCGATATAACATGTTCAGTTGAAGTTTTCTAGGAGGTACAGGGGCATGAAGCAATAGCACCATCCTGGTAATAATCTCAAATCACTATTCTTCAGAATATAGACACATCGAATTTGTCAGCAGAAAATGTTAGGCCCATCCAGTCTGTCTTATTTTTCCTTGCCTATTCAAACACCAAGAACTATTTAGTCACCGGTGTTCCTCCTGCCTCCCTTTCATCTACGTATTATGCCTGTGTGCCTATCCCACACATGTTTGAAGTTCCCAACTGTTTTTACCATCAGAACCTCTTCTTGCAGGCTGTTCTAGGCATCCACCACACTTTCTGCAAAGTATTTCTTTACATCCCTCTTAAATGTACCCCTCTTTAGTTTTGTTGCACACCACCATGTTCTGGTGCTTTTTCCTCCTCTGAATGAATCTCAACACTTGCACCTTGTTCATCACTGTGAGGTACTTACAGGTCTCAATCATGTCCCCTCTCACTTTCCACTCCTCCAGGGAGTACATGTTGAAATCCTGCAGTCTGTCCTTGTATGGCTTCCTGTGCAATGCCTGCACCATTTAAATAGCCCTCCTCTGGACCACTTTCACCCCTTTCAATGTACTTGTGGAGGTGTGGCCTCCAGAAATAGATAGTACTCTAGGTGGGGTCTCTCTAGTGAGAAATATAGTGGCAACACTGCCTCCCTTCTCCTACTAGAAGTCCTCAGAACAAAGGGTGATACATAGAAATGTGTCACCCAAAAGGTGGTGGCCGAAAAATGCATAGCACCCAACCAAGAAGATGAGTGAAAAATGCTGCATACAACAGGAGGCACAGTGAAAATGAATTTTTATTTAAAGAACTGACATTGCAAAAGATTTCCTATCTCAGTTATTTCATTAAAATCATTTTGACTCTGCCTCTGGTTGTGTGTTGCCATTTTTGCTCCTTTTTTCTGCTAGAAATCCCACTCCCTGTGCATCTCTTCATCTAACTAGCCTTGGCTTTTGCCTTGTTGCACTGCCCTGCCAACTTGAGATCATCAGATACAACTACCCAGAGTTCTCTTTTTTGCTTAGTGACTGTTAATACCTCCATCTTATACACAGCTCCCTGATTTCCCTTCCACAGGTGCATGATTGTGCACTTTTGGCATTCAAACCCAGCTGCCACACCACAGATCACTCCTCTAGTTTCCCCAGATCCCTTTTCGTTCTCTTGACCACTTCCTAAGTGTGCACTCTGTTGCAGATTTTTTTTGTCATCTGAAAAAGACAAACCCTCACTTCCAGTTCCTCAGCAACATTATTTATGAAGACACTGAGAAGAATGGTTCCAGTACTGTTTCCTGTGGCACCTCACTAGTCAATCTGTGTCCCCAAGTGCCTGCCATGTACCACCACCTGCTGCCTCCTATCCTTTAACCAGTTTGCTAACCTGCTTACCACTTTCTCCCAATCCCCAAGGCTGCTTATTTTCTTAACTTGTGTCCTATGCAGCCCAATGTTGAAGGCCTTACTGAAATTTGGCTAAGCCAAACCCCCTGCCCTCCCTGATCCTCCTCTCTATCTAGCCAGTCAAAGAAATCTATGAGATTTGTTTGCCGTGACCTCCTCCCCCCTGTGAAACCATGCTGCCAGTGATCCTGCAGCCCATTTTCCTCTAGGTACTCCATCAGCCTCTCCATCAGCAGGGTCTCTATTATTTTCCCCAACACTGATGTTATACTGAATACCATGTAGTTGCCTGACTACTCCCTGCTGTCGCTCTTGTACAGAGAGACAACATCAGCCCTCTTGCAGTCTCTCCAACCAGTGAAGGACTTCACAGATTGGGGATCCTGCAGACCAAAATATTTTCTCTGTGTCAACATGAAAATGTTCACAGGTATCCTGACAGATTGGCTCAGACATCACACGACTTCTCTTATACACTGAGATCAAAAAGGATTTATAATGGGCAGATTTCTGGCTGATAACATCTGCATGCTGCTGAATATTTTCTCAGTAAATAGAACAACTAGACACTTGCAATTAGCAATCACAGTGGACCTGGAGACGGCTGTTGATAGGGTTAACTTGCAGTTCTCACTATATACTCTGCATCCCTTCCAATTCAGCCTTAAATTTTGACATAATATCGGAGCTGCTTACAGTTCCTCACATGCAATGGTGAAAGAGAATGGGCTACTACTGGAAAGGTTCCCATTGGCAAGGAGGACCAGACAGGCTGCCCATTGTCCTCATTCCCCATTCAGTCCTACTTGTAGAATGCAGTAGGTGCCATAAGGTGATAACATCTTCAGTGTTGCTGCTGTCTGCTTTGGGGTGTCTCAGGGATCAATTTTAGCTCCCATGTTATTCACCATGTACATGTTGTCATTCGGGAAGATCATTAGGTGGCATTGTTTGAGTTTTCACTGCTATACAGATGATACCCAGATCTATTTGTCTTTTGCAGCTGATGGGGTCAACATGGTGGTTGTGCTAGACAAGGGTGAGGCAGAAATTCAGAACTGGATGTCTGCAAGCTGGCTTAGACTTAAATCATCACAGAAAGAGGTCTTAGTACTGAGACCAGGCGTAGGATTCGCAAAACTTTGTCTAGGTGAAAACCCAGTTTGCCCGGAGCAAACTGGGCTTTGTGAATAGCTGGAATTCACAAACCCTAGTTTTCCCCAGCAAACTGGGTTTGTGACTGGGCAAAGTAGTGAGGGGGTTGCAATGCAAATCAGGGGGAAGGGACCTGCATTTTACCACAATCCCATTCACAAAGGGTTTACTCCATGCAAGTGCCTTTGGAAACATCATTGTTTGGAGCAAAATACTGCTGAAAAAAAAACTGGTGGTAATCTGCACAACCCTAGTGGTTGGTGGAGGTAATGCAGCCCCCTCTCCCAGACCCTAATCACCCACCTGAGAATAAAAAAAAATCATGTTCCATAATGTAGTGTCTCACCCCAGTCCCCGATCACCCTATTACCCACCTGATAATAAAATGTGTTCTTTTTCATAGTGAAGTACTCCCACCCTTGTCCCCGATCATCCGATCACCTACCCATTATTAAAATAAAATCTTTTCCACAGTGTAGTGGTCCCTCCCTGGTCCCCAATTGCCTGACTACCCACCCTTTATTAAAATAATATTGTTTCCTTAGTGTAGGGGTCCCTCCAACCCCCCCACCCACTCTGTTAAGCACACACCCTCGCTGCCCCCGCCACAGCATCACCGCCGGTTGGCGATCAGCCCTTGCCTTTCTCACACCTCCATGGCTTCCTGCCAACTGAACTGTCAATGACAGATTACAGTACCCAATTGGCTTGTAGGGTAATCGGATGATCGGGGATCATGGAGGAACCATTACACTAGGAAAAAAAGGTTTTATTATTACCAGGTGGGTAATCAGGCAAACAGGGACCATGGAGGGACCACTACACAATGGAAAGATTTTAATAATGGGTGGGTAATCAGGTGATCGGGGATCGTGGTGGGACTACTACTCTATGAAAAAAACCTTTTATTATTACCAGCTGGGTAATAGGGCAATCAGGGACCAGGGCAGGACCACTACACCATGAAAATTGCTTTATTTTATTAAAGGGTGGGTAATCAGGCAATCAGGGACTTGGGGTGGGATCCTACACCATGGAACATGATTTATATTTATTACCGGGTGGGAAACATGGAACTGGGACCGGGGTGGGACTGCTACACTATGGAAACTATCTATTTTTCTTACTGGGTGTGAAGTCATGTGATCAAGGACTGGGGTGGGACCGCTACCCTATGGAAAATATCTGTGTTTATTATTGGGTGGGATTCATGAGTCTGGGGAATGGGGTGGGACTGGGGACTGGGGTGGGACTGCTACACAATGGAAATCTATTTTCTTTTACTGGTGAGTTCACGATTGGGCTGGGGGAAGGTACCACTAAACTATGAGAGAATGTAGCTTTGTGGGGATTGGGCTGGTGGAGGGGCTACACACCGACACACTAATGGTATGCAAATGAGCCCATAATGGGCATGCTAATGGCCACTTGTGCCGTTTCATGTCCAATGGGCTCATTTACATAACTCCGTTAGTGAATAGCACTTTAGTGCCTGAGTGTTATTGGCTGTGGGACCATTTTCCTGGCTGGCTGTGCTACCAGGTATTCCACTGTTTTTGCTGGGTTAACACTGCCCCCACCGGACTCTGATTCAAAATCGAATAGCTCACCAGGCTATTGAACTGTGAACAGCTCCATTGCCCACTAGCATAGCCGGGGAGTGCAGCACAAACTTTTGCATCCATTTTGTGTTCCCTTTGTGAATCCTGGCCCAGGTTGCATGCAGGCAGTAGTAAATAGTGATATTGCCCTGTTTCCATTGTTAAAAGACACTACACTATGAGTGATTGATAGGGTTAGAAATCTGGGCATTATTGTGGACAGCGGATTGATTTTAGAACATCATGTGTCATCTGTCGTCCACACTGGATTTTACAATCTGTGTAATTTTACTCACATTTGAACTGTTCTGGTTCCTTCAATATGGAAACACTTGTACATGCATTTATCGCATCCTGACTGGATTATTGCAAGTTTTTTAGCTAAGGCTGTCTGTTGGACTTCTGTGTTGCTTGAAGCTCATGCAGAACTCACAATCCCAGGTGATTGCCAGGATACTGACTGACTGCAGTGACCTTCCAATTTGTGCATATCTCATTGGTTTTGTGGGAACTGCATTGGCTGCCAATGACGAGTACATCAACTTCAAAATAACTTTGATAATCTAAAAGTCTTGCATGATTTGGGCCCTGGCTAACAGAAGGCCATTTTGACTGAATACACAGCCATCCAGCCCCTTCATTCCTCTGATGTAGGGCTCCTCATGGTTTTGTGTTCTCACTTGAAATCATGAGGAGATAGGGTGCTCTGCATTACTGCACTAATTTTGTGGAACTCACTTACTGCTGCTATTAGGTCAAAGGTTGCAGTGCTGCTGGTGGAGAGCCCTTGCTTTATATATCTATTTATTTATTGAAATCTTGGATGACACCTGTGAGCGGATGCTCTCTGAGAGGTTCCACTCAGATACATTAACACAAGAAGACGCAATATAGTTACAGTAAATTATATATACAGAGTACAAAAAATTCAACAGTACATGGGTTGCAATGAAAAACAGTTACAGAAATTGTGTTAAGGCATAGTACATGGTATGCCTGCATCCTGCGGAAGAGAGAGAGGCAGAGGCAGGCTGTTAGGGTGAGGTAGGGAGGGGGAGCTGGGATAGGCAGGGCAGAGGGAAAGAAAAGAGCCAAGGGGTAGGGGTGGGAGGCAAGTGCTAGGGCAAAAGGGGGGTGAGGAGACAAGTGCTTGGGCAAAGACTTAACTTGAGGTCAGAAGTTGGAAGTGCTGAGGCAGACTAAAGCTGTGGACACAGACTAGTGGGGGCACCTATAGGTACTATTGTCAGTGAGGTGCTGACGGAGTTTGCACTTAAAGGAACCAAGGATTATGGCTCTGGCTATGTTAGGTGGCAGCCATTTGTCCACAGAGGGGCCTGGTGAGCAAAGGATCATTGTGCCATATTTGTGTGTGTCACCTGGGCACATAGAATACTTGTGTAGTCAAGCTCCTGGTGTGCCTAGCATCTATAGGTGCTGATTAAAGGCTAAGAACTCCTTGAGGAAGTAAGTTTAGTGAGACCATTTTTGTGAGTAGGCAGGTTTGATAAAGTATTCTGTCCATCAATTGAAGCCAGCCCGAACGTGCATAAAGCTCACAGGTGTGGGTGAGTTTTGGGGGAGTACTGAGCAGGTGGCAGGCTTTGGTTAAGGCTGTTGAGAGGCATTGGAGTGCTGTGTCAGTAGTGGAGTTATAGACAGCTAGGCCATAGTCAATCAAGGTGATGAGTGGACTGTTAATTGCCAAGTTCAGAGCTTCATAGATCAAGCAATGTCTGTGCCTGTAGAGGATACTGATTCTGATATTAAAGGCTTTGGCTGTGATGTCAATGTGCTGTATGTATGACAGGGCAGTGTTCAGTGTGATTCCCAGGTACTTAAAATGGGGCACTAATTCCAGTGTGTTACTGAGTCATTCTGAATTGCCAGGGATAGCCTTTTAGCTTGTCTTGGGCAATGACGAAGCATAGTCTTGATCTTTTTATGGTTCCTGACCAGTTTTGCTCTTTGAACCATTTTTAGCTGCTTTGCGAAGCCACTCTGTAGGTCATATTCCAAAAGTGTGGGGTCGCGGTTGCTAGTAAAGAATCACCACATCATCTGCGTAGAGGAGCATGCAGCTATTACAAGCAGCCAGGAGGTTGTTTAGGAAGACACTAAAGAGTAACGGATCAAGTATGGATCCTTGTGATACCCCTGATCTGACCGGTCGACTTTCTAATAGGATGTCCCTGATCTTTACTTCCTGTGATTGCAGGCTAAGGTAGCTACAAAATCATGCTACGGCTTCTAGGGCTAGCCCTATGTCCAGGAGCTGTTCAAGGAGGAGGGCATGATGGACCATGTTAAATGCCTTTGATAGGTCAACAAAGGTTGCCCCTACAATGTGCCCATTGTCAAGAGCACTATGTACGAATCCGGTAAATTCCAGGAGAGCCGTGATGGTGATATGGCTGGCTCGGAAACCATATTGTTCTGGGCATAGAAGCTGATATTGATTGAAGTTATCCACCAGCTGGTCAGCCACAATCCTTTCAAGGACTCTGGAGAGTGGGGGGAAGTATAAGGACATATTAATAAGGACAAGTTCATTTTAAGACCCCACTACAAGGTTTCACAATCTCCCATGAGAAGGCAGAGTTCCTGCCCAGGGAGACTGTCGCAGTAAAGAACAGACCAGCTCAGCTCTTCTGTACTGTTGACAGATTTCTTCATTCTGCCTGTCTTCAGCCAGTTAGAGATTTTTCAGCTGCCACATGCAAGAAATGTGTTCTGTTCTTCGCTGACAAAGTGTGCTCTATCAAGGTGGGTATTTCCTAGGGGGTGCCTCAGGCATGTGGTATCATGTCAGAAATTAATAGGGGTTTTCCTCAAGTCTTGGGTGAGTTTGATCCAGTGGAGGTGGATGAGGTTAGTGAGATAGTCTTGAAATTGGGGCCAACATTCTGTGATTTAGACCCAGACCCTGCTCACCTTCTTGTGGGTTGTGTGGAGTCTATTGGTCCAGTGTTCACTGAGATAGTCCAGTGTTCCTTTTTGAGAGGGTTTTTTTTCCCCAATTCCTTGAAAGAGTGTCTTGAGAAACCTCTCCTGAAAGAGTCTTCAGTGGACCCAGACTGTCTGGCAATCTATAGACCCATCTCTAACCTATCCTTTTTGGGGAAGGTTATTGAGAAAGTGGTAACCATTCAACTTGAGGCACATCTCACTGCCTTTGAAATCTATGAGCCTCTCCAGTCCAGATTTAGTTGTAGGCGTACTATGGAGATTGCACTCATCAATGTGAGAGACAAGGGTGAACAATCTGTTCTCATTCTCCTTGACCTCTCTGCAGCATTTGACACCATAGATCATGAGGTGTGACTTGATTATCCTAAAGAACATGTGGACTCACTGGAACTGTCATTTACTGATCTGAGTTCATCCTCACAGGCAGGACACAAAAAGTGGTGATGGGAACTTATTCCTCCTGCCTGAAGTCCCTGTTCTGTGGCGTTCCACAGGGCTTGATTCTTTCACCACTCCTGTATGCGGTGTATTTGATGCCTCTGGGAGATATCATTGGACAGTACAGTGTGGGTTTTCACTTCTATGCGGATGATACTTAGCTTTATACATCTTTTACACAAGGACTGCAGAGTGTGGTCTCTGTATTTAACTCCTGCCTGGCTGAGATCCAGGACTGGATGTCATCCAACTGGTAAAAGCTGAACCTAAACAAGACGGAAGTATTGGTAATTGAGTCTGGACATCAGCAGGGTGCCAGATGGCTTGAGCATGCAACCGGTCTTATGATTTGTTCCACTCAGTTGACTGCCTCTGCAAAGGTAAAAAACCTGGGGGTGATCCTGAACAGTGAACTGACACTGGAGGTTCAGGTGATGGCTACTGTCCAAAATGGGTTTTATCACCTGAGAAACATCACCCAGATTAAGCATCTTGTCCCATCCAACAACCTTCCTTCATTAATCCATGCCTTTGTAACCTCTAGGCTTGACTACTGCAATGCATTGTACCTGGGGCTATGTGGAAGAGCCTTGCATCACCTGCAGCTAGTGCAGAATATAGTGGCCAGACTGTTAGCAGGCCTCCCTAGGTCCTGCCATGTAACACCGGTTCAATTTGATTTGCATTAGCTGCTGATGAGGTGGTGGATCTCCTTGAAGGTCAGCTTGCTGACCTATAAAGCCCTACATCAATTGGGGTCTAGCTACCTGCATGACCTCCAGTTTCCATACCCACCCTCACAGTCTCGCTGTTCCTCAAAGGAAAGCCTCCTAGTGGTTTCTAAGGTTCAGATGAAGTTATTTAGGCAGTGTGCCTTTTCAGTAGCTGCTCTGACACTGTGGCACACACTACCAAGGTCCTTCACAGAGGCCCCCTTACTGAAGGCTTTTAAGAAAGGAGTAATATCCCACCTCTTCAAGGAGGCTTTTTCCTTCTATTAATCTGGATGACTACTTATTATCTCTTTGTCGCTTAAACACAGAAACATAGAAAGTGACAGAAGAAGGGGACCACAAGATCTATATACAGTAGTCTGGCCAAAACATTTAATATGATGCCCCCCTCTAGCCTTTCTGTAAATGACACCCCTGTGCCTTTCCCATGTGTTCTTGAACTCGCTCACCATTTTGGTACCCACCACCTCCTGGGGCAGACTGTTCCATGGGTCAACCACCCTCTTGGGAAAGAATTTTCTACCATTTTGCTCCTGAATCTCCCCCCCTCAGCCGCCTCCTATTGTGCCCTCTAGTTCACCCACTCTCCTTCACCTGAAACAGCTTCCTGAACCCTAACCTTTTTATACCTCTAATATGCTTAAAGGTCTCAATCATGTCCCTTTCTCCTTCCTTTGTTCTAGGGAGTACTGTTGAGGTTCCTCAGCCTGTCCTCTTATGCCATCTGGTGCAGCCCCTGAATCATTTTTGTTACTCTCCGTTGCACCATCTCAAATCTGTCAATGCCCCTTTTGAGGTGTGCCCTCCAGCACTGTATGCAGTACTCCATGTTGGGGCACAGAAGTGCCCTGTAGTGGTAGCACTGGCCCCCTCCTTTGATTTGTGATTCCCGTCCCAATGCAACCCAGCATGCCACTAGCCTTTATAGTCACCTTTTCACACTATTTCTCCATCTTCAAGTCTTCTGATATTATAACCCCTAGGTCACATTCCTGGCTGGTGGAAGCTAGCTTCTCCCCACTCCAAGTAATAATCCTCTTTGGGATTGCCTCTACCTAAGTACATGACTTTGCACTCCTTGGCATTGAATTTCAACTGCCAAACCACTGACCACTCCTGCAGTTTCCCTAGGTCTGAATGTATACTCCTAATTCCACAGGTGAGTCCACTCTGTTGCATATCTTGGTGTCATCAACAAATAGACACACCTTTCCCTCCAATCTGTTTGCGATGTCGGCTATGAATACATTGAACAGTAAAGGACCCAGCACCATCCTTTGTGGTACACCACTAGTCACCTCTTTCTCAGTTGATGCTACACTGTTTACCTGTACCCTTTGTGTTCTTCCTCTCAGCCAACTACTCACTCACCCAACCACTTCCTTACCCACCCCTATGTGGTCCAGCTTCTTTACCAGCTCTCTCTGTGGGACAGAGTCGAATGCCTTACTAAAGTTCAGGTACACCACATCCACTTCCACTTCCTGATCTACTGCCTTTGTAACCCAGTTGAAGAAGTTGACCAGGATCACTGGTTTACTAGTTTACTTAGTTTACTATTGGTATGCTGCCTTTTTTAATCTAGTTTAATTATTTTTATCTATTTCTTCTTATATTGTTGATTTTAATTTATATGTTATTGTTTGGCACCGAGAACCTCTGAGGATAGGTGTTTAAGAAATAACATTTTGCTTGCCTGTTAGCTTGATTATAGGAGCCTCATTACTGGAAAATTTTAAAGGTTTGCTAAAAATCTGTTTGATTGATTTGGCACTTGGGACCACTTAGATCCAGATATGGAGAGGTATGCTTTTCTGTAGGATTGCTTCATGTATCCTGACCCATTTTAACTTATGTGTATTTAATTATAAATTCTTGCTTGTATGGCTGTCAGAGATCTGGATGTGCACCTAACAAATAAGTTTGCTTTGCTTGCCATTCCTATTTGCACTTAGCCTGGAGCCACTGGCAGTAGAGTTGCAGTGAAATTAAATGCCACTGGTGAAGTGAACGCGAAGTGGTCACTTCGCGTTATCACTCTGCTACACGGAGTGGACAATAGGAAAGGCTCACTTCACCTTGTCATCATTACTTCACATTGTCATTCCACCTTAACGCAAAGTAAGGTGGAGTGACAACAATATTGGCAGCCCCCCAGTGCACCCCCCACACACACAGTCACCAGAATTAATGTGCATCTCCAAAATGCTACTGTCTTGTGTCCAGAAAACTCCCCAGTGTTGACAAAGTAAACTGAGAGCACAACAAAAGCTACAAAGTCTCCCAGAATTAATAGCACACTCAGTCATGCGTGCAGTGGTCACACACAGTCACCAGAAGTAATGTGCATCCCCAAAATGCTACTGTCTTGTGTCCAGAAAATTCCCCAGTGCAGACGAAGTGAAATGAGATCCTAACAAGAAATACAAAGTCTCCCAGAATTAATGGCACACTCAGTCATGCATGCAGCAGTCACACACAGTCACCAGAATTAATCTACATTTCCAAAATGCTCCTGTCTTGTGTCCAGAAAATTCCCCAGTGCTTATGAAATGAAATGAGAGCGTAACAAGAAATGCAAAGTCTCCCAGAATTAATGGTGTACTGTAAACACACAGACAGATTAAGATTGCGCTGCGCACTCAAGAAATGCAGATGCAAAGGCACAACAACACATAACCAATGCTCACAAGTCACAAATCCAAATCTGGAAAAGAATACCTTTTGCCAGTTGGGGGGTAGTGCACAAAAGTAACAGTCCACTACCAGTAAAGATACCACAAAGCAGTACAAAAAATTAATGCTGGTGCAGTGGATAGCAGGTTCATACTGCTGCAATTACTCTGGTACAAATAAAGATGTCTGATTTAATGGCACGCATTGCACACACACTCACGCACACTACAAGTAATGCATAGCAAATTGAAAAAAAACTTTTAGCAATATAACCAAATAGTTAACAAACTGAAATTATACACTGCTGCACCATAACAATCAGCAAGAAAATGTCAAGAATTACTGAAAATATTACTGTGCGTACATTAACACAGTTATAAAAGAAAAATATAACCTAAACAGAAAGACTGCCTTTTCCTCCCAGTTAATCTACCTATACCACAGATACGCCCCTTCCCCAAAGCCAACTTCACAGTACACAGACTGACTGTTCTAAAGTAACATTCAAAATCCACACACAAACAATAAACACTCGATGATATGAGCACATGAGGGTTTCCTACAATCGATGTACAAAATTTTGAGCAAAAAAAGGCTCAAGGCTTTTTTTAACAGCTTTTGGAGGATTTGAATCATAGAGCTCTGAAAGGAAACTGTCTCCATCTTCCACTACACACACACTACACAGAACTGAGGCTGTGCAGAACAATCTAGAGCCCATGTGACCTGCAATCCCATGAAGCACTGCAAATTCACCTTGGAGCTCAATAACAAGGCAAAGTCATGCGAAGTACATTGGTTTCAATGTACTTCACCTTAAAATTGGTGGAGAAGTGGTTTGGGGAAGGCGGAATAATGCAAAGTCATTGGTATCAGTGGACTTCACATTCCTCACCATGACCCAAAGTACACCGCTTTGGGGATTCCACGTTACTCCACGAATCACTTCACGGAGTGAATTTTGGCCACTTCGACCACCACTAACTGGCAGTCATCATACATAAAAACAATGAAACAGAGGGGACTCAAGTTGGGAGAGAGGAGTAGAAAGTATCTTTTCATGCAGATAGTACTATTTTCTTCAATTCAGAGCTGGATTTATTTATTTACTTAAACATATTTTATCAGGTAAACAGACAGAGACCAGAATGCTTGTTTTCAGTTGCACCTGGGGGTAGGGAGTAGGAGGGTTACAGGGAAGAATACATGAACCCACAAGGGTCTTGAGGGTATCATAAGTAGAATTACAAAACTACACAAATACAGGAATGCATTCTTCCCACACGGGACCTTATAAAAAATGCAGCAGTGCATAATAGAAGATACAATGCAGCTGCATTCGATGTGCAGGAATTGGCAGGTGTAGTTGGAGTCCGTACAATAGATATTCACTTAAATACAGAGATTGTTACCAATGTGAATTACAACAGGCAGTAGTCCACGTTGGTATGAGCTGCAGAAGGGGAAGTTTGATGCCCAGTGGACCCACTAAGCAATGTCAAGCCTCTGGCAGTTGCTACCAGAGGAAGGGTTAATGGAGCAGCTGGAGCATGATGTCAGGGAGGCAAGATGGACTTTGATTTGCCACTTACATGGAGGAAAGGAATTGGATGAAGAGATTTTGGCAGGCAAATTAATACAAATGGAGGTAAGCTTGTGGGTGACTGAGGCATGCTCTAAGTTTTTCCTGCAACATGAAATCTGGAAATGGCAATCACCATTAGCCCTGAGGGAGTAAGAGCAATTTGTAGCCAGTGTGAAGAGACCCATGAATTAACTAGGGAGTTTTCCTGTCCAGTACCTATCTCCCACTAGGGAAAGGCACAGAGATTACCCCTTTGGGGTAGTAGCCACCCAAGTTCACTGTACATTATGCAGAGGTGTGTTTTGGGAGGACAGGCCCCACTGAATCTACATAGGACACTGAATAATGTGGACAATTTAGATAGAGCAGTGGCACTGGTGGTTGCATAGACAGTGTTTTCATAGTCCAGCAGGGGAAATAGAGAGCGCTTGACCACCATCTTCTTGATGTGTGGCTGAAGGCGGCTTCCACCCTGTAAAGTACATCAAGCTTAGTATAGCACTTGGATGTTACTTGTGATATGCGGCCAGAATAATTGAGTTATAGGTCCAGGTGCATGCCTAAATATTTGTAAGAGAACACCAAGTCAAGGCATTTCCCTTGCAAGATGTGCAGGTTAAGTGAGTTTGAAGCTGTACTTAACCAGCAGCTGGATTTCAACAGCATGGATACCATTTTTCTTCTGACTCATAACTAGTGAGTTTTCATGGAACCAGTTTTGAACAGTGGAGAAGTCCTTTTGCAGTGTCTCTTCAGTGGATGGGATAGCAGGACCAGATGCCTAGACAGCCGTATCATTGACGTACCTGTGTATGTCACAGGAGGATAAGGGCTGGAGAGATCATTTATGAAGACAGTGAAATACAAAGGGCCTTGAACCAAGCCTTGGGGGACCCCAAGCGTGATCAGTAGTGGGGTGGACATGATTCAGGCTAGCTTGACTGACTGTGCTCAGTTGGTTAGCTAGAAACAAAACCACACTGGAGAAGGAGGACAGATGCCAGAGGCTGCCAGTTTTTCCAGAAGTAGATTGTGATGTATGGTGCAGAAGGCTTTGGCAAGGTCAGTGAAGATGGGCCCTGTGCCTATGCCCTTGTCCATGATAGAATGAATGTGATCATTGACATGGAGGAAGGATTGAAGGTGGAAGTGTTAGAGTGAAAGCCAGACTGATATGGGGTAATAAAGCCTGAGCTGGAATGGAAGTTGATGAGTTGCCTGCTTACCAGTCCCTTTAAGACTTGGGAGAGGATTGGTAGGAGGCAGATGGGTCGGTAGTGGGAGGGAGCATCCACAGGACAACTTTTGTGGATGGAGACAACTAGCCCATGCTTCCAATGGCTGGGCAAGAAGTTGGCTGTGAGGGACTTGTTAAAGATGTGGGCAATTGGTGTCACTACGGCAGGGGCACATTTTCTCAGGAACTTGGGAGAGATGCTCTTCATCACCACAGCTGGATGATATGTTCAGCAGAGAGAGCCTTTTATATACTTCATCAACTGGGAATGTTTGGAGGTGGAAACTGACAATTGGGAGAGGCTGGTGATTACAAGTAGAGCAGGGGTGGGGGCCTAGAGCACTTAGACCCTCAGTGAAGTATTGATTTAAATCTTTGACTGTCAGCGTGGAGCTAGGAGTAGCCTTGTCCCTGATAGATGATGAGAAGAGGTTAAGATGGCTAAGAATTGATTTCCTGTATTTAGACAGCTCTAGCCCTTCACGTTCAAACTTGCTTTGGAAATAGGTGGATTAGGCCTTCCTTGTGAACGTCATACACAAGACACAGAGTAATGTGAAGGCATGCTTATCAGAGAGAAGTCCCGAGGACTTTTGCCTGACCCAGACCACGTATCTGCAAGGAAGATTTCAGTTATTTCAGAAGTAATCCAGGGCAGTTGGTGACTTAAGATGCTGGACCTATTAACAGGAACATGCTTGTTACATATTGCAGAGAGGTGGTGGTAGAAAGGGTTGATGCCTTATCTTGGTCAGCAGCTGTTAGGATAGAAGCCCAATTTGCTGAAAGTAGGTCTTGCATGAAAGCATCTGGCTTAAGCTTTTTGAAGGTTCTGGCTAGAGTAATCCTGGGGGCACTTTGACTGTTTTGACCTTCCTCTTTCAGAAGGTCATGCAGTGTTCCCTAAATATGACCAGGAGGGTGTCTGCAGTCAGGATTAAGTGTGGGTGGGATGAGAGAACCCATTCTATTTTGCTGTGTTGTTGAACCTATCTCTGAATTGGGTAGGAGCAGTTATCAGCTGACTAAGGTTAAGGGCTCGCATTTTTGAATGAAGATTGGAGGAAGGGGAGGGGTTGTACCCTGCCAGACAGTTGGTGTTAAGGTTTCCAGGAATTATGTGTTCTCTTTGGGCAGAGGGTCAAGCACTGTAGAATGCTTTTGATTGCATCAGGAGGTAACACTGGTGAGCAGTATGCACCAGTGATGATGATAGGGATGGAATGGGGCCCATTAATGACTTCCAAGATGTCTCATGAGGTTTGGGAATGGTCTTTTGAGCAAAGATGCTGAATTTATGTTTGTAGGCCAAGTGTATGAGAACTCCACCTCCTCTCATACAGTGCTCCTACCTGTGGAAGAGGTAGCAAGAGATGTCAATGGCCCAGAAGGCAATGCAGTGAGCAAGCCTTGTTTCCATTAGAATGAGGAAGTCTGTGTTATTCAAAGTGACTCATGTCTTTACTAGGTCAACTTAGGGAGGAGCCTTCTGATATTAATATGAAACATTTTAAGGCCCTTGGTTATGGGGACAGAGCTACTGACAGGGTTGTGTAGTGGGCTTGGGCTGACTTCCACTTCCCTGCCCAGCATAAGCAGAATGAGGAGTAGGAGTTGCCTCCCCTGCTGTGTAGGTTCCTCATCGGAGGGCTGACTAGCAGAGACAGCATAGGGCTGCATGGTTTTAAGCCTCAACAGTGCCTCTGGTATATATCTACTTTGTGGCAGTATGCCTGGATACAGTGTCAGTGGCTCAGTAGGTAGCACACTCACCTCTGAGGCCAGGCGATCAGAGGGCTATGGGTTCAGTTCCCACATCTAGCACTTGGGTTAATGTCCCAGTACTGACACTGTAGTGTAGCATGAGAGGGTTGCTACACTTCTGAGGTGCCATCTTTCGGATGAGACATTAAACCGATGTCCCATCTGCCTGGATTGATGGTAGTTCAGGTGGATGTTAAAGATCCCATGGCACTTATCAAAAAGAGTAGGGGAGTTTTTATTAGCAATAAAACATAAATCAAAGTACAACCACAAGAAAATACAGTAATCTTTACAGTACAAATTGTAAGGTACACCAGTTAATATATATTTCAGAATTATTCATTTCTAACCAAATCATTAGCATAATTTATACTTAATGATATGTGAAAATCCTTTCCACCAGTTTTGGACTTTAGTAACATTAAACATTTGCATATCTTTTAAACACACTTTCTGTAATTCGTTTTTTCCTCATTGACAGTACCCTTTGTAGGACACTCTTCTTTGATATATCACCCATTGGCATCTCGCCTGCCATAAATAAAAATGTAAACATCCCCAAAAAACTGCTAAAGTGCTATGATTAAAGAATTTGCAAACTGGATGGATAATTACCTAGCACTAGAGTCTCATAATTTAAATACAATAACCAACGCAAGTTCCATTTTTTTGCTATGTACCCCTACAATGGCTGCACATAAGAGCAATATAAAAAGAAATGCCCCATTGTTTCTTCCTGGTTAATACCGTCTGGGTATGGACAGTTCCTTTCTTCCTTTGCTTTATATTTTGCTGTGACCCTCACATTTAATCGACCATACATTATAAGCCACTGTGTTTCCCACATGAAGGTCGGTATTCTTGGTTTATTTAATTGGACCAAAATATAAGAATTCTGGGCTATAAGGCAATTCTTAAAGCTTGGATCAATAGGATGTATTTGGCCCATTATGATTTTGTACAAAGATTTAGCGGTGTTGGAGATAATTTGTTGTTTAGAAATCTGCCATTTATATAATTTTTGAGCTACTGGTTTAAAATATGCTGGAATATGAATATGTGGGTTAATTTATGGAGCCAAATTTTACCAGGCCTTTAAATAGCAGCCTAGAACTATCTCTATCCAAATACTGTCTCTGCTGTCAGGTTGTGTAAGCTTTCTTTTAATAGTTTGGGTAAAGAAAAGGGCATTAAAGAATACTATTGGATCGATCATTTCTAAACTTCCTTTTTTTCTTCTCCAAATAGGTAAAACATCTCTTAACCAGATTCATCCTGTTTCCCCATAGTATCTGGAAAAAAACAGTCATATAATCTGGTCTCATATTGTAGTGGCAGGGGGAAGAGCATAGCTACATATTGTAAACAAGGTATTATGAATTGTTTAAGAATGTGAATTTGTTTCTGCTTTGAAAATTTGTACTGTTTCTTTCTGGACACTTTAAGTTCAGCTTTTTTTAATAATACTAGATCCCAATTGTCTTCTGGGAGGTTATGTGGGCCAAACTGTATACCTAGTATATTTAAGGGTTCAGAGGTGATAGAAATATTTTTGTAGTTAATGGCAATCTGACTACCTGCATCTATAATAAGGCCTCTGGTTTTAATTATATTCAGCTTGGCATTTGCAACTTTTGCAAATGAGTCAAATTCCATAAAAAAACTCTCTTATTTGTTCATAATTGCTAAAAAATAAGCAGACATCATCTGCATAAGCTTGTACATGTAACTGTACTTTTAAATGAGGCACTCTTATCCCTTCCCACTTAGGTACCAGGGCCAGAGAGCGAATGAGAGGTTCCAATGAAAAAATATATAAGAGAGGGCTTAAAGGGGATCCCTGATGAACCCCAGTTTCAAGCTGATTCCTTTAGTTAAAACTCCTTTTATAAAAGGGTACACTCTGGCAGAAGTATAAAAAGCACTGATGATTTTAAATATTGAAAGGGGTATCTTAAAGAATTGCAGAACCATAAATAAATTGGTGTGATCCACCCTGTTGAATGCTTTTTCTAAATCAACCGAGATCAAATACCCAGTCCTTCCTTATAATGATAAATACTTAATAGAGTCTTCTAATCATAAGAGCTGATTGTATACGCCTATCTTGTAATCCACAGTATTGACATGGTGTAATCACATTCTTGGCATCAGCTTTCATTCTATTATATAATAGCGTGGTAAAAATGTTATAATCCGAATTTAAGATTGTAATGGGTCTCCAGTTTTTAATATCTCCTTTATCTCCTGATTTATAAGTATGAATCATTAATCCATCTGTAAAGGACAAAGGTATTGCCTTACCAAGCATAACAAAATGATAAACTAAATGTAGACAAATTACTAATTTAGTTTTAAATCAATCAATCAATCAATCAATCAATCAAACAATCAATCTTTATTTTACCAGGTGAAGCACCGTTGAGCAAGGTAATTTCCAAGGTGGGCCTGGGCATACAAAAATAACATCCAATGTGTAAGAGATACACATATGCATACACAGGTACAACAATACTACTCCTGATAAAAGTAGCACAGGTATAACAGCAAAATAAAATATGGGCTATACATAGGGTGGGAATTCAAACAGGATATGAATGAGGCAGCATATAAGTATATAAAGCTATACATAAGCTAGATAGTCAGGTGAGATACAGAAGTTTCACACCAAAATGTTTGTTTTGAACACTACATTTAAATATCCCTTATTGTTAGTATAAGACTAAACATTATGTACCCCGAGAGAGTGGGGAGCAGCCAAGGGAAATTAGAACCTAGGAAGGAGCAGGAGGTGGAAGCCTGAGGTAGAATGCTTTAAAAGTGCATGTAGGAGGTCGAGGTTGGTCTCTAGGTGTCGTAACCTGACAGGGCACGTCAGGAGTAGCACTTACAGCGTTCAGAGAAAAGTCTAATTTTAGGGTTATTTGAAGCTTGTTCCAAAGCTGTGGTAGTGCAAAGCTAAGGGAGGATCTGCCAAAGTGGGTTTTGACCTTTGGTAACATTAGGGAGATATAAGATTGGCTTCTCAGTGCATAGTTGCCAGAGACACATAGAGGCAGACAGTTAGAGAGATACTGGGGCAACATCTTTGTAATTGCTCCGTAGGTCTAAAGGACAGCGTTCCTTTGTCTTCTGAAAGCAGGAGACTGCCAACCCACTGCTGAGTACAAGTCACAGTGATGGGTAGAATAAGGTTTCCCAGAGATGAAATGAAGGGCTCTGTGATAGAGAACATCAAATTTGGCTAGGGCTGTCCCATGAGCTTGACTATAAATGATACCAGCGTAGTCCAATAATGATAGGAAGGTAATTAGGACCAGCCTCCTCTTTGACTCATAGGTGAGAAGGTGCTTGATTCTGTAGAATACACTGAGCATCTGCTTCAGTTTTTTTTGCGATCTCATCTACATGAACCAGGAAGGACAGACCACAGTCAATCCACATTCCAAGGTATTTAAATTTGTCAACATAGTCAAGGGGTTCATTGAGTAAGGTGGTGATTGGTTTCACAAAACCTGCTGTAGATGCCAGTGGAGCAATGCTATTCAGGGTCAGAATCATTGCTTTAGTTTTTTTTTAGCATTTAGCAGCAATTTTTGCTTGAGCAAATTATGCTGCAGGATGTTGAAATCTTTCTGCAATTCTGTGCACGCCTGCTTTAGGGTAGGTCTAGACAAGTAGAGGACAGTATTGTCTGTGAAGAGATGAATGTCTGAGGATGAAACCCCCATGTTGATATTGTCGATATAAAGTGAGAAGAGCAATGGACCCAGGATGGAACCCTGGGTTACTCCTCTATTGATAGGTTTCGGAGGAGAGAGGTTACCCCACAGCTTTTACCTGCTAAGAGCATCCAGAGAGGTAGGAGAAGAACCAGCTCAGGGACATCCGGTCTAAGCCAAAGGTGTGAAAGGTATTCAGAAGCATTTCATGATCTACGGTGTTGAAGGCCTTGCTTAGGTCTAGGAAGACTGTGCACACCGATAATTTATCTTCGAGGGCTTTCTGCCAGTCATTCATTATCTTTGTGGGAGCAGCAATTGGGCTATGGCAGGGTCTAAAGCCTGACTGGTCCTGGTTGAGTAGGTTAGAGGAGTCTAGATAATCTCTAAGTTGTGAATTTACTACTTTTTCAAGTAGTTTCAAGAGAATAGGTAATAGCGAGATGGGCCTATAATTATTGGGGTCTGTCGGGTCACCAGATTTGAACAGAGGGATCACTTGGGCTGTCTTCCACATCTTGGGAAATGCACCCAGTGAAAGAGATAAGTTAAAGAGGTGTGTGATTGGAACAACCAATACACGATAACTGATCTTTAAGAAGTATGGCTCAACATGGTCAGCATCAGTACTTTTCCTGACATCCAGGTGCAGTAACAGGTCCTCCACCTCCTTGAGGGAGACAGAAAGGAAAGAGAATGAAGAGACAGATTGGGTGTGGTGAGGATTTGATGCTATCTGTGCTAAGGATTGGGTGTGAAGGTGACTGGCCAGTGAGGAGTCAAAGGCCAGTCCTGCAGTGGCAAAGTGGTCATTCAAAAGATCGAGGATCCCTACTTTGTCAGTGATGATTGTGCCACCTTTCGAGATTTTTGACGTAAGAGACCCAGTGGGAACATGGCCTTCGATGTCTTTGAGTGTTTTCCAAAATTTTGTGAGACAATTGGCAGAGGAAGCCAGTGAAGTTTGGTAGAAAGAAGCTTTTTTAGCTCTGGTTAACTTCATGCAGATGTTCCTGGCAGCCCTAAAAGCAGCCCAATCTTCAGGGAGCTTTGTTTTCCGAGTCTTTTTCCATAATTTGTCCCTACTATGTAGGGCTGTTCTCAGCTCTAGTGTAAACCGTGGAAAGGATATTTTCTTTATCCTGGTTTTGACTAATGGGGCATGTGTGTCAAGCATGTTTAATACAATGGCTTCAAATGGCTTATAGGCATCCTCGACTGTTTTGGCCAGGTAAAATTCCTGCCATAGCAGAGACTCCTGGATATCCTCAATGAAGGCATAAGTGTCGAGGTTACGCACACATCTTTTGAAGGTGTACCTAGAGGAAGAGGGGGTTTAGATGCAGTCCTTACGTAAGCAATGGGACAATGGTCACTGATATCTGAAAAGAATACACCTGAGTGGGAGAATAGGTGTGGCTTATTCACGAGTACAATGTCCACCAAGGAGCTTTTACTCAGGATAGCTCTGTTAGGTTTTATAAAATGTATTTGGTAGTCCATCCAACCCAGGTGAGACACAGTCCTTTAGGTTTGGAATAATTGACTCTATTTCAGTAAGTGAAAATGGCTCTAATAAAGTCATAGTTTCCTTTGGTGAAGAGGGGGGTGGGGGGCCTAAATAATCACTAATATCAGCTCTCTTAATGGAAGCTTCAGGGTAAAGAGATTTGAAATGTGATTCTATAATTAATCCCATATTTATTTCATTCTCGACCCGTTTATCTTTTAAATTTAAAAAATCCATGGATGTTGACTCCTTTAAGTTTTTGTAGATTTCTAAAGGGTCTCTTACTACAGATTTTTAGGTATAATTTGACAGTAGATCCTGAAGAGTTTTAGCTCTAACATATTGAAAGTGTTTCATCTGGGTTTTAATGTTTTCTATTTCATCTGAATAGTTTAATCTAGATGTATTTGCAATTGAAATTAATTGCTGCAACTGCTTTCTGAGTTTGAGGTAGGAGAAGAATTTTGAATTCCTCTGACGAATACTGTATTTTTTAAACCAGCTACTTAAGTCCATTTTTGTCTCCATTCACCAAACGCCATTGTACAAAAAGACAACTGACAACCTAGCTTTTAAAATGGCTAACACAGAGTTTACTACCTTACCATCAGAGAGGATGGAATTATTTAACTTCCATCTAGTTCTTCTATTTAGTACAGTGATAGGTTCTCCAAATGAATACAGCAAAAGTAAGTGGTCAGAAAGCTGTACCAGAACTATGTGAAAATTTCCAAAAGGAACTGAACTAGATATAAACATATAATCAATTATAGAGCATAATTTTCCTTTTATGAAGGTGCAACCAGTCCCAGATTTCAGTAATTGAAAGCAATTTATAAGACTTGCAAGTTTTATAATAGATTCTAGATAGTTTGATTCAGAATATATTTTCTTATTGGTTTACTTTTTTGACTTCAAACTACAATTGAAATCTCCACCCCAAAAAATATTGTATGAGGTTACCAAGCATGGTTGAACAGCTTTCATGCAATGAATTCTATGTGCCTTAGTTTGGGGATTATATATATTTATAAATCTGCAATCCATGGAATTCCATTTCCCATCTAAAATTAAAACTCTGCCTGGGATCAGATCATTAAATTTGTAGAGTGAAACGTAGAAGGAATTGAATAAAATGCCCACCCCGTCTGCACAATCCCTTCCAAAGGACCAGTAGGAGGGTCCCCATGACCAATCCCTTTTAAAAGAGGCTATCTGATCAAATGAGAACATCCATGTTTCCTGTAAAAAAACCCACAAAAATGTTATTATCATGGAAATACTGAAACACCGACTGCCTTTTAATATATTTAATATACTGGGAGTGTTTAAAGAGGCCCATTTCTGTACCACCATTGTTTATTAGAAATGCAATCAACCCTTTTATTTGTTCCTTCTTTTCTTTTTCTTTTCTTTATATTCCTCGGGTGGCAACCCTATATACACTTGCATCGATTTTTGGGAGTCTGAGTCACCCACCTCCATTTCTGAGTCACCCAATTTGTAAATAATGCAGCATAGGAGTTCTAGGTTTCAATAGTCATAGAGGAAGGGGAAGATTTTACCCTAATATTCCTGTTTGATCTTCTAGGGGGTAAGGGAGAATGGACTGTCCCCTCTACTGATGCCTTGCCAGAGTTCTCTGGTTCTCTATAACACACCGGCTCAAAAAGCTTAACCTCCTCCTGACTTTCATCTAGCTCTCTACTGATTTTTGGGCCAGGTACACTTGCTCTATCAACAGTGCCAGTTGTCTCCAGCTTGGGGAGGGGGTTCTCAGGCAGTGACTTTCCCTTAACTTCCTGTTGCTGGGGACTGGTAGAGTTGTCAATCAGAGGGCTTGCCAGAGTTGAAAGCTTTGTGCCAGAGGTTGTACCACTGGTGTATTTGGTTTAGTAGGGATTGTGTAATCCAGTGGGTGTTAGTGTTTTTGACAATATGTTTGGTGAGGGGCGTGAATAAGTCACAGGCTGCATTAAAGGAGTGGATAAAATAAGTGAGAGCTGTGTCAATATCAAACACTTGGTTGATTGTGGATCAGTCCCAGTGTGCAAGGAAGGTTTTCAGCTGCTCCAGCTTACCCAGTTTAAAGTGACACAGGAAGGTGACAATGGAAGGTGGCTTTGAAGGGCAGCTTTTGTGCTGCACTGGACCGGGAGAAGATTATGGGGGAGTGATCACTAAAGGCATTGGGAAGGACTGTAGTGTCAGAAATTTTGTGGGGGTGATTGGATAGGATGATGTCCAGAAGAGAGGCAGAGCCATTGAAAGGGTTGATGCGAGTGGGTGAGTGACCAGTTGGGTAAGATCTAGGGTATCAATAGTCTTTGGTCTGGGATGCAGAACTGGAGATCCAAATAATGCTGAGGTCCCCCAGTGTGATTTGTTTGGCTTTAGGGGGATAGCTGGGAGAGGTGATCAAGTATGGATTGGATTGGATTGCTGGTTTCTGTTGGTGTGGAGGAATGTAGGTGGTGGTGATGAATAACGGCACCCTAGAAGAACCAGGAAAGATTTTGATATTATGTCTTGGGTGCCATGGGCAAGTTGTGGGGTAGGGTGTGCATGGGTGCAGAGGGAGTCTCCGAGGTAGATGGTGCACCCACCCCCCATTTCCCAACTCTGTCTTCCTGAAACAGGGTATACCCAGGGAAAGCAACAAAGGAGACAGCAGTGTTTTTTGAGAGTCAGCTCTCAACAATAGCCAGGACATCAGGTTGGTGTTGGGCGATCCAACCCTGGAGCCCATCAAATTTTTTTAGTAGGCTGCAGATGTTCATTGTGGCAATACGAATCCTAGGTGGGGGTGTGTGTGTAGGGGGCAGACGGGGGGGCCTGGGTTGGAGTGGATGTTCCCTGACATTAAGAGTAGGAGAGATATCATTCTAAGGAATACCAGGTAGGGCCTGCAGCAGGGTGAGGCAGAGGCAAAGGGGGAAGAACATTCAGGAGGGTGAATGGGGATAGGAAGAGAGTGAAGGGTGGGAAAGACCAGTCTGAGTGGGGACTGGGGGGAATCATGGGAGAGGAGAAGCAAGAGGGGTGGCGGCACTGGATGGGTGGCTAGGGTGGGTGGTGGTGATAGTGGGGGATGGGTGCAGATAAAAAGAGGGGACATATGGGAAGAGGGTGATGTGGTTGGAGTGTGGAGACAATGGGGAGGTGGAGACAGGGAGGTAGGTGGTACAGCAGATAAGGAGAAGAAGAGCCAGAGAAGCAAGGGTGGTGGGCTGCTGGACAGGGCAGGGAAGGGACATGACTGGGGAGCCTTGCCATGGTGGTGTCTCAGGATGATAAAACACCTTTGATTGGGAAGAATTGAAAAGCTGTATTTGTTTAAAGTGATAAAAAAGTGTGAATTTCAGAAACATGCTTGAATTGGAGAAATCTGATCGATCTATATACTGCCCAATAGACAGAATTAATACAAAGAACACATTTTCTCAGGCAATACAATTCACAAGGCATATCCAGCAGGGGTGTCCATTATTGTCACTACTGTTCGCTTATTTATAGAAGACCTTGCTAATACTATAAGAGCATCATCTTTGATTAAAGAGGTTGTAAGATCAAATTATACTTTAAAGTTCTTGTTATAAGGAGATTCATTTTACTTTATATTATGGATCCATTAGCTGAGATTCCAGATTTATTGGAAATGATAAATAATTATGGTAAATGGTCCAGATTAAAAACAAACTTTCACGACATCCCAATAATATGGACATCCAAAAGGATAAGTACTCATTTCAAATTTCCAGTGACAAAAAAAAAAATATTTAGGAATCTATTTATCTAATAATTTAGACCAACTAACTAAGTTGAATCTGGAATCAGTAAGCCAACATGTTCAGCAGGATCTAATAAATTGTTTGACTTTGCCACTTAAGTCATTGGGAAGAATACAGGTAATAAAAATGAATGTCCTACCTAAGCTTATGACTAGTTTCCAAGAAAGTCCAGTAAATATGTAATAAATATATATATATATATATATATATATATATATATATATATATATATATATATATATTCACAAATACCAAGAGAAAGTTGATCTCAAAACTTTGTCTATTATTAATATAACATTTGGACCCAAATTTAGAAAAACGTATATCAAACCTGCAAAAAGAATTAAAAATCTCGATATCAGAGAAGTGGGGTCAATTCTGTAGATCTTGTTGCATTACAACAAATAAGTATGAACAGACTGGATGGGCCTTGTGGTCCTTATCTGCCTTCAACTTCTATGTCTCTATGTTAATCAGTTAAATCAAATGCAATACTACACATTTTCACAGAATTTACTGCTCAGCTTATTGACTTAATAAAACATATGAAAGCACCAGTTTCCTGTACTTGCATATGTAGATGACTTGGCAATCATGTTGACAAGTAGGATAGGGCTTCATAGAAGTCTACAAAAAATTTACATTTTATGTAGTAAACTAAATCTTACACCTAACTCACAAAAAAATGAAAGTAAGAATGCTTGGTACAAAAAGAATTACAAAAAATTATATTTAGCAAATAAACCCCTACAGGATGTCAAATAATTTATTTACTTAGGTCTAACCTTTAGTCATAATAAGATGTGGAATTAACACACCAAATATATCAGTAGTAAAATGTAGATTACCGACAGAGCGTTATAGAGATTTGCACCTGAAAATAGGCACTTGGTGTCTAGTGTGCCCTACCCGGTTAACAAGAACAAATAAATAAATAAATACTCTGTGGTGGCATTTCTTTGGTACACTTGTTGAAAGCCATCAATGCAACATTCATTAACCAGGGACTACATTCCATACAAAAATAAGATGGAAAGCTTTAAACTCAATTCAATATTAAACACTAAACAAATGATCAAATTATCAGAGGGGACACTGAATGATTTAATAAGGACACATTTAGGACAAATAAATGTTAGTCATATAGCCAGTGCCAGACAAAACAATTTTTGGATAAAAAAGTTCTCACAACCTCCATGAATAATACTGTCATACTGTCTAAAAGAACAAAACAAAAATTTGAAAAAATTGTCAGAGGCTTGAGTTTTTAATATTGATAAGTTACTGAAGAAATACAACATTACATATGTGAATGCCTTAGCTCGACAAGGGATAACAATACATTATTATTATAAAAAATTCATAACTGATTCAATGAAAAGCCAGAGGTACTTGAACTTGATCAGACAACTTAAGGTCTCTGAATTGTTGGTAAAAAGTACAAAAGAACATTCATTTAAATTTTAGTTAAACTCAGTACAGAATACGATACAGAGAGATTCTAATTATGTTCAGATTTTAAATTTTTCATAGTGGTGTTTTGAGTTATAGACATAAAAAGATTGATGTTACATCAATAACTACAATTGATGCTCACAGGTCACAGAATATCTACTTTTCATGCAGTTATGTTCTGCCCATGGTACAAATGTCTGGGTAAGATTCTGGAGTCACTGTATGTACCATCAAAATTTATATTAGACCTCCTTTTTAATGCAAAAAACTTGGTTCTTCTGGAGAAATTAGCCATATTCCTATTGGAAGCAATAAAATATAGAAAAAGACATGTAAAACCAACTGATAAATCACTGATACATAAATACTGCAATAGAATGGAAATTTTGACTGATTATTTTTGTAAACCTGTTTTTCTGGCTTCTCTTTTGTGCTCCTTGACAGAGCACAGAGATTATAGGCTACAAAACATTGTAACAGGGTTTATCTAGCCAGACCTGAACCATACAATGTCCTGTTTAAACCTTTGAAAATACAGTGCTCCCTTGCTATAACAAACTTCGTCATAGCAAGCAGTCGGCTATTATGAATGCCAACCATGGCTCACATTGATTTGATATTCACTAATCAGCTGTTATCTGTGATGGGTTAAATCCTGTGCTGATACTCGAGCTGGCATCTGTAAACATTAAGCAGTCATGCTATATTGTGGACACTAAGCTGGCTGTACTTGAAAGGCTGATAAATGGTGGTAACCTGACTGAAGTCAGTCAGGAAACTGGATTTTCAAAGTTCACCATCAGCACATGGAAGAAGCAACAGGAATCTCTCTGACAGTTTGGCTTCAGAGTGCTCAGAGAGGAGTGCTCTGAAGTGGTTGTAAGCCCATTGGTCCACACTGTAGACCAATGGGCTTGCAATGCATACTGTAATAGTACTTTGCAAATATGTGAATGATGTCTTTCAGTGTGAACCAATTGACGATTGTGGTAACGGGAGGGGTTGGGAGACCACTAGACTACCAGGGACAGGACATATTTTATTATATGGGGATCAGAGCATTGGGAAGGGTGGGGGACCACTAGACTGCTAGGGAAGGGAAAATATTTTATTTTATGATGATTGGTGCTATGGGGAGGGAGGGGTATACCACTAGAACACCAGAGTCTTTCCATATAGGACTTTACCATGACCAGGGCTACAGGGAGGGAGAGGGTACCACTGGACTACCAGGGATATATGTATCTTTTATTTTTGGCAATCGTGGCTACAGGGAAGGGGGGTACCACTAGACAACCAAGGAGTTATGTGAGTGCTTGTGGATGGTGTTTTGGGGGGATCCACCCATCGCTGGCGGCCGCTGAGTTACTCCCTGCACTACAGCTGCCCACCTGTGGGTGGCTACCATTTGAGCCTTCTTTTTCAGGCTCAACTTTGTGCACCGGTGTGTGGTGCATCTCAGGGTTGTGCCAGCATATGCGCTGCACATCCGGGGCTGAATATGGGGATGTGCCACATACGCATGGGCATGCCCCCTGAAGATGTGCTGCATACACTATCTTTGCACCATGCAATACCCTCTTTTGAATATTGCCCCAGGGTGCATTTCTGGGGTTGTGCTGGTATAACTCAGTTGCACCAGGAGCAAACTCTTTGAACATCTGGGCCTGTATAACATTAGACATTGTTGTTTAAATAATATATTTTGATGGGATATAGTCAACAACCACTAAAAAATTTGAGCGCGGGCAATATCCAAGAAGTAACAACAGTGAATATGATAGCAGAGCTGCTAAAAAACAAGGAGGACACAGACAGTGCTCAAACAGATACTGCATCAATGTTGGGGGTCTGCACAGCATGTGGGTGTGTGTGAAACATATGTAGTCAGGGGTCTTCACCCCACACAACACATAATATAGAATATCATGTTTAATGCAGGGGGCTATGCCCACTGCACCCCCTGTACCCGTCCTAAAAATATAATCAACTCTGAGGGGGGACACACTTTGGGAGGGGGAAAAATCAGAATGTGGGTGGATTTTGTACAACACAGGAAAGGTGGTGGGGAGCCAGCAAGGGTCGGATGCAAGAATGAAAAATAAAGAGATGACATCAGGGAAAAAAAAAAACAAGCCCGGTGCAGGGGTTGGATTCAAACCCATGCCTTCTTGTTCTGTGCTGCTTTCCCAGACTGTGGCTCTATCCTCTGAGCTATGATGTCAGCAACCTGTTTCTGCCTGCAGTTGCACACTTCAAGCCATCAGCTAAGTGAACACAGCTACAGGTATAGCGCTATAATGTTCAGAGCTATATTTTACCAGTAGCTGTATTCGCTCATGCCCTTTTTCCTGCACAGTTATAAGTGCACATATTGCTTAGCGGTATTGACCGTATACCATTTTATTTATTTATTTTGTTTTTGTTGCCTGGGTAAGTGCACTAGACAAATTCTGCCTATTTTCAGGCACAACCTGGTGGAAGGGGATACAGATGAATGCCAACTGACCTTGAACCAGATTAAGCTGTTAGTGGTATTTTTAATGAATGGGGGGAAATTAGGCCAGGGCACTGGGGGAAATTCCCCTACTCACAGGTAGGGGAACCTCTAACATCCTGGTCCTTGGCCAGGATGGTGGAACCTTTGGATCCAGGAGGAGGTGGACAAGTGTGTGCTAAAGAAGTAGAGAAGATGGCCTCATCCTCTACTTTAACAAAATTAGAGGTGACAACTGGGAAAAAGACTCCTGTGGAAACATTGCAGATTGCTTGGTCAGCAAGGGATATTATGGCAGGACAACGACATACAATAATTGTGTTTCCCATGCAGTGTGAATCGATGGAATCTTGGCAGACTGAAAGAAGTTTTCCATCCAGGAGTGAGTATCTGAGGGCGTTATTGGCAGAAGAAGAATGCCATGAGCAAGAGAGGACAGCGGGTAACCTACATGATATGGATGAGGTGATGGAAGTGGAGGCAGTTGGGGAAGCTCCTGCTGCTGTGATGTCCCCGACTAAGAAGATAATCACAACCGCGAGCAAGATGGATACGATCACGGAGCAGTCCAGTCTGAATGAGGATACGATGCAGGAGGATGCGCTGCACTCGAATCAGGAAATTAATATCTTGTTTACTAATGCTGAGGTTAATGTGAGAGGAAAAAATGTGATGGGCCCAGAAGGGTTTAAAAAAGGGCACGTTGTTAGGCAGAACTTGAAAGACACATAAAACAAAATGTAGACAGTGCAACACTAGGTACCACTTCTGCTATGGATGGGGGAAATATAGCTATGCCAGTCTCAAACCAACCTGATTATGACGAGAATGTTTTGATTACAGGGCTAACTGTGGCAGAAGCTCTAAAATCAGCAGGATGGGTGAAACATTCAAAATGACAACCATGGGTGTCTCCTGAAAGGCCCTGTATAGATGACACAGACCCATTAGAATTATTTCCATCATTAACCCGAATAAAGCTCCATATTCCTGGTACAGATCTCGTGCTGCATGGCAGTGCCTACTGGCCTTTGGAGCTATTTAAAACTAAACAGATTAAATCAGGAATTGACTCAGCCAAGGGGAACTCTTAATCCGAATCAAGCTGTACCTTTGTTCAACGACTACTCCTCCTCTCTTTGCTGCTCTATAAAATATCCCCTCTCTCTTTCTCCTCAGACAGTCATGGGTCACAAGGGCCATCGCAAGCCTGCCCTCCCCCCCAACCAGAGCACCGCTGCTGTCCCATCGTTGTGCCCTGCCAGGTATGGTTTTGCAGACCGCAATCGGAGCATCTTGTTGCGTGTGTTTGGCCCCACCACCCCCACCATCACCCTTGGTTAGCAAAGACTTTTATAGTGCACATCATGTGTTTTGCCAGAGCCTATCAGCCCTCTCTCCCATTTGCAGATTATCTGCTGTCACCTCTAGTGGCTGCTATATCCATCTCCAGTCTGCACCATACACTCATACAACATGTTACCTATTTTTTTCTTAGTAATGTGCCTGTTATTTTCCCTAGCCTCACTCCCTCCAGCTATCTATCCACAATCTAAATCTAATCCCCTTCCTGTTCACTCCTGCCCAGGTCTCCCACCCCATCATACAACATCTACCTTGGTGCAACAGCCCCATTGCCCCATGACCAAATGGGCTCTCGGTGGCACCATTCTGCCTCCTTCCTTCCACACTGGGCTAACAGTACTATACAACATTGCTTTAAACAGCGCTCCACATACCCCCAAGGAACTAAGCTCCATCCACAAGCCCAAATGGACATGGCCCAAAACAAAACAGCTCATAGTGCTGCTATTACTTCTGGCTGGCGACATTGAGGCAAACCCTGGACCTAGCCCTCCCAACCCCTCTGCTCCTCTTATTCTCCCCAGAGGTCTTAAAGTTGTACACCTCAACATCTGCAGTATTCTAAACAAATTAACTGCTCTGCAACCAGTCATCTTATCTCTACGCCCAGATGTCCTGATCATCTCTGAGACATGGTTGAAGCCCCATCACTCAGATGCTGAATTATCTATACCCAGCTACTCGCTCATTAGACATGACTGACAGGGCAAAAAAAGAGGCGGAGGCATTGCCGTGTTCATCTCCGACATTCTCCTGTTCACCCCTGTACAGCTACCCTCACAGGCGCACTCCATAGACTCACTACTAATTAAACTATCATTCCCCTACTCAGCCCCAGTGTATGTTGCCAGCTCCTACTGTGCCCCTGGCACCCCCCTGCCCATCATCCTTGAACACCTCGACACATTAAAGTCACTAGCAGCAGCTGGGGAGCTTCATGTCCTCAGGGATTTCAACTTCAATTGGCTTGCTAACGATGGCTCCAAGCTGCATAGAAAAATAAATGCCCTTAACCTCACTCAGCTAATCTCCCAACCCACTCGCCTAAACCACAAATCACAGAACCACTCCCTCCTGGACTGGGCCCTCACCACACTCACATATAGGATTATTGGCATTGGTCTACTCCCCGACTCCCTAAGCGACCATTATATGATCTATGTGGTCAGGAAAGTGCACAGGCCTGTCACACCTCCTCCAAGGACACTGCTCACTCGATCCTATAAATCACTTGATCTTGCATCTCTTTTATATGACCTGTGTCATGTCGACTGGTCTTTCATCCCTAAGAAAGCTTTCATCAACATCACCCTCGAACTCTTTAAGGCCAGATTCCTTGCAGTGTGGGATACCCACACGCCTCTCAGGAGGACAAGGGTAAGGAGTGCCTGCCTACACTGGGTCTCTGCCTCTATCAGTAACCAATTCCACGTCAGGGACCAGGCTTAGAAATCATATAAGGAAACTGGTTCCCAACTATCACTCCAACTTTACCGAGCACTCCGAAACAGCTGCACTAAACTTATAAGACAAGCTAAAACAAATTATTTCAAGATGGCTTTCAACTCAAACCTCAATCACCCAGCGAAATTCTGGAAAACCATAAAATCCTTGCTGTCCCCCCCCGCCCAGCCTCCGTCCTCGACCCTATCCATCCACGGTTATACCATATCCGAACCTGGTGAAGTGGCCTTTACCTTCAATACCTTCTTCACCAACTGTGCGGCCTCTCTCCTATCAGCTCTCCCACACCCCCCCCAAGAGCACTGCCCCGCAATTGCCACCCACCTCCCTGACCTCCAGTTTCTCATTTCTCCTGGTCTCCATGGCAGAAGTGCTAAATGCAGTGCAGGCCCTCAACCCATACAAAGGCAAATGCCCCACGGGACTGGACGCCAAAATGCTTCACCTGTCGGCTCCAGCCATCACCGCCCCTGCTGGCTGACCTTTTCAACCTCTTTTTTCTCTAGCTACTATCCCAGCTGACTGGAAGCATGCAGTAGTCATCCTCCTCCCAATAGGAGGCAATCTCTCCATGCCGGGAAATTACCGCCCCATCTCCCTCCTCCCCATATTGACCAAACTGCAGGAATACCTTGTACTTGCCCAACTTTCCTCCTTTCTTGACGCCTCCTCCTTCTTCTCCCCCATCAGTCTGGAATTTGGAAATCGCACTCAACCATTACCTTACTACTAAGGCTCACCGATACCATTCTCACCGGCGTGGATAAAAGGCACATCACCTCAGCCATTTTCATTGACCTAGGTAAAGCCTTTGACACCGTTTCCCATCCCCTGCGATTATCCAAGTTAATGCAGGCCAGTCACTCAGGTCCTGCTACCTGCTGGTTTCACTCATACCTGGCTGGCAGATACCAGTCTGTAAAAATTGACTCACACACCTCTAACCCCCTGACAGTGTCCACCGCTGTCCCCCAAGGCTTAGTCCTGGGCCCAGTACTCTTCTCTGTCTTCCTGAATGATCTCCCATCTGCCTGCCCAAGCATAGCCATTCTCATGTATGCAGATGACACCGTACTGTATGCAACTGGCCTCTCCCCTGCAGAAGTGGCCTCCATATTACAGCAGAATTTCATCACGGTCCAGCACTGGTTCTGCTCCAACCAGCTGTTCCTAAACACCACGAAAACTGTCTCTCTAACCTTTGACACACAACCAAGACTCTCTTGTTTCTCTGCCCCCCACCTACATCACCACTGATGGGACCCCTCTAGAAGCATGCACCTCTTTCAGATACCTAGGTGTCTGGCTCAACCAACACCTTGACTTCTCTAGGCACATAGCCTCAATTCACAAAAAACTGCACCCTAAACTTGGCACCCTATATCGCAACAAGGGATGCATCCTTCCATCGACCCAGAAGAATATTGTACAAAAGATGATTCTACCAATACTGGACTATGGAGACATTGTATACGGCACTGCTCCCCCTCCTCCCTATCCAGCCTTGACACACTCTTCCACTCCTTTTGCTGTTTCATCTTAGAATGTCCCCAAATGACCCACCACTGCGACCTATACAGATCCCTAGCCCTGCCCTCACTCAACGATCGCTGGCAAATACGCTGTGCCAGGACCACAGCTAAATTCTGGACTCAGTCACTCCCCCCCATACCTCGAATCTGCCCTCACTATCCAACTGCCACCAGCGTATGCCCTCAGGAGCACCGACTCCTGCCTTTTTCAAGTCCCATTTATTGGCATGTCCAAAGGGCAAGCTGCTTTCAAATACCTTATGCCCAAATTCTGGAATGCCTTGCCTGCTGACGTTAGACATACCTCAAACTTGCAGCACCTCAACCTCCTCCTAAATACTTATTTCTCCTCCAGATGCAGGTGCTCCTAGCATAAGCTAGGGCCTGATACAGTCTACAAGCATTCTCTGTGCATAAGGTGACTTGATTGGGTCTAACTACAGTGGGGTCTGTTGCAGCCCCCCTTGCTCTCACAACCTGTGAAGTAGTCAGACACATCAAATGCCTAGTCAAATGCTGCTTGCTCGGTAACCTGTAGACCCTGGTCTTAGCATACTAGAATTATCTGCGACTTGCTCTCCCAACTTATGAGTGCTGGTCTTAGCTTATTAGAATTATCTGCAACTTGAATAATACATCACTGTAACTCTGCAAATATTGGTTCACTGTCTGTCATACAATCTGCAAATGTTTATATTTTATGAGTCTATATTATCACTCCTATTACCCCTTCCCCCAGGATGCATCTGGAATCAAGCAGCTCTCTGTTCAGTATGCCTTCCTGGTAAAACTTTTAAATAAATAAATAAGAGCATATAAATTCCCTGTACTTTTTCCTAACCCACAGAAGAAACTTTTATCTTCCCCAAAGGTCAATCAGAGACATGAACAAAATGACCTCCCAGAAGGGACAAAAGGTGCATTTATGGCCCCCATATCTCCCAATATCAGCAACCCAATTCCAGAGCCTTGGCCATCTACTTCGGGGGCACAACATTTTGTTAATAATGAGTCTCAGTCAACAGATACTAGGGGCCATCCTTCCACAAATAAAACATACACAGGCCTCTTTCATGCACCTCCAGAACCTGCCAAAAGATGGAATGCTGTCTGTATTAAGTACAAAGGAGGACTGGACATATATCCTGACTGTACTTATGTTAGCTGCTCACTTATTAAAGAAAGCCTAGGTTTCTTTGCTCAAGAAATTTACTCCGTAATTCATACCTCTGGGGACCCCAATTTTGATGTGAGTTTTAAAACAGCAGCGAGCCTTGAACTCTTTTGGCAAAGATACCAAACAGTGAGAAAAAAAACATAAATGGAGTCCTTTTATAGTCATTCCACTCATGAAGCCTGCTTACTGCACAATAACAGTGCTGTTTAAAAATGAAGGGGTTGCTATATCTGACATTTTGTTCTGGTTATAAGACAAATGCATGGTACTTGATTTACCTGACCCTATTATTGACTCAGAAGACATTTGGACAGGGGTATGGCATATTCAGGTCCACCTACCACAAGAAAGGGGAACAATCCAACATTTGTCTAGTTGTTTTTATTTGGGGACAGTCCGAGGTTTTATTTTTTACTTAGGGCAACCAAAGTCATGTTTCCGCTGTGGTGCTTATACACATCTTAGCAGCACGTGTGATAGAATGAAGTGTTCTCTGTGTGGAGGAAATGGTCATGTGGCAATCAGCTGCCCTACTCCAGTGGTATGTAACTTATATGAAGAAATGAGTCATAATGTCAAGATTGCCCTTGGGCTTCACATAATGCCATGGATGATGGGTCTGAAGATGAAGATCCTACCCGCCTGCGAATCAGCATGGCCTTGAAATGATTACAGGGCCAAAACAACTGGCCTCAACACAAACTTCCTCAGTAACCCCTCAACATATGACAGCTCTGCAGAGTACCCCATGGAAAGGGAACAATCTCATTCTTCTGCTCCCGCTATGAGACTCACAAGCCACGGCAAATTCAGAAGGGGACACCCTGGTCGAGACAGAGGATTCCCAACCATCCCAGCATTTATTTTCTGGGAATGAGGCAGGGAAGAAGATATTCAACTAGAGCCAGCAAAGGGGCACACGCAAGTTATGCTGCCCAACAACAACTGAATGTAAGCAACAAAAAAAAGAAGAGTGCCTCTTAGCCATGCTCAAAAAACAAGAGAGTGTCTCACTCTACAGAAGAAAGAGGCTATTTGTACTAAAAATAGATTTACATTACTTGCTAGGAGGAAACAATGGGAGGAAGATGGTGAGGACTCAGATACATCTCTGATTTCCTCACAGTCAGATAATATGACAGACTCAGATGGGTCCCTTAAAGAGAGCAGAGTAGAGAAAAAAAAAGGAAGAAATCAAAAAGATCTATGGCAAAATCTCCAGAACTAAAAAGTGCTGATGGTCATACAAGTGCTATCAAATAACTATGGAGCTCCACCTTACTCTTGGGTCCATTAGTGTGAATAGTATAAAGAATCAGAAGAGGTGACAAGCCACCTTTTCTATTATTGAAGACCACTGTCTGGACATTCGCTTTTTGCAGGACGTATGGCTTCATACATTTAGGGAAACTCACCGAGCATCTAAATAATGGTTTAGAGGCCCCTCTTTTTGTTCTTTGGGGAGGAACCATGCTCTGGGATGGGGTTTCTCATTTTGACACCCGACTTCACAATGTCACGGGTGACTGACCTGGTGCCTGGCAGGGCCTGTATTCTACATGCAAGAGTAGGCTCTCACGATCTTCATCTAATCAATATCTATAACTATCAAACAAAATATCGAAGGGTTGAACTTCTGAGAAAAAATGCAGCCATATTTATACACCTCTAAATCAGTTTTTCTAGGAGGTGGTTTCAATTGTATACTTTCATTATCTGATAAAATTTGAGTGACACAAAAGATGTATACTGACTCAAAATTTTTAAATAGACTATACAAACAAGCACAGCTTATAGATTGTGCAGCTGCCAACGGCCACACACCAGGTCATATGTATTTTAAGGGAAGACTTTCAACATGAGCTGGCCTTTGGTTTGCCTCCCACTGGATACCAGTAATAGCCTTTTATGTGTCCCCTTTCGAAAATGATGACCACAGACTAATCAAAATGACAGTGGGAACACCAATAAGTAAACCTAAATCCAACCCTGTATGGAGCTTAAATGTTGCTGCACTAGAGGATGCCAAAATATGGCCAGCAATCAAATCTGAGTTGGAGGCTAGGCATTCAGTATTTGAACTTTATGACAATTCTTTATTTTGGTGGCAAGACACTAAAAAAGATACTAAGGCGCTATGTAGTTCACTAGCTAAAAAAGCATCAAATAACAAATATTTAAGTTATTTAAGATTAAGAGAGAAACTTCAGATATTATTATCCTGAGCAGTGGAAACAGAAGGAGATCATACTGAATCAATTCAGAATATCAAGAAAGAAATGCGCAACTACCAATATGACAGAGCACAAACACTGCTTATTGAACAAAAGTTTGGAACCCAGGGAACAGCACAAAACATAAACCCATATGATAGTTGTGCACAGTGGGTGTACTCAAAATGTATGGCCAAACTTAGAACAAATACAGGCCTAGTGGTACATAAAGGGGAAGAAACTGCGCATACAGCTCAAGAATATGTAGAATAATCCTTTAGTAGACAGGAACCACAATCAGTAAATGTAACTGAATTTCTTCAGCAATTGAATATTCCAGGCTTGTTAGATGCTGACAAAAAACAGCTAGTGTCCCCTGTAACTAAGGGAGAAGTGGAGGAGGTCATCATTAAACTAAAAAACAGGGTATCACCTGGCCCAGATGGGCTACCGGGGGAATTTTATAAGAAAACAATGGACATATTAAGTAATTATATGGTGGCCATTTTTAGTGATATCCTAGTAGGATCTGTTCCTTTTCCAGCAGAATTGGCAGACAGCTTATTAATATTTTTATATAAAAAGAAGATGGGTTAGACATAAGAAACTGAAGACCTATACGGCTAATCAATGTAGATTGGAAAATAGTGTAAAATATTGTGTAACACACTCACAAAGGTGGCACAGGTAGTGATCTCTTTTGGTCAAGCATGTGCCATCCCCCAGTGATCCATGGGTGACTTAGTGAAAACCATAAGAAAAGTCTTTGACTGTTCAGACACTTCAGGATTTTTGATTTCCCTTGACCAAGCTAAGGCATTTGATGGAGTTCGACATGAATATCTCTATAAAGTACTATCACATTATGGAATTCATGATGCATTTCTGCAGTGGATCAGGATTATCTATAAAGGGGCATCTTCAAGTCCTTTGGTCAATGGTAGAATGGGGAAACATTTTAAAATTTGTAGAGGGGTACAACAGGGGTGTCCTTTGAGACCCTTGTTGTATGTTTTCTCTTTAGATCGTTTACTTCGAAGTTTGAATGGGAGTGATGGAATATCCCCTATTTCAGGACCTAGCCATCTGAACTTTCCAGTTGCCTTGGCCTATGCAGATGATATTAACATTTTAGTGGCTGACAGAGCCTCAGGGAAAAGGGCCATCAAGCTGGTTGATTCCTTTTCCAAGATCTCAGGGTCTAAAGTTAATAGACAAAAAAGTAAAGTATTGGGAATTCATGTTCCAAAGGAGAATACACAGGAGTTGGGGGGGGTCCATGATGGGAGTCCGACAAAAATTTTGTCGAACGCCCCATCTGCGACACCGGCAGGTCAACCATCATTCTGCAGTCAACTGCCGGTTTGCACTTTGTGCTCTTGTTTTCTTTGGGGACCCTGAACCCTCCACACCCCCCACTTAAGGACTCTCAACTGCAGTCAGAGCTGGTTGGGGGTGCAGGACCCCTGATAGACAGAGCTGGGATCTAGCAGGTCTCCCACCATGGCTAGGCACTGTGGTCACTGTGGGGGACCTTGCTGGTGAAATGTCGCTGTTGGGGGGTAACCAGTTAGGGGGAGTACAAATAGTAGATCCACCTTTAAAGATTCTAGGTATACTGTTTGGGACCAAGGATGCAGCGAACATCAACTGGGAAGCAGCTAGAGCCCAGGTAGGAGGAGAAAGTAAGTAGATGGAAAGATACCGTATGACAAAAAAAAGTGGGTGTACATGTCCAACACTTTTATTGCCCCTCTTTTTCTATTGGTTAGCCAAATTTTCCCTTACCAGTAAAATTGGAGTTCAAAATGTATTGTGTAGTATTTCAGTTGATTTGGGGGAGCTACTTGAACCCCATAAAACAAAAAAGTCCATATTGGCCAATTAAATAGGGATGGCTAAATATGATGAGCCCTATAATATTCTTTTTTTCAATGTTTGTATATGCAAACATTTTGACGATATTGACTGGGAAACACCTGGAGTGGGCACGTTTGCTTTAAGATAGATGTTCCTACTTTTGTCAAAGATGGGAGAACCAACAATGGGGGAGATTTCTGACAATACCTGAGAGTATGTCCAAATTTTTAATGGAAATATGTAGGAAATTAAAAGATTGGCATATAACTAATACAGATGTTTTACATATTACAAGGAAAAAATGTTACCATAAGATTTTACAGACAGAGTGTTTTGGGACCCCATTTGTCTCAGTACCAGATAACATCAAGCTCTCCAATTTAACCGCACAATTAATGGAGCCTAGAATTCCACCAAAGGTATGAGACTCTCTTTGGCTAGGGTGCCACTCCAGACTGAATGTAAGAGGTAATCATTTCCACAAAAGTCTTCAAGATAGGTCATGTTTAAGGGAGGGATGTGGAATAGTAATTGAAACCATGTCACATTTATTTTTTGGATGTCCATATATGGAGGGTTTTTGGCCACTGCTAGCTATTACATGGGGTATTCCTCAACTTCAACATATGACATATGCCATACTAATCTATTGGCAATACAATGGAAGGGAACAGAGGAATTATCATAAAGGTACACTTAGAGCATTTATGGGCATATTTAAACTGGTAATATGGCAAACCAGGTGTCAATACGTGTTGCAACAGAAACAAATAACTTTGTTATGTATGAAAAGTAAAATAGAACAGGAGATTCATTCCTTATGTATCAGAGTGTGCAACCCTACCCCAACCCATGATTAAGGTATGGTAGAAGGGTTGGTTAGATGCCCCATTTCTTCAGTCTACTGTATAAAACAGGAATGAATAAGTAAGTAGGCACTGATTGTATAGTCTAGAGAATAAGTATAAAGGAGTATTTTAGGTAAAAGACATAAATTTGTTAGGTATCCATATGATATGATGTTTCTTAAAACTATTATGGACATTTAATGCAGGCTTTAAGGAAAAGGCATAGTGGCAAATAAATGACTATGGTGAGAAATACCCAGAGACTAAAAATGGGGAGTCAGAAAATATTTAGGATAAGTTAGTACATGTAGTATACACAGAGATGTAGAATATGTATAAGATAAATGTTGTGAGATGGAGCACATAGGGTGTGAAAGAGGATTGGGGGAAGTTTGTACCACATTAAGGGTGTTTTGGGATGATATTGATATATGTTTTTCCTTTTGCATGCATAAATTTAGTATGGGGTTAAGTGTTTTTTCTTTTGGGCAGAGAATGTTTGATGTGATGTTATGCTATGTACAAATGTTTTTTTTGTGAGTCTTATTGCAGTTTTGTTCAATAAAAAATTCCACTACTCTTTTCGAGAAATGCCATAGGATCTTTAACATCCACTCAAACTACCACCGGAACAGGCAGATGGGACCTTGTTTTAACGTCTTATCCGAGAGATGGCACCTCAGGAGTGCAGCACCCCCCTCATGTTGCACTACAGAGTCAGTATTGGGATATTAACCCAAGTGCCTGGCGTGGGGACAGAACCCACAGCCTTCTGATCTCTTGGCCTCAGAGGTGAGTGTGCTACCTGCTGAGCCACTGACACTGACATGTGACTGCTTTCTGTATATCAATCACTCTGTTTTTCTTTTACATAGCAATGAAAGTTGATGTGATTTTGTACTAGTTTTATGTGTCATGACCAATGGTTGAACAATAAAATCTATTGCACTGAATTGAATTATTGGATTAATTAATTTAATAAATACATATTTCCATTTTGTAATCATTGTCAGGCAGAAATAGTGAATACAACTCATGTTGTGGCTACATGCACACAATTACAATATTTTGGGCCAAAATAGTTACAATTGATATAGTTTTATACTCTAATTTACAATTCAAGCCAGAACTTTGTGTTTTAAGGTCCTCTTCAACACAAATCCAGCTGAAGGTCCAGATAGAAAATTTCTGGATCTATCGCTAGTGAATGCAAAGTGTTGTATCGCTTACCAGTGGAAAGATCATATCTCTCCCACTTATCTTTTATGGAATAATGTATTAGTAGAATGCGTGACAATTGAAAAAATGTTTTACAAAACAATACAATACAATAAACTATATAATTTAACATGGGACTCGTTGCAGAAAATGCAGGACATGAACAATGTTCAATACTTAAGATATGTCTTTAGTTATCTATGTACACCACCAAAATGTCATGTACAGTTGATTGCTCCCTGGACATAATGTTGCTGTCATAAAAACATGGACATTAAGTCATGGGGACAAAAATACCATTTTGAAATGGTGCTGACATTATTTGTTTATGGGCAAATAGTTACCATACATTTTGGGTGCAGGACAAGTTGCCAACAGCTCCCTGATGATCTGCACTTGTAATAATAAAAGAGGGAAAGTAATATGCAGGATGCTGTGATGGGGGGGTGTCATGTCAGCAGGATGCACATCTGCATTTATTTATTTATTTGCTGTCTCACTAGTTCACCTCCTATCCATGCACTTTCTGTTTGAGTGGTGTTTTCTTTCAGTGCCAGAATCAGGTATCATCATAGATGCGATTGACAGAACTGTCTCTCCAAACCCGCTTATATGCCATACACTACCTCTGACACCGGAAAAGCTCAAAGACCTGTAGTGGCTAAAGGCATCTAATTCCAACTCGCTCCTGGAACTGGGAACTGATGCCAGTGTCTCTATGGATAGTTTCTTTTGGGACATCCAATTCAGGATACTGTGACTGGGCAGGGAAGAGTCAGCAGGATGACTTGACTGGGCAGGAGGAGGCTTAATTTGGAGGAAGGGAGAGAGTTGACAGGATGTCAGCAGGTTGCTGCTAAGAGAAGGAGAGACTTTACATGGGGGGTTGGGAGTTAGCAGGAAGGGGAGGAGAAATGGAACTGGGAAAAGCTGGCAAATAGTAAGAAAAAGTGAAGTTGGACACAAAGAAAGATATATATACACAGTGACTTGGGGGAGTCAGTGGAGGGGAACTTGCGTTAATGTTCGGTGCAAAATGTCACACTGTGCGCGGTATAGGCAGTCGCCAATGTGCAGTCATGGAAGCTTCATTTTCTCCGTGACCATTTTACTAGCGACTGCATTTCAGTGCAACATTCTGTCAGCCACATTTTGCTCATGGCTATTTTTACAGCACCATTATGTCCATATGCTCCAAAAATGTATGATGTGACATGTATCTTAAATGTTATTATTTGTATTATGATTGGTGTATTTTCAATAATAAAAAAGCTCTTTGGTCCTGATCAACTTTAGACCTCATGTTTTTCCAGTTTTTTTCTTGTTCTATTTAGCTTCCAATATTTTGCCATTTATTTTTGAACAGTAATTTGTATTCAGCATTCCGAACTCCTTGCTGTGTTTTGCACAGGTTCAGAGAAATATAAATTTGTAATCAGATTTTCAGCAGTGTTTTTTTTAACCTACTTTAGCTGCTTTCCATTCCTTTGTGTTTCTTGAACCTACGTACTGGGAACCAGGTTGAATCCCCCCCAGCTGTAAGCTCTAGATGTATTAAATCCTATACTGAATTCCTTTCTTCCTGATGCTGGATTATGTACAGTATTTGTCCATCCAGTCCTACTATTTTTGATTCATTCTTTGCCTCCTCGGCTCTACCCACATCTTATGCTACAGTACTTCCCTTGACTCCTATTCATCCTCTTAATTAGCTTCCTATCAAGCATGTCCTTTCTGCTGCTATATGGTTCTATGTTTTTTCATTCACCCTTCAGCTGTCCTGTTATTTCTCTGCCCCATACCCCCTTGGTGTCTCAGGACATTACTGCTTCCATTAGTCTGCCTCCTTTCTTGTATCCTCTCTTTATCTTTTCATGGTTGAGCTCCTTGTCTCATCAACCAGGAGGAGCAACATTACCCTGCAGCTTCATGAAGCCAGCTCTTTGAGGGTAGGGATATTGTGGCCGGGCAATTTTTTGGCCATGCATATCAACTTGGTGGCATCTCTTGGCATTCAGCCATTCTTGGCCAGCATCTGAAATATAGAATTCTCACCATGAGGGCTCCTTTTGCCATGCAGATCAACTTGGTGGCACCTGCTGTGGTTGTGTTTATGACTTCATGAGGGTGGAACCCTCTTCATGAGGTCTGTTCAGTCATGCAGATCAACTCAGTGAAACCACTTGAAGAAAGTGTACTATAATTTGCCAACAAAACACCTTATCACACTCTTTTCCCCACTCCTTAAGTTCTTATCTCATTTATACTGTAGGATAGGCTCTCACGATATTGAGGCTAATTGACCTCAGTTTAGTCAATACTATTCTCCAAAATCATACCAAGTGAGTGTTACACCGTATTGAGAGGTAAGAGGCTCTTTATTCATGTCCAAACATTCAGCAGCACATTATGGCATTATCACGTAAGAGGGATAGAATGTGATCCTTTTCTTCCAAACATTTCCCCCTTTTCCTACTTAAGCAGCACCGGATCCAATGGGCTGCAAGACTGCAGACAGCATGGATTTACTGGAGGACATCATGCCAAACAAATTGGATAGATTTTTGGACTGAGTGACAAGCGAAATAGATAAGTGGAGGGCAGCGGGCATGACCTATCTGGCCTTTAGCAAGGACTTCAACACTGTTCCATGCAGGAGGATGACAACAAAACTGAGAAGCTTAGGAGTGGGATCCAAAGTGATGAATTGGGTTAGAAATTGTTTAACAGATAGGAGACAGGGGGTCATTAAACCTCATTCACTCTAAAAAAGGGAGAGTGACCAGTCAGGTGCCACAGGGCTCAGTGTTGGGATGGGTCCTCTTCAATGGCTTTATAAGTGAAATTGCAAACAAACTGGAAGGGAAGTTATGCCTTTTTATAGATGACAAAAAAAATCTGCAAAAGTGTGGAAACATAGAAAATAATGGAGAGAATGCACAGGGATCTTGGGAAACACAAGGCATGGTCATGAGTGTGGCAGTTGGGGGTAAATGCCAAAAAGTGCAAAATCATGCACCTAGAGCATAGCAGCCCAGGCACTGAGTATAGTATGGTGGGGAGGTACAGACAGTCACTAAACAGGAAAGGGACCTTGGGGTTATCATATCTGATTACCTCAAAGTGGCAATCCAGAGTGACAAAGCAGTGAGTAGGACTAGTGGGATGCAGGTATGCATAGGGAGGAGTATCTCTAGCAGGAGGAGGGAAGTGGTGTTGCCACTGTATCACTCTCTGGCAAGACCCCAGCTGGAGTACTGTGTCTAGTTCTCTCTTCCAGGATGTACATGTTGAGATCTCTTGGTATCTCCTCATAGGGCTTCTTGAGCAACCCCTGCACAATTGTTGTTGCCCTCCTCTGGACTGCCTACACCCTGTCTACATCCTTTCTGAGGTGCAGCCTCCACAACTAAGCATTAGATCATTAGCTGGAATTGGACATAAATGTAGAGTGGGGAAAAAGCTGTTTCTTCTGGACTGTGCTAAACATGTGATAACAAAAAAATATGTTGTCTTTTAGGATTCTTTCTATTTACAGGTTAAAGGGATGGCAATGGGGGCCACATTTGCCCCCAATTATGCCAACCTCTATTTGGGTCTTTGGGAAAAAGTACATGTCTATGATGCACAGACCAATCCATTTTACCATAGGATTGATGTCTGGTGTTGTTTTTATAGACAACGTTTTTTGGGTGTGGCGTGGCACTAAAAATGAACTGGTAAACTTTGTTCAATATCTGGAGGAAACTAATGAGAATTTGAAATTCTCTATGCAGTCCAGTTCGGTCTCCTTCCTGGAAATTCTATTATTTATTTTATTTATTTAGTGATTCGGAAAAGAGCTTTGAGTGCAAGCTCTTTTACAAAGGCCCCACTTCATAGATTGCAAAACAAAGAACAAGAGGAGAAAGCAAAGGTACATTACAACGAATGAAACAGCTTGGATTCAGAACTTACAGAATAACTCAAAACATATGTACAAATGAAAATAACAAGAAAAACACTTTATGAGGGTGGGGGAATAAGCAGCCACAGAGTGCCTTGTCAGTTGTTCAGAGGGATGGGAATAGCTGGCAGTGGGGTGAAGAAAGGAGGTACAAGAGACAGGTATGTAATTCGGTGGAGGTGAAGAGTGGGGGAAGAAGGGCGATAAGGTATAGGGATAAATGGTGGGGTGAGGGGAGATTGAGTGGAGAAGACAAGCTAAAGTAAATGGTGGGGTGTGAGGGGGCATGGTCAGGCAGCCTGCATTAGTAGTGACTGTTAGGGATATGAACATATACAAAAAAGAAGATGGTACCATACGTACTGATTTATTCAGGATGGAAACTGACAAGAATTCTATACTGCATGCTACAAGTTGCCACCCACACCATCTGATTAGGAACATCCCAAAGGCATAATTTATGAAGGCTCATAGGAATTGTAGTGAAGATGGGGATTTCTTAATGAATGGCACAGACATGTGTAATCAGTTTGTTGATCAAGGCTACCCCCAGCACACCATTGAGAAGGCTTTTTCTGATACCCTGCTAACAGATAGGGCACTCTATTTGATAAAAGGGAACCAAAAGAACAAGAGTCCAGACTTAATTTTGTAACAAAATACTCCAAGCATTGTAATGAGATTTGAGGTGTTTTATACTCAAATTGTAATATTCTGGAGGGGAACCCCTCTTGCATGGGGTCACAAAGAATAAACCCAGCATGACTTTTACAAGAAGGGCCAACCTTAAAGACAGGTTGGTCCATAGCTTCCAGCCAGTAGTAATGGGAAACCAAAAATAAATGGATGTTTTGTCCCCCCTGGCTCCTGGAATGTACACTTGTAACTGCAAGTTCTGTAATTCTGTTTTGAAGTGTAACACATTTACAAGCTGTAATAGCACCACAGATTTTCAAATCAGGGATTTTATTACCTGTGTGATCTAGGGTGTTGTATATTTAGCTACTTGTCGGTGTGGCTCTTTTTATGTGGGCAAAACCACAAAAGCCTTGAAATTGAGAATAGCAGAACATCTTAGGTCAATTGAGAATAATAATACTCGCAGTGCTTTAGCTACACATTGTAGAGACACTAGGCAAAAGAACTTGAAATACGACTTTAAGTTTTGTGGCATTGAAAGAGTACAAGTCAGTGCTAGAGGTGGCAGTTTAGATGATAAATTAAAACAAAGAGAATCCTGCTGGATCTTCACACTTGGAGCCCTTAGAATAACATTCCTAAAGGATAGAATAGAGTTATTGTCATGTGTTAAGAAACAAAAACAAAAATAGAAAAATCAGTACTGTTTTAGGTTAGTGCATAGTGCCCTTAAAAATGTTTAAAAATCTTCCTGCGAATTTATGTGAAAGAAGTTGTTGTGAATCTGTAATACTGTTTCTCCTGATTTTTCATCTTTTAGGTTCCATTTATAGTTGATTTAGGAGTAGTGTTTGAGGTATATGAAATACAAACTGTAAAAAATATCTTTCTTTCTATACATTTGTTTCAGAATTATTAGGAATAGCCTGGCTACCGACATTATTGATTATGGTCTGAAAAGTAGTGATTGCAGTCAGCATCCTCATCACAGAAAAAATTAAGCTCCTTTTTAAACAGCTTATAAATTAAGTATAATTGGTTCAAAACATTTTTGTATCTACAGGACTACATATTTATATATTTGCAGTGTATAAATTATGTTTGGTTATGGTCACTTTTTTTTTATATATATATACTTTATTTTTATAGTTTTTCATTACTCTGTAACAAAGTCAACAAAGATCCGTATCCATGACAGTCCATACAATTAGTATCCAGTAGGGGTCGCAGCCCCCTTAATCATAGGAATGATGCATCAAATATATAGTGATACCACATAATGGGGGGAAACTAAATAACAATTATGGGTCTAAAACTAAAACATATGTTGCACAATACAAGCCCATGAGCAGTATGACATAATCCTATTATCTATAGTTCACTAAATAAAAGTCCAGCTATTGCATGCCTTCAATCAGGCTGACGGTGTCATACTTTAACCTGAAGAAATTTACTCAAAGTTCAGTTTAACAAGGCAGCAGAATCAATGGGTATTACTCTAAAGTTAGTTAGCTCTAATAATCTAAACACAGAGGTTTAAACATCCTCTAATAACCAGTGAAATGTTAGGAAACTAGGACAGTAAGACTCAGAGTGAAGCTCAATTATATCATAAGGAGCACTGAAAAGAAGTATTCTTGTGGCCCGATTAAACCTAAAAGTCCAGTGCATAAAATTCAATAAGAATGGCAGAAGAGAACACAAAGGGGCTCACACAGTTTTTAATCTCCCTCTTCCGATAGGTAACTCTCAGGTTCCGTTGCTTGTTTCTGTTCTCGATGTTGAGCCAGGATATGAGCAGTCCATTTCCCAGCCTCCACAGGATCTGAAAAGATCCAGACCCTCCCCTTATACACAGTACAAAGTCTGGCTGAATAGAGCACTGCGTGAGGGACAGGTATCTCTCTTAGTTTCTGCCTGATGCCATCAAACTTTTTCCATCGCATGCTGGTAGCATAACTTAAATCTGGTAACAGATATATTGCTCAATCTTCTTGCATTAGTGAACCCACTTTATGAGCCAATCTCAAAATGTGGTTTCTAGTCCCCACTCCATCTGTCACCAGGAGTAAAGTTGATGGAGTATCAGAATCTGGCCTATATCCCTGAGGGGTAATCTGATAGACTTTTTGCAAGGCAGAGAGGATCAAGGATTCTTCTGGGGGATCATTTTTCTTACAGCCATTCCTGGATAAACATTAGTGGATGGTCTCCTTCAATTTCTTTGGGGAGTCCTAGTATCCGTATGTGGGAGGATCAGGCCTGGTTCTCGAGTGTCTCCACCCTGGCCCTAAAATGCATATTTTTTTTATAAGATTTACAGTAGTTGCAGACTAGGTGGGCCAAGTAGTCCTTATCTGCCGTCAAAGTCTATGTTTCTGTGTTTCTATGTTGCCAAAGCTGTCTCCGATTGTTTTTTAGCATCACCCACTTCAATTTTGAGTTGATCCACAGTTGTTTCAACCACATTCAGATGGGTACTGAATGAGTCTATTTTCGAGTTCAGGTCTGAGACCACAGAGATCAGTCTCTGCAGCTTCATCCCAATTGATGATAGAGTCTCCTCTGACTCTATGGCAGTTGAGGCCTGTGCAGTCAGATCAGTCTTACCAGACTGAGAGGATTCAGTAGCTTTTCCTCCCGAACCACCGCCTTTCTCTTTATGAGGATTACTCATATTACAGTTTTGAGGGTGCTCTCCAAGGATTCAGTCAAATTTCCCTCAATATTACCACTCCAACAGGTTGAAAATAGCTATTTTTTAGAACTATAATCAGGAGCTGGTAGATTTTACTACCACTCAGCTCAGGCTCCACAGCGCCCCCATGGTCACTTATTTTAAATAAAATTAAGTGAGATATGAGGTGATGATAAATAATACAAAATTTGTGATGTTGCAGTATATTTTATGAATTGAGGGGATACTCTGGGGAATGCATTGTCACTTTAAATAATTATGGATATAAGTAGCCAAGACCATTCAAGAGAAACCACCCCCTGATGACGTACTGTGTACTAAACCGGTTGAGGTTTCTGTGAGGCATGTTTGACAGTGTTGTTTTTTTTTGGCAGCATGTTTTAAATGTTTAAGTAAATAAAAGCAATTTTTCTACAGCTGAATAGTGTGGTTGTTTATTTATACATGTTTTTTTTACTTCACGCACCCTCCTAGCACAGAGGAGATGTATTTTGGTGCATAGATCCTAGTCAACAAGCAGTCTATTTCCTCCTTACCCCCCCCATCCTACCCCCTCCAACCCCCACTATAATTGCATTATGTGGGTGTGACCATCTATACTAGGCACTCAGGACAAATACAGAGTATTTTGGAAAGCAATTGGAAAATTTTGGAATCTGACCCGCTTCTTAGGGAGGTCACTGAACAAAAACAAAGGATGGTGTACAGAAAAGGTAAAACAATCAGGGACAGGTTAGTACACAGTTACACACCAGGTCCTAGGGGGGACTGTGCATTCAACATCATTACTAACAGGGATGTTTACGTGTGTAAATTATAAGTGTTGTAAATATATGATCAAATATCATTTTACACATGTAACAGTACCACTAGCTACACTATTAGGGCTTTTATTAGTTGTACCACTGAGTATGTGGTGTATCTAGCTGCTTGTCAATGTGGTGCCTTTTACGCAGGCAAAACCACCAGAATGTTGAAGGAAAGGGAGGGGGAGCACACAAGGACAATTTTAAATCAAGATGATAGAAGTGCTGTGTCCTACCATTGTAAGATGAATAGAAATCCCAGTGTGGCTCATGCATTTAAGTTCTGTGGTGTAGAAAGAGCAAAAGTAGGAGTATGAGGTGGAAATTTGGATGAAAAGCTATCTGAAAGGAAATCCTTCTGGATATTTATGCTGGGGTCTTACAGACAACTAGACTAAATGATAAAATTGATCTGATGCCCTGTATTAATCACAGACTTAGAAAGTAATAAGTAAGAAAGTAAAGAAGGTAACAAGTAAGAAAGAGATACATACTTGTGAATGTGTGCTGAACCAGATTTAGTTGTAGAGCCAAGTGCATGGTAGTAGATGAATAGATTGTATATATATTTACATTGCTAAGAGTTATCTAACAAAATTTTCTCCCATTATTTGCCCTTTTCTGTATCTGTTTCTCTCTTTTCTAGGTAATAGGAGGAATTGCCCAGGATTGCCTCACCTGTGAGAAAAATATATATATATAGGCCTAGATAGTCAAACTGCGCCAGGCTGTGGTGCAAGCCTGAGTGCAGCACAACTTGGCTGTGCAGGGGCGTTGACTGGGCAATATTCAACGGAGCTGCGCCATGGCTCAGCATCATTGAATATCACTCCCTGGCCACCTGCAGTGCACATAGCACAGTGGCACTGTGCCAGTGCAAGTGGCCAAAGTAGAGCAGGGGGATGTGCCTGCGCAAGTTCCAGTGCGCTAAAGTGCAACCACCATGATATTAAAAGTGCACATGCAAATGGGGCCATAATGATGCAAGGTGCAAATGGGGCCATTTGCATGTCAATATGGCCCCATTTGCATGCAGGTGTGCCGATCCCTCATGACTAGTGCCTGGCGCCCTGCCAGGCAGCAGCCATCGGGGACCGATGCCCCCTGCAGTGCAGCAATGTGTCCCACAGCCCGATCATGGGCATTTGAAAAATAATAAAGTATCCAATATCCCTGGTGGTCCAGTGGACCACTGTCAGCCCAATCACAGGCTTAAGTAAAATAATAATGATTCCTTTTTCCCTGGTGGTCCAGTGGACCGCTGTCAGCCCGATCACTGGCTAAAGTAAAATAATAATGATTCCTGTGGACCAATGGGTGTACAGCTCTACTGACGGTGTCAGTCGGCAGGTGGCGGGGCAGCAGGCGGATGGGGTGCTGCCGCCTGCCACTGACAGAGGGGAGCGGCAGTGGGGATCAGTGGGCGGGTGGGGAGGGGGATCCACTGGACCACCAGGATATAGGAATCATTATTATTTACTATAGCCTGCGATCAGGCTGACAGCGTCCACTGAACCACCAGGGAAAAAATCTTTATTATTTTGCATAACCCGTGAGCATGCATGGCTCAGCACATCCAGAGCTGAATATCGGGATGTGCAGAGTATGCATGGGCACGCCCCCCCTACCTGCGCCTGCATACATTACTGATGCGCTCCGGCACATGGGGATTTGTGCCAGGTGCAATTCCCGTTTGAATATCATGCCGGGGTGCATCAGTGGGTTGCGCATGATGCCACACTGTTGCGCCATACGCAACCCTTTTGAATATCTGGGCCCTAGAGTAAAGTAGATTGCACACAGATTTTGAATTGTATCCCATCAAGTGGTAATTGTTTTTACATTCTGATTTTCAGTTATTTAATACTGTATACATTTATACTGAGATAAAGGATATTTAAAAGCACTGGTCTTTTTAGGATCATAGGAATTTATCTGCACTGTTGTGATTGTTAGCTGTTAATTATTTAAACATGAATGCTGTTGTATATACTGCTGCTATTGGGTACTTGTCTCTTTAAGGAAAATGACTATTTAAGTGGAGAATAACTGGCAGTCAATTATATTCCCTGATGTCGTGCTAGGGCATGAAACTGGTCGGGGTAACTGTTAGCGTACCTGCAGTGTAAGGATGCATGGTAGCACCCTTTAAATTTTATATTTAATAAAGCTCTTTTCAAAGGTACAGTGGAGGGTGCATTTTTTTGGTTTTCCTATATCTGTTTAAATGCTACACCTCCATTCAGTGGAGCAGTTTTCACTGTGCTTTCTACTCCGCTGTTGCACAGCCCTGCCAGTTTGAGATCATCAGATATGATCACCCCAATATCCCTCTCTTGCTTGGTAACTTTAATGACAATGGAACCCACTTATATTAAACTGAATTGTGAGTGGGTAATCCGTCTGTTATAACCATTGCCTGCTGTCACTGTGATTGAATTTTTAGAGCTCATGTAAACATGTTTAAACATGTTTTGCATCTCCACGCTGAAGCTACTGTATGTATCACTTATGTAGGATGTCTGTATTAGTTCTTATTTTTACAACTTCTACAGTTTTACAGTTTTGCTTGTACTTTACTCTGTATTTTTGGGGGGGGGTTCAGTACACACTTTAGTGCAGTTTGTGTGGAGCTTGTGCAGTACAGATGCTTATGCTTTTAAAAACTCAAATCTGTTTCCCTTTCATCACACATTCCTTGTGCTCTGAGTTGTGCAGTAATGCACTATGCTGCACTTTACCATTCCATTTTGTTATTCCTGCTTTAAGAAATTGGCTATGCTTGTTTTATAGCAGCCGATCAACAGTATTGGGACCACATCTTTTCTGTTGCTGCGTATTTGCCTGTTTGGCTCTATGCCTCCCTCCCCCCATTGTTCATGGCTCTCCTGAGAGACAGGAGAGATGAGCGGACATTAGGTGTGGTAACCTTTTGCTGTTCGTGCTTCTCCGTGGAATCCTCCTCTTCTCCTTCATTGGAATCATGGACAGGCTCAGAGGATTTCTAGTGCAGTCAATCAGCTATGATCAGCTGATGATGCCATCTGATCAGCAGCTGCCACTATTGCTAGGTGACCGGGTTCCTGATGAGTGACTACCTGACATCTAATGATGTGATAACCAGTGACAAAGAGCTGAGACAAGGTGATGAATGATGGCAGTTTTGTCTGCTGTAGGCAAAATGCCAGGCTCCATTATAAGCATAACAAATAGACAGGAGAGAATAGGAAATGGCTTTTGGCAAGTACTTATTGATGTAATAAGCTATTGTCTGTTATTACTGTGTCCATTATAAGTGGGATCAACTGTACCTCCCACCATCTTATGCATAGCCCCAGGTTACCCTAGCCCAGGTGCATGACTTTGCACTTTTTGGCATTGATACCCGGCTTCTACTCCCTAGAACAATCCACCAGTTTCCCTAGATCCCCTTACATTTTTTCCATCCCCTCCTGCATGTCCACTCTGTTGCAGATTTTTGTGTCTTCTGCAAAGAAACACTTTCCCTTCCAGTTCCTCCATGATGTCACTTATGAAGACATTGAAGAGGACAGGACCCAGTACTGATCCCTTTGGTACTCCACTGGTCACTACCCTGTACTCTGAGTGACTGCCATTTACCACAACCCTCTGCATCCTGTCTTTTAGCCAGTATTTTACACAGCTTACCAGTTTCTCCCCCTTCCCAGGCTGCTAAGTTTCTTCATCAGCCTCCTGTGTGGTATTCCATTACAGAAATAATTATATGAAATGTTTTCAAGCTGTGCACATAAAACTAACTATGTGATATGCATGATGCAAGCATGATTTAAATGTTAAATTGGAACCAATTGCATGCATGTGGCATGCGTGCAGCAAGCAAGTGTGGAAAGCATGCTTTTTATGTTAAATTGGAACAGTACATGCATGTGAGTGTGCAAAAAGCAAGTGGTCATTGATAACTGCACACATAAAATTTGAGTGACTTACTCAGGATCACACAGTATACAAGTGGGGGTTGATGAGATTCAGTTTCAGGTCTTCAGGTCTCCTGGTTTGCAATTCAGTTTCTTTAACCAGTAAGCTATACTGCCTGCATACATATGGCTTACTTGTACTTTAATACTAATCTGCATACATCTGCATGCATGTGGCATGCTTATAGCCACTGATATACTTTTTAGTTTTATTGTCCCCCTCATCTCAGCTGCACAGCTGAACAGTAGCACATATAGCAATGGAAACACATATGGTTCTTCCCATCCCCAATACACACACTTACCCATAAAACTACTTAATTACTTCTGTTTGTCCTGTACTCCTAGGGCCAGATATTCGTTGTGCCATGAGCAATAGGGTTGCTCTTGCGCAAGTCCAAAAATGCGCCATTCTGCCATATTCAGCGGGAAGCAGTTGAGCTACCGAACACATGCTGAGCAACAGCACAATGCAAATGAAGGCATGCGCAACTGAAGGGGTGGATCCATGCATAAAGAGCGCAATACAATATTGAAAGGCTTGCGTAATGCGCAACAGCGGATCAGCCGGAAGGTGCGCCATGGCGGAAATGAGCCAAAATAAAAAGGCTCAAGGAAGAGGTGCAAGAATGTACAGGGAAGCCACATGAGGCAGGGAGACAGACAAGGTGACAGTGGCAAACAGTGCAGGCCAGGGAGTGCACAGGAGAGAAGAGGGACAAGGGAGGGTGTGTGGGGCCACAGAATGCAGAGGCCAGTAGGTGTACCCAGTGCAGTGGAGGTAGCAGTCAGGACAGCGGGGGTAACAGAGCAACAACAGCCAGGGGGGGACCACAAGCCAGGGAAATGGACAGTGCCAGCTTCCTCATGGAAGCTGTAATGAGGGGGGTGAGAAGGCATGCTGCAGGGGACGTGGCCGTGGAAGGGCTCGCTGGCACGCTTCCCTCAACAGGCAGTACTGCGGCCCGCATCAGCTTTGAGCTGTACACGGATGTAGAGATTGTGGGCCAGTACCACCTGAACAGGGCAATACTGAGGCAGCTCTGTGAGCTGTGCAGTGATGTGATGCAGGCACCCTCACGGTGAGTCACGCTCTGTCAGTGGAGACAAAGGTAACAGCCTGCATGTGCCTGCTGCGCACGGGTACCTTCAGAGGCTGACAAGGGACACCACAGGCATAACACAATCGGCCATGTCACGCATCCTCACCCAATTCCTCAGCGCACTGCTGCCACATGCTGCGGAGTACATCCATTTCCCCAGCACCGCGGAAGAGTGTACAGCAAACATGCAGGAGTTCCACAGGGTAGCACATATGCCTGGCGTGCTAGGGGTGATAGACTGCACCCATGTGGCTATTCGCACGCCACCTGGCCCCAATGGGGCAGTATACCAAAACCGGAAGGGTTTCTCGAGTGTCAACTGCCAGGTGGTGTGTGATGCCAGTGGGCGCATCATCAATGTCTGTGCCACACACCCTGGTGGAGCACATGATGCCGTCATATGGTACCAATCTGCACTGTGCCATCGATTCGAGAGTGGGGACATCCCCACAGGACATCTAGTGGGTGAGTATGCATGTAGGAATTGCAAGGTTGGGGCAAGGGTGGGAAAGCCACAGGTGCCATGGTAGTGGCACACAGGGATATGGGCAATATGGACCTGTACATGATACTAATCTCCACCATCTCCACACAGGTGACAGCAGATCTCCACTACGTCCCTGGCTGCTCACACCCTACTGGCGCCCCATGACCCCATCGCAGCAATGCTATAATGAGGCACATGCCACCACACGCAACATCATCAAGTGGGTGTTTGGGATGCTTAAGGCACGCTTCCGATGCCTAGACACCTCCGGTGGTGCCCTACAGTACAGCCCCTCAAAGGCCTGTGGTATATTCCTGGCCTATTGTATCCTGCACAACATGGCCAAAGACTGTGGGATAGCTGTACAGGTCGAGGAGGGGGACAGCGATGGGGCCGCTGGTGACGCCGGTGATTATGGGGATGAGCAGCTCCCCCTTGGACGGCGGAACCCCCGACTGATCCGGCAGGCCCAGCTGCACCGGGACACCATCACGGAGGAGCATTTTGCATGACACAGGTAAGTCAAGGGGCCATGTGCAACCAACACTGTCTAGGCACAACCCACAGGCACACAAGGTAACACAGCAGGGGTGCATGACAGCAAGGGGAGTGTTAGGGTCCAGGAGCACAAACACACCATCAGGGAGGGGTGACTAGTCATATGGACACACACACACACACCAGGCACAAAGCGTACATGGGCAGGTGCACAGCAGAGCAGGAACAGACATGGCAAACACACGGATCAACGGACCACCCCCACCACCTGTACTGTCAAAGTACGTGTGTCAGATGCTGGGCACCCGTGCACCTTGGTGTACAGTACAATTCAGGCATCATCATGCACACGCACCTGTGGACAGCAGTCAGGTGGGTGTGCAGGTGGTCCGTGTGTCGGCGTGTTGGGCAGGGCACCCACCAGTGCACTACCCACCATGACACACATTGCACACAGGGCAGCATCAGACAGGGCCCGCACTGGGAGACAGGTCACTCAGGTGGCACTGTGCCACGGCCACCTCGGATGTGTGGGTGGCCCTGCCATGTCCCAGCAGCACTGGCAGGCTGATCATGGGCCACATGGGGTGGCACCGATGGACCACCAGGGGTCCCACTGAGTGATCGCGACCTTGTCCGCACAGGGGTGTGCAGCATTCGAACATACCTGCACCAGGTGTGCTCGGGATGCCCACAGCAGAACCCGTGTCGACAGTCTGGGTGTCGATGCTGGAGACGGGTGTGGAGGCTACCGTGGGTGGGGTACAGGGCACCTGACTGTGTACCAAATGCGGCCACGACAGACACCACTGCCTGGGTCAGCCTGTCAATGGCAGAGGTCACATCTGTCTGCAGTCTGACCATCTCTGCAAGGATCAATGCATTGTCCATGCTGTTCCACTCCACAGCCACGCACAGTGCCTCCACACATGTTGCAACCCGCATCTGCTGCTCTACTGATGCCCGCAGCAGGCGGGTGTGCTCGTCCAATGGGTCCTGTGCCACATCGGCATTCTGTCCCCCAGGGCATGGAAGGGCCTGATGCTCAACACCCCTTGAGGGTGGGCGCTGTTCACCATGACCAGGTATGGGCAAGTTAACAGGTGGCGTGCATGTGCCACCACTGTACCCTGTACCCCCAGATCTGGTGGGTGACTGCTGCTGCTGCACCTCCAACTGCTGTGCCCCAGGGACCACTCGTTCCACTGCTGTGGCCGCAACAGTGCCAGAGGCCTGCACAGCCACCGGTGCTGCCCCACCGGTGCTGACAGGCACAGCCTGGGACTGTGCTGATGTGCTAACACACACGTTGGAACCAGCTAGGTCCAAGGGCACGTGCTGGCCTGCTGTGTGTCTGTTATGAGACACACAAGTGTCACTGCCCATTACAGTCCTTGAATCATCAATGGTGCAGGTTCGTGCAACAGCCACAGTCACAGCGTGCTGGCATGCTCGCATGCCAGACTGCTGAGACACAGGCTGTGCACCCCCCACACCTGACTCACCGACAACAGAGGTGGCAGCAAGGCGTGCATGCTGGTGCAGTGCATGCTGGCTGGCAGCAGAGGTCGATGGACCCTCCACCAACACTGGCAGGTCTTCCACACTGCATGGTCCCACCACCACCGTCCCATGCAGATGAACAGGATCTGTAACAGAAAGTGAGAACATGTTAGTGCATGTGATCAACCTCCCCCCCAACACCACCACCATGTCATACCGTGCAGTGATGGGCTTCCACCGGTCTGGAATCCACCTCCTGGTACACCCTCTATAGCACTATGCTGCATTGATGCAGCCAGACGGTCCTCCACCGGGGTCAGCTCTGCCACCTCTGGCTGGCCACCGCCTGTGGCAGCGCGTGCCACCCTGAGGGCTGCCACCTTCTCTTTGACCCGTCTCCGGTCTGTCCCCATCTTTTTCTTGCATTCCTGCACGGAGCGCTGGTGGGTTCCGTGCATGTTTACCGCATGGGCTACCCCCTCCCATGCAGCAGCATGGGCCTGAGGGGTGCCCCGCCGTCCACTCAGTAGTGGCTCCTCTTCCAGGTAGGCCTGGAAGAGTGCCTCTGTCTCTGACTTGGTGAAGTTGGGCCTCCTCTTTCGCCCACCATCTTCATCCTCATCTGGTCTTTGCTCGGTCATGTCGGTCTGTATGGGTGGAAGTGGACACCTGTCACTGTGCAGTCTACAGCGTTATCCCATGACCATTGCCCGGAACATCACACAGCTTTCAACTCACCTCTCACCTGCAGTACCCGAATCTGGCCAGCGCAGTCCACTGTCACATATTTATAGTGCAATGCATGCAAATTAGGAGTGGAGCAAATGTAATGAGATGCAGATCGCGCCACTGCGCCTTTGAATGGCTGATCAGATGATTTGCATGTGTCGGCTGAATATCGCGCCGTTGTGAGTTGCGCAATATGGTTGAGCCGGCTGAGCCAATGGCGCTTTTCTGTGACTGCGTAGTACATCGCATTGCGCATGCCCAGGTAGCTTACACAGGCGTCTGCTGCGCTGATGATGTGCTGTGCGCGATCAGCAATTCCGGACACGGCCACCATTGTGCCAGTGGCACTACAGCACTGGTCACCAAATGGCGCTGTGACACAACTGCGCAATAGTCCACTGTGGCACTGGCACACAGGTGACCAATCACGCAGGATGTGTAGATGTCCAATGGCACTGTGCGTGGCCTTGCGCCACTGACCCATGACCTTGAGCCTGACCTTTGCCCCCCTGGCGCTGTACATCTGGCATGTGTACGGCTCTATCGCGCTGTTCGGTGACAGCGTGATGTGGACCAATGGCGCTTGTACGAACAGCGCAATAGGGACTCATGGACTTGGATTGTGCAACATTTCCACGTGGGGTTGCCGTGCTGCGGAGCGCCATATTGCCACTGTTTAACTCTGGAATGGCATGCAGGAGAGCTCGACAGTGGGGGGCCTTGGAGCTGGCAAACCTGGTGGCTGTGGTGGAGCCACACCATGGGACACTGTTTGGGGGAGTGCCCCTGCAGATGGCACGCACCCATGTGATGCAGCAGGTGGCAACTGCCCTAGAGCAGGCCACTGGGTGGAGGAGGACTCCTGAGTAGTGCAGGCACCGCTATAGTGACCTGCAAAGGAGGGAGCGTGCTCTGCTGGAGCACCTCAGGTCTCATGCCAGGAGGGGCATTGTGCCTAGGTCAGGTGGGTGTGCTGTGTATGGACCGGTATTGTCCGCATGGGTGACACTGTGTAATGTGACCTGCGCATGGGGGTGGGTTGGGCTATGGTTTGCTGTGAGGGTGTTTGCAGGTGTGTGCTGTTTGGGTCTGGTTGTGTGGGCAGGCACACTCAATGGGGCAAGGGGCTGTCTGCTTTGGGATCTCACTGATGTGTTTCTCTTCATTTGTCTCCCACAGGCGTGGAGGAGCGGAGGAGCGGAGGCGGGCCCAGGCTGAGGCCTGGGATGGCGGTGCCAGGGTGGCTGGTGGAGGAGGTGTGCCACAGCCACAGCAGCAGAAGCCACAGCCACAGCAGCAGCAGCAGCAGCCACAGCAGCACCTGCAGCAGCGGCTTGATGAGGGTGAGTGTCTTTACATTATGGATGCTATTGCATGCTGGGGGGGCACGGCCACCTTCCATGGACGACACTACCATGCACACAACATGTGACAGTCATCACTGTCCAGTGGCACTGCATGTGTGTGTGTGCATCACTGGTGGTCCATGCATGCACTGGGCACATGGCTGTGGCACTAGCATCCCACCACGTAGCCACGTCACTGGGCAGCCTTGGTTGTGCTGTGATGGACATGGGCGGTGTGTGTGTGTGCAGTGGTACACATGGCTGTTGCTGCCTGGTTGGGCATGTCTTGTCCATGGTCACTGTGGGTGGGTGCAGTCCATCACAGGAGCGGGGCACTTGGCTGTATGCCATGCATGATGGGTGGGATTCAGGGATGTGGACAGTCACAGCCATTGACTCTGATCCCTTGTCCTAGGTATCCAGATCCTGCACCAGATGGAGCGGGGACTGTGGAGGCTCACTCAGGTGGCCATCGACACCCACACCATACTACTTGATTTGCAGCGGCATGGGATGCGGCGCCGGCGGAGGCCCCGGGCACAGCACCAGGCAGGAGGAGGGCAGGCTGCCAGGTGGTAGCTGGACATCAGCGCACCCCACCTTCCCTCTCCCGGTTGTTCACCCCTGCCCCTTACCCACCCCTACCTCATACCCATACCCCCACCCCTACTTTGTAAATATGTGGTTGATTTGTTGTTCTGGTTATTCATCTTCATATTACATTTATATTTTGATATGAATACTGTGGTGGTCTCTGATTTGCAGCTGGCTATAGGTGCTCAGTTCCAGTGGTGTGCATGGCATCTGGGGTGGTATGGTCATGGGTATGTGTGTGTGTGTGTGTGTGGGGTGGTGTCTCTGGTGTGGGTGAGGCTTCCAGTCAGTATTGCCGTGTGCTGCCAACCACTGCTGGGTGCTTGTGGTGGGTTTGGCTTGTATGGTTCTGTGGTTCACGAGGTTGCAGTGTGCCGGGGGGGCCTGGGGATTCCTGCAGTGCTGGTCACTGCACATGGGTGGTGTCTTGGGGGTCACAGTGCTGGGAGTGCTGTGCACACGGAGGGGCTGCTGGACACTGGTGTGCTCCGCCCCCTTTGTGTGCCAGTCTCAGCTTGACAGTGGGTGTGCTGCAGTAACACGGCGGGATGTGCTTTTTGCTTGTCCCCATGGTCGGTGGCTGTTCCGTCCCTCCCCCAGTTATGCTGTGCTTGGGGTGTGGGGGTACATTGTTGGTTCTGCAGTGTGTCCCTGTGCCCATCTGTGGCATGGGTGGTGGACCCCTGCCTACCTCCCTGGTTGTGCAGTTCCATTGCTATGCTGCTGGGGGTCTCTTTGCTTGCGCTATGGTGCCTCAGGACTGCTCAGCTGGGCTGCCTTTGTTGCACTTTGGCGCATCATCTCTGCTCAGCTTCCCCTTCCTGGTTGCGCTATGGCGCAGGTTGTGCGATATTCAGACTTTGGCTGGTTGCCCAATTTGTCTTGCTCCATGTTTGAATATCGCATGTATTGTGCTTGTGCGCAATTGACTTGTGCTTGCTCCTGCTGTTGCACACCTTTTGGGTGCAGTTTGAATATCCAGCCCCTAATATTTTTTCTCCATAGTTTTGATTGCTTCCATGTAAACACACTTTAAGAGGCAAACACAAAAGTAGCAAAAACTCAACACCCACCCACATGGCCTGTCCCCCTTCCATGCACACACACTGTAGTGGGTGCAGCCACACTGCAAGACAACCCACCAAGTATAGATACAAACTGAAAGTCTCTTACTTGAGTACTAGGAAGTCAGAGATAGGAGTTTTTAAGAGATGATGTCCATGGCTTAGAGTGCTGGGGCGTACCTCCATGAAATGAATGGAGTGATTTTTTATTACTATTTTATACATTATGATGGTGAGTTGGAGAATAATGAAGACCACTGTTTTACAAACAAGGCCCTTGTTAGTTGAGCAGTGGCCTTCATTAATTTCCAACATTCCATCAATAATGTATGAAATAGTAATTAAAAAATACCCTTATTCATTTCAATGGGGCACACCCCTATACTCTCCCTTGCCAAATGTCATATTGTGCCTGAGCATTAGGATATGGTGGTCAGCTTCACTGGGGTGTGTGTGTGTGCATAAGCCTGAGTATAGGAGGGGCTCCAATAGTCTGTGCATACCACACCACTCAATTGTTCCTTAATGAAAGAGACAGCCCTCATTTTACCACTGAAAACTGCTCTGCCCCATATCCATCTTTCATGGAAAACAAACTGCTCACATAGAGGATGTCCTGTAAATTTAGACTTTATGGCAGAGGCACCATTTCAGGGGGGAGCCAACAAGTGTGGGCCAGGTGCTAGTTAGCCCCTAGGCAGCAAGCTGTAGAATATCTGGAATGCCTCTGAAAGGTAAAACTTATTTGTTATGACTGAAAAGTAATATGCAAATTGGGAAAAATTCAAATATATAGATTCATCTATCTGTATCATGGAGCAGTGCATCAGATTTGGGCTTAAACCCACCCAGTTACTAACCAATTTTTTTTCCCTGACTGAAATTCTGACCTCATCCCCTCCCTCAAAAAATGTTGTCATAATTTCTCTTTCCTCAACTTCATTCCATCCATACCCATCCCATGTGGGTCATGAAGTCACCAAAAGGCGCCACAACATGAATAACTTATCTATATATCACTCCTTCCTCCTTCCTCCTTCCTCAATCACCCTGTAAAATGAATTATTTACTTTTACTTACCCGGCCATCTGGCCAGAACTTGGAGCCTAGCCCAATGTGCCACCAGCCAACTTTTCAGTCCGCTCCTCCTCCATCCTTTTGCCAGAAGTTGGATGCTAGAACTGATCATTCCAGGTCCTCAACAGGGTCTGTGACCAAGTCACCTCACCAACCAAACCCTACCAACCTGTGTTGCTTGCTTCTTGCTTGGCTGCTGCCATGGCTGCTGCTGCACTGCACTGATCAAGGCCTATGAAGGCCACCCACACTGCTGTCACTGCTGCTGCAAGGTCTACCTTGCTGCCGCGGGGGCCCCTCACTGTTTTTTTTGTGAGGCAAACCTAGTAGAGTAAGTAGATAGCCTAGTCTCGAGTTAGCTTCTAGCTCACTCCCAGCCACTTCAGCCACCAAGGGAGATGGAGACTCACCAAGAGTAGACCAAAAATATTCTATCCCAACGCTGCTATTGGGAGTTCAGTGCTCACGGACTCCTCCAAGCTGTAGTGTGCAGCCTGTCTACTCTGTGGCAGGAAAGACAGTGTCCCACTCACATGAATCATGTGCTCATGTTTGGCTGGAGCTCCTCCATGTCATGTGTGATGGTGCCCACTGCTAACAGGTGGAGAGTGTGTACAACAAAATACAGAAACAGTCGAGTCGGGAGTGCACCTGCAGTGTGAGTGCAACAAAGGCCAGGGGGGCACTTATTGTGCAAAAGACTAAATCCAAATTTAATGACATTATTGCCACACCATAAGAACAACCTAGGCACAAAAGTGGGAGGGGGTACTTCCCCCCTCTGCCATACCTAAATGGTACCCCTTCTTTATGGTAGAAATTAATTCTCAGGGACTAACATCAGTACAAGTAAATACAATGGTTTCCACTGTGTTCTGAAGTACTGTATCTCCATGTTTCAGGATGTGTCTTGATCATCGTGAGGGTTAGTGTCCCTCATTGTCCATCATTTTGAGTGTCCACATCCCTCATTTCAGTGATAAAATGTGAGATATGGTACATTCTTCCAAACCCTACTCAGCACAAAGAGTGCTGAGCATGACCATTGTGTATATACTCCATACAGAATGACAAAGAGAAAGTAAGTGTGCCACAACATACAAGCTAATTTGTAGCACTAAATATGCATAAAGGGATTTGCATGGCTCAAAACAAAAAGATCAGCCTTCACAACACAAAAAACCCTTTCTGCACATCTGGAATCGGAGATGTTGGCTTACTATATCCTAGGCATTTAATGCAGTAAGCAAACAATACTTAAATTAATGGCAATTTAATGACAGAAATCAAATGCCATTAAACAACTTGCAAAATGATCAGAATTAAAGAGTTTACCTAATTTTAATGGAAAATCAATGACAAAGGTATTTAATAGCTCTATTTGCTCACAGTAGCATGAGAAATAGAAAGTGATGTGTTTTTTAGATGAGACTTGCTTCAGCTTAGTTGCTGCATGCATGGCAAGCGTGCAACATGTGAACCTGATTTGATTTTTAAATAATGTTCACACCAGCTTAGTTGCTGCACTCGGGTCAAATGTGCAACATGCTAACCTGATGTAAGTTTAAGAAGATGTTCACACCCGCTTACCTGCTGCACACATGCCAAGCTTGCAGCATGTGAACCTGATGTGCTTTTTAGACCCGGTTCTCATAGGTTCAATTTGTGTATGCAAACCACATGCAAACATTGCACAATTAAGCATGTGGCATGCATTCTGCTAGAGATGTGAAATTCCTGAAGAACTGGCAGTTTTGCGAAATTCACCTGTTATGCAAAGTATTTTGTGGGGTGTGAAATGTGGAATTTTGCCAGAGAAATGCAAAATGTTGCCAGAAAAGTGGCCAAATTTCACATTCCATGGGCGAAATTCTGAATTTCGCTTCTGTGAAAAATTTCTCAAAACAGGCTAATTTCGCAAAATATTTTGCATAGTGAAATTTTCCAGTTTCGCACATCTCTACATTCTGCATGTATGCAACACACTTATATTTCTGGAAGGGCAGTGTCAAAGGTCTTATTGAAGTCCAGGTGGGCCACATCCACTGCCTTCCCTTGATCCACCTCCCTATTTTTCCAGTCAAGAAATGTATGAGAATTGTTTGACATGACCTCCCCACTTGAAGCTGTGTTGCTGGTGGTCCTGAAACCCATATGCCTCCAGGTACTTGATCAGTATCTCCTTCAGCAGGGATTCCATTATCTTCTCTACTACTAATATTAGACTGACTGGTGTTTAATTGCTGGCATCCTCCCTTCTTCCTCTCTTGTGCAGAGGTACCACATTGGCCCTTCTCCATTCCTCTTGAACCACCCTCTTCTCCAATGAGGTGCTAAATAGTGTTGCCAGAAGAGCGACTAGCATGTTGCTCAGTTCCTTAAATACCCATGGGTGGATCCTGTCTGGACCCATTGCTTTGTTTTCATCTAGGGCTTCCAACCTACAATGAACTCTCTGTTCTGTAAATGGACTTGAGCCCACCGTCCCACCTACTGGTGCCTGTTAATGTGCCCACTCCCCCACTGTGAATACTGAGCAGAATGATTTTTTTTATTTTAGCTTTCTCTTGGTCTTCCTCTGAACATTCTCCCGCTTCTGGTCTCCTGATCTTCATGTCTTTATGATATCACCCCTTGTCTTCCTGTTTTTACTCATGTACCTGCAGAAAGTCTTTTCCCCATTTTTAACCTCTTGGATGATCCTTTCCTCGGTTAGAGCATTTGCTATCCGTTCCCTCCTTCTTGAATCCCTTTGTTTTTCTAGATATACCTCCCTGTCTGCCTCTGTTTGGTTCTTCTTGTACTTTCTGAAGGATATTTTTTCTCCCGTACTGCCTTAGCCACCTCTTTTCAGATCTGCAGCGTCCTCTTTCTCCTCTTAGTCTTGCTTTTACATTTAAACAGCTTACTATTACCTCAGTTATTCCCTCCTTTATTCTACTTCATTGTGCCCTCACCCCCACCAGCTGTCCCTCCTTCAAGGTACAATATTTTCTAAGGCAGTCCCATTTCTCTAGAATATGATCTCATGAGGTCCAGGACCATCATCCTATTATGTTTTTTTCCACTGTCCAGTTCATATGCCAAACCACACTGTACAATAATCACTCGAACCCAAGGGTCTATCCATTGTGACATCTGCTATGTTATCTCTGTTTGTAAGTACCAGACCCAGAACTGCCCCACTTTGAGTGGAATCTGCAACCATCTGACTGAGAAATGCCCCTTGCAGGGAATCTAGAATGACCCTGCTCCAAGTTGAAAATGTGGTCAAGATGTTCCAATCCACATCTGAGAGATTAAGGTCACCCCCAATTACTACTTCTCCTTTGCTTGCCATTTTGCCTATTGCCTCCCCCAAAACTCTGTCCAGTTCCTCCTCCTGTATTGATGGCCTGTACACCACTGCCACATGCATTAAGGTCACAAACCCCATTTCTAAGCCAACAGAAAGAACTTCCAACTCCTCCATTTCCCTACTGTTCCTTATATTTCTGTAGCCTTTATATCTTCCTTTACATATAAAACAAATCCCCTCTTCCTTTTTGCCCTATCCTTACAAACAATGTTGAACCCTTTATGGCCACCTGCAGGCTTTGGTTATGTGATAGAAACATAGAAACATAGAATTTCATGGCAGATAAGGACCACTTGGCCCACCCAGTCTGTCCATTTCCCTACCTACTGGATAAGCTGCAGATCCTAGTTAACCAGCAGCCTACTTCTTCCTATTCCCACCCCTAGAATGGCCTTATGACTGTCCCATGCATGCTTGAATTCCACCACTGTTTTTGACTCCACAACCTCCTCCGGAAGGCCGTTCCATGCATCCACGACCCTCTCTGTGAAAAAAATACTTCCTTCAATTACCTCTGAGCTGCCCCCCCTCTATCTTCAAATTGTGCCCCCTTGTTCTTGCACACCTCTTTTTTTGAAAGATGCTACCCTCTAGGACTTTGTTGATTCCCTTGAGATACTTGAAAGTTTCTATCTTGTCCCCCCTCTCCCTCCTTTCCTCGAGGCTATACATATTAAGATCCTTTAGTCTCTCTTCATCTGTCTTCCGGTGTAGACCCTGTACCATTTTAGTTGCCCTCCTCTGGACAGCTTCCATCCTGTCTATGTCTTTGCGTAGATTGGGTCTCCAGAACTGCACGCAGTACTCCAGATGGGGTCTGACCAGCTGTCTGTACAGAGAGATAATAACTTCCTGTTTTCTACTGGTGATGCCTCTCCCTATGCATCCCAGTATCCCCCCAGCCCTCCTTGCTTCCCTCTCACATTGCTTGTCCACCTTTAGGTCATCTGATATGACTACCCCCAGGTCCCTTTCCATTTTTGTTATTGCTAGTATTGAGTTAGTATAGTGTTTTGTTTCCTTAGCTCCTTGCATTGGCACACATGGCTGTCTACTCCTTTTGTCCCTCCCTGCCTCTGCTCTGCCCTCCCTTACCAAGTCAGTCATTCACCCTACCCTTTTTCACTGGTACAGTCCTTCTCCTTTTTATCCACCCTCTGTCCACCCCCCTTATTATCTTTCCCAATATCAGTTCCACCTATTTGCCCCCCATCCCTTCCCAACAATCAGCATTGTGACCACACTGACTGTGACATCAATAGTAACTAGTTTTTTATGGAATGTGGAATTCTGCTGGTGGTATTAGTGGTAACAACCATTCTACCACTAGAATTTCTGTTAGGAATTCTCTGGTCCTTTGAGGAATTCAGCTTGCTGTGTTGCATGGAATTATATGCCATGTAACAACATTTTCCCACAGAAAATCATTCTGCAACTGTTTCCTTGGAATATATTGAGCTCCACATAATTTAATTCCATGGAAATGTAGTGAAAACCCATTTCACATTCTGCTGCAGAATTCTGCTGTTCCATTTCTGATGCAATTTGTTGGAATTTCACAAAATTCAATTCCACACACCATTACTAGTAACCAAGAAGAGCCAGTTTTCTGCTCCTTGATTGATAACGTACAATACATGTTACCAATCAAAAATCAAGGCTTGTGATAAAACAATGAGTTAGGTGACATGCCTCTAAGTCCTCCTGACAAAGACGCAGGGCAGCTCACTACATAGGGGAGTTAAGGAACATTATCCTGGTTGTTTCAGTTCTGTTACTGAGGTACCAGTGGTAATATATCAGCTATATGCTTTCTTTCGTAATGGCACAGAATCTGCACATTAAATCTTTAAGCAATTTTTATGGAGATGCTTCAATAATATTTTAAATAAAGAAACATGTATTATGCCATTTAGCTAGGAGTGCATTATGCTTCAACTTTGTAAAGTACATGCTGATGATGTAGCGGGAGTAATGGAACTAGATATGTCTACTTCAATGTAAAGCACTGTTTTGTCACATCGCACCCAATACTGTTAGATAGAAAAGCAGATGCAGTTTATGTTAGCCATGACCAAAAATGGCATGGCTGATTGTGATTTAGTATAGAACATCCAGGCTCCCTAATTGATTAATGTAGTTGAACGCCAGCAATAACTAATGTAAATTAGTTTTTTACCCTACTTATTTTCTTTGGCCTGCCTCACCCCCACTAGACCCAAAGCAGTAGACAACTGAAAAGGACATCCATCATAATTAACCAAGAATTGATGGTGTTGGGCCAGATTCATTTTTCTGTGGATCCAAAGAAAATATCTAAGATAAAAACAAACCATTTTACCATAGTGTTTTTATGTCATGCAATGGGGTGGGTCACTAGGAAAACACATCACAGTCACAGAACTAGTTGAAAAACACTTTAGACGTGTTAATTTATTTAGAATATCTTCACCGAATAAAGAAAGATGGAGGTTAAGGCATTACATAATGGGTGAGATATTCAAAGGGGTTGCGCATGGTGCAACAGTTTTGCCCCATGCGCAACCCACTGATGCGCACCAGCGCAATATTCAAAAGGGGATGCTGCACTGCACAGATCCCGAAGCGCTGGAGTGCACCAGTAATGTATGCAGCACAAGTGCGGGAAGGGCATGCCCATGCATATTCTGCACACCTGATATTCAGCCTTGGATGTGTGGCGCATATGCTGGTGCAACCCCTACTTGTGCCACACACAGGTGCTCAAAGTTGAGCCCAAAAGAAAGAGGAGCAGGTGCTGGCCACTGACAGGTGAGCTGCCGTATTGCAGGGTGCAACACGGCAGCCGCCAGCTCTGGGTGGCAACCCGAGCTCCGGGGACAGGGTCTGTCAGTGTCACCCCCCCATGCCTGTTCACGGGCTTGTGTACATTTACAAACATGTCCAATATCCCTGCTGGTCAGATGGACCACTTGCAGCCTGATCACGGGCATAAGTATATTTAAGAACATTATACCTTATCCCTGGTGGTCCAGCAGTACCCCCATCCACCCGCCCACTGAGCCCGCCACTCCGCTCCCCACCAGTCAGCGACAGGCAGCAGCACCCACAAACGCTGCCCAGCTGCCTGCCGACTGACTGCTGCACTGCGGCTGCACCCATTGGTCCACAGTATGGGCCAATGGGCATGCACGGCCGTGCTGTGCCTGATCCAGATATGTGAATGGCTCCATTCACATATCTGAACTGTCATAATCTGGCTCTGGTTGCATGCCCATTGTGCAACTGTCAGACCAATGGCGTACCGTACTGCTATGCAGTCAGTCAGCGGGCAGCCGGCAGCTTGAGGGTGGGTAGATGCCGCCCACTGCTGACCAGGGGTGAGTGGGGTGGCAGGCCTCAGTGGGTGGGTGAGGAGGGGGGTACCGCTGGACCACCAGGGATAAGGTATATTGTTCTTAAATATACTTATGCCCGTGATCAGGCTGCAAGCGGTCCACTGGACCACCAGGGATGGAGAAACATGTTATTAATTATACCTATGCCTGCGATCGGGCTGCAAGCGGTCCACTGGACCACCAGGGATAGAATTAACTGCTTTTACTTTTACTTATGCCCGTGATAGGGCTGAAAGCAGTCCACTGGACCACCAGGGATATTGGATGTGTGCTTCCATATATATATATATGCCCGTGATCGGGCATTGGGGTACTTTGCCGTGATGTGCAGGGGGCATCGGTCCCCGACGGCTGCAGCCTGGCAGGGTGCCAGGCACAAGTCACAGGGGATCAGTGCACCTGCATACAAATGGGGCCATAATGACATGCTAATGGCCCCAATTGTGCCTTGCATGCATTATGGCCCCATTTGCATATCCGCCACTGAATATCACGACTCCTGTGCCTAGCGCAACCGCACTTGCACTGGCACATCTCCCTGTTCCACACATTCCACTTGTGCTGGCTCAGTGCCACTGCGCTATGCACAATGCGTTAGCCCAGGTTGCAATATTCAACAGTGTTGAGCCATGGCGCAACTCTGTTAAATATTGCCCAGTTCACGCCCTGGTGCATCCTGGTTGTGCTGCGCCCTGCTTGCACCCCTGCCAGATGCATTTCTGAATATCCCACCCAATGTGTTTTTTAGGCTGAACAAAATGACTCAGGAAACATTTTCAGCAACAGTCCTTCCTCTCAGTCTCTCACCTGAACTTATTGGCTGTGATAACTTTGCCAGTACCCTCCTTCAGACTCACCACTTCTCCCTCTGCCCCTTTCTGTCTATCCACTCCCCACCACCATCACATTGGCGGTCTCACTGTATCTTCTTCATCTCCAGTACTGGTCTGAGTCACTCCCTTCATACCGCTCTTCACTCCTCTCTTCCTGTCCATCTGCCTCATTCTCCCTCGGCTCCAGGGATCCTCACACTTTCTCCCTTACCCACATGCATTACTCTGCTGGGCAGTCTGCCTTCTCCTACTGCCTTTCCTCCCTTTGGAACCAGCCTCCCCACTGTTCCAACTCCCTCTGGCACCAGCTAAAACATCACATACATCCATTCTGCCTCTGCCTGCTTTCTTTATGACCTGACCTCCCCAGTTGAGACAATACATTCCAGCTGGTGGACTTCCACCTGGGATCCCCCCGCCTGAATTTGCCTCCTCCAACAATTATAGCATTGCTATTCTGTTAAATGCACTATTCTCTTTATTCTGCATATCACTGCTACCAAAATGTAATATTGTTTTGTTGTGCATTTTTATTTGTTATTGCACTTTTGCTATGTTAAATAGTGCACTCTGTACTTTACTTTGTACCATGTAATTGTTGCTGTGTATGCTGCTTTATTGTGCTTCATTTTCTTTTTCACCTGTGTCACACTTGGAAACAATCCTTGACTCAGTGTGCCTTTCCTGGTTACCAATTTTCAAATAAATTATATAAAACAAAACAGTCTCAAGAGCTACTAGCACAACCATTCAGGGCATTTTCTGGCTACTTTTCAATGGTCTAGTGGTTACTCAAGTGGTGCTAGCTGTTCTCACACAGCAGTCAGCATACTGCTGTGTGGTCTTCTTTGATCAACCCCTGACCAACTCTGATGTATCATCTGTATCATTGCCTTAACTACGGCCTTTTGTACTAGTAAGCAGTCATGTGACCTGTCACGTGAAGGCCAACTTTTACAAATTATATACAAAAAATAATATATATCAGTTAATTAGGACATATTCCTTAAACAGCAACTCAGGTGGAAATACTGCATTTACACAGATCTAGCCCCCTAGATATTTATAACAAGATAGGCAAAGTAACATATACCAAAACAACTGTAAACAGAAAGTTCCTTCCATACAAGCAGGATAGTTCCCCTTTATAATATCACAGATCCTTTCTATAACAAACTCTGGTCACAGCCAAAACAGCTGCTAATGCATTAATCTAAGAAGTTATATAGAATTAACATGTGGATTGGATTGTAGTAAATAGTCATGCACATCACATCCTCAACAGCAGGACTCTGGGCATGCCAGCCATGTTAAAATGTAACAGATGGAATGGTGTGAGAACACCCCCCCCCCAACAACAAAGCCACACAATGTTAGTGAGTCAGAGAGGCAGACAGCTAAAAAGTAAAAAGAAAACAAAAAACAGCAAACATGAAATGTGGCCAGCACAGGACAAAGTCTCTAATCTGTTTCACAGGGAAGGATTCAGTTAGCATCCCTAGGTCCTAGCACCCTGGGGGTCCAAGCGAGAAAACTTCCCCAAGTCCCTAATGGAAATCCAAAATGTGTGCTTATATTTCAGATCACCTTCTCTGGTCTAGAACCTTACTTACTGACACTGCTGTGACTGTCTGCAGTCAGAAACATAGAAACATAGAAACATAGACTTTGACGGCAGATAAGGACCGCTTGGCCCACCTAGTCTGCCCATTTCCCTTCCTACAGGATAGGCCGCAGATCCTAGTTAACCAACAGCCTATTTCTTCCTACCCCCCAGTGTCATTTTTTTTTTCTTTTTGGATTTTTGGGGATGGCATCCTTTGAGAGCTCAGGGCAGACAATTCAACTAAGTACTCAGACAGCCACTGAGGGAGGGATGGTGTGAAAGGATCACATTACTGCCAATACCATGGGGGTTTAGTCAGTTGGCCTTAGTCAGAGAGTTGGGGAGGGGGGGAGCAAAATCCAAAGGAGAAAGCAGAGGGAACTGATTAGATGTCTGCCGGCATGCCAGCAGGAGCTCACTGCTCAGCTGAGATGGCCAGCAGGGGGAAAGTAGGGTCAGAAAGGCAAAGGGATCACATTTCAGCAAGCGAGATCTCATTTCAGAAAGATGGCCCAAGGGGGGAGGGGCAAGGGAAGGGATCAGATTTCTCTCACAGCAGCATTCTAGTCAGCTCAGCTGAGAAGGGAGTGGGGAAGTAAGAGATGTCATGTAGGAACCCAGTGCAACCTGGCTCCAGCAGTGCTCAATATATATTTATTTTATTGCAGACCCAGCAGAAATTAAGCCTTGATGAGGACTCACTTGTCTCTGTCTCAGCCCCTCCCTCAATGGCATGGCCATGTTCACCAGAAAATTCCACTGTCTAGCCCTACTTCACTTGTTCCTAGTCTCTGACTGTATCCTTCCTCCCAAGTCCTAAACTGACAGTAGGTTAACTTCTGCACTCGAGACAAAAAAACAAAACACTCCCAACTGATGGCCAGCTCAGTCGTCCTGCCTTCCATAGCATCGGACACTGCTCACTCCCCCCTCTCGCCTCCACTACCCTACACCTACTGTGCTGGATCCTCACTAAAACAACTCATTTCACTTTTTTCAGTATCAGCTGAATAAAACAGCAAATAAATTATAGTGGAGTCCAAGAGAGCAGATCCACAAATCCTGCTGCTGCAGGTGCTGTCACTCGCACACCACTTTTCTGTCCACCGACTGCTGCTACAGGTTTCTTCCTTCCATGGTTTCCTGAAAATGTCACCTGTAGTATGAGTGAGCCTAGGGACAAAGAAACCTATGACATTTTTCCTGTGCTGCCTCTTTACTTCTCACACACACTGCACTGTTCGGGGGTCTACATCTGCCTGCTCTGCTGCTACACCGACAAGTCTTCTCTATCTGCTAAGATAGAAAGAGCTTTAAACTATTTGCCCAAAGTACTGGTAACCCCATTGAAACTGAAATGAGGATATTTATTGCAGACCCAGAACACATTAAGCCTGGTGAGGATTCACTTGTCTCTGTCCCAGCCCCTCCTCCATGACCCGGCCAAGTTCACCAGCAAATCCCATTCCCCAGCCCTACATCACTTGTTCCTAGCCTCTGACTGTGTCCTTCCTCTCGAGTCCTAAACTGACAGCAGTTCAACTTCGATAGTCAAGAAAAAAAACACACTCCTAAATGCCGTCCAGCTTAGCTGCCCTGTCTTCCATAGTATCAGAAATTGGTTGGTTCCCTTCCCCCTCTCTTCTCCACTCCCTCCCTCCCTACTGTGTTGGATCCTCACTGAAGTAATTAATTTCACTTTTTGAGCAACAGCTGAAGAAAACAGCAAATAAATTACAAAGGAGTCCATGAGGGCTGAGCCACATACCTGCTGCTGCATAAGCTGTGACTCACACACCACTTTTATGTCCACCGACTACCGCTACATGTTTCTTCCTTCCATGGTTTCCTGATGACCTCACCTGCAGTCTGAGTGAGCTGAGAAGGGGGAGCTAGTGACAAGTTGCCAGTGCCATTTCTATACTCCTCACACATGCTTCACTTGGGGGGGGGGGTCTGCATCAGCCTGTTATACCATTAGAACAGTGACTGAATTTTGACACTATGATTAGGGCACTGCAACAATGTCGACAATGACAGGGGTGATCTTAATTTTAGATCACCCCTCAGCCATGCGCCACCCTTTGCACCCACACAATTTCTGCCCCCTCTAGGACATGCCTGTCCCAGAGGAGGTTATATTTAATTGTGGGGGGTGTGGGAGGCAGAGCCTCCCACATTGGGGGGCTGACTGTTTCCCAAGAGGGGACTTTGGTGCTGTAACTCCCAGAAGACAGAATGCCTGGTGCTGTAATGCCAAGCAGCATGTTGCCTGTGCAGTAATCAGCATCGGCAACATGTTTTTCACACCCACATCGGTAAACTCATCTGCCTGCTCTGCTGCCACCCAACAAGACTTCTGTCTCTACTGAGACAGAGAGAGAGCTTTAAACTGTTTGTCCAAAATACTGATAGCCCCATTGAAACTGAAATGTTGGTCAGGAGCAAGAACATAGTGTGACGGGGGAGGGGGGAGATAGAAGTGCATTTTAGTGAATGGGATAACGCAGAGAGATTTGCAGGAAGAGGTGCTTCACCTTCACTCTGCCATAATGGCACAGCTGTGCTACATTGGAAATTCTAGTTAGACCCTTTAGTTTTCTTCTTTTCTTAGCAATACATCAGCATAGCCATGAGCTATGCAGCTGTAAAAATGTATAGTGGAGCATTTGTTACCAGAAACTCTGGATACCTCACATACTGTATCTGCTGCATAACTTTTGACAAATAACTGCAAGAAGAACAAGTACAGTTTCTGGCAGTAAATTGTTTATTGTAATGTCAAGGTATGTCAGTTTATCATACGTATTATAAATTTTTTCCAATTAGAGAACAAGACAAATTAATCATGAAATTAACCAACAAGATCAGTCATAAATGAACATTCTGCAACACATGCTCCAAAGTAAAGTACACCCATCATGATGTGTCATTTATTTAAAATGTTATACCCAGTTGTAATGTCATACATCTTATAATAATGCATTTTTCAACAGTGGTGCACTTCTTGTCCATTTATGCATGGATGAAGAAATACATTTCATACATGACACAAAACCACTAGCACAAAGAGACTGTGCATGCTATACTGTACATGTCCTGCAGCACTACAGTATCATACAATACAGTAATCAAATATAACCTTCTAACCCTGTCTTCTTTTCTGCTAGCGTCTTTTTTTCAGAAGGATTTTTTTTCCTTAGTATTGAAACATCATTGAACCAGCAAAACTAGTGAAAGCTCCAGTTTTTTTTTGGGGGGGGAGGCAGGATTATCCTTTGTGATATAGTCAATCTAAACTAAAAAAAAGTCTGCTTTACTTTCAAATGTTATAAATCAAAAACAATACAGTGTAAAAACGCATTTGAAACAGTGAATCCTGTCTACCATATCAAACATGTCAGCTGTTCTAAGAGATGGAAAATTGGGAGTAATAAAGACTTTCTGATAGATTGTTCAAGAAAGCTTTTTTGTATGTTTTGAGAGACTGATTTTTGCAAGACCTAAGCACAGTGCACGTAAAAAAAGCAAACAATTTATTGTATAGCAGTGAAACCCCATCACAGCTTTTTCCAAATAATGTAAGTAGTTTGCTCTAAGTTGTTTTAACTTCATATGACCCAAAAACAGTGCGGGTGCTACCCAAGTTACACTGAGTGGTCAAAGCAAGGACAAAAGCAACTTACATAATGCCCAGTTAAATGATTTCTTTGAACTACAGGCAGTTATCATTTAAAAGGGCATGATCCTCAGCTGAGATCCATATGTCTCTGAATAATGTGCATTTGTAGTCTATTGTTCCCTTAGCAGTCTTTCTGCAATCATCAGGATGACCTTTAGTTTATAATACTGTAGAACTGCAATTGAAAATTGAATTGCCCGTGCCTGTCCCTGGGGCTATGCTGTGCTGACTTCATTCAAATACACGATGACATCAAATTATTTCTGTTCAGAGTCTTCATTTAATTCTTGGCCTGGAGTAATATGCATATTATTTTACCAACTTTATTAACTTACAGTACAGTGTGTATATCAACTACAGTATGCATGCTGGATTGTCAATGACAAGTGACTGCATGGCAGCCTGCGTGTAACAGGCTTTCACAAAACAAATTTGTGTATTTCGTAATTTATTGCCTGTTTATTTTTTTCATGTAATATCTTGTTCTTCAAGATCTGAAATTTGTGTTACTCAAGTCAAAACTGATGCTGTATACCTCAACATTTTATGAACTCTCTAGACTGAATAAACTACAGACCTGGCACTGAAATCTCAGGCTTCCACTGGAAGCAGTTGTCAAAAATTAAAATATATACAGCAGCATGCCATGATGTATTTCCAACAGGATCAAAAGTTACAACAAAGAAAACAACTGAAACAAATGGGTCAGGTGGTCAACATTTCCAAAATCTGATTGTGTTTGGTTTAAATTATTTGCATTTGGGAATGACCATGTGTGTTACAAACAGCATCAACTCCTGCAGGTCAGCTAACAGAAAACATTGCAATGGAACTGATATGTTGTAGTCTCAACATTCTTTTGATAACTCCAAATGTTTTACTTCTATGAAATGACCAATAGTTGCAAAAAATGAGACGAGGCCTTTCGGTTTGGTCCCAAATTTGGCATACAGTATCTTGCAGTGCCTGACAACACCTAGCAAAGCAGCTCCGTCATCCTTCTCTGCTAACTGCAACTGCAGAGTATCAGCACAGTTAGGGAGGAAAAGAGAGATGACTGCACTACTGGTCCCTTGAACAGCCCTACTACTCACTCCATGCCCCTTAACCAGCCACAGCTGAAGCACAAACCAGAAAGTTTCCCAGAATTACCTTTTCTCTTTGACCTCTTTCTCCTCCTCCTCCTCCTCCTCTTAAACTTACATTTCAACTAACTGACAGGATTCTCCATAGCTTGACTGGTCACTAAAACTGATACAATCACTGGCATAGCTCGGTAAACAGGTACCTTACTATGTTTTTCTTCACAAGCTTCTTTTAGCCTTTTGTTTTACTACTTTACACTGTTTTGGAAACTTTGTGTCTGTGCATAGCTGGTTTGTCATCCACAGTCTTCTTGATCCAGAGGTCCAGATTGGGGGGGGGACTTTGTGTCTGTGCATAGCTGGTTTAGTCAACCACACTCTTATTGATCAGAGGTCCAGATTGGGGGACTTTGTGTCTGTGCATAGCTGGTTTGTCATCCACACTCTTATTGATCCAGAGGTCCAGATGGGGGGACTTTGTGTCTGTGCATAGCTGGTTTGTCATCCACACTCTTCTTGATCCAGAGGTCCAGATTGGGGGGGGGCCTCTGACAAGTTGACTGTGCTGCTTCTATAATCCTCAAACATGCTACACTGTTCTTGGGGGGATCTGCTTTTGCTTGCTTCACTGCCGCACCGGCAAGTCTTCTCTATCGCTCTGCTGAGGCAGAGACAGAGCTTTTAACTTTTTGCACTAAATACTGGTAGCACCATTGAAACTGAAATGTGGGTCAGGAGCAAGAAAATAGTGTGGCGAGGGGGAAGGGGAGAAGAAGGAAGTGCATTTTAGTGAATGGAAAGGACACATAGATATTTACAGGAAGAGGTGTTTCAGCTCCACTCTGCCATAGGAAAACAACTGTGCTGTATTAGGAATTCCATTCAGGCCCTTTACCTTTCTTCTTCTGTTCACAATACGTCAGCCAGTGTGGGCTATGCAGCCATAAAAATAAGAAAGCTGAGGCTAACCCCATCTAAATAAGCTTCAAGGAAGCAGCCATAGCTAAACAAATCAAAGAACCCTGCATATATGAAGGTTGCTGCAAAAAACATTTAAGGTTTTATTCCAAATGCATGTACAAAGTACAAAGTACTGGTAACACACACGCTAGCCCCAGAGCTTCAAGGTGCTCTGCCTCTTCCTCATGGGGTGAAAGTACATGAATTTTTGCAGCAACTTTCATGTGTGCTGGGTTCTCTGTTTTGTTTAATGAAATTTGGCTGCATCTTCACAACACACCATTCCCTGAGCACTCTTATTTTCTTTCTCAAGCAGCCATAGCTACCACCAGGTTAAGGCTCAATTCCCAGAATGCAATGAACTCTGATCACTGGTAAGAAAAATCAACTTTTAACACTTTAGTGTGCATAGGAAATGTTGCTGCAGGCCTCATCTCAAGTTTTTATGCATGTGAAGGCCAGAATAAACAGGTGCATTTTCAGTCACATTGTTAAATGGAATTTATTCACATTGTTTCACCAGGATAGTTTGGATACAAAGATTGTGTAGCAGTACTTTTCTGATCACAAACTCCCAGCTAAGAAACATTTTTCCCTTTTGAGTTTTTTTTTTTAACCAAACAGCAATGAAGCTCTTATGGCTTCACATCTACATTCCCTCTCCTACCAGCTGCAGCCTGAAAGGGAAGGGCGCCTGTAGCCCATTTCCTTTTATGTTTAATGAAAGACAATATGGTGCTCCCTCTTTTGAGCACATCAGGACTGTACAAGATTTTTAAACCTTCTCTTTCATACTCTGACTTTATTTTAATTCACTTTTTTTATGACTCCCTTGTGGAGTTCAATTACCAGTTATTTTATTTTAATAAAAATGCATGCTATGAGGACCAGGCAAAACTCAGCACTGTATCATTTACTGAAAGAAGCTACTGTAGGAGTGAAACACACTCCAGCAAAAAAAAAACTTATTTTAATAATGGGGGTTGGGGGGCTGACTCTTGCTATCTTCTGCTCCTACTGTACAGCTGACAAGGAAGCATAATATTAATGGTCTCCAAACTATTTTTCTATGTCTCCATTGTGAGCAGAGTTTAAAAGCAAGCATATACTGTACTCTTCCTGCAGTCTGCTTTCAGAGACATTCTGAGGAGGCAATCATCTCTGCAAACCAGTATATCTGCTGCATTTTTTTGGGGGGTGGTGGGCACTGAACACAGGAGAAAAACAGAAGAAGGAAAAGAAGAAGAAAAACACCCTGATAGTGGCCAGCCATCATGGCACAGAGAAAAACCAAAGGACATAATAAGAAATGCAACAGACTTACATAGAGGAAAAAAAGGTAAATAACATTTATTTTACTTCTAGGGTTCACTGTATGCCCAGAATATCCCTAATATGGCACTATACATGAAGCTTTGTCACAGCAAGGCTGTTTTAAACATCTTTATAACATGGGTTGGAAAAAGGAGACAACCCAATTGGTCAAACAGCGTCAGATGACTATTGGCTAAACCTCCTGTTTAATCAACAGTTACTATGCCTGAACTACTTCCCTTAGAAAGTTTCTTGTGAATGTGCCTTGAGAAATATCCCTCCACAGAGACACAGAGAAGAAAGGGAAATCACAAAAACAGGCATGGTCAAAACAAAGGGAAACTAAGTAGCAGTATTATAATGGAGGTCAGATTTTGTCTTTTTGGCCATGTCACTGTCAATCAGTGGCTAAATGACAGTTTTCTAGATGGTGAAGTTCCAAGAAAGAAAGAAAAGAAGAAACACAATAAAACCTGAAATTAAAGAGGGATATGCTAAAAGTGGGACCAAGGCATTTAACACTGTGTATCAAGGAATTTGGTCTTCTGCAGGAGCAGACAGATGAAAGAAACATTCAAAAGAGTACATCATGGGCTGTGAAAGTCTTTGAAGACTTGTTGATGCTATGTATACCTTATTTTGTTCTGTAATTGAGGAAATAAACATGAAGCAACCACTTGATCAGAGATAAGATTTTGCTTAGGAAAGCTGATTAAAATCCTTTTAAGGGCAAGAAAGGCAAAGTTCTAGGATTCAAAATATTATTTTAGGACAGGCAGCAAGTGAGGGAGATTCTGGATTTAGATAGTGGGAAAGTCACTTTATGTTACCTGAATGTGAACTTTTTTCTGAGTTACTTGCATATTACAGTTGTTAGAGTCCTGAACCTGAACGTGAAGTGATTTCTCTGTTTCTCTCTGTCTTTGTCTCTGCCTCAGTCTCTGCCTCTGTCTCTGTCTCTCTCATAGCTTAGTTTGTTAAAGTCCTGAACCTGAATGAGAAATTCTCTCTCTCTCTCTCTCTCTCTTTCTCTCATAGCTTAGTTTGTTGAGGGAGAGAGGGGAGAGAGGGAGAGACACAAATTCATGCATATGTTATTTATTTTATGAACATACAAATATCAGAAAAAATTTCAGGACTCTATTTCTGGCATTTGTATGTTCATAAACTATATAACATATGCATGAGTTCCGAAGACTACTTTTCAAGTCAGCAGGATACACTCAAATTTTCTCTATTCAAAGAGAAAAAAAACACCATTGTGTTTTAATTTTTTAAACATAACCCATGTCATTAGTGCAATAACCCACTCCAGGGTATGGGTTATAGGAATTTAATGCATGCCTTAGGTGTTGTAAGTGCACTCTGCCTGCAGCCTTGTGCCTCACAACGCATCCAAGGTGTGCATTAAATCCCTTTAATCCCATACCCTTTCATGGGTTATTGCTTACTTACAATTTTCTAACTGGGATAGAATTCCTGACCCTTAAACAATTTATAATCATATAATTTAATATGGAAGCTTAGATGTTCTCTAGTGAATCAAAATCAGCAGTGTCTTTTGGTCATGACTAACAAGAACTATTGCTTTATTTAAAATTTTTTAAAGGCTAATATGAGAGACAAATGTTTTCTTTCCTTCAGGGGAAAAAAATCCATAGCAGAATATCATTATAACAGCATGGATGTGTAAGTAGTCCTCATTATTTCATATCTGTGCATTAGTACTCAACTGTTTTAAAGTCAAAACCTATGGGGTCATTGTAGTGATGCTTTGTGGAATTTTAATTTATGCCAGATGAAATTGTGTGAAATTGTCAATTTTGCCTTTTCCTAATTTTTATAAAATTGTACAAAATTGATGCAGACTAATTAACCGTACTAAAAGCCATATACACCTGATGAAAAAATGCTTTACTGAGTTTCAAAACCTTGGTCAACAAGCATTTGTCAATGCCGAATGTTTGCTTGCTGGCATTAGCATTGGTAGTGTAGGAGTTAAAGAGATGCATAATAGGAATGGCAGTGAAGTATTGAACCGAAGCCAACCCCACCACTACCCTGAAGAGACTAACAGGCATTGGGGTGTGCCTTTGGGTCATCAGTCATAACGGCCACGCCATTTCATCACACCCTACCCTGCAAACACTGACAAGTGTAACAGTGTGCCTTCGGGTCATTGGGCCTTTTGCTCACCCCATTTCATAAGGAAATATGGTGAGATGGATGCAGTATAGGAGAATGGGGTGAACCTTGGGGCCAAGGAGTCCAAGGCACACCTCGATGCCTGTCTCTGGCTTCATGGTGTGGGTGGGGATGGAATGGTATGAGCATTACAGGCAACAATCCAAAGTCACACCCCTGATGCCTGGCAGTCTCTATAGGGTGAGGCTTTATGGCCCTAAACCCTAACGCCCTAGGCATTCATTGATATTTTCAATCCAATTTTTCTACTGGGTTTTTGGTGACTCCCACCTCATGAATAGTGACAATATCAGTTTGTTAGCAGAAAGCTGATTTTGCACAGTGACTACGCCATTTGGCACCACAGGTGCGAAAACACATTTTGAACAGGATGTGAAAAATGACAGCTGTATTGTTCATGAGGAGGTGTAAAAAATGGCAATGTTGAAAATCGGGAGTGAAAATATAAACAAATTGGTGAAGTCAGGAGTGTGCATAGAAACTGTGCAATACACACCCATAATGTAATTAGTTTGGGGATTTTTACAGCAGATTGTCAACACAGGCATTTTGGGACCTCTGCTCATGAACAGTGTCACTGTGATTTTCTTAATGTGTCCCGAACACTAATTTCCCACAGCGACCACGCATTTCTGCACGGGAAGTGCGAAAACACATTTTGGCCAGGGTGTGAAAAATGACAGCTGTACTGTTCATAAGGAGATGTGGAAAAATGCAGGTGTAGAAAATCTGGACTGACAATATTACAAATTCATGAATTTACGAGGGTACGTGGAAACTGTGCAATGCACACACTTAACACAGTCACTTTATGGAATTTTGTCACCAAATTTTCAACATAGCCATTTTATGACCTCTGCTCATGAACAGTGTCACTGCGATTTTCTTAATCTATCCCAAGCATTGATTTTGCACACCGACCATGCCATTGTGCGCTATATGCATGAAAACACATTTTGGGGGAGATTTGAAAAAATGATAGCTGTACTGCTCATAAGGAGGTGTGGTAAAATGGCAATGTTGAAAATCTAAAGTGAAAATATAAAAAATTCATGAAGTTACAAGTGTGCATAGGAACTGCGCAAAGCAGGCTCGTAAAAGTCATTTTGGGGAATTTTTTCACCAAATTTTCAACATAGGATTTTGGGGAGACTACCTCATGAACTATGACACTGTCATTTTGCTACTCAGTCCTGAAAGGTGGTTCTATGCAGTGACAGCGAAATCACCTTTCAGGACTGAATAACAAAATGACAGTGACTGAGTTCATGAGATGGGGCACCAAGAAGCCCATGCTGAAAATTTGGTGAACAAATTCCCCAAAATGGCAAAGATATGCACCAAAGTTGAAAAAAAAAACATTCATGCCATTATGCAGCTTACCAGCATTTCTTCAGTTCACGGTCGGCTTTGAAGAGTGAAAACGTGTTCCCGGTCCACTGAAGATCATCACGCTCTGCTGCTCTGGAGGTACGTATAGGGTGTGGGGGTGAGAAGGTGGTGCATAGGGTGGGTGTGGCTGGGGAGAGGGCAAGACAGTCAATGAGGGACCTTTTTTTACAGGTGTCTTTTTTTTAATTTTAGAAGACAACACGGGACTTTTGCTGGGTGGGATACCAGCATGGCAGCTGGAAGTTTATTATTATGGGGGTGCAGTGGAGCCGACGGGGACTGGGCACCCCCGTTGGCCATACAGACATTTGCAATGCTGGAGTGGGCTCCCAACGTGGCAACTGGAAGTCAGTGTTTTTGTTGGGGGGTGCAGTGGAGCCAACGGGGGATTGGGCACCCCGTTGGCCATACGGATGTTTGCAACACTGGGGTGGGCTCCCAACATGGCAACTGGAAGTCAGTGTTTTTTGTTGAGGGGGGTTCAGAGGAGATGATGGGGGATTGGGCACCCCGTCGCAATACAGACTTTTGCCATGCCTGGGTGGGCTCCCAGCGTGGCACCTGGAAATCTGGTTTGGGGAAGTAAGGAAGCCAACAGGGGATTGAGCACCTCCATTGGCCATACGGTGTGTGGGTGGGGAGAGTGCATGAGCACACTGGGGTGGGCTCCCAGCATGCTACGTAGGTGTTCAGGGGAAGAAGACGAACTGTCTATAACAATTCAGATGCATTTCTGAGGTGTAGGCAATTTGCATACTGCCGTTGGCAGTATGCAAATTACCTATACGTTACCACTTGTGTCAGTGTTTTCCTCAGAACTGTACACCACTGCATCTGAACAGCTGTCATAGACAGCTTGGACATTCATTGGCACGGTGCAGCCATGCCTGCAAAAGGGAGCAGGGCATTGGAAATGGGAGAGGCACACCTATGAAAACTCGTATGGTGGCACTATGTTTCTTGCACATGCATGCAAGCGAACATAATAAAATGGCTAGATTAATTTAAAAAGAAACGTTATTAGAATAAAGTCTGGATGAGGCTGTCTATGGTTGTGTGGTTTATGAAAATATGTTGGTTAGTTAGTCCCACAATTTGGAGGAAGGCCCTCACTCTATCCATTTAATGGGAACACCGTGAGGGGGCTGCAAACAAACTCTGCAGCAAAGGGAGACTCCCTCTTAGGAGGCCCTCATCCCAAGGTTGGAGAAAGAGAGCAACTACTGCTGAAAGGCATTAACCTGGCCTCAAGGAGGGAGGCCTAAAAATGAAGCTGAATGTTGGACAGGTAGGAAAAGGGAGGACATAGAGACCAGGTGGATGTTAGGCAGTTGTAGGGAGAATAGCTTTTGAAGGTGCTGCTGACTTGGCCCACATAGCTAACCTTGGGCTTAAGGGCCTCATCTCACATCAGCTGAAGTCTTAAATTCTACATCAAGTGGTGCCACTGATATGTCTGCATGGCTAAAGCTCTGCCCAGAGTGACGACATTCACACCGGGGGGGGGGCTGGGTGAGAAGGATCCCTCCCCAAGGTTCACATGCTCAAGATGCAGACTTCATGGGTGCAGTGCGAGACTGTCAACTGCAGGGTGAGTCCTGAGCCATATGGTGGGTGTGGTTGGCATACTTCTGATGAGGAGTAGTTGGAGGGTATTGCATATTGGAGGCCTGCGTGTAGGCCTGGGTGACAAAAGTATGAGTAGGCAAGACCTCTACTTAGGTCGAAGTTTATATACTGATACTTCCACATAAATATAAGCAATTAATGTGTGGATGAATTTGATTGGCTTATGCTTGAGACATTCTCATAGATATGAGGTATGAACTGAGTTGTAATTTAGGCAAAGGTTGAGAAGTCAAATGCCTAGGATAAATGGACTGTGACTGCTTTTGTAACCTCCTCATAGGTAAGAGGCAGGAACTTAGTTGAACTCTGCTGTTGAGCTGGGTTAAAATAAACAATTCAAACTGCCAGGAAAGCAGGCGTAATGGAAACTGACAATTAGGGAGCAGGCTGCTGGTGAACAACAACATAACGCAGAAGGATGTGGCTGCCTAGCTCAGAGCCAATTGTGAACAATCAGGGATTGTAGTTGGAACTGAGATTGCTGAAGTTACAGTATGGGAAAAACAGTAAAATGGGTCCCAATTAGCACAAAGCAAAGCAACTGATGAAGGCAGGATGCATGGAAACTAGAAAGCACAAACAGAAAAACTGAGAAAGCACAGAGAATAGGGAAGACAGAAAGCAGGAGGATCAGGAGACAGAGAGAAGCAGAACTGCAGTCAGGAGGCAGGAAGCAGAATACTGACCTAAGAGCCAGAGAGGCATAAACAAGTAGAAGTCCAGCACAAACCAGAAATCCAGCACAAACCACGGAAGCCCAAATCACAGAGGAAAACAGGAGAGAAATGCTGGGTACAAAGAGGGGGGGAGACCAGCAAATCCCCCAGCTGCAAAGAAAAAATACTTCTAAGTGAGGCTGCAAGGAGCTGACTTTTATAGCTCAGGCAGGTGGTATGGCTGGTTGCTCCAGCCCATTAAACCGCCAGCATAGCCTTTCAATTAAGGACAGACCCCTCCCTATTGTACAGTATATTTTACTAACAGGATCTCAGAGACATTTGTTTTTTGCAAAAAGTATATTTTTCACTTAAAAAGATACAATTTGTGAAATTAAGCATTTTAAGAATGCAAATTTATGAACTTTGAATAGGCATACGTATTTACAATATCCTAAAACAACATAATAAATGCATACATTTCTTGTCAACTGTGCAAATTAAAATTTTTCTGTGTCACTAAACTACAGTGTATGTTAGTTCTGATAAGGTTTAGGTAAGTATTAAAACTTTCAGTGGTATTTCAAAATCTTTCTGCATCTCAGAAATAGAAACACAGAAACATAGACAATGACAGCAGAAAAAGACCATTGGCACATCCAGCCTCCCCATAAAACCCTAACAAACCCATGACCTGTTGTCCATACAGGATTCTGACCCACACTATCCACCCCCATGCTCCATGCCCTACCCCATGACCCTAAGCAACCACTAACCCCTTCACTGTGTCCTAGCCATGTTTGAAACCACGATATTTTTGGTGCTGACCACATCAGCTGGTAGATTGTTTAATGGCTCCACCACCGTTTCTGTAAAATAGAACTTCCTCACCTCCCTCTTAAACCTTACCCTGCAAGTTTCCACTCATGGCCTCGGGTTCTTGAATCTTACTGCTGCTAATTACTTACACACACACACACACACACACAACTCACACACTCACACACTCACACACAGACACACATACACACACAGTACTCTGTCCTGGGTTTCTTGTTCCCCGTGTGAATTAGCACGCAATTGGCATTGAATTTCAACTGCCAAACCTTTACTCCCTCTCTGTCCATTGCAAGTCTATCTGCATCTCCCTAACCCCCTCCTCCCCCTACCTACCCTGCCACAGAGCTTAGTGTCATCTGTGAAGAAACATATATTGGCCTGGATTCTTTCTTTCTTCCATGTCACTAATGGACAAATAGAAAAGGACATGACCCAGGACCAATCCTTGTGACTTCTTCTCTGATGATTTGACTCTGTTAACCACAACCCTCTGCTGTTTCCCTTACAACCTGTTTCTCACCCATCTAACTGTCCTTTGCTGCACTTATATCATCTAGATTCTGTTGCAGTCTTCTGTGAGGCATCAAATTGAACACCTTGCTGAAATCAAAGTAGAATAAATCCATAGCATGACCCATATCCACTACCCTCATTACACAGTCAAAGAATACTACCAGGTTGGTCTGAGAAGGCCTCCTACTATAAACCCATTCTGTTTACTATCCTAGAGTCCGCTGCTCAACAGGTAGTCCACAAGGTCCTATTTGACTAGGGTCTCAGTCAGTTTACCAACAATAGAGGTAAGACTGACAGGTCTGTATTTGGCCGGTTGTTCCTGGTCCCCATCCCTTATAGAGCAGTATGATGTGCACCACTCTCCAGTCTTTTGGAACTACCCCTGTCTGAACTGAGCTGTTGAACAGCCCTACTAGAAACATAGAAACATAGACTTTAAGGGCAGATAAGGACCACTTAGCCCACCCAGTCTGCCCATTTCCCTACCTACTAGAAAAGCTGCAGATTCTGGTTAACCAACACCCTACTTCCTGCCACCCCCCACTACAATTGCCTTGTGTCTGTCCCATGCCTGTTTGAATTCCCCCACTGTTTTAGCCCCAACAACCTCCTCAGGAAGGCGGTTCCATGCATCCACCACTCTCTCAGTGAAAAAAGATTTCCTCACATTACCCCTGAGCCGTCCCCCCTCTATCTTTAAATTGTGTCCTCTTTTTCTTACACATCTCTTTTTCTGAAAGATGCTACCCTCCTGGACTTTGTTGATTCCCTTGAGGTACTTGAACGTTTCTATCATGTCCCCCGTCCCTCCTTTCATCAAGGGTATACATATTAAGCACTCTCAGTCTCTCTTCATATGATTTCTGATGCAGACCCTGAACCATTTTAGTTGCCCTCCTCTGGACTGCTTCCATCCTGTCTATGTCCTTGCGTAGATGAGGTCTCCAAAACTGCACACAGTACTCCAGATGGGGTCTCACTAACTGTCTGTACAGAGGGATAACCACTTCCCTTTTTCTACTTGTGATGCCCCTTCCTATGCATCCCAGTATCCCCCTGGCTCTCCTTACTGACTTCTCACATTGCTTACCAACCTTTAGAACATCTGATATGACTGCCCCAAGTCCTGCTCCATTTTGTTGTTGTTAGTACCTCCCTGCTAGTGTACTCTTCTCCTGGGTTTTGTTTCCCAGGTGCATTACTTTGCACTTCTTTGCATTGAATCTAAGTTGCCATATGTCTGACCATCCCTCCAACCTTGCCAAGTCTCTTCTCATCCTTTCTGCCCCCCCTTGTGTATCAACTCTGTTACAGATCTTTGTATCATCTGCAAAGAGGCATACATTTCCCTTCAGACCCTCTGCAATGCCACCTATAAAGATGTTAAAGAGGACTGGACCCAGTACTGAGCCCTGGGGTACTCCACTAGTGACCCCCCTTTCTTCAGAATGTGTTGCACTCACTATTATCTTCTGTGTCCTGTTGTGCAGCCAGTTTGCAACCCAGGTTACCACCCTGGGACCCACTCCCAGGCTGGCTAACTTGATTATTAATCTTTTGTGTGGGACTGTGTCAAATGCCTTGCTAAAATCTAGGTTGGCCATATCCACAGCCTCTCCCTGGTCTATTACTTTGGTCACCCAGTCAAAGAAATCTATTAGATTCATCTGACATGACCTTCCTGCTGTAAATCCATGCTGCTTTGGGTCCTGTGCCCCGCTGGCCTCTAGGTACTCAACAATTCTTTCTTTCAGAAGTGATTCCATCATTTTACCTACCACTGAGGTCAAACTTACAGGTCTGTAGTTTCCTGCTTCTGCCTTGCTCCCACTTTTGTGAAGGGGAATCACATCTGCCCTCCTTCAGTCCTCAGGTACCACCCCATCCTCCCATGATTTGTTAAAAAGTGTGGTCAGTGGTGTTACTAGGTCCTCCCTTAGTTCTTTTAGGATTCTGGGATGAATCCCATCAGGCCCCATTTCTTTGTCCACCTTTAGTTTTAGGAGTTCTTTCAGGACTCTTTCTTCTGTAAATGGACTGGTGTCAACCCCTACCCAGAGTGCTTCTATTGTCTGGTTTGGGTAACTCCTCCTCATCTTCTTTTGAATACTGAGCAAAAGTATTCATTCAATATCTCTGCCTTTTCACTGTCTCCCTCTGCCCACCTCCCTCTCCCTTATTAATCTTCACTATTCCTCCCTTAACCTTTCTATGCTCCCTAATGTACCTTTAAAAGGTTTTATCCCCCTTCTTAATTGAATTGGCTATTTTTTACTCAAGTTTGGGATTTTGCTATTCTGACTGCCTTCCCCACGTCTTTCTGCTTTAATTGATACAGTTCCCTGTCATGCTCCTTCTGTGATGCCTTATACTTTTTGAATGCAGCCTTTTTCTCCTTAACCTTCCCTGCCACGTCTTTTGAGAACCATAGTGGTTTTTTACTCTGCTTTGTTTTCTTTATCTGTTTCACACAAAGGCGTGTTGCCTCTATGATGGCAGTTTTGATTTTTCTCCATTAGAGGTTCAATTGGTTCCATTGTCAATACTTTGAGTACCCTTGGATGCGTCCCATCTCACCCTAGGGCTTTATCTATCTTCAGGGCTGCTAGTCCTTTCCAAATCCTTTCTCTGGTAAATATTTGCTGCCTTATCTCAGGAATCCCCTTTACAGCTAACTTAATGCTACTCTGGCAGAGGCTCTCTGTCTTCCCCAGTGAATACACAGCAGAAGCACTCATTAAGAACAGCTGCTTTCTGCCAGTCCTCTTCAATTGCCCCACCTACCTCTGTTAGCCTAACAATTCCTTCTCCCTTCTTTCTTTTTTCCCTAATACTCTTAAAGAACTGTTTTCCTCACCCTTGATCTCCACAGTATGCAGCTCTGTATCTGCTTTTTCTTCTCTGACCACTGTCTTGGTTTCCTTTGCTCTCCTTTTGTACTCTCACCATTCTTCCTGAGCCATATTATTTATTTTTTTATTTATTCAAATTTTGGAATTACAATCCTTTGAGTCAATGACTCCTTTGCGAAGGCTCCACGTCAGTACATACATACATAGCTTAAAGACAATTTGTACATTGCTTACTAGGCAAACATTACATTAAGACAAATTAAAGACAAGTTGTACATTGCTTACTAGGCAAGCATTACATTACGACAAATTATACATGGTTACTCTGTACAGGTTAATTTTCAAGGCTTGCATTACATTGCTTTGTTAGGTTCTCTAGGGTTGTTTATGGACCCTGGCTCTTTTCAGGGGAGAGGGACTGGTTCCCAAGTTTGAGGCCATCTCCAATATGGGAGTATGCTTTTATCGGCACCATTAGATTTTTAGTTGGCCCTGGTTTGGAGCTCAGGGAAACACTAGCTTTCCGACATCTACCTTGTTAGCGAGGACTGGTTGGAACAGCCACAAATCTCTGAGTCAATGAGAAATCTCTTGATACCATTTTTAAATAGGCCAAGGCTAGGGGCCTGAGAGATGGTGGAGGGAAGTTTATTTAGCAAGAGTGGAGCACGATACCGGAAAGACCTTTGCCCTATGGCAGTCCTGCAGTGAGGGACTAGGAGCAGGGTGTTGGAGAGGTGCCTAGGGGTGCTCCTGTGGAGGGTAGGTTGGATGAGGGGGTGGAGGCCCTTAGGAGCAAGATTCATTTGGATCTTTTTTGCTAGGAGGCAAGTGTGGTACATTAGTCTGCCTTCAAAGGTCAGCCAGTCTGCTCGCTTATAGAGCTCACACATGTGGGTTAATCTATCGCTGCTTGTAACCAGTCTGCAGGCTTTATTGAGATCTAGTTTGATGCTGTTTAGGGCTGTGATGTCAGCCGTGCCATAGATTATTATGCCATAATCAAGCATGGATAGGTCTCTTGTCCTTCTTTCTTTTGATTACTGTTCTCATACAGAACTCTGCTGCCTCAAGAATTCCCCACTTGATTGCCCCATCTTTCCTCCATGTCGATGATGCTGTCCAATATGACTAACATGTTGCAGACCAGCTCCCTCATACAGTTGACATCCTTCCTTCTGAAATCTAGGACTTCAAGCTTTAACAAGGGCTCACTTGTTCTAACTGCCAATTCAAACAATATAGAGTTATGGTTGGTGGACCCTAGTGGCTCCTCCACACTAACTCACCTAATAGTTCTATGTTGGTGAGTATCACATCAAGAATGGTGGCATGCCTAATGGGTTCCTTAACTCATTCTCTCTACAGGAGCTCTTTGAGAGTTCCACCACTTGTGTCCCGTATACTCTTAACACTGCATCCTGGGCCCTTCTAAGCAAAATCAAGCCATAATCAGCTTGTCAAAAACAAATGTGAATACCTCATGAACTGTAAGTACTACACACAAAGCATGAGCAGCAAAATTGTTCAGCACAAAATTACCCTTTCCAATGGTACTACGCAATTAAGTATAAGCAGTTTCTTTTTTCTCTATATTAGTTGAAATAGCAAAAAGAGTGTTTTTTTGCAATAAAAAAGTCAGCATAAGCCATTTTTGGTCGGAAAATATGTAACATATAAACACTAAATTAAGCATCCATACATTAGAAGTAGGTACAAAAATAATTTTGTTCTAAAAAGCAATTTTTATAATATAAAACATGTATTGTTTCCCATTTTATTCAAGATGCTTATGTGAGGCTTGAGGGACAAATGTCATCCACACATACCATCTCATAAACAAATGTGAATAACTCCTAAAGTATAGGTGATACACACAAAATATCAGTGGCAAAGTTGTTCAGCACAAAATTACCTTTCTAATTGTGCTATGCAATCATTCTAATCAATTTGGATTGCAAGTAAAACAGAGAAAGAATGCTGATGACCTGAGAAGTGTCCTGGGCACACAGAAAGTCTTTGTCTGCTGACTGAAGTCATTTTGGGAGACAAAGTGGATGATGTGGCCACCACCTATAGACGTTTCCAGGAGGTAATGAGTTAACCAACTGCAAAAGCAGGCAGTTCTGCACTGCATCCAGCAGGACCTGACTTTTGGAACTGCTGGCTGCTGGAATGAAATAATCAATATCTGGCAGGTTTAGAACTCCCACCACCTCCACTCTGTTTGCTATCCTATTTCTAGTCCTAGCCCAAGCCCCTTATCTGTCCCTTCCCCTATTCTTGATGTCTATAGATTAACCCCATCCATAGTTTCTTTCTTGAGGATACTGTAAGTGGATCCCACATGATTCTGTTTCTCCATTACCTGTCCTGATGTGTCCAATCTCCACTGACCACTGACTCTATGCCTTTCCTGACATATCAGACTATGTCTCCTACTTTACCTTTTCCTTTATTACATCTAAACATGGTATATCAGGGACAGTCAGGTCCCAACTGTTATTATCTGTGGCCCATGTTTCAATGATGGCTATTATGTCCATTGCAGTGTCCTGTCTTTGAGTCAGACACTTTTCCACTTCTCTGATACAGTCCATACTTTATGTCACGCAAAGGATAATACCTTTGATCAATTATGGAGACCAAGGGGGACTGCTGCATGTAATTTAAAAATCCAGAATCTCTCTCAATGAGAGAGGCATGCTGCCACATCTTCCCATCCCCTCTGGGCCCATGTACACTTTTTCCACTCCAATTATCACATATGCGAATGGGCTGTTTGAGAGTTGCTGAAGTGTGCCACAAATTCTGAGTCATGATTCCCACTAAGGCTTGCCTGCATATGCTCCTTCACACTCTTCTATAATTTTTGTTGATTCCTGCCAACATAATGTGCACCACAGGTGCATAATGCAAAATAAACAAAGCATGAGATATTTTTCCTTATTTGTGAATGACCTTCCCTCTGTCAGTTCCTCTGCATCCATTCATATGTATGCTGATGATACAGTTATTTTTGCATTTGGATCATCTTCTCATGATCTTACCTCACAGCTTCAGCTGACTGACAATGTTCAGCACTGATTCAGTTCTAATCAACTATCCTTCAATGCCAAAAAACAGTCTCCATGTCTTCTGGTAGCCGTTAGAGGCTTTTTAGACTTGCCTCTCTCCCTTCTTTTAACACCCTGATCCTGCTATTAGTGAGAATATTTCCTCTTTTATGTACCTTGGGGTCTGGCTTGATGTTCATATTGCTTTTTTGATTCATATTGATGCCATTCACCAAAAGCTTAATCCCAAGCTTGGTGTACTTTAAAGAAATAAAGTGAGTATCCCACTTCCAATCTGTCTTGAGATTGTTTTAAAGATGATCCTCCCTATTTTTGATTATGGTGACAGTCTACAGTGAAGTTGTTAACTGGAGCACCTTTGGCAACAAGCCTTTGTGTGAAACAGATAAAGAAAACAAAGCGGAGTAAAAAACCACTATGGTTCTCAAAAGATGTGGCAGGGAAGGTTAAGGAGAAAAAGGCTGCATTCAAAAAGTATAAGGCATCACAGAAGGAGCATGACAGGGAACTGTATCAATTAAAACAGAAAGTAGTGGGGAAGGCAGTCAGAATAGCAAAAGCCCAAACTGAGGATAAAAATAGCCAAGTCAGTTAAGAAGGGGGGATAAAACCTTTTATAGGTACATTAGGGAGCATAGAAAGGTTAAGGGAGGAATAGTGAAGATTAATAAGGGAGGTGGGCAGAGGGAGACAGTGAAAAGGCAGAGATACTGAATGAATACTTTTGCTCAGTATTCACAAAAGAAGATGAGGAGGAGTTACCTAAACCAGACAATAGAAGCACTCTGGGTAGGGGGTTGACACCAGTCCATTTACAGAAGAAAGAGTCCTGAAAGAACTCCTAAAACTCAAGGTGGACAAAGAAATGGGGCCTGATGGGATTCACCCCAGAATCCTAAAAGAACTAAGGGAGGACCTAGTGACACCACTGACCACGCTTTTTTAACAAATCATGGGAGGATGGGGTGGTACCTGAGGATTGGAGGAGGGCAGATGTGATCCCCCTTCACAAAAGTGGGAGCAAGGCTGAAGCAGGAAACTACAGACCAGTAAGTTTGACCTCAGTAGTACGGAAAATGATGGAATCACTTCTGAAAGAAAGAATTGTTGAGTACCTAGAGGCCAGCAGGGCACAGAACCCGAAGCAGCATGGATTTACAGCAGGAAAGTCATGGCAGATGAATCTAATAGATTTCTTTGACTGGGTGACCAAAGTAATAGACCAGGAAGGGGCTGTCGATATGGCCTACCTAGACTTTAGCAAGGCATTTGACACAGTCCCGCACAAAAGATTAATAATCAAGTTAACCAGCTTGGGGGTGGGTCCCAGGGTGGTAGCCTGGGTTGCAAACTGGCTGCACAACAGGACACAGAAGGTAATAGTGAGTGGCACACATTCTGAAGAAAGGGGGGGCACTAGTGGAGTACCTCAGGGCTCAGTACTGGGTCCAGTCCTCTTTAACATCTTTATAGGTGACATTGCAGAGGGTCTGGAGGGAAAGGTATGCCTCTTTGAAGATGATACAAAGATCTGTAACAGAGTTGATATACAAGGGTGGGTAGAAAGGATGAGAAGAGACTTGACAAGTTTGGAGGAATGGTCAGACATATGGCAACTTAGATTCAATGCAAAGAAGTGCAAAGTAATGCACCTGGGAAACAAAAACCCAGGAGAAGGGTACACAATAGCAGGGGAGGTACTAACAACAACAAAAATGGAACAGGACTTGGGGGTAGTCATATCGGATGATCTAAAGGTTGGTAAGCAATGTGAGAAGTCAGTGAGGAGAGCCAGGAGGATACTGGGATGCATAGGAAGGGGCATCACAAGTAGAAAAAGGGAAGTGGTTATCCCTCTGTACAGACAGTTGGTGAGACCCCATCTAGAGTACTGTGTGCAGTTTTGGAGACCTCATCTACGCAAGGACATAGACAGGATGGAAGCAGTCCAGAGGAGGGCAACTAAAATGGTGCAGGGTCTGCATCAGAAATCATATGAAGAGAGACTGAGAGAACTTAATATGTATACCCTTGATGAAAGGAGGGACAGGGGGACATGATAGAAATGTTCAAGTACCTCAAGGGAATCAACAAAGTCCAGGAGGGTAGCATCTTGCAGAAAAAGAGATGTGTAAGAACAAGGAGACACAATTTAAAGATAGTGGGGGGACGGCTCAGGGGTAATGTGAGGAAATCTTTTTTCACAGAGAGAGTGGTGGATGCGTGGAACTGCCTTCCTGGGGAGGTTATTGGGGCTAAAACAGTGGGGGAATTCAAACATGCATGGGACAGACACAAGGCAATTGTAGGGGGGCATGGCAGGAAGTAGGCTGTTGGTTAACTAGAATCTGCAGCTTATCCAGTAGGTAGGGAAATGGGCAGACTGGGTGAGCCAAGTGGTCCTAATCTGCCATCAAAGTCTATGTTTCTATGTTTCTTTGCTGCAGCCACATCCAAGAGCAAGGCCATTCTCAATGCCCTACAGGGAGCATGCCTCAGACAGCTAGTTTTGGAATCCACTCATGAGGGAGCATTCTTAGATATCATACTCTCAAATGGGGATAGTGAGAGGATCTCAGATCTAGAATTGGGTAGCCACTTGGGAACAAGTGACCACCAAACAGTGTGGTTCATGATAAACTCAGCTACAGAGTCAAGCCATACAAAAGTGAGGGTACTGGTCTTCAGAAAGGGCAGACGTTGACAAGAAGGGAAGGTGCCTTAGAAAAGCACTAGCAAACAGGCTAGAAGGAGGAGTGGAGCAGCAATGTGGAAAGATCAAAACTGTCATCACAGAGGCAACACGCCTTTGTGTGAAGCAAATAAACAAATCAAATAAAAGATAAAGCCCCTATGGTTCTCAAAAGAGGTGGTGGGGAAGGTTAGGGAGAAAAAGATAGCATTTTGGAAGTATAAAGAAACACAGAAGAAGCAGGACAGAGAACTGTACCAGTTAAGGCAGAAGGAAGCAGGGAGGGAAGTCAGAATGGCAAAGGCCCAAACTGAGGAAAAGATAGTCAACTCAGTTAAGAAGGGGGATAAAACCTTTTATAGGTACATCGGGGAGCATAGAAAGACAAAGCAAGGGATAGTGAGGCTGAATAGAATGGACTGTGGGTGGGCAGAGAGGGACAGTGAAAAAGCAGGGATACTGAATGAATACTTCTGCTCAGTATTCACAAAAGAGGAGGAGGGGGAGGTACCTAATCCAATGAAAAGAAGCACTCTGGATAGGGGGTCGATCCCAGTCCTTTCACAGAAGAAAGGGTTCTGAATGAACTCCTAAAACTGAAGGTGGACAAAGCAATGGGACCTGACAGGATTCACCCCAAAATTCTAAAAGAATTACAGGGAGAACTAGTGGCACCCCTGGCTACCCTTTTTAACAAATCATGGGAGGATGGTGTGGTACCTGAGGACTGGAGGAAGGCGGATGTGATTCCCCTTCACAAAAGTGGGAGCGAGACAGAGGCAGAAACTACAGACCTGTCAGTGGGATCTCCGTGGTAGGGAAAGTGATGGAATCACTTCTGAATGAAATAATTTTTGAGTACTTAGAGGCCAGTAAGGCATAGGACCCAAGGCAGCATGGGTTCACAGTGGGAAGGTCATGTCAGATGAATCTAATTGATTTCTTTAACTGGGTGACCAAAGTAGTAGACCAGGGAAGGGCTGTGAACATGGCCTACCTAGACTTTAGCAAGGCATTTGACACAGTTCCACACAAAAGATTAATAAACAAATTAACTAGCCTGACAGTGGGTCCCAGGGTGGTAGCCTGGGCAAAACATTGGCTGGACAACAGGACACAGAAGGTAATTGTAAACGGAGTCCACTCTGAAGAAATGGGGGTTACTAGTGGGGTACTGCAGGGTTCAGTACTGGGTATTGTCCTTTTTAATGTCTTTATAAGTGACATTGCAGAGGGACTGGAAGGAAAAGTATGCCTCTTTGCAGATGACAAAAAGATCTGCAACAGGGTTGATACACAAGGAGGCATGGAAAGGATGAGAAGGGACTTGGCAAGGTTGGAGGAATGGTCAGAAGTATGGCAGTTTGGAGTCAATGCAAAGAAGTGCAAAATAATGCACCTGGGAAACAAAAACCCAGAGGAAGATGATACAGTGTGTGTGTGTGTGTGGGGGGTAGGAACAACAACAAAAATGGAAAGGGACCTGGGAGTAATCATATCAGATGACCTTAATGTTGGCAAGCAATGTGATAAGGCAGTAGGGAAGGCTAGGGGATACTGGGATGTATATGGAGAGGCATCACCTGCAGAAAAAAGGAAGTTGTTATCCCTCTGCACATACTGTTGGTGAGACCCCATCTGGACATGCTCTTTAGCTAGGCAGGAAGGAAGTGAGTCATACAAGCAGACACTTTTACTTTCTCCTGTGCAGATGGAGAGAGAGGAGTGTGTTTTGTGACTGCTGATACTTTGAGATCAGAGTGAGGAGGAGATTTAAACTTTGATTTATACCCAAAAGCTTTTCTAAAAGCTAAATTTTTTTGCTTTTCTAAAAGCTAAATTTTTTTGTCTTTTCTGTACTCTTTTTAATGTAATTTGTTCTTTCTGTAAACTTTATTTTTCTTACCTTTAAAAGTAGTTGTTTGTGTCTGTGTGACTGTGTGTGTGTTGTGTGACAGTGTAAGTAGTGATTGCTCGATCTGAGGGAGATCAGTAGGAGAGATGGATCAGGATGAGGAAATGTCTGGGGCAGGGGCAGCTCTGGGATAGTGTGGCAGTGGTAAGCGTCCTACAGTGGCATGCATGGGGGGAATGGGAGCCAATTCCTGTTGGACCGCTCTAAACTTGTGAGTGCCCCCCTGGAAGCAGGACCAGCACTGCCTCCTGTCCTGACTCTGAGGCAGTTAAACCACCACCACCAAGTTCAGCATCAGGTCCTCTGGAGCAGGATGTGCCTGTTCCCCCGGGCCCACGTGTGGATTCCATCCCTGTTCAGCACTGTGACCAGCCAGTTGCCAGTTCATCTGGCCCTCTCCTGCCTGTGCCTGGTCCTCCCCGCATCTCCATTGTTTGGCAGTTTTTTGACTGTGTCGGGGGGGACAGCAGTGTGGTCAAGTGCCACTTATGTGAGAAGGAGGTGCGCCTTGGCCCCTGGGGGACTCATCTGAGGACTGAGGGCCAGCACACCCATATGCTTAATCACCACCAGTTAGAGTGGCAGGCTGCCACAGAACAGACCATTCCTGCACCTGCTGACCATTCTGTGGCAGAGGGTGCAGCTGTGCATGGCGGCATCCCTACGAAGACAAGAGCCACAGCAGCACCTGCTGCTCCACCAGCACCCGCACCCCCACCAGCACCACCACCAGCAGGTCAGCCTGTAGAACGTGTGGACCCCAGAGAACTGCATGTAGCACAGGTTGGCTTGACAGTTGTCTGGATTGCTGTCGAGGACAACAACGAGAGGGTGAGTGCTGTGGAGCAGCGGCTGGATCACATAGAGGGACATCAGTTTCAAATTATGTCCATGCTGGAACTGCTGCTGGATCACCATGGGCTCTCACATTAGTTTTTTTTCCTCATGCCATTTGCCCCCCCAACACCTTCCTTGCTGTGGTATAAAATGTATTCCTCCACCATCCCCAAACCTTGTATGTAATTATACCCTTTTTTATTGTCTTCCATATGCATGACACTTTGTATTCTGAGCATTGCAAGTGTACTGTGCTAAACTGCATGTGTGCAGTCAGTCTTCTTTCCAGTCTGTGTATGTACTGCAGACACTGTCCAACTCCATGGCTTAAAAATGCTTATTAATGAGTACAATGGTGGGATGGTGAAGCCTGGAGAGATACTACAAAACAGGCTTACAATACATCCAAGTAACTAGTAAAAAAATTTAATGTTGTGATTCGTGACATAATCGTAAATCGTGATTTGTGACTGCATTTGTGACCATGATGATGAAGAAACGTGAATGTCTACAGCTGTACTTCCCCGGGCCCCGATGAGGTGTGGCACAAAACTCATGGACTTAAAAACACTCATTAATGAGTACAATGGTGGGGTGGTGAAGCATGGAGAGATACTACAAAACAGGCTTACAATACATCCAAGTAACTATTAAAAAAAAATGATGTGATTCGAGACGTGATCGTAAATCGTGATTTGTGACTGCATTTGTGACTGTGGTGATGAAGAACATGATTTGTATCACGAGTGACTCGTGATGATGGTCCTGACTTAAAAACACATATTAATGAGTATAATGTTCATGCAGAATTATGCACCACACCTGTACAGTACTCTGAAGGGAAGCCAAAGAAACAACTGTGACTTAAGTTAGAGATGGAGATTGGGCCCTAAAGAGATGCAAATGCACAGACAGATTAAGACTGCGCTATGCGCTGAAGAGATGCAGATGCAAAGGCACAACACCTAACCAGTGCTCACCAACAGAAATTCAAATCTGGAAAAGAATACCTTTGCCAGTTGGGGCGGGCCCAGAGGGGGCAGTGTACTGCATTGCTGCAGCAACAGTCACTAGTACTAGTACCAGTAAATATACCACAAAGAAGTACAAAAATTACACAGCTGCAGTGGATAGCAGCTTCACATTGCTGAAATTATGTGGCACAATAAAAGGTGTCTGATTTGATGATACATGTCAAACACATACTCACACACAAAGTAATGCATAGAAATTGAAAACTTTAGCAATATAACCACATATTTTAAACTAACTAAAATTATGCACTGCTGCACCACAACAATCAGCAAAAAAATGGCAAGAATTATTGAAAATATGACTGTGTGTACATTAACACAGTTATACAAGAAAAATATCACCAAAACAGAAGCACTGTCTTTTTCTCCAAGTTAATCTACCTACACCACAGATATGCCCCTCCCTCAAAGCACACTTCCACTGTCTCTCAGTACACAGACTGAATGTTGTACATTCACATTCAAAATCCACACACAAACAATAAACGCTCGATGATATGAGCACAGGAGGGTTTCCCATAATCGATGAACTAAAGTTTCAGCAAAAAAAATGACTCAAAAAGGCTTTTTTAACAGCTTTTAGAAGGTTTGAATTGCAGAGAGCTCTCAGAGCAGATTGTTTCCTATAGATTCCTACACATACTACCCCAAATTAAGGCTGTGCAGAACAATCTAGAGCCCATGTGACCTGAAATCCCATGAATCACTGCAAAATTTGCCTTTGGAGCTTAAAAACAAGACAAAGTGAGGCGAAGTATATTGTTTTCAATGTACTTTGCCTTAAGAATTGGTGGAGTAGTGGTTTTGAAAGGCGGAGTAATGCAAAGTCATTGTTTTCAATGGACTTCGCGTTACCCATTATAAGGCAAAGTACTCCGCTTCGCGTTATGGAGCACTTCACAAATTCACCTTCACTATGTGAATCACTTCGCGGAGCTAATTGGGGCCACTTCGCCCATCTCTAAGTCCAAGAGGATAGCATCTTTCAGAAAAAGAGCTGTGCAAGAACAAGGGGACACAATTCGAAGATAGAGGAGGGATGGCTCAGGGGCAATGTGAGAACATATTTTTTCACAGAGACGGTGGTGGATGCATGGAACAGCCTTCCTGAGGAGGTTGTGGGGTCTAAAACTGTGGGAGAATTCAAGAATGCATGGGACAGACATAAGGCAATTCTTTTGGGGGGTAGGAAGAAATAGGCTGTTGGTTAACTAGGATCTGCAGCTTATCCTGTAGGTAAGGAAATGGACAGACTAGGTGGGCCAAGTGGTCCTTATTTGCTGTCAAAGTCTATGTTTCTATGAGCTCCCAAATTCTCCCTCGACAGACTGGACCCCCTTTTTACCTCTTTTTATAATTTTGCTTTAGATTGTTCCCCACATACTCACCACTGTTCACTCTAAATCTGCTCTTTCACTTCCCTGTCTTGATGCCGGTGCCTTTCCCACTGTGCCTCCTTTATATCTAAATTCTGGTTTGGTTCTCTTCCGTCCTACCTTACTTCCCTCTTATCCTCTCCCTTAGCTTCCTGCTATTCTTTACGTAATATTTTTTCTCATTCCTTCGCTATTCCTCCTATGAAATGTACAGTTGTTCTGTTTGTTTTCTCTTATCATTTCCTAAACTTTGGTCCTCCCTTCCCTTGTCTATTGACTCTGCCTCTTCAGCTTTCTCCTTGAGGTCTCTCCTTCATGATTTGTTTTTCTCCCTTTTGCAACCCTTGACCCTCTTTCTTCACCCCTTCACTAATTTTACCCTGGCAGTCTGTTTTCCTTTACCTGTGCATATGTTATTCTAATTAGTATTTAAAGTTTTTTTGTTTCTTCATTTAAATTGTATTACTGTTTTTTCGCCATATTTATATATATATATATATATATATATATATATATATATATATATATATATATGTATATCTTGTAAATACTGTATATGTGGATGCATCTGGAAATGAGCTGTTGCCTGCTCAGTAAGTCTTTACTGGTGAAACAGTTGAAATAAATAAAAAAAATACATGTAACCCCCCTACAAATGGGGGTTCCCAAAAAGTCTTCCAAAAGCTTGCCTAATTGCTCACTGCCTGGTAGGTGTTCGGCGTTTAAGCCGTTTAGATGTTGCTACCAATGAGCACCTGTAAAACCTCCATGTACTGCCTCTTTAAGTGCTGCCTGCTTGCAGTCAAAATTAATCTCTATGTGGGGACTGTGTGTTTACCTGCCTGAATCCCGCCCAGGCTGCTGAATCATCACTCCGTTTCTGCCGTTGCTAGTGGTGCAGACAGAGCACTGTTAAGAGATGTAACAAATTGCTAATAAATATTTAGAGTGATAAAGATATGATGTTTGTTCTAACCTGCCTTCTTTGCAGTGAGGACGTTTCAGATTAGCTCCACCATTTTGGTCCTCAGCTGCCGAATTGGACCAATCAGTACTAGGGGACTCTAAAATGGAGCCTACTGAAATGGGACTATATGGATTTTCAGTTGGGATTTGTAGTTTCAGACTGTTGTCACCTTTTTGCAACAGAAGGGGGAGCCCTTACTGTGATTGACAGCTAAACTGCCCAACCAAACCTTTTGGATCTAAGGTAAATCCCCTGAGCTGTCTGCTGGCAAGCCAGATTCGAGCTGGAAGTTGAAGAGGGAAAAGCTTGCATAATCGAGCAGCCATGTTGCATAGTAGTTCACACGGGAGAACTGTGGAAGACCCGAAACTCAGCCTGTTGCCATCTCCCAGAGAGAAAGAAAGATAATCGGACAGTGATCCGCTTAGTGTGATCCGAAGTAAGCTGTGGAAAGAATACCAGGCTCACCTGAAGAAGATCGAAGATTTTGCTAAAAGTGATCGGCCTGTCAAGAACTGTAGCTACTGTTGTGCTCCAGGGTTTAGCAGTGATTTTGTGATCGGGACCAAGGAATCGCCTGCCTGGTACAGTAAACTTCCTTTACATATAAATGTGCTGTAAACTGGAGGGGGGTCGCTGCCTGGTTCCCCTCCCCGAACTGAGCTGTGTGTTGAATGCTGGAAGCTGTTTCCAGCTGCATCGGACTGAATCTGCTTGCTCTCATCGGCCATTGGACCCTGCCACGAGGGTCTTGTCTCCCTACCCTGCTTTTTCTGGCAATCCAGAACAACCGTCATCCATCCTGTTCTCAGCATTGGGTATTGTGACTAGTGTACACAGTAGCTCCCTGCAACATATCTTTTAAATCAAAAGTGTGTCATCTGATTATTGTGTTGTTTCCACAAACTGAGCCTTTCAGCTCTGGATTACAACTGGGGTGTGTGCATGTTGTTTCTTTCTCCACAGGGACCCAACCAGCTGCAACGCCAGCCAACCCCGGGCAATGGTCCTGGCTAGTCCTTTTTTCCATCCTGGGTACCCAGAGAGTGGGACTGAGTGGGACTGTAATTGCATGCACAGCTGTGTGAATTTTAGTGTGATTATGCCAATTAACCTGATTACCCCCATCCTTGTTATAGTCCCCTTGAATAAATCAGATCTACTTTTTTTCTGCAATTTACATTGACTGTGGTGTCAGTTTATGTTGAAGGTATTGCATTGTTTCTCTGGAATTGCATTACCTTGTTTTACAGGGGATCCCCAGAGCAAAGCTGAAGGAACCAGTCCTGGGGTAAGTGCTCAGCATATGTGCATGTGCCAGACTGGTCAAGGGTATTGGGAAAGTGTACATTGTGTACTGTGGGCCACTAGTAGGAGACAAGGGGGGGTCACAGTGTCTCAGAGGGCTGTGGCCTGGTTATTCAGACTAATACCAACCCAGACCTTTGGGTGGAGGCACCTGTCACTGAACCTAGGCCCCTTCACCTGTCACTAGTCAACCAGGCAGGGGTAGTAGCCCAAGACATAGCACCACGTAGGGGTTACATACACAAATAAATAAATAAATAATGTGGTATCACAATTGATGAAATTATTCAGGGTCAGAAGGTCACATGAGGCAGGATTTTTGAATGTGATGGTAACTGTGCAGTGCTCACATTTGTTCATGCCAGGAGGGGGACTCAGTGACCATGATCTTAAGGTATTACTAGGTTGAGGTTGTGGGTTACCATGTCATCTATGCTGCATGATCTCATAAAAACATGCATGTAGGGCTTTGAACAAATTCTGACAGTTGGGCTCGGTTTGTAATATGCTCCAATGTTTGTGGAGTATGCCTTCTACCTGGTGGGCCTTTTACTAAATGTAGCCACAAAATTAATTTTGTGATCAATTTACCACTCATTTCTCAATTGTGGAATAAGCAAATTCTCACTTTCACATTCTTTAGCCCTGTTATAGTCATGATCAGTGTCACTGTCAGTATACCCTTAATTGTATGAATGTTGTGCCTACTTTCTGTTGCCCTTTACTCAAAGCTTCATTGGTGTTACATGTTCTGTAGACACTTAAAAATTGTCTGGTCAGTATATTTTTCATGGTGTTGTGGAATGGCATGAACTGGCCATCATACTGAGGCTTACAGGGAAATTACATTTTGGTGAGTGCCGTCTAAAAGTCAATGAAGGAATGAAGTTCAGACACCATCCCCCACTACACCATCAAAATGTTGTCAATATAGCTCTGCTACAGTTCATTTTTGTCAAGGGAGGGATTTATTGCAGCACTGTACTCAGACTGTTCTTCCCAGATACCAAGGTAAAGATTTGCAATATTAAGGGCAATGGTTGCCCCAGTACCACTGATCTTAGAAAGAAATCCCCTAAAAAGAGGAGGCATTACACTACAACACAAAGCGGAGAAGCCTGATCAAGAAGTCAGTGGGTGAATTATTGATGGAGAGTAAATCCAAATAATGCCATAGGCATCAACCATGAGGAATGCTTATGTTAAGGGACTCCACATGGAGGGTTACCAAAAGGTAGTTTTCAATGTGGATGTCCTTCAGCATGGATAGAGCCTCAATGGAGTACATCTTTAAAGAATGGAGCCCACTCATAAAGGGCAGATATAATAGTCTGCAACTTGTAAGAGGGGCTCTGTGATGGAATTAATCCCTGATATAATTGGGCAGCCAGGGGGAATTCAAGGCCTTTAGGGGCTTTAACTAATAAGTATATAGTTGGGCACATCCCTTAAAGTGATACAGTTTACTTAAAGTGTCACAACTATGTGCAACATAAGCAATTAAAGTGCAAAAACAAAGTGACAGTGCAAGTGCCTATAAGAACGCAGTTAAAATCAGCAAGGAAAACCAATAGCTAAAGGCATCACATACAGTAACATGAACGTGGTCGGCACTAACTATAATGGTCAGGTAAAATGCCCATTGAAAGTAAGATACTTTCAGATCATCTGCCAGACTATTAACTCATACAAATTGCTTCAAACTTCAAGAAAGTGTTCACAGGCATGGTTATAGGCATCCCATGCAGTGGCTCAGACATGGTAAGTACTAGTCGTAATGGGCTAGTGAACTGCACATTGAAAGTTAGTTACTTGGAAGAAGAAAAGACCAAGCTGACAGCATAAATCTCTCCTCAAAATGCAAATAACCTTCCCCCTCAAAGTGACAGCAAATCTGAGAGAGCGTCTTCAGTTACGTTAGAAGATATGTTCTCACTGAACAAGAGCCAGGGATCCTACTCCCCCCTCTCCAGGAGTCCCAGAATCACATTTAAAGGAGGACACAGAAGGTAAGAAAGGCAACTGGAAATCAAGGTGGCAACAAACACAAGCAGCAATCGAAACCCAAGGGGAGCAACAAGGGCAAGGGGAAGAAAAGGGCAACATCATAAATTTGTCCTTGTACCAACTTACTCCAGCAGAACATTCACTTCTTAGTGAGGGCTCTAATTTGTCCCCACCTTTAACATCAACCACTTTGATACCACTGTGGACATTTGTAAATTTGCTCACCTGTTAAACAAAGTATTATTTTTTCAGATTTGGGTTGAGAAGTGCAGCGATCAGTTCCAGTCCCTTAACATGGTACTGTTATGTCATTGACATCTCATTTGCACATGTATTAGGGGGATAACTGGAACTTTAGAACTGAAAAATTCTTCAAGGCCAAGCTGCATTTATAACCCCCATGAACACCATGGAAGATGTCTTCGTCAAAGCCAGTGAACAGGACTTATGGCACCTTACGGAGTAGAATTTTATACCATCTTCTGTGAACATGATGAGTGAAGAATTCAAGTTTATGCAGGACTCACAAGCTAACACACTTATTACCATCAAACAGGTTGATGGGGGGGAGTAGTATAGTGGTCTTAGAAACTGAGTAATATGTAGCAAAGGTTAGAAGACAATTAGCAAATACCTTTTTTACAAAGCTCTCTCCTATAATCCTACAGTGTCTATTAAGCAAAAAATAGATGCTTTTTTGAATCATACATTGTCAGATAGGGTCATTAATCTGGATACTTGGGTACCAGACCATTTAAACACTTTAATAACAGTGCAGTATTACCTGTACTGTGAAAACAGCAAAAATATTGATAGCATCATGGGTACAGTAGCATTAGAGAATTACTGCTACCCCTGTCACTGTCCACTGAAAGGAGAAAGGGATCAAGTTACCCTTGCTGTGGTGCCTGGTCAAACCACTCCCATGGTGGAGTGGCTAAGGCTCTAGCACACGGCAGCGTTGGAGACCTGGGGACCATGGTTTGATTCTCCTTCTCCTGGTCTAGAAACTTTTTTGGTTTTAAATAAAAGAATTTTCCCCCTCCTGAGCATCTCCCCGTCCAGAAGTCTACATCCCCTCAGAGCTGATTATATTTAGTCTGCATGGTATGGGGGGGATGAAATCCCCCATGTTGGGGGGTGCAGTGGGATGAGTCCCCCCTTCAAAACAATAAATCTTCAATGTTGCCATATAAGTTTTTAATGTGCGGATAACATTTTGTGTCTATCGGTGTTTTGTCCAACCTTATTTTGCCTTTTGGCATTTTGATTGCGGCATTGTGTGCCATGTTATTTTTGTATGCAGTGCTTTGACCCTGTGCCAATACTTGGATATTTCTTAATACAGATCACCCTATGCAGCAAACTATATATCTGTTACCTAAAGTCCCAAAAATCTTTGAATCCCCCCTCATTACATTTGGGATTAATTCCCTTGCAGAGTACCTCTCACAGTTTGCAGACTATTACATTTATCCCTTTGTGAATGGGCTCAGTTCTTATTTGACAGACTCCATGGAGGATCTATCTGTGTTGAGAGACATCAAAATCAGGGACACTTACCTTTTGGTCACCCTCACTGTGGAGTCCCTCTACATGAACAGTTCTCATGGTGATGGCCTGAAAGCCATCTGGCACTATTTGGATTTACCCTCCATTAATAATCCACCCAGTCACTTCTTGATCAGACTTTCCTGCTTTTTGCTGGAGTGTAATGCCTTCCTCTTTTAAGGGGATTTCTCCCTACACACCAGTGGTACTGCCATTGGGACAACTTTGCCTCTAACTCTGCAAATCCTTACCTTGGTCTCTTGGAATAATGGTATGTGTAAAATGCTGAAATAAATGCCTTCCTTGATAAAAATTGAACACTGGCAGATGTATATTGATGACATTTTGATGGTGTGGCAGGGGATAGTGTCTGCAATTTATTCCATGTGGCTTTTTTAGAGGGTAAAAACCAAGTTCCCAATTTTTCTGCGATTCTGCAGTCGCAGAAATTGCGACAGAATTTAATGTAAACCATGGAACACTTCGAAATAGTATTCTACAGTTTACATGAACTGCGGAATATTATTCCGTGGTTTACATGAACTGCAAAATATTATTCCACTGTTTACTTGAACTGCTGAATGTTATTCTGCGGTTTACATGGACTGGTTTACATGAAATGCAGAATATTATTCCACAGTTTATACTGAAGAGTCAGTATTTACCCAGCCTACTGGCACAGTGGTACCACTACCACTGGCAATGCTGATGACCCAGGTTCAGAAATGAGCCTGGGAAGTTGGAGGGCTATCAGAGTGGAGGAGAATCAAGAGTTCTATGGACTACTCTCCTCCTCTGGGGGAGAGAGGGAAGTCACTGGTGTTCAAGAAAATCCTTGTGGTAGCCTGGGGTACGACACCCAGGACTGACCATATTTGGGAGGCTTGTTAGACATTTGGTGTGCCGCTCCAATGTCATCGCATAACATGCCTTTCAGGGAGAACATGGGAAAATGGGAGTTCTGTTGCCACAAGATGATGTCCACCCCCACAGTGCAGACCTTGTGCCACCAATTGGGCTCTCGCTCCTATTCTACTGTTCAGTCTCTATTGGGGGAAGAAGCCTCCCAGTGGCCCTGCCCCTAGGGGATATGCTGGGGGTATTCAGGAGTGAAGTAAGTGCCAGGGTGTGTGGTGGGGTTGAGCATGTGTATATCAGACTGATAGGGGTGGCGGATGGAGAGATAAAGCATAATAAATTAAAAAAAAATGAAAAGTCAGTATAAACTGTGAGTAAAACAAATCTGCAGTTTACATTGACTCTGACCAAGGAAAAGTATTTCATGGATCATATAAACTGCGATTGTTCCATGGATCGTATAAACCTCAAAAAAATATTCTGCAGTTTATATTAAATTCTGCAGAATGCTTTTTGGAATTCTGCAGAATTTAAAAACAAAGATTTGAAAAGCATTTTGGAATAGCCCCTGCTCATTCGTTTGTCTACTAGGGCTTTACCTTAAAAATCAAAACAGGTAAATCCCCCCCATCCAGTTCAGCCCCACCAGCCTCCCTACCCCACCCTGAAAACCTCCTTGAGTCCCTTTATTTGAAGTAGAAATAGTTGTATCAGGTCCTACACATTGCAGCAGTCTTCATCCTTCTAATTTCACCACCAGGCCCGAATTCCAGTTTCTTATCACAGAAGTGCTTTGAGCACAGCCACACAAAGCACTACTGGAATGAGAAACAGGCATTCTGGCCTAGTGGTAAAAGTTGAAGGATGAGGATCACTGTGCAGTGTGGTAGCTGCTAAAAATATTACCCTTTCAAATTTGGTGGCCCCAAGGATTCTCAGACTGGGTGGGAAGGATGATCAGGCTGAGATTGATGGGGTGGATTTTTTTACTTTCTAATACTAAGACCTCAGGAATTAATTGACAGCCTTCTCTGGTTTGTAGGCCCCAGTCCAAAAACTAACATTTTTCCCCTACCTGGGTGCTTGGGGGGTTGCTGATTGTTACCAAGCCGCCAACTACCGCCACATAATTTCCACAGAAATAGGAAACTAATGCTACAGAAGTTCTGTGGCAATAGGGGGACTTAACACAGAATTTAGACCAAAACTGGGGCAGAAAAGTCAGGGCCTTGGCAATACCCATAATTTATATGTCTCTTTAAGTCACAGTATGGAGGCAGTTTTGTTCCTGGACATCAGGATTATCAAAATAAAATGAAGATGGTATCAACACTGGCCTCTATTGGAAGCCCACAGACAGAAACACAAAATTATTGGCCAGTTCATGCCAGAAATACTAAATTATTTCTTCTGCTTGGTCTTCATGGTGAAGGGTGGGGGATGGATCAGCATGCTGCAGAAATCATCAGGGAGAGGGGGGAGTGAACATAAATCCATTCTCAGTGGAGAGACCCTTGAAGGGATCGGAAGCCTTAAAGGACAATAAGAACATGGGGCAGGATGGGATTCATCTAAGGGTCTAAATGGAGCTGAGAACAGAGCTGGCTGCCCCTTTGGCAGTGCTGTTTAGCACCTCAGTGGATACGGGGGAAGTTCCAGAGGACCGGAGGAATGTTGATGTGGTCCCTCTGCATAATAGTAACAGTAGAGATGATGCTAGTAACTACAAGCCAGTCAGTTTGACAACAGTGGTAGGGATGTTAATGGAGAAACTACTAAAGGAGAGGCTTGTGGGGCACCAGGAAGTAAAAGGGCTGCAGGACTACTGGTCGAAAGTTTCCACAGGGGGGAGGTCATGTCAAACTAACCTTATAGATTTTTGACTAGGTACAGTAACCTGGAAGGTGGGTCAAGATAGATAAGTGGATTTGGTCTATCTGAACTTCAGTAAGGCCTTCAACACTTGCTGTACAGCAGGCTAATTAAGAAACTAAGCAGCATGGGGGTTGATGAGAAAGTGACAAGCTGTTTATTAATCTAGTTAAGGGACAGGAGATAAAGGGTAGTAGTAAATGGTAGCCACTCAGGTGATAGACTGACTAGTAGAGTGCCACGGGGTTTGGTGCTGAGACCAGTCCTCTTCAATGTCTTCATAAGCAACCACCATGGCAGAGATGTCAAAGAAACAAAACCCTACCATTTAACAGCTAGGAGCAGTAATGTTTGAACTATAATTTGAAGTTAAAGCTGGCCTTGAGAATCTTTCTGCACAGTATGCCCACATACAAGGCTTCATCAATGCCCAGGAATTCTAAGTAGATAGCCATGCAAAGAGGCTAGAGGAATTGGAGAGTTGGCTGGCAGCTCAAGAAGACAGGATTACAGACACCCTTAACCAGCTATTCGAAGCCCGCAAGCAATTAGAGAAACTGAAAGAACTCACCAATAACAATGAGAATAGGAAGTGACACAATAATGTGTATCTTGTTGCTCTCCACAAGGGGGTTAGGAGTAAGGACCCTACCAGCTTTCTGTCAACATGGATCCTAGAGGTGTTAGGACTAGATCCATCTGTTTCACTTGAAATTCAGAGAGCACTTAACACACCAGGGAAGCACTTTGACCCTGCTGATAAATTGAGACGTTTCTTCACAAAATGTTTCCTCTACCCAGACTAGGTGAGAGTCCTGGAAGCTGCTCAGAAAAAAAAACTGATTAAGTGTAAAAATGAGCCCATATTCTTCTTTCCAGACTACAGCCGGAGACAACAAAATTAACTCTGATGAGCACATGTTGTGAAATGTAAGCCTATAATTTACACACAAAAAAAATGCATTAATGCACCAGTTAAGGTAAATTAATGCCACAAATGTAGGGATTTAGGATGACAGTTAATGGGGAGACAATAGCAGGAGCAGAGATTATGAGGAGCTTAGGGCGCAAGCCATTGGGGCTGGATTTTTTAGGGTTGAGGGTGACTAGAGCTCTAAGTACTTTGAAGAAAGGTACCAGCAATAATTGGAAGTCGGAGGGCCGAGGGGAAGAAGAATGGGTACAGAGTAGGGAAGTAGGGTGATCCTGCGGAATGGCACAGGTGGTGAAGAACTTATTTAGAGCTTCAGCAACAAGTGTAGAGTCAGAAACAGGTGATCCAGACTCCCTGAAAGTGGGTGAGGGAGATGTGTAGGAGTGGTGAATGGGTGATCGGAGGTCACGTCAAAAGGAGGATGGAGTGTTACACGAAGCTTACAAGCGCAGTTTGAAAAAGTTGGATTTGGCCTGACGTGTGCTCTTGGTACAGCTGTTGTGAAGTGAGCAGTAGGTCTGAAAGTCAGCTGGGTCACTGGAGGTTTTAAAGCGGCACAATGAGAGGTCACGGGATTTGCAACTGACCAAAATTTCAGAGGTGATCCAGTGATGGTGGGAGCACTTTACTCTGACTAATTTTAGAGGAGCATGGGTATCTCAGACATTAAGGAAGATGAATGTGAAGTGGGTGAGTGCAGTGTCGATGGAGATGGAGGAGAAGACAGGTGACCAGTTGGCCGATGCCAAGTCATGGTGCAGTTTATTTGAGTCAGGGGATCTGAGGGGCTGATGCTGTATGTCTTTCAGGGGGGTTCGAAGGAGGACAAACCTTCCTGATAAGAAGACTGGGCAATGGTCGCTGAGCACGTTGGGTAGTATCCCTCTAGAGCAGATGTGGTGGGGGTGTAATGAGAGCACCCAGTCAAGCAGGGAGTGAGACTGGGAACGAAGGTTGGGGCAAGTAGCTTCTGCTATCAAATGGGTCAAATTTAGTGCAACTAGCTGCTGACAGAAGTTGAGTGATGAGGATGAGAGCCAGTCTAGATTAAAGTCTCCAAGGAGGATGAATTTGCCTGTAGTTGCAAGGGCAGAGACTGCAGTGACACAGGAGACAAGTGAAAATTGTGGAAGTTTTGGGGAGGCATAATGAATGCCCATGAAGACGGGCATTGATGATGGAAAATGGAGATTGGCTAAGAGGAGTTCATGGGAAAGTGGGATTGCTTCCTGATGGGAAATAGTAATTGATTTGGAGTTGCGAGAGTAAATAGCAACACCACCACCTCTTTTACCACAGTCTTGCCGGTGAAGATTAAAGTCAGGAAGTGCCAAATGGCTGTTTGGAATGCTGGAGGATAGTCATGCTTCAAAAATGCACAGTATGTCTGGGGAGTGCTTAGTGACCCATACTTTTAGGTCACCCAGCTTAGGAAGCAGGCTACGGGCATTTATGTGGAAAATTCTCAGTCCTTTTTGGTGTGTCAAGGGGGAGGCTGGAAGGAGGGGGTTTGAAAGGCCAGAATTTAGTTAAATATCACCGGCCATTAGTAGGAGAAGGAACAAAAAGTGAATATGTGGGGCATGATTTTTCTGCTTAAGTTGGTAGCCTTGGGGTGGGAGACACGATCAGGGTGTGAGAGGACATAAATTGCGAATAGCTGCTATATTTATGAGTGAGTAATTTAGGAGCACAGGGTGTATTTGGAAGATGTGGTAGGGGGAGCAAGAGGGATTGTGGAAATAGAGCAAACTATTAAAATTTTAAAAAGTGACACAGTGCCTGGACTGGATGGCCTTTCTACAGAATTTTACAAAATGTATTTCACTGAGTTACTAGGTATTTTAGAGCCTGTCTTTAATTGGATATTATGTTACCAAAAATGGACATTAGATTGGGGCCTTCAATACAAATTTTTATATTTAAAGAAGGAGATACATGATTTCTCAATAATTGGAGACCACTGAGTCCTCTTAATACTGATGTGAAGATTTTTATGAAAATCTTAACATTAAGATTGGCTATCCTAGAACCAACTCTTATATTTCCATCTTGAACTTGTTCTGTCAAAACTAGACTTATTTCGGATAACTTGAAATTCTTAAGGGAAATGTCAGAACTTGGGAACCAGGATCAGCTGAGTGGGTATTTATTATCAATTGATCAGGAGAAAGCTTTTGATAAGATTTCTCACGTTTTCTTCCAGTAAACATTATTAGCTTATGTGGTTCCCCAAATGTCTTTAAATTGGATTATGTGTGTATACAGTTCTGCCACCACAGTTCCCTTAGTAAATGGACACTTTGGATTTTCAGTCCGTCTTAGAAGGGGCGTCAGACAAGGCTGCCCCATGAGTCCTCTATTATATATTTTCTATTTAGATCCTTTATTAAGGATTTTAGAAGGAGACAAGCATATTAAAGGTGTAAAATCACCAAATCTAGCTTTAGAAATTAAAACCACAGCTTATCCAGATGGTATCTGTTTACTTAGCTGATAAAGGCAATGGCAGAGAAAGGGGAGATATTGCTCATGGGGGCCCTGAATATGCCAGATGTTAACTGGAACACCTTTGCTGCAGCCACATCCAAGAGAAGGGCCATTCTCGATGCCCTACAGGAGGCATGCCTCAGACAGTTAGTGTTGGAACCCACTTGGAAGGGAGCAATTTTAGACCTGGTACTCTCAAATGGGGACGGAGAGAGAATCTCAGATCTAGAAGTGAGTAGCCATCTGGGAACAAGTGACCACCAAACAGTGTGGTTCATGATAAACTCAGCTGTAGAGTCAAGCCATACAAAAGTGAAAGTACTGGACTTCAGGAGGGTTGATTTTGTCAAAATGGGAGAGTACCTCAGAAAAGCACTAGCAAACAGGCAAGAAGGAGGGGTGGAGCAACAATGGGGACACATCAAAGCTGCCATCACAGAGGCAACAAACCTTTGTCTGAAGCAAATAAACAAATCAAAATGAAAGAAAAAAACACTATGTTTCTCAAACGAGGTGGCAGGAAAGGTTAGGGAGAAAAGGATAGCATTCAAGAAGTATAAGGAAATACAGAAGGAGCAGGACAGAGAACTGTACCAGTTAAAGCAGAAGGAAGTGGGGAAGGCATTCAGAATAGAAAAGGCCAAAACTGAGGAAAAAATAGCCAACTCGGTTAAGAAGAGGGATAAAACCTTTTATAGCTACATTAGGGAGCAGCAAAAAAAAAGGGAGGGATACTGAAGCTAAAGAAGAGGGTGAGTAGGCAGAGAAGGACAGCGAAAAAGCAGGGATACTGAACAAATACCTCTGCTCAGTATTCACAAAAAAAAGAGGAGGGGGAGGTACCTAATCCAGTCAATAGAAGCACTCTGGATAGGGGTGTTGATAGCAGTCCTTTCACAGAAGAAAGGGTTCTGAAAGAACTCCTAAAACTGAAGGTGGACAAAGCAATGGGGCCTGATAGGATTCACCCCAGAATTCTAAAAGAACTAAGGGTGTCTGACCATCACAACATAAGGTTCAGTTTCGGGGAACCCCCAAGTAGGCCTGCCCCTATGGAGATGGTCCAGTACCGCCCTTTGAGGGGAGTTACCCCAGAAGGTCTATCGGCTGTGCTGGACCTATCAAGTTTATTGAGTGAATGCATGAGTCCAGATGGTCTTGTGCTGGCTTATAGTAAGGCAGTGGGAGACTCTCTGGACTCATTAGCACCTGTTCATGTTTGCCCTCTCACTCTGCACCCTAGGAACCCGTGGTTTGATGGGTCCTTGAAGGACCTGAGGAGGGTGGGTCGAAGGCTAGAGAGAGCTTGGTGGAAATCCTGCCTTGATGCTGACAGGCCTAGATTGATGGAACATTATAAGATCTATCAATCAGCAATAACCCGTAAGAAGGCAGAATTCCTGTCTGGGGAGATTGCTGCTGCACGGAATCGACCAGCTCAGCTCTTTTGGACTATGGACAGAATGTGCAATCCAGTCTGTCTTCAGTCTGGAAGAGGTTTTTCACAAATAAAGTGTGTTGAGCTTGCTTGATTTTTTGCAGATAAAGTTGCCATCATCTGGATAGGGATCAGCCCATCTCCCTCTGTGAGGGATTGTGGAGATCGGCTGGAGGCTGCATACACCCGGTCTGTCTGGTCTGACTTCAGCCAGCCAGAATTCTTGGACATTGTGAGGTTTGTCCAGACTTTGCCACCAACCAGCTGTAGTTTGGACCCGGGCCCTTTGCCACTATTGATACGTTGCATAGATGTTATCTGCCCAATCCTTACTGAAATTGTCTGGTGTTCCTTGGGAAAGGGGGTGTTTCCTGATTCCCTCAAGGAGGCGGTCGTTAGACCACTCCTTAAAAAGTCTTCCTTGGATCCAGACTGTCTACCAAACTACAGACCTGTCTCTAATTTACCCTTTGTGGGTAAGTTTATTGAGATAGTGGTTGCATTGCAGCTGGATGACGATCTTACAACTCACAATGTCCTGGATGCTCTCCAGTCTGGATTTAGGAAGAGACATAGCACCGAGACTGCCCTTGTTCGGGTGCTAAATGATCTCCTAATTGCGAGAGATCGAAAGGCTCATACTATCTTAGTCCTTCATGATCTCTCGGCGGCATTTGACACTGTAGACCATTATTTGCTTTTGGAGTGCCTGTGGCACTTCTGTGGATTCTCTGCCACAGTTCTAAGTTGGTTTCGATCTTTCCTCACAGGCAGGTATAGAGGGTTGTCACCAGAATGTATTCCTCTGATGCCCTCCCCCTGTCCTGTGGGATGCCGCAGGGCTCTGTATTGGCACCAATGTTGTTTTCAGTGTACATGCTGCCATTGGGAGACATCATTAGGAAGTACAGTTTGGGTTTTCACTACTACACAGGTGATAACCAACTGTATAAGTCCTGTATACCCGGACAGGATGATGCGGTCTCTGTGCTTAACAACTGTCTAACTGAGATCAAAGATTGGATAAGGACTAGTTGGCTGAGGTTAAATCCAGACAAGACTGATATGTTGGTTATGGACCCGGGTCATCCGGAGGCAGGTCTTGGGTCTGGGCTTCCTTCTTTTCTCTGGATTGATGGTGTCCAGGTCACGACCGCAGGTTGGGTGCATTACCTGTGTTATTTTCTATAGTGGTTTAACTTTGAAATCTCAGGTTTCTGCTGTTGTTAAATCTTCCTTTTACCATCTAAGGAATATCGCTCGGGTGAAACACCTGGTTATCCGACTGACCTCCCTATATTGGTCCACACCTTCATAACCACTCGTCTTGATTACTGCAATGCCCTCTACCTAGGGCTTCCTGGGGTTGATATCCACTGCTTGCAGCTGGTGCAGAATGTGGTGGCCAGGCTTCTGACTGGTACGTCTTCGACAAGTCATATTACACCTGTGCTGCGCAAACTGCACTGGCTGCCGGTACAGTGCTGGATCACCTTTAAGGTCAGCTTGCTGACCTATAAAGCCCTACACTAGCAGGGACCCCGGTATCTGCAAGAGCTCCTGTCTTCCTACTGCCCCGCCATTCACTCCAAGCTGCTGATGAGGGATTGCTAGAGATTCCCAGGGTTCACTTGAAAACATCTGGGGCACATGCTTTTTCTTATGCTGCACCTACCCTGTGGAATTCTCTACCTCATCAGCTAAGAGAATGCCCGACTGTCATGAGTTTTAAATCAGATTTTAAGACTTATTTGTTTTATCAAGCTTTTTTTGGATGATTTGAATTTCTGTTATTGTTTACTGGATTTTATTGTAAAGTGCCTTGATATTCTGAAAGGCACTCAAGAAATAAATTCTACCTTACCTTACCTTAGAACTAGTAACACCACTGACTACTCTTTTTAACAAATCATGGGAGGATGGTGTGGTACCTGATGACTTGATGAGGGCTGATGTGATTCCCCTTCACAAAAGTGGAAGCAAAACAGAGGCAGGAAATTACAGACTTGTCAGTTTGAACTCATCAGTAGGGAAAATGATGGAATCACTTCTGAAATAAAGAATTGTTTAGTACCTAAAGGCCAGTGGGGCATAGGACCCAAGGCAGCATGGATTCACAGCGGGAAGGTAATGTCAGATGAATCTAATCGATTTCTTTGACTGGGTGACCAAAGTAGTAGATCAGGGAGGGGCTGTGGACATGGCCTACCTAGACTTTAGCAAGGCATTTGACACAGTCCTACACAAAAGATTAATAAACAAATTAACAGCCTGGGAGTGGATCCCAGGATGGTAGCCTGGGTAAAGCACTAGCTGGACAACTGGATGCAGAGGGTAATAGTTAACGGAGTCCACAGTGAAGAAAGGGGGGTTACTAGTGGGGTACCGCAGGGTTCAGTACTGGATCCGGTTCTTTATAATCTCTTTATAAGTGACATTGCAGAGGGACTGGAAGGAAAAGTATGTCTCTTTGCAGACTACACAAAGGTCTGCAACAAGGTTGAGCCACAAGGTGGGGGTGGAAAGGATCAGAAGGGACTTGGCAAGGTTGGAGTAATGGTCAAATGTATGGCAGCATAGATTCAATGAAAAAAGTGCAAAGTAATGCACCTGGGAAACAAAAACCCAGGGGAAGAGTACACAGTGGGGGGTGAGATACTGACAACAACAAAAATAGAAAGAGACCTGGGGGTAATTATATCAAATGACCTAAAGGTGGTTAAGCAATGTGAGAAGGCAGTAAGGAGGGCTGAGGGGATACTGGGATGTATAGGGAAAGGCACCATCAGTAGAAAACAGGAAGTTGTTATCCTTCTATACAGACAGTTGGTGAGACCCCATCTGGAGTACTGCATGCAGTTCTGGAGACCCCATCTTCACAAAGACATAGACAGAGTGGAGGCAGTCGAGAAGAGGGCAACCAAAATGGTGCAGGGTCTGCACCAGAAGACACTCGAAGAGAGACTTAAGGAGCTTGATATGTATACCCTCAAGGAAAGGAGGGAGAGGGGCGGCATGATAGAAACTTTTAAATGCTTCAAGGGAATCAACAAAGTCCAAGAGTGTAGTATCTTTCAGAAAAAGAGATGTGCAAGAACAAGGGGGCACAATTTGAAGATAGAGGGAGGACGGCTCAGAGGTAATGTGAAGAAATATTTTTTTCATGGAGATGGTTGTGGATGCATGGAAGAGCCTTACTGAGGAGGTTGTTGAGTCAAAAACAGTGGGGGAATTCAAGAATGCATGAAACAGACATAAGGCAATTCTAGTGGGAAGTAGGAGGAAGTAGGCTGTTGGTTGATTAGGATCTGCGGCTTATAGATTAGATAGGGAAATGGGCAGACTAGGTGGGCCAAGCAGTCTTATCTGCCATCAAATTCTATGTTACGTTATGTTATGTAAACCCTCAGGTATCCCGGCCATAAGCAGACTTGAGCAATACTCTATACATTCAGGTTCTGGAATAAACAAACAAAAAAGTAGAGGATACAAACTAAGTGAGTAGATTCCAGACCTACAAGACATCTCTGTAATACAAATAACAAAGGATCCAATCACCATTCTTGGTATCACCTTTGGAAGGGGAGATTTGTGTCTACAGAACCAGGAAACAAAGCTAGAACTAGGTAAACGAAAGATAGCATTGTGGAAAGGGTGGCAACAAACAAAGAAAAAAAGTGCCACTGGTGTAAAACTTTTTGTTGCCTATTTTTATTCACTTAAGCATGATTAACTCCCCTCCATACAAATAGACACACTTATATTGAGTTTATTTTTTCAAGTCGTATGTGGGAGTAGGTAAACCCCTATTTAAAGGGAAACCCTATATCTACCATTTAAAGGAGGGGGATTAAACCTTATAAATCCTACAGCATATTTCCATACCATGTTTCTCTTTCATAATGTATCAGTATTAGGGATGCCCTTGCTTGCAGCTTGATCCTTATTTGCTAATTACTGGACTGAGCCATTAAAGAACTGCTGGTCTAGTAACAGATATCCACCACCTCCTTTTCATAAGGTACCTACCTTTCTTAAACCTATTATTCTAAAACTGAGAAAATTCCTTAATTCTCCTAAAGTGCGTAACAGCCCTGACTGTGTCTGTTTTCCCCCAGGCTCTTAGCAGAACCCTTTTTGCACTAGATTTAATTTACATTTAATTTAGGCACCAATTTTAATTGCGTCTGCTGGGTTGTGGAGTCCTTCATCCCCTTCCCACTCTCCTTCTCCACCCTTTGTGTAATATTGTGCCTCCTACCTCACTAATCCCCATCCCGTCCTTAAGCATCCTGCTGTGCCATTGTGCTTGAGACTATTTGTAACCTCCAGCCCTTCCTCTCCTCAGGTGCTGCTCCATCGTGTCATCATCGACTAAGTGACCGGCTGGAGGAAGCCGCAGATGCTTTTCAAGCTGTTACTGGGCTTCCCACCAACTTCACCGCTGGTACTGCATTCTTGCTCGGATCTGATTTCAGGGAAGTGATTAGCTTTTGAAGGAAGAAGCCGATTGGCTGCTCCAGGAGCAGCAAAGTTCTGTTTGCCTGGCTGATCTGCTTCTAGCTAGGCTGATTTTTCACCCTCCCCCTGCACCCCCCAACGCAGGCCTCCTTTAAATACACTCAGACCACTCCCAATGTCCTGGACAACCATTTTGATTGGCTGCACCTCTTCTGATCTATGTGTAAGACAATCCTCTTGTTTCGGCAACAACCTTGTTGACTCTGTGGAAAATACTTATACTGCCATCTTCTGGTCTTCAATGCAAGATCATTTTTATTTATTTTTATTTTATTTAGTCAATCATAGGAATTACAACCCTTTGAGTCATAGACTCATTTACAAAGACTCTGCATCAGCATAGTCATACATTCAGGGATAGTACATTAATGGAACATCGCATTTCAAGTAATTACATATAACAGCCAAGGCTGCTGAAAGTCTATACATGTAGTAGCTAGGGTATTGATATTATTACAGTGCAACAATTATAATACAAGTGCAGCCTCTGGGGCATTGTCGTATAGTAGTAACAGTGATCTATACAATAGTGAAACAACACAGTTTTAAGGAAGTATTTACATATAGTAGCCTTGGTGGCTGTTGACCTATACATTTAGTAGCTAGGGTATTGGTATTAGTTCAGGAGGTATAGTCACAGTGTCGGTGCAGCCTCTAGGGCATTGTCATGTAGCAGAGACAGAGATCAGCAGCAGAGATGTCCTATACAGTTAGTCCTATATGATTGGTGGCAATGTCAATAAGGAGCAGCCATAGTGCAGCTCTGTGCAAGTCAGTTAGGAGGATTAGCAGCTGCACTGGTATTGGTGCAAGGAGAGAATGTGTATTTTTAGGATGGTCTTGAAGTGTCCTAGATTGGGAATGGAGGTTATGGCTGGGGGGAGCTCATTGTACCAGGTGGAAGCTCTATAGGGGAATGATCTCTGAGCAAGGGAGGTTCTGACCCTGGGCACGGTCCACAGATGCTTGTTGGCAGAACGAGTGGTAGCAGTGTGGGAACATGAGAGTAGTGAGGCTGAGACCCCCAATGGAGTTAACCCTAGGTGGATTTTTTGTGAGGAGACAGGATTGATATTGTAGTCGTTCCTCTAGGGTGAAGATGTTTGTAAGAGTGTAGAGGGTGTAAGTATGGGAGCATTTGTCTGCACCAAGGAGGAGTCGGCACACTTTATTAATAGCTATGTGAATTTTGTTTAGGGTGGTGTTGTCTGCAGCAGAGTAGATAGGGAGCCCATAGTCAAAGAGAGAGAGAGGACAGAAGTGGTGACAGCCAGGTTGAGAGCCTCTGGTGTCAGGCAGTCTTTGTGCCGGTATAGGAGGCCAATGCGGGTATTAATGGCTGAGGTCAGGATGTTAATGTGGGCATGGAAGAATAGGGAGGTGTCAAAGGTAAGGCCGAGGTATTTATAAGTAAGTACTTGTTCCAGAGGGAGGTGAGCATGGGAGAGGATTTTTAGTTCAGTGTCCTTGTTCTTGCTCTGCCGGTGGGCAAATAACATAGCTTTTGGTTTTTTGATGCTGACCACAAGTCTGCGACTGGTGAACCTACTTTCAATCTGGTTGAACGAGTGTTGGAGGGAGGACAGTAGGTTGTCAGGGCAGGGGTATGCGGCATAGAGAACCGCATCATCAGCATATAGCAGTAGGTTACCAGAGCAGGATTTGGGCAGTGCATTTAAGTAGATACTGAAGAGTAGGGGACCCAATATGGATTCCTGGGGGACCCCCAAGTGGACAGGCAGGGTGGGAGATAGGGTGTCATTTATCTTAACACATTGGGATCTGGAAGTAAGGTAGCTATTAAACCAAGAGAGTGGTCCGCGTGATAGACCAGTGTGGTGAGTGTGTCCAGGAGGAGGGGGTGGGAGACCATATCAAAGGCCTCAGAGAGGTCCACAAAGATGGCTCTGGCCAGATGTTCACGGTCAAGGGCAGAGTGAATGAAATTGGAGAATTCGATGAGGGCGGTGGTTGTGCTATGGCCTGATCTAAAACCATGTTGTTCATGGCATAACAAATTGTGGGCTCGCATATACTGGGTGAGTTGGTTGGAAATGATTTTCTCAAGGGCTTTTGAGAGAGGGGGAAGATGGATATGGGGTGATAGTTTTGGGTTGGTATTGTCTCCACTTTTTAGTATTGGGGTAATTGTTGCAGTTTTCCAGGCTGTAGGGAACTGTCTTAAGCATAGGGAGCAGTTAAGGAGGTCGGTCAGGGGGGAAAGAACAGTGTCAAGAACCTGGTAGAGGATTTTCATGCCAAAGGAGTCTTTGCAATAGCTGGAGCCACTGAGAGCTTTGGAGAGTGAGGATTTTGCTTCCTGCTTTGCAATGACCCTAAGGTAGAAAGGGGGGCACTGGAGGTTTGGTTCAGAGGAAGCTGGGATAGGGTCGAAAAAGTCACTTGGTAGGACTGTACTAAGATCGGAAAAGGTTGAGTTAAGGCAGTTAGCGATAGCCTATGGGTCGGTTGAGATGGCATTGTTGATGCAGAGCTGGGAGGGTGGGGAGAGGCAGGATTTGCCATTAAGCTCTTTAATGTTGTCCCAAAACTTTCGTGTACTTCCCCAGGAGGAAGCCAAGGTGTCGTTTATAGTATTCAGCCTTGGCCTTACGTATGGCCCAGGTGCACCTATTGCATGCTGCTCCGTATGCTAGTCTGTCTGCTTGGGAGCCAGATTCAATGGCTCTGTGCCAGAGGTTATCCCTTTGTTTTAGTTGCTGCCGTAATGTGGGCATGATCCAAAGGACATTATGTTTTACAGTTTTCAATTTAGTCAGGGGGCAAAAATGTCACATGCTTTGTTGAAAGAGCATGTGAAGTAATCAAGGGCTAGGTCAATGTCAGGGGCCTGGGTTATAGGGGCCCAGTCCCACTGGGCCAGGTAGTGTTTGATTTTTTGAAGGCCACCTGGTCACAGGCTTCTGCGGGTGGAGACACTAGGTTGGGGTTTGAGCAGGTGAAATGACCAGGAGCAGAGGATAGGGGAGTGGTCACTCAGAGAGTCTGGGAGGACCAGCAGGTCAGAGATTCTATGTGGTCATTTGTCAGTAGCATGTCCAGTAGAGTCTGGGAGCCATTTGCGGTGTTTACCCTGGTGGGTTGGTGGACCAGCTGGGTATGATCCAGCACGCAAAGGTGACCTTGATGGCAGCTGCTGACTTGGCGAGCCAGTTAATATTTAGATCACTGACCAGGATATGCTCAGTTTTTGGGGGGAGGTTGGAAATATAGTTTGTGAGGGATTGCATGGCCATAGCTTGGTTGCGTGGGGAAACATATGCCACTGTGATGTTTAGAGGCGCTCTAGCGGGGTCCAAGGTAAGTTTATGGATAAGGCTTGGGTGCTGTGGACTTGTGAGGGGTTCGGGAGAGCTTGGTTCAGTAGGGAGTCTCAAACATAGAAGGCACAACCACCACCCTGTTTTCCCACTATGTTGGCTCTATGTAGAGTGAAGCCCGGGAGGCTGACAAATGAATCTGGGTTTTTTTTTTTGAAAGCCATGTTTCAGTGAGTGCAAGGACATCCGGCTGATGTTGCGCTATCCAGCTTTGGAGAGATGCTGTTTTTTGGGGAAGACTGCAGATATCCATGGCAGCTATGCACAGCCTTTGGTGCAGTTTCTGTTGACTGTTAGAGGTGGGGCCTGGGTTGGGGTGAATATTTCCGGATATGAGAAGTAGTAGGGCTAGGACCCTGAGAAGAGTGAGAACTGCTGTTTGGTGGTTGAGCGTAGGTGAGGCACATGTTTAGAGAGAGTAGCATAGGGAATGGGTAAGTTGAGGAGGACAGGAAAGGTAAGGCAGATGAGTTTGTAGGGGGGTTGAGGGTGCGTGTGTAGGTGGCAGATTAAGTGGGGGGTGGATGCTTGTCAGATGTTGACAGGGTGGGTGGACGGTAGTAAAAGGTAGGGAAGGTAAGGGGTGAGATGGGTGTGTGGGAGGGGGAATGGCTATCTAACCCAGTAAGGAGTATGATAAGTGTAATAGGTAGAAGATAGGATAGTCTGTTGGGGAATTGGAGGCTGGGCAGTGGGCAGTGGGAGCTGCTATACCAGTTCCGGTTCAAAGGGAGCAGACTGAAACCCATCATAGTGGTGTGTGCCTTTAAGATGAGACAGGCCAGGGTACAGAAAAGAAAAAAAATAATAAAATAGTCTGTGTTGCTCAGTATGCAGCCGAGGGTAGAGGAGGACTTGAGAAATGGGCAGGAAACTATACGTGTTTAATAGCGGCTGGGGTTGGTGTGGTGGTTTCTATGGCACAGCAGTAGGGTGATAGACTATGGTTTGTTGTGGCGTAATAATCTGCTTTAGGGAAGAAGGATCCAGGACAAGAAGTGCTTAGGGTATAGCAGTGGGAAGAGGAATGCAACTTCCAAGAGTTGTTGCCCTGTAGTGGCTTTGCAGTATACTTTGCAAATGAAAAAAAAGAAAAAAAAAAGCTAGAAAAAATTAACAATCCTGTTCCACTAACAGTTGGTACAGGTAAACTCAGCATTAGCAGTTCTTGTTTTAAAAAAGAGGTCTCAGGAAGGGTAGAGTCAGGAGCCAATAAGAGAAGGGGGAATGGCATTCTGCCTAATCAGTAGTGCAGCCAAAATGCCTGAAAGGCAAAAAGTGCCAAGTTCAATCCTGTTGGTAGCTGTGGGCTGCTCTTCAAAATGTGTGCCTGGTTGTAGGCCGAGAGGCAGGTGGTTCAGTGCAGAACAGCTGCTGGGTTCTAAGCAGCTCCTGTGGCTTGCAGGAGGAGGCAGTCACCCGTACTGGGCAGGATGCTTGGTTGTAGGCCAAGAGGAAGGTGGATCAGTGCAGAACAGCCGCTGGGTTCCGAGCAGCTCCTGCGGCTTGCAGGAGGAGGCAGTCACCCGTACCGGGCAGAATGCCTGGTTGTAGATCTTAATCAATTCTGCTCTAGATCTGATCTGAGATACCTTGCTGCTGCCACCCACTTCCTGCACACAGGAAGCCTGCAAAACAGTAGTCAATTTTGAGTGCATCCAGCATAATGTGGCTTTTTAATTCCTTATTTCAAAAGCAATGTAAACCGGCACCTGCTTAAAGCATGTATAGCAGCAAACCACTCTATTACAGCTCGTAACATAAGAGAAGCCGAGAATGCTGATATAATTCAAAAACTTTTTAATGTTTAAAACTCACTGAAGATATGGCATCAGACAACCAGGATTTCATGTGGAAACAGCAATTCCATATTGCACAAGAGTCCAAAATGTTCTTCTTAAATCCACCAGACTACAAAAGTCAGTGCATAAGGCTACAAAAGTCCCCACAGGTGTGAGCAAAAGCAGAGGTCGCTTCCAACAGGCGTCACCTGGCGCGTTTCACTGTTAGCTTTCTCAAGGTTAACATCCACAGGTATACACCTGTATTTAAACACAGCCCTTAAAAGGTAAACATACCCTATTATAATACATATAAACAAGTCAAGCAAAAAGTCATTATCAAAAGTTTAAATAACACCACTAAACAACACCAATGAATGATTACATAAGCAAACAACATATTCTTTTAACACTAAACATAATAATAAATTCACTGTTAAAAACAAAAAATAGAAACAGCAGTACCTAACTTTATTTTTTATATTTAAGAAATGGACGAATCTCAATTCTTTCATTTAAACCAGGTTCATACATAGCCCTCATTGCAAAAATCCAGTATTGTTCCCTATGTAGAAGGAGATTATCCAGATCCCCCTCTTTTAGTAAGCATCTGTTTTTCTATTGCTGTAAATGTAAATTTATGTATACTTTTGTCACTTACTTTCAATACATGTGAAGCTAAGGCATTTTTTTCATCACCATTCAAAATAGCCCTTACATGTTCCCCTATACGTGTTTTAAAAAAACGTTTAGTTTTACCAATATAAAAACAATTACAGCTGCATTCTGCAATATATATAACACCAGAAGTGCTGCAAGTAACAAATCCTTTTATTTTAATATCAACCCCTGTTGCATGATTTTTAAAGGTTTTTGTTGTTTTGACCCACAAACAATATTTACAGTTACCACATCTGTTACAACCCTCCACTGTTTTATTTAGCCAATTTTTTGATTTTTCAACATTTGGTTGTACAGAATGTACTACAGTGTCTTTAATATTTTTGCCTCTTCTAAACACAATTTTAGGTTTACCAACATTCTTTCGTTTTAAATTAATATCTAAATCAACCAAATGCCAATGTTTTCTTATAATTTTAGCTATTTCCCCAGATTGTGGACTATAGGTGGTAACAAATGTGGTCTGTGGATCATGATTATTAACCCTTTGTTTACCAACTAATAAATCTTGCCTTATCAATCCATCAACGTCACATTTTGCTTTTTTCAATAACTCATAACTATATCCACGATCTTGTAACTAATAATCATTTCATTTGCCCTTTGTTATATCCATCTGGTCACTACAATTTCTTTTGGTACGAATAAATTGACCTTTAGGTATAGCATTAATTACATGCCTGGGGTGACAACTACTAGCCAATAAAATAGTATTGTGATCAGATTGTTTAGTATAAAGGTCAGTTTTAACACCACCAACTCCATCCTTATAGATCCTTAAATCCAAAAAATTAATTTCAGTATAGCTGGAATTAATAGTAAACCTTAGATGTTCATTACTATTTTCCAAATATTCCACAAATTCTACTAGTTCTTCCTGTTCCCTTTCCACACCATAATGATATCATCAATAAAACGTCTCCACAGGTCAATTTTGTGTAGATAAGGGTTATTGGAGCTCCTGATTATATCAATTCCCATCTTGCCATGTACAAGTTGGCATAATTAGGTGCCATACTTGCACCCATAGCCGTCCCCATTTTCTGTAGATAGAAATCATTCTTATAGAAAAAAGTGTTATATTCTAATACAAATTTCGTTAACTGAACCAGCACCTCTATTGGTGGCTCTTTAGTCGTCCTTGTCTCCAAATAAAACTCTAAAGCTTCTAATCCCTGTCTATGTGGAATATTTGAATAAAGAGATATGACATCCAATGTAACTAGAATACTAGTTTCTTCTATTGCCAAATCCTCCAGTACCTGTAAAATATCACTTGTATCTTTTATATAAGCTGGTACCTGGTCTTGAACAATTTTAACTAAAAAAGAATCCACATATTTTGCCAATGGCTCCTCAGGCTATTATTACCCGACATGATCGGCCTGCCTGGCAGATTCATTAAATCTTTATGAATTTTAGGCAGCACATAAAAAGTAGCTCTAGTAGGATGTTCAACAGTCAAAAACCTATAAACACTCTCAGAAATTAAATTTGTATCTCTCATTCATTTCAGATAAGTGTCTATACTTTTTTTAAAAATTACAGTTTTGTCTAATTTTAATTTTTCATAGTAAGTCACATCCGAAAGTTGTCTCAAGACCTCCTGATCATATTTAAGGGTATCCATAACTACAATTGCCCCTCCTTTATCTGCAGATTTAATTGTAATGTCTGTGTTCTTCCCCAAATTCACTAAGGCTTCTTGTTCAACTTTACTAATATTGTGATAATAATGTAAATCCAAATTTTCATTCAGAAGCCATAAATCTTCCTCACAGCATTTCAAAAAACATCTGCAGAGCAGAGGAAAGTGGGGGACAAAAATCAGAAACCGGTTTAAATATTTTAACTGTATCATGAGACAAATAGGTATCCATATTACCCATATTCTGATCCACACGGTCCTGCCCCCCCCCCCGAAAAAAAGGCTTTGAGTCCTAAATTACGTACCAGTCTCTGAAGGTCCAATACCATTTCAAAATGGTTAAATCTGTGTGTTAGAGTAAAGGAAAGACCTCTATTTAAGGCAGCAGTCTCAGTTTCATTTAACTCATAACTTGAAATATTAATTACTGAAACCTGCCCTGTCGATGTCTCCCTCTCCATCCTCTCCGCGATGTTCCTCTTCGACCTCCTCTTTCTACCTCCTCTTCTGGTACGTTTTGTAGTAAATCTTGTCTTCTTATTCGTTGACTCTGCCACGGGGCTGAGGGTGGTGGGACCCCTACAATAGCACATGGTTCCTCTTCCTCCCCCTAAAAAACGTTCCTGGTCTTGTTCCTCTATTGCAGCAGCAACACAATTTAACTGTTCTCCAGCTTGTAATAAATTCTGACTCTCAATATTGGTGGTTTGTACAGACCAATTAAATACTCTATCACTCAAGTAATCTTTTTCACCTCTTTCAAACTTGGCTTTTTTGATGTTTTTTATTTTCTCATCATACTTATATATATTCTCTGTAAAAGTATCCAGTTGTTGAGAAAATAATGCAGCACTGCTAAAGGAATATAATTCTTCTTGTTGTTTTTTTAGCTCGATCTCGATCTCAGACTGGATTATTGCATTTTCCTTTAAAATCAATTCAATATATTCACGACTTGCTCTTTCACTTATTTGGTGCCACTTTTCTAAAAAGCCATCCCTTTTCTGACCACAGGTCAGATTCTTTAAAATTCTTAAGCCTCTTGGGATCCGATTGACTTCTAGATAAGCCTTTAGTGATATCTCTTCCCATGGTAGCCGCTTAAGTTTACATGCGGTTTTTTCAAATGCTAAAAAGGCCTGGCGGCTATTAATCGGTCCTATTTGCGCCGTAGTACTATTCAATAACTTAGTAAAACTTGTAGTCTTAGCTGTGTTCCTTAAGATAAAATCAGATAAGGAACGCGAACCCTCTGCACCCTGACCCTGCCGTGTCTCAGACATTAGTATATATACGTAAAGCAGGAGCGTGAAACTGAAGCTCACAACAACTCAACAAGCTTGCTTTTTTAATTTCAGTAACCCGTGCCAGTCCTTATAGGCATTAAACATAAAATGTGGAAAAAGACTGCACAAAGGAGCAAGCAGTGCCTGGTTTCAGAAATAGTTCTGAATGGAATTTCAAAAGCAATGTAAACCGGCACCTGTGTTTAGAAGAGGCAAAAATATTAAAGACACTGTAGTACATTCTGTACAACCAAATGTTGAAAAATCAAAAAATTGGCTAAATAAAACAGTGGAGGGTTGTAACAGATGTGGTAACTGTAAATATTGTTCGTGGGTCAAAACAACAAAAACCTTTAAAAATCATGCAACAGGGGTTGATGTTAAAATAAAAGGATTTGTTACTTGCAGCACTTCTGGTGTTATAAATATTGCAGAATGTTGCTGTAATTGTTTTTATATTGGTAAAACTAAACGTTTTTTTAAAACACGTATAGGGGAACATGTAAGGGCTATTTTGAATGGTGATGAAAAAAATGCCTTAGCTTCACATGTATTGAAAGTAAGTGACAAAAGTATACATAAATTTACATTTACAGCAATAGAAAAACAGATGCTTACTAAAAGTGGCGGGATCTGGATAATCTCCTTCTACGTAGGGAACAATACTGGATTTTTGCAATGAGGGCTATGTATGAACCTGGTTTAAATGAAAGAATTGAGATTCGTCCATTTCTTAAATATAAAAAATAAAGTTAGGTACTGCTGTTTCTATTTTTTGTTTTTAACAGTGAATTTATTATTATGTTTAGTGTTAAAAGAATATGTTGTTTGCTTATGTAATCATTCATTGGTGTTGTTTAGTGGTGTTATTTAAACTTTTGATAATGACTTTTTGCTTGACTTGCTTATATGTATTATAATAGGGGTATGTTTACCTTTAAGGGCTGTGTTTAAATACAGGTGTATACCTGTGGATGTTAACCTGAGAAAGCTAACAATGACAACGTCAGGTAGCGTCTGTTGGAAGCGACCCTCTGCTTTTGCTCACACCTGTGGGGACTTTTGTAGCCCGTTATGCACTGACTTTTGTGGCGTCTGGTGGATTTAAGAAGAACATTTTGGACTCTTGTGCAATATGGAATTGCTGTTTCCACATGAAATCCTGGTTGTCTGATGCCATATCTTCAGTGAGTTTTAAACATTAAAAAGTTTTTGAATTATATCAGCATTCTCGGCTTCTCTTATGTTACGAGCTGTAATAGAGTGGTTTGCTGCTATACATGCTTTAAGCAGGTGCCGGTTTACATTGCTTTTGAAATTCCATTCAGAACTATTTCTGAAACCAGGCACTGCTTGCTCCTTTGTGCAGTCTTTTTCCACATTTTATTTTTAATTCCTTACTTGCCTCTATCTCATACTGTTCTGCACCCTGGATTCCCATGTTAGTCTGCACCCATCTCCCTGCAGCATGGACAGTTACAGCTCTACTTTGGATTGCCTGGTTTCCTTCAGCACTACAGACTCTCACATACTGGCTTTTATGTTACCTAATTTAGATCGTCCTTTCCAACACCCATGGCAAATTGATACTTCTTACATAAGGGTAACAGAGTGTAGGATCTCACTTACCTCTGCATTAATCACCTAGCATGCCTTGCTTTCTACATCCAGAGTTCTTATTTTTACTTTGCTTGGCCCCCTAGACATGCAGCTCAGGGACCCCTCAAAGCTATGTAATAGCAACCCTAAACAAGTTTCACCTAAAGCTCACAGACTTCTTCTTGAAGCTATCAAGAAAATCTTGCTGCTCTTATTGTTATGTTCTGGTAATGTCAAAACTAACCCTGGTCCTCCTGCAGCAATCTTTTCACCTGCCAACCTGTCCAGTATTAAAGGATTGAGCTTTATGCATATTAATGCATGCAGCCTACTAAAAAAGTTTCCCTCTATTCAAGCTTTGACTTCCCATACAATGCCTGATATATTTGTGGTCACTAAGACTTGGCTCAGACCTGGAAACACAGATAGTGAGGTGAATATCCCATCTTATACCCTGTTCAGAACTGATAGGCTGACCAGAGGAGGAGGAGCTGCTCCCTATGTCAAGGAGAAATTGCCTGCATCAGTTATAGATTCGCCTCACTCCCAAAGGAATCTGAGATCCTGACTCTTAATGTCAAGCTAACTTCCTCTGTCTCAGTATACATCCTAGGATGCTATAGACCTCCATCCATGGGGCTATAATTTCTGAACCATATAACTAATACGATGGGATCCCTTCAATCAGAGATTATTATACTAGGGGACCTCAAAATGGACTGGTAGTCCAATAGTTCCTTTCCCCTAAAGTCTATTTGTGACTCCTTTGGTCTTTCCCAACTCATTTCTGAAGCAACACATCCAAACAAAAAGTGCCCTTAAAATAGCACACTTCTAGATCTCATTTTAGTAAGCAAACCCCATCTGTTTTCATATGCAGGAGTGTTCTCAGAGTTTAGTGACCACTGTATTATAGCAGGTGTAAGATCCACCCCAAAATTACCATCCCATTCAAAATTCTCACTCAAGAGGAAACTGTATAATTTTGACATCTACACATTCCTCTCCGACTTGTGAGATTCCTTGAGATGGGAGGATTTTTACTTGACCAACTCAGTGGCTGTGGCCTATGATATCTTCCAAGAAATTGTGTTAGGGGCTCTGGATAAACATGCACCATTGTTCCAGATTTGTTCTAAAAATAAATCATGTCCTTGGTTTATGGCCCAATTAAAGGCCTCCCTGTTGCACAGAGACTGACTTTGGAAAAACGCTCAAAAATCAAAACTTCCAGATGACTGGACATCATTCAGGAAGGCTGGAAACCACTGTACTAATCTGGTTAGGGAGGCTAAGGATAGCTGTTTCTGCAAAGAACTGGATGCTTCCACCAAGTGCTCGGCAAACTTCTGATAAACTTTCAAGGATGTTCAAAGGTACATGGCTGTGAGCAACTTACCCACAAAAATCGCCATTGGTGCAACTTCAGTGTCAGATAATTTGACAATCCTCGATGCTTTTAATAACCATTTTGCTACTGAAGGTCTCACTATTGATGCCTCCCCTGCAAACAACCTTCACTCTAGTCTTGGAGCACCGAACTTACCAGATCCAGCCACAAGAGTGGCCTTCTCCCTCCAGCCTGCCACCCTGAGAGAAGTTGTGGATCTCCTCCTACAATTGGATACCAGAAAGATGGCAGTGGCAGACCAATTGGACCCATTCTTAACATACTAATTGCCAGCAGATTAGGCCTTACAGTCTATAGAGTCTGCTCGAACCTCAGATCCCTAGTTGGGTGCCGAGGCCCTCCCCCCCTTGTGTTCCAGAAACCCCTATCATCCATCCCTACCCCACCCCCGTGCCAGGCCATCATCTGGTACATCCACTTTCGGTGTCTGTCCCACCCTCTCTTGAAGCCCTCCACTGTGGATCTCTGATCCAGCTCGCCAGGCAACGCATTGCAAGGGTCCACCACCCTCTCAGTGAAAAACCTCCTCCTCTTTTCCCCCCTCACCCTTCCACCTTCCAAATTCAAACCATGCCCTCTGGTGGTACCTCCCTGCTTTAGTCTACAGATCCCCTCCATGTTTACCCTATTTATTCCCTTGAGGTACTTGATGACCTCAATCATGTCTCCCCTGTCTCTCCTCTCCTCCAATGAAAACAGGCAGAACTCCTCAAGTCTGTCCTCATACATCAAATCCCCCAGTCCTCTTATCATCTTAGTTGCCCTCCTCTGTACCCTCTCCAGGAGCTGTATGTCCCTCTTCAAGTGTGGTCTCCAGTACTGTACACAGTACTCAAGGTGTGGTCTAACCAGTCCATTGTACAGCAGCAGAATCACTTCCCTGCTCCTAGAGGTGATCCCCCTTATGATGCATCCCAACATCCTGTTTGCCTTGCTAGCCACTCTCCTGCACTGCTCAGAGTTATTCATAGATGCATCCACCATGACCCCTAGGTCTTTTTCCCCTGTTGAGGCCTCCAGCACCTCCCCTTCCAGGGTGTACATGAGTTTAGGGTTTTCCCTCCTAAGATGTAACACCTTGCACTTGGTGACATTGAAATTTAATTTCCATGTGTGAGCCCAGCTTTCCAGGGTGTCCAGGTCCCCTTGGAGGGCCAACCTCCCCTATTCCCCGTCAACTACTGCTCCCATCTTGGAGTCATCAGCGAAGAGACTCATTTCACACCATATACTATCCCTGATGTCTGATATGTATGCATTAAACAGGATCAGACCCAGGACCGAACCCTGCGGTAGCCCACTACTGACCTCTCTAGGATTCGAGAGCTCCCCACTGACCACTACTCTCTGGGTGCATCCAGCTAGCTAGTTTTCAATCCATCTGACCATCAAAGGGCCTACTCCCAACCCCATCAGTTTCTCCACCAGACCATTGTGGGGGACAGAGTCAAATGCCTTGCTCAAGTCCAACAATAATACATCCACAGGCTTTCCCCTGTCCAGTTCTGATGTTACCCATTCGTAGAACTCCACAAGACTGGTTTGACATAATCTACCTGGCACAAACCCATGTTGTCTACTATCCAGACCTCCCACCTCCTCCAAGTACACCTCCAATCATTCCTTTAGTATACTCTCCATTAATTTGTGATGATGCAGTCATCTTTGCCTCAAATCTTAACCCTACTGCCCTCCAGGACTTGCTGCAGAAGTCCTTCACTGAAGCCGAGGGCTGGTTCAAGGAACATAGATTGGTGATAAATCTTAAAAAAACAAAAACCATGTTCTTCACTCATCCCCAAAACAAGTCCTGCAACTTCAAACTCCTCATTCCTCTGGGTCCTCATTCCCACTCGAACAAGTTTGCTCCTATAAATACCTAGCGATCCATTTGACCCCTCCCTCCTTCCATGGACACATCGCTGCCTAGCCACTGCCACTAATATCCGATTGGGCATCTTACATCGGTATAAACACCTCTTCCCCGGGCTCTTGACTCATGATCCTCCTCTATCCTGTCCCTAGTGGACTATGGACTGCTGGTGTATGGTGCTGCTGATCAGACCGCCTCCATAAAAATTCACTACTCTGAATAAGGCCTGCAGGTTAATTACTGGAGCACCTAGGATGACACACACCTGTCTACTGTATGCTAAAGCGCTGGTACTTGATCTCGATGAGCGCCTCAAACATCTTACCTGTACCCTTACAAAAGACCCTCCTTGGGCTTTCCCACCGAGTACCACCACCATCGCAGCTCTGTCCCACTAGTTCATACTCGGACCTCTGGGAAAACCTCTCTTGTTATCCCTAGAGCTAGGACCTCTCACGGCCAAGAGCCTTCAGCTTTAGGGCCCTCACAGGTTCAACACTGCCCCCTCCATCTCCAGCTCCAACTATATAGGTGCTTCAAAACTTCCTTCGTAACCACCTTATTAACACCCGATGCTGTAACTGCCACTAGTCAAAGTCGTACTCAATACTTATGACAAAGCTTATTACTAAGCTGCTAAGGACGACATAACTCTGGTATTGTTTGCATCCATCCTACCTGTACCAGCTTGTTTGTATCTATGTCTTAATTTACTGTTATACTTATGTGTTGTACTGCTATACTGTGTATTTTGGTTTGTCTTACTGTGACAAGGTACCTTTGTAAATGAGCCTATGGCTCAAAGGTTTTCCAAACTGCTGTTTAAATAAAATAAAATAAAATAAATTTTCCCACCACCGAGGTCAAACTGATGGGACTATCATTACCTGGTACTTCCCTCGACCCCCCTTTATGGATTGGCACCACGTGTGCCTCTCGCCAATTCCTAGGTACCCTCCCTGTCTCAAGCGACCTGTTGAAGAGCTCCACCAGGGGTGCAGCCAGTATGTCCACCAATTCCCATAGTACTCTCGGATGAATGCCATCCTGTCCAGGAGATTTATCTTTCTTTAGGGCCTTGAGGGCTAGCCACACCCTTTCGGTGGAGATAGCATCATCTGTCCCCTCCCCCTTACTGGCCTTTTTATCCTTATCCTGATGTGACACCCCTGGGGTACCTCTCCCTCCTTCTTGCTCCATTTCTGTTGCTCCCCTGATCCCACTAACTACCGCTTCTATCCCCATTGTGCCTTGCTTTGTAGATATCCCATCCCCCTCCATAGTGAACACAGAGGCGAAGTACTCGTTTAATACCTATGCCTGGTCCCTCACCTCTTCCACCCACCCTCCTTCTGATCTCAATCTACTGAGATGGCCCTTAGTTTTTCTCCGCTCCCCAATGTACTGGAAGAACCCCTTTTCCCCTCCATGTATCCCCTGTACCAGCCGCTGCTCTTTACTGGACTTTAACCCCTCACCATCCGGGTGACTTTTCTAAATGCAAGATGGTACATTTCCTTTTCCCTATCCCCTCTTGTTGTTTTATATTTTTTGTAGGCCGCCTTCTTTTCTCTGACTGCTACCTGAACCTCACTGGACCACCAGCATGGTTTGTGTGACCTTGCTCCCTTACGTTTCACCTTAGTGCAAGTCCTGACTGCCTCATGAAGTCCCCTTTTTATGGCCTCTCATCTCTTTTCCACGTTTGTCATTGATGTAATCCCCTTCAAGTGATCCTTGAGAATATTTCCCATGCCCACAAACTCTGCCCCCCTGAAGTCCACTGCCAGTGTCCTAGATCTCTCTCCCCCTCCCCCCGTGCTTATTTGAAACCAGACAGTATTGTGGTTGCTCCCAGTCAGGGGATCCTCTACAACCAGGTCCCTTACCAGATCCCCATCTGCCAGAACCACATCCAGGACATGCCCCTCTCTTGTGGGCTCCATCACATGCTATGTTAAGAACATATCCTGGAAGCTGTCCAGCAGCCTCTGCTCCTTGGCCACCTTAGAGGACATAGTTCCCCAGTTTATACCTGGCATATTAAGGTCCCTCATCAACACCACTCCTTCCCCTTTTGGTCCACACTGAGCAATGATGTTGTCCAACAAACCATCCTCCAGAACATCACCCATCCTGGGGGGCCTATATACTACACCCAGTTTGACCTTACCTCCTGCTGGGGTTCATAAAGTGACCCAAAAGGCCTCCATGTTTCCCTCTGCCTCTTCTACCCTAGCAATTTCTATGTCATCTCTAATTAACATAGCCACTCCACCCCCTCTGCCTTCCTTTCTATCCTTCCTAAGCATAGTGTACCCCCTCACATTTAGGTTCCAGTCATGGTTTTGTTGTACGTTTCCATGACGCCGCCCATCCACCCAGACAGCCAGCATGGCCTGGAACTCCTGGCAACTTGTTTCCAAGCTCCTGGCATTTACTAACACCACCCCCACCCTTATCCCTGATCCCTTTGTCAGACCCCACCCAGGTTCCTATCTTCCATCACTCCCTCTGCTCCTCCTGAAACCTTCTCCCCAGTCTGTTTCCCCCTCCCCCTTGGGTTTGAAGTTACTCCCCTCATCTGGAGGACAGGGCTTCTGGTTAGCCCTCCCTTATCCCTCCCCTGACAAGTTTAAATGCCACCTTTCTTGAATGTAGTCAGCCACCCCCTGTTTAAGGACTTCCTTCCCTAATGGGGCAAGATGAAGCCTGTCCTTGGCATACAGTCCCTTATCCTCCCAAACTCCTTTCCAGTTACCTAACACCCCCAACCCACTCTCTTCACCCCACTTCCTGAGCCAGTCATTAACCTCTGTGATCTTCATTTCTTTCTCCACTGAGGCCTTTGGTACTGGCAATATCTCCGAAAAGGATATGTTGCATCCATTATCCCGACAGACTCTGGCAAGTTCTTGGAACCTTGCTTGGATTTCCAAAATGCTATTTCCCTCTAGATCGTTAGTTCCCAAATGCACCAGGAAATCCAGCTTCCCTCCACAATCCCTAACCAGTTCATACACCATGAACTTTGCTCTGTGCACTGTCAACCCAGAGATACTCACTACGTTCACCTGGTTATGGCATCCACCCCCCTGTCCCTCCCACTGGATACCCCTAATCATCGAGTCTCCCAATAACAGAACCTTAACACCGCCATCATCCTTATGGTTACCTCCACTATGCGCTCTCAACCCCCCATCCCCCCCTTTATTTGTGATCTCAATTCAATGGGAGTCTTCCTGCCTTATTAGAGACACCCTTGTCACCCTCTTCTTTCTGCCTCCCTTGTTATTTTGCCCACTTAACTCAGACCCCCCTGAATAGGTGTCCCCTTTAACCCTCTCTTATCCGAACCATTTATCCTGGCCCTGATGGTTTCCCCTTCCCCCACACCACCATCCTCCCCCCTTGTAATAGTACCCCTAACTCCAGAGGCCCTCTGTGGGTCCCCTTTACCTAGGGCCCCATCCTTGGTACAGACCCCCCTGCTGAAAGGGGGACCCCTTCCCCACCTCCTTGTCTCTCAGTTTCTCTCCAGTCGTGCTCTCCTCCCTCATGTCTGCAATATGCTGCATCTCCCCCATCTTCTTAACATTTATGTTTCCCCTTCTCCCTCTGGGACTATTTCTATCCTTTCCATTGCCAGTCTGTGATGCCCTAGGGGCATCAGACTCCCTCCCCCCGGCCTCTGTATCAGTTTCCTCATTTCCACCAACCCCTTCCTCCCCATCTAGGTTGCTTAGTAGCTCAAATTTATTGTAACACTCTATACCAGCCTCCATCAAGTAACCTGAGTTTCCCCTGACTGCCCCTCTAAACTGCCCCTGTTCCTCCCCTCTTGCCCTATTCTCCTTAGGAGCTGCCTTCCCTCAGTCTGGTCTTTTAGGCTTCCCCACAACAGCTCCTCCCTTCTCACTGTCTGCTTTTCTAGGCTTCCTCACAACAGCGCCTCCTGACTCTTCCCCCTCCACTCTCTTTATATTCGGAATGTTTAGCCCATACTTTTTCCCCTTAGCATCAACATCCCTATCTAAGGGTCCTCTGTCCCTAATATCACCCCTCCTGCTTGCTGTAACATAACGTCCTGTAGTCTCTGAGCATTGCCCCAGCCTCCCCTCAGCCCTACCCTTCTACCTCCCATATCCACACCCCTTATGCTTGGACACCCCCCCAACTCCCCCAGCTTACTCCTTAACCAATATACTTCACTCCTGATACAAGATAGCTGTCTACAGAGTGGGCAGCCTCCCTCTCTCCAGGTCCAATTGAGAATTATTGCCATCCCACAGCCTGTACAGCCTACAGCTCTTCCGAAGATGCCTGCCATGGTAGAATGTGGCCACCCGGTTTGTCTCTCTCTGTTCATAATGGCACACACCCCTTTTATCAGTCCCTTCCCCTTGGAATACTCACTATACTGACTGCATTTATTTACGAACCCAATTTCAACACCACCAATAAAGTTCCCAAGTCTCACAAACACATACAGTCCAGTGTGTGTCCAGTCCCACTAACAGTGTGTGTATGCAGACATCAGGTACCGTATGATGTCACAGGCCCACCAGTTCCTGTTGCTTCAAATTTCAGTCACAAATAGAAATGCACAGCCCTTCAATCCCAACCCCCAGTGGCTTTTCAGTATTTAAGAACACCTACAAAACAGGGTGGGTAGGAGGGCTCTACCACCACCAGGCAAACATCACATTTAAATTTCACTCTAATTATCACTGCCAGACAAGTGTTCCCACATGCAGCACACAAGCCCCAATAGTTACAATATCACAGCCCAAGTAACAGTTCTAACTCAAAGTAGTCATTTTTAACACACAGAACTAATTTCAAGTACAAAACTATTCAAATATTTCAGTTAAAACAGAAAATAAAACCAAACCTCTTTCCTGAACAACCTCCTACCTCTGTTCCCAAGTGGACAATGAAAGACAAGATGATTCTTGTAATTAACCCTCCACCTAACTTCCTGAAGCTTAGTCTTCATATTCTGGCTGTGCCCATAATGTACCTTTTTAACCATTCCCTTTCACAGGGTGATATTCCTCCCATATGGAAAACGGATCACGTAATCCCCCTTTTTAAATCTGGAGACCCCAGTGACCTGAATAACTATAGACAAATCTCCCTACTTCCCATCCTTTCCAAACTGTTGGAGAAAATAGTGAGTGTGCAGCTCAGGAACTAACTCAAAAATGGGAACCTGCTCAGTCCTTATCAGTCAGGATTTAGACCTCATCACAGTACTATTTCAGCCCTTGAGAAGGTCACTGACGACTGGCAGGGTGCCCTGGATTCAAAGAACTTTGTTTGCTCAGCATTTCTAGTCTTAAGCAAGGCATTTGATATGGTTGACCATGAGCTGCTCCTTGTCTCCCTCAAAAATATTGTCTGCGACCCCTCCATTGCTGAGGTGGTTTTAGAACTATCTAACAGGGTAACAGCAGCAGGTCAAGGCCGAAGAGGAATTTTCATCCCTGAAACCTCTACTGAGGGGCGTACCACAAGGCTCTATACTGGGTCCATTGTGTTTTGCAATTTACATTAATAATATTGATGCTGACATCAAATCTGCTAACATCCATCTATTTGCCGATGACTCGGTACTTTATATTGGAAGACCCTCTCCAAAAGCAGCTTATAGGGATCTGCAACAGGAATTTAATCTTCTACAACTACAACTACTGTACCAGAAACTGCTCCTGAATGCCAAAAAAACTAAGATGATGCTTTTTTCTCCCTTTTCATATGTCAATAACACCACAAATCAAGGTAATATTCCCCAGATCCACACTCTTCTAGGCATATCACTAGAATATGTTACTAAATTCCAAATATCTGGGGGTGTGGATAGACCAAAAGCTTTCCTTTTGTTATCACATTGAGGATCTCTTAAAGAAGCTTAGGCAGAGGCTTGGCCTCTTCTATAGGATCAAAAATGTTCTAACACTGGATGCCAGGAAGAGACTAGTCCAAACCACATTCCTTACCTTATTAGACTACGGAGATTTCCTTTACAGCCAAGGCCCCGTGTCTGCCTTGGCTAAATTAGACACACTCTACCATCGGGCCTTAAAGTTCATAACTGTTGTCCCATACTCCACACATCACTGCTCCCTTTACGCCGCAGTAGGTCGGTCATCCCTTAACTACAGAAGACAGAGGAATGCAGCTCTCTGGACATTTAGGGTCATCATGAAGATGTTGCTTCAGTACATCTTGGATTGTTTTCCTCTAGGTGGGATAGGTAAATATGCCTTAAGGAGTTCCTCCATTATCTTCCTTGCAGTACCAAAGTTCAAGTCACACTTCAGCAGGTCTGCCATATCTCACGCTTTACCCTCTCTCTGGAACAACTTGCAAAAAACTCTGAAGTTGGTTTATCCAAACTATCAGCCTTCAAAGCACTTTATTCTCACTCTGTCAAGAAATCCTGTAACTGCTTCCCCGATGTCACCTTCCCCTAGCCTCAGCTCCATCTGCTTCAGTGCATCCCTTTACTGGTACTTCTTTCCCACCCCTCTTGAGCAATGTTACAGCCTATAAGAACTTACCTGACTACTCCTTCTATCCCAACCCTGTGTTTTTTTTTCCTTATCATTAGTTCCTTTCCCATGTCCCACTGGCTCCCACCTACACTCCTTGCTTACCACCTTGACACCATCATGGTGTTTTGCTTTCCACTCCCTAACTGTCGCCATCCTCCCTCCTGCAATCACTACATGCCCTTGCAGGCATGTACCATGTACCTCTCCTTACTCACCCTCTTGTGTCCCCCTGCCCACCTCTCCCATGCCCCACCAAGCTCCTTCAATCAATAATTGTGTTCAAGGATGCTTCAAATACACAATGTAATTATAGTTGTGTACATTTAACCTGTATATACTGTACTGCAGTTGCTATACTTTTTAGCTGCATACTCTTCGTGATCTTAGCTTAATGCTCTTTTTAATACTGTATTTCATGTGTATTATAAACCTCCTGTTTATGATTACTGCTCTATGTAAATAATATGTAAGTGTAAATTCATTTTGTATATATTGTTTACCCAGTTATGATGTAATTGAGTATTCCTTTGTATGTATTGTTAACCTCTCCTTTCCAGGTCCATCTTGAAAATTAGCTTGCTCAATGATGTTTGCATGGTTAAATAAAGATTTTGATTGATTTTGATTAATTGATTGATTGAAAATGGAAATTATCACAAGCCCTAGTGGTAAATCAGAATAGAATCCAGATCTGTCAAACAATTCAAACTCACGGTTATTCTCTTAGTCCAGTTTTTAAAGGAATAACAGAGGCTAATGTTCCTAAAATAAAGGTATTATTGACAGATATTCAAACTCCCCCAAGAATGTGGGATGTACAATAGCTAAGCTGTAATGGGAGGCTGGGTTTTATAGCCAATGCAAAGCATAAAAGTCAGGTAGAACATTGCTGCCCTAGGGAAACATGTACTAATCAAGAGGAGACAATGGAACATTTCTTTCTTCAATGTCCTTATATACAAGCCTTTTTGTCTTTCTTAGCAATTAAATGGAATAATCCTAGATGGAAATTGTTAGCATATGAGAAAATTATAGGAGGATTTTCACCTCACTTCAGTGCACTTGACGATGGCACCATGAGATGGATTTTATCATGTATTACATGTGTTTTGTGGCAAATAAGGTGTAAATATGTATTGAGGCAGATAGTACAGCTTTGGTAATCATTCTAAATACTGAACATGAACTAAATGCTTAATATAAGTATGATAAACATAATTTTCAGCACACATTTGGAAGTCTAGATGGAAGAAAGTTCCTGGCTTTCAGAGATAGGTAAAGCCATATTTGTACACCTCGGATGACTATTGTCAGAGAAGATTTACATAGGTAAATATTGACTGTATGGTATTGTATGTTTTGTGATTATTATTTCACTTGCTTGCTGTGCTTTTGAATGTCTGTTATTTTGTTTCTATTCCTAAATAAAAAATTTCCCTACTCCTTTCAAGAAGTGCCATGGGATATTTAACATCCACCTGAACTGCCAAAAGTACAGGCAGATGGGACCTCAGTTTAACGTCTCATCCAAAAGATGGTACCTCAGGAGTGCAGCACCCCCCTTATGCTGCACTACAGTGTCAGTATCGGGATTTAACCCAAGTACCTGGTGTGGGGATAGAACCCATAGCCTTTTGATCTCCTGGCCTCAGAGGCAAGTGTGCTCACTGCTGAGCCACTGACACTGCCATGAAGTAATTAACCATGAACATGGACAAAGAGAATGTCATACAGTTGAAGAAAAAAATGGTGAGCAATAGATACTCACATGACATTACTTAGTGAGCAATGAGCATAAGATAATTATATCTGAAAATAATAATCTGCTAAAAGTAAATAAATAAAAAAAGGAATTAGTGAGACTGATTGTATGTGTAGCTTACAGGTGCAGACATAAAGACTGCAGTGTTTGGTAGAATTGGATCTAAGGGTAATAAGAAAAGGGGAGCTCACAATGAGGAGGATTGAGTGTGGAAAGGATACGAGTGGCAGGTGCAATTATCTGTGCAGTATTGGTTTATGAGGGATTGAAAAGACCTGAGGGGGAGTCCAGGCTGGGAAGCTTAAATTATTTTCTGAAGGGTTTCAAGCTTTTGAGGCAGCCCAATTAAAGGCCATCCTCCCCTATTTTGTATAAAACCTAGGAACATCCAGCAAAATGATCTTGTGCATTCTTACTTTTTTTTTCCATTCAACTTTTATTAAAGTTTACAATACAGAGAATGAATCCAGAAAACATTACACATAATAAAGCTGTGATTAATATACAAAATAATGCTGATTCATTCTCTCACCAACCCCCCACCTCATACCCTCCCAAAACCTAGCGCAGCGGCCTACCACCCAAGTGACGTCTTGAACTATAATATACGTGTATTTCAAACTTGTAGAGAGTAGAGGGCTTGAAAAGGACCCCATATTCTGTTGAACTTCCTAAGTTTACCAAATAGACTTGCAATGGTTCTCTCCGTTCTGAGATTAGCAAGAAGCTCCTGGAGCCACTCAAGATAAGTCAGGTTATCAGAGTCTTTCCAATGTCTCAAGACCACCTTTTTAACGGACATGGAAATTAATGCCATATAATATTTCCTACACAGCACAGGGATACATGAAAAATCCCCCAAGAGACATACTTCTGGTGTAAACAAATCAGAAAACCCTAAAAGTGGGTCAACTTTATGTTTCACAATGGTCCAAAGTGGGGCAACTTTGGGGCATTTCCAAAAAATCTGAAGAAGGTCCCCAGGCTGCAACTTACACCTTGTACAGAATGGAGAGGACACAACACCCATTTTGGCCAGTTTCTGTGGGGTATAATAAATATTATGAAAAATTTTTAATTGCATTAATCTTAATCTATCCTACAATAAGAATTTATGGCAGTTATGCCAAATAAGAGACCAGTCTGGCTGCATGTCTGGAAAAAGGGAAGACCAGTAAATAACAGGGGCAAAATTATCAGGGTATGCCCATACGAATAAAATACTATATATCTTCGACACCGCATGGGACACTCTAGCCAGTTCTACAAGGGTAACCTGAAAACTAATAGAAGCGGGCGAGGGCGGAATAGCCCCAAATGCTTTTAGCAAAAGATGCCGAAGCTGATAAATCTTGAAAATGCTTATCCCAGGTACCGTGAATTTATGCATAATTTCTACGGAGGAGCACCATTGTCTGTCCACCGTAATAAAATCTTTTAACTGACAATTTCCTATCAGAGGAAGCCAGTTAAGTAATAGAGGCTTGTTATCAAGTTGCAAGTTAGGGTTACCCCTTATTGGCTGAGACAGGTCATTAATGTTGTCATATTTAAGAAATGCACACAACTGGGCATGGGCCTTAACACTACAATGGAAGAGTTACAGAGGGATGCAGGGAGGAATCCTATTTTAGTATATAATAGCGCACAAGGGAGAAACCCATGCTTCTTGATACTGTCTAACTCCACCCTAAGCCAGACCGGGGTATATGATGGGTTTTCTAATTGCTGCTCCGCTGTCAACCACCTAAGATACAGTGGCGTGAAAAAGTATTTGCCCCCTTCCTGATTTTCTCTATTATTGCATATTTGTCACACTGGATGTTTTCAGGTCTTTAGAGAAAATGTAATATTAGCTAAAGGGAACCTGAGTGAACAAATAACACTTGTTTTTTTTTTTAATTTCACTTATTTAATGAAAAAAAGTTAACCAACACAAACTGGCCCTGTGTGAAAAAGTAATTGCCCCCTTACACTTAATAACTGGTTATGCCACATTTAGCTGCAATGACTGCAACCAAACACTTCCTATAATTCAATATCAGTCTTTCTCAATCGCTGTGGAGGAATTTTAACCCACTCTTCCTCGCAGAACTGCTTTAATTCAGTAACATTTGGTAGGTTTTCGAGCATGACCTGCTCGTTTCAGGTCCTACCACAGCATCTCTATTGGGTTTAAGTCTGGACTTTGACTAAGCCACTCCAAAACTTTAATTTTACTTCTTTTAGCCATTCTGATGTGGACTTGCTTTTGTGCTTTGGATCATTGTCTTGCTGCATGGCCCAACTACGCTTCAACTTCAGCTGACGGAAGGATGACCGGACATTTTCCTTAAGAATTTTCTGGTACAGAGCAGAATTCATGGTTCCTTTAATTATGGCAAGTCATCCAGGTCCTTAGCAGCAAAGCATCCCCACACCATCACACTACCACCACCATGTTTGACTGTTGGTATGGTGTTCTTACTGTGGCATGCTGTGTTTGCTTCACGCAGACATTATGGATCCATGTCATCCAAAAGTTCCACTTTGAACTCATCTGTCCATAGAACATTTTCCCAAAAACTTGTGGATCATCCAGGTGCTTCTTGGCAAATGAGAGACGAGCATTTATGTTCTTCTTAGTTAGCAGTCGTTTCACTGTTACTTCCTCACATGAAGCCCATTTTTGCCCAGTCTCTTTCTGATTGTGGAGTCGTGAACACTGACCTTAGCTGAGGCAAGAGAAGCCTGCAGTTCTTTGGATGTTGTTTTAGGATCCTTTGAGACTTCCTGAATGATTTTACGCCGCGCCCTTGGAGTAATTTTGGCAGGCCGCCCACTCCTGGGAAGATTCACTACTGTTCCAAGTGTTCTCCATTTGGAGATTATGGCTCTCACTGTGGTTCGATGGAGTCCCAGAGCCTTAGAAATAGCTTTGTAACCCTTTCCAGACTGATAGATGGCAACAAATTTTTTTCTGATCTTTTCAGGAACTTCCTTTGATCATGGCATAATGTGCTTGTTGAATCTTTGGGCTGGCAACGTGACTCTGATGGTAAGGGTCAAAATAAGTGAGATTTATATTGAGCAGGGCTGGCTGTAATCAAGCCTGGCTGTGTTCAAGCAGCTGACTCTAATTATCCCTTTAATTGGATTGATTTAACTAGGGGCAATTACTTTTTCACACAGTGCCCATTGGTGTTGGTTAACTTTTTTCATTAAATAAATGAAATAAGTAAAAAAAAAGTGTTATTTGTTCACTCAGGTTCCCTTTATCTAATATTATATTTTGTCTAAAGACCTGAAAACATCCAGTGTGACAAATATGCAATAATAGAGAAAATCAGGAAGGGGGCAAATACTTTTTCACGCCACTGTATTTATTAGCCTGGCTTGCCCAATAATACAGCCCCATATGAAGAAGTCTTAACCCTCCTTTTCCTTTGGGGGCAGCTAATTTGTGGAATGCCATTCTAGATTTTTTATACCCCCAAATGAAATTTGAAAACATACTATGAATTTTTTTAAACCAGGACAGGGGGAGGCCAATATTCAACATATTAAGGGATAAAATAAATGGGGAAAAATGTTCATTTTAATAAAATTAATCCTACCCCATAAAGAGAGAGGAAGAAGCGTCCATCTGCAGAGATCTTGATCAATCTTTTGGGCCAACAAATCCAAGTTTAACTGCTTAATCCGAGATACACTCTGTGTCAACGTGATACCAAGATATTTAATGAACTCAGACTGCCAGGCGAGCCCAAAGGTGGTAATTTCTTGTTTATACACCCTGTGATTAAGAGGAAAAACCACAGTTTTCCCAATATTAAGTTTATAATTTGAAACCTTACTGAACCCGTTTATTATATTAAGAATGGAGGGAATGGATATAGCCAGATTAGTAATTTGCAAAAGAAGGTCATCTGCATATGCTGCAACCTTAACCACGTGCCCATTTAGAGGTATATCAGGGATGTCTTGGGCTCTCATTAACCCCCGGATAAGGGGCTCTAAGTAAATGTTAAAAAGCAGTGGGGACAAGGGCCACCCTTGCCTAGTTCCCACATGCAATTTAATCGGACTGGAAATCAGTCCATTACAAGAAATTCTAGCAGAAGGGGACAGGTATAAAGAACAAACCCAGCTCAAAAACTTCTTGGGTAATCTGAATGCCTCCATTGCAGCAAACAAATAATTCCAATAAACCCTATCAAAGGCCTTCTCGGCATCCAGCGAGACCAAAGCCATAGGAATAGCTGCATCCCTGGAGGCCAAGAAGACATGAGCAAGGGTTCGTAGATGATCAACTGATGATCTTCCCCTCATGAAACCCACCTGCTCCTCCCCTATTATAAAGGGAAGAACCACATTCAGACTATCTGCCGACAATTTAACTAGGATTTTAATGTCATGATTAATTAAAGAAATAGGTCTATAACTTGAAACCAGGTCCTGTGGCTTATCTTGTTTGGGCAATAAAACTATCAGGGCTTCAAACAGTAAAGGATCAGACCCTTGGCCAGAAAGAAGGAATTGGAAGAGTGACAACAAGATGGGGGTTAGTTGCTTGGAAAATACTTTATAAAAATTAGAGGAAAATCCATCAGGGCCAGGGGTTTTATCGAACGGCAAAGATTTAATTACCATAGCTATTTCCTCTTCAGAAATAGGAGACGTTAATGTAGCTTGCTGAGAGTTAGTAAGAGAGGGTAGATGCAGATCTTTCAAATATTTTTGCAACTCATCCCCAGAGGGGGGATCGACCATGGGACCATATAGGTCCCAAAAGTAACTAGTAATTACGTCAACTATTTCTGAAGCTGAAGTTATAAGGGAACCCCTTCCGAAGAGCGAACTGCTGCAATAAATCTAGCTGATTCTTGTTGTTTAACACGCATTGCCAACAGCCGTCTGGCCTTCTCCCCTTGGTCTGTGTAAACTGCTTTAGTTCTTAAAATAGCAAACTCAGCTTGCTCCCTTAACAGGTCAAGATATGCATCCCTTACTTTAACTAAATCCTGCTTAAAAATTTCTGAGGAGGTAGGGGAAAGGCAAGATTCCATGTTCCTAATTTGAGACAGAAGACGGGATGCTTTATTTTCCCGCTCCTTTTTTCTTTTGGAAGCTAAGCCAATTAAAATGCCTCTCAAGTACGCTTTGAGAGCACACCATACCATATCCGGTTGATGTGTAGAAATACTATTTAAAACCATAAACTGTTGTATTTGGGATGCTATATAGTCAACCTTATCAGGTTCCTTAAGAATTTGGTTATTAAACTTCCTACATACAACCGCCGAGTGGTCGGAAGGTGGACCTGGGACAATACTAGAATCTAAAACCCCAGACAAAAGTATTTGAGACACAAAAATGTAGTCAATCAGTGAGGAGGTGCCGTGTACTCGTGAGACAAACGAGTACTCCCGATCTTTGGGATGCAGCACATGCCATACATCACAGAGCCCTGTGGAGTCTAAAAAATCCCTGAATGACCTTTGGGCCACGGAAAGGCTGTGGCGAGAATAACCTGACTTATCTGCAGATGGGTCGAATACCAAATTAAAATCTCCCCCTATAATCATAGGGATACCCAGAAAAGGAGTGAGAACTTCCAATAGTTTCATGAAAAAAACAGGAGTATCCACATTGGGGCCATAAACACTGCCCAACACAATGTCCAAAGTGCGCAGCCTGCCTCTCACAAATATAAACCTCCCAGAGGGATCCAAAATACTCTGGGTAGGTCTAAAAGGGATTGACTTATGTAAAAGGATCATGACCCCCCTACTTTGGGTATTACCGTGTGCAGCAAAGACCTACCCCACCTGCTGTCTTCTAAGTTTATCAGCTTCATCATTAAGCAGATGTGTTTCTTGTAAAAACATAACCTCTGCTTTTATGTGACTTAAATATTTCAGAATCTTATATTGCTTAATCTTATGCCTAGCCCTTTTGACATTCCAAGTGGTAAACTGGATATTGTTGGCCATTATTTGCTAGAATTCTAGGTAACTTCATAAAGCCCCACCTGTACTCGAAAACAATTTTCTTGTTGCACATTATGAGGTATCCGCTGTGCCTGCCCATACCCCACCCCACCCCTTCCCATACTCAACCCAATCCCCATGACAAGCCCCAACAAAACAGCAACCCCAATAACCCTCTGTAAGCCCCAACCCTCCCCCACACCCACTCCTTATTCTTCTGGTACATGACAAACAGCTCACCAAGCCATCTCCTCGCCACCCCGTCCCACCGCCATTTGTAACTAAGATAACTGTACTATTATACCAACTATATCTATTCCAAGTGACCAGTGCAAAAATACATTTGAACAACAATTATCCCCATACAAAATGTCTAGAGACACATGCTTTAAGATATAGGAAAACCTCCGAACCCTGCAACAACAACAGGGAGAAGAACCCCCCCCCCAACTCCTGGAAGCAAGATGCATCTTACCCTTTCAGATCAACAGAGAAAAGGAGGGGGTCTTGAGAAAAATTAAACAATAACCCCTGCCATTATAATAAAATCAGATGTGTTAAAATTACACAGATAAGGCTTATAACGACAGCCACTTCGGGACATAACAACAATTATTCTCATAACAGTACAGGGAAAAATCATCCAAACAAATGACCCCTTGCAAAAATTGGAAAACAACAAGTATTTGTAACTATTGAAAACATTTCTCTACCAGAGCCCTGTACAAGCACAACTAATAAGCATTAAATAAACTGCAGTCTCTGGCGCCATCTAGTGGCGAAATATCAGTAATACTGAATCGGGTTAAATGTAATATAACAGTACTTCTTGGGAAAAACAGCTGCTTGGTCCATCATTTTGAATCCCCAGTCCAAAAGAAAACATAGCTTGCGACAGCTGAAAGCAGCAGAACCACAAAACCGATTCGCTCTCAAAGATGCAACTCTTAGTGAAACGTAACTGCAGGATTTTAATGCCAGGAATAAAAGATGGCCTGCCTCACAAATGGTAGCATGTGTGACTACCCCAGAAACAGATGGAATTTAGTCGTTTTTCTATGTCTTCCAGACCCTCAAATATATTCTCAATCGAGAAATAAAGGACAAGAAAAACAGAGACATTTCTCTGAAATTCATGGACTAAGTTTACCAACCAGTTTCTTCTTCTCTCTATGACCTGAGTGAACTGGACACCTTTGAAGAAATCTCTGTGCTTGAAATAATTATATACAAAACCAACGTCCATGTGAGTTGTTCATTGTTAAATAACCAATGTCCCTGTCAACTATCCTTTGTCCACAAACCCATGTTTCTGTGCGCTGTCTTTTGTCTATAGAACAAATATGCCTGTGAGCTATTCATTTTCCACTGAACCAAATCACTGTACGACATCGATTGTCCACAAAATCTATGTCTCTATGACTTGCGAGTTGTCCACAGAACCAACATATATGCAAGCTGCCAGAAGACCTCGGGAGCTACAGTGCATTACTAGGTGGATGATCACGATCGTGTTTTGATTTGGGGATCCAGCTGGCATTGATGCGGTCTGATCCTAAACTCGAAAACAAATCTTACAACAGGTCCCCCATCATTAACAAATCATGAAAACCAGAAGAGGGACCCCTAGAGCATCCAAAAAAAACAGCGAAGCTCCCATCATTCGCCAAACCCTTTGAATTAGATGAAGGACCAGCAGTGAACTCTCATTCAGGTGCACATCCAGCACCCCCCTTGCCTCAGGGGGTATGAAACAGGTCCGGGAGCACTACCTTAAGACCAGCAGCCACGGACTCTGCATTTTCATACGTTATCCAGGAGCCAGACACCAGAACTTGAAGTCTGGCTGGATATGCTGACTTTAAACTTGATCGCAGCCGCTATTAGCTTGGTGGCCAAGGGGTGATACATAGCTCGTTTCTGGTGCACAGAAAAGAGTAGATCTTGCGCTACCCTCAATCTAGCTCCTTCCCATGTAAATTCCTTATGTTTACGAACTTTAGCAAAGAAATGCTGTTTTTCTTGAAAATTCAGAATCCGAAAAATAAAGGTCCTGGGGGAAGCTCCTTGCAGCAGCATTGGTCTCAATGCTCTATGGGCTCTTTCAATGGTGTAATCAGAGCCAAAAGGGGTCGGGCCAGCAACTTTCTCGATTAATTTTTTAATGAACTTAATTGGATTCATGCCTTCTTCCCGTTCGGGTAAACCAATTAATATCGCATTATTGCGGCGACTTCGACCCTCAAGATCTTCTACTTTATTTTCCAACCTAGATAAATGTTGCCTCACAGCCACCAACTTGGGATCAAGTTGCTCATATTTACGCTCCAAGGAATGTAAACGGACTTCATTATCAGATGTTCTCTGCGAGAGCAATTCCAAAGCATTAGAGATGCTTTTAATTTCTCCCACAATGTTCTGTATTTCTGCTTTAAAAGGCTGACATTCCTCCAGAAATTTAGCAAGGGTGAGAGGCTCTGACTCCATGTTTCCAGCTCCAGCAAACTGCATCTGAGACGTGGTAGAGGCCTTAGGCTTCTTCGGGGCTTTTTCAGGAGTTGCAGGAGGGGTATGTTTGGGAGGATTCTTCTTCATTTCCACTTCCATCCAGCCTCGTCACATATGCACTGGTTAGTAAAAACACCTTTCACCAGTTGGAAAATAGCGAACAACTTCTACAACCAACTTTAATCAGCATAAAAACTGACGGGGGGATGGAGCTCTTGAAGGAGAGTGTTACTCAGTGGACTGCATCACGTGACTCCCGAGCTTGTGCATTCTTGACATGTAAGGGCTTTGGGACCTGATGAGGAATGAGGAAATGTAAGTGGGCTATGAATTATTAAGGGCTTTGAGGCACCAAAGGTTTAGGTGTTGCAGCCTTCTAGTGTTAAGCAATGGTCATCCTAGTTCCTTATAGAGAAGACAGTGGTGCATGAGAATACCTAGCTCACAGATGTAGCATAATGCCCTGTGGTACAGCACATCTAACTGTCACAGTTGTGAAGCAGTGGCGGTTCTGTAAATAATGTCCCAATAGTCTAATAAGGGAAGGAATGTGGTCTGCACAAGCATTTTTCTGTTGTCTCAGATGAGGCAGGACTTGTTGCAATAATAGAAACCTAGTTTTTGCCTCAGCTTTTTGCACAGAGCATCTATATGTACATTAAATGTCAGTTTATCATCCACCTACTTTCCTAAATATTTGAAGGTGCCTATCAGTTCAAGACAGCATGGTGATACCACCTGTGTGGAGCTGGGAGGGGTGAGTTGGGTTTATGTGATAGTACCATGTCTTTAATTTTAGAGGAATTTAGTAGAAACTTGGATGCATGCAGGTTGAGTTGCAGGACATTAAATTAATCTTGCAGGGACTTTAGTGCTGTCTCTGGATCCAGGCTGGCAGAGTAGAGTACTGTATCACCTTTGCAGAAGCGCAAGTTAGCTGTGGTGATGTTATGGCCCAAATCAAAGATGTATGTAGTAAATAGTAGTGGCACCAATATGGAACCTTGCACATGTTTTTATTGATTAGCACACAGGTAGAAGTTAGGCCTTTGACATTTACGTGTCACATATCTGTGAGATAACACCTAAACCAATTTACTATATTTGGACTTAATCCAATACATTCATGCTTTCTCTGGAGGATGGAATGGTCTACTTTGTCAAAGGCCTTGTTTAAGTCTAACAAGAGCGCTACAGTGGTCTGTTTATGATTCAGTACCATGAACAAGTAATTGGTTACTTTCACTAGTGCTGAAGTTGTGCTATGCTTGGCCCTGAAGCCGGACTGCATGGGATTAATAATGAATATGCTTCAAAGTATGATTTTAGTTGATCATGGATTCATTTTTCAACAATTTTGCCAACTCTGGTAGGATGGAAATGGGTTGATAATTATTTGCAGAAGCTTTATTGCCAGACTTTAAAAGTGGAAGAATATGGGTGATTTTCCATAATATAGGGACCTTACAACTTGCAAGTGAGATGTTGAACAGATGCATAACAGGTGCTGTGAGAACTGGGTATCCCATTTTCAGAAAGATGGGATCAATATTATCCGCTTCTGTACCCTTTTTGGGGTCGAGAGTTTGAAGTAGGTGTTATACCTCTTTGTAAGTAATTTGGTGGAAGGTGAAAAGGCTTGCATTAGTCTTTGATGTTCTTGGCTGATCTTGCAATGCAGGGAGCTAAGCTGATAGTAGATGAATTATCAAAAGCATTGCCTGCAGAAGTGAAATGCATATTCAATTCTTCCAGTATGAGCTATTTGTCTGTGATTAGGTGGTTGCCGATATGTAGTTGCTTTGGTAAAGAAGGAGTGGCTGCTGCCCCCTTTAGGCTATTGATAGCCCACCAGAAACCAGAAGGATTATACCCATTATTATTCACAATAGTCTTACAGTAATTTGGTTTGGCCAAGTGGACTATTTTTGTGCACCAATTCCTCTTTTGCCTGAAAGGCAACCAGTCTTCTTCTGTTTTGGATAGTTGTGCTCTAGCCCTATTACTTTCCTTGAGAGACATTTTTATTTCTTTGGTGAACCATGAGGCAGGTTTATTTTGTGTTCTATGGGTTACAAGGGGAGCTACTTGATCTATGACCATATTTATTTGATTAGTGAAAAATTTGTAAGCTAATAGGACTGTGGGAGCTAGGTGAAATTCCTGCCAGTTAACAGTAGCTAATAATAGGAGATACTTCTGCACAAATAAATCTGAGAATGAGCATTTCCAAATGAAGGATGCGTTATTGTTGGCTCATGATGCACCACTGATGCATGCAACAACACTATGGTCACTAAAGAAATTGTCAAAGACAGCTGAGAAGGTGATTTTCTGAGGTCTGTTGGTAAGGATTCCATAATGTGTTATCACTTGTACTTTTCTTATATTAGGTGAATGGGGATCTCACAGATTTCCTCCAACTCCATTGTAATGTAAACTCTTCTGAGATTCAGGAGTGGAGGGAGAGGGCTAGACTTTTAATGTATCCTCTTACTGGATGTTTGTAATTTACTGGGAAGGGGGTAGGAGAGTAAAAAACTTTAACGGCCCTGTTACCTTGTTTAACTTTCTAGGGACATAATATTGGCCTATGCTTTTGCCCTCTAGTGGGAAAGTATGTGTGGCAGGTTATGTTCTGGTTGTTAGTTTGGTTAAGTACAAAGCAATGCATTGTTGGTATTAGTGACGGCACACTATATACCATGTTACATACTGAGGCCACAATTTCCTGTTGCTTCACACAAGGACTCTTCACTCCTTGGAGTTCTCCCTTCTCATACTTCTCCCCTTCCCCTCGCTCCTGCAAATTCAACCATCCAACATCTAATTCATGGTTCTAATCATTCTGACTCTTGATCCTCCCCAGGATTATTATGTAACTATTGTCTACATCTACGGAAATGCTATTACTTTTTGTATATGATGCCTTATCCCTGCTTGTTTTTTATTGTTACCATACTGTTATTTGCTTTATCTCTGGCTCAGTTTGTATTGGCTAGTATTGCTGTAATCTGTGCCCATAATGTATTGTTTATTGCCCAGGTCCATCTTGAAAATGAGCTTCATTTAATGATGTTCGCTTGGTTAAATAAAGATTTGATTGATTGATTGATTGAAGTTACTATGTCTATTATGTCTATGGATATCAGTCATCTCATATGTTCTCTGGAGAGACTGACTTAAGGGAGGCACTCTCTGGTGCCACAATCATTATACCACATGGGGATGACCATATCAAGTGAGCCAAAAATTGTGAGGTAAGACATCAACAGTCTAAAAAAACATAGTGAAGCATATAGCACTTATTTTATGTCAATTGCTTGACTATACCTCCTGATTTTTTTGTGTATCATAACTGTGTATTGACCTATTTACTGTACGGTGTACTTTACTGCAATCCTTTTTATGTATGGAGATTATGTACGACGCACTGTGTACCGTACTGCAATCCATTTTATGTATGGCTTTTATGTATTATGTATTATGCTTCTTTTGCCGAATCGTTGATGCCTGTAAAATATTGTCGTGTTACCTGTACAGTATTTTTTTTACTCGTTTGGCCATGCTATTTGCCCAGGTTGTGCCTGAAAATGATCCATTGGATCAGTGCACCCACCCGGTTATCAAAGACATAAATCAAAAAGTTGGTTTAATTTTAAAAGAGGCTAAAGGGGTTGGCTCAATGGAGCTGAGTGAAGTGGTTCTCTAGGCCCGTTGGTGACACAGGTTAGCACCCTGAACTCGAGTGTTAGGAGTGGAGACTGGTAGTGAGGCATTCAAGAGCGTCCATTGGATGCTTGCCTCCTGGGGGGTTTGGAAGGATCTTGGCACATGCGGTGGATTGGTGGACGTGCTAGGGGCATTTAGCTTCGATGCACCACCCCTTCAAGTCCTCAGTGCAGGTCACTGCTCCAGTCTGACCCAATCAGGGTGGGCAAGGAGAACAAGAGAAAAAAGGCCCCTTGTGCCAGCCAGAATATGATGGCCTCGCCTCCCCCTGCCGCAAAACAGGGAAGCCATGAGCTGCACCTCCACCTGACCAAGATGCAAGAAAGTGCCTGTAGGCACTTTGATCTCTCTCCTGGTAGCACCGGTGGGTAACAGGACCCCTGATGAAGGGATACATTGGGACAGTTGGGACGGATGGTGGCAGCGGATGGCAGAATGGGGAACATACAAACATACGAACATACGAAATTGCCAGCAGAAAAAGTCTCACAGGTCTATCAAGTCTGCCTGATTGTGCAGCTCTCAGTTTAATACCACTACAGCTGCCTCCCACCCAGTCCCCTTCCTCAAACCCCTCTCCCAGTCTTTCCCCCATTGTGTTCTTTTTTTGTACTAACCCTGCCCCTGACTCTATCCCAACCTCACTTGAACCTATCCACTGTCTTCAGTTCAATTAACTACTCCGGCAGTGTGTCCCATCCCACCACCACTGTCTCTGTGAAGTAGTGCCTCCTTATTTCCCTCCTGAATTTCCCCCTTCCATCTTCAGACTGTGCCACTTTAAACTGAACAATCCTCGCTCTCTGACATTGTTTATGCCTTTCAAGAACTTAATGGTCTCGATCATGTCCCCTCCCTTTCCCTTCCCTCCTCCAGTGAGTACATATTGTGCTCCCTCAGTCTTTCCTCATAAGGCAACTTTCCTAGTTCCATGATCATTTTTGTAGCTGTATGCTGCACCCTCTCCAGTAATCTCACATCCTTCTTGAGGTATGGGCACCAGTACTGTACACAGTATTCCAAGTGCAGCCTCACCAGAGATCTATAGAAGGGCAAGATGACCTTCTCCTTTCTAGAGGTGATCCCTCTGGCAATGCACCCCAGTATCCTATTTGTCCTTGCTGCCACCCTCCTACACTGTGCTGATACTTCATGTCCACTGTGACTAGTACTCCCAGGTCCTTTTCCTCCTCTGAAGCTGCTACCTGGACTCCCCCCAGCCAGTTTCTGGTCCTGGGATTTCTGGCTCCAGGGTGCATGACCTTGCACTTCTTAGCATTAAACCCCAACTGCCACTCCTTTGACCAGTGTTTGAGTTTAGCTAGATTGTCCCTGAGTGCCTGCCTCCCTTCCTCACTGTCCATTTTTGCACAAACTCTAGTGTCATCAGTGAACAGGCTGATCTTACTCTTGACCCCCTCTGCAATGACTCCAGTGAAGGCATTGAACAAAACAGTGCCCAGCACTGCACCCTGTGGTACCCCACTAGTTACTGATCTTGACTTGGACCTCTCTCCCGTTACAACTGCCCTCTGTTCTCTGCCCTGCAGCCAGCTCTCAACCCACCCCACCAGTTTTTCCCCTGCCCCCATGTCCCTCAGCTTGATCAGTAGCCTTCCATGTGATACCGAGTCAAACATCTTGCTGAAGTCCAGATAGAGGACATCGACAGCGTGGCCTTTGTAAACCACCCTAGTGACCCAGTCAAAGAACTCAATTAGGTTAGTCTGGCACAATCTTCCTGAGACAAATCCATGCTATCTCTCATCCTGTAGATCATTACTATAGAGAAAGGTTAGCAACCTCTCCTTCAGAATGGTCTCCATTAACTTTCCCACTATAGAAGTTTAGCTCACCTGTCTGTAATTGCCTGGTTCATCCTTGGGTCCACTCTTGTGGAGGGGCACCACATGAGCCATCGTCCAGTTTCTGGGTACATTCCCCATCTCCAAGGAGGTGTTGAGCAGGTCCTTCAGAAGGCAGGCCAACACCTCTGCCAGTTCCTTCAGGACTCTTGGGTGTACACTGTCTGGTCCTGGTGCTTTGTCCACCAGCAAGACTTTAAGGTCCTTCAGAACTCTATCCTCTTGGATGATCCCATTTGTTATCTCTGCCCCCCTTCACCATCTCTCCCTTTCCCTTGTGGTATTGGGCCATTCCTCTCTCTCATAAACACCAAGCAGAAGTACTTGTTGAGTGTCTCTGCCTGGTCTTCCCCTTTTTCTGCCCATCGCCATCCCTTTTGATCCTAACAATGTCATCCCTACAACTCCATTTCTCCCTTACGTATTTAAAGAACATTTTTTAACCCTCTCTGATCCCCTGATCCAATTTCAGCTCCTTTGCTGACTTGGTTGCCCAGATTGCCCTGATTGCCCTGCTCACCTACCTGGATGCCTTTGTGAACACCTCCCTGTTCTTCTCACATCCAGATTTTATGAACTTAATGAAGGCCAGGCTTTTATCCCTCACCTTCCACTTCACTTCCTTGCTGAATCAACTAGGTATTTTTGACCTGGACTGCTTACTCTGAGACTTGACACTTGTGCTCATGGCCTCATTCAGTCCCTTCTTAATGATTGTCCACTTCTGTTCAGCATCCATCCCTGGGCTAATTCCAGCTAAAAAAAAAATCTAGGATGCTGCCCATTCTGGCAAAATCTTCCCTCCTGAAGTCTAACACTCTTGTCTTGGTCTTAGCCAATTCTCTCCCTGTGTTGAGGAGGAACCAAACTCAGTGATGGTCGCTTCCTGCTAGAGGGTCCTATACTACCACATACTGAACTTGGTCATCATTTGTTAGCACAATGTCCAGTATGTTCTTCTCCCTGGTAGACTCCATCACTCCCTTCACTATGTAGCTGTCCTGGATAGCCCCCAGCAGTGCCTGTTCCCTGGAGTTTGTTGTAGATACTGTCCACCAGTTCCATTGTTAAAACAGTAGAGGTTGTGAATAAAAAAAGAGAGAAAAGCGCTGAGAGTTCCCCAAACCGAGTTTTAGATTTAAAAAGATTATGATTAGGAGTTTAGAGAAGGAAATACAGAGTCTTGAAACATTAAAGGCAGAGAGGCTGGATGAAATAGAGGCTAGGTTTTTGAAAGTAGGAGTGGATGTATTGGCCCCCACGTTAACCCATTTGTTTAATTGGAGATAATGCAGTTCTGTTTTCCCCCATATATGGAAGGTGGGCAAAATAATCACAATATTTAAAGTAGGGGACACCACTGCCCCATCCAAATATAGGCCAATAGCCCTTCTACCAGTTTTATCAAAGGTCTTAGACAAATTGATCCATGGACAACTAAATCAGTTTCTGGAGCAATATGGGCAGTTGACAGAAACCCAACATGGGTTTGGGGCCTGGAAGTCCACGGACACTGCACTAGTTGATTTTTATAACCTAGTGACTTCATCCCTAAACTTGGGGAGGAAGACAGAGCTGTATTCATGGACCTCAGCAATGCCTTCGACTTGATAGAACATGGAAAGTTGCTGGAAAGAATGTGTTAAATGGGGGTTCAAGAAGAACCTCTACTCTGGTTCAAGTTCTATTTATCAGGACAACAACAACAGAGTGTGTCCTGTGGGGCAGTTGTTTCAGGTTTAGTAGAGGTAAACAGAGGGGTTCCACAGGGACCAACATTGAGCTCCTGAAGTTTAATGTTTATGTTAACAGCCTAGTGTCAGAAACAGTGAACAGTGAGATTCATTTGTATCCGGATGACACCATTCTGGTGTCATCAGCAGATAGCCAAGATCAACTAAAGCAACAGCTGCAGGCCGACATGATGAATATGGAGGTATGGTTTAAAGATTTGACATTACAGTTAAATGCTAAGAAAACTCAATCCATAACATTTACAGTGGGTACAAATAAGAATAAAACAGCAGAGCTCCAACTTAGATTAGTTGATGGTACCACAATTATTAACATAAAAAATTATAAGTACCTATGTGTTCTAGTAGATTCTAGAGTTACATGCTCTGACCAGATCTCTTTAGAAGTAAAAAAGTAAATCAAAGACTGGAAGCTTTAAGGAGGGTATTTGGATGTCTTACAACTGATATAAGAGAAAAATTAGTAAGACAGTTATTGATCCTGGTCTTGGAGTATGGCGCTTGCCTGTATAAAAATTCCACACAGTTTTCTTTAAACAAGATAGATTGGGTGTATTATAGGTTAGGAAGATTTGCTACTAAAACTAAGCATGGGACCCATCATTGCAAAATCTATGATAAGCTTGGTTGGCTATAACCAGGCAAGAAAAGAACATATCTATGGATCAATTGATGCCATAATAACGAAATCCACCCTCTAAGCCATACTATAATATTGAGGCCATCTTGTTCTATGAAGGCCTCTTTGAGACAATCTAATCAAATTGTCCCTAGAACAAGGACAAGTAATAGACTAGGTGATATTACTTTATAAAACAGTTTGGCGACTTACTGGAATAGGCTGCCAAAAGAATTAAAAACTATTCGAGGGCATTTATTATTTAAAAAGCTTCTGAAGAGCTACCTGTATTCCAGCTGTACCTGTTTTTAGGTAGAAGTTAGTTTTAGACATATTTCTATGAGTATTTATTATAACTGCATTATTGTAACTGGATGAATGTTGTTAGCATGCTGTCACTTGCCTATCCTACCCGTATATTTTTATTCCTTTTCCTGATGCGAATAGAACCACAGAACATTGTTAAAAATGATGATTCAACCCAACAATATGCATGCTGTATACAAATAAAATATCAATTAATCAATCTTCCTGCTACATCCTTTCTGTGCTCCTTCCCTTGCCCACCCCCCACTAACTGTACATCCTGTCACCGCCCCCATCATTGTACCTCCCTCTCCCACTCTCCTTACATGTTTTGGCCTCCTTCCCCCTTTAGTTTGTGTTTTTGTGCCAACTCCACCTGCTTCCCTACCCCTACCAGCTTCTACCCCATAGTCTTCCATCTCTCCTCGCACCCTGTATTTCCTCCTTCCCTTAAGGTCCCCTATCCCCTATTTTGTGTTGCCTTCTCCATCCTCCTGCTCTGTTTTATCAACCAGTACCATGTACCTGTTTGTTGTCTCCAACCCCCTACCCATGCCGTCCCCTGAAATTACTCTCTGCCTCCATTTACCCTGAACCTCTTCCCTGTTTCCTTTTTTCTACTCTCATTCTCTACCATCTGCCAACTCCCCCTTTCTGCACTCCCTGGTTCCTGTGGACTTGTCTCCCCTGGCTTCCCTGGCTGAGCACCCCATTTCGGCCTGTGGTAGCCTGGTCTTTCTTGCAATGGAGCCCTCCCTGCCCCCTTGCCCCATCTTCTCCTCTCCCACTCATACCTGCCCCCCCAGTTTTCATTTCAAGCTCTCTATTTCCAGCATAATCTGTCTGAACAACCAGCACAGTGGACACCCCCCACCTTCCACCAGGTTCACAGAAACAATGCTGCTCCACAGCCATTGCAGGTCACTACCATTCCAGCCTCCCTGTGCCTCCAACCACAGTTATCCCTACCCCTCCACTTACCCCCCCATTCATCCATCTTCCTCCTTGCACTGGCCTCCACATCCTTTCTGTGTCCTTTAGGCTCTACTGGGCCCTGTTACTTAGTCAGGCCAACTTCTCTCTGTAGACTCACTGCAACTCGTACCCCTCCCTGTGCCTGCCCTTAACCAGCATGGCCTGCTGCTTGATGTCATGCATGCTGACACCCTGAAAAAAAGCCATTTGAGATGCCACACTCCTGTGTCTTGGCACTCACACATCGGGGTCACTCACGTGAGGGGTCACTTGCCCTCTGGGAGATATATTATGTCTGAAACCTCCCTCCTGGATGGCTCAGTCACATGACCCCACTTCTCCTGTAGGTCCTCCGTCAGCCTCCCTGACTAGCATTCTCCCTCCACCCCATCCTCAGACACACCTTCCCCCAAATCCAGCACAGCAGTGAGTTAATTTATCATGAAATGCTGCTCCGTTTACCCCGCAGAACAGTATCCCCAAAATAAAACAAGCTTTCACTTTCCTGTGTGCCGCTAGTTCCTCCACCTGATGTCTGCTCCTGACTACAGCAAAAAATAACTATAATGCAGATAAAATCTGACTTAAGCTTCCCTATTGGAATGCTCAGTCATGTGACCCCACTTCCCCTGTAGGTCCTCCCTCACCAGAGTCCTGTCTACACCCTGTCCCCACACACACACCTCCCCCCAAATCAAGCACAGCAGTGAGTTAAATTAATATGAAATGCTGCTGTATTTAACCAGTTGCACAGTATCCCCAAAAATAAAGCAAGAGTTCACTTCCCTGTGTGCTGCTAGTTCCTCCATCTGATGTCCACTCCCGACTGCAGCACGAACTATAACTATGGTACAGATAAACTCTGACTTAAGCCTCCCTACTGGATGGCTCAATCACATGACCCCACTTCCCCTGTAGGCCCTCCCTCAGTCTCCCTCACCAGCATCCTCCCTCCACCCCATCCCCACACACACCCTCTCCAAAATCCAGCACAGCAGTGAGTTAAATTAACATAACATGCTGCTCTGTTTACCCCACAGCACAGTATCTCCAAAATAAAGCAAGTATTCACTGTCCAGTATGCCACTAGTTCCTGCACCCAATGTCCACTCCCAACTGCCCTAAGCAGCGGCAGTGGGGATGGCTGCCTGAAGGAGTGGGTGGATGGATTGGCAGGGGCAGATGAAAAAAGAAAGCAAAAAGAAGGCTAAAGGGGGATATTTAGTTTTTACAGGAGATCCACATGACCAGGGAGGAGTCCCTAAATTGGGGACCAGCTGGGGAGGTGCTGGAATCTGCTGTCTTCTCCTCTAAGGCAAAGGGAATAGTGATATGGTTTTGACCAGGGGTTGAGGTATATATCAATACTAGGCATGCAGGCCCATGGCCAATTCCTGATAGCAGATGCCAGGGTGGGAAAGGAATCCTACACATTAGGTTTGTTTTACAGAAAAAAAACTTTGACTGCCTGATCCCTTTCAGAAACCCTTTTGTGGTATGTGTTGATTTCAACTCCCCTGTGTTGGACCACTCTGCCAATATGAAGACCCCTCCATGCAGCACTGAAATCCTTCATCAACTAGCTAAGGAGTGCCAAATGGGGAAGGTGTGGAAGCTGGCTCACCCAGTCAGACAAGAATATTCATTTTCCTCACATGCTCATAAGGTATGCATGAGAAAAATTATGGGACTGATCTCTAATGCACTACTGAGCAGAGTGCAGGATCCTGCCTACAACTTAATATTACAGTTGGATCATACTCCCCCTCTTCCTTATGCTACAGGGGATGGCAGGGACTCTCCCCAGCTCCACTTGATTACTGGATCTACAGTTAAGACCCACATAATAATTGAGTATTGACACTTCTTTGTGCATAATCATAATGCACATACATCTCACAGAACTAGGTGGGAAGCCCTCAGTGTCTTCACCAGAGGAGTAGTGATCTCATATTCCACTTACAAGAATAAACAGGAGCAGGGGGAGAGAAACAAACTCTAGAGGGGTCAAACTTAACAGGTCAAAAAGTCTTAAATGGAAGCACCAGCCTCTGCCTTCTACAGAGAACTGGTGGTTGTCAAGGGTAAATTGAACAAGCTTACCACCTAGCAGCAGAAAATAACATCCTGCTCAGCCAGTCTAAGGCAAAATTCAAGGGGGATAAGAGTGGGTGGCTGCTAGTGTGGCAGCTCAGGAACCAAGAGGTGAACAAAACTATAGCTGCCATAACCACTTCAGAGGAAAGGGTGAGAGTAGAACATGAGGAAATGGGGACACCTTCAAATCCTTTTATCAACAGCTATATGGCACAGAACTGTCCCCAGACTCCCTTATTCTTGACACCTTTTTGGAAACCTTGAAGCTGCCCTCACTCTCTACTGCAAAAAGAGACAATAGAGATGTAGAGATATCAAATAGAGAAATTAAGTAGGTGATGTTTGTCCTGGCTCTGGGTTAGGCCTCATTAGTGATACTCTGCCCAGGGAACTTTACAGGTGATTTTCAATCACAATCCATGAACCTTTCTCCAATATTTTTTTAAATTGAATTCATTTTATTGAAAGATTATGAAACAGCAACAATAAATGAACCATCAAAACACAAGGAAAAAAACAACCAATAAGCATAAAAAACAAACAATCAGTGTACAAGTACATAAGCTGCCATACAAAGCACAGATATGAGGTAAAATATTAAAGTAGATTAAATACAAAAATAACAACAATGCAGGGCCTAACAATACTTAACAGTAGTGGATAAGAAAAAAGAAGGAGATAGAAAACAACAATAAACAGTTAACAATAAACAAACAAAGATAACTTAATACCAGACAGCCATTCAAAAATAAATGCTACCAACATCTGAGGATATACTGTATACATCAAGAAACTAGCAGAAGAGTGAATAACTTCTCCCACCGATGCTGATATGCTGGAAGGGCACATCGCAAACTGGCTACAGATTTTTCCATCCAGAGAATGGACAACATTTCCATATGCCACTTCCTATAAGAGGGTGGTTAAGTGTCCGCCCAGTGCCATAGAATAACCAGTTTGGCCACTGCAGCAACAAGGGTCACATGATATTTTTGGTGACCCAAAAGACACTCAGCTCCCAGCCCAAAAAGATAAACTTCTGTGGTAAAGGCCTCTTGTAACCCTAAAAGTGGGTCTAAATGAAACTGAATTTGCAACCAAAGAGGCTGGGCTATAGGACAGTCCCATAAGATATGATGAAGGGAACCCACTTGGGCAGGCATTACACTTCCTGCAAATTGGGCTAGATGTCTGTCCAAACTGGTGCAGTTTCTGTGGCATATGGTAGACATTATGCAAACGTTTATGTTGCATAAGAAATAATTTATCCAATTTAATATAACAGTAAATATGGTCCCAGGGAAGTGACATCTAAAGAGAAACAGCTTGAGTGAGGAGTTATTTTGCTCAATAGTCAGATTTTGTCATGCTGATTCACCCATAGTGTCTCTCAAGGCTTTGTATAGAGTCAAAATATTGAGTTGCTTGATCACTAATGCTTCTAAGTTTTGATAGATTGTACTATTGACATACTGTACTGTCTGCCCAAGACCAATGGAGAGGGCCCAAAACAGTTTTCATTTGGTGAGTAAGCTAGAATAAGGAAAAAAACTAAGGACTGGGTAAGGTTATGGATAGTCTGAAACTCTTCAAAAGTGACCAAATGAGTCCCCCAGCAGGAGACAGGAAAGGTCGTCCAGGTTGGCCGATGGAAGAAAGGACAAAGTAATAGGATTTATCGCCTATCTTAAAATTCAGGTTGAAATGGATGGGTTGGGTGGGATCTTTATGGAAAACATATTTCAGAACCTGACAAAGCTGAATACTAATCCAGACAGACCATCCTATAGGGGTATATCTCAAAAGCAAAGGAAGTTTTGATCAAGTTATATGTGATAGTGCTTGGGAGGTGATATCATTGACCTTGCACAAGTGTATTTCAATGTCCTTCCAATAGGGATGAGACTACTCAGGTACTGACCCCATGTCAGGATGACTCCAGGCAAGGAATTTACTTGCTCGGGCTACCAGTTATTACCAATATAGATTAGAAAGAGGGAGTTCCCCATGATGTTTGGGTAAAGCTGATTTGGAAAAAGCTAAATAGGGCTTTTTGCCTTTCCACAAAAAATCCAATATAAGGTGATGGAGCTGGGAAAACCAAGACTGAGGAAGGGGAACACCTATCATACTCAGCAGGTAAAGCACCTGTGGTAATACATTCTTGCAGATAAGGGCTATCCGGCACCACAAAGTTAATGGAACAGTTGTCAATGAGAGAGGTTGGCCTTTAAAGTATGTAAAAGGGAATTAAGATTCTGGGTAATCAGAGGTTGAATTCCTCATGCTAATCTGATACCTAAATAGGTGAGGTCTGAAGCCGACCATCCTCCCTGTGACTCCAGGGATAAATGATGTTTACATGCTCAGTGGTTTAAGGGCATAATAACCATTTTAGAAAGATTTAAGTTGCAACCTGACAATGACCCAAACTCAGAAAGAACCTGAAGAATGGCTGGTAATAACATATCAGGGCGGGATAGATACAGTAAAATATCGCTCACATATGTCAATATCTTAAAAGAAATGGGTCCAATAGAAATACTTGAAATACTCGTATGTAGTAGAATATGTCTGGTAAGAGGTTCAAGGTACTGTATAAATTAAACAAAAAAGATGATTGAGGACATCCTTGGCATGTACTCATTTTTAAATTAAAATGATAAGAAAGTACACCATTGCACAGAATTCACACAGAGGAGTTAGAGAAAAGTAGTCGGATCCATTTAATAAATTTCTATGGGAGTCTGAAGGTGGCCAATGTTTGGAAAGAAAGGGCCAGGAAGCATGGTCAAATGCTTTCTTGGTATACAGGGAGACCAACATTGAAGGAATGTTGGACTCCCAGGTTGCCGAGAGCAACTGAAAATTTTTTTGCATATGATTGGAGACCAGACATCCCTGCATAAAGCCTGTCTGTTCCCGACCAATTAAAGTTTGCCAAATTGCACCAAGATGATGGACCAAAATATGAGATAAGATTTTATTATCAATGTTCAATAAAGAAAACAGCCTTTAATTACGAATTTCCAATGGGTCCTTGCCAGGTTTAACTATAAGAGTGGTGAAATCCACCAAAAAGAGGAAGAAAAAGCATTTGACTGAAAACAAAAATTATAAAATTCTGCAAAACAGAGTGCCAGTTCTGACTTGACAGCCAAGTAAAAATTAGGGGAAAACCCATCAGGCCTGGGGATTTACCTGGGGTGAGGGCAGAAATAGCCCTTTTAACCTTCAAAAAAAATAATCGGGGCCCCAAGCGGTTATGCCACTGAGGGGTCTAAATGAAGAAGCTGAGCTTCTTGAAGGTATTCCATAGTCAGATGATTTGAACTCAGGGAAGAAATATCTTCCTCTTGTACAGTATAGCTGCTCATAATATTGATTGAATTCTGCTGGAATAGTGCTGTGGGAGATCAACAAAGAGTTGTCCTGTACAGATATGACTACCTTAATCAAGCAGGTCATTTCCAGCTGTTTAATCTGCATTGCCAGATGTCTACTATGATTTTCCACAAACATTTCATAATTTGGCTTAGCCCAAAAAAGAGCATATTCTGCCTGTTCCCCATTTAACTCAGCATACTTGGCTCATTCCTGATTAAGTCTAAGCCAGTCTTGTTCTGAGGTGCCAGAATGGATGTATTTTTCTAATTGGTGAATGGATTGTAATAATTTCTGCACTTGTTGTTCTCTAAGTCTTTTCCTTGAGGTAGCCAAATGAATAAGCTTACCCTGAATAGCACACGAACCAGCACTGCAGCAAGTAGCCAGAGTTTGAGTGGGGTTTTGATTTATGCAGACATAATCAGTTATCACTTGCTGCAATTTTGTGAGACACCATTTTCTTAAGAGGTGATTATTCAACTTCCAGTGTTTGTCCACCTCTGAGAAAGAAGACAAAACAGAGACAAAGAGAAATCAGGGCATGATCAGAAATCACCTGGCTATGGATTTCACAATAGCAAGTCAAAGGGATAAAACCAAAGCTAATCAATGCATAATCTATTTGGGAATGTTTATCATGAACATGGTAGTGAAATGTATAATCTCTCTGCGAAGGATGGAGGACATGCCAAATATCCACCAAACTGCAGTTGTCAAGAAGATCTCAAAGAGCTCTTTGAGCTGGAGAGAGACCTCTACGACAAGTACCAGATCTGTCCATTGTGTCATCTAAAGTAATGTTTCAGTCCCCCATGACAACTTTAAGAACAGAATTGTGTGTGGAAATTATATGCTGAAGATGTGTGAAAAATGAAGTGGTATTAGCATTTGGGCCATAAATGCAGTCCAGCAGAAGATCATGTGTGAATACCAAGGCATGAAGAAAAAGAAAACAACCTTTAGGATCTATATGATCCTGGAGTAAATGAAAAGAAAGATGTTTCCAGAATAAGAACACCAGCTCTACAAGAACTGTTACCTGTATCATATGTCTGACCCACCCATAAACGATGAAAGTAATGAGTATCTTTGGCAAACAGATGTGTTTCATGAAACATCACAAGATCAAGTTGAAGAGTCACCAAGTGCTTAAGGACTTGGTCTCATTTGGTAGATGAATTACCCCCTTAATGTTCCAAGAAACACACGTTACCTCTGTGATCACCATCTGAAAAAATTAAGGAAGTGACCTTAATATGCCCAAAAATTCAGAAAGAAAACAATGAGGAAGTCATTCACTCTTCCATACCAGATTAAATCCCCTCATATGAACACCCCAAACCATGAATTTACAATCAATAACCCTGTTAAAAAAGAGCTAATATGTTCTAGTAGGAACCCAAATCAGTTAACAACCAAACTTACAGTCTCACAAAATCAAAACTATTACAAGCAGCAATCAACCTCAGAAACCAACCAATAAAGAAAATAGGGAAAGTGTCCCATTTTCCCCCTTCAAAACATGGAGGCGAGTAAGGAAGCCAACACCTGAGATGGCACTAGGCCACCAAACACCAGTAATACCATAGTGGCATGGGGAATGTAAGAACACTCCAGCAGTCATGTCTCGGATGAGTAACATTACAAAAAGAATGGCAGTAAACAGCATGAAAGAAAAAAAAAAGAAGGAGAATGTTTAGTAAGCAAAATGACTAGGAAAATACAATATAATATCACCCTTCACCCATAAAGGGTCTCTTCTATGGTCCCCCCACCAACTAGAGCTGATACTTCAAAGTGTGGTGCACTCCAAAATGCAAACCGCTGGTCCTCAGGACAGGTAGTGATTAAACCAAGTCCGAAAATGTAAAGAAGAGGCACTGTAAAATAACCAAACTAAATCCCTGCCATCTTAACTTGGCAGAGATTATCTTCAATTAACAAACTAGTCATACAAGGGTCACACAGTATAGAACTCTAATTAGCAAAACTCCAAAAAGGAAATAACAAGCCAACCAACTGCTCCAATTGAAAGAGGGAAGATATGAGACCAAATCTATGCAGTCAAGTGTGCTAAAAAAAAATTCCATGGGCTGAACAGTAACAGTAACCACAATGTCTACTGTATCTAAAATCCAAAGTAGAACAGACAGTCTAATCCTGGGAGATATAAGCCAAAAACCTAAAACAATCAGACCTCCCCCGAAGCCGGTATCAGGATGCAACACAAGCCCTCAAGTAGCAGATTTGCACTGAGTGTTAGGGAAAACATGCGGGGAGATATTTAGGGAGCTTCACACATGCTTGTTTGGCAAAGAGAAACTCTGTGTCAATAGGGATGCATACATGTAAACAGGCAGGGTACCGCATGTAAAATTTCATAATAGCTTTATAGAGGGTATGTTTTAAATCCTTGTAAGTGGACTGGCACTCTTGGACCAACAGGGTGATGTCAATGATATCATAGAAAGATGGCCATTTCAATGAAGAGGGCACTTGTTGCGGGATCTCTGCTGAATAAAAACCTTGTTCTGGTAATTTAAACATTTTAAAATTGTAGCTCAAGGTTTTCTATTTGGTGGTGGCTGGAGCTGAAGTGAATGATGTGTCCACTCAATGAAAAAAGAAGGGCCATTGAGAGGTGGTCCTGCAATATCTTGAATAAGCCCCCTGAACAAAAGTCAGCATGTCTGAGCTTTCAGCCTGCTCTGGAATGCCCACCAATACAAGATTATTATGTCTTCTGCAGGCTACAAAGAGTATCTGTCTTATCTTCCAGCTTGGTGACCCATTTCAGAAGATCTTTCAGCTCTCAGGCCTCATGGGTCTGCAAATCTTCTAGAGATTATATGTGAGCTTCTGCATCCCTAAGCCTTCTATGAAAAGCTTCTAAAGTTAGTTAATGCAATTACAGGTCTTTCACCACTTTAGCAAGAGTAAGTTTAATGCCCGCCATATCTGTAGGTAACAGATCAAGCTTGTCCGGTTCTGGATGGGTCTCTAGAGAATCCAGCATGAGTTGTTTTTTCAAAGGCTGTGGCCTAGTGGGTTGCACAAAAGTGTCAATTGGACCTGTCAGATATAATGAAGCTATCAAATCTATCGCCACTGATTGCAGCTCTGAGGACATCATACAACAGAAACAAGCCCAGGAGGTAAGTAAAAATAAAGGAGAAGCTGTCATCTAGTAAAAAAATTACAAAAGTATATAGCACAGAGCACGGAGCTGTGGAGTAAATGTCCGCTCAGCCTGAGTACATCACGTGACTCCAACCTATCTCCAATATGATACAGGATGCCCTTGCCAGTGGTTTGTAAATAGATAGACAAAGCACTCACACTCCATGGGGCCCACTGATGAAGTTTTACCTGCTGAAGCAAGGGGCACTTGGACAGATGGATGCTTCTCTGCCCTTCACACTCAAGTGTGTATGAAAAACTTGTTATTTTGCTAAATTAATCAATGATTTTTTGAAGAAAGAAACAACTTGTGTTTTCCCATCACTGGAGCACCCAACTCCTGGCTCTGGAGAGTGAGTGCTTTGTCTGTCTATTTACATGTTATATTGGGCTGCACTCACACCCTGCCCTGATCCTGAGCACAGCACCTTTGCTCCTGGTCCTTATCAGTGGTTTCTCTTAATCTGGCAATCATCACTGTACTCCCCAAACCTGGAAAAGACCTTTACAGTACAGCTCATATCACACTATCGCCTTCCTAAATGCTGACTGTAAAGTCATAGCACAGTACAACCACTGTTTATCTTTACACTAAGATTAAGTAATATGAACATTGATGAATGCAATGATGCAATATCCATGGCAGATTGATCTTTTTTAGTCAATGTTATTTATATTATTGATTCAGATTCTACCTATGAAAATGTTTGCAATACTTTCCTTAATATTTGGTAGAGGCATCTCCCTGTAAAAGAGATTAAGAGTTAGAGGATGTAAAAAAGGTTGGATTACACTTGAAATTTTAAAACTGATGTGTAGTAGAGAGAAAAAATTGGTCACATTACAGAACAAACTCTGGTCAGAGCCATTACAGCTGCTAATATATTAACTTGATAAAGATTTTTCATGTGCTTAAACATTTAGATTAATTGCTTAGTCAACTTCATGTGTAAATTTCATTTTTGGTAAAGTTAGATCATTTATCTGATAGATCTCATTTTTCCCATGTGTTTAAAATGCAAGTGGTAAGTACACCTTGTACTGTGTTGGGAAGGAGAGGGAGCACTGCACCAAGGCCTTCAAATAAAGGTAGAAGAAATGGTACAGAGAGGAGATGTGTGGTTACAATGGGTAATGAAGGCCAACCTGGAAAGATAAGAGCCTATACCGAGGTGATGGCCAGCTTCCATTAAGGAGAGAACCATAGTCCTCAGAGGACAGTTTAAATATTACTTTGATGGACTTTTAAAGCAGCCAAGGTGGGGTGACAGAAGAAATTGGTGAGGCAGAAAGTGGGATAACTCAGGCTGAGATAGAAAGTAGGGAGATCCTGAGGGATGAGAATCCCACCAAAATGCATGTTAATCAATAAAGCAGGGCATTAACAAAGGAGGAAGGGGGACCAGTCAATGAAGAAAGATGAGGAAGGAGGAGCAATTGGAAAAAGGAGAAAGTGACAAGAAGACAGCTGAGGGATGTGAAAATGGTGCAAGACCTGCATCAGAAGCCCTATGAGAGGAAACTGAAAGAGTTCTATATGTAGACACTGGAGGAGAGGTGGGAGAGTTAGTATATGATGGAGCCCTTTAAATATCTCACGGGGGTTAATAAGGTACAGGAGGGAGGTATGTTTCAGAGAAAAAGGTGCTGTTGAACAAAGGTTCATGATATGAAGATGGAAGGAGGTAGAATCCAGAGATATGTGAGGAAGTACTTCTTCACAAAAAGAGTGGTGGATTCCTGGAACAGCCTTCCACAGTGGGGGTCAAACCAGTGGTGAGTTTCAAAAATGCCTCAGATAGGCACAAAGGAACCCTTGGAGGAAGGAAGGGGATGGAAGAGATGTGCTGTAGATCAAGTTGGGTCTGTAGCAAAACTACTCATAATTAAAAATGAATATCCAAAATGTTGCACTCACTGTTGAACTAAAGTTCAATGCAAGCTGCTGTTTTCGAATGTTAAAAGTATTTATTCTTTTCCACAGAAAGTAGTGCAGCTATATTTCACTGTTTAGGATAACAACCCCAGTGCTTTGCCTCTTTGTGAGGCTTCCAAGGCTCTCTTTTGATTATTTGCTTAGCTGACTCTGGGGTTGCCACCCTTGTTGCACACTATTACGTTCACCTGGAGCACATACTCTCTTAACTGGACTTCATAATTAAAAATGGGAGACTATATTGTTCCAGCGGGCATTATCTGCCATCATTTTCTATATTTCTATGTATGACAGGTTATGTGATTCAAATGGATACAGTGTAAAATTATTAATATACGCAATGCCAATACTGTAAACTGTGTGGCACACACAATGCCTGTCACACAGACATAATAATCAAATCAGTAATAATATATGCGTTGCGCAGGGAGAACAAAATCATGGGGAACATGTGTGAAGGAATATACTACTCCTTGAGTGGTGACACCATAATAGGTACATACTCTATGAAGTTACTGCATTATGATGGTCACAATGTCACAGTCAGCAAACTGTAGCACAACCAACAGCACAGTTAGTAGGATGTCCATATATGTCCAAACACTGATGCAGATCAAGTGGAAAAAGCAGCTTTATTCAATAAAATCCACGTTACCAAACAGCATACAGCAACGGGCCAAATCCACGAAAGAGATGACTACCCCCTCCCCAAAAGATCAAATCTCACAAATCGAATGTTTTCTCGCCAAACTAGCGTTTTCTCAAGAGAGGTGAAATCTGGAATTACATCCCTTATAAAGGGTATCATTTAAAGTGACATGTGCTTGAAAAACTTTATTATGACAAGACTGGCATGCTGAAACCCACTAGTAAAATGAAATAACCTTTAAAAACAGTATGAAATACTGAAACTTTTTACCTTACAAAATATCTTAATACCCACATATGTATATCTTAACTCAAAACACCAATAGAACAAACATATTTTATATAATCAATAACAATAAGATACTTAAACAATAAAAATCTAGTTATATATATATATATATACTAATAAAGTAATCTGATATTGTCAGATCAATATCGTAATAAATATGTGCTATCATAATAAATATATGTGATCATACCACTTAATTTTTAGGCTAAGCAAACCATTTTCTAAGGATGGCAGAAATCTGTGTATTTTTTTTTTAATTTTTATGAAATATGCACTTGAAAGATAATGTGTGTGCTTTTAACTGTATATATAGAAACATTTTTTGATAAACAGTCCACATCTTATCAAAGTTCCTATTCCACTCTACACAAATTTTGTTCAAATAGAAAGAAAGAAAGAAAAATATTATGCAAACATTTAAATATAACTTAGGGGAAGAGAAGAAGGAAGAAAAGGAGTGGTGGGGCAGAAGGGAAGGGGAAGAGTGGGGAGAGAAGGGGAAATTTATTTTAAGACTTGATTATATTATTATTAACAATGAATTCCTTGTTATTTATTATTCCATTAGTTAAGGTGTCAACTGGAAAGATTCATTAAGTCCTGGATATTCAGTACTTCTTAGTTTATATTGCCAAAAATTTTCTCTCTTTAAGATTGCAGTATTCAGATTTCCTCCCCTAACTGCCTGTTGTACAACTTCCACTCCTTGAAAATCAAAATTATGTTAGTTCCTTTTTTCATGATGATGTGTTGCCAGAGCACTAACTCCATCTATTTTTTATACACTCCTTATATGTTGGCCAATCCTTTCTCTAAATTTCTGTTGCGTTTTACCAACATACATAGCTGGACAAGTTCTGCAAATAGCTACGTAGACAATATTTCTTGTTGAACATGTAATAAACCCTTTTGTTTGATATATTCATTTTGAGATGGAATCTGTAAAATTAGGACCTTGTTTGAGATGCACACAAAAATAACAATTACCACATCTGTAGGTTCCATCTTTGAGTACTTTATTATGTTTTTCATTTTCCTCTCAGTACATACTGGTTATCAAAATGTCCTTCAGATTTTCACTTCTCTGAAAAACTGTACGTGGCCTACCGCTGGTAACAGAGTTTAGTTTTCTTTCTGTTTTTAAGATATGCCAGTTCTTTTGAATTATTTCCTGTACCAAGTGCACCTGTGGTGTAAACATAGTAATAAATAGAGGTGCTTCATTTTTAAATTCCTTCTGTACACTTTTTTTTGGGGGGTGTAATAATGTTTGTCTATCCATAACATCAACCTTACGTTTTGTTATATCCAGAGTGTTTTGATCATATCCTCTTTGTAAGAACCGGTCATTCAAGACCTTAGATTGTTTTTGATAATCCACCTCATTAGAGCAATTTCTTTTGTATCTTAAAAATTGTCCCACAGGGATATTTTTTCTAGTGTGGAATGGATGACATCTGTTAAACTGTAGAATATAATTCTTCTTTAAAGGTTTTTGTATATGCATGTATATAAACTGCCTGATTATGTTGTATGTATCATAATGTCCAGAAAATCAATCTCTGTTTTATCCATAGTAATTTCAAAAGTTAGATTTTTATTTAAATTTTCCAGAAAATGAACAAACATAAGTTCATCTTTGGTACCTTTCCATACAAAAAGGAGATCATCATTGTATCTTTTGTAAAAATCTATTTTGTCCAGAAAAATATTTTGTTCTTCATCATAAATGTAATTCTCCTCCCAGGCTGCCATGTATATAATTGCATAATTGGGGGCCATAGATGGCCCCATAGCTGTACCTTTTTTCTGGATATACATATGATCTTTGAACAGGAAACAATTACATGTTAGAATTTTTTCTGTAAGCGCCACTAAAAATTCTATGATTTCATTAGAATATGTAGTTTTCTCACATAAAGTATTCCTGAGTGCATCTAATCCATCTACATGAGGAATATTTGTATACAAGCTCCTAACATCCATAGTGACAATATACCAATCTGGCTCTAATTCCATATTTTCAAGAAAATTAAGCAAATGCATCATATCTTGTATGTATGATTTACACGCATGTCCTGCCTGTTTAATGTGACTGTCCACAAATAACACCAAGGGCTCTGTTAAAGATCCATTATTTGCAACAATAGGCTGTGCTGGAGGCTTATTACAGGATTTATGTATTTTGGCAGCCCATATAAAACTGCTGTAATGGGACATTTGACTTGAAGAAATTCACAGGTCTTAGAACCTATAAGGCCACTCAGGAAAGATTCATGTAATAATATATCTATTTCCTTCTTAAATTTAAAAGTCAGATGTTCTATTGTTCTCTCATAATAGTCCGATTGACTTAATTGATGTAACATCTAATTTTCATAATCTTGTCTCAACCAAGTGACTGTGGCCACACCTTTGTCCACTGGTTTAATAATGATTTCTTTATTATTTTTAAGTGTTTTTATTGCTTCTTTTTCAGCTATTGTGCAATTATAATAATAAGCCACAGGAATATCCAGATCTTCTAAGTCTTTTAAACATGTTTTTTCAAAGGCAGTGACTGCTGCATTTTGTGGTGACATAAAAGCAGATTTAATTTTGAAATTATTCTCATAGACAGACATCAATGTTATGTCATTAGTTGTTATATTTTCTGTACTCATAACTGATTTTATGGAATAAAGCAGATTTTTCCACTTGATCTACATCAGTGTTTGGACATCTATGGACATCCTACTGACTGAGCTGCTGGTTGTGTTACAGTTTGCTGACTGTGACATTGTGAGTATTTTATTTTTTGTTGGCATCTGCTACTTGATGCTGAGCCGTCTCTGCTTTCTTTGTGCATTATGATGGTACTCAGCAGCATACCAATGTTGAGTAAGCTACAATATGAAATTTTATTTATTTTTTGTTTTATTTTTAATAATCCAGATATTGTATACATCGTAATGACAGATAGCCAAGGATACTCTTTACACTTTGCAACCTTTTTTTTGTGAGGGGGTGTTTATTCATTTTTGAGAAACCACTTGAAATGTGACTGCCATTCTGTTTAGCCAAGAAGAGGGTGGAAGAGACAGTGCTTTAGATCAAGTTGGTTTGCAATAAAAGGATTGTACTGTAATTAAAAACAGGCAGACTAGATGGGCCCAGCAGTCATTATCTGACATGAGTTTCTATGTTTCTATGTATGATAGGGTTAAGCAATTTGAAAGGAAACAGTATAAAATTATTACAGTAATATGTGCAACGTCAATACTGTAAACTGTGTGGCACACAGAATTCATGTTGCACTATGCTACACATACACAATAATCAAATGAGTAATAGAGGATAGAGCAGTTGAAAGAGCAAGGTGTTGCAAGTTCAGTGACAGCTGGTCACATGCATTTTCCTCTGGACAGAGTGCATAGCATTGCCCAGATACCTGCCTTTAATGTATAGCCTGATGTCAAGCATCTACACAACACTGTAGGAATAAAAAACACGATAAAAGTTTATTGTTTTCCTGTTTCCAAAGTTGTTTTCTCTAATACTTGGGAGTTAATACTAGGAATTCTGAGACAATAGAAGACATTATAGGCCCATATATAGTTGTCTCATAATCATGAAAAAATTGTCATTTAGTTATATCCCATCCATGTATGAGTCTAGTTTTCTCTAGTTTCTGTATTCCCACAAAGGGCTGTAATAAGGAGTAAGAAGTATTATAAACTGCTATCATCCAACTCCAAAGTGTAAAAGAATATTATGTGGGGAGGGATACAAAATATTTCTCACACATCCAGCAAAATGGTCCAGTGCTACTTGAGATAATGGTACAGAAAAGAACATGCCAGCTGAGTAAATCCTAGGGTCTAAAAATTAGCCACTGGCTAAAATGCACCGATTGTTTTAGCCACCTGTGACCTGAATTAGCCACTCTACAAATATGGTCTGCTGCTGCTTTCTTGTATATGTGACCCAAACATCCTGGGGGTTCTCCACTGTTTGGTGCCCAAACTGGATTAACAGATGTCATATTTTCAAGGGGCAGTGAGTGAACTAGCACTCTCTAGCAGGCTTTGCTCATGATTTTTGTGAGAACAAAAAAAAATTGCTCTGCTACATGGCACCAATTGGCCAAACATAATGATGGATGTGACAGTGTTGGCCTGCTGTGGTGTGGTGTGACACCCAGTCACATATGGTAAAATTCATCAAAATGTCTTAGCCACAGTGGCAAAAGGGAGCTTAGAAATGTTAGCCGCATTGATTTTACAGTAGCCACTGGTGATGGTGGCAATCCTTTCTGCACACCCAGTGCCAGGAAGAATAAACACTGAGCCCTATTAATGACCGGGATGTATACAAAACTGGATTGCTTTCTTTTTTTCCCCTATTTTTTTATTTTAAAGGGGTCACTATCAACCCTTTTTGCATCATGTTATTTCTAGCTGAAAACCCAAATTTTATAATTGCTTACCTTTTCTAAAATTCATTAATGTTGCAGGTTGTTTTATCTGCTCCTTTCATAGTAGAACAAAAAATGCATGCTAATGGTGTTACAATACCCCAACTTGTTTTGTTTCAAATCTTTGACCAAGTCTTACCATATACTCCCTGAGCTTTATGAACACACCCAACCAATGCAGCCACTCATGATGCCAGATTTTCTTCCCTCCTACTGCATAATGATGGATTTTTTTTAGGGGGGACAAGCTCAGGAAAGATGCAGTGGGAGTTGATCAAGGACTGTAAACAAACATGTTCTGACAAACAAGATCCTGAGGTCATGAGTTGAAACTGGAGGGGGGAAGGCTTAAGAGGAATGTGAGGAAATTCTATTTTACAGAAAGGGTGGTGGAGCTATAGAATAGTGTGCCAGAGGAGGTGGTGAGCACCAAGGCCATAAATTGTTTCTGGCAGGGCTGGGATGGAGTGAAGAGTTTGGTGGTTGATCAGGTAAGCAGCATTATGGAGGGGAGCGGGGGGGTTGACTGAGAGGGATAAAATCCTGTATGGATGGTTCAAGGTGATAACAGCAATCACGGAATTGTGATAGACATTTGGGTGAGTGTACATCACAGAGAATAAATTTTGGTGATATCCACTCACTGCAAACAGCAAGAGGGCACCTGAGATTTAGGTTTCTTTATCTTATGGGCTTCACCACCCTCACCCACCTACTAAAGAATTCTCAACTCCAGGGGGGTGCATGATGGGGGAGTGCAAAACTAAAAAAAAAAAAAAAAGACGCGGCACAAAAAATATGCGTGTGCCCAGAACTGAACCCAGCACCATCCTCACTCCAGCCTGTCATCAACCCACCATGCCACATAGCTAGCTTGGCAGCCCACTGCTGCACTACACCCACAAACCCTCCCTCCCCTTCCGCCCCATCACACGGGGTGGTCCCTCCCCAACCCCCAACCACGTGTATACATAGCAACATCCCGTCACTATATTTGCCTGCCCCCAATCCAGTCTTCCCCTGCCAGGTAGCCCTGTGCAAAGGTGCCACGATTGAGTCACCATTTTTGAAAGCATACAATTGCAATCACCTTGTAAATCAAATCAAATCAAATCAAATCATAATTTATTTGTATTGTGCTTTTCAAATACCAAAGTGTGAGTACATAAAACATAACATCAGTAATAAATAAGAGTTAAAATTAAACATAATTAAAAAGACAGCAAAATATAAACTAATCAAAGGATGATGTAAACAAGAAGCTCTTCAAAGAAGCCTTAAAGGATTCTGTGGATGGGCACTCCCTAATCCGATGAGGTAGAGAATTCCACTGGGTTGGAGCCACAAAAGAAAAGGCTCTGATCCCAGAAGATTGAAGACGGATCCTGGGAATCTCTATCAATCCCTCATCAGTGGAACGGAGAGAGAGGAGAGGGCAGTAGGGCCGAAGGAGATCTTCCAAGTAGCCCAGTCCCTGTCTGTGAAGGGTCTTATAGGTCAGCAATGTGACCTTGAAGGTAATCCTCCAGTGCACCGGCAGCCAGTGCAGTTCATGAAGAACAGGTATGATATGGTAAGTTCTTGGTAGCCCAGTCAACAACCTGGATGCAGCATTCTGCACCAGCTGCAAGCAGCAGAGGTCTACCCCTGTTAACCCTAGTTATAGAGCATTACAGTGATCTAGACACGAGGAAACAAAGACGTGAACCAATACAGGGAGGTCATCGTGTGGAACAAGGTGCTTTATCTGGGCTATATTCCTCAGATGGTAAATGAGGACTTGACAACGGCCAACACCTGGGACTTAAGTGTCAGCTCACAGTCAAGTATTGTGCCCAGATTCTGCACCTGTTCAGAAGGTCTCAACTCGTTCTCCCCTAGCACAAGGCCAGAGGGGAATCCAGGAGTCAACTTATCTATGCGGTGACCAGGGTCAACCACCAATACCTTAGTCTTATCCGGATTCAGCCTCAACCAGTTGGCACTCATCCAGTCCTGAATCTCAGCGAGGCAGTTGTCAAAGACCATAAATGCATCATTCTGTTTGGGTACAAAGGACATGTAGAGCTGAGTATCATCTGCATAGCAGTGAAAACTCAGCTCATAATGCCTAATAATGTCTCCCAATGGTAGCATATACATCATGAACAACATAGGAGAAAGCACAGAACCCTGTGGCACCCCACAGGGCAGCACAAATGGAGCAGAGGAAAAAATTCCTGATACTACCCTCTGAGATCTGCCTGTGAGGAAAGAGTGAGACCATCTGAGGACTGTCCCAGACAGTCCACAGATAAGCTGCAGATGTTCCAACAATATCCCATGGTCCACGGTGTCAAAAGCAGCAGAGAGATCAAGGAGAAGCAAGATCGAATGACACCTCCGATCTCTCACAATTAGGAGGTCATTAAGTACCTGAACCAATGCCATCTCGGTACTATGTTTCTTTATGAAACTGGATTGGAGAGGATCATAGATTCCATAGGTGGTAAGAAAGCCATCAAGCTGTAGCGTGACTACTTTCTCAATAACCTTACCCAAAAAGGGCAGGTTAGAGATCGGTCTGTAGTTTGCGAGACAGTCTGGGTCAAGGGAAGGTTTCTTCAAGAGGGGTGTCACAACAGCATCTTTGAAGGACTCAGGAACACCCCTCAATCCAATAAGCACCAGACTATCTCAGCAAGGACTGGCCTGATCACCTCCACGCAACCCATAAGGAGGTGCATGGGGCCAGGATCCAAACTACAGCAAGTCAGCCGAAGGCTCTGGACAGTCTTCATGAAATCCATGATCGCCAGCTGGTCGAAGTCTGTCCAGACAGACCGAGGGTCTGTAACCACACGTCAATCTCTGCCATGCTCATTTGACCACGTTGAGCAGATGTCCGACCTGATCGTTTGCACCTTATCATCAAAGAACTGAGCAAACTCATCACACTTTAATTGTGAAAAGGCTCTATGGCTCTGCAGGCAGGCTTGATTGCACAGTCTATCTACAGTCCAAAAGAGCAGAGCTGGTCAATTCCTTGATGCAGTAATCTCCCTGGACAGGAACTTTGCCTTCTTATGGGAGATTTCTGATTGATAGTCCGAATAATGGGCAATCAATCTAAGCCTGTCACTTTCAAGGCTGGACTTCTGCAAACAACATTCCAATCTTCATCCCACTCTCCTCAGCTCCCTCAATGTCCCATCAAACCAAAGGAACTGAGCATGGAGGGAGAGGTGGGTGAACCTTGAGAGGAGCTATGGAATCCAGAGCCTTCAGCACCATATTATTATAGTGCACTACTAAGGCATCTGGTTCCAAGCACTCCACAGGCCAACTTGATAGATCCAGCACTGTCATCAGACCTTTGGGGGTAACACCCCTTAAAGGGCGGTACTGGGTCATCTCCACAGGGGTTTGTCTCAAAAGGGGGGCCATAAAATTGAATCTTATGGAGTGATGGTCAGACCACCCAACTGGTTCCACCACCAGTCTGGTGATCTCCATCCCCCAAGGTAAACACTAGATCTAATGAGTGAGCCTGAATATGGGTAGTAGCGAAAACAACCTGTTTGAAGTCCAACTAATTCATAAGTTGGAGGAAGTTTTAACCAAAATATGAGAGTTCATCATCGATCCAGGCATTGAAGTCCCCCAGGACAACCACCTGGAGGGCTCCAACACCAGGTCAACAATGAAGTCTGCTACTTCCTGCAGAAAAACTTTCTCATCACTGTGTCGACGGTAGACAGGTAGAATTCTGCAGCCTACACCTGCTCCCATAATACACTCAAAGGATCCAGGGAATACCATTGGAACCTCCACAAGGTCCAATTCTGATCTAAAACAGATGGCGACCCCCCCCAACGATCCAATCTCGGGCAGTGTATCACCGAGTACGCCGCTGGAATCACTGATGCCAAAATGAGGCCAGCATTCTCATTCAGCCAGGTCTCAGTGATGCAAGCCAGGTCAGATGACTCAACAAGATCAGCAATAATTGCTGTCTTGTTTTTTATAGAACTGGCATTGCATAACACTGCCCGGGTTGGATGAGAGGCCTTGGAAGAGCGGATGACTTGCCCACCATCAGTGGAACCCTTGGGTATGAGAACCATGTATCATTCACCCCTATCCTGGACCCTCTTCTGCCCCAGGGCATCTCCCTAACCCCACCCCACCTATCCACTCACTCCACTCCTCCCTCCTGGCTGAAGGACCTGCCTCCCCCTCCACCTCCTCTGGACAATCCCCAGGGCCAGACAACACCGATAGACCTTGGGCTGCAACAGGGGGCTGTTGAAGGGGCTCAGGTCCTTCAGTCTGGAGGGGCAATAGTGCCTTCCCACAGAAACTCAGCCCCAACACATGCTGTTGAAATATTTCTAAAACCAATCAGCAGAAGTTAAACACAACTTAAACACTATAACTTATAACTAATAAATAACAAAATCTAAGAAAGAAAAAAATAAAAAACTAATGAGCAAGAATAAAAACAAATGAACAACTCCCTCTACTCTCACTAGAGGGAAAATCCCAATCCCACCCAATCCAAAACCATTTAATAAGTAAATCAAACCACAAAAATACTCATAATAAATCGTAAAAACAGTTTTAGTGGAAAAGAGGAGGCCAGGCATCTGAACAGAGAGTTTGTTTGTGAGGCAACACAGACTACAGTCAGACTAAACATAAAACAAACAGATCTTCAGTCCCCAGGTCTTCTCTCAACCAGGGACTAACAAATGCAGCAAGGGACTCTCACTCCTGATGAAAGTTTAAAAATATCTGAACCAAAGTTTTTGAATGACCCCTCAACCCTCTCATGATAAAAGGAGTAATGCAGAACAACCAGAAAGTAAAATGAATTGTCTGACCGTATTCCAGAGAATAGTTTGTGAAAATCCTCTTGCTAGTATCAAAGGTATCAATAAGACCATTCCACTCAACTCTTCAGCAAACCTAATCCTGAAAATCCCAAACCAGGGGCTAGGAAGGAGGAACCATGGCCCCACCACAAAACTCCACAAGGTCTACCCACCGGATGACCCAGTGGAGAGACTAGAAAGCACCCAGGCTAACTCACCTGCTACTCAGCAGGATCAAGCTGAGGTTCTCTGTGGAGCTGCGAGTTCTACAACCAGGCACCCCTGATGGGTCGGGTCAGCTGTTCACTATGCCAAAAAGGTTGATTCTCTAGTCAATCCAGTACATTTCACCGCACCCAGGAACACCATAGTCCACAGCAGGCAGAAAACCAAAAATCCTTCAGCTATCTACAATAGCTAGATGTTTAATAGCCCTTCCAAGTTCAACTCCTCTCTGCCGATCTTCTTCACACAGTCCCAACTCTCCTTTACAGCCAGCCAACTGACCCGCCAAACAGGGAAAAGAAAACCTCCACTTCAAAGGAGCGGCCACCAATCATTAGCTGGATATATGTCCAACGCAAATGAGCATCCACATACCGGCTTCTAAGAGGCCCAACAAGATCCTGCAAACCCACTCCATTTTGCACATAGACATGCTGCAAAAATGCCTCTGCTCTGTAGCTAAACTCACAGAGGGGTCTATGTAGCATTGTAGTGTTACAGCTTTAAAAACACAGCAACAGTTTAAGAATAACGGTAACAATACAGCTCTTACAGCGCTAGTGTATTACCGTATTTATCCCTGGTCTACCTCACTTATTCACCCCTACCTGTTCTAAAAACAAGCAATGAAAATATAAACAATATAAAATAAAATAAAAAAAATAAGCAAACAGAGATAAAGCAAAACAAAACTTAAGTACTAATGCTGGCTGGCTCACAACAACTGCCATCTTGAAACATGGGCGCTAAAAGGCCATGGACATTAGTCAGGGGTACATGGGATACCATATGCACAATAGGTCCCAGGGCAGATAGGGAAATCTAGACAGACTAGATGGACTTTTGGTCTTTTTCTGCTGTCATTGTTTATGTAATAATATATGCGTTGAACAAGAGAGAAAAAAATCAAGAGGAACATATGTAAAGCAATATACTACACATAGAGTGGGGACACTATGATAGGTATGTACTGTCTGAAGTTACTGAATTATGATGGTATACAGATGTATATCAATGTTGAATAAGCTACAATATGGGATTTAATATATTTTTATTTTATTTTTAATAATCCAGACATTGTCTAAACAGTAATGACACATGACCGATGCTGCTGCTTACAATTAGATACCTTTTTTTTTAACCACTCTATTAATTTTCGGTAAATCACTTGTAACATGGCTGCAATTCTGTTCAGCCAATTAATTTTTGGTTTACCTACGTATGCCTTTTACAAGAGAGTACTGTATGTATTAATGTCACTGCACAATATTACCTTTAGGACAGGTTGTGAAGTGCATTTGAATAGATGTAAAAATTGTGACACTGCACTGTATGTCAAGTAAGAATGGTGTCCCTGACTGTGAGCATTTATCCCTGATTTTATTTATTTATTCATTTATTTAAGGTTCGAAAAAGAGACTCATTTACAAAGGTTCCATGTCACATAGAAGGGTACAACACAGTGATAAGGTAAATAAAGTACAGGAAACTGGACAGACTAGATACAAGTAATGATACTACATAATTCAGTTAAAAGGCTCACAAGAAGTAATGGGCAGTGTCCCTTATTTTGGTCCTGGCACTGTGAGAGGTATGCATTCCAGGGTAGCCAGTTGTTGCAGTTGACAGCTCTGTGATTTCATTGTAATCCCCTATGATGCCCCTTGCAACCCCTGGAAACCCAAAAAACATTAGTTGCCTAGCATTTACCGATCCAACAAATATAAAGCCATGAAAGTTCCAATGCCACTGAAAAGGTTAACATAAACCAGCTCTTCAGAGAATATAACTCATTGCCACATACACAGATTTGGGAAGTGATAGAGAAAGTAATTTGAAACTCCCCTGGAGTTATTTCCTCTACAAGCTTGCTGTGTCCTCTATTGGAAATTATATCAGTAAATTATTTAGGTTTCAAAGACTAGCAAATCACATTTCAATAATAAATACGATTAACAAGCCAGCACGTGAACATACTAAATCCTGTGTTAAAACAGGTCAAATAGGCTTCCAATGTTTTCTTTTTACAAATGCCTGGTACATCTCTAGCTAGAAACTGGAGAGCTACCCATCCCTTCCCTCCTCCCCCGAGTAGTTGGCTATTCAAGCAAGAATTTTTTGACACTAGTGTGCAAAAAAAAAAGTTTCTAACTGCACTGTTGCAGACAGTTAAACTACTTCAAAGAAGTGGCGTAAGTAACTTGCCTTTGTGCCTACTCTGAGACACTAGCTGTCAGGTCACTTAAAGCAGGCATGACAAGAGAGACCAACAAGCTGGCAAAATGTGCTGAAACTGGTCTACTGAACAGAGAGAGGGTGGTATTTCATTAAGCTGGCATAATGATTTGGAGCTGTGGAAGGATACACTGCAAACTCCTATTTTTTGCTTTGATATACCATTTTTCCAGCTACAGCAAGATGGCTGCAGGCTGGTATACTGTGAAGACAGTGACCGTGATTGAGCGAATGCAAAAAGAGTGACTCAATCATGGCATCTGAGTTCTGGGCTACCTGGCAGGCTAGAAACAGTATACTAGGTTGAACAATTATGGTGACATCACAGGATGTGTATATGTATACACACATGGGGTTCAGGGAGGGACCACATTGCATGATGGGCAGAAGGGGAGGGAGGGAGGTACTGTATGTGGGACATAGTGTGGCAGTTGGCTGCCAAGCTGGCCATGTGGTGTGGTGGATTGGGTGGCAGACTGGGGTTGGGAGGGTGCCAGGTTCAGTTCTGGGATGGGATCACATTTTGCATTGGGCTGGTTGTTTATTTTTGTAAGATTTACACCCCCCTGGAGTTGAGAATCTTTAATTATGGGGTGCAAGGGGAACAGCCCCCCACATATCATGTAATCATGTCACCAGTTTTGTAGTCACTGCAAGTGGTACATCACCATTATTTATTTTCGTCTATGTACACTCACCCAAACGGCAATCATCATTCGGTGATTGGTTGCCATTATGATATGGAACCCTGCAGACTGCATTCACTACAGTTTTAAAAATAAAGGACCCCCATCATCTACAGGAATGTAAAACTCTCAGAAATCAATATAAGTCAGCTGTTAGGCAGAAAAAATATGTTAAAGAAAAATAGAGAGAAGACTGTGGTAATTCTAAAATATTTGAAGAACCTTGAATCAACTTATTGGGAGATCAAAGAGGTCCATATCAGTTGCCACTGATGTTGATGGTAGAACATCTAGTCACCTTAGGAAACTGACAACATTTCTAAATAGATATTTGGGCAATCTTGATATATAACCGAAAGTTTCCAACTCACCTTCCATTAAGAACCTTGATCAGTTAAAGAGCTGCTCATTCCTCAATGACAACTTTAAAAAACATAATATTTACATACTAACATACTAAAATGACAGCAGAATAGGCCTAATGGTCTTTCATGTCTGTTTGTTTGGTCAGCCCCCCACCCTGGAAGCTGACCTTGCTGCCCCCCTCTCCCTCTCTAGCTTCTCAGGTATGATTCAGCTTGCATTCGATATATATTCTATATATTTCTTCTCCCCATTATTTATTACTAAGTAAATGTGCATGAATACATGATCTTTATCCCTCAGAGTTCATCTGCCTCAATATCTGACTCCCTACTGCATGTCACAATCCTTTGTTGTGACATCACAATCTGTTGCCATTTGAGTAACTGTGATGTCACAAGCAGTGAATTATGACCTCAGGTATAGATAAAGCAATAGGAATAGGTAAAACTGTCCAGGAGAAAAGATCCTGTTTTCATGTAGATGACCTCAGTAATAAATAATGGGGTGGAGGAGTATATAACTAATGTGAAATACCAGCTGGATTGGGCTTAAATATTATGTTTTGTGAAAGTTATCTTAATGGCATCAGCCGCTCTTTAAGGTTGACTAATGACTGTACTAGTTTCCCTCAATCACAAAAGTTCAAGATTTCACTTCTGCATATTATCACTCCCTAGGGCATGGCAATATCTGATGATAGCTGACCCCAAACCTTCAGTAAGAGCTGATAAAAGTGATTACCAATTATTGAAACATGAGGGTAGATTAATTGTTTATTCTTTAATAAAGATTTTAATTATTTATTATGTTATGGGTCTTGTCGAAGCATTTGGAAAAAAAGAGGTTATCAGACTGATGCATAAGGGAGGGTCTATGAACTGTGTGACACATTTTCATCCTATTTCCATGTTGACACCTATTTCTAAAATTTTGGAGAAGGTTGTGTTTCATCAAACTGTTGATTTCCTAAATAAGAATGAGATTTGGATTAGTGCCCAACATGAATTTCAAGCAAAGCAAAACACAGAGACACAACACAGAGACTCCCTTGGTGAGGTTCACAAATCATATTCATGGTGCCCTTGATGAAGGCCTCTTTGTTGCCTCAATGTTTGTGGACCTCACCAAGGCATTCAATCTGGTTGATCATCACATACTTACAACTATTCGAGGTTAAATTTTTCTTGTGATGTGTTGCATTGATTATCTCTTAATTTGCAGGGTCATTCGCACAGAATTTTGATTGATGGCATTTTTTATAATAGTAGAGATAATGTTTGTGGTGCTACACAGAGATCCATGCTTGAACCCTTATTATTTCCCATCTTTGTAAATTCCCTTCCTGAAGTGTGTCATGCTACTCATTTAATCCTCTGTGCTGATAACACTGTTTTATATTATACAGGAAGATATCAATAGCCTCCAAGGATGGTTCAAAACTCATAAATTAGTCTTAAATTTGAAAGAGATGAACCTTTACAGGTCCAAGGAAGGTCATCAACTTTGATGTTAAATTGGTTAATACGCTGGCTGAAGAAATAGAAAGGGTTTTGAGTTTAAGTATTTAGGAGATATACCTTTGCTTATTGCCTTTCATTTGAGGTAATGTCTGAATTTTACCAAAAAAGCTTCATCAAAGGCTTTAAATGCTCTACCAGAGCAAAACATTTCCTGATACAGACCCCCATGTCAGGTGGAGGGAATGGACAAGGATATGATAGAAGGCATACTTAGGATGGCAGAGAAAGGGGAGATACTGTTGATGGGGGACCTTAATATGCCAGATGTTAACTGGAGCACCTTGGCTGCAGCCACATCCAAAAGCAGGGCCATTCTCTATGCCCTTCAGGTAGCATGCTTCAGACAGCTAGTTTTGGAACCTACTCATGAGGGAGCAATCTTAGACCTCATACTCTCAAATGGGGACAGTGAGAGGATCTCAGATCTAGAAGTGGGTAGCCATTTGGAAACAAGTGACCACCAAACAGTGTGGTTCACGATAAACTCAGCTACAGAGTCAAGCCATACAAAAGTGAGGGTTCTGGACCTCAGGAGGGCTGACTTTGGCAAAATAGGAGAGTATCTTAGAAAAGCACTAGCAAACAGGCTAGAAGGAGGGGTGCAGCAACAATGGGGAAATATCAAAACTGCCATCACAGAGGCAACAAGCCTTTGTGTGAAGCAAATAACCAAATCAAAACAAAAGAAAAAGCTACTATAGTTCTCAAAAGACGTGGCGGTGAATGTTAGGGAGAAAAAGATAGCATTTAGGAAGTATAAGGAAACATAGAAGGAGCAGGACAGAGAACTGTACCAGTTAAGGCAGAAGGAAGCAGGGAGGGTAGTCACAATAGCAAAGGCCAAAATTGAGGAAAAGATAGTCAACTCGGTTAAGAAGGGGGATGAAACCTTTTATAGGTATATCAGGGAGCATAGAAAGACAAAGGGAGGGATAGTGAGGCTGAATAGAATGGACAGTGGGTGGGCAGAGAAGGACAGTGAAAAAGCAGGGATACTGAATGAATACTTCTGTTCAGTATTCACAAAAGAGGAGGTGGGGGAGGTACCTAATCCAATTAACAGAAGCACTCTGGATAGGGGGGTCGATCCCAGTCCTTTCACAGAAGAAAGGGTTCTAAAAGAACTCCTAAAACTGAAGGTGGACAAAGCAATGGGGCCAGATGGAATTCACCCCAGAATTCTAGAAGAATTAAGCAGGGAACTAGTGGCACCACTGACTACCCATTTCAACATATCATGGGAGGATGGTGTGATACCTGAGGACTGGAGGAAGGCAGATATGATTCCCCTTCACAAAAGTGGGACCAAGACAGAGGCAGGAAACTACAGACCTGTCAATTTGTCCTCTGTGGTAGGGAACGTGATGGAATCACTTCTGAAGGAAACAATTTTTGCGTACCTAGAGGCCAGTGGGGCACAGGACCCAATGCAGCATGAGTTCACAGCAGGAAGGTCATGTCAGACAAATCCAATTGATTTCTTTGACTGTGTGACCAAAGTAGTAGACCAGGGGAGGGGCTGTGGACATGGCCTACCTAGACTTTAGCAAGGCATTTGACACAGTCCCACTCAAAAGATTAACAGTCAAATTAACCAGCCTGGGAGTGAGTCCCAAGGTGATAGCCTGGGTAAACATTGGCTGGACAACAGAACACAGAAAGTAATTGTAAATGGAGTCCACTCTGAAGGAAGAGGGGTTACTAGTGGGGTACCGCAGGGTTCAGTACTGGGTCCAGTCCTTTTTAATGTCTTTATAAGTGACATTACAGAGGGACTGGAAGGAAAAGTATGCCTCGTTGCAGATGACACACAGATCTGCAACAGGGTTGATACACAAGGAGGAATGGAAAGGATGAAAAGGGACTTGGCAAGGTTGGAGGAATGGTCAGAAGTATGGCAGCTTGGATTCAATGCAAAGAAGTGCAAAATAATGTACCTGGGAAACAAAAACCCAGGGGAAGATTACACAATGGGGGGAGGTAGTAACAACAACAAAAATGGAAAGGGACCTGGGGTAATCATATCAGATGACCTTAAGGTGGCAAGCAATGTGAGAAGGTGGTAGGAAGGGCTGGGGGATACTGGGATGTATAGGGAGAGGCATCACTAACAGAAAACAGGAACTTGTTATCCCCTTGTACAGATAATTGGTGAGACCTCATCTGGAGTACTGCGTCCAGTTCTGGAGACCCCATCTCTGCAAGGACATAGACAGGATGGAGGCAGTTCAGAGGAGGGCAACTAAAATGGTGCAGGGTCTGCAAGAGAAGCCATATGAGGAGATACTAAAGGAGCTTAATATGTATACCCTTGAGGAAAGAAGGGAGAGGGGGGACATGATAGAAATGTTTAAATACCTCAGTGGAATCAACAAAGTCCAAGAGGGTAGCATCTTTCAGAAAAAGAGATGTGCAAGAACAAGGGAACACAATTTGAAGATAGAGGGGGGATGGCTCAGGGGCAATGTGAGGAAGCATTTTTTCACAGAGAGGGTGGTGGATGCATGGAACAGCCTTCCTGAGGAGGTTGTGGGTTCTAAAACTGTGGGAGAATTCAAGAATGCATGAGACAGACATAAGGCAATCTTCGTGGGAGGTAGGAAGAAATAGGCTGTTGGTTAAATAGGATCTGTAGCTGATCCTCTAGGTAAGGAAATAGGCAAACTAGGTGGGCCAAGCAGTCCTTATATGATGTCAAAGTCAATGTATGTTTCTATACCTGAAATAAAATTACTATTAGCCAGTAGTCTATTGTTTTCAGTCATGGACTATGATTCTCTTGTTTATTCCTCAGCATCTGACAAAGTTTTGTCTCATTTGAGAACTACCTATGATAGTATTATTAGATTAGCTACTGGGCTTCTTATGGGAATGCATCACTACATACTATATCAAACTATGGAATGTTTAACTTTTGGAAATCACTGTAAATCTCTTGTATTACTTCAAAAAATAATATTATGTCTCCTATGGATTGTACTAGTAAGCTCTTCCCTAAATGTGTCACTGAACATGGTACAATGTTACAGAGACAATTTACATTTCAAACACCCAGGTTTTGTACAAAACAAGGCATGAACTCCCTGAGCTCTAGAACAACAAAAGTTTGTAATAATCTCTCAACTTCTGTTATTGACTTTCGCAGGATTACATCTTTAGAAACAAACTTCAAGAGTATTTATTGGACAAATCATCCAGCAATTGTTAATTTTGTTATGTGGTTAGCTTGCATTTTCCATAATATATCATTGACACTGTATGTGTACTGTATTTATGTCCTTATGTCTTTTATAATGTCTAGTTAACTGGTTGCTTGTGAAAATGGGCATTATTGCTCACATGCTTACCAGTATATATTACAAAACAAATAAATGAAATGAATTTAGTGAAACTGATAGCCAGCAGGGTTGAGACTACTTCTTGAGCTGATCCATTCAGACCAGGCAGGTTTTGTGAAGGGTAGACAGGCTAGAACTAGTATCTGCAGAATAGTGCATGTCATGTGGTGATGGGTAGGGAGGAGGGGCCCTTGATCTGATCTCCAGGCCCTAGATGCTGAGAAGGCCTTGGAGTGGGTCAAGAGGGCCCTTCACATTTGCCCTCTGCAAAAATTTGGATATGGCCCTTGCCTCAGGTCATGGATAGCTGTTCTATCTAAAAATCTCAGGGCCCTGATGTTAACCAGCAAACAGTCTCCAATAGTTTTTCTCTGTCTCTCCTGCAGTACATTGTAGGGCTGCCCTTTTGGTCTCGCTCTGTGGCATCACCAGCACAGTGCAGTGGGAAGAACCCCCAATTTATGGAGGAATTCTGAACTGCGATACCATCTATGGAGCATCTATTTTTGAATCAGAATCAAATGGTATTTGATGTCATGCAAGCCCATGTGTGCTTGTTAAGGAAGCTGGGACCAGGTTTCCTCTGGAATAGCTGTATTTAATTATTTTTCCCAGTCTGCTTTTAGGTTCAGCAGTTATGGCAATGAGGAGAGATCAAATCTTTCCCTCTGTTCTCTCAGTTGTTTTTAACCCTTGTGAGATGTGGTTAGGCAGTGTCACTGGCTGCATTGAAGAGGATGTTCTGTCTCTAACTGCAAGTGCCTGCCAGACTTGCAAATACCTCCAAAATGTCTGAGTTGGGAAGTTGATATTTGTTCTGAATACACTGAAAAGAACCCAGCTTGCCTAATGCTGGATCCATTAGGTGGCCCATCACTTCTAAGCCTTGTTGCATCCAGTGGGTCTAGTACAGTGGTACTCTGTTAACTGTGATATGTGGGTTTGTTCCATAGGGGTTTCCACTGCCTCAGATGTTTTTTAAGCCTGCTATGGTGTTTTATTAGTGGAGACCACACCTTTCTGGTATTGGTCACTGTTGGAGGTAGCAGTGCTGCCTGTGCAGTCTGGGTACCATTGCCTGGGTTTGGGGGGGGGGTTCAAGGCCTTCTCCAAACACTACCATAGTGGAGTAGGAAGAGTGTCAGGTCTGAATGGTTTACTGTTAAAAACATCTGGATGCAATAGCGCAAATCAGTATTGCACAAGTAAGTTGGCGCATGACAAAACAACACAAAGAAAAAAAAGCGAAGTACAGAACATCACCACTGTAAAGAACTTAAAGCAGACAGCATCTGTACCTCTGAGGACAAACATTGACACTAACGCAGAGACACACTATATATATGTGTGTGTGTGTGTGTGTGTGTGTATATATATATATATATATATATATATATATATATATATATGAAAAATGAAAAGAAAATATAAATAAATGATCTCCTCTTTCATGTTCATTGTGTTGCCTCAGGGATAGACAATGTTTTAACTCAAATTTGGCAGAAAGTTTGGCAACTCAAACCAGTCATGCATGGGTGCTCTGTCATGTTTGGTTCAGTCACGGTATGATCAAGAAAGTCTAAATAAATGGTATCATTTTTTTTCCATCTTGCATCTCTTTATTCTAAATATACAAATTATTCAGTTCATGCAAATTGAATGCAAATTATATCAGTCTTTTCAGGCATTTTAATTTCTTTCATATAAACTAATACATTTTTCTATACCTGCCCCTCTGAACTATTGGCATCTCTTGGGAGTTCACACAACATAGCTGGTGATTACATTTGTTAGTTAGATGGATAACAGATTAGTTTATGCCAGAATGTCCATGTTCTGAATATCACAAGGATCTGTGGAGTATATTACAGTCATCCAACACAGTAAGGAAATCCACAATTGCAACACCCATCAGCTGGTGCTTTACCATTTTTACTCCTACCCTCTGCCACTGTTGATATGCATTTTCTTATGGCTACTGTATGTGAGATATTCCTGCAGCACGTATTTGTACATATTTGCAAGTTCATTGTGGCAATAAAGCAATTGAAACAGTACCTCACTGTAATTCCGGGCATGCTTATATGATCTGTGTGATTATTAATGCACTGTTAATGCCCGCACTCTTTTGAATTCACTGTTTCTACCGGATACCAGTCTGAACCAGTACAGTATGTTTTTAATTTGTATGGGCTGGTAATAGGTCCATGGCCATGGTAACCTTCCCCCTTCCTTAGTACCCAGTGCTCTGAGCTTCTGGAATGAGAACCAGGCTCTTGCGTCATCCCATAAAGAGGAAAGGAATAGCTTCTCTAACTGATGAAGCATTTTTGTGTTATGCAGAAGGGAAGATTAGAGAGCAAAAACACATTTTTTGAAAATACATCATCTTATACACTGCTATGTTGAAAGGAAGTTGTCTGCTTAGGCTAGTATTTTGAATGAAATGTAGTGCCTATGGAAATGCTCTGGATCTCTGGGTTTTGTCTGATCTTTCAAAGCAAGGGTTCTATTGTTAGAAGGTAAGGCAGATGTGATGGGGCACCCTTTTCTTGTGCCTCTTGATTATAGAAAACAGTTGGAGATGAGGCTGTTTGTGATTATTCTTTCTGCAGGGTTATCATATAGTAATTTTACCTGACCTGTGAATGAAGATCCAATTCCCATGGCCTTCATGGGTTGGTAAAGGTGGTTCCTTTCCACTGAATCAAAAACCTTTTCTGTCTCTATACGCACAAGGAGCACAAGATGCTTTTATCTAGCTGGGGCCCACATTGTGGATATGAATGCACAGCTGTTTTCTGTTGCCATACTGCTTTTGGTAAATCCAGACTGATTCTGATCAGTTAGTTGAGGAATATAGGTCTGCAGTTAGAGAGCCAACTCTTTAGCCAGAATTGTTTCATAGGTGTTGAGCGGAGAAATTGGGATGAAGTGGTAGTTAGAGACTAGTTAGGTATCTTTTCCTGGCTTAGGCAACACTGTAAGAAGAAAGAATGCTGGGAACTATTGGAATGCTGGTACTTGAATAATATGTGTCACAGCCTACTAGAGGGGAGCATATATTAGATTTAATACTGAGTAACATGGGGGATGAATTGCAGGACTGTGAGATGACTATACCTCAGGGGGCCAGTGACCACGCCATGGTGGAATTCAAGATTTTCAAAGCAATTGAGGTTGTACAGGGGGTAACCAAGGTTAAAATTTTTGCAAAAGCAGATCACAACAAGAGTTGAGCGACTGGAACTAAAAGAGGAATTTTAATGGAAAACCATTAAACATTATGTGGGAGCTGCTGGTGGGAAAGATCACCAATCTGGTTGCCAAATAAATAATAGAAAAGAGAAAGCACAATAATGCAATCAGAATTCCTTACTTGATGACATAAAAAAATTAAGAAATGTATTAGTAGGAAGAAAAAGGCATATACCAAGACAAAGATGAGCAGTGAAGCAAATAATTGGAACAAATACAAAAGGTTACTGAAGAAAATAAAACAAGCTATTTAGACTGGAAAGAGTAATTATGAATTGGAACTAGCTGTAAAAGTGAAAGACAATTACAAGTCATTCATTAACGATATTAGTAATAGAAAGGGGGGAACATCCAGAATTGCTCCACTGTTACATTCTTAAGGAGAACTGATCAAAGGTGTAGCTCTCATAGCCGAGTTACAAATTCAATATTTTACATCAGTCTTTAACAAAAAAACAGATTACTCTAAAAATCATCAGGATGAGTCTAGTGATGGTCCTCTCATTTATGAGGTGGAAGACATACCAATCAGACTATCAAAGCTAGACCCTAGAAAAGCACAAGGACCAGATGAAATACACTCGAGAGTGGTCAAAGTAATGGCCAATGAGTTGGCAGAACCATTAACTGCAGTATTCCAAAAGTCCTTGGATGAAGGAGATGTGGTGGGTGCTTGGAGGACTGCAATTGTTACACCTATTCACAAAACAGGTAGCAAGAAAGAGTGCAGAATTACATGCCAGTGAGTTTAACCTCTGTTCTGATCAAGGTCATAGAGGTATGAATTTAAGATTATATAGGTGAATTAATAAATCAAACTGGAAAATCAGATAAGACTCACCATGGATTCACCAAGATCCATTCATGCCAGACTAATTTGTTGGAGTTTTTCAGCAAGGTTAGCCAGGCTCTGGAGAGGGGTGCATCGGAGGATGTGGTGTTCATAGATTTTACAAAAGCCTTTGACAAGGTACCACAACAGGAACTAATTGGTGCATTGATAGACATACAGATACATGGGAGAATTACCAGGTGGATTGCATCCTGATTGAATGACAAGAGGCAGAGAGTGCGCATAAGGGTATGCACAGTGTTCTAAATGATCCAGAGCAACTAATGGAGTCCCCCAAGGATCCATTTTAGGGTTGTGCGTATTTAACTTCTACATAGCTTAAATGGGTTGTGGTGAAGGGGTATGGGAGGAAAGGTTTGCAGATACATTAATTAGTACTATCGAGGATGTCAGTGTTGATATATAAAAACTACAAAGCATTTTAATTAATTTAGAAAATTGGCATGTAAACATAGGTTGCATTTAAATTTAGATAAATTTGCAGTTATGCATCTGGGGAAACACAATGGAAATGTACAATATTTACCAAAGGGTAAAAATCTGGGAGAAGTATCACAAGAAATTGGACCTTGGTATAATGGTAAGCAGGGAACTGAACTTTAAGAGCCACTGTAACAAAGTAATAAAACAATCAAACTGGATTTTCAAGTAGTATTAGCAGACACATCAATAGCAGGTGAAGCCCCATTTAGAATATTGTGCACAGTTTTCGGCACCTGGAACCAAATCCTTGGAAATGGTACAAAGAAAAGCCACTAGAATGATAAGATAATTAAGGGGTCAAGATTATGAGGACAGAATGAGTAGCTTGGGCTTGTTCTCATTGGAGTATCATAGATTAAGGAGTGACAAGTGTCTCCTACACAGGTCACTAACCAACAATGACCTGTGGAACTATTTGGGACTAGAGATGAAACATCAGGCGTATAGTACCATATCACACTCCATACAGTTGAAGAGGGAGACATGTCACACTAATAAAAGATAATTTGGTACAATCAGAGAGAGAGAGCTCTTTGGAACTCCTTTTCCGAGGAATTAGTCAGTAGTACAAGTATAATGGAATTTTAAGAAGAGATCAGATGAATGCTGTGCCTCAAATAATATTACAGGTTACAGACACTGAGATTTGGTGAGTTAAAAGGACAATAGTCTTCTATGCTCCAAAAACACCTACAGTATGTAACCTATGTAGCCTATGTAATTAGGTCTTCCATTAGGGAAGGCAGCAGTTGTTTGTTTCAGCATGTAGCCTTAGAAGTGTTCAGCAATCAGTAGGGGTTGGCGAAACTGCTGTTTTCCACCCCTGCTGAACTTCCACGAAAATCAGGCAACTTTCATGGAAGTTTCTGAACTTCTGCCTGTGGCAGAGTAGAAAACTTCCATGAAAGTTTGCTCGTTATTAATAAAATAGGCTCTGGTGGCTAGTGGTCCCTCCCCTCACATATTCCACATGTAAAAAAAATATCGCTGGTGGCTAGTGGTCCCTCCCCTCCACCCAGTAACCTGCCCACCCCCCAGAAGTATACAATAACCTTCACCATCCCTAGGAGGCCATAAAGGAGAGAGGAGGAATGTGCTGATTCACCCACTGCTGGGGTTTATGATGGGTATAGGAGCAGGGTGGTGGACACCTGCTGGGGAAGGGGGGCAGTAGACCACCAGGGATTTTGGACTGGGGATTGGGGTTGGGAAGGGGGTTAAAAAAAAAAATAAAAAACTAGACCATCAGGGATTTTTTTTAAACAATAACTTTGGAGATGGGGGGGTACTGTACACTTTGGGGTGGGCAGGTTACCAGGTGGAGGGGAGTGACAACTAGCCACCAGGGCTTTTGTTGGGGCAACTGGGTTGGAACTTGGGTGGAAATCAGGGCTGCTACACTTGCTTTCTTGAGAGGGAGCTTCACCCACCACACCCCCCCACCCCATTATTACTATAACTACAGTGGTAGTCACGGAAAAGTTTCAAAGTGACAAGGTATACACTGGCGGATGCGGTACACCTGAGCAGTGTACAGAGTGGTACAGAGAAAGACCTTTGTTACATGTTAATGCAGTAATGCCATACTGTGGTACTGCCTAAATGTTTAATTAATCAAATCCTCCTCATAAACTGCTGAAATGCACCAGGTGGTGCTGTTCACAGTTACTTGTTTCTGACAGAGACATTATGTGCCGGCCGGTGTCCCCTCTCCTATCCCTCAGTCATAATGGTGGAACTCCTTATCGTAGTCTAGCCAAGCCATCCCCCCTTTCTTGCGATGCATCAAGGAGATGTGATGCATATAGTTCAAGATCTCTAGCCCCTGTTTTTCATTACTCTCCAACACCACTGTGGCATAGATTAAGAAGGCCACAACCCAGTTGTTGTATGTCCGGGGGAATTTAACCTTTTTCTGGTCCCAGTCATCCCTTTTGTCTTTCTCCTTTTTCTTCTCTGTGGTGTCCATGGGGTGATTAAGCAGGGGAAATATATCTTCAAATTCCCTGTCCCTAATCTGTTGCTTAATCTTGCTGGTTAAGTGAGTCCCCACTGGGGACTCTAGACCTTTGTATGGGTTCACTGGTGGTGGAGATGCAGGCTTGTCTGGTTCCTACCTTTCCCGCAACTGTGCTGGCCCCTCCTGTGGGCAGGGGAAACACCCAATTCTTAATCTCCATCACTAGGTCCACGACCACCGCACCAACTGCTTCAAGCATTCATCTGTCACTGCCAACAGACTGTCTGGCAAGAGTGGCAGTCCACCCCACCCCTCCCCTTCCACCCCATCAGGGATGCTCTCAGTTTCATCTCTATCCAAATCCAGGCTGTTTGCCACTATGGTACCCTCGACCTCACTATCGGATGACTCCTCCCCTACTAAGGACTCTCCCCCACTGCCCCCAACACCTGCCTTACCTGGATGGCTCCCACTTGGGAGCCCTTCACACCTGCCTTACCTGCCAGGTGGATAGTTTTGCTGGCGGCAGTGACTTCTGGCCACCTACCCTCTTCTTCCTGTTGGGTGTAGTGGACTCCTCCAGCCCTTCCAGGCATGCCTTCAGACAGGCAGCTCCATTCTTCCTATACAGGGTGCGCAACTTGTCTTTGGACGATGCCAATGCCTTGGATGTGGGCACTCGCTTCCTAGCAGACATGATCTGAAATGACAACTAGTCCCCCCCAAGACACATGATTAGTAATAATTGTGACCAGGAATCCCCTGACATCGTCAGGGGCCCCCCAGCCTCCCGCTTAGCCAAATTCACCAGCCTTGTTCAACCCCTGGCTTCCCCCCCACTACTACACATGTGTTCCCATACCTGCCAGCGGTGCCTGGACTAATATGGCCCACCAGTCCCTGGTGCCCTGCTGCTTGTCCCCAGGGACTGTACCGCTAAGCCCCTAGGCAATGCATAACCAGTGTGGGGGGAGGATGTGATTGAGGTGACATGTTCTCAATAAGGCCTCTGGACAGCGAGGGTAATAACCAGGCCCAGGATGGCAAGGCCTGAGCAGGATTCCCCCACCTGAGAAACCCGGGAAACTATGATACCCCCCCAATGCCAGTCTAGGCGTGTTTTTCCCATACGGTGCCCTTGACTGCCAGGTCCCAAGAAGGATCCCCCCTCCTGCCATTTTTCCCAGGGAACAATGTGCCTTAGGGCCCTGTCAATCAAGACACCGACTGTGCTATACCTCCGAAAAGGGGACACTCTTCTTTCTTGTAGTTTTTTTGGGGGGGGCTGTAGCCATCACTTCCCTTATTACCAAGGTGGCAGGCAGAAAGCAGGCTGTGTTAGCGTTCTTGTTATTTAGTATTCCAAACCCCTAAAGTTAAGTGACTTGCTCTGCATCACACCATTCACAAATGGGAGGTGATGAGATTCAAACCCAATTCTTATGCCGTCTCACTTTCTTTGCCATGTGATGTGAGACTGGAACCTGGCTCTGCTGGCAGTCCCAGACACTCATCGCTGGCCACAGTAACCCAAAACCCAATCCTGCCTTTGCAGTCTTAGATTTTACTTTTTTTTTATGTATATGAATATTATCTCCAATATCTGTGCATACAATCTCCATATTGTCCCTAAATCAGGTCTTCCTAGCAGGAGGCCCACCCAAGATGGCTGCTGTCCTCCCACGATACCTGCACTGACTGTATGCCTGCTAGGCCCAGATCTCGCAGGAAGCTGGGGGCAGAATGATAACACTCTCTGGTCAATCCCCAGCCAACACCGAGGAAAGTGAGTATCATATTGTAATGACTTAATTCTTTGCACTTAGATAGTCTCATGGCACACTGCAGGATTAATGGATGAGACGTAGTTAGTCTAATTGTGTGGATTTTCAGGAAAATGATTAAGAAAGTTGCCTATGAATTTTGTTTTACAGTTTCTGCTTTAGAGCAGCACAAGTGCAAGCGAATGTGAATACTCTAGTTTACATTTACACTCACGCACCTCATAATGGAGTTGAATATTGAAAAAAAAAAAGAAATGGGCAGGACAAGATCAGACCTGAAATTGTGAAGATTGAATTTGACCCTGTCTCTACCCCCATTAATATTACCTCTTTTGCTTGCCAAGTCTCACAACTTGTTTAAAAATGAAAATCACTTGGCACTCGTAAACCAGTCTGCACAGATGTGCACTGTTTTCATCCTTCCTGTAAAGGCATTGTTAAATTATGGGCACAGAACTGCAGTATTTGAGCAGTGCTCTGTCATGACTGCCTCAATTGTACTGCTTATCCTCACTTATGTTCTGCCTGTCTCCCATCACACACCCCATCACCTTCACACAGGTTTTTTTATTAAACACTCCACTTCCTAATAGATGTTTTGAGAAAAAAATATTGGCCCTTTACCCGCCCCCCCCATTTATAAAAGAGAGAGTATAACTACCTTATAGGTAAAATTAGTGCTGAGGTGTGTTCATTTATTGTGGTTGGCATCCTGTCACATAACTTGAAAGTGCCATTGTAATTTATTTGACACAAAGTCAAACCGATGTGCTTATTTTTTAACAGTACAGGTGCTTCTGAATCCCCAACTCAGTATATTTATTAACAATTGTAATTCCTTGGTGCTCTGCACATTTACTTGTGAGGCGATCCAGACTCATGCAGTGTAGCTCATGTAGTGTAATTGTCTATTTAATTTTGTTGCACAATAATTGGTTAGTCTATTTTTTCTGATACTGTGAACAGATGGCTATGGCCAAATATCAAATCAATGCTGCTTAAAAAAAAACATCAGAATTAATACTGCCAGGGTAATTTGAGGGGGATCAGAGAAACAGTGGCCAGATAACATTTTATTTATTTATTTATTTTTTTGATAACCGGGTAGGTGCGCTAGACAGGGAAGTGACTATTTTCAGGCACGGTCCGGGAGGTCAACAACAAAGGGAGATAACAGATTACAAAGATTACAATGTCAGGAGCTGCATAAAACATTTCAGGCAAACCTGGGGTAAGAACAACATAGAGAGATGACATTTACAGGGTCAGAAGCCATACAATACAAAGCAAGCATAAGGTGAGATAACTTTAGGACATAGTAATGATACAAGGCATAAAAGGTTTACAATTAAACAATTGTGGATAAGTGCACACGTGAGGATTAACATAGTAATAGCAGGGATATGAGGTACACAAGGAAGAAGTCAAATTGAGTGGCGGCATTATGTCAATGTAATGAGAGTGATAGGGTATAAGATTGGAGGGTCAGGAAGGAAAGGTAAGGATGAGATAGGAGTAGTGGGGCTAGGGGAGAGGGGTGTAATCGAGCACTGTAGAGGGTGTAACCAAGGCGGTCAGTTGTCAACACTAAAAAACACACAGATTACACTTAATTCAAGGTCACTATCTGATCGTGGTGAGGAGAACTACTGTGCAAAGTATAGCTGTAAAACAGGATAGGACAATATCTTTTAACTTTATAACTGGAGCAGCCATTTTTTTAACTTGTCATCGGGATGAGGTTGGCACATCAAAGGAGGGCCTGACTAAGTTTTGATACACAGTAGGTGTCAGGCAATTGGAACTGTAATCCCCTGATTTACAAGGCACTTTTATAAAGAGTACTTTTTATTGAACTTCAATTAATTATACCAGAGCACAACATTGTTTAATGTTGTATGCATAATCACCTTTATTTCACTTTCCCCATTTTTACCGTCCTCTATTACCTGGTAAGATACAGAACATTTGAAATAAAAAATCAGTTGTGTATGGGTAATGGGAGAAACCAGCACATACCGTAAGTGTGAATAATCATTGCAATTGAGACAATCGCTGCTCAAATGCAGCAGTTTTGTGGATGGGGGTGGGGGCAGGGTCAAATTCAACCTGCACACTTTCAGGTCTGATCTTGTCCTGTTCATTTCTTTTTTTTTAATATGCAACTCTATTATGAGGAGCACGAGTGTAAATGTAAACAAGATTATTCAAATTCACTTTTGTGCTGCTCTAAAGCTGAAACTGTAAAACACCTGTGAATTCATTGGCCGCTTCTTTAATCATTTTTCTGACTACTTCAGGCATGACTAACCAGCTTTTCCAGTTTTGACTTTTAACTAAGCCACATAGGCTATGGCTGGACACCCAAATTACAGTTCAGTTATGCACCTGACTCAGGTCCTATCCATGCCACCTGATAACAAGAGGAGAAATAATATTGAGAACCTGAGGAGGGTAAGAATCCAGACAAAATTCAAATGTGCAGTACACAGCATAGGAAGCATCCAGAAAACCCAGATCAACAGTTGTGCCAATATTTTTCATAACCATAACAGCAAATTAGCTTTTAGGAATAACTTTTTCATTGCACATCTGCTTTAAGGCACAGCTGTTTCACATAAATTCTGTCCTTAGGGTGAATGGAGTAATTTGCCCCTTATCTGTACTGACACTTGGCAATGAATGAACTGAGACATTGTGGACTCTCCAAGTTGAGAACATTTGCCTATGTTCTTTTCTTTTTCTTCCGTCACCTTTTCACTTTCTCTCTAATGTTTCTAGTTTGTGCAGTGTATGTTGGTACATGGGTCTCAATGATTTATCAAGGCGAGCCTGCACAGTTATTTTCCCTTTACTTTTGCCTTTCTCTCAGATCTTTCCAGTATGTGGAGTTTCTGGGTGTGGTTTTTTTTTGCAGAGGAAGGCATCAGGGATTTAGCAAAGTCAGACTGCTGATTGACTACTGGCCAACCTTCTGCTGTGCTCTTCCATGCTACATCAATGGACTTTTAAACCAGTTGCTTCACATACATTCCATTCCTAGGGTAAATGGAATAATTTGTCCCTTATCAGTACAGCTGAGATTGCACTTCTCTACTCATTTTGCCAAGTGTCACTACACATGGAGCACACCTCGCTACTTTCCCATTGTTTTTCTACTTCTTTACTTTTCCCTATCTCACCTCAGATCTTTCTAGTATCTGCAGTTTATGTTTGTACGTTTGAGAGGGGGAATGGGAGATGGGGCAGGGATTGATCAAATCTCGCTAACTGATTTTTCTCCCCTTTACTTTAGCTTTTCTCTCTGATCTTTCTGTTAAATGGATTTTGTGTGTGTGTGTTTGAAAGTGGAGGGTGCAAGGGTTGGGGGAGGGAGGGTTATGGAATTTAGCAAAACCAAACTGCTGAGCGACTACTGGCTACCATTATGCTGTCATCTTGCATGTTACAACGCAGGAGTTGTAACTCAAGATCACCTCACAGAAGTTGACTCTACGATGTCAGTTTGACAACGCTAATGTCGACCGGCATCTCACCAACAGGAATCATGTCAACTGCAAGTTGCATTTTACATGATCCCTGTTTGTCTTCCAGTCCTTTTTTTTTTTTATCGGGGGGCTTTCCCCCCAACCCCCCAAGCAGGGGGCTCTGCCCCCCACTCCCCATCTTTAGGATTCTCAACTCCAATGGGAGTTGATTTGGGGCAGGGATGAAGGATCGGGAGACAGTGTGCCCCTGTCTCAGGCACACCAACACAGCAATCTGTTGGCAAAGTGTCAATTTTGCTGACAAGAGTGTATATCGCTGTGTTGGTGTCGCCATACGTGCCTACTACAGGGTTTTAAATAATTGATTAGCAGTTTTTTTCTTGGGACAATACTAACTGCACAAAAGGCATTTATATAGGTTTTCTAGAAGTGTTATGTTTGTTAACCACAGTGTGGCAAGTGCTATGCATTTTCACAATGTTTTAGAACTTTTTATGAGCAAAACCCTAATCAATTGTTAGAGTTAAATAAAACCCTGGCACTACTACCACAGAAGTTCTAGAAATTACCTTGTTATTTTAAGGCACAGATGTTTCACAGAATTTCACTCCATAGGGTGAACAGAGTACTTTATTCTTATTTGTACTGACACTTGAAAATGAACAGAGAAATTGTGGGTACTTGGGGACTGTGGGCTATGTTAGTTTTTTTTTTATTCTCACATCACTGCAATCCCTGTGTTTTTTTTTCTGCCCTTTGTTTTTGCCATTCTCTGATCTGATCTTTTCAGTATGAGGATAGTGTATCTGTACATTTCAAGACAGTACATTGAATTGTGGCAAGGATCAGTCACTTTTAATTTCATATACAATGCTATTTAACCTGACCATGTGGAAAGCCTTGGTTAACAGAGAACCACCAAGTAATTGAAATTACAAGTGTATTTCTGTTTGTTTCCCTGTACAAATACATGGGCAGCAGCCACTCATTATTTATTTCAGTTTACATGCATTGTCTTTACTAGCAAGAGTTGATCTGGCAGAAAAAAATAGGACCCACAATCAACTGGGAAGATGATAAGCACACCATCAAGGAGGAGCACAACACATACACCTCTCTTTAATAACTTCAGTGTAATATTGTTCTCCCACAGCCTGCCATGTTATAGGGGCCTTACAATACTTGATTGCAACAAATCGCACAGACTATTTTTCCCAGTCACATAAACAAACCCAACAACTTGCCACTATGCGTGTCAGTACCTCAGGGTATAGTTCTACTTGTGAAGATACACAGGTTGTGACAATATACACACACTACATATTACTTGGCTATTTTAAGGCAGAGGTATTTCAAATAAGCTCCATCCATATGGTGAATGGAGTAATTTCATCCATATCTCTACTGATACTCCAAAATGAAAAGAGATACTGAGAACTCTTCAACTCGGGGACTGCTGTCTAAAGTATGTCCCCCTCCTTTCACTTTTCCATTTCGCACTGATCTGCACAGTATCTACAGTTTGTGTCAGTTGGTTTGTGAGGGGACAGGGTGTATCCCATGAAATTTATCAAACTAAGTGGACCGCATTATTTTCCTTTTACTTTTGCCTTCCCTTGTGATATTTCTAGTACGTGGGGGCCCAGATATTCAAACTGTGCCCAAAAAGTGCACAATAGCAGGAACAAGCACAAGTCCATTGCGCCCATGTGCAAGAGGCGCAATATTCAAAAACTGAGCCGGCCAAACTGCGCCTACAGCTGACGACTGAATATCTCACCACCTGCACCATAGCGCAACTAGGGAGTGGAAGCTGAGAAGATCAGATGTGCCATAGCACAACTAGGGAGGGGAAGCTGAGCAGATCTGATGCGCCATAGTGCAACAAGGGATGTTCAGCTGAGCAGTCCAGAGGCGCCATAGCGCAACCAGGGACACCCCCCAGCAGCAGGGCACAATGCAACTGCACAACCAGGGAGGTAGGGGCCCACCACCCATGCCACAGATGGGCACAGGAACACACAGCAGAACAGACATCATTCCTCCACACCCCATGCACTGCACAACTAGGGGAGGGCTGGAATAACCACTGGCCCATGGAGACAAGCAACCAACCCACAGCCGGGCTATGGTGCCCCATCACACCCCCCCGGCAAGCTGTGACTGGCACACAAGGAGGGCTGACCACCCCGTGCCACACCATCCCCCAAAGGCAGAGCACACCCTGCACTGTGACCCCCTGACACCCTGCCAAGGAGCACCATCCACCACTGTAGGAAACCCCATGCATGCCACCACCCCCACTGTGACAATGCAACCCTGTGCACCACAGAACCATGCAAGGCAGCCCCACCACAAGCACCCATCAGCGGGTGGCAGCACACAATGATGCAACAACATCATACACAGTGCCACCATGCACAGCCCCCCAAGGTATAGCTGAGAGACCAACCATGCGTCGGCACACGAGGTACCCCACATGGGACAGGGCATGTTCCGGACACCACCACCAGTGGTACAGCACCCTGCACACTCTCCCAATGACACACCCCGACCCAGCACTGGCCACAACAGCCAGCACAGACACCCACAGTGGTGCGTGGAAGCATGCACCACACCGGATGCCACACAGTGCATGGACAGACACCCACCCATGCCCAAGGGCACAGCAACACAGGGACGCAGTAGCAGGGCAACCAAGCCCCCAGCCTGGGCCCATGTAAACTGTGCACACACAACCTGCAGTCCTCCATGGCACAGGAGTGCCAGCCACCCTGCGCAGGCACTGTGGACCTGTACACCATCATCATTTGCCCGGAGCACAAGTCACAGACAGTGGTGCACATCTCCTGCAACACACACAAGCCACAGCATGGAGGTGGGTCAACAACTGTGGAGGCCACAGTGTCACCCGAGGCAGACATGCACCATACCAGTGACAGGAGGCAACCCAGCATTGTGATGGGTACAGTGGCTGCCCTGCATGGACAGCCACCACTGACATGCCAGCAGACCGTGCAGGTCACAGACATGCATGGGTGTCAGCTGCACAGGCCATGGACAGGCTGACAGGGGCACCATGGATATAGAGCATGCACCATGGACCACTGCACACAGTCATTCAGTGCACAGGGCACAACACACACACACCACAGACACTGACTGATAGCTACCCCCACACCATAGCCACCTCCCCATGGACACAAACACATACCCATGACTGCACCACCCCTGATGTCATGCACACCACTGCAGCTGAGCACCTATAGCCCACTGCAAATCAGAGACCACCACAGTATTCATATCAAAAGATCTGTATTCCAAAACAATATCAAAATGAGCTATATACAATACTATATACAAAGTTGGGAGGGAGGGCCACAAACAAGGTGGGGGTGGGTAAGGGGCAGGGGTGAACAAATGGGACAGGAAAGGAGGGGTGTGAGGGTGGGGCCAGGGGGGTAGAGGATATCAGGGGCAGAGGGACTATTAACAGGAGCCCTGCTCCCCGCTCTGGCTGCTCCACCACCAGTGCCTCCTGCGGACCCCAAGCTGGTCTATCCATTGAAGGATTTCTAATGACACCCTTGCCACAGTCAAGATCCCCCTCAACGCCTCCCTGATCTCCATCAGCTGGCGGACACCTAGGACAAGGGAGCACAGTCAATAGGTGTGAATGCACAGCCCCATACAGCCCACCCACTGTGCATGGCATATGGCTGTGGGCCATGGCTCTGTGATGGTGTGTGACCACCCACAGTGATCACATCCACAAGACCTGCCTACCTAGGAGCATACAGCCATGTGGAACGCTGCACACACCTACTGGCCAAGTCATGCACAGCACCACCGTGGCCGTTTAGTGACATGGCTATGTGGTGCGAAGGCAGTGGCACAGCCATGTACCTAGTGCACACATCTACCACCATCAATGCACTCCCAGACATGCAGTGCCACTGGACAGTGCTGACTGTAACAAGTTGCGTGCATGGCAGTGGTGTCAATGGATGGTGGCCATGCCCCACTGCCCACCCTGTTACACAGCATGCAATAGTAATCATGGAGGTATGGCACTCATCATCATAGGGCCGGTCCCTCGGGCACTGTGGACCATCGCCCCTACTCACGTCCCTGTCCTCTTGGTGGCGCTGCATTTCACGGGCTAGACGCCTCTTCTCTGGCCCTGTGGTGCAAACATGGAGAGAGGAACTTCAGTACAATCCTGTAGCAAAGTCCCCCTGCCCCCAGGTGTGTGCCCCACCCAGCCAAACCCACACCACCCCACACCCTGATAACACCACCACAGCCAACACCAGATGGTCCCTCCCCCATGTGCTGGACACATACAACCATGATACCCATATGGAAGGTAAAAGTGTGTTAATGTAACACCTACCTGGCTGTGGCACCGTGCCCCTCCTGGCACGTCCTCACAGGTGGGCAAGCAGGTCTGGCTCCCTCTGCCGCAGGTCACCATACCTGTGGTGGCACTGTTCTGCTGTCCACCCCTTCCTGTGGCCTCCTCTAGTGCAGTGGCCACCTCCTCCCACACCTGGCTCCTGGACCTGTCCAGGGGTGCCTCTCCAAACAGTGGTCCATGAAGTGGCTCCACTATGGCCACTAGGTTGGCCAGTTCTACCTGGCTCCACTGTGCAGCCCTCCTCTGCTCCATTCTCCTAGCTCAGTCGGCCAAAATGGTGCTCTGCAGCACGGCTCCCCACGTGCAGATGCTGCGCGGTACAGCGCTGCCATTCCCTATCATGCTGTCACCGAACAGCGCGATAGTGGTGCACCCATGCCTGATGCATAGCACCTAGGGGGCAAAGGTAGGGCACAGGGTCAAGGGGCTCTGGTGCATGGACAGGCACAGTGCCATCGGAACCCAATGCATGTAGCACAATTGGATGCCTGTGTGCTACCTCCAGTAGCGGCCTACTGTGCTGTTGCCCCAGTGCAACTTTGATGGCCCAGTGCCACAGCACCATGTAGGTGAACATCCCTGTAGTGCCACTGGCACAATGGTGGCCATGCCCTGCATTGCTTCCCGTGCACAGCGCGGCAGCAGAGCGGCAGACGCCTGCGTCAGCAACCCGGGCATGCGCAGTGAGGTGTGTACTGTGCATGTCACAGAACTGAACCCTTGGCTCAGCACGTTCAACACAACCGCACAAAGCGCAACAGCATGATATTCAGTCATCATATGCAAAACAGCTAATCAGCCATTCAATGGTGCAGCATTGCAATTTGCATCCACTTAAAGTTGCGCCTCGCCTCATTTGCATGGGTTGTGCTATAAAAGTTCAACATTGGGCTGCACTGGCCATAGTCAGTTACTGCAGTCTATTGGTGAGTTGCATGCTGTTTGGGAGTGTGGACTGTGGATTTAGGGACATGCACGGGACTGCACAGTCACAGGTAACAACTGTCATTCTTACAGGCTAAATAATGACCGAGCGAGTTGTGGGAGAGGAGGAACACAGTGGTGGGGAGGAGAAGGAGGCCTAATTTCACCAAGGCCAAGACCAATGCCCTGTTTTAGGCCTACCTGGATCAGGAGCCACTTCTCAGTGGATGGCAGGGAACACCTCAAGCCCGTGCTGCTGCATGGGAGGAGGTGGCATGTGCAGTGAACTTGCATGGCAGTCAGCAGCGCTCTGTACAGGAGTTCAAGAAGAAGATGGGCACAGACAGGAGGAGGATAAAGGAGAAGGTGGCTGCTGTCAGGGCAGCATGAGCTATGACAGGTGGGGGACAGCCGGGAAGTGGTACACCTGACCTCACGGAAGGAGAGGGTTGCTGGAAGCATGCAGCGTTGTGCCATTGAGGGTGTTCCGGTTGGTGGCTTTCAGACAGGTAGTAGCCCATCACTGCATGGTAGGTCATGGTCTGTCTATGGGGGGCAGGGTAGGTCACATGCAGTAACGCGACGTTGTTTTCCCTTACAGACCCTGTGCATCTACATGGGTCAGCGGTGGTGGGCCTGTCCACTGAGGACAGTAAGCTGGAGATGAAGGAGGGCCCACCCACCTCCACAGGTATACATCACTCAGTGTGACAGTGGGCCCACCTGGCTGTCCACACTGATGTTGTTGGAACAGGTGCGGAGGAGGCCCTGCCCATGTCCCAGCGTGCCAGTGCCCACGGATGCCAGCATGCTGTGACCTGGGCCTGTGCTGGGTCCGTCACCGATGATGATGTCACTAACGGCATGTGCAGTGACACGTGTGTGCCATGGGATGGCCACACAGCAGGTAACATCGCAGCCATGGCTGTGGGTGGTGCTGCTGTGGAGGCCTGTGTGTCAGCACAGTCCCAGCCTGTGCCTGTCAGCACCAGTGGGGCAGCACTGGTGTGTGTACAGGACAGTGGGACTGTTGCAGCCACTGCAGTGGCACCAGTGAGCCCTGTGGAGCAGCAGCTAGAGGGGCAGCATCAGCAGTCAGCCAATGGGCTTGGGGCTACAGGGTCAAGGGGAGGCATCATTGCACCGCCTGTGGACGTGCCCAGACCTGGTCCTGGTGTGCAGCGCCCATCCTCAAGGGGTGCTGAGCATCAGGGATGCACACACCCTGAGGGACAGGATGCTGAGGAGGCAGATGACCTCTTGGATGAGCACACCCGCCTACTGCAAGCATCAGTCCAGCAGCAGATGTGGCTTGTGACGTCAGTGGATGTACTGTGTACGGCTCTGGAGTGGGCAGAGGAGCCTTGCAGCAGAGACACTGCTCTGATCCTGGCAGGGATGACCGGTTGCAGGAGGATGTGACCACTGCCATTGACAGGCAGACACAGGCATTCACTGCTGTCATGGCCACAATGGGCACACAGTCATGTGCCCATGCATCGCAGACACCACGCAGTGCATTGTCCACCCCCCCATTCCTGGCGTCATGCGACACCCTCCCTGTCGAGACCGGGTTCAGCTGTGGGCACCCCGAGCACACCTGGCGCAGGCATGTTTGGTGTGCTGCAGACCCCTGTGTGAGCAAGGTCGCGTTCACGCAGTGGAACCCCTGGGAGACCATTGGTGCCACCCCATGAGGCCAGTGGTCAGCCTGTCAGTGCTGGCGGGTCTTGGCGGGGCCACCCACGTATCCATGGCAGCCGGGGCACTGTGTCGCGTGACTGACCTGTCTTCCAATGCAGCTACTGTCTGGTGCTGCCCTGTGTGTATTGTGTCTTTCAGCAGACATTGCATGGGGTGGGTACCCTGCCCTGCACACAGACACACAGTCCATCTGCACACCCTCCTGGTTGCTGTCTGCAGTTGTGTGTGTGCATGATGATGCCTGCATTGTGCTGTACACCAGTGTGCAATGGTGCTCAGCATCTGACACACGCATATGGACAGGCAGTGTGCGTGGTGGTCTGTGGACATATGTGTGGCTAGGGGTGTCGTTCTGGGTCGGTGTGCCTCCTACCCTTTGTGCATGTTTGGTGTGTTGTGTGTGTGTGTGTGTGTGTGTGTGTCCATCTGGGTGGCATGTTAGACCTCACCCATCCCTGGTTGTGTGTGTGGTTCCATGCCCTGCCACTTCCCTTGATGGCATGCACCCCTGGTGTGTGTCCATGCTTGTTTGTGGGTTGTGCCTTAGCCACTGTTGGTTGAACATGGCCCCATGACTTACCTGGGTTGGCTGAAGTGCTCCTCTGTGATGGTTTCCCAGTGCAGCTGTGCCTGCCGAAGTAGTTGGGGGTCCCGTCGCCCAAGGGGGGCTGCCCATCACCATCGTCACCGGCGACCTCATTGTCCCCATTGATGTCCCCCTCTTTGACCTGTACGGCTATCCCACATTCGTTGGCCATGTTGTGCAGGATGCAACAGGCCAAGAATAGCCCGCAGGCCTTTGAGGGGCTGTACTGTAGGGCACCGACGGAGGTGTGCAGGCAACAGAAATGTGCCTTCAGCATCCCGAACACCCACTCAATGACATTACATGTGGTGGCGTGAGCCTCATTGTAGTGTTGCTGCGATGAGGTCGAGGGCCGCCGGTAGGGTGTAAGCAGCCAGGGATGGAGTGGGTATCCACTATCACCTGTATGTAGAGGGTGGAGGTTAGTTTGGTGATCAGCATTGCCTGCCCCGGGCCATGTATGCCACTACCCATGTCACCTCTGACCATGCCCTCCCCAGGCCCTATGATTGTCCATGTGGTTTGCATACTCACCCACTAGGTGGCCAGTGGGGATATCCCCACTCTTGAATCTGTGGCACAGTGCTGACTGGTGCCAGATGAAGGCATCATGTGCTCCCCCAGGGTGCGTGGCACAGACATTGATTATGCACCCCCTGGCATCGCACACCACCTGGCAGTTGATGCTGACATAGCCCTTGCGATTGATGCATGCGGCCTCCTCGGGGCCAGGTGGTGTGCGGATGGCCACATGGGTGCAGTCTATTGCCCTTAGCATGCCAGGCATACGTGCTACCCTGTGGAACTCCTGCATGTTTGCTGTGCACTCCGCTGGTGTGCTGGGGAAATGGATGTACTCCGCAGCATGTGGCAGCAGTGTGCTGAGGAATTGGCTGAGGTGGCATGACATGGCCAACTGGGTTATGCCTGTGGTGTCCCCAGTTGGTATCTGGAAGGTACCCGTGGTGAGCAAGCACATGCAAGCTGTCACTTTTGTCTCCACTGACAGGGCATGGCTCAGTCGTGTGGGTGCCTGCATCACATCACTGCACAGCTCACAGAGCCGCCTCAAAATTGCCCAATTCAGGCAGTACCAACCCACAATCTCGGTATCACTGTACAGCTCGAAGCTGGTGCAGGCTCGATACTGCCTGTTGGGGGCATACCGCCAACGGGCCCTTCCATGGCCACGCTCCCCTACTGCCCACCTTCTCACCCCCCTCATTATGGCCTCCATCTGGAAGGTGGCACTGGCCATGTCCCTGGCTTTTGTTCACCCCCCTGGCAGCTGTTACTGTATTCCACCCTGCTGTCCTGACTGCTACTTCCTCTGCACCGGGAACACCTGCCTGTGCTTGCCTCACTGCTGTGTGGTGTACTTCCCCCTTCTGCACTGTCTCCCCACACCTTCCCCTGTGCCTGTTGCTTCCAGGTGCCCTTTTCTGCATGGCTCTATGTGTCCCTGCTGCCCAGTTTTGCCTGCTATCTTTGGCTCTCATGTGGCTTCCCTCTAGCGTTCTTGTGCCTCTCCCTTGCTCCTTTTTATTTTGGCTAATTTCCGCTATGGCACAACTTCTGCTTGCTCCCCTATTGCGCATGGCGTAAGTTGTTAAATATCGCACTGCGCCTTTTATGCATGGTTCCTCCCCCTTCAGTTGCGCATGCATTCATTATCATTGAGCTGTTGCTCAGCGTGATTTGGGAGGCGCAACTGCCTCCTGCTGAATATCGCAGAATGGCGCATATTCAGACTTGACAGGCACAACCCTATTGTGCATGGCTCAACTCTTTTGAATATCTGGGCTGGAATGTTTTGTGTGTATGTTTGGGACTGGTGTGGGAGGCGGCTGAATTTAGCAAAGCCAGACTGCTGAGTGGCTATTGGCTACCCTTGTGCTGTGGTCTTCCATGTTTTATCACAGCAGCTTTAAATCACAATTCATTTACAGAAGTTCTAGATATTACCTTGCCATTTTAAGACACAGCTGTTTCACAGACATTCCAACCATAGGTTGAATGTAATACTACCCACCCAGGGAATTTATTTACAAACTATTGGTGACCACAACCACTGAATGATGGGCTGTGGAGTCCTTCATAATGTCATTGTCAGCTATTCCATAAATGGGTAGGACAGAGACTGTGACAATTTTTTTTATCAATATGAGGGCTCTGGATTTGGGGAGTAGGGCATCTACACTTCAGTAACTGCCTGCATCTGTATACTGTATGAGGGCATTACTAAATACACAGCAATGTTCTGAAGTACATGTTTAAATTCCAACCACTCCATGCTGCAAACCCCAGTATCAGCTCAAAGAATGCATTCTCCCCATTTGTGCAACATTTCAGTCACAGAAACTAGTTACATGTCCTATACAGTTGCATACATAGATACGGAGTACATAACTTCTTTCTCCCTATCTTGGTTATGGATAGACACCATTCCCCAAGTTACAGACTCCAATAGTTCTCTGATCATTTTCCACTCTCATTACATATAAAGTGGCAATCACTCAATGCATGTGTAATCTTGTTGTTGCAGTAGCAGTCTTGGAACACACTTTGGGCACTCAAGCAACAATGAATTCATTATTTACTTTATTGTGTTCTGCCATTTAATTCTCTGATGTGCCACACTATTATATATTGTATTATTGCAGTGAATTTATTTTGTTAATGATCTTCATGCAAGCAACATCAGGTTTTAGTATTAGTATTCCTGACTGGTCACTGGTCACCACATTACAAATATTCTTCTGTGATTTCTTTCCTGGCTATTGGTGGAAGGGGGTAGGTAAACTATGCTTCACTGAATGGCATTCAACTGTCTAAATAGGACACATCTAAAAATAAGAAAGGTGATGTCTTCAGAAGTTGGGTTTACGTACTGTAAATGACCAGTCATGATTTTAAACCTACTGCTAGGTACTGGAGAGAATGTTAGAGTATCAGAATTCTTTGAAATTGCACCTTGTAAGCAGATTTATCACTAAAGTTTGAGCTAATGACTAAGAAAAAACTTCTTCTTGAGAGGCACAAACATATCCCAGTAACAAATGAAAAATTCATGAGACTCAGCCCCCCATCCCTTTAGAGTACTGCTCCTTTACCCCAAACAGAAAGATAAAGTAATTTACAGCTGTTCATGTAATAAAAGCTTATGAAGCAATTAGATTGTCATTCCATTGAATTAAATTCTGCTCCTTACATAATTACTGTAGTTTGCAATTCATTTTTCTTTTTCAGTTTTCCGCCGTGATGAGAAAGACTCAGGGTTTTCACTTCTGTGGGTGAACAGGACAGTGCCATCTGCTGGTAATTATCTATTGAAAGTTTAAAGAAAAGTCAAATCTCACTACAGGACAGCAATCATTCAGGAATGACTGGTGATTGCCATTTTATGGTGGAAAGAGTAAGTGCATTAAGCAACTTCAACTATACCACATCCCAAACTGAATTACCGCTCCACTGCATCAGTACTACAACAGTGCCAACTGTCATACCCCGGTACCACCAAATTAATGAACGTCATACCAGGGTACTGTGAAACTTTTTTTGTGATGACCATTGTATCTCTGGGGAGCAGGTACTAAGGAACAAGGAAAAGTAATGCAAAAAATAAATTAAACAACAACAAAAAAATATACGAACGTTCCCAACAGCCAGTCCCAATTCCCACGTCCACCAGCCACACATGTGGTTTCTCTAATGACCATGCCACATGGACAGCTTGGAACTGACCAAACCTACAACTCCTGATATACTTTAAACAGAAATTACACCTATGACTCCCTACCACAAAAAAGCGCTGAAGTTACCATTTGCTAGTAAACCCACATAGCTCATTTCAACATCACTATTAAACCCACATAGCTCATTTCAACATCACTATTCTCGCCTAGCCCAGAATGACTCACTGTAGTTGAGTTACTATCTTAATGGGATATAATTGCTGCTGTCACACCTGAAAGTCGGGTGTGATAGTTCTGCTGCTGCTACCATCGCACCAGAGGGACTGGAGGCATAGTGCTGCTGCTGCCATCACTCCTATGGGGTGGGAACCATAGTGCTGCTGCTGCTGCTGCCACAGTCATCTCTGAGGGATGGGACCACAGTTCTGCTGTTTCTGCTGTTACCTCTGTGAGACTGTTGACTATAGTGTTGCTGCCATTATATCTAAGGGATGGCGATGTAGTGCTGCTACCATCACCTCAAAGGATGAAGTCCATAGTGCTGGCACTGTTATCCCTGAAGGATGGAAGCTATAATGCTGCTGCTGCTGCTGCTGTCACCCATGAGGGATGGAGGCTTAAGTGCTACTCCAGCTGCTGTCACTTTCTCCCCTCAGGGATGGGGGCCATAGTGCTGCTGTTGCTGTCACCCCTGAGGGATATGGACCATAGTGCTGCTGCTGTCACCCCTGAAGTATGGGGGCCATAGTGTTGCTGCTGTTAACCCTGAGGGACCAGGGACATAGTGCTGCTGCTGTCACACCTGGACAGCTCAGAACAGACCAAACCTACAACTCCTGATATACTTTATACAGAAATTACACTTATGACTCCCTACCACAAAAAAAGCGCTGATGTTACCATTCAATAGTAAACCCACATAGCTCATTTCAACATCATTATTAAATCCACATAGCTCATTTCAACATTACTATTCTCACCTCACCCAGAATGACTCACTGTAATTGAGTTACTATCTTAATGGGATATCATTTCTGCTGTCACATCTGACAGTCAGGTGTGATAGTTCTGCTGCTGCTACTACCATCACACCAGAGGGACTGGAGGCCATAGTGCTGCTGCTATCATCACTACTATGGGGTGGGAACCATAGTGCTGCTGCTGCTGCTGCCACAGTCATCTCTGAGGGATGGGACCACAGTTCTGCTGTTTCTGCTGTGAGATTGTTGACTATAGTGTTGCTGCCATTACACCAAAGGGATGAGGATGTAGTTCTGCTACCATCACCCCAAATGGTGAAGTCCATAGTGCTGGCACTGTTATCCCTGAAGGGTGGAAGCTATATTGCTCTGCTGCTGTCACCCATGAGGGATGGAGGCTAAAGTGCTACTCCAGCTGCTGTCACTTCCACCCCTCAGGAATGGGGGCCATAGTGCTGCTGTTGCTGTCACCCCCGAGGGATAGGAGCCATAGTGCTGCTGCTGTCACCTCTGAAGTATGGGAGCCATAGTGTTGCTGCTGTTACCCCTGAGGGACCGGGAACATAGTGCTGCTACTGTCACACCTGAGGGATGGGGGCCATAGTGCTGCTATTGTCACACCCAACGGATATGGGCCACAGTCATGCTGCTGTCACCCTTGAGGAATTGAAGTCATAATGACATTACCATCACACATAAGGGATGTGACCTGTAGTCCTTCTGTCATCATGACTGAAGGATATGAGATGTTGTGCCACCATCAACCTTGAGTGATACAGGCTGGCCCACTGGCACAGCAGTTGGATTTCCACTTGTGACACCAGTGACCTGGGTTCAGGAACAAGCCTGGGGAGCTGGAGGGCCAGCCAGGGGGAGGAGGTCTCAACATCCTAAGGATGGTACATCTTCTCTGGGGGGAGGGGGGTACTTGACCCAGTGCCTGGGTGACCCCAAGTGGAGACTCTAGGTACAGCAGGCCTGGGGACTAAGAGGGTAGGTGTGCTGGATGTTGGCACTTATAGCACCTTGATGTCATGGGCACATGGCACACCCAGAAAGGTGGAAAAATACCCACCACCTCCCAATAGATGGAGCGCCAAGGTCCCAAACCTCAATGCCCCTGCCACCTCCGAAGACAGTATCCTGATGAAGCAAAAAGACATGTCAGGGTGAAAGGGCCCTCACCCCATACCCGCCTGGGGGTTACAGCCACGGCTCCATGGGGGATGGACTGCTCCAGATGGTGGTCAGGTGAGCGAGGGCATAACAGACCACCAGTGACTCCCGAAGAATGGGAATGTGGAGGGCAGAGGAGGGGAAAAAAAAACCTTGAGGGATGAAGGCTATAGTGCTGCTGTCACAACTGAAGGTTGTTGGCCATGTTGCTGCTGCTGCAGTCAACAGTGAGGGATGGGGATCATAGTGCTGCTGCTGCCATCACACCTGAAGAACAGGAGGCTGTAGTACTGCTGCTGTCATCTCACCTTAGAGTTAGAGGCCATTGTGCTTCTTCTGCCATTATACCACAGAGATGGGAGCCATTTTGCTAATACTGCCACCATTACCCCTGAAGGATGGGGCCACAGTGCTGCTGTTACTGCCATCACCTCTGAGGGATTGTAGGCTATATTGCTACTGCCATCACATCTGAGAAATGGAAGTTAAAGAGCTGCTGTAGTCAGTCCTGAAGGGTAAGGGCCATAGTGCTTTTTTTACCCTTAAGGGATGGGAGACATTGTGCTATTGCAGCTGCAGTCACCCCTGATGGATGGGGGTTACAGTGTTGCTCCTGCTGTTAAGACTGAGGGATAGGGGCCATACTGGTGCTGCTGTCACCCCCGAGGGATGGGGGCCGTAGTACTGCTGCCATCACCTTTGAGGGGTGAGGGCCATTATGTAGCTAATGTTAGCTCTGAGATGAAGAATGGGAGCCATAGTACTACTGCTGTCACTCCTGAGGGCTGGGGACCATAGTGCTGATCCTGCTTCTGTCACTGTCACCCCAGATGGATGACAGCCATAGTACTGCTGCCGTTACATATGAGGGCTGGTGGACTCGAGATGCCAAAAATGTGATCTGCTACACAAACACATACACACACACGCATACACACACATAATGGTTTCAAACATCTGCACACACATGCACGCACACACACACACACACGCACACTGTTTTCCAGCTTCCAGCATCTGCACACTCAGATCACTGGGGCAAATAGTCATTGATAATACTGGAAGGACTATGTATACAGTACATATGTCAGAAAACCAAAGTGATGTACAAGTTGAGCTTATCATACAGTTTATTTTTAATGCAGCCCCCACAGTACAAATTTCGGGTGCTCCACTTGAGGTCTGATTTAAATTTCAAATGTGCACCATTACATTATTGATAAACAACCAGTCTCAGACAAAACAAAGCGCACCAAATGCAGACCCTAATGCCATGTCATGATATAGAACAGTGTCTTTTTAGCCTAGACACATTCTGTGAACTAAACCATTAAGGACCATGTTTTTTCTTCAAAAGAAACTTCTTTTAATTGGATTCTTGTTTCCAATAAAATCATGGCAGTTTCAAAGAACAATGTGCAGCAAAGTAGAAAAAGTGCAAACATACAGAGAGACATTACTTGATAGAATAGCACAACATAGCTGAAGCACCCCTGCTTCAAGCTGCTAAAACCTTATGATTCACCCTGTCTATGCAGAGTTTCATCAGAGGTTACTGCCACAGTGATAACATGTGTTTATAGTGGTGCCCCCAATTAAAGTGCCTGTGCAGATAATAAATAACAATCAATAAATTAGTCAAATGTGCATGAAAATACTGAAAAGGACAACTAGCAACACATATCATTAATTAAACACAAGCTTCTCAATGTGCCTAAATCCATATTGCTTAACCATTAAAAGTTAACTATTACAAATGTGATTTAATATGGCCATCAAATTATTTGAATTCTTTTATGTTATATATTGGATCATGATTACATTTTGGTAGCTTGAAAAAGGAGTGCTTCAGCTATGTTGTGCTATTCTAATAAGTTAGGTGTCTCTGTATGTTTGCACTTTTTCTACTTTGCTGCACATTGTTCTTTGAAACTGTCATGATTTTTTGGCACCAAGGATCTAATTAAAAGAAATGTCTTTTGAATGAAAAACATGGTCCTTGATTGTTTAGTTCACAGAATGTGTCTAGGCTAAAAGGACACTGTTCTATATCATGACATGGCATTAGGGTCTGCATTTGGTGCACTTTGTTTTGTCTGAGACTGGTTGTTTATCAATAATGTGATGGTGCACATTTGAAATTTAAATCAGACCTGAAGTGGAGCACCCAAAATTTGTACTGTGGGGACTGCATTGATTGTTGGTGTGTGCTCACTTCTAGAAGATTTAAGTGGCAGCTAATTAAAGTAGAAAACTCAGGATTATTTTCTTTTTTACGTCAAAGCAACATTTAGTACTCCATGGTGGCTAAAAATACAACAACAAATGTTGGTGAAGTTAATTCTGGAGTAGAAGAGAGACCACTTAGTTATGCACAGTGTGTTTTTTTACACAGTGGGTCAAATAATCTGCTGCTTATTAATGGTGATAATGAAGGGCCAGTAGTTCAGAATGGATTGGAGGATGCAAGATACTTTCATTTGGAAAAAGCTGTAAAAAAAAGCCAGATGTATGTACTGGCACAAAACATCATTCAAGGCAGATCTCTCTTTAAAACAGGTACTGAGGGGGTTTAGAATCACCAAATTGCCAGCATTTGGTAAAGAACAAGCTGAGTTCATGAAAGAGTGGTGGAAGATAGCTCATCAAGCTTCATTAGAGTGGATCACGTTGATTTTGAATAATGCAATTCCCATTAGAGAAGCAGTAGCAAAGGAAACTGAAAATAAATTAGCAGAATCAGCAACAGGTGCACAGCTAAGTTTAGAAAAGAGCTGGATGAGAAAATAATTAGATATGATGCTAAGCTGAAAGCAGCTAAGGAAAAGAAGCTCAAAAGGGATGCAAATGTTTTCAAAAATGACTGGAGCTTTAAACCAGCAAGCAGTAGCAACCTAAAGTCAATTCTTAAAAGGATAGAAACTGAGAATCAGAATACAGTGCTAGATTATACATCAGGCCTGGAGTCTGACACTTCTAGCACAGGCTCATATTACTTGCCACAAAGACAGACAATGCAGTTTAAACTTTCATGCCCCCCTTCCCAATCAGACAACACTGAGGAGGAGCAATTGGAGAAACAGATTTGTGTTCTTACAGAAAACAAAAAGAGGACAAGGACTGGGGGGGTGCTCAAGATGGAAAAGGAAGGAGATGGGGTTGCTACTAATTGTTTTACTGCATATCCCAGAAAACAATGTGAACAACATCTCCTCTAAAAACCTGAATGAAAGTGAACTGGCAGTACTAAATAAAGGACTTAGTTTTGTCCCCTCAGAAATTAGATATCCCCCAAGCTATGATTGATTTGCACCTGTTTGCTTGAAAGCTAACTCTTAAGACTTCCTTCTATAGAACAGACACTGATGCATCAGATAACAGGGAGAATGAGATGCACCCTTTTCAATCAAAGTCTACCTTTTGCCCTCAACATGGACCAGCTGTGGTGACCTTCATGAAATTATGTGAAGTGGATTTCATGGATTTGGATTTGAAACAAGATGACCTAAGGAAAGTATTCCATAACCTCACTTTTAATGAAAATAAAAGGCACTTAATGATTTAACATGGACAAATATATTGTTATCAAAAAAGCTGATGGGGGCAGTTGTTTTCATCAGTAGTGATGATTATAATAATTAAATTCTTAACCAACTGGGTGATGGTAGCTTCTACAGAAAATTGACGGGTAATCTCATCAGGGTGTTTAAGGAATGCATTGAGTCATATTTAGAATGGGCAGTAAGTGTGGGATGGGTAACACAAACTGAGAGAAGGTTCTTGACAGTAGAAAAACCTACTATATATGTGTTACCAAAAATAAACAAAGATATAGAAAGGCCACCTGTCTGCCCCATAATATCAGGGATTGGCTGGTTAACAGAGCTAATTTCAAAGTTTGTCAACTTGTTCCTGAAACTCATTGTTCAGGACATTCTGTCATATGTCAGGGACACTGTAGACATTTTGGAGACAGCTGGGAAAATAGACATGCAGGGGGAAGGTTTTTTTACAACTTGTGATGTACAATCTCTTTATATGTCATCCCCCATGTTGGGGGGTTGGATGCAATAAGACATTTCCAGGACATGAGGCCTGATCCCAAAAGCCCCCACACAGAGTTGTTGGTGGACTTGGCTCAGATTATTTTAACTTTCAGCATATTTTATTTCTGTGCCAAATATTATCTTCAGATTAGTGGCATCGCTATGGGTGCCACATTCGCGCTAAGCTTTGCAAATTTATATCTTGCAAAATGGGAACTGAATTTTATCAGTAACACCTCCACAAATCCATTTCTACCTTATTTGGATTTGTTGAGGCATTTTATTGGTGATGTACAGTATTAGTTATTTGGAAGGGAAACATGACAGAGCTCGAGGTGTTCACTGAATACTTCAATGAAACAGATCCAAGCTTAAGTTAAGTTGACTGTTGGAGATCAGAGTATACATTTTTTGGATGTTACTTTTTTTAAAGATGGTGAGGGTGGGATTCAGTCAGATTTGTATACAAAACAAACTGACCATAATACACTCCTGTTGGCACAAAGTTGCCATCCACAACATATCATAAGGGCTATTCCAAAGGATCAGCTAATCAGTGTTAAACAAAACTATTCAAGTGAAGCTGTATTTAAAGAAAGGAAACAGCAAAAAATGGTTAGATTCTGAAATAGGAACTATAAAGATGTCATAAAAAAAGCAGCTAGCTCGGTAGCCCAAATGGAGAGGGTATACTGTTGAGAAATTGCAATACTGAGAAGGAAATAATCCCAAAGTTCCCAGACACCCCATGATTTATCATTACATATACTACAGGAGTCAATAAAGTGAGGGAAATTGTAAACAACAGATTACAAGTGTTAATGGTAGATGAGAAATTAAAGGAAGTTACCAAAGAATTTCAAAAATGTGTGTAAAAAAGAGCTAAAAACATGGGAGACAGGGTTGTGTCATCTCTATTTAAACCTGAGAAAAGTGTCACTGTACCTTGTCAAATACCAAAGAAAAACAAGAGATGTGAGAGGTGCATGAATTGCAAGTACTTAATATGGGGGGATCATATAAAACATCCAAGGTGCAAAAAAGAAATACACTACAATGATTTAATAATTTGTGACAAGGTGGGAGTAGTGTATATTCTGAATTGCCAGTGTGGCTTTTTTTATACAGGGAGAACAACATGGAATATTAAACTCAGAATAGGAGAACATGTTAGGGCTCTGCGAGATGAAAATGAGAAATATGCAATTGGAAGGCATGTGAGAGGAAAAAATAGACAGAAACATAACATTTCCGTTTTTGGCAGCCAGAAAGTTCACAAAAAAGTATGAAGGGGAGACTGGGAAAATAAAGTCAGTGTGTGTGAAACTAAATGGTTATTTCACACGTGGGCATGTTTCCCCTTGGCATGAAAGATTACATCGAACTAGTGCCACACTTATAAGAAATATTGATTGTTTATGAGGTGGCAGTGAAAGTTCAAGAGAAAAAGAAAGCATTTAGAAAGTACAAGGAATCAGAAGAAGCAGGACAGAGAATTGTATCAGTTAAAGCAAAAGGAAGCTGGGAAGGCAGTCAGAACAGCAAAGGCCCGATCCAAGGAAAAGATAGCCAACTCAGTTAAGAAGAGGAATTAAACCTTTTTTATGTGCATCAGGGAGCGAAGGAAGACCAAGGGAGGGATAGTGAGGCTTAAAAAAGGGGAGGAGGTGGGCAGAGGGTGACGGTGAAAAGGTAGAGATACTAAACAAATATTTTTGCTCAGTATTTACAAATGAAGAGGAGGAGGTACCTAAAACAAGCAATAGAAACACTCAGGATACAGACATTGATACCAGCCCATTTACAGAAGAAAGGGTTCTGAAAGAACTCTTAAAACTGAAGGTGGACAAAGCAATGGGGCCTGATTGGATTCATCCCAGAATTCTAAAAGAACTAAGGGTAGAACTATTGACACCACTGACTACCCTCTTTAACAAATCATGAGAGGATGGGGTGGTACCTGAGAACTGGAGGAGGGCAGATGTGATTCCCCTTCACGAAAGTAGGAGCAGGGCAGAAGCAAGAAACTACAGACCTGTTAGTTTAACCTCAGTGATAGGGAAAATGATGGAATCACTTCTGAAGAAAAGAACTGTCGAGTACCTAGAGGCCAGAGGGGCACAGGACCCAAGGCAGCAAGGATTCACAGCAGGAAGGTCATGCCAGACGAATCTAATAGATTTCTTTGACTGGCTGACTAAAGTAGTAGATCAGGGAGGGGCTGTGGACATGGCCTACCTAGACTTTAGCAAGGCATTTGACACAGTCCCACACAAAAGATTAATATACAAGTTAGACAGCCTGGGAGTGGGTCCCAAGATGATAGCCTGGGTAAAGAATTGGCTGGAGAATAGGACACAGAGGGTAATAGTAAATGGAGTCCACTCTGAAGAAAGGGGGGTTACTAGTGGGGTACCGCAGAGTTCAGTATTAGGACCGGTTCTCTTCAATGTCTTTATAAGTGACATTGCAGAGGGACTGGAAGGAAAAGTATGTCTTTTTGCAGATGACACAAAGATCTGCAACAGAGTTGATGCACAAGGTAGGATGGAAAGGATGAGAAGGGACTTGGCAAGGTTAGAGGAATGGTCAAATGTATGGCAGCTTAGATTCAATGCTAAGAAGTGCAAGGTAATGCACCTAGGAAACAAAAACCTAGGGGAAGAGTACACAAAGGGGAGTGAGATACTAACAACAGCAAAAATGGAAAGGGACCTGGGGGTAGTCATATCAGATGACTTAAAGGTGGGCAAGCAATGTGAGAGGGCAGTAAGGAGGGCTGGGGGGATACTGGGATGCATAGGGAGAGGCATCACCAGTAGAAAACAAAAAGTTGTTATCCCTCTATACAGACAGCTGGTGAGACCCCATCTGGAGTACTGCATGCAGTTGTGGAGACCCAATCTCTGCAAGGACATAGCAGGATGGAAGCTGTCTAGAGGAGGACAATTAAAATGGTTCAGGGTCTGCACTGGAAGACATATGAAGAGAGACTAAAGGAGCTTAATATGTATCGCCTCGAGGAAAGAAGGGAGAGGGGGGACATGATAGAAATTTTCAAGTACCTCAAGGGAATCAACAAAGTCCAAGAGGGTAGCATCTTTCAAAAAAAGAGGTGTGCAAGAACAAGGGGGCACAATTTGAATATGGGGGGGCAGCTCAGAGCTAATGTAAGGAAGTATTTTTTCACAGAGAGGGTTGTGGATGCATGGAATGGCCTTCCGGAGGAGGTTGTAGAATCAAAAACAGTCGTTGAATTCAAGCATGCATGGGACAGTCATAAGGCAATTCTAGGGGGTTGGGGTAGAAAGAAGTAGGCTGCTGGTTAACTGGGATCTGCAGCTTATCCATTAGGTAGGGAAATGGGCAGACTGGGTGGGCCAAGCAGTCCTTATCTGCTGTCAAATTCTATGTTTCAATGTTTATCAAATGGCAGAAATGTACTAAAATAATTTATTGATGTGTTCTATGATTTGAAAAGAAGTGAGAAAGTTGTGCCTTTGATTGTATTCATGCAGTATTCCCTATGTTTTTCTTTTTCCCTCCCCCCCTTCCTGGCATTGCATTATTTGTAGATTATTACATGAAGAGTGGTTTTGGAAATAACCTCATGGATTTGGTTTTATAAACATAACAGAGATAAGAAAATTGGTATAGTGTTTACATATAAGTGGAATGTGTATCTTAATGCCTGTTTTTGTGTGATTGCAGATCTCACTTCATTCTGACTGTGTCCTTCAAATCAAATGAAATACAAAGTGTACAAGCATAATGAGCTTGAAATTGGATGGGTGGCCCCTAAAGTGTGGATAGTTGAAGAAGATGTGGAGAATAAAAAAAAAAGTAGGAAAAAAGAGTGTTTATTACATTTCTTCATTGTTACTAAATGCTGTGGCTGATGCAGCAAAATGATGTTTACCCTTAAAAGTAAAAAGTAATCACAATCCAAATGTATACCATAAAAGAATTCAAAGGATTTGATGGCCATATTAAATCACATTTGTACTAGTTAACTTTTAATAGTTAAGCAATATGGATTTAGGCACATTGAGAAGCTTGTATTTAATTAATTGTATGTGTTATTTGTCCTTTTCAGTACTTTCATGCACATTTGACTAATTTATTGATTGAAATTTATTATCTGCACGTGCACTTTAATTAAGGGTATCACTATAAAAACATGTTGTTATCACTGCGGCAGTAACCTCTGATGAAACTCTGCATAGACAGGGTGAAATGTAGGGTTTTAGTAGCTTGAAGCAGGGGTGCTTCAGCTATGCTGTGCTATTCTAACAAGTAAGGGCCTTCTGTATGGTTGCACTTTTTCTAGGTAACCCGTGAAGTGGGTGCATGAGGAAGGGCGCCATCCATTATGGCGACACCATCCTTGTGCAATCCACTCATGGTGACTGACGGGTAGGGCTACCGGATGAGGGGTGGGTGAACTATGCGACAGGATGTCGCTATATGTACATGTGCGGGGGAGGTGGAAGTGAGCACAGCGAGCATGGGCTGGGGGGATGGAGTGGCTGTAGGGGGTGGAGCTGCACTCGTCGGTCAAGCTTCGGCTTGGCATTGGGGATTGGGCAATGGCTTGGGTGGCTGAGGCACTGCATTCAGGTCTGGGCGCTGGTGTGATTTTTATTGCACCCAGCCCGAACCTTTTTTTGTTTACTGCTTTCACCCCCCGACATGCACCCCCCTGGAGTTGAGAATCTCTAAGTAGTGGGGTGCGGGGGATGAAGCCCCTCGCGAGGGAGGTGGTGTGTGGAGGGGCACATCCCCCCCTCAGAAAGTAGTAATAATATGTCCTGGCACCATTGTGCTGGTGTGCCAGGGTTGTCAGAGTGCCTAAAATGTGGTCGGCACTCTGACTGAGTGATAACCGCAATTGCCTTTAGGCGTTCACCATTATCACATAGACCCCTTTTTATGTTTGCTTGCACGCATGTGCAAGAAACATAGTACCATCATCTGAGTTTTTTGGAGGTGTGTCAGCGTCCTCCAATTCAGTCAGTTTGTTTGCAGGCACGGTCGCAGTTCTCCAATGACTGCTCCAGCTGTCTATGACAGCAATTGAAAATACAGTGGCACACAGTTGAATGGGAGAGCTCCGCTCCAGTGAGCAGAGCTCTCCCCTCCACACGCAAGCACGCATATTGTGTGTTCACGCAACCCCCCATGCACATACTGTATGTCCGATGGGGGTGCCCAATCCCCCGTTGGCTCCACGCCCCCCCAAAATGAACCTTTCCAGGTGCCACGCTGGGAACCCACCCCAGCATGGCACAAGTCCATATGACTGATGGGGGTGCCCAATCCCCCATCAGCTCCAGCCCCCCCAAACAGCCTTCTACCTGCCACGCTAGGAGCCCAACCCAGTGTGGTAAACATCCCGCATCATCTTCCTTTAAAAAAAAAAAACCTGTAAATAAGAAAACATTCCCACGGCATTCTCCCAGCCCACCTGCGCCCACCCACTGTGTACCCTGCCTCCCCATACTGCCCCTCACCTCATACTTACCTCCGGAGCTCGGCGCAATGATCTTCAGTGGACCCAGAACACGTCTGCACTCTTCAAAACCAACCGTGAACTGAGCAAATGCCGGTAAGCTGTATAATGTAATGAATAGGGTTTTTTCAACTTTACTGCATATCTCAGGCATTTTTTGGAATTTTGGCACTAAATTTTCAACATGGGTTTTTTGGGACCCCTCCTCAAGAATTCTTGAACTGTCATGGTATTAATCAGGCCCAAAGGGTGATTTCGCAGTCACTGTGTGAAATCACCTTTCGGGACTGATTAACAAAACAACAGTGCCAGTGTTCATAAGATGGGCTCTCAAAAAGCCTATGTTGCAAATTTGGTGAAAAAATTTGTAAAAAATGACTGTTTTATGAGCATGCATTGCGCAGTTCCTATGCACGCTCGTAAGTTCATGAATTTTTAATATTTGTACTCTGGATTTTCAACATTGCCATTTTACCACATCTACTTATGAGCAGTACAGCTGCCATTTTTCACGTCACCCAAAATGTGTTTCCGTGCATGTAGCGCACAATGGCACAGTCGGTGTGTGAAATCAATGTATGGGACACATTAAGAAAACCACAGTGACACTGTTCATGAACAGAGGTTTTAAAATGGCTATGTTGAAAATTTGGTGAAAAAATTCCTTAAAAATGGCTGTTTTAGGAGCACTCATTGCGCAGTTCTTACACACACTCGCAAGTTTGCGAATTTTTTAATATTTGCCCGCCAGATTTTCAACATTGCTATTTTATTATACTTCCTTATGAGCAGTATAGCTGCCATTTTTCACATCTTGCCCAAAATGTGTTTCCGCACATGTAGCGCAAAATGGTCCAGTCAGTGTGTGAAAGCAATGTTTGGGACAGATTAAGAAAATCACAGTTACACTGTTCATGAGCAGAGGTCTTAAAATGCATATGTTGAAAGTTTGGTGACAAAAGCCCATAAAATGACTGTGTTGTGAGTGAGCATTGCACAGTTTCTATGCACCCTCGTAAGTTCATGACTTTGTAATATTTTCAGTCCAGATTTTCACCAGTGGCATTTTTCCACACTTCCTTATGAACAGTACAGCTGTCATTTTTCATAACATGGCTGAAATGTGTTTTCACACTTTCAGTGCAGAAATGCATGGTTGCTGTGGGAAATCATTGTTCGGGACAGATAAAGAAAATCACAGTGACACTGTTCATGATCGGAGGTCCCAAAATGCCTGTGTTGACAATCTGCTGTAAAAAATCCCCAAACTAATTACATTATGGGTGTGCGTTGCACAGTTTCTATGCATGCTCTTGACTTCACCAGTGTTTTTATTATTTTCACTGCAGATTTGCAACACTGCCATTTTTTACACCTCCCCATGAACAGTACAGCTGACATTTTTCAAATCCTGTTCGGAATGTGTTTTTTGCACCTGTGGTGCTAAACGCTATAGTCACTGTGCAAAAACAGCTTTCGGCTAACAAACTGATATTACCACTGTTCATGAGGTGGGGGTCACAAAAAAAACATGTTGAAAATTTGGAGTGAAAACATCAATGAATGCCTGAGGCATTAGGGTTTCCGACCATAACGCCTCACCCTGTAGAGAATGACAGGCATCAGGGGTGTGACTTGGGATTCTCACCTGTAATGCTCATACCATTCCACACCCTGCAGTCAGTGAGAAGCATTGAGGTATGCCTTGGGCTCTTTGGCCCCAAAGTTCACCCCATTCTCCTATACCACACCCATCTCACCATATTTCCTGATGGATTGGGGTGCGCATAAGGGTCAAAGACCCCAAGGTACACCGTGACACTTGTCAGTGTCTGCAGGGTAGGGTGTGATGAAATGGTGTGGCCGTTATGCCTGATGACCCAAAGGCACACCCCAATGCCTGTCAGTCTCTGCAGGGTGGTGGTGGGGTTTGCTTCAGTTCAATACTTCACTACCATTCCTATTATGCAGCTCTGTAACTTCTACACTACCAGTGCCAGTGCCAGCAAGCAAACATTCAGCATTGACAAATGCTTGTTCTACTTTGCTGCACATTGTTCTTTGAAACTGTCATGATTTTATTGGAATCAAGAATCTAATTAAAAAAGTTTCTTTTGAGGAAAAAAAACATGGTCCTTGACGGTTTAGTTCACAGAATGAGTCTAGGATAAAAGGACACTGTTCTATATCATGACATGGCATTATGGTCTGCATTTTGTGCACTTAGTTTATTTTTAATAAATACAAGGATTGATACACAATACTAAATAGAACAATTGTTGAAATACATGGTAGATGAAAAAATGGGTTTTAACAATGCTTACAAAACAAAACACTGGTGAAAACTGATTTTTGCTTTGTGGACACCGGAGACTATATCAGTTTTTCTATTTGGCAAAATAAATGTTGCCATTTTTCAATCATGGTTAACCAGTGTTCCTTCCCAGTACTTACCCAAGTTGAATAACATCAATCACTGTGCTGCTGTAGGAAACAATGATGACTGTATATTTGAGTCTAAGCATCTCCCGCTGCAATTGTGAGGGGCAGGTCATGGAAAATTTATGTAAAGGTTCTCTTTTTCTTTAAGTAACTTTTCCATAAGGGATATCTGGAGGAAATGTTGCTTTCTGGCATGTGCCACATAACTAATGATCTGACCACTAAGGTGTGCATTGCAAACATCCCACAGCATCTTTTTTGATGTATGTGGGGTGTCATTGATGGAGAAATATAGATCTGTCACCCACTCCTTCCAATCCATAAACTGAGGGTCTTGTAATAAGAAAGTGTTCAGCCACCACTGGGGCAATGTGGAGGGCACCAGGCCTCTTGCAAGTGTCAGGGAAACAAAGGCATGGTCTGATATTATGAGCAGTCCTATTTTGACTCTAGTCATGATAGCTATTTGAGAAACATAAAGGAGCAAAGAATCAAGGCAACTGTGCATGTTGTGCCTAGCAGAGTGAAATGTAAAGTCCTTAATCATAGGGGTGAGGGATGTCCATGGGTCTGCCAGAGTAAATTCCTTTATGGGACAAAGGCCAGAGGTGTTATGCTATCAATTAGTGGGTCCCACACCTCACTGAAGTCCCCTCCTCATAGTATTTGAACCCTGGCTCCACTATATCAGCAACTGCCTCTGACACTTCAGGGATAAAGGAAGAAGCTGAATCTTCATTGGAACATTGAGATTACCTCTCACATCAGCTGGAAGTTATAGTTAGTCTAACCAGTATCCATCTCACATCTTTTCTGGTCATCTGCTTTAAGATTTGTAGTTTGAGGCACTTGTAGATGAGGACAGCTACACTCTGTGCCTTAGTTGAGTAGGAGCTGCCTATAACCTGGCCTGCCAATTCTCTCTGCAATTTCTGGATTTCTGCCAGGAGGTGGTTGATCTCTTGTATAATGGCAATGTTAGTGTGCTGCCATTTGAGATGTGTAAGGACTTGTTTCCTTTTATTGGGGATTTTATATCTTGTGCATTCCATGATACAGTATTAACTATGTAGTCCTTAGCCTCCATTTGTGCTACAAAAAAGGGTAGTGTCCATGGAGTGGTGAGGATCTCAGGTACGCATAGGGTGCTGATCATCTAAAGCTTTATTTTGGGGTGGAGTAAGTGAACCAGCTCCATGCCATAACTGTGGAAGGGGAAGGGCTGAAAAAAAATCTCCTTGATAACATAGAGGAGATATTCCTGTTATCTCATAGAAGGTGCCGTTCAGTAACATACATTTCAGAAAACAGAAACAAATTGAACAAGTCTAAACACCTACAGTATATACCAGTACTGAATAAATATTTGCTTTCCTAATACAACTTTTGTGGAGCATGCATATAGTAATTCAAGTGCTTTCAAGTAACCATCTGATAAACGATAATCTATGCAATGGAAGGTTCCTTTATGGGCACCCTCGAATGAGTTCACCAATCCTCCTTGGTTTACTTTGGGAGCTGATTAAGGTACCCTTTATCCAAGTGAAATAATTACAACAAAAAAGCCAAGGTGAGGTTAAGTATCTGATAAAGCAAGAATAAAACTCCATATTTATGGAGTACCAAGTTCTCAAAACGACTACCCCTCCTGGCATCTGAGGAGTGGGGAAGGCTGCTGTTTGAACCCATGTTTCAAGGGAACTGTTAACAGCATCTCTATCGGGATGCCAAACTGCAACTTTCCAACCCACTGTTGCAGAAACATCTGTGGATGGGGGGTGGGGTTCTATGCTGTCTGAAACCTTGGTCTTGGTAATTAATCCCATGTGGAATCAGTCTATCTGCACTCCTTGAAAAAAATGATAAACCGCCACTGTATTCATTTACTCTGCCTTTTCATTTTACTTTTTAGCGGTTCTACTCACAAACACCATAAATTATGGACACTTTAAACTTATGTCCTGTTTTCAGGTGCTATAATGACTTAGGCAAACAGACAGTGAAATGATTCAACTGTACCAGTTTTAGCCCTTGTTCATGTGTCACTTGAATATAAGTTGCTTCACGGCTCAGTTGCCTAATCCATTTAAATAGTGGGAGGCCACAGTTGATAAGAGACAGAACACCTCCTCTCCACATTTATCCTTCATGTACTTCAGCATATTTTTTTACGTTTATTCTGCAACATTTTACCCGCACACAAGCTATAAGCATACCTGGTACTTAAAGTTCCACAGAAAGCCAGTAGCCAAAAGTTAATTTCAAGCTGCTTGGTTTCTTGCTGCGTAGTTGTTTCTTCAGTTCAAACAGGCTGCCAGTGTCCATGTTGAACGTGCTTAAATTTCAGAGCACAATTGCTCCATCATCAGAGCTGACTCGTAGAAACATAGAATTTGATGGTAGACAAGGACTGCTTGGCCCACCTTGTCTGCCCATTTCCCTACATGATGGATAAGCTGCAGATTCTAGTTAATCAACAGCTTACTTCCTCCTACCGCCCACTAGAATTGCCTCATGTTAGGATGCATCACCTTTTTTGTACACCACCTGCTACCTTGACAACAGTCAACTTCAACTTTTTTAACAGTTCCTCCTGATTTCCAGTTCTAATATTTAGTTTTATTTTTAAACATTTTTCCTCCTTTACTATGGTACTAATGCATGGTTCAAAATGCTACCTTAAAGTGAAGTTTTATTTTACATAAACAGTCTAAAATGAACATGCTATAAAACTCTTTCAAAAATAGTGTAAACCCTATCGAAAACATTTTTCTTTAACACCAACCACCATTTTAGATGTCTTAAAAAAAGGTAAATGTGCTTTCCTAACATTTTATATAATTTAAACTATAATTTTAAATATTTCAAAGCACTTTACCAAACTAAAATTACAAAATGAATAATTCTCCTTCCTTTTTATTAAAAAAACACCTTATTTACTAGTTACTGCCTATGCAAATTATTCAGTGCAATACTTATTTAAGTGCTCAACCCAATATAATACACCATTTGAACAAATAAATATTTCTTTAAAAAAACTAAATAAGGTTAAAACATGGGGTTATGCTAAGTTGAATAGGGAAATAAACTGCCAATATTTTCTTTCTCATAAATAACTGTTATACCCAGTCTCATCATTCAAACCTTTTGGTGCTAATATTTTGAGTTCATGTATCCAGTAGGCCTCCCCTTGTAACAGGAGATCCTTCTTATTGCCACCTTGTGCAGAGAGGTTGATCTTCTCAAGTCCCAGATGTATAAGGGAAACTGATGATCCATGACCTGCCTCTAAATAGTGTTTTGCCATAGTGTATTTAATATTATTTGTCCTTATTGCCATTCTGTGTTCTCCAATTCAAGCATTAACTGTCCTTTTCATTAGTTCAATATATTTTAAGCCACATGGGCAAGTTAGCATGTATACCAGCCCTTCACTACTGCAATTTATGAACCTCTCTGTGTTGTACTTTTTTCCAGATCTTGGTTGATGGAAAACCTTTGTATTTCATGTACTGATACAGTATGCACAGTTTCCACATTGGTAATTGCCCACTGGTGTGGATGACATCCATTCTGGTCTCATATTGATCTTGTTGTCCATGACCAGGGTGTTAACCAATACATCTTTTAAATTCTTACTCCTTCCGTAACTGAACAATGGACCATTTTTAAATACTTCCTTAAGGCCTGAGTCTGCTTCCAGTATTCTCCAATTTTTGGTAATGGCCTGTTTAATTTCTCCACATGCCTCATGTAATTAATACTGAAGCACACTTGGTCCTTCTTCTCTTCACTTTTCCTTGTTAGATCAAGAAGTTTACTTTTGTTTTTTTTTATATTTACTTTTTTCACTGCTTGCAGTAATACACCTGGTTCATATCCCCTTGATAATAATCTATTACACATGTTCACTGATTCTTTTAATCTATTACCTTCTTCATTGCAATTTCTTTTTATACAGAGTAGCTGACCATAGGGAATGTTGTATTTTGTGTGTTTCAGATGAGTACTTTCAAAATGTAATATAGTGTTTCAGTCCATTTCTTTCTGGAACAGAGTTGTCTCTAACTTATTATTTTTCATGTGTATTGTGAGATCCAGAAAATTAATATATTCTTCATTGTACTGAGATGTGAAATTTAGATTTTCATTTCATTTGTTTGTATATAACATTCTTTCAATTGTGATTCATTTCCTCCTGAGATAAATAGGATGTCATCCACAAAACGTATCTAATGTTTGATTTTACTATGCTACTTATTATTCTGCATATCCCAAATGTGCTGGTCTTCCTAGTCTCCAACATAAATTGCAGCTAAAGATGGGGCAAATGTCGTGCCCATAGGTGTGCCACGGGTTTGTTGATAGAAATTAGATCCAACCATGAAATAATTATTAGTTAATACTAAATCTACTAATGTCACAATAAAGTCAATTGGTGGTACAACCCTGTTGCCTCTTGCACTTGAAGTCTTTTTTATTGATTCCAGGACAGCTGCAAGGGGAATGTTGTTGTACAAAGTCTCCACATCACATGCTACCAGGAAAGTGTCTTCTTTAATTTGGATTTCCTTTAATTTATTCAAACATCTTTGGTATCATATATACAAGATTCAACTTTAATTGTAAAATGGCAAAGGATAAAGACCACAAGTTTCAAGAGGGGTTCTGTCACTGAATTTATTCCACTCACTATGTGTCTGCCTGGAGGTGTCTCTTTATTTTTGTGTACTTTTGACATATATATATATATATATATATATATATATATATATATCTCGAGGGTTTCATTGGATTTTCCACTTTTAAAAAATGTTTTCTTTCTCAGTTATCCATTTCTTTTCTGATGCTTCCACAATATATTGTTTTATATTTGCCTTAATTGTCTTCTTTGGATGCCCTCTTAATTTTTTATAGAATGTTTCATCTTGTAACTGCCCTTCCATTTCAGTTCTGTACATTTCCTTTTTCCATAGCACCACAGCCCCACCTTTGTCTGCTTTCTTGCTTATTATATCAGGCATTTGTTTAATTTCCTCAAATGCAATTCTCTCTTTTTTTCTTAAATGATCTTTCTTATATTTGTTTCAAACCTTTTTTAGTATCTTTTCAATATAACTGTCTACTAACTTACTAACTAACGGTGTTACTTGTTGCATTTCTCATCATGTTTGGTACAAATTTCAATTGAACATGAAAAGATTTTTTTCTCTTACATACTCTGAATATGCACTTTCATCATTTTCCTCCTCAGTCATATTACACCTTACCATTGTAATAGCTGGTAGTGTATTATGTTGCACTTCTTGTTTTGCAAATAAAGATTTAAGGTGTAACTTTCAGTAGGTTTTAAATAAATCAATGTGTATTCTAAATGCATTAGTTTTTGCCTTAGGTACAAAGGACAATCCTTTTTTAAGGACATCTTACTGATTTGAATTTAGAATATTGTTAGTGAGATTTATTAGGTCCATCTCTTCTTCTGAGCTGACCTCTGGGGGGCCTGTCCTTCCCAATAGCCTCCATAATTCATGCTGTGTCCTCTTTCTCTCCTTCTGGCACTTTTTTCTTATGCACCACCTCCTGGTCCTTCTCCTTGTCTTATAAGTTTGCTGCTTTCCCCTTGTCTGTCATGTTAAAAATCCTGCTGCTGCCTATTTGTTCTAGGCCCACTACTAGTGGAATCCTGGTCATTTTCATGTGATGTATCAAAATTATTAGATTCAAATCTTTTAGAACCTTTTCTTTGGAACCTGTACCTTTTGCCATGCCAATTGTAGACTGTGCCCTCTCTATAATCCCAGGAATCTCTTTCATGTTTTTCCTTTGTATACTCCGTCAGTTTGTCTTTAAATTTTATTTATATTTATTTCAATTTTTTTCATATCCTCATTTTCTTCAACTTTTGAGATATTTTTGAATACTTCCACTTTTTTAAACTTTATCTCATTTTCATATATATCACAATCTCATTTTGCTTTTCATATCATTGCTAGCATCAGGTTATATGAAGCTTCGTTAAGAATTGTTTCTCATTCCCCCATATATTCTTCATCATCTTCACCAAAAGATGGTGATTTCTGAGTACGTAGGCCTCTAGGGATTTGTTTGTCTCTCCAATGTTTACTTAGAGACAAAGCATACATTTGCATGCATATTTGTTTTTTAACTAAATTTTCAATCTCATCTGTAATAACTTTTCTTGCTCCTTCTGTACTAATTTTCCCAAATAGACTTGCATACTCAGCTATTGGAAAAGATAAGTCATTACCTTCTTCTTCAGTTAAGCAAATTTGTCAGTTTCTGATGCTCTTCCTTGGCCATCCATATTGCCTAAAATAATAACTGCTTTTTGATATACCCTTAATCTGAGCCACCACCTGTAACCCCATGTATGGTTACCAAATATCAGAGGCACAAATACAGCTCAGCTTGGAGGTAGATGCTAGGCAGATTTATTTCAAGCCTACAGTGGCTGCAGATCATGGTTCTAAAGCAGTGAGGGGGCAAGTGAGTAGATTCTTAAAAGGGCTGTTTTTGCTGTCTATCCAGCTGCACTTGTTTTAGATGGTTCACTAAGTTTCTGCTGAAGGGAAGTGTGGCTTATGTGAGTCCTGAGGCAAACCTATTTGCCAGTTTTAAACTTACGGTAAGGGCTGTAACAGGTGCATGGGGCAAAGGGGGTACAGCTGTACACATTTGTTTCTATCCTTGCTCCCACTGACTGAGTTCAGCAAGGCACAGCTGCAGTGGAGGAGTGTTGGTATTTAGGGTCAAGAGTGAGACACTGGCATCAATTTTGTGTGAATGCCAATTAATTGCCACCTACTGCTAACGCATTACAGGCAATGGGGAATTTGTAGTATTTCCTTCTCTGGGCATGATACAGGAACCTTAATCAAACCACTTCAGCACCACCCGCCAGCCTGAATAACATCTTGACCAAAACTGGTAGGAGGTTCTGGGGGTCCTGCTGGCTTTTCCCATGTTGGTAAGAGATCCTTGTTTGCACTGCTTTGGCTTTTTGTGAATAAATATTTGAGCCTATTTCTGCAAACCAGAGTGGTGTGTGGCTATTTTATTTAGGCTGGTGGGTGGTGCTGAAATGGTTTGATTAAGGTGTATATTTTTATCCACAGCTCACCCAGCTATGGGCGGCTTTGTTTGACAGTCTGACATGATACAGCAACCACATATTAAACTTTAACATTTTCCTGTAGAGTAAAATCCTATTATAAAAACTTCTAAGATGATGTTGAGATCATGCTGGTAAAAAGCTAAAGAAAATTTTCTTTGTGGCTGAGTCCATTTGGATGCCAGTTAGGACCAACTCAGAAGAGGAATGTAGATGGTTCAGTGCAGAGGAGCCAAGGCATGTTACACAGCCTCTACAGAACCTGAAATCCTGGTCATGAAAGTTTCACAGACATGCTTTAGAACAGATAGACTTTATCCCCCACCCAGGAAAGTAGACAGAAACCTGTCATGGGTGCCCAGATTGGCAAACAGTCTTATTCGCAATTCTCCAATGTTACATCCAAATTATCCTCTTCTTCATCATTATCTCCAATACATTTTGCTTACAAGCTTTTCCATTTTCACATATCCTATTTTGTTTATACATATTTATATTATTGCTTTCAACAAACTCTTAATTTTTAATCTCTTTTCATCTTCCCCCCAGATGTACACCCTGGGGGCAAGCTCGCATTTCTTCTTTCTTCTCTGGGCACTAGTGTACACTAGATACTCTTCTTCTTCCAGTCTTTTGTGGCCTTCTGGTCAACCTGTCCCCTCTCCCTTCCCCCATCCATTTTTTTATTTTCTTCCTACCGACCATCCACCTTCAGTCATACCTGTGTGCACAGCATATCCCCTTCTGCATTCCATCTCCTTGACTCACCTCCCATCACCCTGCAAAAGGCCACAACTTTCTTTCCCATTTCCTTTTTGGGTGGGTGGAAGGGAGTTTTCTAGATCCAGCAAAAGTGAGGTCTGAGCCTCTTGCAGGCTGCTTTTTACCCATGAACTCCTCCCCCTAAACCCTACCCAGTGCCTAATCATTTCTTTCTCTTTTTCTCCCTAGCCCCTCCCCTTTTTTTGACCTCTCTTGTGAGGTTACCATACCTCCCTCATTTGTCTGCCACCAGGAACCCCAATTGGCTGTGGCCCAGGGGACAACTGGGCCTGCCCTTTAAACTGACAAGCCTCATTGTCCCCTGAGACCCCACCCAATTATGTAGACAGAAACCTGTTGTGGATGTCTGGATTGGCAAACAGTTTTATTCCCAATTCTCCAATTTTGCATCCAAATTATCCTCCTCTTCATTTGTATCTCCATTACATTTTGCTTACAAGCTTTTCCATTTTCACATATCCTCTTTTGTTCATACATATGTACATTATTGCTTTCAACCACTCTTAATTCCTAATCTTTTTTCTTCTTCCCCTCAGATGTACACCATGGGGGTCCACTCTCATTCCTTCTTTCTTTTTTGGGCACTAGTGTACACTAGATGCCCTTCTTCTTCCAGTCTTTTGTGGCCTTCTGGTCCACCTATCCCCACTCCCCTTCATCCATTCTTTATTTTCTTCCACTATACCTGCCTCCAGCTTGCTACGGATGGCAGGTCTTCCCCCTTCCTTACTGGGCTCCATCCTTCCACCATGATACTATACAATCTTCAGTCCCTGTGTTAAACATGTTGTTTCCTAAACCTGACAAATGCACCCCATCCCCCCTGTAATAATTATTGTCCCTTTCTTCTATGCTCCTCCTGATGATCTTCCCCCCATACTGACAAACCACACTCCAGCTCTCTGATTCATTCTGTGCCTAGCCCTATCGATGGCCCTGTGGTTCAGTGCATGCCTCCACACCCTCCTGGGCACTATATCTTACCAAACCAGGGTAATCCAAGGCCACCACTTCTTAATTTTTGTAATGTCATGTTTGATATCATAAAAAATATCCAGCAAGGGTCTTGCCCCCAGGCCATTCCCTCCCAGGTGAATGACCAACATGTCCAGCTCTGAGTGTGTTTCCCCCATCTCCCATATTGTTGGCAGCAGCTGTGACCACCTCATTCCTCTGATTCCTCTCCAAATGACCTTACATTGCCTGGGGTCCTGATACAGCTGTCTTCCCCCAGCATCTGCATTGCTCTCCTCTCAGCCAAATAAATAAACAAATGCCTGTATATCCAAACCTCTAAGGTCCTCTTGTGCCCTGCCAAATGATAAGAAAAATTCATGAGCATGTCTCCACTGTTTCCCTTCCCCACCGCCTCCCCAACCTGTCCCTTATATTTTACCACTTATACCTGTATGAGGAGACAAAAACAGAGAAATAGTTAGCATTCTTTTCTTTTTTTATATTCCAATAAACCTTTTGTAACAATCAGATGACCAGTGCTCAAGTGCCTTCAATTCCTCCTGTGACCCCCCCCCTTTTGCTGCAGCTTCTGAAGCTACCCCTGTCCACAGTGAAGATGATGCATACCTCTTAGGGTCTTCCCCCATGAATTCAATACCCTTCTTTATGACTGCAAAAACCTGTGCACTTGTTACTGCTTTTTCATCCCCATGCTTAAATAACAGCCCCATCCAGTTTTTCTACTCTGTGACATATGCCCACAGGGACCAGACAGGACAGATGCTCCTATTCGATGCTCCTTTAGCACTACTTTAGTTCTGTGCCCTTTTTGATCTGTCTTTGATCTTGCTATAGCCAGGTGTACCTCTCCCTGCTGCCAGGTGAGGTCTTCCCACTGTAATCCCTTGATGTGTCTCCCCTTCTGCAACCTACCACTTCACTGACCCTGAATGCCACATGCCTCATCATTGCATATATGGTTCCAAATGACAGCACTTCATTCCCTGACCTGCACACCCAAGGCATCACCTGCACCAGGCCAACCAGTTTTTTTTTTTGCAATGGGCCTCCTACTGTCCTCCAATCTCCTCCTCATCCTATGCCGCCTTTGCATCATCCTGCATATCAACAAACTCCTAGTTGGATCCCCCATCTCTTCATGTTACGGACTCAACTGATGGTATCCAGGTGCACCCCCAGTGTAGCACGGTCTATTTCTGACTACCATCCATATACTACAAACTTCCCCACTTGGACTTCCGTCACTGCCTCACTTACCTCTATGATGTGGCCCTCCCTGAAGGCCTGAAAACTCACCAGGACCCTTTGAATGCCTTTAAGGCCCTAGGGGCCCAGGATCTATGAAACAGCATCTCGGCTCCTTCCAGCCAATCTCCCATGTGAACTCCAGTACTGGTAACCTCTGTGCCTCTGCCCCCGGGGTGATGGCCTGGAACCTGTCTAGCTGAAGACAGGAAAGGCTGTCAGCAATGTTGTTCTGTGACCCCTCAATGTTCCTAGCCCTAAATGACATGTTCAGCCTGAGGTCCTGCAAAACTAACTGGCATAGCAGCCTCATCCCCATCTCAGACCTGGCCCCCATCTTATTCAGAAATGCCACCACTTCCCTGTTGTAGCACCAAAAAGTTACTTTTTGGTTTCAGAGCTCCTCCCCTCAAATCAATGTACTCACAGCTAATATTCTTCAGATGAAGCTACCTCTGGCTGGAAGCTGCAATACTGAACATAGGATTTGCAAGAAAGTGAGTTGTGCTCACAACAGAGGGAGGTGAACCTTACAATTGTCTTTGGTTTGTAGCATATATTCTGCAGGTGGAGGCTACTTCTAACTGAAAGGTGAAATAAGGAACTTAGAATTATCAGGAAAAGACAGTCTTTCAAGCAACAGAGGAAGGTGGATCTAGCTTTACTTTTGTTCCAATTCTTAAGATTTTCAGTGAAGGAAGAGTTTAAACTCTGGGCTAAGAATTTGTCATAAGTCCTGAAGTAAGTGCAGATACAGGCTGTGTATTTAACCCAGACAGTGCCCTAGGGGGTGGAAACTGTTTTTTGTGTTTATCTGTGTGTGCCTTAAAAGGCCAGGCCAGACTGTGTCAGGAAGTGCTTACATCATAGCTACTTATCAGCCAATAGCTTTGGAAGAGTCTTACAGACCTGAAAATAACAGTATTATAAGTAAGTGTTTTATAGCAAACTCATCAGAACAGCTAATATTCTTCAAGGTGAAGCTACCTCTGGCTGGAAGCTGCAATACTGAACATAGGATTTGCAAGAAAGTGAGTTGTGCTCACAACAGAGGGAGGTGAACCTTACAATTGTCTTTGGTTTGTAGAAGATATTCTGCAGGTGCAGGCTACTTTTAACTGAAAGGTGAAATAAGGAACTTTGAATTATCAGGAAAATACAGCCTTTCAAGCAACAGAGGGAGGTGGATCTAGCTTTACTTTTGTTACAATTCTTAAGATTTTCAATGCAGGAAGAGTTTAAAGCACAGCTGACTTATTTTGGGGCTGACTGCTTTCAGAACACAAACCACCAGGCTGTTTTGGGGCTGGGGAGGTTTACCTGTGTCTGACTTGGATGTCTGGATTTTTCTCTGTTTGATTAGCAGGGTATTTTCTCTGTCAAATTGTTGTGTAGGGCATCTTGCTGACAGGAAGGCACTCATCACAGTGGTGGGTCAGAGCTTTTAGCTGATTGTTTCATGAGGGCACAGTTTAGGCCCAACCCCTGCCCACCCTCAACCCACCCACCCCTGGAAATAGTTCCTTTATACCTGGGGTTCTGACATCATTTTGTCAAGAGTGCAAGGTGCATATCACTGCCATATCCTCTCTAGCACACTGCACTGACAATATAAATGTACACATTGTATAATATATATATTTCTATATAACAAACCAATCAAACACATAAAAAAAGTAGATAAACACGTGGGGAGTAGTGCCATGTAATGGCTGTGGGGCAGAAGTCTTCCGGGAGTCTTTCTGGAGGCTGAGATGCTGCTCTATTTGCCGACAACTCTCTGCCCTGAGGGATGAAGTTGCCCATCTTCAGGCCACACTGGACAGTAGTAAGGGAACCTTCCCCCAGGCCACACTGGACAGTAGGACGGGAACCTCCCCCATCCAGGGAGCAGCAGATCCACCACCACTACCTCAGAGGTTGTGAAGAAAGCACAGCAGTTGGACCACAATGGGCTCAGGGAGGGTGAGGATGGTGGAACAGAGGCACACCCAGTCAGTTGTTCCAAACCACAATCCATACATCATTCTGGGGGAGCATAGCTCCCCAGTAGATGCACCCACAGAGGAGACTAAGGAGGCTGAGGACAACTGTCACAAGGGAGGCCCACAGGAAGGAGGCAGAGGACACCACAGGGAAAGGAAGCAGCTCCTGGTGGGGGACTCAATTATTAGGGGGCTAGAACTGGGGGCAGCATGGAAAACTGAAGTAAGGTGCCTGCCTGGAGCCATGCCTTGGAGGGACAGGAAGCGCATCCTCAGGATCATGAGAACAGCTGCACGGGAGTCTGAGCTGGATGTCATTGTCCACCTAGGGACAAATGACTTAGCTCAACATGAGATTAGAGCAGTGCAGAAGGACTTTGTAGAGATGGGGAGAGGCCTAAGACAAGTAGCACACACAGTATCCTTCTCAGAGGTGCTGCCTGTCAATGGCATGGGTGAGGTGAGGGTACTTTGCACCATGCAGTTTAATGAATGGTTGAAAAAATGGTGTGGAGCACAGGGGTTTGGCTTCACTGGGGACTGGGGTTCCACCTGGAGGGACACCAGCCTATACTGGCAGGATGGTCTGCAACTGTCCAGGACAAGTCTTTTGAGCAATCGGTTTAAATGCTTCATTGGCAAGCTTTTAAACTAGTCAAGGGCGGAGGCATTGATAAGCAGCAGGAAAATCCCAGCCTCTCCCTACAAAACAGGGTACTAAATGAGAAAAATACCGAGGTAGAAAGGTCAGTGGGAGATGCTGCAACAGAAGGTAAAGCCATCAAACAATGGAGAGCAATGAGTACCAATCCCCATAGTCTGAGTAACAAGCTTCCTGAATTAGTGGCCTTGATGGAGGAGGAACATCTGTATATTGTGGCAGTCACAGAAACATGGTACACACAAAACCATGACTGGGATGTAACCATACCAGGATACACTATCTACAGGAGGGACAGGGAGGGTAAAGAGGAGGAGGAGGAGGAGGAGCTCTTTACATAAGGGAAGGAATAAAATCAACAGAACAAAAGGGTAGACGGGGAGGAGAAGAAGCACTGTGGGTAAATTAGGAGACAGGCAATGGCACCACAATCCGCACAGGGGTTGTATACAGACCCCCTTCTCAGGGGGAGGAAGTGGACAAGGAAATGATAGAAAGTATACTTAGAATGGCAGAAAAAGGGGAGATATTGTTGATGGGTGATCTGAATATGCCAGATGTTAACTGAAGTGCAGTTGCAGCAGCCACTTCGAAGAGTGGGATTATTCTAGATGCCCTACAGGGGGCATGCCTTAGACAATTAGTATTGGAGCCCACTCGAGATGGAGCAATCTTAGACCTGGTTCTCTGAAATGGAGCTGGAGAGAGGATTACAGATGTAGAAGTGGGTAGCCATCTGGGAACTAGCGACCATCGAACAGTATGGTTCACAATAAACACAGCAATAGAGTCAATCCATACAAAGGCAAAAGTTCTGGACTTTAGGAGGGCCGACTTTGCCAAAATGGGTGAGTGCCTAAGGAATGCACTAGCAAATGGGCAGGAAGGAGGGGTGGAAGAACAATGGGGAATAATAAAAACTGCCATCACAGAGGTAACAAGCCTTTGTGTAAAGCAAATAAACAAAACAAAACGATGTAAGAAACCACTATGGTTCTCAAAGGAAGTGGCAGTGAAGGTTCAAGAGAAAAAGAAAGCATTCAGGAAATACAAGGAATCACAGAAGAAGCAGAACAGAGAACTGTATCAGTTAAAGCAAAAGAAAGCTGGGAAGGCAGTCAGAACAGCAAAGGCCCAAACCAAGGAAAAGATAGCCAACTCAGTTAAGAAGGGGGGATAAAACCTTTTATAGGTACATCAGGGAGCGAAGGAAGTCCAAGGGAGGGATAGTGAGGCTTAATAAAGGGGAAGGAGGGTGGGCGGAGGGTGACTGTGAAAAGGCAGAGATACTAAACAAACATTTTTGCTCAGTATTTACAAATGAAGAGGGGGGGAGGTACCTAAAACAAACAGTAGACACACTCTGGATACAGAAGTTGATAGCAGCCCATTCACAGAAGAAAGGGTTCTGAAAGAACTCTTAAAACTGTAGGTGGACAAAGCAATGGGGCCTGATGGGATTCATCCCAGAATTCTAAAAGAACTAAGGGTAGAACTAGTGACACCACTGACTACCCTCTTTAACAAATCATGGGAGGATGAGGTGGTACCCGAGGACTGGAGGAGGACAGATGTGATTCCCCTTCACAGAAATAGGAGCAAGGCAGAAGCAGGAAACTACAGACCTGTTAGTTTAACCTCAGTGATAGGGAAAAGGATGGCATCACTTCTGAAGGAAAGAACTGTTGAGTATCTAGAGGCCAGAGGGGCACAAGACCCAAGGCAGCATGGATTCATAGCGGGAAGGTCATGCCAGATGAATCTGATAGATTTCTTTGACTGGATGACCAAAGTAGTAGATCAGGGAGGGGCTGTGGACATGGCCTACCTAGACTTGAGCAAGGCATTTGACACAGTCCCACACAAAAGATTAATATACAAGTTAGCCAGCCTGGGAGTGGGTCCCAAGATGACAGCCTGGGTAAAGAATTGGCTGGAGAATAGGACACAGAGAGTAATAGTATATGGAGTCCACTCTGAAGAAAGGGGGGTTACTAGTGGGGTACTGCAGGGTTCAGTATTAGGACCAGTCCTCTTCAATGTCTTAATAAGTGACATTGCAGAGGGACTGGAAGGAAAAGTATGTCTCTTTGCAGATGACACAAAGATCTGCAACAGAGTTGATGCACAAGGTAGGGTGGAAAGGATGAGAAGGGACTTGGCAAGGTTAGAGGAATGGTCAAATATATGGCAGCTTAGATTCAATGCTAAGAAGTGCAAGGTAATGCACCTGGGAAACAAAAACCCAGGTGAAGAGTACACAATAGGGGGTGAGATACTAACAACAACAAAAATGGAAAGGGACCTGGGGGTAGTCATATCTGATGACCTAAAGGTGGGCAAGCAATGTGAGAGGGCAGCAAGGAGGGCTGGGGGCATACTGGGATGCTTAGGGAGAGGCATCACCAGTAGAAAACAGGAAGTTATTATCCCTCTGTACAGACAGTTGGTGAGACCCCATCTGGAGTACTGCGTGCAGTTCTGGAGACCAAATCTCTGCAAAGACATAGACAGGATGGAAGCTGTCCAGAGGAGAGTAACTAAATGGTGCAGGGTCTGCACGGAAGACATATGAAGACAGACTTAAGGAGCTTAATATGTATAGCCTCAAGGAAAGGAGGAGAGGGAGGGACAAGATAGAAACTTTCAAGTACCTCAAGGGAATCAACAAAGTCCAAGAGGGTAGCATCTTTCAAAAAGAGGTGTGCAAGAACAATGGCAGAATTTGAAGACAGAGGGGGTGGCTCAGAGGTAATTTAAGGAAGTATTTTTTCACAGAGAGGGTTGTGGATGCATGAAATGGCCTTCTGGAGGAGGTTGTGGAGTCAAAAACAGTGGTGGAATTCAAGCATGCTTGGGACAGTCATAAGGCAATTCTAGGGGGTGGGGGTAGGAAAAAGTAGGCTGCTGTTTAACTAGGATCTGCAGCTTATCCATTAGGTAGGGAAATGGGCAGACTGGGTAGGCCAAGCTGTCCTTATCTGCCATCAAATTCTATGTTTCTATGTTTCTATGACCCATATTGGTAGAATTTCCAGCAGAGTGATGTCCTTCATGAGGACCACCGCTCTTCATTCCTCTGGCCATGCCTCCGAGAACCATCTTCCTTTGCAGTAAGCCCCCATGCTGAAGCCGCTGGCTGCATCAGTGTACAGCTCCAGGTCTGTATTAAATACCCTGTCATCCTTCCAAAATGTTGTCCCATTAAATTTGCTTAAAAACTGTTCCCATACTTCTAAGTCCTCTTGTGTACCCTTCCTTAGGTCCACCCAGTGGTGTGGCTTTGTCGCTTCCCCTTGTTGCCAAAGCTATCTGCGATGTGAACGCCCACCCTGGTCCTATTGCCTGGCAGGCAAAATTTAAATGTCCTAAGAGTTGTTGCATCTGCCTCAATTGAACTTGTCATTTTCTCCCTGTGGCCTGCATTAGTTGTTGCAACCTGTCCATTTTCTGATCCGGCAAGCGAAACACCCCCATCTCTGCATCAATTTCTGTGCACAGGAATTTGTTGCATTTTCTAGGGCCCTCTGTTTTGTCTGCTGCTAATGGTACCCCCAGTTCCTGGCACATCGCCTGGAAGCATGTCAAAATGCGTTCTGTCTCACCTTGTCCCCTTCCAATTAGTATGAAATTGTCCAAATAGTGAATTACCCTGGTGTACCCATATCTCTTCTGGAATACCCATTGTAGCCAGCTGCTAAAGAACTTGAATGTGGCACATGCAATGGAGCAGCCCTTTGGCATGGCCTTGTCAGAATGGTACTCTCCCTCCAGTCTGAAGCCCAATAAGTCCCAGTTGCCCGAGTGGACTGGCAGCAACTGAAACACAGCTTCAATGTCGGTCTTTGCCAGCCATGATCTCCTCGTGGCCTGAATGAGTTGAACTGCTTCTATTAGTGTGGCGTAAGTCACTCTGCTGTCTTCTTCTGTGATGCCATCATTTATAGATTCCCCTTCAGGAAATGACAAATGATGTATCCCCTGGAACTCCCCCAGCTGCTTTTTTGGCACCAAACCCAGGGGGGTGACCTTCAGGTTATCCAGTGGGGCATCTTGGAATGGTCCCTCTACCCTCCCCACTAATACCTCTTTCCTTATTTTTTTACCTAAAACCTCCTTTTTCCCTTTACTGATCATAAATTCTTTGCCATCCTACTAACCCTGGGTTTTTAAAGTACAGTCTAAATCCCTCCTCAATACCTACCATCAATGCCCTGGCTGCCCCTTCATTGGGTACTCTTTTGCCCATTCCTCCAGTGCCTCCAATTTTATCATGGTGGTTGCCATCTTAAATTGTCCCTGCCATGCAAACCCTGCCCCTTTTTCCTGGGGACTACTGATTGTAACCCCTTCCCCCTCCAAAACCTTTTCCCCTTTCCTCCCCATAGCCCCTAACATTTGTTCAACATATTCTTTTATGCTACTACCCAAGTTGGGGGCATCATTACCTGTCTTTTGGGCTGGTTCTGGATGTGGGCTGGCCCTGGAGTAGATGATCCCCCTGGTGTGTCATTGCTATTCGGAGGCATGGGGGGACCTGGTGGCAAAGAAGGCACCACTGGGTTCTCAGGTGGCAGTGGCCCCAAGGCAGGCAAGAGTAGAGCAGCAGGCTCAGATATTGAGGTTGGCTGCTGAGGTAATGGGGCAGGCCCCAGTATGAGCGGGGTCAGTGCCCCTGGCTCCTCTGGTGCAGGACTAGCAGGCACCCTTGGTGCCTTTTAACTGTCCATGTCCTTCTTGCCCTTCACTGCCTTCCTCTTTTCCCCTCACCTATCCTCTAGGCAATGGGAATTAGCCTTACCAGCCCTGTCTATGGTCCTGTGTGCTGCTGGGGTGGCCATTCATTATCAGGAGCTCTGATGATGAGGGTCCTGGATACCATCATCATGATCAGCTGGTTCACCATTTTCCTCTGAGTTTTCTTCCTAGGGAACATGATGTGCAGGATGTCAAGGCAGACAGCAACGTCTGTCATGCCTCCCTGGGCAGTGAGATCCAGATGCACTGCTGTTCTCCAGGCCTCTTCCAGGAGTCAGCAGGTGCCAGATCTCAGCCTACCCTCCCCCTGAGAGAAGGAGAGCAGTCAGGGGATGCTCAAGCCTTCTCTTCCCCAGCAGGCCCTCTGATGCCTTAGTTTATTCCCTAACCCAGGTCGCCGGCATCTCTGTGGTAAATCTTTCCACTGCACTGGTGGGCTGGTCAAACATACACTTATTAAATAAATTACAGTGTAAAATTTAACTTGCATACCAGTATCTCATTTGTCATTATCAATTCGATAAAAGTTGAAAAAAAGTAAAATAAAATTCAAATGTTTTTGACAGCATAACAAAATGATATGTATATATATTGATTATGCCTATTGCAAGTATAAGACATATCACTTTAAATTTTGAAAATATGTAGAATGTATCTGTAGAAATGTACATATATCTGAAATCTGTTTTAGATATTGTTAGTCTTCTGCAATTTTGGAATTGCTGTATCAGCAAGTCTGTAAGGGATTTACCAGATTTGTCTCCTTTTTTTTTGAAATTTAATAAGTTTTATTATATTCACTTGCACAGTGATTGAAACCATACATGACATATGCAGCTAGACATCTTGTATCTGTACAAGCAAACATATAAACAAACATATATCTTCCCCCACATCCCCCCCCCGATAACCCTCCCTCCCCTGAGATACCTAACCTCAAGCAAAAGTAAATTCAGTACCAGGACAATATGAGAAGACTTTGTCTTGTATGTATATGACTAACTTATAGGTGACATCACATAACATTCATATTACATTTATATTAATAAATTATACAGTTCTTTAATGGTGTTAGCAGGACAGACAATTACACTGTTAACAATGTCTCCAGTTTGGCCCATCTTTCAGGATATCTATTAGGCCGATCACTAAGAGTAGCAATTATTTTTTCAATCCTTAAGTTGTATAACATTTCTTGTAACCATTCTGAATATGAGATGTCTTCCTGATCCAGCCAGTGGCGTAACACCAGCCTTTTAACCACTAGGGATATTAAGGAGATATGGAACCTTCTCTCCCTGATAGTAATCGAGGAATAGTCCCCTACTATACATATTTCAGGAGAAAAGAGCTCCGCTAAACCTAATAGGGGATTAATTGTAGCCTTGATCCTTCCCCATAATGGAATTATTTTACTGCATTCCCATAAGATGTGGAAGAGAGAGCCTTCCACAGAGGAGCATCTCGAACACAGTGGTGAGGGAAGTTTACCAATTTTAAACAGATGCTTTGGAGTTAAAAATACATTATGGAGGATATAGAACTGAGTAAGACACAACTTATCATTTGCGGAATATCAGTGCAAATCAGCCCATATACCATCCCATTCTTTAGCGGGCCCAGGGAGTGTAGTCTTCCAGTACTGGGATACTCCAGAAACTGTAGGGTATATATAAGGGAATACAAAGTTTACCAATTTTGACACAGAGTGGGATGATCTGGCAAAAGCCTTGCATATGAGAGAGAAATTCCTTTTGGTTAACATCCCAAATTTGGTTACCAAACCATTCCAATAACTTATGGCAAATCTGATATATTTTAAAAATGTTGGTATCTGGAAGTCTCATAATCAATAAAAGTTGAGGGCTTTCAACTATCCGTCCTTCTTGTAAGATGTCTGCAACATATCTTCCTGACATTTCTAGACCACAAATAGGTACACGTTGAAGTTTAAAGTTGGAATTCTCTCCTAGCAGCCAAGAAATATCTTTTGTATTCTCATATCTCATGGACTTACATAACTGCGCATGCACTCTAATCGAGACCCCTAAAACTGAAGACTTTAATTGACATGGTAATCTATTTACTGTGATAAAGAACATAGATTCTAATGAAAGTCCAATTTCTCTAATTAGGTATCTTCCTACTTGCAGCCAAATAGGGATATATTGTGAAGGATTTACTTCCCCTTGGTCTATGGCCCATTGAGCATACTTAAATATATGACTGGCTAAATAGTATAAATACAAATGTTGTAATTTAAGACCACCCAAGTGTTTTGGGGCCCCCATTTTTATATAGGAACAGAGGGGCCTCTTCCCATGCCATATAAAACGTATTATTAATCCATGAAGTTTTTTGAACCATGCCATGGAGATAAACAGATTAAGCATATGTATGAGGTAAAAAATACAGGGAAGAATATTCATTTTAACCACACTAATTCTGGCCTGCATCGACATCGGGAGCAGTCTCCATCTATTAAGATCCCTTTCAATGGTTAACACTAATTCTCTAAATTCCATTTCTTCCTCAATATTACATTCTGTGAAAGGATTATACCTAAGTATACTAGCTTGATTGATTTCTTTAACCCTAAATGTGCATAGTCTGTTGGAACTACTCCGTTATTTAAGGGCATTAGGGTGGTTTTATCCAAATTTAATTTGTAATTTGAGACACTTCCGAATTGGGAAATGATTTGCAAAGCAGTTGGTAATGAAATAGCTGGATGAGAGATATGGAGTAAAAGGTCATCAGCATATGCTGAGATTTTAATCTCCAGAGGGCCTAACACTATGCCATGCACTTGTGATGCTGAGTTCAGAACTCTGATTAGTGGTTCAAGGTAGATATTAAACAAATATGGGGATAACGGGCAACCTTGATGAGTCCCGGAATGTAAATAGAAACCTTGCAACAAGACCCCATTACAGTAAACCTTCGCACTTGGTCTAGTATATAAAATTTTAACCCAATCAATAAATCTATTGGGAAAGCCAAATTTCTCCATAGTCATAAAGAGAAATTCCCAATATACCCTTTCAAAGGCTTTCTCCGCATCCAGGGATACCAGGACCATTGGATCCCGAGATTCCATGGATACGGAGAAAATATGGTCTAGTTTCCAAAATGATCCAGAGAGGATCTTCCCCTCATGAACCCTACCTGTTCGGGCCGTATAAGTCCTTCCCATTCCTGCATTACTCTGGTAGCCAATACATTTGCCAAAATTTTAATATCGCAGTTCATTAGCGATATAGGCCAGTAATTAGTCACTTTATCAGGGGTTTGTTGGGCTTAGGTAGTACCACGATGAGGTCTTGTAACAGTGAGAAGTCTGATATACCCTTGTCACAGAGATATGAAAAGACCTGAGCAAGAATGGGGGCCAAATAATATGCAAAAGCCTTATATAAATTAGCTGGGAAGCCATCAGGCCCCGGTGATTTGTCCGACGCTAGCGCCTGAATAGCCAATAAAATTTCAGGTTGCGAGATGGGCCATGTCAGAAAAGTTTGATGGGCCTGGGAATAGTGTGGGAGTGGTACTCTGTCCAGATAATCTTGAATCTCCTTATTTGATGGGGAGTTCAAGGGAGAGGAGTATAATTGAGAGTAAAACCTGTCAAACTCTTGAACCACCTCTTCTGGAGAGTATTTCAAAGTTCCATCAGATTGTGAACTGATGGCTTTGACCCACTGGAAGGATTCTTGTTCTTTAAGTTGTATAGCCAGCAAATGCTCAACTTTGTCCCCTTGATCTATATACCTTGCCCTGGTCTTAAATAGGGCATACTCGGACCTCTCCCTCAGTAAATCAGCATACTGATGCCTCAGCTTGGTTAGTTCAACTTGCCCTTGATCAGAAGGTTCCAAGACTAAAGTGTTCTCCAGCCTCTCTATCTGCCCTAAAAGAGACAGCAGCAAAGCTTCTCATTTTTGCTTACGGGTTGAGGCAATCCGGATGCACTCCCCATGGAGAGCACATTTTAGTGACCCCCATACTTTGTCCACGCAAGAGATAGACCCGAGGTTCGACTGACAGAAATTTTTAATTAGGGTTTGCAACTTCTCTAGGACCCATGGATCTTTAAAAAGTTGTGTATTTAACTTCCATATTTTATCCCGCTTAGAGTTTTGTTTGGGGTTATATGCTATCCATACCGGTGAATGATCTGACAGTACACTAGAAGCTATGCCAGTGCTTGTAATATGACTTAACACTTCAGTGCTAACTAAAAAATAATCTATCCTAGACAGGGATTTGTGTACTGAGGAATAGAAAGTGCACTTCCGAGTATTCGGATGGAAAGTCCTCCAGGGGTCGCATAAACCTCCCAAGGTTATGAACTCTTGGAAAGCTAACTGAACTGAGGATAACCTCCCAATCTGATAACTCGATTTATCCAAGCTAGAAGTTATGGTAACATTCCAATCTCCTGCAAAAATCATAGGGAATTGTATAAATTCAGATATCACGTTCGCTAGTCCCATAAAAAAATCAGGTGATGGGATATTCGGTCCATATACACACCCTAGATTCAGTTCTACTTGGTTCAAGACTCCATGCAAAAAAAGGTATCAACCCTCTGGATCTACAATTACTTTATTTAGCAGAAAGTTAAGGCCCTTTTGAAGGAGAATAGCCACTCCTCTTTGACTGGTGAAGTTTCCTCCTGTATAACTATATCCAACCCATAGATGCCTAAGCAAAAGGCTCTCTGATGCTAAAAGATGGATCACCTGGAGAAAGGCTATCTGACATTGTAATGCCTGCAAATGAGCTAAGATCTGATGTCTCTTAGTTGGGGAGCGCAGTCCCTCGACATTCCATGTAACACACTTCATACCCTCATGTATATTTAGAGTGCTTACTCCATACTGCCCCAGTTAATATTACCCATTTGTCCCCTTGATTAGGTATCTTATCCTCCCAGAACCCCCTGTACAAAATAATAAAACCCAGAATTATTATACTTGACCCCTTAAACCCCAAGATTAACAACACAAAAAGAAAAATAAAACTTTTCTTCTTTTGTGTTCTGGTTTTGTCACCAGAACAGTAATCAGTTTCAGTTTGTGATGTATCCCTCCCTTAAACATACCCAGAAAACCCCTTCTCCCACCCCACATTGTCTAACTAACTATAAAAATTCCAAACATCTCTCAATTACCCATTACTTAACTTGAGTCTAAGTAAATATTGTAGGCCTTCCCATACCTAGATTAGACTGCTTAAACAATAGATTATTTAACACATCAAAACATTCAGTAAATGTTTAGTTACCATTCAGCCAGTTATTTGCTCATTTCTTCCTTAGAAAGAACATAAGTAGCCCCGACCAACTGAAGAGAAAATGCTCATTGGGACTATCCATTACATTAGATGCCTTCAATTAGAACAATGTAATTAACCTATAAAGCACGGCATCATAGTGTACTTTGCCCCCGTATTGCTTCCAGAACCTTGATTAACTTGGGTCTATAGCAGGAGGAAAGAAAATGATCAGGTTGCAATAAATTACTAAACGTTTGTTAGTATATGGTTACTTTCACCCTACAATTATTTAACAACTACGATATGTTCCAGAAGTTAACAAATTGGCCTAGCCCACTCTGATTTGGTACTAGTAAAGCATTATTCGAAAGTGTGCAATCAGCAATACACCGCAATGCTCTTTCCAATTAGTAACTACTTTCACTCTATACAACTCCTAAATGTTTGCAGAATCCAGCTAAGCATTCATGAACTGTAACATTTAAACAAATCAGGAAACAGTTTCTTCAGCTTTTCCTCCACCTGAAGACACTACTCAAAACTATGCCATTCTTCATTATGGTAAACTTGCAGTGTGGCTGGGTATCGCATTCTAAAATGAATTGCAGCGGCAATAAGTTTAACCACTACAGAGTGGAACTCTTTCCTCTTTTGTCTCACTGATTTTGGAAGATCTTGTGTGATCCTTATTTTCTTGCCTTCCCAGAGCAGTTCACTAATGTCCCATGTTTTTCCCAAAATATGCTGCTTATCCCTGAAGTTTAGCAGCCTAAAAATTAAAGGGCGTGGAGGAGCTCCTACTGAGGGAGTCGGTCTTAACGATCGATGGGCCTGCTCGATCACATACTCTGGGCCATTAGGAGATGGGCCTGCCAGCTTATTGCACAACTTCTGAGCAAATAAGACTATTGATATACCTTCTTCCCCTTTGGGTAGCCCCAATATTATCAGATTATTTCTTCTTGATCTCCCTTCTAAATCTTCCACCTTGCTTTCGATTGCTTTAATTCGATGACGCATTTGTGACATTTCAGGTTCGATTCTCTCTCTCCAGTCATCAAGAGAAGAAATTCTCACTTCGTTATCAGTTGCACGTTGGGTTAACACATCCAAAGAGGAAGTAATACTCTGTACTAAAACTGCTAGAGACTCCAGCGACTCTTTCAGGGGAGCAATTCCTTCCCAAAACTTCCCTTCTGTAAGCGCGGCTTGGGAGTTGGTTTCCTCCGCTGTCCCTGCTAGGGCTGCCTTAGAGCGCTTAGCCACTTTGTTCCACGTCAGTGTGGTAGGTGGCGTATGACAAGGGGGATTATCTCGCATTTCCTGATCCATTTTGGAGATAACGCACTGCTGCAACACTCCTTGTGGCTTCTTGAATATGGAATAAGCCATCTTTTTACAATCTCGCTCAATTTTGATTTACAAACTTCTTTAAATTAACTCATGGAGTGGGAGAAAGGGAATCTGCGACCATTCAGGCAGCCACCACGTGACCTCCTGATTTGTCTCCTTTTTGTTCAAAACCTCTACTCAGCCTCCTGAGTTTCTTGTTCAATAAATTTATTATAGAATAACCTGGATTGGAGCAGTATTCTCTATGCTAGTCTGTTGAGTTACTTCCTCAAAGGGAGTCGAGCAAAGTAAGATGCTCCATAAGGCCCCACTGGAATGAATTCAGCACAACACCATCTGCTACATTGTGCTCCATGGTATATTCATGGACTGCCTTCTTTTGTGAGAGAAGTCTCTCACACATGTAAAATGTTGAGTTTCATCTTGTCTGAACATCTTGTTTTAGGTGCTGTATTGGCAAGCTGTTTTTGTTTCGCTTTTTGGAGGTCAGTCAAGATAGCACATGGTTTTACAAAGTGACTAAAATGGCCACATATTTTCTTTGCATCTCCCACTAGTGTTACTATACTGTAGACACTGGACAGGAAAGCTCATACTAATAGATTTAATGAGTGTGCAAAGCACAGAATTAGAGTAAAACCACCACCTTTCAATGCACTAACAATATTGGTGCCATTGTCTGAAACCACATATCTAGTATTGAGTCCCAGGGGCTGTAACCAATCAGAAATGTTGCCAGGCAACTCTTTCAAAATATTGTCAGCGGTGTGATGCCTACCAAACATGGTAATGTAAAAAGCTGCCATTCTTTGTCTTCCTTCCTGCACACTGCTGTTTCTAGTGGTGCTTGAAAATGATTGTTACACCTGATGTGCTGTGATGCACATATACTCAGTGGTTTGAGAACTCATCCACATGTCTGTGGTCAGGTGCTCAGCACCACATTCACACTCTTAAACAGCCAATTTTATTTTACTTTGCATACATTCATAGTCATACATTTTGGGAACAGATACAGTTGCAAAATATTTACATCTTGGTATGTTGTAAGTTATGTGGAGCAAAATATTTTACAAGGGCCCTAAAACCTTCATTCTCCACAACCGAAAATGGTTGCAGGTCCTTAGTAATAAATTCAGCAATTGACTGATTAATTTTGAATGTTACTTGATTGATGTGATCTACTGTAGGCACACATTCAGCTATTCAATGATAAATTTTCAATGTTACTTGATGAGATATACTTTAGGCAGTTTTTTGTTCAAGCACCACAGTAATGGTCTGTTGTTTAGTTCATGTAGGGAGGAAAAAAACATGGGATGACAATGGCAAAACTGTAGCTTGTCCAGATACTTTTGTCAGTGAAGTCAAACATGTTTTTTTTCTGCACTTTTGGTTTCTTCACCATACTTACTGTCTGTAGGATTATTTTCATCACAGATATTTGTCCCTTGCTCAGAACTGCTGTCCATCTGAATGGTTGGATGTGGTCTTTGCAAATGCCCTTTTAGTGATGTTGTTCCAAACTGGCACCTCGCTTTGCCCCTGCGTTCCTATGACAAAAGCTGCAGACAGCAAAACATTCATTTTTGGGACTTACATGAAAATAGCTCCACACAACTGAGCTGGAATGTTTTGTCATCATGCCAGGAACTGCAACAACTGCAGGGACTGTATGGTTAAAAAAATGCTGAAGTAATAGTGTGCTTTAATTCATTTCTCATAGTTTCAAGCGCTAGCCCCGGGAACCTTAATTGTTTTTACAATTCCTGTTTTACATGTATCTCTTCAGCTAGTGTTTGCAGCATTTGGCGGAATGCACTCCAACATCAGTTACATGCTACTGTGTAGGCTCTTAAAGTGATTGTCTCAATAACCTGTTGCCACCTGTTTACAAACATTACCAGTGCTAGGCTGCAAGTGTTATTTTAACAGTTTACTCAGTCGCAAGGCTCTGCAGTAATTATTCCCAGCGCTCTCTCTAGTTGTGTGCATTTGTTAGTCAGTGCTAGGCTGAGCATATGTTATAACAGTCAATATGTTTTTTGCTAAGATCTAAGCAACTGTCCCAGGGTACATTTAGCATTGTGTACATTTATTTTACAGCTCAAGGCTGTAAGTGGATTTGCTCAGCATTTGTACCTGGGCACTTTCAAAAAGCCATTATTGCCAAGCAAGTTCATAGAGCTCTAGCTAGCTCTCTTGCTGCAGATCAAACAACTTTTGTTTAGGCTATCATATGTATGTCTTGGAATAGCCACTGATCAGGGTGTAATTCCAGTCCTCCAGGTCCCTGTCCTGGGCCTCCAGACTAGAATAGTGGATGTTCCTTATAGCTTCTGCTGTGGCCTGAAACCTGCATAAGCCTTCCTTCCCCAAGCCTCCCAACCCTCTTCCCAACACTTCTCCTATATTTAACATACTCTGCTTCTCTCCCCAGCTCCTTGTGCCAGCACAACACTGCACAGATCTCCAGACAGGGAACAGAGGGTAGGCCTGCAACTTGGAGCCCTCCCCCAGCTTGACCTCTCTGACTTCATCCTCTCCTGATCTCCAGCTAAACAGCACCTCTTACCTGCTCTAAAACAGCATCCTGCTAGTGTAATAGCCACCCCCTCCCCAGCCACCCACCCATCCTAAGCTAGCTTTAGTTTAGTAACCATTCTCAACCATTCAGAGGAGACCACATCTACACCGTAACTAAGGAGGTGATGCAATCCTCCACTCCCACCCTGCACATAAGTTTATTTATTTATTTACGAGTTTTACAAGGAAAACATACTGAGCAACATGCTCGATTCCAGATGCGACCTGGGGGCTGAGACCCACTTACATAAATGGAAATACATTAGACAGTACAGTAAAGGCAAAGCTTATACAATGGTAATTTAGAAGAGTTTGGGAGAAAAATAGCAGGCAGGGTAGGATACATACATTCAGTGGAAAGAGTTTCTTTAGTTGAAACAGGAGCAGCTGGAGGTGAAATGTGCTCTTACTAGTTTGTTATGTAGAGAGGGGTTTGTTGCGTGTTGGATGGGGGCAGGTAGGGCATTCCAGGTCTGGGGTATGCGGTAATTAAAAGCGGCCTGGCCTTTGGTTGTACACATAAACGGGATGTGGAGTAGTCTTGGGTCTGTGTTTCTAAGGGAGTACGCAGGTGAAGGTTGTTGGGAGAGGGCAGTGGTCAGGTAAGGGGGAAGAGAGTGGGACCAATACTTGGCCGTGAACCTCACGCTGTTCATTTGTCTGCGTTCATGGAGGGACTGTAGGATTAACGAGCTGTAGAGGTCGCAGTTGTGTGTTGATTGTGGGCAGTCGAGGATGAAGCAGCAGAAGGAGTGGAACAGGGTGTCTAGGCTGGCCAGGGCGGACCCGGGGGTGATGGAGTAAACTATATCCCCGTAGTCGAGAATGGGAAGGATCATTTTTTGAACAATTGCATGCCTAGTCTGAGTGGGGAGACAACTTTTATTACGGTGTAGTGCGCCAAGTTTAGGGAGCAGCCACTTATGTATAGAGGTGATGTGAACTGAGAAGTCTAGATGTTGATCAAGCCAGATGCCCAGATATCTGAAGCTTGTACAGTTTTCCAAGGGAGTTCCATCCAAGGTTGTGAAAAAGGGGCTGAGGGCTTGGCGGGTGAGTCTTTGTGGGGAGCCAAACGTTAGTGATACTGTTTTTTCAGAGTTAAGAAATAACTGGTTAGACCTGAACCAGTGTTGGATGGCATCAAAATCTTCCTGTAGGAGGGTTGCTATGCTATGTGTAGTGGGACCAGAGGCGTATAGGACAGTGGCGTCTGTGTACATCTGAATGAAGGAGCGGGAGCAGGCTGCTGGGAGGTCATTTAGAAAGATGGAGAAAAGGAGGGGACCCAGAACTGAGCCTTGTGGGACGCCTGCAGGGACAGGCAGTGGATGGGAGGTGTGAGAGGCTATTTTGACTACTTGTTTCCTGCCTACTAGATTCCTTGGTATCAGCCAGCCTCACCCACCAATTTGGCAGTTAAACAATGATGTTCCTCACTCTCTTTCCATCATTCCACTCTTCATTCTTCCTGCTGCTCTTCCCCCATCCTCCTTCCCTTCCCTACCATCTAGCAAACCTTCCCCAGGTTTGTCCCCCACCCTCTTCTACTCTCACCTCTCCCTACTGCCTATCCAGTGCTCCACATTACCTGTGGCTGTCTCACTCTTCTATCCTATCCTCCCCCTCTCTCTCCACATCATTCTAATCAGACATCACCTCTACAGGACCTCCTGCCCCCCTCCAGTGCGACTGTCTTACAATCTCACACTCCACTACCCTAAGATATGGAAATACTCCACTATCCCATTTTGCCTTTTTCTGACCCTTCTCCTATTGGGTGATGTGGAACTTAACCCTAGCCTGCCCCACAACACCAATTCCTCTTCCCCAAAGGGTCTCCTCATTTCCATTTAAATGCCAGAAATCTACTCCAAAAATTGGACAGTCTTAAAGTCTGAATGTCACAACAGTCCCCACATATCCTCTGTACTTCAGAAACTTGGTCATCCTCCAAGATCCCTGACTTGACACATGTCATCCCAATTTCTTGATACATCACCAGGACCATGACAGAAGAGGTGGTGGTGGTGTTGCTATGTATATCCATTATTCCCTCACCTGCTCTTTTACCTCCCTAAACCCAACCCTAACACTCCAGAATATCTAATCTCACACCTAATCTTCTCCTCCTCCCATCTACATGCAGTCATCTATGACATGCCCCAAATCTCCACAGACGCACTGATAGAGTGCATCTCCTCCGTGGCATGTGGAGGTTTGAGTATACTGATGAGAGTTTTAACTTGGATTGGCTTGCCCCCTCATCCAGACCATCTATCCAAAAAGTTCAATCCCTAAATCCCTCTCAGCTAATACATGAACCCGCCAGATACAACCTAAACTCTCCCAACCACACCTTTCTAGATTGGACCCTTACATCTTACTCTCACTACATCTCGGACATTGGTGTCCTTCTAGATGCACTGTGACCACTTCATAACCTACTGCATCAGAAAACTTCATCTTTCCCACTTCACCCCAAAATACATGAGCATATGCCCTTCCTGAACCTTCGACACAACCGCCCTTCTTCACAACCTCACACTTACTGACTGGTCCCCTGTCTACTCTGCCCAAGACACAGACACCACCCTTGATCATTTCCTGTCTATGTTTCATCAAGTTTGGTACAGCCACACCCCGAAGAAAAAAACTCAGAGTCAAGAAATCTCACCCAATTAATTACCCTTTGCAATTCATGTTACCAGGTCTGGGCCAAGTATAAGTCTTCCCAATCACAAAGAGATCTAGCTTGTAAAACAATCAGAAACAGTTGCACAAAGGCAATTCATCTCATTAAATCCACCTATTTTAAGAAACACAAAAAAAAAAAACCCAGCAACCTGTCCTCCTTCTGGAAGACAGTACACTCCCTTGTCAATCCCTCCACCACCCTCCCATCCCCTTCCCTCAGGGTAGACAACACTTCCACCTCTGACCCTTCATCAGTGGCTGAAATCTTCAATCAGTTCTTTACTTCCTCTGCCCTGCCCGAACATCCCTTGACCCAGAACCCACTAGCATCCTCCTTTCCATCAAACATCGGTTACTACTTTCCACAAATCACCACCCAAGAAGTTCTCAAAGCCCTTCACTCAATCCACCCAAATAAATCTAGCCTGGATGGAGTACTGATTTGTCTGTTAGCTGTAGCCATTGCTGCTCCCCTTGCATTCATCATGAACCTATCTATCAATACCTGTAGAGTTCCCATCTTATGGAAAACAGCCTTCATGATCCCTCTCCACCAGGGAGGAGACCCGTTGTCCCCTGGAAACTATTATCCCATCTCCCTTCTCCACTCACTTTCTAAAGTACAAGAGTCACATAGGACTTTTAGACTTCATCAACTCAACTAACACTCTCTCCCCCTACTAAATCTGGATTTCATAAGCATCACTCCACAGTCTCTTCCCTACTATGTGTCACCGCCATCCACACTGCCATGGACAAAGGCCATGTAACAGCAGCCACTTACAGAGACCTTTACCAAGGAATTCAACTCTGTCTTGCATACAATCCTCCTAAACAAGCTACACTTCATAGACTTAGCATCCCCTTCTACACATTGATTCACCTCCTACCTGATCGGTAGACAACAAGCAGTGCACATCGAAAAATCCACTTCTCCCCCTTCCCATCCTGGCAGGCATCCCCCAGAGTTCAATTCTCAGCCCTATTCTATTCTCTGTTTCATAAACAATCTCCTCTCCATCTAATCTCACTCCCTAATACATATGTATGCAGATGACGCAAACATCTTCACCTCGGTTCCCTCCACAAGTGAAGCACAACCTTTCCTCCAACATCATTTCAATAAAATTTTGGCCTGGTTTCAAGCTAATGATCTAAAGGCAAACCAGAAAAAGACAGTCTCAGTGATGTTCGGCTCAGTTCAAAAGCTCTCCAGTTTTTCACTATCAGGGTAACTCCCTCCTAGAAACGGTTCAGGCGTACAAATATCTAGGAGTATGGCTGGATCAGCACCCTAACTTCTCTACCCACATTGACACCCTAGTCTCTAAACTCTGCCCCAAACTGGGTTTCCTCTGTCGAAACAAGGACTCCCCCTCTCTCTTGGTTCAGCATGAGCTTGTCACCAAGATGATCCTATCATCCCTTGACCATGCTGATATCATTTACAGCAAGGCCCCTACCACTTCACTCTCAAAACTCAACACCACGCTAAACTCCTTCTGCAGATTTGCCTCCAATTCTCCACCTCGCAAGCACCGCTGCTCCCTTTACTCCTAGCTACCTATCGCTCCACTATCGCACACAGGTGGTTCATTTACTCCATGACCTTCTTAGTCAAATTCTGGTTCAACCTCCTCTCACCCTACCTCTTCTCCAGCCTCAGCCCCCATCCACTCTCTTCATTCCTGGGATCCCTGCTCCTTCACTATCCCACACCTTGTACTATGGCAGACCAGAGTTTATTTTCCTTTTGACTGCCCCACATGGGGAATAACCTCTGTGCAGAACTTCATAACTCCTCAATCTACCTGTCTCTCAAAAAAGTCTTATACCTTCTCCCCCCTCCTGCCTGCACCTGCCTCCCCTCCCCCAGAGGTGACCACTTGTATACCTCACTTCACCTATCAGCCTAGAATATATTTGTCTATGAATCAACTAATGCACTTAAACACCCTTTTATGCACTTTATCAGTACTTGTCATCTTAATTCTCTACCATTGAATTGCTGCTAATTTACCTACACTTGTTTTTTGACCTATTTGTGTAATTGTTTCTGTACCTGCTTTGTTTTCTCATCTCTGTACAACTGTTTTATGATTGTACCCCCACATCGCACCTGGAAACAAGCCTTGGCTCACTGTGCCTTTCCCAGTCACCACAAGTTTAAATAAATAAATAACTAAATAAACAATATTTTGGTGGCTGGCATTTCTAACTCTGATTACTGTGCACTGTGGCTATCCCCAGAAGAGCTACTATGATTGCTACATTTTTTTTTCCACTACTGGCTATGGCTAGTGGTGGTGATTGCTGTATGTGTTTTTTTTTTTTCTTTTTTGGTTCAGGAACCCATGTGGCATCCCCTACTTTACTTGGTATCACATTCTGATTCATCACCTTTAGAAGAGCATAATTGTGATACATCATGATCATGATTTTGTTTTTGTACATTTACAACATCTTCATCAAAGGCACTGCTTTCTGATGAAGAAGCCAGATAGGCATGAGAGACATATTGTGGAGTGCCATGTTTAGTGGTACTTGACAGAGCCTTTTCCTTACTCATTGACTATCTAGGTCTGTTTTGGCTACCTGTTTTTGTCTTTTATCTGATTTTTTTGATAATGTCAACAGTGCTGCACTACTTTGATCAGGGATTCACCAACATTTTTTCCTTTTTCTGGTTGTGTTGCTTCATTTTCATCAATTATATTAATTATATCTGCAGCACTGAGCTTCCCTTTTTTTTCTGAATTTCTTTTCAGGAAATATTTTTATTGTTATGTGTACACAATTTAGCCATAATGCTGGTGTTGGCCACTTCTTCCATAACAGATTTTGATTCTGAATCAATTTTTTGGTGTCCAGCTTAATTACTCAATTGGTAGTATTAGTCTGGATGTAGAGATGGGAAGCACAGAGTCTGAGATGTGACACCCTCTCTCAAAATATGTAAGGCACTACAAACTAGTAGTAATTCAGTCACTGGGATTGGCAACACAGCCCAAGATGTGACACCCTCCTTCAAAATGTAGTAAGGCAGTATGAGCTAGTAGCAGTTCAGGCACAGAGATGGGCAACATAACATCCTGAGACATGACACCCCCCCATTAAAAATCTGTATGACACTACTGTGACCTTCCTAGTAGTAGTTCAGATGCAGAGATGGACAACAGAGAATGTACGGCACTATGACCTAGTAGTAGTTCAGTCACATAGATGGGCAACACAGAGTCTGAGACATGGGTGACCCCCACCCTTCAAAACCTATAGAGCAATCTGGCTGACACACAGGATTGGCAAGAACAACAGCCAATTAAAAAAAGGACCCCAATTTGTTGGCTCCATTAAGTGCCCCAGGATCACAAGTGTTGCATTTCAGAGAGTTAGTCGATCATGGGGGTCCAAGGAATATTTGGTAAGAGGTTGGAAAAAAATGGTTGTTTTTTATTTGGTACCCTGCCCTGACCTCTTTTTACAGTGACTCACTACTACAGTACTGATGAGTGTTATATATTTATTTATAATGCTGTTAGTTGCTTGCTGATCAAACAATATGAAAATACAGCCAAATTGTATCTTTTAAAAAAGATAAATTTCAGCCAGCCTGGTGGTGCTGAGGGTTGAGGCGCTGGATGCCACACCTCACAACTCACCAGTGACCCGGGTTTGGGAGTGCACTCAGATCATCAGGGGTTGGCAGGGGAGGAGAGGATTGAGCATCTGAGGGACGACTCTCCCTCTCTGGTGAGGGGGACTCCAGTTGTTGGTGTGTTGCTGGCCCATAGCGAAGGCTGGGAACAATGCACCAATGCTGAGCACCAAGGGAACTGAGCCAGGGCAGGCACCGGGAGGAGTGCATGCGGACGCGTATGAGCTCACCCCATTGGTGACATTGCATGCACCACTTACATACAGGAGGAGAACAAGAGAAAATGGTTTCCAGGTTGTGGCAGATTGATGGCCATCCTAATGGGTCAGCCCAGCTTCAAGAGGCATTACTGATGACTGGATCTGGACTTGGTGAGGAGAAGAGGGCTCCCCGCCATGGGGGGGTTAAGCCACGGGGGTATAAGCGAGGGCCCTATAAGGAGCTGGGGCAATCCAGACGGTGGCTGGAATAAGGGATGCAGGGGCAAGAATGCCAACTGGGAGCCAGGTAGGAGGATAAATAGACAAAAAAACAAAAAAAAGTTACATTTAATTTTACGTTTTTAACCAAGTGATCTAAAAGAATAATACTGATGCATTTCTCATTCTCAAATAGACTAAAAATACAGTAGGTCTACAATTCATCAGAGTAAATCAGAACCTTTTGGAAATAAATCATAATTGAAATCAGAATCGGGTCACAGCCGACCCGACCATCCCTAGCAGCGACATTATTATCTTTGCCCAGGAGGACATATTGGGGCAATTAACTCTCTGTAGGTGGGTGGCTGGGAATCCTGATATGGTACCATGCAAGACAGGAAGACCTGATCTTTTTGGTGGTGATATTTCCATTGAGCTGATGTGCATGTTTAATTTTCTTGAGCCTCTGCTTCTGCTCCAGTGTCAGGGCTTGGTGGGTGGTGATGGCAGTCATTCTTTCACATTCATTTTTCCTGTTTCTGCTGCAGCAATGCTGCCTTTATTGGGGGGGGGGCAGTGCTAGTAAAAGGATCAGGTGAATATGGGGAAGTTCCCATTTTAGGGTCTCAGTCTCTGTTGCCTGTCTGCCCATTAGAAGACAATGATGTTGAGGGGGCATTTTTGTAGCCTGTCTTGGTAGGTCAACTTGAACTCCCCAGGATCTGTGGACAAAGGGACCACTTCATTAGGGACTTTGATCTCATGAAAGAACCAATTCCTTTTGATTTTAAATGTGGCAGGATATGTTGTGCAACATTTAGTCTCAGTGTTTTGGAGGGCTTTCCTGAAGCTGGTAAACTCGGCTGCATGGTTAATCTGGCTGAATGTTTCTGATATCGAGAAATTCTGTGGCTATGCCATAACAGGTATCCTTTTTCTCTATAGCCAGTTTGTGCAGCTCTTCTTTAATTTTGAATCTGAGGCACATTGCTAAGATGGGGTGAGGGTTGTCTCCTGGCTTGGGTCCGGGGGGGGGGAGCTTATGTTCAGTGAGAACTCTTGATATCCATCTGAGATCATTTAGCCTCAGCAGTTCTGTTAATAGGTGTTGTACAAAGTGGTTAACATTCTTGCCTTTAGCTCCTTAAGGTACACTGATGATCCAGAGATTCTTCCAGCAGTCACAGTACTCCAAATCATCTGTCTTCTTGACCCAGAGCAGGGCTATTTTTTGGTGCAGGCAGTAAAGTTCTGTATCACTAGTATCCCCTGTATGTCTATTTGCCATAGGAAGGTCTCCATGTTTAACACTCTTAGGTTCAGTTGGTTCATTTGTGCCTCTAAGTTGTTAATTTTCCCCTTCACCCCAGTCATCTCCTCTAATATTGTAGAGAACATCTGCACAATACTGGTTATGTCCACTGCTTCTACTGGTTCCAGTTTACTGCTGGCAATCCTCAATAATAACTGAGGCATTTTTTAAAGAAACATTGGTTCATTTAAAAATGATAGTTTTTGTTTCCTTAAATGAAAAAGAAATTAATTCTTTAGTCAGTTTAGTGATTTTTGTGAGTGAAAAAAAAGCTCTTTTAAGGTTTTCTGCCTAGGCGGAGAACTGTGACACTATGTAGTTGTCTTAGATGCAGTTCATCTGCAAGTCCTCACCATCCCCCTTCTCTATATTCCTACAGTGGAGCTGCTGGAGATGGCCATTCAGGACAATGAAGCCATAGAAGACTTGGTGGTGGAGAGCTCAGAACATGTCATCTGCCTCTTCATAGATGACATTCTGCTGTATCCAAAAGAGCAGGTAGTGGCCTTTCAAAAACATACAGTACTGTTTAGCTCATTTGGCCCTATATTAGGACATAAGCTAAACTGGTGCAAATGTGAGTGAATGCCAATGGGAAAGGGCACTGGATATCCCAGTTAGGTTGCAGGGGCCCACTTAAAGACAGAGACCAAGTTAAGTACCCGGTGATTTTAGCTCACACAAAAATTCTCCCTACTCTGGGGAGCAAAGCATCTCCCACTGCTGCAGAAGGTGAGGAATGACCGTGACTGTTGGTGGCCCCTCCCTCTTTCCCTAATTGGAAGGGTCAACAAGATTAAAATATGCATATAGCCACAACTTTTATATTTTTTCAGGTCCTCCCAGTATACCTTCCTTTGCTTTTTTTAAGCCTATTGGGGAGTTATTGTATCTTTTCTGTAGCAGAACAAATAAGCCAGGATCAGGGTGGAGGTTCTGACAGAACATATATCCAAAGGAGAGCAGAGTGTCTCCAACTTTTATACATATTATGTTTATGTGGCTCCCCAACTGGCATTGCTGGGTGATCTCAGTACCAACACACAGCCTGCATGGGTGACCCTGGAGGAGGCCTCATGGAAAGAGAACCTGATCCCATCCCTGTCAGCTTCATCTCTAAGGCATCAAGTGATTATGTTTCTATCACCTTCACAAGGCCACAGATCGTGCCAGGCTTGGGAACCATAACATGACTGGCCATCTACAGGGGGTTTTTCCCTAAGTGGACATCATCATGGGACTATGGGTGGGAGGATGCCACCTCAACCAGGTGGCACATACTGCACCAGTGGAAGACCAAATGTCTCAACACAGTCAATAAACAAGGCCCCAGTTTTTCTGTGGCAGTTTGGGACCAAGTTCTGCAGCAGGATTATCATTTGCCACAGAACTTCTGCAGCAGTGGTTTGTCATTTCTGTGGATGTTCTGTGGCACCAATGAACTGCCACATCAGAGTGTCAGTTTGTCATCTTGATACCATATCCATGGCAATGGGGGAATGCACAGTAACACTAGTTCAAACAATAAACCCACAGACTTTTAGAATTTTTTTTTTAAATCTAAAAAAATGTATCACTTAAGGTCCTATCAAACTGAGAGACTCACATGTGAGTGGCTCAATTTGAGCACCCGAAGAAATAGTGACCCTCAGAGGATAGTGATGGGAGGAAATAACAAGTCAGGCTGGCTCTCCTCATTCATACAGATCCCTTTGGAAACTGAATAAACAGAATAGTGGAGATATTTCAAAACTCATTTTTCATGCCAATCCACTTCTCTTCATGCACTATGTCACCCCATCAGGCCATGACATGCATATGAACTTCTTGTGAGGAAGGTTCTCCCGGCCTGTCACAAGTGTTACCCATGCAACAGAACACTGCGTTATAACTTCCCAGGCTCAGAGCACTAGTGTGTGATAGTGCTACCCCCCCATCCTCATGCTGCCCAGTCAGCTCCCTTCTGTTAAAACATCAACTGAGTGCCAGTTGCTTGGTATACAAAAAAAAAAATAATAAAGTAAGGGCACTATACACACAATCCTAACAGAACAACTATTTAATAAAACTAAGCTCTTCATTTACTAGTCATATTTTTAACCCATATCTATCTATTAAATCTAGGTGCATATTCACCAACCATATAAATGGGAGGTCACATGGGTCAAGTGGAGCTAATATGCTCTTATCAGATTATTGTTTTATCAAATTATGTTGCGGTTTTTCTATTGCCTGTTTTTATTTTTTATTATATTACTTGTTATATAGAGAATAAAAAATGGGGTGGTGTGTTTTACGAGATTTTACACACACCCAAGGTGAGGGATGCTACATAAACATCGAGGGTGAAGCCTGAGGGGTTTGTGAGAAGCATCCCACACTGAAGGTGTGTGTAAAATCGAGTTTTACACAACACCCTTTTATTTTTTATAATTGATGGCAGGCGCTTTTTTGCCACAGCAGTTATATAAAATAAAAAAAAGAGATCTTTGGTTTCACGTACCGTCAAGTGGTAGTTACAGCAGGTGTCCAGTGTGAGTAAAGGGAAAGATCAGCTGGCACCTATGTGCAGTCAGGGAAACCCGGCACATATTTGCCGTAATAACCTGCCAGTTATTATGGCAACTATCAACCTGGTTTTTCTTAGGAAAAAAGTGCCCGCCAGTTATTATAATATAGTACCAAAGAACAATTCATACTATTATTATAAAAACAATCAAACTTATTCCTAACACAGATCCTCAGGCTGCAGTGTGCGGTGGATGACTGAGTCAGAATCATACTCCCTTTCATGAATCAGCCACATGAATCTGCTGTGTACTCGAAAAGAGTTGTAATTCCTTACACCTAAGGCAACAAAATATTTCTCACAGATCAGCAACCTAATTCCATTGCTCAAGTCAATGGGAGGTCAACAAGGTCAAGGGGAACCTGTATCCTCTCAATAAAAATGTTATTATTTTTTCCTGAAAAAACACCAGTACAGATATTACTGTTACTGTCACTATTTTGCACCTGGCTTCAAGTTCCTATACTTCTTATTTCAGATAACCCCTTACAACATTGTCCCATTATTATGCTTGCAATGGTCAATACTATGTAACTTAAATGGTACCAGCTTTGTTGTCACTTTAACAATAGAAAACAGATCACCGTAAAAGGGGCATATTAATACCATATCTTCTTACAATATTAAGACAAGTACCACAGTATATACCCTTATTAAAGTATAAGACTTACTCTAAGTACTGTCACACAATTACTCACTAGCTGGAGAAATGTGAATTGCTTGTAAACAGACTGTCTGACAAGAAAATGAGCATTCCATATCTGTACTGAAGGAATTGCAGCTCCACTTGGGACCTCCGTGCAAGGTATGCCAGCTCTGACTGCACACTAGAGTTTTAGGTAACTTTATTATAGTTCCTTTAAAAAACACAAGCCACATGACGACAGCACTGTCAGCACATCTGTGTAAATTTCTCTATCCATTCCCTCCCACATGTCTCACAATATTCACCAAGAATGCCAGGAGTGGAAATAAAAATAGTATTTATGGTGCAGAATTGTGCCACTCCAAATGCATTGATAATCAAATTGAAAGGCACAGTTACATATTTGTCATCTGTACATATCTTGCAGAGATTTATGTATTTTTGCAATTGATTTCCACTTAGAAATTCACAAACAGCTAAACTGTCACATCAATATATATATATATATATATATATACATGAATTAAATCTACTATTTTTTTAAACACCTGACATTCATGAGGCCAGATTCTAAAAGAGTTACACCTGGCATAACCGCACTTGTGCCAAAAAGAATGACGCAAGTAGCAAATTACACCAGCAGTTTCGACGTGCGGGATTCTGCAATGTGGCCTGCAACATGCCTCAGGCCACTTGTGCCAAAGTGCAGTTACACCAGCAGTTGTGCCCTAAACCCCCTGTGACAGGGTGCTAGGGGTTTACCGCAGCAGTTGAGCCCTATCCTACAAGGGCAGCAACAAAGTCTCCAATATCGGGATTCTACAAGAACCCCTGGAGGAGAAACAGCAATATATGTTACACCAGCATTTAGCTGGCATAAAGGTACATAGTCCCTTCAGAAGTTCTGTAGACCTGCTGCACCCACTCCATGATGTGCCCCCCCATGGCCAGAACACCCCCTTGTTGCCCCACAGGCATCCCACAACTCCCCCAGCCCCTGATCCCCATAGCAGAGGTGCCCAGCAGGGCATCTCGCACCCCAACCCCAGAACCCCCAAACTATAAATGCCCTGCAGGGCAGCCTCACAAATCATGCCCCCAAACACCACACTACTATTAGTCCCACAGGGCAGCTCTGTCACCTCCCCCCAAGCACAGGTCCCTGCAGTGCCACAAACCTTTACAATTATTATTGCCCTATACTCCCTGGTAGTCTAGTGGCCCCATCCCCCAACCAGCAGTACCAGTACACCCCACACACCCCTGGTCCATCCCCAGCTGGCGACTGGCACAACCCTCCTCTCACCACCATGGCCAGCTGCTGACTGAGCTCCGTCTGAGCGCTTACTGCATAGATGCGCTAAGAAATGAATGAACACTCATTAGTTTTTGAGTGCTTCTATACAGTAAGCACTCAGAAGAAGCTCAGGTGGTGGCTGGCCATGGTGGTGAGAATGAGGGTTGTGCCAGTCGCCGGCTGAGGATGGGTCGAGGGGTGTGGGTGTATTGGCACTGCTGGGAGGGTGGGATGCCACAGGACTAATGAGTACATTATTGCAGTTCTGACTGTATTGCACACATTGCAGACTGCCTGTACTGTACATACTGCACAGTACACCAGTCACATGGGGATTCTGGGTAAGTGTTGGGGACCTTTGGTGGCATGACAGTGGGTAGGGGGGCCTCTAGTCCTGTGGGGCTCCACCGGGGATCGGGTATGGAGGGGGAACTTGTGCCTTGCTGGATAGTGGTTGCGGCTTATGACATCCTTGTCAGGTATGCCCTCTGTTCGGCGTACCAGGCTGTATGTCGCAAGTCACAGGACTTGGACATGGGGACCCTGTCCCTTCTAGAATAGGGTGCAGGCTCAATGTTGCAGTTACATTTAGTCCAAGTCACATTTGGCTGTGACTTGCGCAAAGCTTCTAGAATGCGCCCATGGTCTTTGCTGTGAGAGGTGTGGAGAGACAGCGACAGAGACAGATAGACAGACAGAGGGAGGGAGAAGGTGATGGAGAGATAAATTTACAGAGTTGCACTGACAGCGATGTCATTATCATGTGGCAGTGTGTTTTTTTTGTAAAGAAACAATAATAAAGTTCACCAAAAGTAGTGTGTAGTCATAGTTATCACACATTGCACAGAGGTCCCAAGTGGAGCTGCAACTCACTGATTCTACCCTAGTAAATTTTTCAGTACAGACTGTGTTATGTGGAATGATCATTGTCCCCTGATCCTCCACCAGAAAGAATCACTGCAACAACTTCTAGCTTTGGATGCTCCCTGGTAAAATTTATTTAAAGGCACACTTTATAATAATTACATCCCAATATTTCATATAACCAAGGCACTTAGCTTCACCTAAGCTCTTTTCTTCTAGGTTGCTTGAAAGGACAGAGCAAAGAAAGGGAAAGGATTAAGGCTTCTTTCGGCAAGGTAGATTTACTGAGTGTTGTTATTTTTATTTTGTACTCATAGGGGTTGTTACTGTTTGTTGATAACTATGTTATTGCTTTATGTTTCTCTGAAATTGTTGTTGATAGGTAAACCTTCTGCTGCATTATTAAAGGGTGTGCCTACAGGTGTGTGCTAACAGATTACTGCTGTAATCTTCTGATTCAAATTGTCTTTTGCAAGGTATATCTTCTGTTACTGCTTTATTTTTCTCTGTAGCAAAGTGTTTCTTACAGGGTATATCTTCTGTAAAATTATTACAGGTGGTGCTTTACAGGTTTTATAGTTTTATCTATCATTAGGATAAACTTTCAGGGCTACTGGATTTGTTTCTGGCTGATTGTTTCTGCTCTTACCTCCTTGTTTCTTTTGTCTGTGGTTCTTCTTTTTCGGCAGGGGAAGGGCCGAGCCACCCACCCACATCCCAAACCACCCTACACTACACTCCTTTTATAGGGTAGCACAGTCATGAAATTTCCTGTGGCAATGCAGCAAGGGGCAGATCAGAGGGGTATCCACACAGTGACCTCATTTACAGGGATACTAGTAATTTAACTTGTTATAACAAGTTATACAAAAACAAACAAAACACAAAAAAATTTTGCTTTCATTTTCTTCCTTCTAATTACTCTGACCAGGTTATAAACCCACCAACTTATCTGGAAAGGATATCATTAACTGCAGGTACTGCAGAACACTTTTCAAAAGGGCAGGTTTACAGGATTTAGGACACTGTCCTACATGCTGGGCCATTGGAGATCTAAGGGCTCAGCTCCAGGCAGTATGGGCAGAGATTACGTGACTCAAATGTCATATTCAAGAAGAAATATATTATAAGAACCACCCACCATTTCCCCAACATCCATCAGAAGCACCTCGACCACAGAGTATAGTTGGTCTGGGAGGTTTGCAGGTAGTTAGGAGGGGCGAATCGGGCGCCCCATCACTCGGTGCTGTCCAACATATTACCTCCACAAACCATATAAAACTACAAACAGGTATCTGTCTCTCTCTCTGAAATCAAACAAAGGGGAAGAGGACACTGCAGAGCAGGACACTGCAGCACAGGAGCTAGCACAACAAAACTCACCTAAAACAGGAACCAAAACAAGAAAAACGAAAAGGAAATCAAAAATAACTTCTGATCATAGGAGACTCCATGATTCAGGGAGTTGATACTTATCTCCAGCCAGGGATAATGGTCAGATGTCTCCCAGGTACATCAATGTGAAGAGACACTGACTGCATTGCTAAAATTGTTCAGGAAGCAGGAGAAAACATTGATATCTTGGTACACATAGGGACTAACGATCTCACCAGCTGGTTAGTTGTGGAGACCAAGGAACACCTGACCAGGCTGGGTGACAAACTATCATCCATTTTGTCCAGCATCTCCTTCTTTGAGATCCTGCCATTCTGGGAGAGGGGGGCAGATAGATGAAAGGTCAGAGAAGGGAAGCTAGGGGAGTTAAACATGTGGCTCAAGGGCTAGTGCCAGGAAAAAGGACACAAATTTGTGGGGAACTGGCAACAGTTTTGGGAGTGAAAGTTCTTTAAATTTGATGGACTGTATCTGACTAAGGAGGGAGTCAGTGCAATGGGGCAGAAGTTTGATGTCTTTGCAAAATATTTAAACTAGCAAATGGGGAGATGGGTGCAGCACCCCATACGTTGAATGGGAAGAACACCCCTCCCCCCTCAGCTAGTGGTCAAACAGGAGTTCAGCATGTTTGTAGTTCATTTGCATCATCAGGTAAGGAATAAGGTCCATCTTCTCATACGATGCACAGGACAAATGCCAGACCTCGCCCAACAACTAACACACCTAAATCTGGCCAATGGAAAGTCATGTACACAAATGCTCGGAGTCTGGGTAACAAGATCCTAGACTTGCAGGCAATAATGACAGAGGCTAAACTAGACATAGTAGCAATTAGCAAGACGTGGTTTACCAGTAACCACACTTGGGAGACTTCAATATCTGGCTATGTACTGTTCAGAAGAGACCGAGTTGCAAAAAGGGGGGGGTGAAGTGGTCCTGTATGTCAATGAAAATTTCAAAGCTACAGAAATTCAGAATGCACATAAGGAGCCAGAAGAACTGTGGGTCACCCTGGAAACAGAAAATGGGACAGCCATACTAACTGTGGTTGTCTACAGGCCTCCAGACCTAGGGGAGGAGATAGACACATTATTGTTAGAGGATATGCTAAACATGACAGCTAAAGGGGAGGTTCTGATAATGGGAGACTTCAACATGCCAGATACAGATTGGTCAATACCCACAGGAATATCTGCCAGAACTTGACACATGGTGGATTCCCTGCGAGGGGAGGGCCTCAAACAACTGGTACAACAACCCTGTAAGAGACAGGGCTATCCTAGATCTAGTACTGACTAACAGGGAAAGGATCACAGCTCTCCAGGTAGAAAGTCACCTAGGGGCCAGTGACCATCACATGGTATGGTTCAATTTGGCCACTGCAACTAAATCATCCCATTCCAAGGCAAAAATATGGGACTTCAGAGAAGCTGACTTTGATAAGATGGCCAACAGAGCCAGCCCTGACAAAAAGAAATAAAGGTGAGGGGGTACAGGTAAAGTGGGCAAGCATTAAGGATGCAATACTTGAAGCAACATCCAATTGTGTTAGAGAGAAAAGGAAGTGCAAAAGAAGAAGGAAACCACTTTGGTTCTCAAAAACAATAGCAGAAAAGGTCAGAGCCAAAAGTCTGGCCTTCAGGAAATATAAGGGAATGCAGCAGGATGAAGATAGGGAGGCATATCAAACTTCCCTAAGGGAAGCAGGGAAGGCAGTAAGGCAAGCAAAGGCCCAAAACTGAAGAAACACTAGCACAAACAGTAAAAGAAGGTGACAAGACTTTCTATAGATACATTAGTGAAAGGACAAAGTTCAGAGGGGTATTGCTAAGATCAAAGGGGACAGGGGGCATGTGAGGAGGACCATGTAAAAGCACATATCCTAAATAGATACTTCTGCTAAGTATTTACTGAAGAGAAGGTAGGGCAGGGCCCACAGCTCAGCACCATGGATGCAGGGGAGTGAGAGAGGTATGCACTAGTCTCTTCACAAAAGAAAGGGTCCTACAAGAGCTCGGTAAGCTTAGGGTGGACAAGGCAATGGGACCTGATGGCATACATCCCAGGGTACTAAAGGAGCTAAGGGTGGAACTAGCAGAGCCATTATCAGAACTGTTTAGGGAGTCTCTGAGCAAAGGAGAGGTCCCATAAGACTGGAGAAGGGCTTATGTGATCCCATTCCACAAGAGTAGTAGCAGGGAGAAGGCAGAGAACTACTGACCAGTCAGTCTTACCTCAGTACTGGGCAAGCTTAAGGAGGCACTCCTTAAAGAAAGGATAGTGCAACACCTGGAATTCATATGAGCACAGGATCCAAGAGAGTATGGGTTTACAAAATGAAGGTCCTATTAAACTAATCTCATAGATTTCTTTGACTGGGTAACCAGAGTGGTGGACCAAGGGGGAGCAGTTGATGTCGCCTACCTTGACTTAAGCAAAACTTTCGATACTGTTCCACATAGAAGATCGATTAATAAGCTGGGTAGGCTTGGGGTGGGTCAGAAGTTGGTCAGCTGGGTGGCAAACTGGTTGGCAGGCAGAAAACAGAAAGTGGTGATAAATGGTATACAATCTGAAGAGATGCAGTTCACAAGTGGGGTACCTCAGGGATCAGTCCTGGGGCCAGTCTTCTTCAATATCTTCATCAATGACATTGCAGATGGACTGGAGGGTAAGGTTTGTCTGTTTGCAGATGACACCAAGATCTGCAACAGAGTAGATGATCCAGATGGGGGTGGGCAGAATGAGAAGAGATCTGGATAAACTAGCAAAATTGTCAAAAGAATGGCAACTGGGGTTTAATGCAAAGAAGTGCAATATCATGCATATAGGGAAGAGAAACCCTGAAGCTACCTATAGGCTAGGAAGGGAGATGCTGGCAGTCACAAGGGAAGAAAGAGACTTGGGCATCATTATCGCTGATTACCTGAAATCATCCAATCCGACCACTAAAGCAGTAGGTAAGGCTAGAGAGATGTTGGGGTGTATTAGTAGGGGTATCACAAGTCAGAAGAGGGAGGTGATAATCCCTCTTTACAAGACATTGGTTAGGCCCCCATCTGGAGTACTGCATGCAGTACTGGAGGCTGCACCTTCACAAGGACATTAACCATATTGAGACAGTCCAGAGAAGGGCAACTAAAATGCTGCAGGGACTGCATCAGAAAACATATGAGGACAGATTGCCAGAGCTCAATATGTAAACCCTAGAGCAAAGGAGGGAGATAGGTGATATGATCGAAACATTCAAACACCTTAATGGCATTAAAAAGGTGAATGAGTTTAACATGAGATTAGAGGGAGGCTGATTAAGGGGTAATGTGAAGAAGTTCTTTTTCACAGAAAGGGTAGTGGATCCATGGAACAGCCTACCTCATGGAGTGGTGGATATGAATACAGTGCAGGGATTCAAACAGGCATGGGATAGGCATACGGGAGCAATACAGATGAGTATGAATAGATAGGCCATTGACAGAGCAAAGGCCAATGGCACATTCATACGGTAGAAAAAGAAATGGTCAGACTGGATGGGCCTTGTGGTCCTTATCTGATGTCAACTTCTATGTTTCTATAACAAAATAGTCAATATTACAATCAGACATATCAGTCCATTTCTTCGCACTGGACACATCAGTCCATGACGTCCATCTTGTTCTTCTTCCTTCTTGATCCTTTTCGTGTTTCGTGTTGCTCTTCGGGGTCTGGACACTCTGATCCAGCTCCCCCCTCCATCACTAGAACCAGGTGCCAACACTTACCCAGACTCTTCCCCGCTAAGTGCGGATAAGCGTTCCACCCCTAAGCTTATATTTCTCCCCTCCCCATCTACCACGCCTGGGTTCCTTTGTCCCATCCCTTGGTGTCTACCCCTTCCCTCCTGCTCCCAGACCCTTTCCAATGACCCATCACCTGCTTGTGATGGAAGATGGGGCTCACCCCTTGCTGGCTAGTTTCTCGGGCCCTTTTTATTCATCACCCCATTAGGTCCCCCAATGGTCACAGGAACAGGCACCTGCAAAACTCAGACAGGTGCACACCATCTGATCGGTACACATCAGCCTGCTTGAATGAAATATCTCTATGCTGGATGTGTATCCCTCCCATCTCTGTAACTGCCCTGGCTACCTTCCTGTTTAGGTGCTTTCTCGCTACCTCTATCACCTTAACCCCTTTAGCTTCTATCAACACTCTCTGGGAGGTGATCTCGGACCAGCTGATCACCACCCCCAGCCACCACCTTTTTACTCTCTCCAGGTCTGCAATAATGTACTTCATCAGTACTCCCCATGGCAACCACCGTAGATCACTGCCTCCCAGATGAAAAATGATGCCCCTGCAGTTCCTCCAACAGAGATAGCAGCTGCACCCACTTCATGCCCCTGATGCCTTTCCACTGAACTTTCATGTTCTCCATATCTGAGTACAACTGTGTCCCTCTCCTTGTAGTGGCCTCAAATCTCTCTGCGCAATAGATGACTGAGTGCCCCACGATACACACCTGTCACTTGAAGCCTGCTGTGGAAAGAAAGGAACATGAGTTTTCCACCTCAACATCTCATATACCTCTAGTAACAGTTGATTGCCATCACCTCCTCTACTGCCTCTCCTCTTGTGGCTGTCTCTGATGCTGCTCCTATCCTGAATGAGTGTGGGGCAAACTCCTTGGGGTCCTCCCCCATGAATACCAAGGCTTTCTTCAGGACTGCCCCAACCTGGAACCCTGTCATTGGGAACCCATTGCCATGCTGAAACCAGCCCCCTCCTCGTGCCTCAAGATCTGCTATACTCTCTCATGGCCTTGACCACACACACCCCTTCCCCTTGGTGCCTGCGTATTGACACCGAGATGCCCCTTCCCTTCTGGTCTATCTTGGACCTGGGTAGCTGAATGACCACCATGTCCATGTCCCACATGACATTCACAAATTGCAATGCCAGGGAGCCACCCCTTTCTTGGGAGCCACCACCTCCTCTACCCTGAATGCCACCCCCCGGCCATGACTGCGAATATGGCCTTGAAAAGGCAGGTCTCCTTTGCAGAGGTGCAAACATTTTCTAGAGCCCTTATCACCTTTGTGAGTAAAGGCCCCATTATGGGCTTTCTTCTATCTTGCTTCGTGCCCTGCCCCCCTCTGCAACCCTGTGACCATCTGCCTTACTACCCTCCCTCTGGCTGCGTTCAAACACCCTTGGTCCTTACACATCCAACTGATGCCTGCCAGCTGTACCACCATGGTGGCATGGGCCATTCCCTCCTCCCACTTTTCCACTACATGTTGCATTACTTGTTCCTCCAGCACAGGCTCCACTATATCCCACCTTTGCCAGGCCTGGAACTCCTGGAAGCCTGCCCACACCACTTTGTAAGCTCTTAGAGCGTTGGCCAACCAGGACCCCTATACAGGGCTCTGGCTTTTTCCTTCCAATTTCCTATAACCTAACTGGAACAATGGTCTGGCATGGTGCTGCCTGTGGTGCCAACTCTTGGAACCTCTCCATCTGAAAATAGAAACATAGAAACATAGAATTTGATGGCAGGTAAGGACTGCTTGGCCCACCCAGTCTGCCCATTTCCCTACCTACTGCATAAGCTGCAGATCCTAGTTAACCAGCAGCCTACTTCTTCCTACCCAACAATCAGCGACTTCATTTTGGAGCCCTTCAATATGCTGAGCTTTGAATGACAGGTTTAACTGTAACCCCCAAAGCACCATGCGTTGCAGAGTTCATCCAAGTGATTCAGTGTTACTGCTCCATCTGTTCACCACTCCCACCACCCTTTTGTTGTCACACCAAAATATGAATCACCTCCCCCTCATCTTGTCCCCCCATACTTCCATTGCTACCCATATGGGAAAAATCTCCAGGAAGGAGATGTCCTTGGTGAACTCCACTCCTTCCACTGCATCGGCCATGCCTCCAAGATCCACTCCCCCTTAAAATATGGTCCCATCCCCAAGGCCCCAGAGGCATCTGTGTACAGTTTGTTGTCCATATTATATGCCCATTCCCCCTGCCAGAATGTCACTCCATTGTACACCTCCAAAAATTACCCCCATACTCGGAGATCCTCCTGCACCCATTTGCTGATATCCGCCCAATGGTGCGGTTGCTTTGCCTTCCCCATGGCCCTCACCAACCTCCGTGTGAACACCCTGCCTGGGCTTGTGGCCTAGCAGGCAAAATTAAGGTGCCCCAGTAATTGCTGTACCTGTACCAGTGGCACCCTCTTCCTCCCTCCCACCAGCACCAATAGCCCCTTCAGAAAGGCTACCTTGTCCCTGGGAAGATGGAATTATTCTTGTTCCAAGTCCACCTCAATCCCGAGAAACTCCAGCCTGCAGGCTGGGCCCTCTGATTTTCCTTTTGTCAGGTATTCCCAATGGTCCCACACATGTCCTGAAAGTCCTGCAACATCACCTCCATCGCACCCCAATTGGCCCCGATCAACAGGAAATCATCCAAGTAGTGAACCATTTGCCTGTGTCCATACCGTATCCCAAATACCCATTGTACCCATGAGCTGAACACCTCGAAAGCTGAGCAAGCCACTGAGCAGCCCATGGGCATAGCCTTATAAAAGTACAGCCACCCTTGAACTGAAGCCCAACAGGTTCCAATCCAATGGCTGGACTGGCAGCAGGTGAAACACCGACTTGATCCCCATCTTTGCCAGCCACACCCCCTCTACAACGCTAATCAGTTCGACTACCTGATCCAGCGAGGCATATGAGACTTCGCTCAATTGTTCCGGAATCCTCTCATTCACTGACCCACCCTCTGGGTAGAAAAGGTGATGTATGTGCCTGAATTCTCCTTCCTGCTTCTTGCGTGACACCTGGAAGTTGCTGCACGGAGGCTCCTGTAATGGCCCCTCCACCCTTCCTGCCATAACCTCCTTCATAATCTTCGCCAGAACTATGTCTTCCTTCCCCTTGACTGAACCCAAGTTCTTTGCCCTCATCTCTACTTGTTCCCCCACAAAACCCAATGGCAAACCCCCTCAAAAACCCTCCCTCAGCCACTCCACCCCTTAGGCATTGGAATAGCCTTCTGCCCATGCCTCCACCACCCCTAGTCTGATGGGCATGTGGGCTAGGGTGCATCCCCACCACCCAACATCCTTCCTTTCCCTAATTCCATCCATAGTTGGAATTATACCCCCCTCTGCTTGTTTACCCCCTCCCTCTCCCCATTCCCCCTACCCCATCGAAAGGGCTGCTCATGGTGTTGCCTGCAGCTTGTTGCTGGGTGTGAACCCACGCATCACGCGCAGGTGTGCCTGAACTCACAACTAGACCATGAACATGACATTCTGTTAAAAGCCCAGCAGGTTTTCGTGGCTGGGGCCTGAGAGGCCCTCTTGGTCTGTTCCACCATGGGCCCTACTGCTGGCCCTGAGAGGTTCCTGATCCACAGCTCCGAGTGGGTGCAGTCCCACCTCAGGTCCCCCTTTGCCACCATCCATTTCCAAAATGCCTCATCATACTTTAGCCACCCAAAACTCAGTTTCACCTCATAAGCATCCCTAGTGATCACCGTGTACATCAAAAGTGGGATGGCTAACTCCTGCTGCTTCTCCAGCACCAACGTGCTATAGATCAGAAAACCCATCTGCCATGTGTCAGTATTCTTCCCCTTATACTTGGCCTCCTCCTCCTTGTGTCTGACCACCACCAATGCCACTGCCATCTCCATCTCTGACTTACCAACAAATTCCTTCTGCTCCTACTTCTTGGCCATCTCCTCATCGATCAAACCAAAAATATCCACGTAGTTACCCTTCCAAATTTTCTCTTTCAGCATGGACAGGATGTGGTCTCCCAAGGTAAACCTCGGTGGCCCATCATACAACTTCCTGGCCCTGCCCACTTTCCCTGTACTTCCATCCCCCTTTTTGCCCCATCCTTAATAGCCCGTAGTGCATGCTCCATTTTCTTCATCCCTTCCTCCTCCATGTTCCCCAACAGCCCCTCCAGATATTCTTTTAAGTCCCCTTCATTGTTGACATCCACATCATCCTTACTACTGTCTGGATTTGGCCCTGCCAGAGTCGGAGTCAGCTCGGGTGCTGGCCCTGGTACGGGTGAGGGGCTGGGTCCCACTCTCTTGGGTCTCTTATTTGGCTTCCCACCACCTGCTCTCTCTCTCCACTCTTTCCTCTTCCTCTGGGCCTCTTCATCCACTTCCCTCTTCTTGGCCACTTCCACTAATTCCATCATCTGGCTCATTAACTTCCCCATCTCCTCCATCATTTCAGTACTGTACACTAGTGTCTTCTTGGGTGCCAGTCTTTCTGTTTTGCTACTAAAAATTTGCAATAAGCACAGTGAATGTCAGCATGACCACTCTCCTCACTGCCCAGTCCTCTATGGACCAGCCTTCTATGACCCCTTTCTCGCTGCTGAAACCCGCCCTTCCCCAGCTGTTTTTAAAACCTAGCGCTCCTGCCCAAACTCCCCGCATTCTTCTACCGGTGGTATACTCAGCCATGGGAAGGAACTAGAAGGGGACAGGATCAGATGTGTTTCAGTACAGTAGCTGCTTCTTGTTGTTTTTACTGGGTTTCTTGTGGATTTTACTTGGTAGAAGGTTACTTCTTTTCTTTCTTTCTACTTCTAAGGGGCTAGCAGGGTATTGTTTTGGGGGCTGTTGGAAGTTTGAAAACTGGTTTGGTGGCTGTAAGTAGGCTCATTTGTTGGATGTTTCACCATGTAACAGGCTGCACTGGTGGAGACCTTTTTCTTATGATTTAAAACATATTTGGTGGGATTTGCTTGGGGCTGTTTCTTTGGTTGCAGGGCCTGGAGGGGCAGACACAAGGCTGATACACTCTCTCGAGAGTCGGGTGTAGGCCCTAATCCCACCCCCCATCCCTCCTTCCCCAGAGCTCTGCTTATTTATAGGGGAACAGCTGTCCTGCAATTGGAGGAAAAGGCTGCAGGTGTAGCTCAAGTAGTTCTAGCCACTGGGGGTTGGATTTAAAGGCTGGGATAGAGGAGCTTAGGGAGTTGTTCACTTCCCTTATAAGTTTACTGTGTTGTACTGCACCTAGTAACAGGGTTAGTGGATTACTGTGGGACTGTATCTAGGATTAGTGGGTGACCTGATTAGTCAGTAGGGGTGTATCTTGGACTAGTAGGGAATGGTGGCTCACCCAAGGAAACCTACTTGGAGGGGGATGGGACTACACGTCATTAGGGCCGGCATCTTTGAAAGGGTGGTGGGGTGCACAGGGTGTGGGGTAGCCATGATTCTGGACTGGGCTTGGAAGTTTGGTGGTTGCCCAGTGTGCTACCAGCTGGCACAGCTTAGGGAGGAGGTTGCTGGGATTAGGAGACAGCTGGGGGAAGGGGGGAGGTATGGTTGGGGAAGAGGGCAGAGGATCTCCCACAGGGTTGCATCAAGCACTAGGGGTGGGGGCATATGGAAAGGAGTGCAGGAGAATATTCTGGGGTCACAGAGGGGGCCCAAAAGGAGGACACTTCCAAGGAAACAGGCAGGTAACTAGGGACCCTCACAAAGGGTGGCCAGATGGAATACATTCTCAGGGATGTAGGCAGATGATTGGGGCTGGACAGAAGGAAGCAAGGTGGGGAGGTGGATCGGACCTTACGCTCAGTAACCGCTTCACTTCTCTTCTTCTGCTGGAGGATGAGGGGGGTGATGTAGCCACGACAGGGGTGGTTAGAGATGGAAAGAGAGTGGGGGGCAGGAGGCGGGGCCAGATAGCAGGAGGAACAGGGGGAACCTGGAATGCAGGAAAATGGGGGAGCAGTGGATCAGAGCAGGAGGGCAGGGGAAGAGAGGAAAGCACAAGGAAGGACCATTTGGGAGGAAAGGGCAAGGAAAAGGACCAGAAGTACAAGGAGATACAGTAAAGGTAGCTGAAGGTTTAGGCCAATGGAGCACGACAAGCAAGGAGGGACTGAACGGAGACAGGAAGGAAGGGAGGACGAGCCAGGCTAGTTTAGCGGATGGGAGAGAAGGACCAGTCGTGAGCAGTGAGGGGGGAGTTAGCGAGGCACAGAAGGATACTCGGGAGAAGGAGAGGCATAGGATCGGAGTGGAGGGGTGGCCAGGGTAAATGAGGCGGCATGTAGCACCCAGATGAGGGAGGAACAGGAAGGCCGGCTGGGTGGAGGGGCAGTGAAAGGATGAGGTACATGGAAGGAAATGGAGGAAAAGGAGCAGTCAGCGTGCTCCTGTTGGGGATTCTATGATCAGGGGTATCAAATGGGATAGGGAGGAAGCCTGGCCAGTTAGAACAAATGCTTCCCTGGAATAATAATTGTATAAGACCCAAGCATGAGGTATATCAGCTGGCAGGATTGTCGAGGGGTTCCCGGACAACTGATCCACCTGGGTACAAAATGACATTGAGGGAAATAGCGAGCTAGAGATACAGACAAGGTTCAGGGAGCTTGCCAGGGTCTGTCATGACATAGGGTACACGATTTCCTTCTCAGAAATCCTGCCAGTGCCAAGGGCTAGTGGGGAACACAAAAGGAAGATTAGGGAGATAAACCAGTGGCTCAGGGAGTGGTGTGAGGCCAGAGGGTATGGGCTGATGGGGGATTGGAGGGAGAGCTGGGAGGATAAGAAGCTGTATGCTAGAGATAGGGTCCATCTCAATTTGGAGGGGAGGGGAATCCTTAAGTTGAAAATAGAGGGATTCATTGGTGAAAAGTGGGGTTTAAACTTTTGAAAGGGGGAGGGATGGGAGAAAAGGCTGTCGAGGGGGGACTGATAAAGGAAGGACTCTGTCTCCAGCCCCCTGGGGAGCTGGAGGAATGCGGGAAAAGACCAACTGGTAAAGTGCAGACCAGGGGAAAACAGAATCCCCATGGGAACACGAGCAGGGGAAATGAAAGTATAGGGAAAGGGTGGAAGGTAGTCCTGCTAAATGCCAGGAGCTTGGGCAATAAAATGCCTGAGCTCAGGTGATGCTACTGAGGAGGCGGTGGATGTGGCAGCAGTCACTGAGACACTGGGCCACCGCAGGACACGACTGGGACCTGAACCTGGAGGGTTACACTATGTTCAGGAAGGATGGGGGAGGAAGGGAGGAGGGCTAGCAATAATAGTCAAAAACTGCATTGGCATAGGGGGAGTAGAGGAGGCAGAGGGAACCGTGAGGCGATTTGGGTCATCTTGATAACAAGGGGGGACAAGACAGTAAAAATAGGAGTGCGCTGGCGGAGGAGCTGGAGGAGAGTCTGGTGGCAGATGTTGGGAGACACTGCAGATTGGGCAGGGGAAGGGCGGTGGTGTTGGGGGACTTAAACATGCCAGGAACAGACTGGGAGACTATGACATCCTCGGTGACCAGAGAACAGAGGTTGTTGGATGTCTTTCAAGATGCATTCCTAACTCAGCTGGTGGGGGAACCAACTAGAGAGGCGTGGGTACTGGATGTGGTCCTGGCAGACAGTGACCAGATTGGGAGCCTGGAGGTAAGGGACCCATTTGTGGGGAGTTACCATGCCATGGTCTGGTTCTGCCTGGACCTAGGAGGGGTAGAAGGCTGCACAAAGACGGAGGTAACTGACTTCAGGAGGGCAAATTTTAAGGAAATGGGAAGGATCCTAAAGTAGCATTGGATGTGATTGGGTCAGGCATGGACGCTGACAGTAAGTGGGAAATAATCAGGAGAGGGGTGCGGATGCTACCAGCACCTGTGCCAGAGTAAGATGAAAATGCAGTAGGGCCGAAAACCCTGCTGCTGGACCAGGGAGGTCCAGGAGGTGGTGCGGGGAAAGAAGGCAGCCTATAGGCAATTCAAGTGCTCAAGGAGTGAAAGGGATCGAGGGGAGTATGAATTGATGGTTAGAAGGGCCACTAGGGTGGTGAGGGCGGCTAAGGCAAGGAAGGAGCAGAACCTGGCCAGGGAAATTAGGAGAGAGAACAAGGGGTTCTTTAGATACATGGTGGAAAAACGAAGGGTGAAGGGGCAGATTAGCAGGATTAAAACCGGGGAGAATTGGGCACAAGACCCAGGGGAGTAGGCTGAGGTACTAAATGAGTACTTCACCTCAGTTTTCACCACAGAAAATGGGGGTGCTGCATCATACATGGGAGGAGACAGTGATACTGAGGAGGGGGACCCTTACCGATCGGCTGGTCTGGGGAGGGAGAGAGGGAGGCATCACTGGCAGGATGGGGGGAAGACTAAGCAGGGAGAAGAGGTAGCGGAGGTGGAAATCACAGCAGAGATAGTGAGGGAAGCCCTCAGGTCCTTTAAGACAGAGAAAGTACCGGGGCCGGATAAATTACATCCAAGAGTGCTAAAGGAACTTGTGGATGTCCTGGCGAAACCCCTGGCAGAGCTTTTCACCATCTCCCTGAGGACAGGGTGGGTGCCCCAGGACTGGAAGGTGGTGCATATAGTGCCTATCCACAAGGGGGGATCAAGGGAGGTGGCAGGGAATTACAGGCCTCTCAGCCTGACGTCGGTGGTGGGCAAGATGATGGAGGGCATTGTCAAGGAGAGGCTGGGGGGGGACCTGGAAAAGTCAGGGTGCCTGGACGATATACAGCATGGATTCATCTCAGGGAAATCATGTCAGACAAACCTTGTGGAGTTCTATGACTGGGTGACGAGTGCCTTGGACCTGGGTAGACCAGTGGACATCCTCTTTCTAGACTTCAGCAAGGCATTTGACTCTGTTCCTCACGAGGGCCTGTTGGATAAGCTGGGAGAAATGGGGGTTGGGAACCAGATGATCAGATGGATAGACAATTGGCTCCAGGACTGGAGCCAGAGGGTCATAGTTGGTGGGATAGTCTCATCCCCAAGGAGGGTCATTAGTGGGGTCCCACAGGTATCAGTCCTTGGGCCCCTCCTGTTCAACGCCTACGTCTCTGACATAAGGACAGGTATCAGGAGTGAGATGAGTCTCTTTGTGGATGACTCAAAACTGGGGGTGGTGGTGGATGGGGAGGAGGGGAGGGTGGCCCTGCAGGGGGACCTGGAGGCTCTGGAAAGATGGTCTAGAAAGTGGAAGCTGAGGTTCAATGCAGGGAAATGCAAGGTACTGCACCTGGGGGCCAGAAACCTGGGCCAAGTGTACACTCTGGGGGTGGGGAATGCTACAAGTCTCGATGGCTGAGAGGGACCCGGGGTGGTGGTGGATGTCAAGATGAACAACTCAGAGACTTGTAGGAGGGCAGCAGCCAAGGCCAACAGGATGCTGGGATGCATTGCTAGGGGGATCACCTCCAGTAGGAGGAAGTGATACTCCCTCTTTATAACTGCTTGGTGAGGCCACACCTCAAGTACTGCATGCAGTTTTGGAGTCACACTTAAAGAGAACACTAAACTCTGGAGAGGGTCCAGGAGGGCAACAAAAATGATTTGGGGCTTGAGGGACAGGACCTATGGGAGACTCGAAGAGCTAAATATGTACACATTGGAAGAGAGAGGGACCAGGGGACATGATAGAGGTCTTCAGGTACATGAAGGGGTAAATAGGGAGGAGCAGTCAGGGTGCTTCAAGGAAGGAGGAGAGGGCAACTAGAGGGCATGGGTGGAAGCTGGAGGGGAAGATTCAGGGGAGAAGAGGAGGTGCTACTTCAATGAGAGGGTGGTGGAGCCATGGCATGCGCTGCCCAGGGGTCTGGTGGAGGCAGAGACAGTGGAGAGGTTCAAGAGGGAGTGGTACAGGTACAGGGGAAGGGTTCTGGAAGCAAAATCCAGTGCAGTGGGAATATCCGGAACTGGGAAAGGAGAAGCCAGAGAAGGCGAGGGGGGCAGCAAGGTCAGCTCTCAGGGTGGGGGCTGACCAAACCAACAGACACGAAAGACCGTTATGCCTATTCTGCTCCCATTTTAGTATGTTAGTAGTATGTTAGTATGGTGGGCCACTCGGCCCTCATATCCCTCACCAGATAGGAGGAGTGGGAGTGTTCTGTGATGCCATGTCATCCCTGCACTTCCCACTCATCTTATGGTTAGGTTTTTTGGAGGTGTGTTATCCTACAGCTAGAACATCGATATGGCGACCGAAAGCCCCCCATCTATCCCAGGCCTTCCCATGTAAACATATATTAATGTTGGTCTCCAACAGGTTTTCAGCACCCACACAACCCCCAAGAGGGATGCCAAGAAGAGGCCCCTGCCATACACCTGTAAGCACCCCTACCTGATGTGCTTGCAGAGCCCCACGCTCCTTGTGCTTGCTCCTCTTGGTTGCCAAACACATCCATCCAGAACAAACAAGTATATCACTCACCCTAAAAAATTACGCCACACCCGTGACGGTTGCACCAGGTCAAAGAATAATTTACAACGGTTCAAAAACCAAGTTTGATTGGACTGGCACCACCCTAAAGGACACAGTTTGTGTTGCTTTCCCACCACTGCAAATTCCCAAAACTCAGTAGACTTCTTAATTCTGTACTGAAACAAGGCTCACTCACCTCTTTGTTAATAGTAGCCAACAAGCCTTTAATGTGGATATCCATCCAAATAAAAAGACAGACATTAAAACCACAGATTGTAATTGCAGCTCCCAGCAGCTCTTCCCCCGCAAAGTATCTTAATGTCTGCTTAAGGCTGCGCCTCCCTCACCAACATCGTCGCTTCTCAGTCCCCCCTGTTTCTGCCTCCCATGCAGGCCTTGTGCCTGCTCAAACAAAGAAGCCCTGTCCATGAGCCTGCCTGGTCCTCGTAGTACCTGCCCCAAATTTCTGACACCTCCCCTTCTGGTAATTCAGCAGTGGGCAGCTCCCCAGCCCATATCCCTGCTGGATACCACTCCTCCACTTGCCACCTTCGATCACAAGCTGCTGTCCATTGCTCACCTGCTCACCAACCCAGCAAGCCCGGTTTTCTCAGGCCCATTCCAGCCTACCAGGCCCACTTGGACAACCCATCCCTTCTTAACTCACTCAGGCTGGGGACCCTGTTGCCTCCATTTTCCTTTTTTTTTTTTTAAAGACACCATTTCCCAATATCGAGCCTGAAGCCACCCGACCATAGATCCATCCTATCTCTTGTGCAGCCTCCCCATTGTGCCCTAGAGAAACCTCATGGCCCACTCTGATCTGATACCACATGGTCCTACACAGTACCCGTGCTCCATTTCCCAGGCCCCCGACCTGCCCCTCAGCATCCTGCCCCCCCCAGCCAGCATACCACTGCCAAAGCTCACTTGTCGGCTAGTCCAGCTAGTGTTCCTTCTCTTTTATTTTAAAAACAGCCTTCCTCCACTGCCAAGGCCAGATCCATATGTGTTTCTACCCACAACAAGGCCTAGTGCTGAGCCCAGACCACTTCAGGAAAACAAAAAATCCCCAAACAAATCGTCATGCAGAGCCCAGGGCCTAAGCCTCTCCCGGATACCCAGCCATCCCACAGCATCACGCCAATTCTCAGCTGCATGGGTGCCACCTGTGATCGTGGCCCTGCCCCGCTGATGAACAACCATGCTAATCTCCTTCTACTCACCACCTTGGCCTGCTCAGTAGCATGACCATGTGGCCTACTGCGCTCCTCGGCCAAAGCCTACCACCATCTTTCTTCTTTCTCCCAAAAATGCCACAACCTGCCAGACCCTTAGGCGAGCTCCAAGCCCAGGCAATATATCACAGCACAACCCATCACTAAATCCACCAAGGCTATGATCATAAACTTGAGCCAACTTCTTTCTTCTCACAGCTTGCCATGGCATGCCAACTCCTGCTGGTGATCACAAGGCCGGCTACCTTAGGCCACATCCCCGACACAAACCACCATCACTACTCAGCATGTGAGGCCTATATCTTACAGAATCACCACTACCTGGTACAGTACCATCCATGCACTCTAGTGCTTGCTGCTTGAATTACATACTAACAAGCAGGGCTGCATGTGGTCATGCTCCCTGGCGCCTTACCTGATATTGCAATGAAGTGCTGACATTCAGTGTTGAATTTTATTGGCAAGAAGAGGGCTCCCAAAGGGCTACTAGCCCTTATATGGCCCTTAGGGACCCCTGCTCAGTACCCCTGATAGTCCCTACCCCTGGCCAATGGCCAGCAAGCCCAGCACCTAGTCATATACCCTCCCTGTGATGTCACTAGCTAACCCCCTTCCCCATCTCCCTCTCTCCTTTCCTTTAGCTCTTTCTGGCTGGGGCCATGTGACAACCTGGCTTGCCTTTCAATGCCACATTCAATTTCTTTGGCAGTCTGTTTTCAAGCAATTCACATTTATTCATCTAGTGAGTTATTGCATGACTGTTTACTTGGCATAGCTGGTGGCATTGTAAAATGCATTGTTGGACTGTATTACAGCATTTTATTTTCTGCCTCTGAATATGTACTGTATGTATTGATGTTTGTTTTTCTTTATCCAACTGAGGCATGTAATATTTCAAATGTGCTAAATTGTAAGGTAATTCCAAAGAAATAAAAGATCTATTTCACTTTTTTTTTTGGGGGGGGTCACCTATAAAACAATGTCTAGCTTTCTAGATGCGGAAGAAAACAGAAAATCAACTAGTTCTAACTGTTCTGTGAACATCTGTTTATGGGGCTAAATGAACATTGGGATGTTTTGTATTGGTTGTAGACTTTGCTCCCTGTGTAGCATGAGCAAGCCACTCAGTTGTCACTAACTGATATCATTTGTACAGCACACTAGAAACATAGAAACTTAGAATCATACAATTTGACGGCAAATAAGGACCGCTTGGCCCACCTATTCTGTCCATTTCCCTACCTAATGGATAAGCTGCAGATCCTAGTTAACCAGCAGCCTACTTCCTCCTACCCACCACTAGAATTGCCTTATGTCTGTCCCATGCATTCTTGAATTCCCCCACTGTTTTTGACTCAACGACCTCCTCAGGAAGGCTGTTCCATGTATCCACAACCCTCTCTGTGAAGAAATACTTCGTCACATTACCTCTGAGCCGTCCCCTTTCTATCTTCAGATTGTGCCCCCTTGTTTTTGCACATCCTTTTTTCTGAAAGATGCTACCTTCTTGGACTTTGTTGAGTCCCTTGAGGTATTAGAAAGTTTCTATCATGTCCCCCCTCTCCCCCCTAGGTGTCAGCGTGGCTCAGTTGGTAGCACATCCGCCTCTGGACCCGAAGGTTATGGGTTCTCGTCCCACACCGGGATTGGACTTGCACCTAAAAATCGCTGGCATCTGAGTGCAGTATTGGGGGGTGCTGTACTGCTGGGGTGTGCCGTCCTTCGGATGAGATGTTAAACCGAGGTCCCTTCTGTCCATCCTGGTGTTGTCCTGGTGGGTGTCCAAGTGGAAGTAAAAGAACCCAGGGCACTCTTCGCAAAGAGCAGGGAACATTCCGGTGTTCTGGCCAACATTCCCTCCCATAAACCAGTTTATGCAATTATCCAGGCTGTGTGTGGGTGATGATGTGCAATATGGCCGCCACCACACATTCAGTCACTTCACTACCAGTCTAGCATTGCTTGTAAAGCACTTTGGGATACTGTGTATGAAAAGCGCTATATAAATGCTGATTCTTCTTCTCCCTTCTTTCCTCGAGGCTATACATCTTTAGTTTCTTTAGTCTTTCTTCATATGTCTTCTGAAGCAGACCCTGCATCATTTTGGTTGCCCTCCTCTGGACAGCCTCCACCCTGCCTATGTCTTTGTGGAGATGGAGTCTCCAAAACTGTACACAGTACTCCAGATGTGGTCTTACCAACTGTCTGTACAGAGGGCCAACAACTTCCTGTTTTCTACTGGTGATGACTCACCCTATGCATCCCAGTATCCCCCCAGCCCTCCTTACTGCCTTCTCACAATGCTGGCCAATCTTTAGGTTGTCTGATATGACTACCCCCAGGTCCCTTTCCATTTTTGTTGTTGTCAGTATCTCACCCCTCATTGTGTACTCTTCCAGTGGGTTTTTGTTTCCCAGGTGCATTACTTTGCACTTCTTTGCATTGAATCTAAGCTGCCATACATTTGACCATTCCTCCAACCTTGCCAAGTCCCTTTTCATCCTTTCCACCCCACTTTGTGTATCAACCCTGTTACAAATATGTGTGTCATCTGCAAAGAGACATACTTTCCCTTCCAGTCCCTCTGCAATGTCACTTATAAAGACAGTAAAAAGGACCGGCCCCAGTACTGAACCCTGCGGTACCCCACTAGTAACTCTCCTTTCTTCACTGTGGACTCCATTTACTATTACCCACTGTGTCCTGTTGTCCAGCCAGTGTTTTAGCCAGGCTACCACCCTAGGACGCACTCCCAGGCCGGCTTATTTGTTTATTAATCTTTTGTGTGGGACTGTGTCAAATGCCTTGCTAAAGTCTAGGTAGGCCATGTCCACAGCCCCTTCCTGATCTACTGCTTTGGTCACCCAGTCAAAGAAATCAATTAGATTTGTCTGACATGACCTTCCCACTGTGAATCCATGTTACCTTGGGTCCAGTGCCCCACTGGCCTCTAGGTACTCAACAGTTCTTTCCTTCAGAAGTGATTCCATCATTTTCCCTACCACTGAGGTCAAACTGACAGGTCTGTAGTTTCCTGCCTTTGTTTTGCTCCCACTTTTGTGAAGGGGAATCACATCTGCCCTCCTCCAGTCCTCAGGTACCACTCCATCCTCCCATGATTTATTAAAAAGGGTAATCAGTGGTGTTACTAGTTCTTCCCTTAGTTCTTTTAAAATCCTGGGGTGAATCCCATCAGGCCCCATTGCTTTATCCACGTTCAGTTTTAAGAGTTCTTTCAGAACCCTTTCTTCTGTGAAAGGACTAATATCAACCCTCCTATCCAGAGTGCTTCTATTGACCAGATTACGTATTTCCCCCTGCTTTTCCATTGTGAATACTGAGCAGAAGTATTTTTTCAGTATCCCTGCTTTTTCAATGTCGCTCTCTGCCCAACCACCTTCCTCTTTGTTCAGTCTCAGTATCCCTGCCTTAGTCTTTCTTTGATCCCTAATGTACCTTTAAAAGGTTTTATCCCCCTTCTTAACTGAGCTGGCTGTCTTTTCCTTGGTTTTGGCCTTTGTTATTCTGACTGCCTTACCCGCTTCCTTCTGCTTTAACTGGTACAGTTCTCTGTCCTGCTCCTTCAGTGTTTCCTTATACTTCCTGAATGCTGTCTTTTTTTTCCCTTACCTTCCCCGCCACTTCTTTTGAGAACCATAGTGGTTTTTTCTTTCATTTTGATTTGTTTATTTGCTTCACACAAAGACTTGTTGCCTCTGTGATGGCTGTTTTGATGTTTCCCCATTGTTACTCCACCCCACCTTCTTGCCTGTTTGCTAGTGCCTTTCTGAGGCACTCTCCCATTTTGACAAAATCAGCCCTCCTGAAGTCCAGTACCTTCACTTTTGTGTGGCTTGACTCTACAGCCAAGTTTATCATGAACCACACTGTTTGGTGGTCACTTGTTCCCAGATGGCTACCCACTTCAAGATCAGAGATCCTCTCTCCTTCCCCATTTGAGAGTATCAGGTCTAAGATTTGTCTCTCCTGAGTGGGTTCCAAAACTAGCTGTCTAAGGCATGCAACCTGTAGGGCATCGAGAATGGCCCTGCTCTTGGATGTGGCTGCAGCAAAGGTGCACCAGTCAACATCTGGCATATTCAGGTCCCCCATCAGCAATATCTCCCCTTTCTCTGCCATCCGAAGGATGCCTTCTATCATTTCCTTGTCCATTTCCTCCCCCTGAGATGGGGGGTCTGTATACAACCCCTGTGTGGATTGTGGAGCCATTTCCAGTCTCCAGAGTGACCCACAGTGCCACCACTCCTCCCTGTTTACCCTTTAGTTCTGTTGCTTTTGATCCCTTCCCTTACATAGAGAGCTACTCCTCCTCCTCTTCTTCCCTCCTTGTCCCTCCTGTATATTGTGTACCCTGGTATGTTGACATCCCAGTCATGGTTCTCTGTGTACCATGTGTCTGTGACTGCCACAATATCCAGGCATCCCTCTTCCATCGAGGCCACCATTTCAGGGAGCTTTTTACCTAGACTACAGGCATTGGTACTCATTAACCTCCATTTTTTTATGGCTTTATTTCTTTTTGCCCTATCCCTGTCCCCACTGCCTTTGTCTTTTTCTCCATGTACCCCTGCCCTTCTCCCTATTGACTGCTCTAGTTTGGTGTTTACCTCACTAATTACCCTGATTTTTCGGGAGGGGCTAGGATTTCCCTTCTCCTCTTCAGTGCCTCCCCTTGGCTAGTTTAAGTGCTTGCCAATGAAGCATTTATACTGACAGCCTAGATACCTCCTGGAAAGTTCCACGTGCTACTTGTCTAAGGCTCCTCCCCAACTCCACAAACTCCTGTTGCTCTGCTCTGATCCCATTCTCAGCCAGGTCATTCATCCCTAGGTGGATAATGACATTTATCTCCCTCCATCTTGCAGCTGCTCCCACGATCCTGAGGATCCATTTCCTGTCCCTCCAAGCCTTGACACAGGGCAGGCACCTTACATCCCTTTCCCCTCCCTCCCCCAGTTCTACCCCCTAACAATTGAGTCCCCCACCAGGAGTTGTTTCCTTCCCTGTGGGGTCCTGGGCCACCCTCCTGTGTGTTTCCATTGTGGAAGTTCCCAGCATCCTCCTTGGTATCCACTGCAGGTGCCTCTAGAGAGGAACCATGCTTCACCAGAATGGTGAATGAATTGTGGAGAGGCACAACTGGAGGGATGCACCTCTGTTCCACCACCCTCACCCTCCCTGAGCCCACCATGGTCCAACCACTCCTCTTTCTTGGCAACCTCTGAGGTAGTGACAGTGGCCTGGCTGGTCCCTGGGTGGGGGAGTAGGTTTCCTGAATCTTTGCAGATCAGCATGAAGATGAACAACTGCCTCCCTCAGACCAGAGAGGTGCCTGCAAATAGGGCAGCAATGCAGTTTCCAAAATGTCTCCGGAAGACTACTGCTCCACAGTCAGTGCATTGCACCACTCCCCACTTGTCTGCGTCCCTTCCAGTTTTTTTTGTTTTTTGTTCTTGTTTTAGTGCATGCAAGCTTGTGAGTGTCTCTACCCCCTATTCAGTGTGTTGTGCTTTTAAGGATATGAACAGGTGTATGTTGTTAGCAGTTTTGAGGAAGTGATGTCAGAACCCCTGCTATAAAGGAAGTTATGTGCTTGGGGTAGGTGGGGTGAGGGAAGGGTGGGTGGGAGTAAACCTATGCTGTCCAGAAACAATCACCTACAACTCTTACCCTCCACCCCGGGGAGTGCCTTCCTTCCTTTTAGACACCTATTTCACATAGGCTAAGTAACAGGTCTAGTCACAACTAACTGCAAATATCTCCCAACTACAGTTCCTCCCTGGCAAATTAAAGTTAAAACTAAGAAAAGTCCACCCCAAAAACAGAATCAATATTAGTTACTTACACAGGTCAGAAAATAACCTCCTTGATTCAAGGAAGCTGTTGCTGCTTTCTCACTCTCCCTGTCTTCAATGTGAGAAGGAGACTGAAACACCTCTGAGACAAAAAAAAAACATTTTCAGCAAAAAATAAATAAATAAAATAGGGGCAAACAGTAATTTTGCTTAGCCTAATGGTAAAAAGTCAAAAAAATTTAAGCACCATCTGTAATAATTTCACAGAAGATATATCCTGTAAGAAACACTTTGCTACAGAGAAAAATGTGCTAAATTGTAAGGTAATTCCAAAAAATAAAATATATGTTTCACCTGTTTTTGGGGGGGTTACCTATGAAACAATGTCTAGATTTCTAGATGTGGAAGAAAACAGAAAATCACCCCGCCCCTCCTTTATCGATCAACTGTGCAACCGACCCCACCCCTAAATTCACATAGGAAATGATCCTGTGAATTTAGGGGTGGGGTTGGGTGAACAGTTGATCGGTAAAGGAGTGGCCTTCACTATCTAGTGTGAGGGGAATAATAACTTCGAGCAATAAACTCACAGTAAAAAAAGTATGTTAAAAACACAGAACAAAATAGAAATCAGGACCTCAGTTGAATACTGTCTTGCAACTTTGTGACAGTAAGGTGACAATACGTGTAGGACCTGTAACAAATTGAGATGCTGACATTGAAAATGATGATTCAAACATTACAGAAAGACAGTACTAGTTATTGCTCTTTACATGGAAGCCTCTGCAGCACTCACTTATGTAAATTTTCCTGACCAGACTATGTCACTTTTATTGTCATCAACTATGCATTGCATTACAGTCTCAGTCACCATCCCATTTACTCTCAAGACCTTGAGTGAATGGTGTCTCAAATTAGTAGCCCTCCTAAATACAGTTCAGCAGTAGTTATTACTGGTAACATTTGAATAAGCATTTGTAGTTAAAAATGAGCTGCATAATGTATTACAATACAATTAGCATAGTTTGAGGAGGGAAATGAACATAACGAGTGTGGGAGATACTTCTATGTAAAGACCTGTAATTTTATCTCTCTACCCCTTCCTTTGCTTACCCCTCATGAGCTGCTTTGCTCTCACCACTATTGGTTGTCATGTGGAATATTTATCTAGCTCCTCACCTTAGCCTATTTTGGGTAACCAACTATTTTTTGGCCTCTGTGCTTGTATTGATATTTGAGTTTCTACTTTATTTAGATGGTACTGTGCACATTTTATGTCTTTATTGTATCACCCAGCTGTTCATGTTCCTGAACTGTATCTCAAACTGTTCCTAAATTGTACCTTCAACCATATTTCCACACTATAAATTTGTCACTGTTATTCAGTTCAAAACATCTGGGTGTGAGGACAACAGAGAGGTGTTCTCAAAGGCATCTAGGGAGGTGACCAGGGCAGTCAGGGAAGCCAAGGCAGCAAAGGAACTGAAGTTGGCTCAGAGGATCTGAAAGAGGGAAAAGAGGTTCTTTAAATACATAAGGGAGAAGAGGAGTTGTAGAGATGACATTGTTAGAATCAAGAGAGGGATAGTGGGCAGAACAAGGGGAAGAAAAGGTAGAATCACTCAATGAATACTTCTGCTTGGTGTTCACGAAAGAAAGAGATGGCCCAATACCATAGGGAAAGGGGGCAAGGATGGAGAGGGAGGACAGAGATAACAGATGGGGTCATCCAAGAGGATAGAGTTCTGAAGGGCCTTAAAGCCTTGCTGGTGGACAAGGCACCAGGATCAGATGGTGTACACCCAAGGGTCCTGAAGGAACTGGCAGAGGTATTGGCAGGCCCTCTGATAGACCTGTTCAACACCTCCTTGGAGATGGGAAATGTACCCAGGGACTAGAGGATGGCTCATGTGGTGCCCCTTTATAAAACTGGACCCAAGAACCAACCAGGCAACTACTGGTGAGCTTGACTTCTATAGTGGGGCAGTTGATGGAGACCATTCTGAAGGAGAGATTCATAACCTTTCTTAATAGTAATGGTCTACAGGATGAGGGACTGCATGGATTTGTCTCAGAAAGATCATGCCAAACTAACCTGATCGACTTCTTTGACTGGGTCACTAGGGAGATTGATGAAGGCCATGCTGTGGAAGTCCTGTATCTAGCATGGCTTTTAACTTGGTGCCACATGGGAGGTTAATGAACAAGCAGAGGGACATGGGGCGATGGAAAAACTGGTGGGGTGGGTTGAAATCTGGTTGCAGGGCAGACAACAGAGGGTAGTTGTAAGGGGTGAGACATCAAAGCCAAGGACAGTAATGAATGGGGTACCACAGGGTTCAGTGCTGGGCCCTGTTTTGTTCAATGTTTTTATTGGAGACATTGCAGAGGGGGTCAAGAATAAGATCAGCATCTTCACAGATGACACAGATTTGTGCAAAAGTGGGCAATGAGGAAGAAAGGTAGGCACCTAGGGAGGATCTAGTTTAACTCAAACACTGGTCTAAGGAGTGGCAGTTGGGGTTTAATCCTAAGAAGTGCAAGGTCATGCACCTCAGAGACAGAAATCCTAGGACCAGCTACTGGCTGGGGGGAGCACAGGTAACAGCTTCAGAGGAGGAAAGTGACCTGGGGGTAATAGTCACAGGGGACATGAAGTTATCAGCACGGTGTAGGAGAGCAGCAGCAAGGGCAAATAGGATGCTGGGGTGCATAGCCAGAGGAATCACCTCTAGAAAGGAGGAGGTCACCCTGCCCTTATATAGATCACTGGTGAGGCCACATTTGGAGTACTGTGTACTGTACTGGTGCCCATACCTCAAAAAGGATTCAAGATTACTGGAGGGGGTGCAGTGCAGGGCTACAAAAATGATCATGGGACTAGGGGAGTTGCTGTATGAGAAAAGATTGAGGTAGCTCAACATGTAGTCCCTGGAAGAGTGAAGGAAAAGAGGGGACATGATAGAGACCTTTAAGTACATGAAAGGCATAAACAAAGTCAGAGATGGAGGATTGTTCCATTTAAATGGAGGAAAGGTTACAAGGGGCACAGTCTGAAGCTGGAAGGGGGAAGGTTCAAGAGGAAGATGAGGAGGCACTACTTTACAGAGAGAGTGGTGGCGGGATGGAACACACTGCCGGAGGAGTTAATTGAACTGAGGACAGTGGATAGCTTTAAGTGGGGTTGGGATAGATTCAAGGGCAGGGTTAATACAGAAAAGGACACAAAGGGGGGAAAGACTGGGAAAGGGGAGGAAGGGAGGGATTTTGGAGGGGGTGGGGCAGCTGTAGTGATATGAAACTAAGAGCTGCATAATCGGGCAGACTTGATAGACCTGGTGGACTTTTTCTGCTGGCAATTTTGTATGTTCATATTTGCTTCCCATTTCTTCTGAATATCCCTCTAGATCTCTGTATTAGACCTGTTTATGTTAGCTCTGTTTATATTGTATTTTACTATGTAATTGTGTGACCTGGTGTTCAGTTCTCTTTTTATGCTTAACTGGACATTTGTGTAATCGGGCAGTTTTGCTCACATATCTCTCAGTATAAAATATAGATTGATTGATTGATTGATTGATTGATTGAAAACTAGACTGGCAGTCCTGAACCACAGCAGTTCTATAAAAATCCAAACTGGCCAGACTGGGTACAAATTGTACAAGTACTGCTGGTCCAGTCACTTTGGCTGCACTGTTCAGTTCAACTTTTACCTATCTGGTCCGCTCCTGGAAGACTGTTTTTCAACTCTTCCTTGCCATGATTGAAAACTGAACTGTCAGGACCAGATCAGATAGGTAAAAGCTGGTTCCATGTGATAAAGGCGACTACGTAATAGCGATCTCCCTTTGGGCATGTCTACATCGCTGAAAATGAATTTTGGTGATGTAGACACGCGGTCAACAGCAAGATGGTGCCAGAGACTTAAATGTTAACCCCCCTGCACCCTCCCACTAAAGGATTCTCAACTCAGGGGTGTATGTCAGTGGGGAGGTGAAAAAATCTAAAAAAAAAGTGAACAGGAGCAAAACGAGCCCCAGAACCGAAACCAACACCCTTCAAACCCCAGCCTGCTGCTAACTCACCTTGCCACATGGCCAGCTCAGCAGCCCACCATTGCACTACACCCCACAAACCCTCCCTCCCCTTCTGTCTGTCGCATGGCATGATCCATCCCCACTCCCCTGCTAGCATGTATACATAGCAACATCCTGCCACTATAGTCGCCGAACCCCCTATCCAGTCAACTTCTCTGTCCTTTAGCTCTATCCAAAAGCGTTGTGATTGAGTCGCCTTTTTTGAAAGCGCTCAATCATGGTTGCCTAATACATGGGATGCCATAAAAGCCAAACCAGATCATCTGAAGTGAGTGGATTAGCAATATTTGCACAAGCTGTGCCAAGTTAAAATTTTGCAGCTCTGGTCTGGGTCTGGTGATCTAGTTTTTACCCATACCCCACTGCATGTGGCTTAGTGACATACTATACAGAGGGATGCAGAGCCTAACCCAGTAAAAGCTGACGTTTCAGAAAACCTTTATGCTAACAATATCAAGACTCACTCAATTCCTGATGACCCCCCCACCCCAAGTCACACACACAGTCCTCTACCAAAGTCATGCTCATATATTGGTGCCTCTGTATCCACTCCATTAAGCTTTTAATTCCATCATGCCTCTCTGTTGCCATGAGCTCCCCCTCCTTGAAGTCCCATTCTGCTTGTGGCAGCCCCCCCAATCAGGTGATTTTCCAGGGAGCAGCTCTTTACACCACATCAACTAAATTACTTCTCAAATCCTTATTTTTAAACATTTTTTGAGACATTTTTGTTTTAGTATATCCATGGACAGGAAAAATGAATTAGTAAAAGAAACCAAAGCCCCCATTTATCAGTTCATTTCATTACAATACAGCATGTTATGAACTGATCAGATTCTATTTGTCACTTCATAACCTAAATCAAACAAGAATGAGACACACACACCTACCTACTTGCAAGTGAAGCAAATGTGGTTATTATCATTCAGTTGTAAACTCCTAAAGTCACAAATTGCAGGTTAAGAACACACTGTTGTATAAAATAATAACTAAACCACTACCGGCTATTTTGGTGCATTGCATATATTATTAGCATTATTAAAAACAAATATTTGGGTCACTTGATGGCAGCCTGAGGGGAAGCAGCGCACCCGCGGAGCTCCATTGCCAGTTCGACAAATTTCGCCGTTTTCAACATTGCCACTATCTAATTTGAACCTGCTAACTATTAAGAGTGATCGAGGAGATCGTTGCCAGCTGATCGATCGCCAAAATAAATGGAGGACTACATCAAGAAAGCAAGACCGAAGCACACTCCTCCCCGAACTCCCGAAAAGGACAAGGCCGCTAGATGTGAAACAGCAGGCTGCTAGTTTATCAAGCCTGCCCACGGGAGACGTTCCACTTTCGGAGGCTAGATTTCTTGAGCTCCTGCAACCGCTACAGGCCACAATCACTTCGGTGGCAGAAGATATGCAACAAATCAAGAAATCAGTCGAGTCCCTAACTCGAAGGATGGGTGATACTGAAGCCAAAATGAGTTCATTAGAAAATAAACAGACAAACCATGAGATGGAGTTAACATTAGTAAACGGAGATTTAAAAGCTGGAGGATAAGATCGAGGACTTAGAGGGCGAGTAGATGCAACAATATTGTTATAATTGGGGTCCCTGAGAAAGAAGAGGGAAATTCCCCAATCTCCTTCATTCAGAAATTATGTGCCAAGATCGCTGCCCCCCCCCCAGCTGGAGGAGACTACATCATAGAAAGAGCACATAGGGCTCTGCGGCCCCCTCCTGCACAGGGTCAACCCTCTAGGCCCTTGATTGTGAAATTCCTCAATTATTTGGATAGGCAGCATGTGCTCGACAAAGTGAGGGGGGTAAAGGAGCCCTATGGAAGGCAGGCTGACGCTAGTATTATTCAGGATCTCCCACTGTGAGAGTAAAGGCCAGGAGTTACAGCCAATTGTTACAAAACTTATTGCTGCTGCCAAACAGTTTAAAGTGAAGTATCCTGCAGTCCTGATGGTTAACTTAGATGGCACCTGGTTGTCCTTTGAGTCCTGTTCACAAGCCCACCAAGAACTGCAACGGCTCCTTCCTGATCTTTTCAAATGAGGAGATGCTCCTATAGGCCTTGAAAATGTGGGGTGTGCCTAGTGGACTGTATGTGCATCCTATTATCCACTTTCCTTTTTTATATTCACTTGTGAAGTGTCTGGATACTAGTCTTCTGCAAGATTCGACTAGCCAAAATCTGGACTGATCATTGGCAGGTTATATGATGGACTATATACTCTTGGAATGGTCTCTGGGATCTCCCTATGCATGAGGGGACTAGCAGTACAGTCTCCTTGTTGACTGCCGTGACACTCTGCATTGGCTCGATCCCTGCTATGGATTATATTTTGTTTTTATTGAACACTTGTCCCCCCCTTTTTTTTTTTTCTGTTTTATATAGGGGAAAGTCTCAGTTCCGACTGTTACCTGCTCTGGATATGATCTAGGCATCCTGGAGGCTGGATCTAATCAGCGAAGGAACTAATTTCTGGATCAGGCTACCTGGATTTGGAACTATCTTTGTTTCCCTTTTTTTTTCCCCTACATTATGTCAATTCCTGGCTATTTTGGACTCAATAATGTCATTACTATTCAGACGTTCGTGGGCGGGGGCTGCGGGTTGTGTAGTCGAACATTTTGGGCTGCTTTGATATATATCATGTGGCGGATTGTTCTTAGGAGAGCAGTTCCATGGAACTGGGGGGCAGACGGTTTGAGGGAGGGGCTTTTCTGTATGTTGGTGGTCAATTATTGGAGGGTGGGGAGGGTCTTGGCATTAGATGGGGTCAGGGGGATGGGGAGGGTTTTAACAATAGTCAAAGTTACTGTTTTTGGGAATGTATGTTTACTTTCAGCAGGTTAACACCTATTTATGTTTCATTCTCCTTGGGTGAGTCTTAATACTCCCGTGTCCCTACCTATGTACATGAGGATTCCTAATTCTATATATGATGAGTCAATGTATAGGATCATAACTTGGAATGTAAAAGGAGCCAGGATAGGGCTAAGCGGCAAATAATATTGAAACACCTTTACCAGCTGGGTGCACATGTTGCTCTTCTTCAGGAAACCCACCTGAAGAAGGATGATCTTCAGTATTTCAGGAGGACATGGGTTGCTCAGGTGTATGGGGCTGGGGTCTCGACCAGAAGGGCTGGAGTGGTCATATTAGTGGCTAAAGGTGTCCCCTTTAAATTATTAAAAGAATATTGGGATCGGGAAGGCCGATTTATACTTGTATGGGCGCAATTAGCTTCAAACCTTACTCTTAGGATCAGTCTATGGTCCTAACAGTGACTCCCCTTGTTTCTTCTCTATGTTACTACAGCGGGTACTCGTAGACATGCCTCCATTAGTAATTATTGGAGGAGATTGGAACTTAGTGCTACAGAACGATATAGACCGAACCTTCAATAAGAAGAAAGGTCTCTCACCGGCACAGAGAGCTTTAAAGGGCCTTATGAGTAATGCTGACCTAGTGGACATATGGCGTGTCCTTCACCCTGGGAAACGACAATATTCCTTCTATTCCCCCAGTCCATAATTCCTACTCAAGAATTGATTATATCCTACTTAGTTCTATTGCAATACCTGACATTATAGAGGCGGATATATCAGCAAGGCTTATCTCGGACCATGCTCCGGTTAGTATATTATTTAGACCATCCCCTTCACTCCGGCGTTCACCGCAGTGGAGATTAAATACTCAAATATTAAAGGAAGAACACCACCGAAAAGCAGTTAAAGAATATATTAGCTTATTTTTACAAGTCAATCAAAATTCAATACCTCAAAAGGATATGATCTGGGCCGCACTGAAATGTTCCTTAAGGGGGGAATTAATAAAGATTACCTCTAGGAAAAAAATTCATCCAGAGGAATAAGATGAACTCTTTGCTAACCCAAATTAGCCAAATTGAATACAGATTATCCCAATACTCGTCTGATACAGACAGACTTAAGTTGCATAGGCTACAGGTGCAATATTTGGGGCTTGCTCTACACCAGGCCGAGCTTGCTTTGTTGAGAGCAAAGCTTCAATATTTAGGCACAGGTGAGAAGGCCGGAAGGCTACTTGCAATGCAGATAAAGCAGATGGATTCAGCTCAGTATATTGCAGGAATCCAACCCTCCTAGGAAGACCAGGTCTGTACAGATCCTCATTTCATGGCAGATGCCTTTAAAGACTTCTTTCAAATGGTATACTCCAAAGACCCTCAGTTAGATGCCTCAGATTCGGACATTAAGGAATTCCTGCAATCGGTTGCACTGCCAGAAATTTCTTCGGAAGAGGCCGCAGGCCTGGTCTCCCCAATAACTACTCTTGAGATTTGTCAGGCTATATAGCAACTACCTCTTGATAAATCTCCTGGCCCTGATGGCTATGCTAATAACTTTTTTGAAGCCTTTTCCTCTGAATTAGCCCCAATCCTTTTAGAAGTGTTCTATTACTGGTATGAACATGGGGTGTCTGATTTGTCTTTCTTCGAGGCAACAATTTTCTTAATTCTGAAACCAGGTAAAGACCCCTTGAATTTAGATAGCTATCGCCCTATCTCGTTATTGAACACAGATGTAAAAATCTTAGCGAAGATCCTTGCAGATAGATTGGCTAAGGTAATGGATAGGCTGATTTGCAGAGAGCAGGTTGGTTTCATGAGGGGAAGGCTACCTCAGGATCACCTCAGGAAGCTACTACATCTCATGACAGAGGTCAAAAGGTCGGATACTCCGTCTGTGCTCCTTTCTCTTGATGCCGAAAAGGCTTTTGACAAGGTGTCGTGGGGCTTTTTATTCCATACTATGTCTGCCTTTGGCATCCCGAATCACTTTATAAAATGGGTCCAAATTTTATACTCTTCCCCCTCTGCCAGAATTAAATGTAACGGGGTCTTGTCTCAACGTATTAAGCTTGAACGGGGCACTAGGCAAGGCTGCCCTTTGTCCCCACTATTATTCAATTTATATTTGGAACCGTTCCTGCGTAGGCTAATGGGGAATCCGCTTATATGGGGCATTAGGGTGGGAAGAGATTCTATGTCTGCTCCGCTTATGCAGATGATGTATTGTTGTATGTCGAAAACCCAGATGTCTCCATGCTGGCCATACTCGAGAAATAGACCTGCTTTCAGAGGTGTCGGGTTATAAACTAAATCGTGCAAAGTCAAAAATTTTTCCGCTAAATAAGAAGGTATTAAGGTCAGATTTTGGCACCCTTGGCTTGGGCTGGGAAGACAAGTCCCTATCATATTTGGGTATCAACATTTCCACAAGTATTTCGTTAATGATTCAAAAAAATTTAAATACTCTGGTTCAAACCGTATCAGATGATTTGACTAGATGGAGATCCCTCTCCTTAACACCGTGGGGTAGGGTAAGTATCTTAAAGATGAATGTTCTACCTAGGCTTCTATACCCCTTAGGTATGATTGGGGCATATCTCCCAAAAAAATGGTTCCTCAAATTGCGAAAAATTTTTGACTTATTTTTATGGCAAGGTAAGTGAACCCGTAGGTCGTACTATAATTTAATAGCCCCTAAAAGCAAGGGTGGTTTAACCACCCTTCAGTTTATCTATACTATATTGCGCAACATATCTCTAAGCTAGGGTGGTGGAATAAAGAGAGGACATCTCTAGGCTATAGGCCCCTCTGGTTAGATATAGAGTATGGGCTAGCGAAGAGTATGAACTCTTCGATGCGAGCCCTTCTATTTTCCTCCCCTTCCGATATTCCTGGGTCATTTAAGAACAATCCTATGGGATGGTCTTTGAAGGCCCTTCTCCAACTTCAGCAACATTTTAAAATCATGTGGTGGACCTCTGCCGCCAACCCATTTTTCAAAATATCCACTTTAAGATTGGGGTAACACTATCTCCCCGCTTCTGGTCGTAGATTAGCCACCTCTCAGCTGCTGATCTTTGATCGGGTATGTTGAGATCCTTTGAGGACCTTAAAAGTTGCTATGGTTCTGATGATAATTATTTTTAGATGGCTGCAGCTGAGAAAGGCATTGTCTCCATCCCTCCCTTGTTTGCAACTTCGACTTGTGAATCGCTAGATATTGATTCTCTCTTAGCAGCTGCGACCAGCCACATGCTATATCTAAAGTATACAAATTGTTACTAGAATGGGATGCTAAACTTCCATCCGGAGTCTGTTACTATTGGGTCAATGAGTTAAATCTCACAGACACTCCAGGTTTCTGGATTAAGTTGTGGAACTCTATCTACACATATCTTAAACAAGACAGACTCAGGCTGATCCAATTCAAGTTGTTTCACCATTTGTATCTAACTCCCATGCACCTTTACAGATGGAAGGCCGTAGCTCCCCACTCTGTTGGAGATGCGACCTAAATGAAGGTTCCCTATACCATGTCTTCTGGGCATGTCCGAAGATCCAGCCTCTTTGGGAATCTCTTAGTAAGCTGGTGCGCCCTATCCTTGGCTCTTACACTATAAACACTCCAGAAATTTGTTTATTGAACGTCTTTCCTGGCTCCACTCCCAAATCATGGAGAGCTCAAGTGTCAATTATTACTGCCACTATGAAGTTGATAATTTTAAGGCATTGGTCATCTGATTGCTCCCCGACTCTTTTGGACTGGCACCGTGAATGTACGTTAGCTCTTCAGCTGGAAAGATATATAGCTTATAATCGAGGCCAGAGGAAAGTCTTTACATTAAGATGGGGTCGCTTAGACCGCCTCCTGCGATGCTGGAACCCGAAGACCTAATCTAAGCTACCTGGCCTATCCTATCTCCTTCTTTTCTCTTTCTCTCTCCTTTTCTAATCTCTCCCTTGTACAGTAGCCTTGGGTGGGGGTATGGGTGGTGGGTTCTTTTTTATCTTGCATACCTATCTTTTTCCTGACTTGTTATTACCCTATTTTCTTACTGTAATATGCCCTAGATGTAACACATCATGTCTCTAAAGACGGTTGAATTGTACCTGTTATAGTATGATACTGCTGTTTTTCTTGTTCTCTTCTGGAGTGGCATATAATAACAATAAAAATTTTAATTATAAAAAAAAAACAAATATTTGGAAAAATAAATGCATACATCTGCAAGATTATATACGTTAAATGTTTCTTCTACAAAAAACTGTACAAAACTGCTGTAATCGCTACCTATGTGTTGCTAAATATTTAACTAACTTTCCTATCTGTAATCTCTTTCTCTGCCAGCTTCCCTATCTCTTTACCCTTAGCCGCCACCTCTCTGTGTTCTAGCTATCTTCCTCCCTGTCTGAACCATAGTAGCCTGATTTTAATTAGGGCCTGCAAGCGCCCTCTCAAATTTCTGATTTACAGTGAAGCCCACCAGGATAAAGCGCAGTGCTGCAGAATTCTGCAGTAGAGTTATTGCAGCCAACAGTGTAATTTCATTGGGAGTTAATCCCATTTGTCATGCAGTAAACCTGTCACACTGTGCTTCGTCCTGGTGGACTTCACTGTACTTTCTGTCTGATGCCCCCCCTCCCAGATTTCTACTGTGTGCTATCAGCTCTCTGCACTAGCCCACCCCCTCATTTCCACCTCCTTTCCTTAATTGTGCTGTGATTTAGCAGCTATGGTTATTCCACCCTTTTCAGTGCCTTTTGACTGGATCCTTTTGTTTCCTGGCTCCCTACTGCTTAAGGATCTGTGTGATAATGGCGATCGCCGATGGGCGATCACCGTTAGGGCGACTGCATATCGCCAAAAAAATATTTTGGAGATGGACTCACCAGCTCACAGCAAAAGGGTGCTTGGGAGTTGGGATTTTCCACTTTAATTTTGGGGGCTACACCCCCCCACACCCCCCTACTTAAGGATTCTCAGTTCCAGGGGTGTGCATGTCGGGGGGTGCAAACACAAAAAAAAAAATTCATGCTGGGTGCAACCAAAAGTATCTGCTCCCTGACCCGAACCCAGTACCATTCCCACCCCAGCCCTGAACCCACCCACCACATCATGGAAGCAGCCTGGCAGCTTGTCATGGCACCACCCCCTACAACCATTCCGTACTGTCTCACCCCATGCTCAGCTTGCTGACTTCCCCCTGCTTGCATAGGAGTGTAGCGACAGGGTGTCACTATTTCACGCACCCCCCATCTGGTTGCCCACCTTCACCAGTCACCTTAATGACAGGAGCCATGATTGAGTTGCCCTTTCAGTAGGTGCCCAATCGCAGTTACCAAAGTAATGGGACACCACTTCTTACCTGTCTGTTCCTGGGCTCTCACGCCTTTACTTAAACTCTGCCTTTTTTTCTCCCTCCCAGTGAGAGGCCCTTGATCAGGTACTCAACTCTTCCAATGGTGCATCATACATCAAGGAAGCTGCAGCCCACCCCACCGGATCGAAAAAGCCACTGCCCACCCCCAGTCGACCAAGCCTTGCAGCTGTAGAAGCTGGAATTTCTCCAGCACCATCTCCAGTCTTGCCTCGGACAACACGGATGAAGGTACAGTAGCCTGACCTGCTGCCAGTTTGAATCTTTTGATGTCTACACAGTGATTGCCTCTGACTGGTCACCCGCCTGGGACTTTGGCCCTGATTGGCCGTTTTTCAAACCCTTCTGATTTTGAAGTTTTCAGTGGGTTACAACTCTTTTGGGGATTTTATTTGGCCAGGCATGTTAAAGTATTTGTACTAAAGTATTGTTGCTTGCTAAAACTGTACAAAACTGCTGTAGTCACTACCAATATGTTGCTAAATTTTTAACTGATATCCTCCTACTGTATCTGTAATCTCTTTCTTTGCCCGCTTCCCTAGCTCTTTACACTTAGCCTTTACCACTCTGTGTTCTTGCTATCCTCCTCCCTGTCTGAACCATAGTAGCCTGGTTTTAATTTCTGCCTGCAGCTGGCACAGTGGCACTGTGGGTTGAGGCACTGGATGCCACACCTCTCGCCATGCCGGCTACCCAGGTTTGGGAATGAGACTGGGTCATCAGAGGTCAGCAGGGGAGGGTTAGGAATGAGCTTATGGAGACTGATTTCCTATCCCTGGGGAGGTCTGAGAGACTCCACCGTGCTGTAGCAGCCCCTGGTGATTACTGGGGGCACTACTAGTGCTATTGTATGTGGGGGGAGTGCAGCAGATGTCGGCACGCAGTGCCCGGATGTCATTGCATGTCTACACTCCAGAGGGGTCAAATATCATGGAGGAAAAAGGCTGGGTGCGAGTGAGCAGCTTGATGGTCATGCTTGGCCCGTCTGGAGGTCTGTCGTGGAATCGCACTGGAGGGGATCGGTCTTAGCCTGGCATGGGAAGGCATGGGGGGCCTCCCAGTGGGTCAGGGAATGGCTGTACTGACCCCTCATCATGTGAGTGATCCTGCTGCCCTCTGGGTGGGTCGAGCCAGCAGCTGGATGCCCCTGCCAATCGCACCGCAGCAGGATGAGAAAATATGACATGTTAAAAAAAAAAATTCTGCCTGCATGCCCCTTTTCAAATTTCTGATTTACTTTCTGTCTGCAAGACCCCTGCTAGATTTCTGCTGTGTGCTATCAGCTCTCTGCCCTAACCTGCCCCCTCGTTTCCACGTCCTTTCCTTAATTGTGCTATGATTTAGCCTGCTATGGATAATCTGCCCTTTTCAAAACCTTTTGTATGGGTCCTTTTGTTTCCTGGCCCCTTGCTGCTTACCTGTCTGCTCCTTGGCTCTCATGCCTTTACTTAAACTCTGCCTTTTTTCCCCCTCCCCAGAGAGAGACCCATGATTGGGCACTCAACTCCTCAGGCTCTGCAGCATACATTGAGGAAGCTGCCTTCCGCCCCACTAGATCAAGGAAGATGCCGCCCACCCCCAGCGGACCAAGCCTTGTAGCTGTAGGAGCCAGCTGTACCCCAGCACTATCCCCAGTCTTGCCCTGCCAGTGCTCTGTGCCAGCTCCCCACCCACCCACACTATCTGAACATTTACTTATATAGGCTTGACAGGTCAGCTGACCTGACTGAGTTGTTTTATAAGCGTCCGGTTTTCCATTGGTACTTTATATGCAACAACCACTAGCGGGCAGCCACACGTTTTCTGCAAGCCTTGCCACACACCTCCCTAGCAGCACTTTTCTCTTCAATTCCGAAAGGATCGTGTGCTTCCCCCTGCCAATTACTGCCACCAAAGAAAAGGATCCACATTGAATTTTTCTTCTGCTAGTACTCCTACTCACTATCCTTGGTCATTACTCATCTCATGAAATGCTGCAACAACAGCTCCAAGGAATAACTCTCTACTACAACATCCATTATGTCCATGGCTTTGTAACCAGTATCCTATCTCTCTCACCCAGGGACACACTGACCCCATCTTGGCCCTTACTTTATGCACAAGCCTACACAAAACTCCTGCACTGCTACCAGTGGCTTTGTCATCCTCCGTCACAGGGCTGCATATCAGAAGAAAAAGAAACACAATCCAATATCAGCTCCACATACTTAACCTCACACTGATAAAAGGAATCTCACTAAGGCTCATCTTAATGCTATTGCTATTGTCAGGTAATGTGCATCCCAACCCTTGCCCAGCAAGGGCTGTCTCACCTGCCAACCCCTACAAGACTGGCTCACTTAAGATGTCCTCCATCAACATCTGCAGTTTACTGTGTAAATTAGAAAGGCTCCAAACCCGGGTCTTGCAGCAAAACCCTAATATCCTCACTGTGGTGGAAATATGGCTGTCCTTGAAGATCCCAGACTCGGCAGTGGCCATGCCTGGATGCATCATTTTCAGGCAGGACAGACATACAAAACCAGGGTGTGGGTGTGCCATTTATGTTAAGGAGACCCTCACGGGTTATGCATTACCAATAGACAGCCTAGGAAATGTCACCCAGGCACTAGTTGTTAATGTTCTGCTTGGTGCACACACTAAAATTCTAACAATTGTGTCTGTCTATATACCACCTAAGGATCCCGACACAAGTTTCCATGCTTTGTTGGTCTACATCAGGAACTTGCACCACAACTCTGAGACAATTATAATGGGTGACTTCAATGTCAACTGGCAAGCCCCCAATGTAGGCTTATTTAAGGATGCAAACTCTGCACTCAATCTTACTCAGCTAGTCTTGTCACCAACCAGGATCAACTACAAAATGGGTACTTGTACCCTTATTGACTGGATCCTGTCCAACTGCCCAGATCAAACCTCCAATGTGAATGTGCTTCCTGATGCCTTAAGTGACCACTCACCAATCACCTGTCTCTGGGCAAACAAATTCAATAAACTTTCTCCCCAAACTATTCTCACCAGGGTACTAAAGCGAGGTCACCATGAGCATTTGAAACAACAGATCCGTGGCATAGACTGAGCATTGCTTGATGCCACAAATTACATGAATACAGCTCTTGTCTACTTCATCTGACATTTTAACGAAGCCTGTGATATCATTGCCCCTATGAAAAAAATGAAAATCCATGGTGCAACAAACTCCTGGATATCCTTGGACCTTATCAAGCAGATGAATCACAGAGACCACCGCTGGCACCATGCAAGGGCAACTGAAAAGCCAACTGATATCCTGGAATACAAAGCTGCCAGGAACAAGTGCACCCCGGCTATCCATGCGGCAAAAAGAATGTATCATAGGGAACAGCTCGCTACCACCTGGGGAGACAGAAAAAGGTTTTGGAGCAACATAAAAGAGGTAACTGGTAAAGACCCCAAGGCTGCTCCCGCAATGCTCAATATTAATGAACCTCCCATGTTTGACCCGCTGACCATAGCCAACACCTTCAATAATGCATTTACAGAATGTGGCAGTGTCCTTCCCCCTGATTTCTTTGAGGACAGTGAGGTCTCCCCCAAGGACACTGAAAAATGACCTGATGTCTCAGCCCCAGCACCATCTCCTTTCTGCTTCAAAGAGGTCCCATGGTACATGGTCAAGAAATACCTTGCAAAGGTTCTAGGTAAATCTAGGCACAGTGGTAATTCACTAGCTTTCAAACTAGTTGCACTTACCCTTGATGTTACACTGGGTCCCATCACAAAGATTATGAATATCTCCCTTAGACTGGCACAATTCCCCCTGCTCCGAAAGTCAGCCCTTGTTATACCTATTCACAAAAGTGGAGAAAATTCCCCACACACAAACTACAGACCTATCTCTATCCTCCCACCCCTATCCAAGGCCCTTGAGCACATAGTTACTGACCAGTTGGTTGATTATTTGGACAAATACTTGATCCAGTGTCCCCAGCAGCATGGATTTAGAAGGGGACAGAGCACCACCACACCACTGATTGAGTTCACGGGTTTCATTCACAAATCCCTGGATCAAGGTAGCTTAGTGGGTGCAGCCTTCATAGCCCTTACTAAGGCCTTTGATATAGTTAACCGCACCCACCTCCTCAAGCAGCTATCCTCCACTGGACTCTCTACAGACACTGTGTCCTGGTTCAGAAGCTATCTATCTGAAAACACACAGTGGGAGAGAATAGCTGATATTGTCACACACCATCAACCTGTCTGATCTATGGGTTCTGCAGGGCTCCATACTGCGGCCACTTTTTTTCAGCAACTTCCTTAACAATCTGTCTTGCACAAGTCAGCAACACATTCTATTCTTCTTTACGCAGGTGATGTGGTGATCTTTGCTAGTGGCATTGACCCTGAGCCACTAGAACATCAATTTAAATTTGGCTTTAAGGATGTGGAGGAATGATTCAGGACCCACAAACTGGTACTGAATTATAAAAAAAAATTAAAAATCATGATGTTCAGTGGTGCACATAGCAAAGACAGAGCCCAAGCTCTTACCATCCAGAACTCATCAGGCTTTCCACTTGAACAGATTCAACATTTTAAGTATCTAGGGGTAACCCTGGATAGCTCACTGTCCATTGCAGAGCATATCGATATCGCTGCCAGTTCTGTAAATATCAACACTGGGTTATTACATAGACATAAACATAGTCTAATGCCAGAAGCCCTTTGACTAGCAAGCCACAGCTCCATTCTATCCATTGTTTATTATGCAGTGGTCATTTATTACCCAGCCTCCTACACCTCCCTCTGCAAAATAGCAGTGGTGCTTAATAAAGCTGGACATCTCACTGGAGCAACTCGCCATACTCACACGTGTGAACTCTATAAGCAAACATATTGGCTTCAGCTTACTGGAAGGAACCAATATCAAACCTGCCTGCATACTAAAATAGCTAGTCTCTGGCTCCTTCCTCCTGGAGCTACAAACCTACTCAATCCATATTGCAGCACTCAGCACACTCGGAGCTCTGTCAGCCAACGTAACTCCATTCCAAGATGCTAGACCACCCAGAGACAATGCTCATTTGCATATAGAGCATCCCTCTCGTTTAATGCACTGCCAAATAATATCACAGCCCTTCCTAAATTGGGTCTTTTTAAAGGCACTCTTCATCAATATCTCACATCAATCAGTTCCTGTGACTGTGTCCACTGACAATTGGTTTGCAGCAGTCTTGTCAACCCCTAGGGTAGCCAACCTCACTCCCTCCACCTCTATTGTCCACTGCCCACCAATGCCTTCTCCTTCCCCCTACATCCTCACTCCTTCCTCACATTCTTTACCTGCCTTAACTCTGTATTACCCTTACCTAACTCTTCTCCTTGACAAAGCTCTTGGACTGCTTATTCTTTTCTCAGGATGTTTTTTATTACTTCCAGCTAGCCACTGCTAATACTTATTGCATTGCCTAGGGCTTTTAACCTACCACCTATTGTATCTTTATGTAATACTAACCTTTGTTTATTTTATTGCCTTGCTTAATGTAATTTTGTACTGCTTGCCACAATGTTACGTAACAACTACCTTTGTATGTTTCTCACCTTCTCTTTGATGTGGAGTCCTTGTAAATGAGCTTTTTTTTTGCTCAAAGGTATTGTAATCCGAGAACTAATAAATAAAACAAAAAGCAGCAGGCACCAATATCCTTGACAGTCCACTGTGTTCCAAAGTATGCAGCATGTTTAACAGCTCGCTACTTTCTCCACAGAGAAACAGACAGAGTTGAAATTCTAATAATATAACAGACAAGTAATCACTAAATGTCAGGTACTAGTGTTTCCCCAGAAGTGCCTGCCTGAGAAAATTAAGTTGGCATTTAACACTTTAAATGTGTTTATTATTTGGGAACAGGCATCACTGGAACTCTTTCCTATTTAATGTCTTACAAAGTAAGAGGAAGATCACTATTAGGATGGGGGTGTCAAATGGCTTAATAAGGTGTTCATAGTGGCTGAGGGCACAACAGTGCTTATTTGTATGCAGAAAGTTCCAGGAAGTGTTTAACCTATTCTATTGGAAGGCTATGTCTGTAGTTCAGTGGATAAGCAGTCAGTCACTCCAATGTCCTGTCCTATATAAGCAGTTCCTCTGAGATGCTCTCTCAAGCACTTTTGCTTTGTGGCTAAAGGCTCTGTTGGTCTGTCCTTTGCTGCTGGCTGGGGTCTACCCCCACTCCACCTTGCTGTTTTGGCTTCTGCTTGTCTCTGCTGGACTCTGTTGTCTGTCTCCTGCTTTGATTTCTATTTTGCCTTCAGCTGTGTGCTTTTTTGTGTTGCTTGTTCCCTGTTCTGCTGTGTTTGTGTCTTTTGTTTTGCTTTCTTTTTTGGGGGGTTCTGTTTCTAAACTCATTGTATATTGCTAACCTGGAACTCATGCTACTTGCTCCCATTTACTCACACTGCAACTGCAATAATTATCTGTGTGTTTCAACCTATACTACATAGCGCCTCTTCATGCTATGCAACTTAATTATTTTCATCTGGTTCAGGCTCACTCTGAACCCTAGCCCATGCAGCTCACTCCTGCTTCCTCAACTCATACCACATACCTCATTGTTGTTGTTTTTACTGCACTGTCTAGCAATTTCTGCTTTCAGAGCATCCTTCAAGTCTATGTTCATTGAATTGCTACTCCAACTCATAGTTATGCAATACAGATGCTGCTCTCTGTGTTTTTACACTGCTATTATACTCTGGAGGTCAGCTAAGCTGCTGCTGATGCTGTAAACTAGTTTTAATATCTGCATGTGGGTCTCGGCGCCTTCCATCCCTTTCTTGTTTTTCCTATGGTGGGGGACTTGGAGGTGATGGAGAAGTCATGGCCCTGTGTGGCATACTTACTTTATGTTCTAATCCTGCCGCCGCCTCCTAAAATCCTTAGAGTATTTGTAACCTTCATTGGCTTCCTTGAATGCCTGGCTGGCTTGTTTCATTATCCATATTTGCTGAGCGTCCAACCTATGTGCAGGTCCAACCATTGCTATTCTGCTTTACAGACCTACATGCAGGTCCGACCATTGCAACTCTGTTTACTGACATACATGCAGGTCCACTCATTGCGTACACATTCATTGCTCATCACTCACTGCAACCAACTGCCCTCTGTGAGGTCCAGCTATCAATGCTCATTCAGCTCCTCTTCAGTTTTCTGGGGCAAGCCAGCCATACCATTCCTGGTGCAGGGCCTCCCTGCAGCTGACAGTCTCACTCTGCATTTATAAAGTCCACATATTGAGCATGTCTGACTTGGGGCAGGGTCCTTCTCACCTGGTCCACAGCTGGGAATGTCCTCACTTTGGGCCTGGCTTTAACCATTTGAGACTTGACAGCAGCTTCTGGTGTAGAATTTAAGACTAGCCATGAAGGGTGGTTACAGCATTCTCCTTTGGCTCTAGTATTCTACTAGCAAGGCACCTTCACAGCATTCTCCCTACAACTGCCTATAGTTCACCTGGTTTGTTTTTAGGGTGAGTAGGTCAGGTGAGTGCCTCAGCAGTCATTGCTCTCCTTGTCCCACCTTGGTTGCCCCTGATGTTGCAGAGCACTCTAGCAACATTCCACAGTTTTCCCATTAGAGGGATTGAGTGAGAGCTTTCTTCTAAACAGGAATATTTTCCACCACCCTTTTATTGGGTTTCTAAATTGCAGCAGCAGAGCCATCACAAAATAAACATCCCAAGCCTGGGTGGAAGGCAACCTAGACCTTGGATCCCCAGAGAGTTCCTCCTCGGTGGGTTTGTTTTCTCTCCTCCATGCCTCAGATCATAACCATTAGTTAGCCATAGTTAGTGTTCCCTAGTTCCTCTAGGTAGGTTCCACTGTTGGATGTAGGTGGATGGTGTCCCCACTTGGCGTTCCGTCTCTCCTTAGTAGGTCCCCTTAATCTCCAGTGCAATCAATCATACTCATGCCATTGCTAACCTGGGCATCTCATAACATTGTCAAGCTGCCTGTTGCCTTATCTACAACTACACCTCACAGCTACTGATTGCTAACATGCTTTGTACTACTACATTTCTTTTGGGGATCCTACCTAAGGTACCTTTAGCAGAGGGAATCGTCCTGCAGCACCTCTAGGGGTGGAACCATTTTTGAGGGTTCCTTGCCTTTGGTATCCCTACAGGGTGGTAATTCCTCTGGAATAGAGAGTGTGAATGGCCAAAACCAAGTAACACAGTTGCACAAGCATAACATCATACTGGCTGAGTAGGCCACTGAAGTGGAACGCTATGCCTATAGTTCAGTGAACAAGCAGCCAGCCACTCCCACTTTCTGTCCTATATAAGCAGTTCCTCTGAGCCTCTCTCTCTCAAGCACTTTGTCTTTGCCCCACCATCCTCCCCTACTCCTCCAGTGGCATTGCTTCTCTCCTTGGGATCCTTCCTAAGGTACCATTAGCCAAGGGAATCATTCCGCAGCACCTCTGGGGGTGGAACCCTCTTTGCAGGTTCCTTGCCTTCGGTACCCCTATATGGTGGTAATTCCTCTGGAACAGAGAGAGAGAGAGTGTGAATTGCCCAAACCAAGTAAAATAGTTTCACAATCATTACATTGTACTGGCTGAATAGGCCACTGAACTTTCGATAGCTTTGTATGATGTCTACTATCCATTGGTAACCTGACACAAAATGACTGCCAGAAGATAAAGAGTTAACTTTCTGTGTTTGCTGACTGAAGTGTAGAATGTCTGAGGCTCTTCTGAGGGAGGGCTCAATTAACTCCTCAAGCTAGAGGAAAAATCATGCTCTCCAGCTCCCACACACACAGGCAGCATAGTAATGCAGCTCCAGTGGAGGACTCTATTTTTAACTGTTATCATGTTGTTTGGTAGCAAAAATGACATCAGCCCTTTTCTGAATGCAAAACATCTGAAAGGCTATGCCCACTGTAGCCATAAAAAGCACTATTTGGTAACATTGTGCTAGATTTTTCTATGGGAATGTTGCACACTTTTGAAAAGGAGCATTTTGGAATACTGGCGTTGATAACATTGCACATTTTTTTCATTCTGTGCAAAAAGGCACATGGTGCCTACAAAATGTCTTTCATTTTCAGAAGATTACATCTATCACCTATTTAGCAGCATTCACCTTACACACACCGAAAGAGTATGCACATTCTGTATCTCAACATAGTGCAATGTGCAAAAACTGTGCTTGAATATATGCTGTCCTTAATTCATGAAATTGTGAAACACTTCACAAAAATGGCACAAATACATGAAACGTGAGTGAAACAGATCACTTAAATATCCCCATCCCTACTGTGTGCCATTTTGGCAGAAAATGAGTGACTCTTCTTGGTTAGTTGTGGTGATACAATTCTAATGAGATAAAAAGGAGAATATACAGTAGCTAGACATGCCAGCCTCCAGGTACGATCTATTACACACATGACACCCAGTATTGGCAAATGGAATACCAGACAGGAAAGTAACATTTGGCAATTTTTAAGACTTAACATTAAATTCAGACAGTGCACTGTCTCATTAGCAATCTACAAGTGACAGCATGCTGGTTAGGCAGATTACATACTCTGTGTCTCTAATAGAGTATGCTTCCACTCAGGATATCAATACACACCAGAGACATTTTGAAACAAAAATAACCACTTCCAATTAACACATTAAAGTAGACACTGGCAATGTAAAAAAATCTCATGATTTTGTATTCAAAAGTAAAACAGAACAATGTTTAATAAAAAAATAAATATACATACCAGGAACCTATTTTTGCAAATTAGAAGTTGTATACTATAGAACTGTAAATGAGGTATACTTGGGTGGTCCTACAGTTGCAGCAATAGACATGGTCATGTATTTCCAGATAGTTCATGATTTTTCTAAATAGATTCTCTTTTATGGCCCTACAGTGTACTGCGTGCAGACAGGAAATTTCTCTAGAGATAGCATGAAAATGTTAGGACATTTCTGACCATGTCAATTGCTGCAGCTGTAACTAGGAAATTATACCTCTTCCTATCTCTTTTACTTCCCCCATCCCAAAATTAACTATATAAATAAGTTCTACCTGACTGTTTTAGGAATGCAGAATTTACTGGTGGAAAAATGTAGAGGAGGGCATCAAAGAGTGATCTAAATGCACCAGCTACATGGTGTTGGGTAATGGGTGACTGTTCTGGCACACTGCCAATCTGAGTTCATGCCCTGAGCATAGGATGGCAAGAGAGGAGGTTGACAGGAGAAAATGCTCTCGCCCCATGGTGGGTAGGCTTCATTGTGCCATGTTGCTAACAGCAACACCCAGGTGTGGACTGGTGGTGGTTTTACTGGTTGCATGATTTACCATGCACTGATGGGCATCCCCAATTGGTGAATGGAAGCATTTGCATGCATTACTATGGTGATGAGATTGTCTTTAAACTGATAAATTCCCTCACTGATGAACCATGATGGGACAGAAGTAATGGCAGCTTACCCTCCAAAGATGTAATAAAAGTGCCTTCCTTTTCTCCCTCATCTTACAGCCTCTTGATCTTGTTTTTTTCTCACCAAGTACATGGTTGCTCAGCAGAAAAGGAATCTTGCCTCAGGGGATGGAAACCTAAGGGGTTGGCTGGTGTGGTTCATGGTGTTTGGTGTTGGTAAGGTATGATCATGAGTACTGGAAATCCAGGGTGTGCAGTTGCTGGTAACACAGTCAGGACCAGAGAAACCAATATGAGGAAAAATAATGTGAATGAAAGTATGACTTAAGTGTTGCTATCACAACCTTTCGTCACTCAAGACTTAGTCTGCCACAAGTTGCCAAGTTTCTCAACCCTCAGCACCTCTACAGGTACTTCATTAGCTGCCATCACTTAGAAGTGATTCTTTTACCTGGGGCCTTTCTTGGTATGAATCTCACCAGATCTACTGCCCACACAGTAGTGTACTCCTTTTGCTAAGGGCAAATATCCTTCCCCTGTCCCTCATTGCTGCTGAGAAAACACTTCAAGTCTTAGAATATGGTAACTTTAGCCATCTTCTTCCTCTTCAGAGATGTATTATGGATGTGTCAATATCAACAGTTAACTATTCCCCCCCAAAATTCAGTCACGAGACATGACGTATATAAAAATAATATTTTCTACTTCACAATAGTTACACAATCTACAGGATATCACAGTACACATGACTATGGCAAGTACATGGTTACTACAGAAATGAAAAAGAAAATAGTTTGCATACAGCAGAAGAAACACATGGAATAACCTTCCTAAAGCTGAGCCATGGCAGACTCCAAATTTAGATGGTGTTAAGTATGAAGCCCCTACTGGTTTGTTTGTGTAATGCCATTTTGGTCATTGTGTTATGGTTGTAAAATCAATAAAATAAAATTATTTGATTTAAAAAAGTATGAATCTCTGACACTGGCCTCAAAAGCTTTAAGCTGCCAGTCCCCCATGACACATCATCAGACATGTCACTTGGACATCATGGATTGTATACTTTGTTTCCTGTGCATACCACTTCTCTGGAAAGCTGGCCTAAACTGGTACTTTGGATTTTGTGGACTCAGAAACCCTGTCTTTTATTCTGAGCCATGTCTGCCTCTGCAGGTAGTAGCTGCATGGTCAGGACAGATTCCTGACATGAAAGATATGTTGACCTATTTGAAGCTCCTTTGTTAGCTGACCAGGGGGTCCTGTTGTTGCAGGACAAAGGGATTTTAATTATCTTCCAGTGGCAGCTGCTTCTGCCACTGGCAACACTTTTAATCTCATTTCCCCTCATCAGTGTTGAGTCTACTGTTGTCAATTCAGATAAAATTAATTAAAGAAAAGTACAAAATCATTGTTACAATTGCATATGCAGGACATCATTAATGTTACAGGATCTTGACCACACAGAGCACAACAATATAAAACCTTACAGTAATACTACAGCTGCACATAGTTATGGCCCACATGCCCAGTGAATGAAAAAATATCATAACTGTTGCTTTGCATGTAGACCACCAGTGAACCATTTATTTATCTGCCTCATTTTATTCATAAGTCATTTCCATACAAATAGTTCCATCTTCTAGTACAAGGAGTTAGTTTTCTGGTTTACTCGATTCCCAGAGCTTTCTTCAAATTTTAATATACAATCATTAAAATAGGCTTCCATGGTGAACTACATTTGGGCACCTATTTTCCAGTTAAGCCTCTACCGAAAGTCTGTATAAGGATCTCTACATTATGCCTGACTGAAGTAAATCCTGCTGGTTTAGGATGTATGAACTCACACACATTATAACACAGTCTGCTTTCCATGCAAGTTTAATGTACCTGTGGGTACTCTGATTAGTTTTTCAATAGGAATAATAATGCCCATCCAGGAAGGAATGCAGGAACAGTTAAATAATACTGCATGCACCAGTGGTAGCCAAGATTTTTTATGGGCTTTGTATAATATAATTTCTTGTCCCCTGGAAATGCAGATATCATGTTAGAAAATATTTAACTACATCTGATTAAAATCTTTCCATTTTTTATTCTCAATATTGTTTTTGCTACATAGTGTGCAGTCTCCTGAGGATGTTGCCCTTAGCAAATAGTTAACTTTATTTTAGCTTGCAATGTATCTATTCAGTATATTATGAGGCTTTTTCCTGTTCCCAAAAGTTGCTCAAAAGCATAACATCCCTGGAGTTTTATTACATTTGCAAAAACAAACAACTAAATAAATGAATAACAAAAGGAAAAAATAATGCAAATATAAATAACTGAATGCATATGCCTTGGAGCAGACACTGCTTTTACAGATGGAGGATTTTGCTCCATGGAGTGAATATTTTAAACTGAAGGTTATTGTACGTATTCTCAATGCAGACTTTAGACCGTGGATGTACAGTATGTTCTGGAATCTTGTGTAATTGTCTGGGCATTTTGTTCATCAGCTCTGACACATCAAGCCAGCATAGGCTCAGTCAAGGTAACCATTACTGTAGTATTGGTCACCCATGTGCCAAAAGCCAGACTTACACCAATGTTGACACATAAGCAACTTGCTGTTGCTTCCTCCACTCTCTGACATTTCTAAAATAAGTGGGTTGCCATTATAATTGGCAGCCCTTATTGTCAGGGTTCTCATTTCCGGTCTGAGGCAGCTGGAATAGAATAGGAGGGTGAGGTTGGGGGTTAAGAGTGAGGAGGGGAAGGACATAGAGTGGGGGATTCTGGGAGTAAGGTATGTTGAGAAAGGAGGACCCTGGGAAGAAGGGTGGCATGAAAAGGGACAGGGAATAAAAGCAAGGAAGGGGATTGGTGGAAAGGGTAGAGGGGGGTAAGCCCATCAGAGTGAGGCATGAAAGGGGAAGGGAGAGTTGAATCTACTTTTTTTGATAGCAAGTCGCCTCCCTCCCGCCCTGTAGACTGGCAGGTAAAGGGGATTTAGGGAGGTGATGGCGTAGCGCTGCTACAGGTACATAGCAGGGGCGATCATAGGAAAGAAAGATGAAAAGGGGGATGGAGAGGGGCAAATATGCAGAATAAAGGGTTACAAGGAGCCCAGGGGATACTGGACTGGAAAAACATGACACAGACTGGGTGTGCACCTAGATGTGGTAATATGCAGAATAAAAGGATACCAGGGGCCTAGGGGGTACTGGGTTGGAAAAACAGGGCATGGGTTAGGGGTGCACCTAGATGTGCTGGTGCCTTGGGTTTGGCACCCACAGGGCCAATGGTGGATGTCGAGTGTGCATCTGAGCTCAGAGAGTGAGAAGAAGTGACGTGATCAGTCATAACACACAAAGTATTTAAATGAGATATATGTAAATACAAAATTATGGACTGTGTAAGTAATGGATACAATGGATTGTGTAATAAAATTATGCTGACTGATCACCCAACCAAAGCTGTTGTGTAGATTATTTGGGAAGGGGATCCTGTGACAATAGTGACTCAGTTACCTAATGGGTTGTTGTACAAGTACCATTGTTTAGGCTGATAGATGCAGTTAAACAGCAAGCCTTTTAAGGTGAATACCTATCTGTTATCATTTCTGATATTCTTAATGTGGCAGGGCAGTGTGACAAAGAAGTGGGTTGGGCTAGTGAGATGCTGCAGTGCAAAGGGGGTATCTTCAACAAGAAGGGGGAAGTGATGCTGGCACAGTATCCCTCATGGGTTAGATCCCACCTGGAGTACTGTGTCCAGTCTTGAAGGCCATACCACAGAAATGACATAGACAGGGTTGAGGCAGCCCAGAAGAGGGCAACTAAAATGGTGCAGGGATTGCAGGAGAAGCCCTAAACGGAGACACTGAGGGATCTCAACATGTACACCTTGAAAGAGAGAAAGAAGAGATGTGACATAATGAAGACCTGCACAGGATAAACAGGGTTCAGGAGGGGAGTCTCTTTCAAATGAGAAAAAGTACTAGGGACATGGGACATACAGTGAAGATGGGGGGGGAGGGATTTAGGAGACATGTGAGGAAATGCTCCTGCACTAAAAATGTCATAGATGCCTGGAACAAACTGCCAGCAAAAGTGGTGAGGGCAAAACAGTGGGACGCCTTAAGCTGCATGAGATAGACTTAGGGGTGTATTAAAAATAGAGAGGAGGAAGGGTCATCAGAGACTAGTTAGGATCTGTGTAGACAGATAAGGCAGGGAACATCTTGATAGGCTAGGTGGGCCAAGAGAGCCTTTTCTGCTGACAAATGCTATGTTTCTGTGTGTTTAATATAACAGTGAAGGCATTTATTTGCTGAGTTTTTAGTTAGAATGAAGACATCCACTACACTGCATAGAACATTTAGTGTCTGTCTCTGCATTCCTGGTAAGGTGTTTTTTTTTGTTTGTTTTTTTATTTTTGGAGTGCATTATAGTACATCTGAAAAGCAACTGGTATAATTAGGCTCCATTAACCATTATAGTTCCTCCCTCCTCCTCCTCCTATCGCCTAACAACTCCTTTCTTTGTCATCTGTTTCCCTCACTCCTGCTGTACCACCTTCCCCAACTTTCACTCAGTGCATCTCTGCTCCTCCTGGCTCACCACCATTCTCTGCCCCTCTCTAATTCCTTTGCTTTCTTTTCCATACAGTTTTTTTTTCTCTCATCTCCTATGGTCACCCAGGAACATACCCTGTACAGGTGACTTCACCATCATTTAGACCATGGAGATTTTTTCCTCCTGGTTTTCTACATTGTTTCCTCCCTTCTCCCACTAGCATGAGCTGTTCCCATCAGCCTTCACAAAATAGCATGCCCCTGTGCAACGACAAGCTCCTTGACATGTGTTTTGTGAAAGGAGGCCGTTAGAATCACTGGCTGGAGCTCCAAGAAAAAACAATGGTGTATTGCTGGAGAGAACTGGGCTAATAGTTCTAACAAGGGATGGATGAGTTGGTGGTGAACCGGCTTTGACTCTGGCTCTGTTTTTTTTTTCCAAAAGGTTCTGATTTACTCTGATGAATTGTAGACCTATTTTAGTCTATTTGAGTATGAGCAATGCATCAGTATTATTCTCTTAGATCCCTCTAGTTAAAAAAAAAAAAAAAAAATTAACCACTTAAGAAAATGTGTCTGTATTTTCATGTAATTTTTCAAGGTCAGCAAGCAGCCAACAGCATTAAAATAAATTGACTGTTGTTCTTTCCAATCTTGTGTGTCAGCCACCACATGAAATTCATAGGAAACTGTGGGCCAGATTCACAAAACTCTTGAAAATTTTGAAGCTGCGGGAAAAACACAGTGCAAGTGGGTTGCCACTTGCAGAACTGCAATTTATCCTGCAACTATGCTATTCTTAAAAGTGAAGCCAGTTTACAACTAGCTCCATGATTTTTGGCAGCTTGTGGGTGGTATCACGATGGAAATCCCAACAGCTGCAATACAATGGTGCAGCGGGTGAGAACAGCAGTATCATCTTCCGCAGCTGATATTGATGTGAAAAGCAATCTCTGCAGCTGTGGAGATTTCAGTCTGCAATTGGAGTTGTGGTGTGGGACTTAGTCCCAAAAATGTTTCTGAATCAAGTCCACTGTATGAAGGTCATTTGGAGGTTTGCCGTGACAGGACACTGTGTGTCACACTTTGTAAAGAGAGAGAGAGACCAACAAATTCCTCAGAAGAAAGACAGCAGCAGGGTGCAGAGTGTAGACCGTCACCGAGTCTCGCATCCTTTTTTGGCGGGAGACAGGTAGCATGAGCAGGATGTCATGGGGCTGCAGCCAGCCTGTGTGACTTAAGATGTTATTTTTTTATTTGTAATTATTTTGTTTGCCTACTTGGTGTTATAGCAAGCATCATGGACCCCAAACCACCCAACACACTCCTGTCTGATTGGCCAATTATGTTTTATCACTTGTGTTTTCTAACTTATTTTCTTTACCTTGTTGACTTCCCCAGCAGCACTGTAATATTTTAATACAGCTGTTTGCCCACAACCACCACCTACTCCTGCCATGAAGCCCACATGCCAGTCCTCAGCCCCATCAATCCCTCCCCCCCTTACATTGTTAATCTGGCAGAGATCCACAGGGTACATCCAACCTGGGTTCCTAAATTGAAAAACACACAGCGGTACATATACACTGTGACTGCACGAAAATAATTTTTTTTCTTGATCTCTCTGCTATGGACGCTGCCCTCTGTCCTCTGAATTCAAATAAATAAATTATGAAATTAAATAATATCATCACTATTGTCTTCAAACATCACCAAAACAAGCACCCTTATTAAGAGACACCTGTTGCAGCTGTTCATCATCATCTCTGTTATGGTCCTGCCACTCTTCACTGAGTTTTAGGAAGGTAAAGCACTGTACATTTTCAGGCGTAAGCCTTGTGTGGCCATCTGAGACAACATTTCCAGCTGTGCTAAATACAGTATATAATCTTAGTGAACACTAGTTGGAGGCAGCTAAGAAGCTTAATAGCAAAGCCAGATAGTGCAGGCCAGATGCCTTTCTTTTCCAACCAGTACACAAATGGGTCATCAGTAATATTAATGAATGGTTCTCATAAATAAGCATCCACAATATCAGATAAAGACAAAAAAGGCAGTTCCACAACAAACAGATCTGAATTATCAGTTTTGATGAGTTTTGCCAAAAAGTGTGAGTCATTTGTGTGCTTGTCAGAATGATATGCCTTTTTCATGGGCGGTGAAAAAGGACTTGGTGTAGGACTATTGAATGTTGGTGAAGGAGTACATGGTAGCACTAAGTGGAAATTATAGCTGTCACCACCAATAGATATTGCATCATCAGATGCATGATCCATATCACATGATTCACTTGTATTGTCTAATACAGTTTCATCCTTTTCCTGTGCAATTATTGGAAGCAGCATGCTTTTGTGTTCAAGATAAGAGTCACCGAGATCAGAAGGAAGCAGCTTTTGCAACTTAAACTGAGGGTCAAGAAGAGTCAAAAGAAGAACATTTTTGTCTGTCATGATATTGTGAAGTCATTTGCAATTTTGGAATTGCTGTGTCAGTCGGCGTGTGAGGGATACACCAGATATGTCTCCTTTTTGTTCAAAACCTCTACACAGCCTCCTAAGTGACTTGTTCAATAAATTTACGATGGGAATAATTTGACTTAGAATAGCATTCTTTTTGCTACGTCCTCAAAGGGAGTAGAGAGCAATGTAAAATGCTCCATGATGCCCACTGGAATGAATTCAGCACAAACATCATATGCTACATCATGCTACATGGTATATTCATGGACTATCTTCTTTTGTGCAAGAAGTCTCTCGCACATGTAAAATGTTGAGTTCCATCTTGTTGAAACATCTTGTTTGAGTTGCTGTATTGGCAAGCTGTTTTTGTTTCTGGAGGCCAGCCAAGATATCACAATATGTTACAGAGTGACTAAAATGGCCACAGATTTTCTTTGCAGCACACACTAATGTTAATGATACCATTGTCACAGGAAATGAAAGCTTGTACTAACAGATTTAATGAGTGTGCAAAGTACGCAATGTGAGTAAAACCAACATGTTTCAATGTACTAACAATATTAGCACAATTTATTTGAAACCACAAATTCAGTATGGAGTTCCAAGAGCTCTAACCACTCAGACATTTTTTTCATGCAACTCTTCCAAAATATTGTCAGTGGTGTGATATTTACCAAACATGCTAATGCAAAGAGATTCATTCTTTGTCTACTTTCCTGTTCATTGTTGCTTGTGATGGTGTTTGAAGACAACCATGACACCCAATGTGCTGTGATGCACACATAATCAGTGGTTTGAGAACTCGTCCACATGTCTGTGGTTAGATGCACAGAACCACATTCACTGTCTTGAAGAGTCGATTTTATTTTACTTTGCATACATTTTTACATTTTGGGAACAGCAACAGTCACAAAATATTTGCAGCTTGGTATGTTGTAACATGGAGAAAAATATTTTAAAAGGGCTTTAAAACCATCATTCTCCTCCACGGAAAATGGTTGTAGGTCCTTGGCAATACATTCAGCTATTAACTAAATCATTTTTAATGTGACTTGATGTGATCTACTGTAGGCAGTTTTTTGTTCAAGCATTGCAGTATTGGTCTGCTATTTAGTTTGTGCAGGGCGGCAAAAAGCAACACATTCATTTTTTGGACTTATATAAAAATAGCTCCATACAACTGAAGTGGAACATTCTGTTGTCATGTCAGGAACTGCAGCAGTTTTGGTGGCAGATGTCTCTGATCCTGATTCATGCACACTGTGGCTGTCCACAGAAGAGCTACCTTGATTATTGATTATTTTTACACTACTGGCTGTGTATACTGGTGGTGCTTGCTGTATGTGTTTTTCCTTTCTGGGCGGGGGAACCCAGGTGGCATACTCTACATTATCTGTATCACATTCTGATTCATCACCTTTGGAAGAGTGTAACTGTGATACATCGTGATCATGTTCTTGTTCTTGTACATTTACAACATTTTATTTATCAGAAGCACTACTTTCTAACGAAGGAGCCAAACATGCATGAGTGGCATATCGTGGAGTGCCATGTCTAGTGGTACTAGATAGAGCCTTTTCCATCAATATGGACTGTCAAGGTGTAAGTGTTCTGGCTACCTGATTACAGTATGAGTTTAACTTTTATCTGATTTTTTCTGTCAATGCTGACAGTGCTGCACTACTTTGATCAGGTGATTCACCAACATTCTTTTCATATTCTGTTTGTGTTGCTTCATCTTTTTCTGTTTGTGTTGTGTTATATGTTTCTGGTTGTGTTGCTTCACTTTCATCAATTGTATTAATGATATCTTCAGCAGTAAATTTTCCTTTTTTCTGAATTTGTTTTTGGGAATATTTGTATTGTTATCTGTACCAATTGCAGCCATACTGCTGGTGTTGGCCACATGTTCCAGTTTCATAACAGACTCTGAATATGAATCCATTTTGTGGGGTCCAACTTAATTTCTTGCATAGTAGAATTAGTTCGGATGTAGAGATAGCCAGCACAGCATCTAAATTGTTGGTGACACCCCCTCTCAAAATGCTTGAGGCAATATATGACCTAGTACTAGTCTGGGCACAGAGAAGGGCAAAACAGAGTCTGAAATATGATACCCCCCTTTCACAATCTGTATGGAATTGTACAGAGATGGGCATAGGGTCTAGGGCAGTATGACCTTCCAGGTAGTACAGAGATGGGCAAAACAGAGTCTGAGTCTTGATGCCCCCCTTCACAATCTGTATGGCACTAATGCACAGAGATGGTCAAGACAGAGTCTAGAGCAGTATGACCTTTCAGCGCAGCACAGAGATGGGCACTATATAGTCTGAAACATGGGGGACACCCCCCTCTCAATATACATGAGCCACTATATGACCTTGTAGTAGTCCAGGCACAGAGATGGGCAAAACAGAGTTTGAGATATGCTGCCCCTCTTTCACAGTCTGTATGACACTGTACAGAGATGGGTACATAGGGACTAGGAAAGTATGACCTTCCAGGGCAGCACAGAGATGGGCAACACAGAGTATGAGATACTGTATCATGTCCCTCCCTCTTCACAATATATATGGCACAGAGACAGACAACAGAGTCTAGGGCAGTATGACTTTTCAGGGTAGCACAGAGGTGGGTAACATAGAACCTGAATGTGGGTGACACCCTCCTCTCAAAATACGTGAGACAGAATATATGACCTAGTAGTACTTCAGGCACAGAACTGGGCAACACAGAGTCTGAGATGTGATGTCCCCCCTTCACAATCTGTATGGCACTATACAAAGATGGGCAACACAGAGTCTAAGGCAGTATGACCTTTCAGGTCAGCATAGAGATTGGCAACACAGAGTCTGAGATGTGAGCTCCACTTCACAATCAAGTATGGCACTATGGCAAAGAGATGGACAACACAACATCTAGGGCAATGTAACCTTTCAGAGCAGCACAGAGATGGGCAACACAGTCTGAAATGTGGGTGATATCCTTCTTCAAAATATATGGCAATGTACAAGATTCCCCTCAAAATTACTGATGCACTATAACCTTCAGTCAGAGTCCACCTATCCTGTCTGACTCTTTAGAATTTGTTGGTCTCTCTCTCTCTCTCTCTCTTTCTCTTCTCTCTCTCTCTCTCTCTCTCTCTATATATATATATATATATATATATACTCTCCCTAACTAACAAAAATGGGTGTTTTATCATTTTACTGTGGAGTTTGCAATATCTGTACTCTGCTGCTGTCTACTCTGCACTGCCATAGGCAAATAAGGATACAACTACACTGTTTCAAAAATGATGCATGGCTGGGAGCACAGGGCCCAGAGTGCCCTGTACTTCCACATGCTGGGCTCCCCCAAGCAGGGACCGCAGGTTCCAACAGCCGACCCACTCTGCCCCCAGACCAATGGTGCTCCTCAAACCACAGCCTGAGTCCTCTTGCCTGGATCCTCAGCTTTCCAGCTGGGCCCCCCTCGCAGGGGACAGCAGGCTCCAACAGCCGATCTGCTCAGCTCCTCAATTGATAGCACTTCTCACGCTGCCGCCTGAGTCCTCCCGCTTTGATCCTCAGCCTCCCAGGTATGGCACTCACCACCAGCCAATCAGAACTTAAGCACCTTTCCAGGACCTAGTCCAATTGGGCCAAAGCTCTCCTTGACTGTGCTCCTTCAAAACCCAACATTTTAAGAGACTCAAGTTATTTTCTTATGAATTGCATACCATGCCACAGCTTGTTTGGAGTTTAAATTGTTAAGTGTTAAAAAAAGGGCTGTGATTACAGTTCTCTTAGTGAATTTGGTGCTGCTCCACTCAGGCCCAGACTGGTTGGCTTCCAGACTACTGGTCCAATTGTTGTGTAAATTGGGATCACTGCTGAGCTGACCGTGCCTCTTGCATCGGCCAGCATACTTAACTCTCCCCCTCTCTTCTCTCTCCAGCTGTGCACTCCCCTTGCAGTGAATGCGCAGGCTCCAACAGCTGACCCGCTCAGCCCCCAGACTGACGGGGCTCCTAAAGCCGCCACCTGAGTCCTCCTGCCCGCATCCTCAGCCTTCCAGGTATGGCACTCGCTGTCAGAATTTCTGCCCTGCTCTGCTGTGCGCCAGCTCCCTGCCCACCCACCCGAGGCTCCATACTTATATTTATAATCAACACTGATCACCTGTTCAGCTTTTTTTCTATCTATTTGTTAAATCCCGTTCCTGTATGACTAACCTGCTTGAATTTTATGGTGGAGTTAGTTTGGCTTTGGATGGGGTGAAGCTGTGGATGTAATTCTACTGGACTTTTCAAAGGCCTTTGACAAGGTGCCACATGGTGAACTTATTGATACCACAATAAAAATGGGACTAGACAGGAACATAACTAGATGGATAGAGTCTTGGTTGTTTGAGAGGACTCAGCGAGTTTGTATAAAGGGTTACTACTCAGAATACAAACCAGTGACTAGTGGGGTCCCACAGGGTTCTGTACTGGGACCCTGTCTTTTTAATATCTATATCTCCTCACTAACATCTCCATCTAATGTCTGGTTGACTAAATTTGCTGATGATACTCGCATAGGCCACATAATAAATAAACCTGAGGATTTAAGTACTTTGCAATACGCATTAAATGAACTTGAAAATTGGGCATTAACAAAAAAACTTGTGTTCAATATTTGGAAATGCGTTGTAATGCACTTTGGGAAAGATAACCCATTAGCCAATTATCATATGGGCAACAAAACCTTAAGGCTGTTGAAGATGAGCAGACCTGGGAATTAGGGTCAAAATGATTTAAATTTGGCTTACATTGCCAACAAATAATTAATAAAGCAGGGGTATTCTCCACTGTATTAATAAGCATATCAAAAATACAAGTAGCAGGGTTCTACTTCCATTGTATTGCTCGTTGGTTAGGCCTCATGTTGAGTACTGTGCCCAGTTTTGGTCCCCTGGTGACAGGGGTTCCATTAATGCCCTTGAACGTATTCAGAGATGGGCAACTAAAAGAATCAGTGAAGTTCAGGTCTAGATTATGAAAATAGACTTACAAAACTTGGACTATGCAGTCTTGAATATCGCAGATTGAGAGGTGACTTGTGTCTGGTGTATAGAGCCCTACACGATACTACCTTATGGGATTCTTTGGGACTGGTTTTTAGAGATGTAGTTTATGAAACTAGGGCTCACCCACTGCAATTATTGATAGAACGATGCAGAACTAAACAGAGAAGTTCATGGTTCTCCATCAGAGTGTCTAAAATTTGGAATGGGCTACCACTCTCTGTGGTGACTAGCGAAACTATGAACTTATTTAAAACTTGATTGGGTATTTTTCTAAGAGACAAATCAATCAAGGGTAATGACTAATTATATTGGCAAACAATATGGACTACGGTCTTCTCGGCTCTGACCTGCCTATGATACCTATGATACCCAATTCCCCATTAGCTCCTTATATTTCTCTTCCACTAGAGGCATCTAGTTGTGGTTCCCACTACAAGAGCTGCAGCTTGCAAACCCTTTACATCCTCCTCCAGTGTTCTCTCACCCTCACTGCTTGTACTATGGAGTCCTGGCAGACTTCAAAAATTTGGTTCATATCGTTCATACTTCTTTCACTCCGTACCGAGATGCCGGAAGACCAACCAAGTCTGCTAGCACCACCGATGGTGGTTAACAGCTCAGCCTACCCTACTGGAAGAATGCACCACCCAGTTGCTACCTTACTCCCCCACTGCCCTACACTCCACTGTGCCATGATCACCTCAGCACCCACTCAGCTTATTACCCTTCTCAAGATAGTATCCTCTCCTATCATTCTGTCTCTCCTCCCTAAAACTAATAAACGCTTACCCTATCGCTCACTCAAGGAATGCAGGCTACCCAGTTGCTTATTCTCCTGCTCCTTCTAGCATCCAGTGATATCCACCCAAACCCTGGCCCTGAACTTGCCCATCCACCAGCCGGTGCCCACCCAGCCACAAATCCACTTTCATTACCAAATTGTCCTAAAATCATCCACCTAAACGTAAGAAGTCTTGTTCCTAAAATCTCCCTTTTGCAACCCATGGTACATGCCTATGCCCCTGACATCATTGTGATCACTGAAACTTGGCTATCCAAAACCATTCCAGACCATGCTATCGATATCCCTGGCTTTACAATATCTAGACAGGACAGGACCGGGCAAGGTGGCAGTGTGGCTATCTATACCTCCTCTACCCTCCAGTCACTCCCTCCTTCACAACTTCTGTTCAGTCATCCCATGAGGCTCTCCTTTTAAAAATTACATATCCTCACATAGTCCCCATCTTCATCGCTGGAGTTTAATGTCACCTGGGACAGCCACATTCCAATGTCACTGACTTGGTTTCAGAGCTCTCCATGTTTGCCAGCTGTGGTGAATTATTCATCCTGTGTGACCTAAATCTAAACTGGCTTGCCCCATCGCTGTTTTTTTTTTTTAATTCAAATTTTATTAAAGTTCCATTACAGAGAATGAATCATAGTGGAGTACATCATGAACCCCAAAGAGCAGACACAAAATACAAAATGATTCTCTCTCCCCCAACCCCCTACCCACCCAACCCAACTCCCACCCCGAACAACCCAGTGCATCGATACTCCTTTAGCACAACACCAAAGAATATAACCTGGTAGTACTTAGGCCTGTAATGCATAAACAGTCTGCAGTGGGCCCCAGATCTTGTCAAACTTTTCCAGTTTGTTGTTTAAGCTGGCAATAATCCTCTCTATTCTGAGGTTTGCCAACAATTCCTGAAGCCATTCAACATAAGATGGTACCTCCATGTCCTTCCAGTGCCTCAACACCACCTTTTTAACAGACATCGACATCAATGCTATGTGGTACCTCCTGTTCACCACCGAAATAGAGGAAAAATCCCAGAGAAGGCATATTTCGGGGGTGAACAATTCAGAGAGCCCTAAAAGGGGATCAGCACACTGATTAATTCTGGTCCAAAGTGGGGCAATTTAGAACAGCTCCAGAAAATATGAAGGAGGTCACCTTCTTGAGACTGGCATCTTGTGCAAAGAGGGGAAGACATCAGACCCAGTTTGGCAAGCCTCTGCAGAGAGTAATAAATGTTATGCAAAATTTTGAATTGTGTTAATCTAAGTCTGTCCTGCTTAAGAAATTTATGGCAACTTTGCCACAGGAGAAACCAATCCATATCTCTGCCCTGAAAGAGAGAGGCCCAAAAGGAGACGGGAGTATAATTATCAGGGTAAGCCCAGGTAAACAGAGCAGTATATATTTTAGATACAGCATGAGGCGAACCCGCCAACTCTGTAAGGGTAGCCTGAAAGCTGATATTGGAAGCTGGAAGGGGGACTGGACCCATTACCTTAACCAGTAAGTGGCGAAATTGAAAAACCTTAAAAATTGCTGTGTGAGGTAACATAAACTTGTGCATAATGCCAGCAGAAGAGCAGCATTGACTATCGGATAACATGAAGTCATCTAGATGGCAGTTTCTTATCTGAGGGATCCAACTAGGTGAGAGAAGCTTGCCATCCAGCAAAAAATGAGGGTTGCCTATAACAGGTTGAGATAAATCCTTGAGATTTTTATACCTCAGAAAAGCGCACAATTGAGTATGAACCCTGATTGGAACGGCAATAGGGGAGCTATGTAGATATTCTGGTAAGGAACTAACCTTGGTGTACAGAAATGCAGCTGGAGAGAGGCCATGTTTTCTAATGGTAGCAGACTCAATGGCTAACCAAGTCAGGATTTAAGTGGCAGCCACGGATTGTTGATCCACGGTCAGCCACCTGAGATATTTATTGGCCTGACTGGCCCAGTAATAAAGCCCAATATGGAGGAGTCTTAACCCTCCTTTAGCCTTCGGAGCCACTAACTTATGGAAAGCCATCCTAGCCTTCTTGTCACCCCGTATAAAGGTAGAGATCATACTATGCACTTTTTTAACCCAGGCCGGGGGAGCCATATGTTTAGCATGTTAAGGGGGGAGAATAACTGAGGAAATACATGCATTTTGATTAAGTTAATTCTGCCCCAAAGAGAAAGAAGAAGTAAAGTCCACCGACGGAGGTCTAGATCTATTTTATGTAGCAGTGCATCAATATCAATTGCCTGAGCCATGCTGTGTTCCGAGTGAGAAGGAGCCCCAGATATTTAACATAATCGGACTTCCAAGTTAGCCCAAATGTAATAATATCCTGTTTATAAACCCTATGGTTAAGAGGAAAAACCAGTCTTACCCACATTAAGTTTATAATTCGAGACCTTGCTGAAGTCATCTATTAACTGCAGAATAATGGGAATAGATGTAAGTGAATGGGTTACCTGCAACAGAAGATCATCCATATAGGCTGCCACTTTAACCACCTGCTCCCCGAGAGAGATACTCGAGATGCCCTGGGCTCCAGACAATCCCCTGATAAGAGGCTCTAGGTAGATATTAAAGAGAAGGGGGGATAGGGGACAACTCTGCCTGGTCCCTACATGTAATTTAAAGGGCGTGGAGACAATCCCATTACATGAAATTCTAGCAGAAGGAAACTTATATAGAGAGCTAACCCAATTCCGGAACTTCGTGGGAAAACCAAAAACTTCCATCGTAGCAAACAGGTAATCCCAATGGACTCTGTCGAATGCCTTCTCAGCATCCAACGAGATCAGAACCATCGGATGGGGAGCATCCTTGGATGCTGAGAAGACATGAGACAGGGCCCTCAGATGATCAACCGAGGAGCTACCTTTCATAAAACGAACCTGATCTGCTCCGATTAAAAAGGGAAGTACTGCCTCCAAATGGTCGGCTAGTAGTCTTGCCAGGATTTTAGCATCATGGTTAAGAAGGGAAATTGGCCTGTAACTTGAGACCAGATCAGATGGTCTGTCTGGTTTAGGCAACAAAACAATCAGCGCCTCAAAAAGGGAGGGATCGGATGTTTGACCGGAGAGAATAGCCTGAAAGAGAGGCAGCAAAATGGGGATCAATTGCTTAGAGAAAACTTTGTAAAAGTTGGAGGTAAACCCGTCAGGGCCCGGAGATTTGTCAGATGAGAGAGATTTAATTACCCTTTCAATCTCACCCTCAGAGACAGGAGACTCCAAAATTTTCTGCTGGGATTGTGAGAGAGTTGGCAGTTGTAAATCACTCAGATATTCAAGAAGTCTCTCCTTAGATGGGGAATTAACCGTAGGGCCATATAAGTCCTGGAAATAATTTGTGAACTCCTCTGCTATCTCCGAGGGCGAGATCTTAAGGGAATTGTCTTTAGAGGAGTGGTCTGCAGGAATAAATCTAGCGGATTCCTGTTGCTTAATGCACAGCGCCAACATTTTGCCGGCCTTCTCACCCTCATCAGTATATACCGCTTTTGTTTTCAAAATGGCAAATTCGGCTTGCTCAGATAACATTGCTAGGTAGGCTTCTCTCAATTTCATTAATTCTTGTTTTAATGCCTCAGAGGAAGATGGAGAGAGGATCTTCTCCGTGCCCCTATTCTGAGAGAGAAGGTCAGAAATCCGAGATGCCCTCTCTCTTTTCCTTTTCAATGTTAGACCGATTATATTCCCCCTTAGATATGCTTTACAGGCACCCCATATCATATTGGGCTTCTCCACGGAGTTAGAATTGGAGGCAATACACTGCTCTGTTTGGGATATTATATGTTGAACCATCTTAGGCTCTTTCAAAATTTGATTATTCAACTTCCACCTGCCCCCTTTATTGGGCAGTGACGCTAGGGTTATTTGGCAGGTGACCATGGAGTGATCCGACAGGGGCCCTGAAACAATACTAGAGCTTATAACCCCAGGTAATAGAGATTGAGAGATGAGAATATAGTCAATCCTCGAGGAAGTTGCATGGACTGGAGAAACATAAGTATATTCCCTTGTATTAGGATGTAATACACGCCATATATCACAAAGACCTATAGAGTCCAACAGGTCCCTAAAAGCTCTTTGTGCTGGGGAAAGACCTTGACAGGATTGGTCTGACCTGTCAAGAGCCTGATCAAAAATGAGATTGAAGTTACCCCCTATAACCATGGGGATGTCCAAAAATGGAGTTAGGGCTTCTATTATCTGGACAAAAAAACTGGGGGAGTCTACATTAGGGCCATAGATAACGCCCAAGACAATATCCAAGGTATGCAATCTACCTTTTACAAACAAAAATCTGCCAGAAGGATCATGTTTAACTTGGAGTGGTTTGAACAGCACTGACCTATGCAAAAGGATCATAACCCCTCTACTGTGGGTCGTGCCCTCCACCGCGAACAGCTGCCCAATTTGCTGCCGTCTCATTTTGTCAGCTTCCCTCATAAGCAAATGCGTCTCCTGTAAAAATATAATTTCTGCCTTCAGATGATGTATATGTTTCAGGATTTTGTATTGCTTAGTCCTGTGCCTTGCCCCTTTAACATTCCAACTGATAAAGTAGATATTTCTAACCTCACTCAAGATGCCAATCAGAAATCCCCGAAAACATCACATGTATTTATATTTCCCATCAATACTTTTCCAGGCGAGATATGTGCTGGGTTGTTCTACCTCCCCCCGTCACCTGCCACCACTAAATCCATCCCCAAATCACCCCTCTGAAATCCCCCAGGCACCCCATAAACTCTAGCCCCCTCTCCCACACCCACCCACCTTTTGCATGGTGCATGATGATCGGCTAACTGAAAATATCCTCTCCCTCCAACCTCCCCGCCCTCGTGAACCAGAAAACGACAACACTACCCCTTTGTAAACAGAACACTCCATAGAGAGTAGTACCTCCACCATTCTTATAAATTGTCATCATTGCTAACTAGTGTAGAGAAGTTGTCTGCAGAAACCCATAATGAAAGTAATCTTCCCTACAGAGTCCCCGTGAACCATGCTACTACATGATTCACAGAGGGTAAAGTGTGTAAAACACTTGCATCAAACGTGAAAATAATAATCACAGACAGCCTCTTGTGGTGCAACCCTCTAAAGACAGAGGTGAACAGCTGAGAAAGCGGGCCATTACTGCCTGCTTTTGTATAGGGGAAACTTAAGGGATCCTGGGCCGCTGTCAGGACCATATTTCTGGGACCAGAGGTAGTGACCATCTCACTTCATTAGTGAAAATTAAAAAAAAAAGGAGATGAGGAGTCCTCCATAAACAGCACTCGAGGAAGGTAGTTCAGAAGGGGCAGACCAACGCCAGTTAAAGCATACAACAAACCTGATATCGCCATCTGCTTATGGCTGCAGAATCTCCACCTAATGTGCAAGCTAGCCATTTTAATCACCTAATGGCAACAGGGAATGAAAAAGACAGGTAAACCTAGAAAAAAACAGACCATAAAAACAGAACCAGAAAAGGACTGCAGCCACAGACTGATACACAATGTAAACAAAGAGAAACTGAGCGTTCCCCCTCCCCCCCAAACCTTGGGATCAGGATATTGCCCTTGAAAAAGTGAATTGACAGATATGACAGAGTAAAATTTAGCTTGAACATAGTAACCCCAGATGAATACAAAACGAGACTGGAATGGACTAGAGTCAAAATTATGACAGTCAACAAAATTAGACAGGCCTGAATGAGAAAACCAGATCGGAAACGCGATGTCCATTAATCTGTCAGCACGAAGACCCTTCTCGAGACCTGGAGCTTGGAATAAGATAACCAGATAAATAGTTTATGACCAATGTAGTGCCAGAGACAAAGTTGAGACATATAATTTGCATCAGCTGAATTACACCACCACTGAGAAACTCGGCATGGTACCCCACACCAGGTCGACTCCTATGCAGGCTTAAAAAGGCCAGGAAGCACTTTCTTGAACCCTACGGTTGCCGACTCCACTTCCTTGTAAGTCTCCCAGGAACCATTCAGGCAAACTTGGAATCTTGCAGGAAAACCCATGCAAAACTTGATTCTTGTGGCAATCAACTTAAGGACAAGCTTGCGAAATGTGGCTCATTTCCGGCGTACAGATAAAGGCAAATCTTGCGCCACTTTCAGCTTTTTACCTTCCCGTTGCAAATCTTGAGCTTCCTTAGCCTTCTATAGGACATGTTGTCGCTCCTGTAAGTTTAAAAGCGAATATGAATGACCGGGGCTCCAACCGGGGGAGGGGGGCGTAGTGCTTGGTGAGCTCTTTCTATTATATAGCTTGCGCCAAAGGGGCAAGGGCCTGTCACCTTCCTCACAAACTTTCTGATAAACTTAATGGGTTCTGAACCCTCTTCACCCTCGGGCAAACCAATGATTACCGCATTATTGCGGCAACTACATCCCTCCAAATCTTCCACCTTGTTTTCCATTTTCATTAGCCTTTGCCTCAGGGCCACTAACTCCAATTCTGCTTTATCCTGTTTCCTTTCCACAGAACGTATGCAAGCTTCATTATCAGCAATCTTCTTAGAGAGCTCCTCAAGAGTGCTGGAGATGCCTTTTATTTCTCCTGCCATATTCTGCATTTCAGCCTTGAAAGGCTGAAACTCTTCTAGAAATCTTGAAAGGGTAAGAAGATCGGTTTCAGGGCTCTCAGTAGTAGCAGGCAGCGAGGATTGCAGGGAGGAAGACCTGGCTTTCTTAAAGGCCTTCTCAGGCTTAGTGGGAAGTGTGTGTTTGGAAGCAATTTTCCGCATCTCTTCATCCATCGACTTCCTTTATTGAGGGCACACTGCGTTCAGGAAGATGACAGACAGGCGATCTACAGTGGAAAACACCATGAAACAGGGTTTTTAGCTATAATTAACAGGCGGTAGGTCAGAGCGAGCAGAGAGGCGTCCTACCCAGCACACCGCATCACGTGACCTCACCCCATTGCTGGTTAATATCCCCTCCGATATCGAAGCCTTAAACTTCCATCAGCTGATCCTGGATCCCACTCATCTAAACCTTAAAACACTAAACCACTCCCTGCTGGACCTGGTCCTCACCTCCCATCCCCATCGAGTAGTGGCCTCAGGGCTACTACCAGACTCTATCAGAGGCCACCAAATGACCTTTGTAGTCTGGAAAATACATAGGCCTAAACTCCCAGCTAAAACTATATTCACAAGACCCTTCACATCACTTGACCTGCAATCATTGCTCCACAACCTTGCACAAGCTGACTGGTCCCCCCTTATCACAGCAGCATCAGCTGACAAGGCCCTTGCCTACTTCGCCCTTTAAGTTTCTGCTGGTTTGGAACTCCCGAGCCCAGCCCCGTAAAACCAGGGTCCATGGCGGGCACCTCCCCATGGTCACTCCTGAGCCTCTGGCATGCCAATATGCTCACTTCCTTGCGTGGTGCAAAGCCAAAGTCTCCAACTGCCCTGATGATCACCAATGTTACCGTGAACTTTGGAACGGCTGCACTAAAGCAATCCACCTTGCCTAAGCCGAGCATTTCAAATCTAATTTCCAAACTAACCCAAACAATCCTTCTAAATTCTGGAAGGTACTTCACTCCCTCTTCTCACCATCCTTTAAACCTCAGCCACCCATCCTCAGGCACTATCACTCTGTACTCTCTGAACCTATTGCCATTGCCGAATGCTTCAACTCCCACTTTGCAACCTGTGCCTCTTCTCTGCTAAGCTCCCTCCCAAGTCCATCCCCTGCCCCGATGGCCCCCTTTTATGCCCCCCACACACTGACTCACCCTCCACTGCTCTTCTGCCCAACCCCATGTCGCCCCTACATCCTGTCACCTCCCCCTGCTCCTCTGCCTCATCCCCATCCTCTGAACCTCTCGCACCCCCGACCAGTTCTCCTTCTTTCCTGTCTCTCCTGATACTACCCTTCACGCTCTCCTGACATGAAACCCTACTAAAGGCTCCTTGCCTGATGGCCTTGACCCTAGAATCCTCTACCTCTCTGCTCCTGCCATAGCCTTCCCACTCTCCCTGTTACTAAACCTCTCCTTTGAGACTGCCACAGTTCCCTCTGTCTGGAAACATGCTGTTGTCCTCCCCCTCCTGAAGGGGAGTGACTCCTCCTCTTCTGGGAACTATCGTCCTATCTCTCTACTGCCAACCTTAGCTAAATTACAAGAACACATAGCCCTCAACCAACTCTCCTTGTTTCTCTCTGACTCCGCTTTCTTCACCTCTTCCAGTCTGGCTTCAGGAAATCCCACTCAACCACCACCTCTCTGCTGAGGTTAACTGAGACATCTCCTCAGGCTTTGACAAAGGGCACATTACCTCAGCTATCTTTGTAGACCTGACCAAAGCCTTCGACAATGTCTCCCACCCCCTCCTCCTTCACAGCCTTTCAGCTGCTGGACTATCCCCATCTGTTACAGTATGGTTCAGTGCCTACCTGTCCAGCAGATCACAATCAGTAAGAATAGCTGATGCTATCTCTACTCCCCTCCCTATAACCACTGGAGTCCCCTAAGGCTCAGTGCTTGGCCCCATTCTGTTCTCCATCTTTTTGAATGACCTCCCCCTGGTTTGCACTGCATCCAGCATTGACATGTATGCTGATGATACAGTATTATTTACCTCTGGCAATACTGTCACTGATGTCATTACCAGGCTCCAGTCCTACTTCACTAAAGTCCAACTCTGGTTTAGTTCTCATTAACTATTTTTAAATGCCAAGAAGACAGTCCCCATGTCCTTTGGCACAAGGCAACTCACTAGGCTAAGTTATCTCCCCAACTTCCACACCCTTGATGGGACTGCTCTTAAGGAATCCTCCTCTTTCAGGTATCTCAGCATCTGGCTGGACAGACACCTTAACTTCTCTGTACACATTGATGCCGTTCTGAAAAAACTAAGGTCTAAGCTTGGGGCCCATTACAGAAACTGCAGCAGCATCCCGCTCTCTGCCAGGCATGAGCTGGTACAGAAGATGATCATGCCCATTTTTTACTACTGCGACATAGTCTACGATGCTGCCCCACAATCCCACCTATTCAGTCTGGACTCTCTTTTCAATTCCTTCTGTCATTTTGCTCTTGATGCCCCTCCCTGCACCCATTATTGTGACCTCTACCACTCTCTTAACCTCCTGCACCTACACTCCCGGCGTGCGCTACATGGTGCCAAGTTCATCTCCAAATTCTGGCATGGATCTCTTCCCTCATATATCTCCTAATGTCTTGGCACCTCTACCGACTCCGTCTATTCCCTGAGATCCCAGGCTGATACTCATACCCTCTCAATCCCCTGCCGATCTACTTCCTCTGGCCAAAAAACCTTCTCTTACTACTTGCCTAAAATGTGGAATGCACTCCCTCCACAAATCTGCCACTCCTCCTCCCTATATTCCCTTTCCTCTGCTCTGCACAGTTACCTTACACATTCCTGGACCTGCTCCTGGCCCTCTCCTTGCATACCTGTCTCTCTGTCTCCCGCTCACTTTTTTCTCTCCCTCTCGCTCTCCTCATTCTCATCCTCCACCCCACCTGCATTTATGCTACCCCTGTAGACTAGCTCTTATAAAGGTGATTGGATTCTATGTGTTCACCCTTGCTGCATCCACATCACTAGTGAACTGCCTGTAATGTATGCATTGTCAACCTTGCAACCTATGCTTTTGTTCCTGTACTGATTATTTAGGTATGCTGCTCCTATGAACTGCCAGTACAGTAACTGTTGTATCAGCCTATTATGTACTCAACTGCAATGAACCTGTTTTGAAATTGTATGTATGTATTCATCATCTGTTATGTATATATCTAAGTACTCTCTGTACATCCCTCTCCGCATTCCCTCAGGACGTACTGTGAGAAGAGCAATAAGTTGCTCAGTGTATCTTTCTTGGTGAAACATTTCAATAAATAAATAAATGTAAATACGGATACCATTATGGACTGAGAGAAGCACACGCTATGTTGCCACAGGGAAATAAGGTTGCAATTACAGTCTCTCTAAAATTATGGATGGATGGATGGATGGGAGAGCAGGGCCCAAAGTACCCTGCGCTCCCACAAGCTAATAAGGCTAACAGTATACTTTCTCAAAAAATAGGGAAATTTGTTAAAAAAAAACATCATCAATGCATCAGTTAGGGTTCCAGTGACAAAAGTTAGGAGATGTAGTTTTAGGATTTCTGCCCCTAACAACACACCCCCACCTTGCACACACCAACAGGCATCACAAGTGTGCCTTGGGGTTGTCAGCCCTAACGCTCACCCCATTCCCCTATACTGTACCCATCTCAAGTTATTTGTGCAATGTCAGTGGCTCAGCAGGTAGCACATTTGCCTCTGAGGCTGGGAGATCAGAAGGCTGTGGGTTCTATTCTTACCCCAGGCACATAGGTTAAATCCCAATACCGACACTGTAATGCAGAATGAGGGGGGTGCTGCACTCTTGAGGTGCCATCTTTTGGAAGAGACAATAAACCAAGGTCCTATCTGCCTGTTCAGGTGGATGGTAAAGATCCCATGGCACTTCTCGAAACGAGTAGGGGAATTTTTTTTATTTCACAAAATAAAACAAATGCTTTACAAATGTAGTATATCTATAGCCTTACTTCAGACTTTCAATTTACATTCAATAGAGGGAAAAAAAAAGAAAAAAAACTAAGTTTCAACACTTTCATTACAGAGGATATCCATTTCACAACATACAAACCATCACATAAATTTTCCCATTGCTATATCATGTCACTGGAATATCATTATCCGTAACCCAAGGCATTCCCTTCCACAGTTCCAACAACACATTCCTATCCAATTAATTTTTTTCTTCCTTAAATATAGTTTGTACAACAAGTCCTGTATAATTTTATTATATAACTCCAAATGGTTTCCTTCTTTTTGTTGCGATGTAAACCCACATCTCATTAGCCATATGTTCAGTTTAAAAATCATCATAATTACTTACAACATATTTACATTCCAATCTGTTACATTCTGGGGAATCTCCCCATTGCCCTGGCCAAATTACTCCCCATTCACTAAAAATACCACCAACATCTTAATCTGGTTCAAGGTCACTTGGTATTCATCTGTATCCCCCTCCCCTGGGTCATGCCCGAAAATAGGCAGAATTTGTCTAGTGCACTTACCCGGGCAACACAAACTAAATAAATAAATATTTACTCATGGAATTAGGTGCACATTAGGGCTGGCAACCCCCAAGGCACACCCCCAATATCTGTTGGTGTGTGCAGGGTGGTGGTGTGGTGTTAGGGTTGGAAACACCACATTTCCCAACTTTTGTCACTGGAACCCTAATTGATACATTAACAAACTTTTTGCAACTAATATATATATATATATATATATATATATATATATATATATATATATAGACGCATAGTAACAGATTCTAGCTTGACATTCTTGAGGCTGTGTAATATAAAGTGTTTTTTGCACTAATCTTTCAATGTATATTAAATGTATACTTTTTAACTTGAGTGGCTATTTCACCAGAGTGCTTGTGTAAAATAGCCACACCTTGAAAAAGCATGTGATGGTGTGAGCCATCAGCTTACATGGCAGGGTGAGTGCTGCTATGTTTTTAACCTTGTAGCAATAAATATACTTTTTTAACCTTACTTTACAATAAGTCTCTTTCTTGTGTTAGATCTGCTAGCCCAGTTCTTTCTCTCTCTCAAAGCTTCTTGACACACCTACTGGGATTGCTTCACTCCAGAGCACACTGCCAGACCTCTCTGTCTGAGATGCACTTCAAAATGTTGAATTCCAGTGTGGCTGAGGCCTGAAACAAACAAACAAAGAAAAAAAGAAAAAAACTTGAAAGAGTCTGCTCCAGGAAAGCTCATCAGGTGTCAGTTACTTAGAGTTAGGACTCATTCACCTGGAATAATTTACAATATTTCCTTGTTTCGGAGCTATTAGAATTTTTTTCTCGAGCCACAGCTAAGATACTGTACCTGCACCTGGCACCTACCTGTCTAGTCCTATTCTTTTAAATCAATTTCACTCAGAATTATCCTCATATTGTGCCTGTACTTTTTGGCCCAGATATTCAGAAATGCACCAAAGGCCAGAACAAGTCTGTCACAGTGCAAATCTGATGTGCCATGGTGCAACAGGAGCCATAGTCAGAGGTTTCACTGGCCGCACTGCACCAGCACAACCCTGCCGAATATGGCACAGTTGCGCCAAGGCACAACTGTGGATGTACCATAGTGCAACTGTGGATGCACCATGGTGCAAACAGAGGTGCACCATGGCGCAAACACAGGTGCACCATGGGCAGACAGAGAAGACACAATGCAACCATGGGAGCAGAGCAACAAAGCAACCGAGGGGGGCATGGCACAGAGAGGTGACCCAGGGACAAAGCCAGGGAAGCACAGTGACAGGCCACAGGAGGCAACCACCAGCTAGGCACAGCAGGGTGCACACAGGTACCCAGACCCCCACCTCAGGACACAACAGTGGCACAGACAGTAGGCAACAGGGAGTGCCAATGGTGGATGGAGGGCCACCAAGGGGGCCCCCCACAGGCTACAGGCCATGCCCCCTGCACATCCAGGCCAGAGCAGTCCACACCCAGGACCATGCAGCCAAGCACACACACCCACTACACACCCCCTTACAGCAGCCCCTTGGACACTCCAAGGCACAGCCACCGACTGAGGGTAGGGATACCACCACAGTGGGACACAACTCAGCACACAGCAGTTATCCACAGAAGCACAACATGCACCTCAACACATGCACACCACATGGACAGGCACTGGGCCACTGCAGCATGGCTCCTCACACCACCTGCAAAGCAAACACAAACACAGGCAGGTATGTCAAAAGATATATATTGTGGAAAATCAACTATTTACAAGAGAAGGGTGAGGAGGATGGTAGGAAAGCGAGGGGAAGGGATAGGGAACAGGAACTGTACAGTGGGAAGGGGGACTGGAGGGGGAGGTATGGCTGGGGAAACAGGGGAAATCAGGGCCTGACTGGCAGCAGCCATAGCCTGCCACCCCCTGCAGTCTTCACTGCCTCCTGTCTGCTAACAACATCTGATGGACCTGCAGCACTGCCTCCATGGTCGTAAAGGTGATCAGTATCAACTGGCACAGAATCTGGCAGTAGAGGGGCCTCCTGTGCTGCCACCAGACACCGACGGGAAGGGACAGGACAGGTGGTCAGTGCAACATCCCAAGGAACCATGCCCATACACAGCACACAATGAGCAGCTGGATCACACACCCCCGGAAGGCCCATACAGGCCACCCACAGGGGGGTTGGCCAACACCTGCCAGCAACGTGACACACCACAACAGCGCACAGTGGTGGTCACCACCTCACAGTGGCCACCCAACTGCATCATGGCAGTCACATGGCACAGTGCTCTGGCAGCACCACAGCAACATCAGTGGCAACCAAGCACACATCCACCCCACCAACAGCTGGCACACATGTACAATGAATGTGCCACAGTGGCAGGCACCACACTCAGTGTGACACAAACAGCTGCCATGGCACATGGCACAGGTGGCCATGCCTGCACCCATGCACCCCCCAACCCCCATGGACAGTGCAAAGGACAATGTCAGAGCCTACCTACTCTCTGTGGCCCCACTGGTGAGGGAGCCACTTCACCACTGCCACCCTGGGCTGCTGCAGCCTGTCATCCTGCCATCACTGCCCTTCTTCTGTCCTCAGGCCCTGGGAATGGAACAGAAACAGGTACACATCAGTAACCAACCACAGCAGCTGCCCACCAACCTCACCCCTGTGCACTGGGTGGGCCCCTGCCTGACACAGCCTGCACAGTGGCATCACAATGCAAGCGGCAGAGGGGATGCCACCCTGCGATGTGCACGATGGCAGTACACCACCCTGCAGGACATGCAAGGCAGCCTAGCCAACACCACAGTACAGCACCAGAACACACATACATTATGGGCCTACTCACCTGGCTGTGGCACAGCCCCATGCCTGACTTGCACTTCCAGCCTCCTGAGGTGCTCTGGATCCCTCCAAGTCAGGTCACCATAGCAGTGGCAACACTGCTGCCCCATCCTGGCCACCACTGTGCACTGCCCCAGTGAGGCAGCAATGGCCTGCCACACAGACACCCAGGGCTGCTGCAGTGGCACCTGCCCAAACAGTTGAGGTGTGAGGGGCTGGACACAGGTGACAAGGTTGACTAATTCAACCTGCACCCAGTTGGCCACTTGTGGTGCTCGTTGCTGCACCACGCTCCAGGTGCGAGCCAGTGAGAATAATGGCAGTGGTAGTCACACATGGCCACAGCATGTGCCAGATGAGTGGGACGAGGGGACATGCACTGTGTCTGCCCATTGCACAGTCAAGGAGATGCATGGCATGGGTGTGACTAGGCAGGGTCACGGGTGCGGGTGTCACTCAGTGGCAGAGGTCACAGCAGGCGTCAAAAGTCAGCTTCCACACAGTGAACACAAGCACAATAGTCAGGGTCCCGTGTTTTCTGCAATTCTGTGGTTGCAGCAGTGGCCACAGAAATGAGGGCTGACTGCAGAAATCAGTGCTGGCCGCAGAAAACAGAAAAAACAGCCACATAGCCGCAGAAATGCTGGTTATGCTCTGCAATCACAAAAGACAAGGGCATAGCTACTGATATTTTAAGTGTGCCATAGCACACATGTTCATTAGAAGGGGCAACAAACTGATGCTATCTGCTACAAAACCAAAAACTAGTGGGCGCATGGCATCTTGACTCATGCTAGCTCTTGTTATGTAACTCCATCCAGCAAGCATTGAGGGAGACTGCAGCAAGAGTAGTGGAGCTTGATTAGGTTCACAGCAGTTATGATTTACTGCTGTGTAGGTGGGGCTAGCTCAGCCATGTTAATTTGTCATGAGAAGCTGCTCATGGTGCATGCGGAATCCCTGGAAGATGAATTTGGAAGGAAGAATTGGAAGGCGAGTAGAAGTAAAGAAGTGAGAAGATTCAGTGGTGCCCATGGAGGTGGTATTGATTTTGGTGTGGTGGCAGGGATCGGAGGAGGAACTGATTGTAGAAACATGTGGCTGGCAGTAGTCTGAACAGTGGACTCTGTCCCCACTGGTGGGCATTGATCCCAGTTTTGATTTGTGGTCCGCAGATCTGTACCTGCAAGTGTGACGGTAATTTCTTGGCAGATATGAATCTGCAGCCAATTGGTGGCATCAAGCACTATTCTTAAGGAGGGTCAAGTTGCCCAGCTGCAGTAGAGTTGTGGACCAGGGAAAACTAAAACTGGAGCAGGCAGGTAAGGGAAAAAATCAGAACGGAGAGTTTGATTGCTTCTATGCATAAGTGAAATGAGGGTCACTGACTGAAGAACACCACAAATCCCCGAGTTGCTAGGAGAAGAGAATATGTTTACCAAGGTTACTCTAGCTTAGTAAGAATGACTTGTTTGCATTTTTTAGTGTGTCCCCCTAAAGAAATATCAGGAGTCAACAAATCCTACAGACACTGCAAGTTACACCCTCCTTCATTGTTATAGGAAGACAGTCCCCTAGGAAGACAACCCCCCCAAACACACAGATTTGCACACTGCACTCAACATGTTTGTTGCAAGGCATTTGGGGTATGCCTGATTTAAACAAATAATAATCTAAAAGAACATTGATCAAAATAAAAAAATGACTTTCAATTTGGAGTCTCTTTAAATCTGCTGACTGTAAATATAAACCAGAAGAAATCTAAGCAGGTTTTGCATTCTGTGTAGTTTTACCTGAGTGTGTATGTCCTCCTCTGATTATAACCTAGGAGAATAGCAAAGGCCACCTATTTCCAGAAGAACAGATAAGCCTTCAAATTCAGGGTGGGAGGGAAAAATAATTAAAAGAGAATACTGTTGCCCATGGCTGTTCCAGATTTGGGTTATTGCAGTTTAATATTTGTGATAAGAAGACTACATACTGTTAAATGGCCTGCAGTTCCACTGTTAGTGTAGCTGAGTGGTTGCACAAAGGTAGTCAAAGGCTTAACTAAGGCTTAAACCCCTCGAAGGTATGCTGTTTAACCACAATTTATCTGCCGCAGAATGGCCGCAGAATCAGCAGTTGTTCTGCCGTAGAATGTATGAGGTCCTGCCGCAGAATGTAGGTCCACTTTGCCACAGTAAACACGGGGCCCTGACAACAGCAGGCATGGTAGAGTGTGTACCATGGCTCACATCACGCAGTCTGCGCACAGTGTGCAACTGGCGGCAGTACACCATCTGGAAAATGTGCACTGCAGTCCTGTGCACCACGCATGTGTGCACATTGAGCCAAGACTTGATCCAGAGCAAAGTCATTGTGCACAGAGCAAAATCATGATATTCATCTGCCACATGCAAATAAGCTCATCAGCCAGTACATGGCTCACTGGGGGAATTAGCATGTCATTACCTTTGCGCCAAACTCATTTGCATGCGATGCACTATAAAAGCTCCATGGCTCAGCATAAGCCATGGACTGCTATTGCATCCTTCTGAGGTAAGCTGCACATGCTGCTGCAGCATGCTGGATGCAGCCAGCACAACAGAGGGGACGAACAGGGTGCTGCTGCCACTGACACACTGTAGTCTCCATGTCCACAGGAAGCGACATGTTGGAATGAGATGAAGGTGAGGAGCATGGGCCTGCTCGTTAGCACAGGCCAAACTTCACTAAGGCAGAGGCAGAGGCCCTGTTCAAGGCCTTCCTCGATATGGAGCCTCTGTTGAGTGGTGCCACAGGCACACCACAGGCCAGGGCTGTGGCCTGGGAGGAGGTGGCAGCATGTGTGAACCAGCAGGTCAGCCACAAGTGGTTAGCGCAGGAGTGCTGCAAGAACGTGGAGATTGACAAGAGGCAAATAAAGGAGAAGGTGGCAGCCATTCATGCATCCTGAAATGCCACCGGAGGGGAGCCTGCAGATGTGCCACAGCTCATGGTGCAGGAGAGGTTGGTGGCAGCCACCATGCACCACAGCATTGTGGAGGGTGTGCCTGGAGGAGGATTTCAGACAGGTGGAAGCCCATCATTGCATAGTACGTATGTCAGCCACACACAGCCGGTGGCAAGGAGGGTGCGTACATGGGTATGTTGGTGTGCATGCTGCCATGCATGTCCTATGCATGTGTGCACAACACTGCACATGCCATGCTGCTGGATGCATGCAGTGGCTGTTTGGGGGGCACATGTGGGCATTGCATCACTAATACAATTATTTTCTCTTTCAGCACCAGCATGCCTGCATGCAGAGGAAGGGGCACCAATAGCAGATGAGGATGCAGAACCAGCCCCAGAGGACCAGCCATCCACTTCCACAGGCATCCGGTGGCCTGATAGGCTGCATCACACCACCACAGTCCAGGTGGATGTCCTAGGCATGGGGTCAGATGAGGTGCTAGATGTGTTCCTGCGGGATGCCAGTCTCATTGTCCTCTGCATGGAGACACAGATCGGGGTGAGGTCCTGTGCCGATGATGAGATCACCATCATCCTGGACAGCATGGGTGATGTTGTGGGGGAGATGCCCATGCCAGACACCAACACAGACAGCTGCACTGCAACGGCTGTGCCATGTGGTGGTGTGGCTGTGCAGGCCCTGGGAAGCATTAAGAGGCCGGATGGGCAATGGCAGCAGGCAGTGGGTGCCACAGGGTGGCCAGATGCTGGGTACACTGCCAGGGTGCCAGCTAGGGACATACTCCATGAGGACCCCACTGCGCAGCATCCACCTAAGAGGGGGGCCGTGCAGCATGGCCTGTCACCACAGGAGGGTCGGCATCCCAGCCAGATTCCCCAGGATGCCGACCCACTGGCACAGCACACTCATTTGCTGTGGGCCTCCGTACAGCAACAGGTGCAGCTTGCCACTGGGGTGCATGCACTGCGCATGGAGATGCACCAGTTGGCTGAGCAGCGTTGAGAAGGGTACTGCGCAGCACAACTGCATCCCTGGATTGCATTGCCAATGTGATCATGGATGGCTTCATGATGGCCAGCCACAGCAGACCCCATGCAGTGCACTGTCCACCCAACAATCCCAGAGTTGAGCGACACCCACACTGTCAATGCCAGGCTCTGATGTAGGCATCCCAGGCATGCCTGGGGCAAGCCTGTTTGGGTGCCTATGCACCCCTACATGGACCCGGTTTTGGTCCTGAGGTTCAACCCCTAGGAAGCTGATGCTCACACCCCCTGTGGCTGATAAGCAGTGTTTGGCTGCTGATTGGCCTCGGTGCAGCTGCCCCCATGGCTGCTGTGGTCATGGTTCCATGCAGTGGCCCAGATGTGCATCCCACACTGACCACAGTCTGCAGCTGCTGCCCTGTGTTCTCGTGGATGGTGTGTGTGTGTGCGTGCATACCACTGGTGTGGCACTTGTGTGTTGCCCCACATGCTGCCTGTGTGTGTGCTTGCCCAGCTGCTGGACTGTATGTTGTAGGTGTGATGAGGGCAGTTCAGCACTGGTTGTGCCTGTGTACCAGTGCAATGCATCTGATCCCCACCACATGCCAACGCCTGGGTGTGTAGGTGTGTGTGAGTGCATGTCTGTGTTGTTGTGTGTTGCTGTGTGCAGTTCTGTGTGGTTGTGTGCCACTGATTCCCCTATCCCTGCACCACGCCTCTGTGTGTGCATGCCCATTGCCATGCACACCCCTGCATGTGTGCTGTACTTGTGTGCGTGGCTTATGCATGGGTTTCGTGCCACCTATCTGCGTGCACCACAGTGCTCCTGTGCAATGGTGTCCCAATGTTGGCATGCAATCCGTTGCAGCCAGGGATCCCTCCCCCTGGGGGGGGTCTGTCTACCACTCTCCAGCCCATTGCCTCCATCATCCCCCACTACTGTCACCCTCATCAGCCTTGACAGTTATCCCACAGTCAATGGCCATGTTTTGCAGTATGCAGCAGGCCAGAAATAGGCCACAGACTTTTGAGGGGCTGTACTGTAGGGCACCACCAGACCTGTATAGGCAATGGAAATGTGCCTTCAGCATGCCGAATACATGCTCAGTGATGTTGCGGGTGATGGCGTGTGCCTCGTTATAGCGTTCCTCTGCTGGGGATGATGGGCTCCAGTAGGAGATCAGCAGCCAGGGACTCAGTGGATAGGCGCTGTCTCCTGTGTGGATAATGACATGGTTAGTCCCTGCCATCTTTTGCTCTACCCTTGCCTGTCCCTGGCACCCTCACCAGCATGCCCACCCTGCCCTCCCCATCCCATGGCCTGCTCTGCCCTTCACCCCTTGCCCGTCCCATACTCACCCACTAGGTGGCCCTTGGGAGTGTCTCCATGTTCAAACCTGTGGCACAGCACAGAGCTGTGCCAGATAAATGCATCATATGCACTCCCAGGGTGTGTGGCACAGACATTGATGATGCACCCCTTGGCATCGCACACCACCTGGAAGTTGACACTCGAGCTCTCTCTTTCCTATTGATGTAGGCCACACCCTCGGGACCATGTGGCATGCAGATGCCCACATGGGTGCAGTCAATGGCCCCAAGTATGCCAGGCATACGTGCTGCCATGTGGAAGTCCTGCATGGTTGCTATATGCTCTGCCTGTGTGCTGGGGAAATGGTTGTATTCTGAAGCCCCTGGCAGCAGAGTGATGAAAAACTGTGTGAGGAGGCATGATGTGGTTGATTGGGTTATGCCTGTGATGTCCCCTGTTGTTCTCTGAAAGGTGCCTGTGGTGAGCAGGCACATAACGGCTGTCACTTTGGTCTCCATGGACATTGCGTGGCTCCATCTTGTGGGTGCCTGCATCTCCTCACTGCACAGCTTGCAGAGCTACCTCAGAATGGCCCTATTCAGATGGTACTGGCCCACAATCTCTGTGTCGGCGTAGTTCTCAAAGGTGGCGCAGGCACGGTACCACCTGTGTCAGGCATACTGCTGATGGGCCCTTCCTCGGCCACGTCACTTTTTCTCCTGCCCCCTCACAGCCCTCATTACGGCCTCCATCATGAAGGGCACACTATCCATGGCCCCTGATGTCCACTATCACCCTGAGTGGTTGGCTGCTGTGGGCTGTATGCCACCCTGGTGCACTGCCTGGCACTGTGCCTGCCTGTTCCTCTCATTCTCTCTGCCCCTGTCTCCCTCTCCATTGCCACCTCTGTCCCTCTCCCTCAGTGGCTGCCTCTGTCTGTCTGTCTCTCACTGGCTCTGACTCTATCTCTGTTGGTCTTTCTGTCTGTCTTTCCTTCCTTCTTTCATTTTTTCTGTCTCTCTCTCTCTCTCTCACCCTCTGGCATGGCACAACTGCTGTTTGTGTGCTAGTGCCCTGTATTTATAGGCACAAGTCTGCTCAGCACATCTCGGATTTGCCCTGCTCTTGCGCCATGGTTCCACGGTTGATTATCGCACTGCACCAGATATTCATGGGCATGCCCCCTGCACTTGCACCTGCATTCATTTTCATTGCACATTGGCACAGTGGGATTTGTGCTGCACACTGGCTCCCACAGAATATCACTCCTTGGTGCAAGTCTGCACTTGTGCTATCGCATCCCAGTTGCACCATGCGCAACTGATTTGAATATCCGGACCTATGTTTACTGTGTATGCTTTTTCTTATTTTTTTGTGCCTGTATTTCTTTTTTCTTTTGTTTATATGTTGCTTATATCTATTATTGACATTGTACCTCTGCATTTATGTATATTGTTGCCTCATTTACTTTACCAGGTTACACCCAGACTATGCCTTATTTTTGTATTGTACCTTATTTTGTATTTGTACCTTTCCTTGTATTTCTTGACATGGAGCCTTATAAATGAGTCTTTGACTCAAAGGTTTGTAATTCTGATATCTCCAATAAATAAAATAAATAAATAAAATGAGGGTGGCTTCTAAACGAGGGTGGCTTCAATAAGAATCTCACCTGAATCAGCTGTTTGTCAATATATCTGGCTGCTCATTTACACGTGCACACTCACTTGATCAGCTAACTGTCAATCAAAATGCCAAAGGAAAGCAGTTTGACCTTGATTCTAAAATCGTGGTGGCAAAACAAGTTATCAAGGAAGGTAATCACCCTGTAGCCCATTCACTGTGGATTGATGAAAATCACGTCCATGAGTGGCAAACAAAACTTGAAGATAAGGTTACTGAAGTTGGCAATGTTGAGGCAAACTGCAAATGGTAACAGCTGGATGGTGCAGGTCTTAAAGCATCATTCAAAACTGTTGAGAGTGACAAGGCTGTCTGGGTGTCAGGCCAAAGAGAACAGCACCTCCATGTGACCTGTAATGTGACTGCCTAGAAGGCTACCCAGCTGATTTGTAATGAATAATCTCATGGCAGCAGGGGATGAGTCAATCACTTTATGAATTGCTGGGGGTTTACATCAAGACAACAAAATGCCATTTTAAAAAGCTCCCACAGGATTTTGTACCCAAAGTGTTTGATTTCATAATGTTTTGCCACAAGCATATAACTGCCACTGAGATTAAATTATCCAACATCAACAACATGGATGAGGCAGCCATCAGGGCAGATACACCTCGTGAAAAGACAACCTGTTTCAAGGGGGAAAAGTCCATGCCATTACTGACTTCCTGGCATGAGAAACAAAGAATAACTGTTTGACTGCATTAGCTGATGGCCAAAAACTGCTACCTTTTTCTAGTGCTTAAGGGCAAGAGACTGCCAAAAGAAGTTTCAAATGTGCCTAGGTGTGCATTGCCACGTCAGCAAATAGGTGGATGAACAAGGAGCTCACCCTTATGTGAGTTGACATGCATGGGGATCCCTGTCCTGCATAAAAGAATGCTTGTTTGGCATACTTTCTACTGTCCCATTGCACCATCTGTAAAGCCAAGCTTTAAAATGCTTAAAAAGAAAACACCATAATGGCCGCGATTGCAGAGGCCTGTAACAATTTACTTTAACCTGCAAACTTCTCCTGGAATTCTTCATTCAAGGATAGATACCATCAGTGCTATGACAAGTGGTTGATAAATGAGGAGTGGGAACACAGAGCAGCAGGAAATCCCAAAACCCCATCTAAAAAAAATGATTGAATGGGTGGGTCAAGGAGTCCTGGAGTTCAGTGCCTGCTGATAACCTTATTAAATCATTTCAAGTGTGTGGAATCATATCAACTAACCCTGAAGTAATCATCTGCACCAGAGAGGGTAGACAGGCCAGCACTGCAACAGCAAAGTTAATTAAATGACTCACTGCTACAGACCATAACCCAGACAAGCCTGCATCTTCACAGAGTGTCCCGATTTGGAAGCTGACTTTGATGTTGTTGTTTTTTTACAATTCAATTTGTGGCACTGCAGACCCTGGAACTCTCTCGGGCTGCCCAGCAACTGACCGCTTCTACTGCCCACCGTGACCCCACCTCCTCAAGGGCATTACTTTCTCCTTGGTGGACCCTTTCCTGACAGGGTCCATCAGGAGATTGAGGGGTGTGGAGGTGGTGGTCCAGTATCAGGCATGTGGTGGCTGGCACTGGGAGCCATCGACTATCCAGGTTGGAGGGGATTTTTTCTTGCATTATGCCCCAGACATGAGGTGTGCAATGCCACCTAGCCCATGATATGGATGTTCCCACCCATGTCCAGAAGGCAGCTGCCCGACATCTTCCCCATCCCTTGCAAGCCCCTGTGTGTCGCAGTGCTGCCGGCCTCCACTGGGGCCGCTGCTATGCCAGGATACCCCTGGATCCCTCCCTGAGAGAGGAAAGCAGTCCTCCAAACACTTGATCATCTCTCTCCTCTGCCGACCCCCAGAAGTCCGGGCTCACTCCCGAACCCGGTCGCCAGCGTGGTGCGAGGTGTGGAGCCAGTGCCTCAACCTTCAGTGCCACCATTCCAGCCTACTGACTTTGCTGTTGATACCTGTAACAGTGCTGAAACTGATTCTGAACTATCAAGGGTGATCCTGATAGTGAGGATCTAGAATACCAGTAAGACAAATATTGGAATTTAATTACAAATTCTGGTAAGTCAGACTTTCATTCACTAACCCAGTGTTTTTTTTTTGTTTTGTTTTTTATTCACAGGTGGCTGATTGGAGCAGGTCAGAGAATGCTGTAAGAAAAGCAGCAGTATGGAGCAGAATGCTTTCTTTTTGCTTTCTTTCTTTTTTTTTTTTTGCTGTATCATTCACTGACTGATTTTTTTAACTAAAATACACTTTACATTTTAAATGATGATAGTATACTAATAGAGAAATAAAACTCCAGTTAACATTTTAATGTTGACAGTGTGTTTACTCTTCATGGTACAAATGTGGCTTAAATATGGGGATTGCTTCAAAATGAGGGCAGATCCTATTAAGTAAACAACATTTAAGATGCAGCTTCATTACAAGAGCAGCTAGAAAATGGGGTGCTGCAAAACTGGGCTATGCAGTAACAAGTGTTATTGTCCAACTGGTACTAATACTGCTTAACAACAAACAAAAACCAAAGCCAAGGTTTCATGGAATTAAGCCACTGCATCAGGGCTGGTAGTGGCAACTACTAAATCAAAAATACAACATTATTACCAGAAGTCATGATAAAGCATTTATGCTTTACTCTATTGGTCTTAATGTTATTATTAGTAAATACCGGCGCCCAACTAAAATGGCCACCTTCTGAAATTTATATACACATTATTTTTAATAACATCAGTTATGTAGACTTCATAGGCAAATTAGAGCAATACTACTCCATAACTTATGCTGTCATATTAAGGTCTTATACGGACAATCCAATTTGTACCAATCCCAAATGGAAACTGAATACACACTTTTTTATCTTGAATCATATTGCTTTACATTTTGTAGCATCTTTATGGAACAGAAAAATAAATGTGCACTTATCTGTGTACTGTTATGATGTTCTGCTTCATATATTTATTATTCTGTAAATGTCATCTGTTAAAATATTCTGTTAGCACTGTTATGTAAATCACAGTAGGTACAGGGAAGGAAAATCTGCCATGGCTATAATACCTTAAACTCTTGCACTGTGCTTAAAACATGCCAATGTAGGTTCTTTCATAATGTGACTGCTCAAGATATATTTCTAGATAATAAAATATATTTTATAACACAATACTCCAGACTTTCTTGTCTCTTGCCTTGTTGATAAACAAGAGCATTATTTTGTCCTCTCAAAAATTCAACGTGTGAAATAGTAAACTCTAACTAAATTGATCCTTTTTCACTAGTCTTTTCATGTTACTACTAAAGTTTCCTTTAATTATCAGTAGTTCTTAAAAAAGGGTGATGTTGTTAAGGGTAAGTAATGTAGGCCCTGGTATTCAGAGCCTGGTACAAATGCAACTATTTGCACTGCACTTGTGCAAATGCAGCTGTCCACACTGTGCTTGTGCTCGCCCAACTCTGAGCGATATGCAAATGACTTGGACTCACCAATGGAGTGGCACTATTTGACTGACTATCATTCCATGTCAGTGCAGTGCTAAGTGGATCTGTTCTGCTCTGACATGGATAAGGACTGCATAATGCCCACAGGAATAGTGCTGCCTGAAAGGGGAGAGAGCCCAGTTCTCTATGGGTCATATTCTGCTCAAGCATGCAAATGAGCTCATCGGGCATACAAGGCACTAAAGAATCATCTGGATCCCTGTTATGGACTTATTTGCATGGGATGCAGCAGCCCCTTAGTGCCTCTTTCAATTTCAAAATCACTTCCTTGTGGTCCAGTGGTTCCCCCCACCCTCCAGTTGCCTAATGGATATGCATTTAATAGTCCCTGGTTGTCTAGTGTTTCCACCACTGCCATCACCCAGTAGATATGTATGTAATTGTCCTTGGTGGTCTGTGGTTCACTCCACCCCCAGTTGCCTTGTTGATATATATTTAATAGTCCCTGGTGGTCTAGAGGTTCCTCTCATGCCTGACTGTACACAGACCACCCCATCCACCTTCCTGCATAAGACCCTTCCTCCACACTGCACCTCACCCTTAGTGCCAGTCTCTGTATAGTCAGTGGCTGGCACAGCTTTCCTCTCACCTCCTTGGTCAGCCACCATTTGTCAGGCATGGAATATGATCACGCAGTATCACTCTGTGACAGTCACATGGTGGTCAGCCAAGAAGATGAGAGGAGGGATGTGTTAGTTGCAGATTTAATGGGGACTGGCACTCAGGGTGGGGGGTGAGGTGGGGGTTCCCAGTGGGTGTGCAGATGAGGGAGTCTGTGTACAGTCAGGGTGAGGGAAAGCACTAGACCATGAGAGACTATTAAATAGATATCTACTAGGTTATCAGGGCTGGGGAACCACTATGTCACCAGGGACTATTATATATATATATATATATATATATATATATATATATTTACACGATAGTAGTGAGCAGATAAGACATGAAAGAAAAACACATATCACTCACCCCATTGTATAACTAGTTAGTGACGTATGCACTGAGATACCATCTTACAGATATACACACATTGCATAACTCACTAACTAATTCCATCATCTTGCCTACCTTGCTGAACACAAGCTAATTAACACAAATCACCTGCCATTAGATTAAATAAATACCTCTTCCTATGAAATACTCGTGCTGCTCAATACAGCTGTCTTGTGGACAAACGGCCAAAAAAAAAAAGCTGAAATAAAAGAAAGCATAAGAAAAAACATTAAGAAAACAACATGGCATCTTGGCAAAACAACATAAATACTGTTAATACTGGAGAACAACACAGGAAAAAGAAACTAAAACTAAACCATGGAGAAAAAGCATTGAACATTGAAGAAGAAATAACTGGCAGCTGTAGGCAATTTGAATTAGATGATGAGCAGCACCAGGAACCGCTCCTCAAACCAAAACCACAGCAACAAATGACACAAATTACGGAAACCAAACCAAAAATAATAACACCCATAAGAAACAAATTATAGACAAAAAAGCTATAGAACAGTACATCAGTAGTTCAAAAAATGATGACACAAAATGAAAAACAATAGCTGATGTACAAACCTCACAAAAATACATGACCAAGCATTTGGGAATTAATGAGCCAACAGAAAATATACAACCAAAAGAACTAGACAAAATATTATGCTACTACTTCATGAATTGCCAAAGATCATATGGCACTGAATATGAGCCGTTAACCTTAAGATCCAGACAAAGCTTTGAACGATATTTAAAAGACCTTAGATACCCTGAATCACTAAGCACTTCACTAAATTTCCTAAAAAGCCAAGAAGTATTACAATCTAAACAATAGAAGCTGATTGAGTGTGGAAAGGGCAACCGACCACAAGCAGTGGACGAGTTGACAGATGAAATTATAAATGAACTATACAAAAAGAAACAACTTGGCTCGGATACACCACAGGCATTAATAAAAACTATGTGGCTAACTGTAACTCTACAATTTGGCATATGTGACAATACAGAGACCCGCAACATGAAATGGGGTTACGTGCTCCTTAAACATGATGAACAAAACACCCACTATCTTGAATACTGGAAAGAACGTAAAACTAAAACCAGACAAGGAACAAATCCAAAGGATACAGTATGAGAATGTTAAAGCCAAGGGCATACGAAATAGATGACCCCAGTAAAATGTCCCGTCAAAAACTATATCATGTACAAATGCCACAGACCTGAGAAATGGAAACATCCAGAGGTTCCATTCTTCTTAGCAATAAACCACACACCAACAGCTAACTACCCAACTGTGTGGTTCAAAAATCAGCCATTAGGTGTCAACAACTTAAGTAAAATTGTTACAAATATGGTAGAAAAGGGCGACATACAAACAAACAAAAAACTGAGTAACCACTCGATCAGAAAGCACTTAGTGCAGAAACTGATTGACAGTGATATCTAAAGCAACGATATAATTCAAATCTCAGGACACAAAAAGCTGCAGTCGTTTAACGACTTTTCCAAACTTAATGACGAAACACAAAAGACCATGTCAAAGCTATTAAGTGCTACCAAACCTAAACCTACTACAAGTGCTATACAAATCAAACCAATGAGTATTTACAGGCAAGGCGAATTTGAACCTAAACCATCTAATTCAACAAATACAGAAACATGTGAAGCAGTGCCATCAAGCTCCAAAGAACAGCATCAAATCATTGTGAATATTTCAATGTCAAGTGCATGGATAAATACATTCCAAGCTTGCTTTCAAAACCCAAATTTTAATGCACACACCAAAACTTTCAACATAATATAAGGTACAGTATTTCAAAATCATGATTTAGAAACTGAAAGAAATGCAGATATATGCAAATTACTCATGACCATATATTTTATTTTCCAGGTCCCACTGAAGACGCTCAGCCCAAACAGAAAAGATGGATCATAGCATCAGACTCGGAGTCAGAATAACCACTTCTCACTGTAGCAAAGAACACTAAACAGCTTCTTCCAAATACATCAGTTCTCACTTACCCGAACCCACACATATAAAACCAGTGAAATAAACTGGAACAAAAGTTGGTGACATTAACAGGCAAAAGCTGTGAAAATAAACAGTGCCATAAAAAAAGAAATTAAATAAATGAAATAAAACACCAATAACAGGAACCCCAAATAAAACAAAAGACATGATATATTCCAAAATGCACTCCACATGAACCAAGATGAATGCCAAACCCTGAAGATAGTAAATCCCACTCCCTATAACACACGCAGCCAATCCAGATCCATGTACAAATGCAACCACCTATCACAAATCTCCAAAAGGCAACCAATCAAAACAACAGAAGCACTCATTTATCCAATCAAATCACACAAAGAACAAACTACCAACCAATCCACAACCAGAAGCACATACACCAGGAAGAAACCCATTCATAAAAAACAAACCACTGAAAGCACATACTACAGCACCATGGCAAATTATTACTACACAACAACCACTTCTACAACAAATAATCCTATTGTTTAAATTGCACACATGGGCCCAGATATTCAGACTGCGCCAGGCTGTGGCACAAGCCTAGGCGCAGCACAACTTGGCTGCACAGGGGCATTGACAGGGTGATATATCACACCCTGGCCACCCACAGTGTGCATGGCGCAGTGGCACTGCACCAGCGCAAGTGACCAGAGTGGAGCAGTGGGATGCGCTAGTGCAAGTTCCATTGCGCTAGGCATAACAACTGCGATATTCAAAAGTACACATGAAAATGGGTCCATAATGCATGCAAGGCACAAATAGGGCCATTTGCATGTCATTATAACCCCATTTGCATGCAGGTGCACCGATACCGCATTCTGCACCTGGCACTCGCCAGTAAGTCGCCGGGACCGATGCCCCCGCAATAGCCACAGCAATGCGCCCCACTGCCCGATCGAAGGCATAGATTGTAAAATACATTTGTCCTATATCCCTGGTGGTCCAGTGGACTTCTCGCAGCCTGATTGTGGGCATAAGTAAAATTAAAATAATCCCTAGATCCCTGGTGGTCCACTGGACCGCTCGCAGCCCGATCGCAGGCATAAGTAAAAGTAAAATCTTTCCTATATCCCTGGTGGTCCAGTTGACCACTTGCAGCCCAATCATGGGCATATGCCATAAATATACTAGTCCCATACTCTGGTGGTCCAGCAGTACCTCCCTCCCCACCCACTCACTGAGCCCCACCACCCCGCTCCCCTCCCGTCAGCCGGTAGCACCCCACCCGTTCGCACCTCGCTGCCCACTGACTGATTAGTTATAGAGGTTGCTATTGAGTTCACAGTGAGTTCAACAGGCGGCAGCTCATAATATACATTAGTCCAGATATGTGAATGAATTCATTCACATATCTGACTGAGTAGTACGGTATGGCCGTAAGCCAATTGGTCACACTGTGAACCAATGGTGTGCAGCCCTACCGAGCTGCTGTCGTCGGCGGCAGTGGTGGCAGGTGGTGGTGTGCCGCCACCGCTGACAGGCTGGGGGAGGCGGTGGGGCCCAGTGGGCAGGTGGGGAGGGGGTACACCAGACCACCAGGGTAGTAAGGGTATTTGATGAGTTACAGATGCCCACAATTGGTCAGCGATCAGTCCACTGGACCACCAAGGATATTGGACTTGGTGGGGGTTCTATTACTGATGCCTGTGATCGGGCTGAGTGCAGTCCACTGGACCACCAGGGATATAGGATGGGGGTTTTACTCTTCAGGACAAATGCCCGCGATCGGGCACATAGAGGTCCACTGGAGCACCAGGGATATATGACGGGGGCTTAATCTTCAGGACAAATGCCCGCGATCAGGCTGAGTGCAGTCCACTGGACCACCAGGGATATGGGGGGGGGTTTACATGAATGCTCGTGATAGGGCTGCAGGGGGTGTCAGTCCCTGACGGCTGCTGCCTGGCAGGGCGCCAGGCGCAAGTCCTCGGGGATCAGTGCACCTGCATGCTAACGGCATGCAAATGGGGCCATAATAAGATGCAAATGGCCCCCTGTGCACCTTGCATAAATTATGGCCCCATATGCATGTCTCCTTTTGAATATCGCAGGTGCTGTGCATGGCGCAATGGCACTTGTGCTAGTGCATCTCCATGCTCCACTCTGGCCACTTGCGCTGGCACAGTGCCACTGCTCCATGCACAGTGGGGGTGGCCAGGGGGTTATATTTAAAGCTGCTGTGCCATAGCGCAGCTCCGTTGAATATCGCCCAGGCCACACACCGGTGCAACAAAGTTGAGCTGCGCCCAGGCTTGCGCCACAGCCTGGCGCAGTTTGAATATACGGGCCCTTAAATAAAATAAATCAAGCCTATTACAGATTAGATAAATTTATAACCAAAAAAGCCTATGGTTCTCATCACTGTGATATTTATAGAGATTTAAATTGGCTGCATCCAGAGACAAAAAGAATTTACTTATGGTTAATTTGGTGTTATAAGCTGATTCATGTAAATGGACAACATCAATTAGTTGGTCATATTATTGTTGATCCTCCTAGCAAAAAGAAAAACTACATTAAGGAGATACAAAATACCAATGGTAAAATCACAGAATAGATTAGGTGACTCACAATACAGAACTGCTTAGCAAATCATTGGATTGATTACCACAAGAACTAAGTTATTTGACACGTTTTTCTATTTGTAAGACTATGTTGAAAAACATTTAACATTTTCTTGTAACTGTTATAAATAACCTTAATGAATGTAAATTGCAAAGTCATTTGCGATTATTTGTTTGTATGTTTAGTAATTATGTAATTATGTGTATGTGTATTTTTTAGAACACAGGACATTGTTGCAAATGGGGGTCACACCCTAATCAAGTTGTATCCTGTATAAAAATACATTTTAAACAAACAAACATATCACACTCCTGCCCATCATGTATTCCATATATATATATCTGGTGATTAAGAGGTAGGGAGAACCACTAAACCACCAGGGACTATTAAATACATACCCAGCAGGTGATTGGTGTGTGTGGAGAACCACTAGACTACCAGGGACTATTAAGTATATATCTACCAGGCAATTGGGGGGTTGGGGAACCACTATGTCACCAGGGACTATTAAACAGGTATCTACCAGGTGATTGGGGGTGGGAAAACCACTCGGTTACTAAGGAAGATTAAACTCTTTTCTATTGGGCTATCGGGCATGAGGAGCAGCTTAAAACAAGAGCTGGCAGCTGCAGTACAGCCTCCTTGTCTTTTGGTGGGGTTGGAGTGCTGGTTTTGCACCTGTATAAGATGTGGTTTTCATCAGTGGTAAGCTGCTCTATACTGGGGCCTGTTTGCCACTGCCACAAACCTTTGAATATACTGATGTGCCAGTATGCATGAGGGGACCACGCATTTGCATAGCTGTAGTGGCATAGTTAGCTCCTTGGTGCTGTTGAGTTTGGGAAGGTTCTATATCATAATGGCGATTGTGGAATAGCGATCACCATTACGGTGAGTGTACATCACCGAAAAAAAGGGGGATGTACACTTGCAGCGATGAAAATGGGCCACAACCAAAACATTTGTTCTGCGGGATAGGGTGTTCTGCCCCCCACACCCCTAAATATGGATTACTAACTCCAAGAGGGGTGCATGTCGGGGAGGGAGTGAAAATCTGGAAAATGGAAAAAGCAAAGTGCCAAAAAAAATGCAAATATCTGTAGCCCTTCCTAGCCCTGAACCCTGCACTCTCCCGGCTATAGCCAGCCACCCTCACCAGCACACCAAGCCACCAGATCAGCAACCTCCTGCTGCTCTATCCATTAGATACCCTCACACCTCTTTCTGTCCCCGTGCCATGCTTCCTGTCACCCTGCTATAACCATCGCTACCCTAGCAGGGTAGCCCAGATAATTGTCACTCCCCTTGCAGGGTAGCCCACATGATAGGCACTGAAGATGAGTCACTCATATTCGAGTCGCTCACTTTCAGTCACCCTTATAACAGGATACTCTTTAGGTTGCAGTCTGAGGGCCTCTGAATATGACTGCACAAAGAGCCCTAGCACAAACTGAGATTAGTGCTAGCACAAACCCATGTTAGCGCTGGCACTAATCACATGTGCACCAATGCTAACCTTTGAAATTGGGGCCCATAGAATCTAATTAAGCCGGAAATTGTACATTACAGTGAGTTGATGAGCTAATATAATGTAACAGGCTGAAAATGAAATGAGGTTAGATGTCAGAGAACCCATGTGGCAATGGTAATGGTCATGAAATGGGTACTTATGTGGCACATTGACACTGAGTCAGACACAGATAGACCAGTGACACAAAGACAAATGGTGTGAGGTGTCCAAGAACCTGAAGTGAAAAAAAAAATAATACTATTCTAAATACACAAGATACCACTTTATATTATTGATACATTTATAGTCTTTAGATGAGTGAGGACCTGTCCATATCCTTGCTCATGCTATATTTGCTACCTGTGGATTTAAAGCATTCCAGTCCAAAAGGTCTCCCTGTAAAGTAGTTTACATTCATTGTCACCTCCTAGTTTAATTGGCTGAACATGTTCAAACCCAAAGTACTGTGACATTGGTATAGAATGCCTTTTTATGATGAAGTGACATGCCAACAGGAAACTTCAAACCTGAATTGACAGGACAGTACTCAGCATGGATTTAAAAAACATAGGTCATGTGTAACAAACTTAATATCATTCTATGAATCAATCAGTCATAGCTTAGATGTAGGAAAACCATGTGATATTGTTCTTATTGATTTCAAAAAAAGCATTTGATAAAGTCTGTCAAATACTACTTGACAAATTATTAGATATGGAATACAGTTCTTATTTAGTAATCTGGGTGAAGAATTGGTTAATGGAAAGAACACAACAAGTACGTGTTCAAGGACAATTATCAGAACATATTGAAGTGACTAGTGGTGTACCACAGGGATCAGTCCTCGGACCATTCCTATTCAACTGTTTTGTGTCAGATTTACATAAAGGAATAAATACAAATATTATTACATTTGCTGATGATACAAAATTATATAGTGAAATAAATAATATATTTGGTGGGGAACAACTTCAGAATAATCTTAATACTATATTTATTTGGTGTATAAAAAATGGTATGGAACTAAACCATAATAAATATGCGGTAATACATCTAGGCAAAAATAATCCATAATTTGATTATTTAATTGACTCCATACAATTGTGAACAGTAGAAAGTGAAAGGGACCTTGGAGTAATAATTGACAATTCATTCAAACACAGAATACATATTAGAACAATGGTTCAAAAGGCAAACAAAATTATAAATATCATTAAGAAATCATTTATAACAAGGGACAGATATACTATTATAAACCTTTATAAAAACTTTGTACACCCGCATTTGGATTATGCATCACCACTCTGGTCACCTTATAATAGGCAGGATATTTATCTCATTGAATGAGTACAAAAATGCACAATCAAAATGATACCTAGCCTGTCTAGACTTCGATATAGCGATAGAATGGAAAAAGTAAATCTTATGCCACTAGAGGTTAGAAGGAAGCAAGGTGACTGTTTACTGTTCCATAATATCATTAAAGATCCAGCACTAAAAAAAGAATGTTTTATAATAAGTAACGACAGAAATAAAAATTTGAGATCCCACAACAATCAATTTGAATTACCAATGACAAATACTAAAATGAGAGAAAAATATTTTACAATGAGTACAATAGCATTTTGGAATCAATTGTCAAATACTGTGGTTGGTATATCCAAACCAACTAAGTTTAAAAAAGCTCTAGATAACTTTTGGGGTTATTAAAAGCTGTGCCCCACTAGTGTGGGGGGACATGGATGATGGGCTTATTATGCCTAATTGCGTCCAAATCTTACAAAGTACAAAGTACAAATGGTAACTTGTCATCTTGTCTGCAGGTGTTACTTTTTGTGCTCCAGGAAGTGTTTTTGCAGTACCCATGTTGTTTGTCCCACATAGACCAAGTCACAAAGGTATTTGAGGATATAGGTGGTATAACTGGTTTGGCATGTGATAAAACCCAAAATTTCAGTATTCTCATCATGAGCTATATTCCGTACTGTCTTTACCCTGTCTGTGCTATGGCCATGAGGGATGTTACTCTTTCTTTGTTGAGTCAAATCCCTGGGTTTAGTGGGAATTTTATGGAAGGAATGAACTATCCTATCCTAAATACTAATTGGCTTTTTGGCTACACACATCGATTGATTTTGCTGTGTTCACTTTCTGGGGCTGCTAGTAGGATCTGCCAGTGTTTATATATTGCCTTCCTGGTTTCTTCAAAATGCTCAGAATATGTCAGGATACCCGTGATTCTATTTAAATCTATGCTTCTTTGTCTTGGGACCAATAACTGTTTCCTGGTACTTCTCTGCATCTGTTCTCTGCATCCATAACAGTCCTCTCACTATATTGTCTGTCTTTAAATCTTAAGATTGACAAGCTTTATCATATGGTGAACATTTTGTTTCTAGCTGTAACAAATTGTATGTGTGGAATATATCCTTTTGTGTTTTAAAATTAAAACTATTCCATCACATGTTCTTGCAGTTTCCTTGTGGTACCTCCTGAAATGTGGTTTACCCTCATGTTTTTGTGTCCAAAAAAGAGATTTTGTCTGTGCTAGAATTGAAGGTGAATCTGATGTGATCTGTGTAGTTATTTCTATGTTCAAACAATTCCATATGTTAAGAGTTGGTGCCTTGTCACAACAAAAAACAATCTTCAGTGCATCTCCGTAAGATTAAATTTGTTAAAACAAGTATTGTACAGGGGAGTAAACTGATTCCAGAATCCAGACATGTAAAGGCAGGCATCAGAGGGAGCCATGGTGGACCCCATGTCTGTGCCCTTAATTTGATAAAATAATTTGTTTTTATTATAAAATTGATTGTGTGTCTGCACCAAATTGACAAGATTCATCAGAAACCTATCCTTCCCAGGATCTGATTCTTCTGTGTACTTCTAAAATTCCTTTAGATTGTCTAGTCCTTGGTTGTGCAGGATGGATATGTACAGATTACATACATCTAAAGTAACTAGTGTTACTGTGGCCATGTCATAATCCCGTTCATTAATTTTATTGATAAATTTGATGACATACATTAGATGTATACTTTATGCACCTTTGCTGTATACTTTCCAAGTCCTCAATGTAGTAATCGACATCAGTGGAAATTGCCTCCACAGTGGCACCAATGCCAGTCACAGTCAGCCTACCTGGTGGATTATGCACATTCTTGTGAATTTTTCATCTAGTATAGAATACCAGAATCTTTTATTTATTTTTTGTTTATTTATTTTGTTGACCGGGTAAGTGCACTGGTAGTGAAGTTCCATTTTCAGGCATGAGCCTGATACAGAAGAGTAAACAACAAAACAGTGGAACAGGTTCAAGTGCATAAATATCATAATGCAAAATGAAGTGATATGGTACAAAAGTAAAGCATTCAGATGGCACATTAAGTCAACAGTATTTTGTAAGTCATGCAAAGCAGGTACAGACATTAGACTCCTGGAGATGTACCTTCAGCTTGGTAGTGAACATTTTTGGGGAAGGGCAAGCTCTGATACTGAAAGGGATGGTGTTCCAGAGTGACAATGCTCTGTATCTGAAAGAGTTCTGGCCCATGTCCATGCACATGAATGGTGCTTTCAATAGATTGTTTGCAGAGGGGAGAGAGAGAGTGAGAGAGTTTTTCACATATTTGAATAGCTTGGATAGGCATTGGGGAGCACTTCCATGTAGAATTTTGTACATGAAATTTGCTAGGGTTAACTGGGATCTGGTTTCAGGCTGCAACCAACTAAGTCATTCAAAGGTGGTGCAGTGATGGGACTGTAGGCCCTGCAAGGATTCATGGGTTTTTTGTTCATTGGGGCCTTTCTTTCACAGTAAGAGATATGTTCATTTCTGTGTCCAAGGTCTAAACATTTTTCCACTAATTCAGTCACCTCTGCTATCATGTTATACATCACCTTTCTATAGTTCTCTTCATTTTTCAATGTCTGAGACAATCATTCAGATACCATACTTTTGAATTACAATCCCTCCTCCCTTATCAGCTGGCTTGATACAATGTGACCATTTCTCTTCAGTCTCCTAAGAGCTGCATATTTCTGGGCAGTCATATTAAACTCTTGTCTTCTCCCTTGTTTGGAAATTTTGTCTTTCACTCAGTCAATTTCTTTCTCCATCAGTTTCATGGAAGTATTGTAGTATCATGTAAGTTTGATTTAGTTAATCATGATCTGCTTCTTCACAGGCTAGTTGGGTTGAGTTTTGGTACACCTACTATAGCCTGGTTCTTGAACTTTCTGATCAGCAGACAACTACTTGTGAAGACTGGCAATGCTGTTTCTAAATTCAGTATCTTAAAGTGTGGTGTTCCTCAAGGCTCAATATTGGACCCATTGCTGTTTTCAATTTTTATCAATAGGCTGCCCAGAACTTTTATTTATTTATTTATAATTACTGGGTTCCGTTTTTTTCAATGGAAAAAGCCATGTGTTAAATACCGTAACACCTGAGTAGGTGTTACAGCATTCACACGGCTTCTTCCAATCCTAAAGCACTAGAAAGAGAAAGTCAGCGCATGCCTATCCATACAAAATCCCTCCAGACACAACAAAGCTCGAGCCTCTCAATGTTCGTTTCTCCCTCAGTCACTCACCTCCTCAATCGCGTTTCCTCTGTATTAAATCTTCTACCTTTTCACTGCATTTCCTGACAAAAAAAAACAAATCCAAAGCTGCTCAACCACTGCCAGAGAGGTTTCCACAGCTCACTACCCAGCCAACATGATGAAATGGCTTCCGGTAACATGCAGGCTATGTTTGGGATCGCCTGCATTTTCCATACCCCAGTAACAGTTAATATCCACAAATCAAACCAACACCCACAGAAACAATGAAGAAGCCAAGTTATCAAGGACTCAGACAACTCTCATGAAGATATTCTTAACACAGTAAAGCCACCACACAGCACTTCATTGCCCAAATATAACATTTTCTGTACAATTGTACATTGCCACAGAAAACACTTTTACCACCGTCCCTAAGTAATCTCCGTTTCAAGCCTTCTCTTTCCTCTGCAGTTCAAAATGCTACAGCACTTGAAAACGAATGTTGCAACATCAGAAAACCTCCACGAACATCTGTTATTTCTTATTAAACTTTCTTCTTTCAGTAATTTAATTAGATAAATTTACATGCTGAACTTTCCGTTTACAGCTTCAACTATAAAATAAACAACTTCATCAATAAAAGGTGAGACTCCACTTTCTTCTTTCTGTCACAAATCTCAAAACAAAGAAAAAAACAGAACCCTTCAATTACATACAACAAAATATGGGATGCAGTGTGTTTAACTCAAATTTAACACACACCTTCGTTGTTGGATGGCTATCATAAACCCCTCAGGCTTCGCCCTTGGGTTTTAAGTGCCATCTGACAACTCGTGTGTGTGTTAAATTCTCGTAACACACTGCACCCCATACTTTATCCTATATATCTTTAATTTAGTTTTATTTGTTGACCAGGAAAGGAGGACTAGACAATTCTGCTTATTTTCAGCCTCATCCTGGGGGAGGGGGATACAGAAGAATGTCAGCTGTCATTGAACCAGGAGACTACATGTGAGACAGCAAACACTTTCACTTTATGCAGATGACACTGTGCTTTTTGCTTTATGTTGATAACATTGTGCTTTTATGCAAGGCAAGGACATTTTAGAGATAAATTCACTTCTTAACCATAATTTTCACATATTACAGAACTGGTTTCTGAATGAAAAATTGATTTTGAATGTTCAAAAGAGCCAACTTATTTTTTTTGAATCTGACCAGAGGGTCAGGAACTCATTCTCAAATGTATGTATTTTAACTATTGATGGTAACCAAGTTGATTCTGTTGATGCCTTCAGATATTTGGGCATATACTTGGATCTTGTCTTACATTTAACACTCATATGAACAACATTACGGATGTAATACATCACAAAATGGGGTCCTTGTATCATATACAAAAATGTCTTCCTGCTGATTCAAAGGGTAAGACAGCTCAGTCTAATTTGCTTCCTTTGTTGGACTAAGGTTCAGTTATGAAAGCTGCAGCACCTAAATTTGTACTCGGCAAGAAAAAAGATTTTGTATTTTAAAATAGCAAAATGTGCAGTTTCATCTAAACCTAAAACCCATCATTATTCTGTATTGGATATTTTAAATTGACTACAGACTGAGCACAAAGCCCAGTGGAATTTGATGAAGCTTGCCTTTAGAATTATGTACAATAACCCCCCCCCCCCCCAAATGTATCCTGGAGCAAATCAACTTTGTTGACCTGTCTCATTCTAGATCAAAGTTAAATTACCATATAAAGATTCCTTTTGTGAGAATGAAGATGGTTCAGAATTCTTTTGGTTATCACACTGCAAAGTTCTGGAATATTCTTCCCTCTCTGGTTACAACTGCATTAACCCCTAAAGTTTTTTCAAGGAGCCTCAGAGATTATACACAGCTAGCAAAATGTTTGTACATGCTACATTTAGTGTTGCATTATGAAGGATGATTATTCACGTTGAACTGTCTTGTGTGTATATTTGAATTTTTCTATTGTCTCAGTTTTCTATTGTTCATACTTTAGTATTGTATTGTTAGAACCCTGGCCATAGAAACATAACATTTGACAGAAGATAAGGACCTCTATGCCCATCCAGTCTGCCCATTTTCTCTACCTGTATCTGCGACCACTAACCCTACTTGGTCATTGACTTTAGCCTCTCTTTCCCACCTCTAGGGTTCCCTTTTGGGTGTCCCATGCATTTTTGAATCCCCCCACTGTGTTTTTTCCCACCATCTCCTGGGATAGGCTGTTCCATGCATCCACCACCCTTGCCATGTAGAAAAAATTCCTCCCTTCCCCCTTATCCTGCCCCCCTGCATTCTCACATCATGTCCCCTCATTCTTATACAGCTCCTAAACTGAAAGATGTGTCCTACTTGCACCTTGTTGATGCAGTTAAGGTACTTGAAGATTTCAATCATATCCTGTTGTTCTCACCTCTCCCATAGAGTATACATATTGAGGTCTTTTCATCTCTCCTCATATGCATTCTGTTGCAAGTCCTGCACCATCTTAGTTGCCCTTCTCTGAACAGCCTCTGCCCTGTCTATGTCCTTCCACAGATGTGGCCTACAGAACTGAACACATTATTCCAGATGAAGTCTTGTCAGAGTTCTGTACTGTGGCAGCACCACCTCCCTTCTTCTGCTAGTGATACCCCTTCCTATGCACCCTAGCATACCACTGGCCTTCCCCACTGCCTTTGTACATTGCTTGGCCACTTTTAGATAATCTGAGATGATTATTCCCAAATCTCTTTCTTCCCTTGTGATCGTCAATAACCTTGCTGGCATTAGAATACCAGCATTAGTGCACTGGCACATCAGGGCACCAATTTTGGAGTTCACACCCACTCCCCATGGTCCACACCCTTGGAGTTAGAATTATAAGAAAGGGGGTTGGGAGTGCATGGGTCCTGCCCCCTGCAAAAACATGGGTCCAAAAAATCATGACTTGGTGCCCTGATGACCAAGCACACTAATGCCAGCACTCTGAATGGGTGGAACTGTCAGTAACTTCTCCCCCATCCTGGAACTCTTCTCAGGGTTTTTGCACCCCATGTGCATGATTTCACACTTCTTCACATTGAATCTTAGTTGCCATACTTCAGAAGATTTTTCCAGCTTCCCTAAGTCCCTCCTCAATTTCTCCACCTCTTCTGGAGTGTCTATTTTGTTGCAGATCTTAGTGTCTTGTGCAAATAGGCAAACCTTCCTTTCCAGTCCTTCAGCAATGTCATTAATGAAGACATTAAAATGGACTGGCCCCAGGACTGATCCCTGTGGTACCCCTCTGGACATCCCCCATTCCTCAGATTGGACTCCATTTGCCACCATCCTCTGTTTTCTGTCCCTCAACCAATTACTGACCCAATTCACCACCTTTTGGCCCACACCCAAGCACCCCAGCTTGTTTACAAGCCTCTTATGTGGAACAGTGTCAAAGGCCTTGCTGATATTGAGGTAGGGAACACACACCATTCCCCCCGATCCACCTCCTTTGTCACAAAAAGAAATCTATCAGATTTGTCTTACATGGTCTCCCCACTGTGAATCTGTGCTGCCTCAGATCCTGTGCACCAATGGATTCCAAGTGTTCTACAATCCTTTCCTTAAGAAGCACCTCCATAATCTTCCCCACTACTGAGGTGAGGCTGACCAGCCTATAATTGACTCCTCCTCCCTGCTTCCACTTTTATGAAGAGGGACTACATGCACCCTCCTCCAGTCCTCTAAAATCACACCTGTATTGAGGGATTCATTAAACAGGTCTGCCAGCAGTGCTGCTATCACCATCCTTAGTTCCTTTAATATCCTGGGGTGTATGCTATCTGGCCCCATTGCTTTGTCCACTTTCAGTTTTGTGAGTTCCTCTATTACTCTCTCTTCTGTAAAAGGTCTGGTGTTCACCTTTCTCCCCCCTTTGATTCTGGTGGCTAGTCTTGGCCTATCTCCCTCCCGATCTCCAGTGAATACAGAAGTATCCATTCAGTATTGAAGCTTTTTCTTAGTCAACCCCAACACACTCCCCTTGGTTTAGTTGGTGTCATAGGACAAAAGTAGGTTGATGGTCCATTGAGATTGACCCCCACCACTCTAGTGGGAAAATGGTTAAACTCAAGAGGTATTAGACTCCATCTACGGGTCCAGATTTCTTTAAAGAAAGAAATTGATGGACTATCCACTAAATATTGCAGAAGGGTGTTCCACAGTGTTGGGGTTCTCACTGTAAGGGTCATACAATCCCACACTGCCTTTCCCCTGCTGTTCCTGTTTTTGCCTTCCTGTTTCCTTTTCTGACTCCTTTTTGTTTCTCTTGCTGCCTCCCTTTCTGTGCCATTCCCCTTGTAATGAATTCAGGTTTACCTGTCATCAGCTTATCCTCCTGATCTTGCCTTTTGTAATTTAATCTTTTATTGGTATCTGATTTTCTCACTTCAATCTGTTTATTGTTAAGCCTTGGGGAGCTCTTTCTGTTGGAGAATTTTTGGTCACACTGATCCATTTGATCCTGAAAATTAAGAATGTTATACAATAAAAGCAGATCACCTCTAGTTCATCTACTTTGTAAGGAGTGCAATCCAGTTTTCCTTCTTCCCTTCTGAACCTTACAATCCCACCCCTGGCCTTCCTTTTTTTCACTGATGTACCAATAAAATGTCTTGTCCCCTTCCCTTACTGTCTGCACTACCCTTTCTTCCATTTGTGCCTTTGCACTCCCAACTGCCCTCTCTGATTTCCTCTATTTATTTAGGTACACCCCCTTATCTTATTCCTTCTGTGGCTCCTTATATTTTCTGAAAGCCAACTTTTTGGCCCTTACCTTCTCAGCCACATCCTTTGAGATCCATAGTGTTTTTTTCCTTCTTTTGCCCTTGTCTCTCTACTTAATACACTGGTTTGTTACCTCCACTATGGCTCCTTTTAGGAATGCCCACTGTTCCTCTACCACCTTTGGTTTCCTTCCTTGATAGGGCTTCTTGGATACATATCACCATGCTAGCAAAGTTCACCCTCCTGAAATCTAAGACCCTCAACTTTGTGTGGATAGACTGTTTCCCTGTACCCATATTAAACCATACTGTGTGGTGATCACTGGACCACAAGTACCCTTCCACCCAGACTTCCTTGACTTTGTCTCCATTGGTTAGCACCAGGTCCAGAACTGTCCTGTCCCTGGTGGGTTCTAGCACTAACTGCCTGAAATCTGCCCCATGTATGGCTTCCAGAACGGCTCTGCTCCTGGCTGATACAGCCACCAGAATGGTCCAGTCCACATCTGGCATATTAAAATCACCTTGCAGCAATACCTCCCCTTTTTATGCCATCTCATAGATTTCTTCCACCATCACCCTATCCAACTCCTCCTGTGCTGGAGGCCTATAGATCACACATGTGCAAACTGCTCTGCCATTACCTGGTGCAAGGGTGACCCACAATGCCTCAGCCTCACCCTGTCTAGCCTGTATTGCAGTTGCTTTTATGCCTTCCTTGACATAAAGAGCCACCTCCCCCTCCCCTCCCCTTTTAGCCTCTCTCTATCCCTTCTGAATAGAGAATTCCCTAGTACAGTTACCACCCAGTCATGGTTCCTCATGTACTACAGTATATCTTGGTTATTGCCACTACAGTATATCCAAATCAGCCTCTGCCATCAAGGCCACCAGTTCTGGGATTTTATTTCCCAGACTGCGTGCATTTGTATACATGGTCTTCCATGTTTCACTGCCTTTCCCACTGTTGTTCCTGTTTTTGCCTCCCTGTTTCATTTTTTGACTCCTTTTTCTTTCTCTTGCTGCCTCCCTTTCTGTGCCATACCCCTTGTAATGAATTCAGGTTTACCTGTCATCAGCTTATCCTCCTGATCTTGCCTTTTGTCTGTGCTAACCTGTGGGGGTGGACCACTTGAGTCTCGTTGATTCCATCTGTCCCCCATTGCTAGGAAGCATTTACACCACTCATTGAGGACTGCCATCCCCTCCATGAATGGGTGAAGGTCATCACCCTTGTTCAGGCCCACATTCCCCAGCTGGGTCCCCAGTCCTCAGCAAAGTAAAATCCCTTCTCATTGCCCGAGCACTTCAATAGGGGACCTGAATATGCCAGATGTTAACTGGAGCACCTTTGCTGCAGCCACATCCAAAAGCAGGGTCATTCTTGATGCCCTTCAGGTGGCATGCCTCAGTCAGCTAGTTTTGGAACCCACTCATGAGGGAGAAATCTTAGACCTCCTACTCTCAAATGGGGACAGTGAGAGGATCTCAGATCTAGAAGTGGGTAGCCATCTTAGAACAAGTGATCACCAAACAGTGTGATTCATGATAAACTCAGCTACAGAGTCAAAGCCATACACAAGTGAGGGTTCTGGACTTCAGGATGGCTGACTTTGGCAAGATGGGAGAGTGCCTTAGTAAAGCACTAGCAAACAGGCTAGGAGGAGGGGTGGAAAAACAGTGGGGGGACATCAACACTGTCATCACATTGGCAACAAGCCTTTGTGTGAAGCAAATAAACAAATCAAAAATGAAAGAAAAAGCCACTATGGTTCTCAAAAGAGGTGTCGGTGAAGGTTAGGGAGAAAAAGATAGCATTTAGGAAGTATAAGGAAACACAGAAGGAGCAGGACAGAGAACTGTACCAGTTAAGGCAGAAGGAAGCAGGGAGGGTAGTCAGAATAGCAAAGGCCCAAACAGAGGAAAAGATAGCCAACTCGGTTAAGAATGGGGATAAAACCTTTTTATAGGTATATCAAGGAATGTAGAAAGACAAAGGGATAGATAGTGAGGCTGAATAGAATGGGCGGCGAGTGGGCAGAGATGGACAGTGAAAAAGCAGGGATACCGAACGAATACTTCTGCTCAGTATTCACAAAAGAGGAGGAGGGGGGAGAAGTGCCTAATCCAATTAACAGAATTCTGGCTAGCGGGTTTGATACCAGTCCTTTCACAGAATAAAGGGTTCTGAAAGAACTCCTAAAACTGAAGGTGGACAAAGCAATGGGACCTGATGGAATTTACCCCAGAATTCTAAAAGAATTAAGGAGAGAACTAGTGACACCACTGACTACCCTTTCTAGCAAATCATGGGAGGATGGTGTGGTTCCTGAGGACTGGAGGAAGGCAGATGTGATTCCCCTTCACAAAAGTGGGAGCAAGACAGAGGCAGGAAACTACAGACTTGTCAGTTTGACCTCTGCAGTAGGGAAAGTGATGGAATCACTTCTGAAGAAAAGAATTGTTGAGTACCTAGAGGCCAGTGGCGCACAGGACCCAAGGCAGCATGGGTTCACAGTGGGAAGGTCATGTCAGAGGAATCTAATTGATTTCTTTGACAGGGTGACCAAAGTAGTAGACCAGGGAGGGTCTATGGACATGGCCTACCTAGACTTTACAAGGCATTTGACGCAGTCCCACACAAAAGAGTAATAGTCAAATTAACCAGCCTGGGAGTGGGTCCCAGGGTGGTAGCCTGGGTTAAATATTGGCTGGACCACAGGACACATAAGGTAATTGTAAATGGAGTCCACTCTGAAGAAAGAAGGGTTACTAGTGGAGTACCGCAGGGTTCAGTACTGGGTCCAGTCCTTTTTAATGTCTTTATAAGTGACATTGCAGAAGGACTGGAATGAAAAGTATGCTTCTTTGCAGATGACATAAAGATCTGCATCAGGGTTGATACACAAGGAGGCATGGAAAGGATGAGAAGGGACTTGGCAAGGTTGGAGGAATGGTCAGAAGTATGGCAGCTGGGATTCAATGCAAAGAAGTACAAAAAAATGCACCTGGGAAACAAAAACCCAGGGAAAGATTACACAATAAGGGGAAAGTAATAACAACAACAAAAATGGAAAGGGACCTTGGGGTAATCACATTAGATGACCTTAAGGTAAGCAAGCAATGTGAGAAGGCAGTAGAGAGGGCAGGGCGCATACTGAGATGTATAGGGAGAGGCATCACCCGCAGAAAACAGTAAGTTGTTATCCTTCTGTACAGACAGTTGGTGAGACCCCATCTGGAGTTCTGTGTCCAGTTCTAGAGACCCCATCTCCACAAGGACATAGACAGGATGGAGGCAGCCCAGAGGAGGGCAACTAAAATGGTGCAGGGTCTACAAGAGAAGCCATACGAGGAGAGACTAAAGGAGCTTAATATGTATAATGTTGAGAAAAGGAGGGGGGGACATGATAGAAATGTTTAAGTACCTAAGTGGAATCAACAAAGTTCAAGAGGGTAGCATCTTTCAGAAAAAGAGATGTGTAAGAACAAGGGGACACAATATGAAGATAGAGGGGGGATGACTCAGGGGCAATGTGAGGAAGTATTTTTTCACAGAGAGGGTGTTGGACACATGGAACAGCCTTACTGAGGAGGTTTTGGGTCTAAAACTGTGGGAGAATTCAAGAATGCATGGGACAGACATAAGGCATTTTTTGTGGGGGGGGTAGGAAGAAATAGGTTGTTGTTTAAATAGGATCTGCAGCGTATCCTGTAGGTAGGAAAATGGGCAGACTAGATGGGCCAAGCAGTCCTTATCTGCCATCAAAGTCTATGTTTCTATGTTAAGTGTTGAAGTTTCTGATGAAAAGATTCCTAGCCTGTCCCCTGCCAATGACCGGCAGCACCTCTGAGAATGTCATGGAGCTTGCTACCTCCTCCAGGTGCCTTCCTAACACCCTGAAGACCTCCTGCAACTGCTTTATGGTCCCCTTTTCTCTGGCTAGGTCATGTGTTCCCAGGTGGACAATGACCTCCAACCCTCCCCCCTCCTTGCTACTGCTTTAGCGATCTTCAGGATTCACCCCCCCTCCCTCCAAGCTGTGCTTCCTGTAAGGCACTTTTCCTCCCTCTCCACCCCACTAGCTGTGCCCAGATCCATTCCCCCTGACTATTGAGTTCCCCACTAGAAGTAGCTTCCTCTTCCTCTGAGGTCCTCTCCCCCCCCGGCCCCAGGTCTCCCTCCAGGAAGACCCATTCATACTTCCTGGTTGCAACCTTGGGTGCCCCTGTTGGACTCTCCCACTCCTCCAGGACAGCAAAGGAGTTTTTAAGTTGGACCAGATTGGGGATCTGCTTCTCCCCCCCTTAATCTCCCAGAGCCCACTGTCATCCAGCCAGCCCTCTGTCTGCATAGCCATTGTAGTAGTGGCTGTGGACATGGTGGCCTCTGTATGGGAGCCAAAGATGCCAGTACTCCAGCCAGCTTGGCACAGAGACTGGCAACCTCCACCCTCAGCCCAGAGTGATGGCTGCATATGGGGCAGCACCACAGTATACAGAATATCCTTTCGAAGACTGCTGTCCCACACCCACAGCAGTGCACCACTCCCTGCATAATTCCCTCTTGATCTGGCAATGTCCCACCTTTTATCATATCTAATACCACTTGTTGGCAAAGTTAGCCACCTGGTCCTATTTCTTTTTATCCTATGCCCTTTATGTAGTTCTAGCTTCTGCTTTGCTTAACCCTCTTCCCCAAATTTGATCTCCTGTTTTTATTAACCTGTTCCAGCTTCCAGGCAAGAAGTAGTACCTATCAGTTGCCTATAAAGGTGGACAAACCCAGGGAGGGTGGGCAGGAGCTACAGTCCAGTTCTGGAGACAATATCCTTTCTCTGGCAAACAAAGACTGCAAATCCCAGTCAGCTGTGCCCCAACACCTGCAAATGAGCCAAATGTTAAGGAGAAAAACAAAGATTGTAAATTCACGGACAAATCTGACCCTGCAGTTAGAAACTTCCAGAAATTTACAGAAAGTTATCCGCAAACAGAAGCCCCTACTTCTGCCCAAACAAAATGGCTAAGGTTATTAATTTCAAGCTAAGAAAAACTTCCTCCTGTGGTACCCTTTTCTGTTTCTAGGTCTCCTTCAGACAAATTATCTGATTGTTTTAAGATGTATTTCTTCTGCTATTGCCCTCTGTAGGGCTATTGTGTTCCCCTCCAACTCTTCCATGGTTGGCCTCTCCTTTGATATCTCCATAAAATAGTATTTTGGTTTGTACAGTAGATTCTTTCATATCCTCAGTCCTGGCTAGAATCACTTACAGTACATACATGGAATTGTTAGGGTCATAAATACTTTTGTGAACCTGTTTGTTGTATCAGGCCCAGCTATAAGTCTTATAATCAATGTAGTCCCCTAAGTCCCTCCTAAACTTGATAATTTTCTTTTCTTTTATAACATCTTAAAGTTGTTTCAATAATTCTTTTGCTTTTCCTAAGAATTCATTTAATTCTGCTTCTGTAATTTTCCATTTTAATTGATCTGATAGTATATTAATTTTTGATGAAACATTTTCTTATTCTTTTGTGATTGTTTCTATCTGGAGGATAATGAACTCTATTGAGTATCTATTGTGTGCTACATATCATGTCTTAGTCAAATTATTGTAGGATTGGTGTACCCTAGATTGGGCTCCACTAATATCCTTATGCCTCTTGGTATGCATTTTTGTTTAATGTATTCTGCTAAGATGAAAACCTGCCCTTCTAATCTGATCTCATTTTGTTGAAGTTTTTCAAGTCTCAAAGAAATTTAGCTTTTGTTGTCTGGTGCACTGAAATTATAGCTATTTTCAATGTTATCCAAAATTCTAGCTTTCTCTTCCTGTGAAATGTGTAATGAGACTGATTTATTTTCTACCTTCTACCCTATTTCTGAAAAAGGGATCATATTAGACCCTTTGATTAATATTTGTGCTGTTTGTACTGATTCTTGGTTCCATGTCCTAACGATGATTACCAAACCGCGATCACCATTACAGCGAGTGTACATCACCAAAAAGAAAAAAGACAAAGTACACTTCCAGCTAGAACCGGGCGAGAAGCATAAACAATATTTATGTGGGGGCTGTGCCGCCCGTACCCCGCCTAACTATAGATTGTTAAATCCAGGGAGGGGTGCATGTTGGGGAGGGGGAAGACAATCACAGAAAAAAAAATTAAAAACCTGCCCACACAAAAAGCTTTCCCCTGCCCAGCCCCCAAGCCCTGTACCTAGCTCTTTACAGCCAGCCACCCTCACCGCCACACCACTAGGGCAGCTCAGCAACACTGCACCACACTGCCTCCCACATAGTCTCTTCCTTATCCTGCCCCTTCTGCTGGCCATCCTACCTTGTTGCTGTTCTGCCCTCGCTAGCCTGCATCTTCACGCTTCTTCCGTCACTACCCTTTCAGGGTAGCTCACATTACAGGCGCTGAGAGTGAGTTGCTCATATGCAAGTCACTCAGTCTCAGTTGTCCATATTATGGGTTACCCTGATTCTCTTTATTAAGACAAATAGAGACTGAATGGATGGGGGGGGGGAGTAGGTGCCATTCCAACACAGGGACTGGGATAGAACCACTAATAGACCAACTCTGGTATAAATGCCTGATCATTTTGTAACAAAAATAAACAAACCCAAATTGTGGAGTTGATATAACAGAGAAATTGTCCAGAGCAGTGTGGCAGTGCTCTGATAGGAATAGTTGTGCAATAAAGCTGGGGGGTTGTGTCCTTCTAGGCCAACCTCCTGGAAAGGATATTTGGGGGGGGGTCATCTTATATGTAGAACTAAACACTGGATTCCAGCTGGAACAAGGCCAGAAACAAAAAGACTCAAAGTACTAATGGTACTAAAGGTGCCAAATATTTTATTTATTTATTTTTTTCTAGGAAGTACCTTTGAGCCAAAAGCTCTTTTACAGAGGTTCCATATCATAGTAATACATGAACATAACATAATTTACAACTGTTACAAGTACATAAACAGATACAAGGAGGTTCCATTCCTTGAAAATATGAAATAAAATCTGAACAGTGTGAAATAATTATGTAGTAAAATACAATACTGTATACTGCACTTGGATTAAAACCACTGGTCCTTTTCCTGCTTTGTGAACACACATTCAGTATTCCACTGAGCTGCAGATAAGGGAACTGCAGTTCCTGTGTTATGCTGTAGATGTTAAGTTACAACTTTCAAAACAGGTGAATGGGGATCTAATCCAATCAGGCAATTTACCTTCACAAATTGTCATTCTTAGCTAAAATCACTTCTCATATAATTTACTATTCCACTTCACACCTCAATGAATCATCATCAAAGTGAGTTTCCATCTTACAAAAAAAAAAGTAAAATGTTTACGTCTCCATCAGGATTTTAACCACTGATCCTTTGCCTATTAAGCAAACACACATGCAGTGTGTTACTGAGTTGTAATATGATTGTCTGTTAAAGTATATTTAAAAGATATACCAGAATCTTACCACAGCCTTTATGGGCAAATTGCCAGGACATTCTTCACATGGAGGAGCTCAACATGTCCATAATGTTCTGACCCTGGGAATAGAACCCCTGATCCCCTACTCTAAACCTCTTGCTCCTTATACCTCAAAGCCACTAGTTGGCAATGTGTTCCCTTTGTAACCTCTCTCAGCTTATTAGAATTCTGGTAGGATCTCCCACTCTGCCCTACCCTGCTGCAATCACTTACCTCTTGATTGCACTGACCCACACCCCTCCTGATTCACATCCTCACCCTTGTAGAGCCTCGAACCCCTGACCAGACGTGTACCTCCTGCACCTCGGTCCATTTGGACATTCAGACTCCTACTAACATATCTCTGAACCATTCCCCTAGTACTTTCACACTTTGCCTCAGTATTCTTAAATATATTCTTTATCATTACCCTGTTCGCACAGTCTAGCCTTAGACACCTTCCACCTACTCCCCCCGCACCACATAAAATACTCCTCCACCCCTTATTTTCCTCTCCTGAGCCATCTCCCCTTTTGAAATTGGAACACCCGCCTGTGGTGCACACTCCTCTCCAGGGTCTGTGACACCTTCCACTAGGCCACACAGTCATCCTGTTTTCCCTCTGTCTCTACTCAACCTTATCTTCTACTGCTGTTCTACTCAGATCCTGAAACATAACCTTTAATGTTATCTTGATTGTACAGACTAGCTCTTGATGCCCCTCAGATTCTAAGATATAATCTTTAACTTTATATTGTCTGTATAGACTATCCCATGAAACTAGCTTTTGATAAATACAATATTTAACTTTATCTTGACTAGCTCTTGATAAATATAACCTTCAACTTTATGTTGATTGTATAGACTAGCTCTTGATACCCTCCCCCCCCCACCGGTCCCCTATAAACTTTACCCTCCATCTGTCCCTTGCTACAATACTCCTCCACCTCTTCTATTGTCATCTACTGTGTCATCTCCACATGTGAGTTCTGATCACCCGCCTGTGGCACACACTCTTCTCCAAAGTCTGTAATACCATCATCTAGGCCACACAGTCTTCCTGTTTCCCCCAGTCTTCTATTCTACCGTTCTCATCTTCTTGTGCTGTGTGTGGATTTTTCCCCATCTCACCATCAGCAGGTTATACTGTTAAACTGGCAGAGGGAGCCTGAGGCTAAAGAGACATTTATTCTTTCTCTGAAGAGCTCTTGCATCATAGAGGGAGCCTCAGGCTACACTACAGCACCATTGCTTCTCTCCCTGAAGTGCTTTTGCTTCTCTCTGAAAAGCTTTTGCATTCCCTCAGCCTCTTGTCTAGTCCCTCTAATTCTTTCCCTGCAGTGTCTGCATTGTAGAGGGAGCCCAGGCTACAGTACCACTTATTTTCTCCCTGAAGCATTTGCATCCTCCAAGTGCTAACTTAATCATCACTTAACCCTAGCCCTAAAATGTTCCCTTTCCTCCTTGCATTACTATACTTCACTTCCAATCCCTCATTTCCTTCCAACCATTCACTTTGCACTCCCTTATTAGCTAACTCCAAGCCACCAGCGCTAACCCACTCACATGTTCACATGCCAAATCTCCCTGCTATCCTTCCAAGTTGCCCCCTTTGGGATTCTTCTGCAGCAATCCTTGTGGATTACTTGACTTCTCCATGCCCTTGATGGTTTCTGGCAATGCTGCTTTTCTATGCAATGTATCCCTCCTGCCTCTCCAGTTTCAGTAGTCAGGCACCTTGCTTGCATCCCACACACAGATTTCGGCACTTTTCAAAATTCAAATTACTAAGTAGATCCAATGGAAAGGGTGGTAAATAAGTGGAATAATCTGACTGAGGAGGTGGTATCATGTAGAACAGTGAAAGGATTTAAGAGAGGGTGGGACAGAGTGAGGGGGGTGGTTATGAGAAGTGGAGGGGAGGGTGGGGCAGCTGCAAGTTGAGGGGATAGCTGCACGATCAAGCAGACTTGATAGACCATGAGACCTGTTTCATCTGTCATTTCATATGTTCATATGTAAGAATCTGATCTTCATTTTCTTGTTCTGTGCTGGAAACATTGAACCATTAGCTGTAGCCGCACCTGCTGAGTTTATGGCCACCAAAGGGATGAAGTATATGCACCTAAATGTGTGTAGCCTGCTAAAAGTGATAGATTATGTCCAAGTCTGGGTATCTAAAAGCAACTCAGATATCTTTGTATTAACAGAGACATGGCTGAAAAGCTCAATCCTGGAATACCTGACATGACTTCCATCCTGCAATATTTTTGTACTGATAGGCAATCAAGGGGAGGGTGCATTGCCATATACTGTACATCAAAGACAAGTTCACAGCTTCTGTAATCGTTGCTGTCTCTAATCCAAAATAATTTGAGTGCTTTACATTAAATGTAGTAATCTCCCCAGTAGAATCCATAAATGTGATAGGTTGCTACAGACCACGTCTGGGGGACTGGAGCTACTAAGTCACTTATGTAACTTCACAGATTCCAAGCAAAACAAAACCATCATTCTTTGCAATCTAAATCTTGAATGGCTTGGTACCAACACTAAAAGCAAACAACTGAGAGAATTTTGCGACAATTCAGGCTTCTCCCAATTAATATCAAAATTTACTCACCCCAGCCCTAGGAATAATGCAAGCAGCTCTTTAATCCACCTACTCCTTAACAGCAGACACTACAAATTCTCCCAAGCAGCAGCTTCTCATAATGATGTTAGTGACCAGTACATAGTGGTCTGTGTTAGAGGTCTATCAGCAACTAAGTCCACCAGCAGATTTATCTGAAAATGGAGTTTATGCAAATGTAGCCTTGCCCATTACTAGAGATGCAGCGAATTTAATTTCCACCGGCAAAGTGGAGGCGAAGTGGCCAATTTTGCCACGTAGAGTAATTCACAAAATTTTCTGCATTAGGTGAAATTTTGTTAATGCTGGTGGAAATTCTCCTTTCATGGTGGAATTTCACCGTTCCGCCAGGGTAAATTTTGCCTTTCACTCCACGAAATGGGTGGCATTTCATGCATTACTGTGTGAAGTGAATTTTGCTCACTTCGCCCATCACTACCCATTACCCAGCTGATCTGACAGACATAAACTGGGTGGTCTTCTATCTGGCCACAAATGTCAATGAAGCAACCTCGATTTTTACTGACACCCTAAGCAGTATCATCAGTAAACATGCCCCTATGATAAGGTGCAGAATCAGAAAGCACTCTTGTCCATGGTTCAATGCTAATCTGAAATTTGCCCTAAACAAAAGGGACCAATTATGGGCCACAGCAAGGAGGACCAAACACCCCTTGGATTGGGTGGCTTTTAGAGCCAGTCGGAATGAATATACAAAACTGGTTATATCCGCAAGGGCAAGCTACTACTTGTCAGCCTTTGAACTGGCAACGAGTGATTCCACTAAGTTCTGGGGGGTTATAAAGTCAATGGAGGGAAATAAACCATCATCTACACTATCAGAGAAGATTAAATATCGGGGTGTAACATTAACCGATAAGTCAGAAGTCTTGGATAGCTTCAATGTCCAGTTCTCTACTGCATGTCTAGCCTTTATTCACCTCCAAAGCTGCTACCCTAAAATCTAGTCTATCTCTACCAACTATCCCACCAGCAGACAATATTTTCACTTTTACCCCATTCCAGTATAAACAAGTAGAAGACCTGCTATTGCAGCTAGACTTAAAGAAAGGTGCTGGTGCTGATGGATTAGGACCATTTTTCCTCAAATCAGGGTTTCATTTCCTGACTGCTCCCATCCTGCACCTGTTCAATTTGTCTATTACCACCTGTGTTGTACCAGAGGCCTGAAAAATAGCACATGTACAGTACTTCCCTTATTCAAATCAGGAGATCGTATGGATTTGAAGAACTATCAACCAATTTCCCTACTACTCTTACTCTAAACTTTTAGAAAAACTATTAAATGCTTAAGTAAGAGATAATCTTCATAGGTCAGATTTAGTGAATCCATCCCAGTCTAGCTTAAGGCCACCTCACAGCACAATTAATGTCCTTGCCATGGTCTCAAACAATTGTCTCCTTGCCATGGACAAAAATCAGATCTCAGGAGCTGTATATTTGAACCTTAGTAAAGCATTCAGCACTGTCAACAATGCTTTACTCCTAGACAGGCTAAATGGTCACATCATAACTGGCCTGGTGCTTAGCTGCTTCATTAGTTACCTGTCAGGAAGATTGCAGCAGGTAAAGACAGAAGGCTCACTCTCCCCACTTCTCCCTTTCACAAGGGGGGGGGGGGTACCACAAGGCTCGATTCTCAGATCTCTTCTGTTCATGATCTATATAAACTCCATTAGTATGAATGCGGACAAACAAAAATCCACCTATTCGCTGATGGCATTGTCCTCTTTACCTCCAATTCCACATTGAATGAAGTCCGTGTGGAACTTCAGGCAGAATTTGACCTCCTTCAGCATAATCTGTTACAATCCAAACTCCTTCTGAATGCTAAAAAAAACTAAGGTATATACTTCCACTCTATATTACCTCTTTCCCAAAAAAATCTCTCATTATTGACTCCCATCAAAACCCTCCTCTGTGACAACCTCGAGGCTGTCAACAAATTTAAGTACCTGCGGTGGCTGCTGGACCACCACCTATCTTTCACTGCTCACATCAAATCACTCAAGAAAAAGCTGAAGCAAAGACCCAGTTTCTTCTTTAGTAACAAGTCCCTTTTCCTGGCGGAAGTCAGGTTGAGACTGGTACAGACCATGTTCATCCCTCTACTGGACTACAATGATGTGATATATGGCTGATGTTCAGATACCCTGCTGCACTCACTCAACAAACTCTACCATAAGGCAATACATTTCAACACAGATGCCTATCCTTGCACTCATCTTTGCAACTTGCACGCTTCCTTTGGCTGGGCTTCTCTGTCCTCTAGATGGCATTTCCACTCATTCATATGGTTTTACAAAGCTCTTCTGCTAAAACTTCCAGCACATATTTTGGGCCTTTTCCATCTCTCTGCTTGCTTTCTGCTATGGAGTAGCTCCTATATCATATTGGATGTCCCTAAATCTCACTCCTGCTTTGGTAAAATGGGCATCAGCGATGCTCTCCCTGATGGTTGGAACAAAGCACAATCTACCCTCAAATTGCAAAATCTGGTACCTCTAAATACAATGAAAAATGTGATCGCCAGCAAGTTACATGACTCCTACACGTCACCCTCCTCGATGACCCACCATTGACCCTGCCTTACTTCTGACTAGTTCCTCTCTACTCTAATTATGTCTGTTGCAGTAAACTGTCTTTGGGAGTAACGGTCCTCAGCCTCCTGACTCCTTCTGTGCTCTTTCCCATGCTTTCCATTTTTTCCACTCCTTCTGTACTTCACCTTTGTTATCCTCTGTTTCTGCCCAACTCATATTCTTAAACTGTCTGTCTCACGCTCCATCCCTGTGAGACTTCCTATTGTTAAAATGCTTCCACTACCCTTAAGTATGTAATTTATTTTGTAAATATCATGCAATTTGATCTCTGCACTTGTACCTGAATTTAATGGGATTGTATATATCGTACAAATGTTGCAAAGTTTTTCTGTACTTATTGTACATTTTGTTCTGTTGCCCCTCAACCACTGTATTATAGGCACCATGTATGCCTCTTTTGATTTTTACAGCTCTTATCCATCTTTGCACTGTATTGTTCATCTTGTTTATTGTTGTACCATCGTATCAATGTGTACCAAAGGCTGTATGTACCTCCTCTATACCTCTATGGACCTGCGTGTAAATAAGCTTGCTCAATGGAGTTTTTCCTGCTTTATAAACTTGAACTTGAACTAGAACCTGAGCACCTGGCATTTACTTCAAAATTTAAGCATTGCACTGAAATTTGCCAGCATCATTGCATTTTATTAAAATACCAAATAAGATTTGAATTAAAACACTGAGGTCACTGTCCAAATCCCACCATGGCCACCAGCAGCAGGTTGGGAAAGAGGCAGTCAGAATTAGAACATTTTCTAGGTAATGTAAACAATTTTTTCTAACAGTATTTGCACTGTCTGGTGATTTATTAAGGTTCACTACTACTTCATTAATCAGCTAATGAAATAGATCAGCATTGTAATGTGTACCATTTAAAATGGAATAATGTCATATTCTGCAATGTGACTGGCTGATGAAATATATTTCAAAGAGTGACACACCAGAACTCCACTCCCTGATAAAGCCTTAATGGGTTAAGTGCTGTGGCATCCTGGACTTGGAGGAGCTCAACATGTCTATGATGTTCTGACCTGAGCACTTTGCATTTACTATAAATAAAAGTAGTATCTGCACTTCAAACCATAGTCTGTAGGACACCATTGCAGACATAGCTGCATGTGAGTGATTGGCTTGTTTTGCAGTTCAAACTATGTCTAGCTGAATTTAAAGCACTGATTCTTTGACTGTTCAGTGAACACACATTTAATGTGTCACTGAGCTGCAGATAAGTGTGTTGCATTATTTATGGTGTAGAGGTTATGTCACAACCTGCAAAACAGGCGACTGGGGATCATATCCCAGCAGACGATTTACCTACACAAATTGTTGTTCTTAGCTAAATTTACTTCTCATATAATTTACTGTTCCAACTGCACACCACCATAAATTGCCACTCGAGAGAGCCTCCATCTTGCAAAAAAATAAAATGTTTATAATGTATAGTAAAGCATAGTTCTACATAAAAATCCATCATTTTCAAAATGCTGTTGTACCACAGTTCAAAGGTCATGGAATGTGATCATACCCATCTGTGGTAGAACAGCATTCTAGAGCTTCTAGAGACTGCACAAGTCAGTTTCATCGTGAAAGAGAAACAAATACAATGCACACATTTCACGTAGTACTGTGTACTATAAAAAATACAGGATGAGCAACCTGATGCATAACCAGAGTGTTCTGCCACCTCGGTGTTTGATTCCCATGGACCTGTTGAGCTTGGCTCTCGAGGTCAAAGGAAATCAGAACCCCTCTGTGGCACAACACACTGGTTTTGCATAGTTGCCCATCCAGCATTCTTCATGTTCCTGCCAGGATCTGAACCACTGATCCCTTGCATACCAAACAAATGGGTTCAATATGCAACTGAACTGATGGTAAGGGACTTGCAGTTCCTATGATGCAGGCATTATATCAGAACCTGCAAAACAGGCAACTGGTGGTCTAATCCCAGCAGGTGATTTACCTTAAGAAATTGTTGCTCTTAGTTGAATGTACTTACGAACATAAGAAAATGCCAGCAGATACAGGCTTCACGGTCTATTGAGTCTGCTCGATTATGCACCTAGCACCTCATCTTGCAGCTGCCCCACCTACCCACCCCTCCCCTCCTCATAATTACCCCCCTCACTCTGTCCCATCCCCTCTTAAAGCCAACTACCACACTACAGGCTACTATCTCCTCAGGCAGAGTATTGCACTTGTCCACCACCGTCTCTGTGAAATACTGTCTCCTGACTTCCCTCCTGAATCTTTCTTCCTCCAATCTCAGCCAGTGCCCCCTCATGACCTCTCCCCTTCTGATCTGGAAAAATTCCTTTTATATTAGTTGTTTTTATCCTCTTTAGATATTTAAAGGTTTCAATCATGTCTTCCCATCCCTCCTCTCCAACAAGGAATACATGTTCAGCTTGCCCAGCCTCTTCTTATAGGAGTATCCCTCTAATCCCTACACTGTGCACCCACCAACAATTTGATGTCCTTCTTCAGGAATGGGCACCAGAACTGCATGCAGTATTCCAGGTGTGGCCTGACCAGCGACCTATAGAGGGTCAGGATCACCTCCCTATTTCTAGAGAAGATCCTCTTTGCTGTGCACCTGAGCTTTCTGTTGGCTTTTGCTACCGCCTTCCTGCACTGAGCCGAGTTGTTCATAATCTCCGTTATAAGCATCCCTAGATCCTTCTCCTCCTAGGTGCATTCCAGATGTACCCCCCTCAGCTGATTGCTCCTCCCTCAGTTCATAGCTCTTAAGTGCAATACCTTGCACCTTTTGATGTTAAGCCCCAACTGCCATGCCTCCAACAACTCCTGTGGTTTGTCAGATCCTTCTGCAGCCCCCTCAACACTTCAATATCATCCAACACCGCTCCCTTCTTTGTGTCATCCATGAAGAGACTGATCTTGCTCTGGACCACATGGGAGATATCAACAGTGAAAATTCTGAACAACACCAGTCCCAAGACTAATCCCTGAAGCACACCACTCATCACATCCCTAGGTGTTGAGAGTCCCCAACCACTACCACCCTTTGCTGCCTACCCTTCAGCCAATTGGTGATCCAGTTTACCATCTTTGTTCCCACCCTATATATTCCAGCTTCCACCCAGCCTCCCATGTGTCATGGAATCAAAGGCCTTGCTGAAATTCAAATACAGGACATCTACTGCATGGCCTTTGTCCAGTTTCCTTGTCACCCAGTCATAGTACTCAATCAGATTTGTCTGGCAGGATCTTCCTGAGACAAACCCATGCTGCTGACCATTCTGGAGATCATTGTTCTCCAAAAAGGTCACCAGCCTCTCTTTTAGGAGCATCTCCATCAGTTTACCCACAATTGATGTAAGGCTCACTGGTTGGTAGTTGCCCAGTTCATCCTTGTGTCCACCCTTGTGAATGGGTACCACATGGGCCATCCTCCAATCCAGTGGCACGCATCCTGTGTCCAAGGAGGTATTGAACAGGTCAGCCAATGGTCCTGCCAGGATCTCAGCTAGTTCCTTAAGTACCCTAGGATGAATGCTATCTGGATCCGGTGCCTTATCCCCCCTCAGTGCCTTTAATCCTTTTAGCACCCTATCCTCAGTGATCCCTGTGTCAGTCACCTCCTGCACTCCACCCACCCCTCCTCTCCCAGGTGATGCCTGCCCCCCTTTTACCTTCATGAACACAGAGAAGAAGTAATCATTTAGTGTCTCTGGCTGGTCATCCCCATTTTCATCCCAGCCCCCATCCTTCTTTATCCTCACTATCTGATCTTTGTTTTTCACCTTTCAATGATGTACTTGAAGAAGTCCGTCTCTCCATTTTTAATGACCTGTGCCAATCTCAGCTCCCTAGAAGCCATGGCTGCTCTAACCAGCCTGGTAACCTCCCTGGACTTCTTCATATATATCTCCAAGTTTTCCTCCCCTCATGATATCTTGAGTCTCCAAAATTCCTTTTTCTTGGCTCTCACCTCCTCCATAACCTCCTGACTCAGCCAGATGGGTTATTTTGCCCTCCCTTTCTTACTCCTTGCTCTTGTACATGTCCCAATAGCCTCCACCAGCCCTTTCTTAATAATATCAGATTTTTGGCTAGCATCTATTCATGGTCTGATACCCACTAGATGCCTGCCCCAAATATCCCCATCCTTTTAAAGTCCACCCCCTTGAATTCAATCACCCTGGTACTTGTACCTCTTGATTCCCTGCCCATATTGAACATGGACCATACCATGTGGTGGTCACTCCCAGCCAGAGGGTCCTCCACCTCCAGATCCCTTAAAGCCTCCCCATTTTGAGAGAACTAGGTCTAGAGTCTATCACATATAGTTGGCTCATGAACTAACTGCACCAGGAAACTGTCCTGGAATGCCTCTAATATGACCTGCTCCTTTGCACTTGTGGTGGTTTGGGTGATCCACTCAACCCCCAGTAGGTTGAAGTTCCCCACCACTGAAGTGTTTCCTTTCCTACAGACCCTTCTGATTTGCTCAGCTAACTCCCTAGCCAGGTCATCTCCTTGGGCTGGCAGCCTGTACACCACCCTGATCCTCAATGTCCTACTTTTTAAGTCTTGGAACTGCATCCACAGGGCCTCTGTTCTGCTTTTCTCCTCCTCCTCCCTTATGCCCCTTATCTCCTCCTTTACATTTATTGCCATGCCCCCCCTTTTCCCTTAGCCCTGTCCTTCCTGAATATCCAATAACCTGGGACTGTCAATTCCCAATCCTGGTACTGGCCGACCCACATTTCCATGATGGCTGAAATGTCCACCCTCTCTATTGCCAAGAGAGCCTGTAATTGTGCTGATTTATTACTTATATAATTTACTATTCCAACTTCACACCACTATGAATAACCACTTAAGTGAGTTTCCATCTTAAAATAAATGTTTCAATCCCTAGAACGATTTGAACAACTGATCCTTTACTTGCTAAACCAACCCACATTCAGTGAGCCACTGAGCTACCGGTAAGTGAGTTGCAGTTTCTATGGTGGAGAGGTTATGTCACAGTCTGCAAAACAGATGACTCAAATTGTATTCAAACTTGACAAGCCTCAGCCAGAACTAATTTAATAGTCTACAACATACTGTAGAACTAAATTAATTTTTTTTAAAGTCAGCTATTTAGCTCTTCTGAAACCCTTCACTACATTTGCAAAGACATCTAACAATTTCTCTTGTACATTAAAAGTTGTAGTGAGAAAGAAATAAAATGTGCAATACAGGGGATCAAACTCAAGTTTGTGTATGTCTGAAATCCTATGCCTAGACCAAAAAGCCGTACCACTCACATTGTCAATGACATTGTGCAGCCAAATCACTCTCACTGAATGTAACCTTAAACTTGACTAAATGCTCAGAAGAGTATATGCATGACCACAATAAGTGATAACAGCTATATTGTTGGAAGCTGAAAAAAGGTGCATGATTTAGGAACAGGATTTTCCTTTCCTGTACCTATTGTGATTCACATACGGGTATGAACAGAAAATGGTAACAGATTAAATTTTGAGACTAATGAATTTATTGCCGAACATTATAACAGTGCACAGATACAGTAAGTGAAAGATTTTTTCCTGTTCTGAGTAGATGTTATAAAACTTGAAGCAATATGATTCTAGATTGAAAAATGAGCATATAGTTTCCATCTGGGGAAGATCCAAATTGGATTGTCCATATAAGGCTTTAATTTGACAGAGTAGGTTAGTGAGTTTAATATGAAGTAGTATCTATCTAATTTGTCTATGAAGGCTATATAATGTGTTTATGGATTAGAGAAGGTAACAATGTTATGTGGTCCCCTTTATTTATTAACAATAACACTTGGACTAACAGAGTAAAGCTTAAATGTTTAATCATGACTTCTTGTAACAATTTAATATTTTTGTATTTCAATAGCAGCTGCCAGCCTTGAAAAAAAAAGTTTAATTCCTCAAAACATTGGTTTAGGTTTTTTATTTATTGGTAAGTAGTGATGGTAACATTTCGACAATAAAACTTGTTCAGATATTCCTGGTGAGTGAGTCATTACTTCAGTCACCCAGCATTTGACAAGGTGCCCCAGCAGCTGCCTGCAGCTTGGCCTGCCTCCTGATGTGGGGTCTAGTGTCCAGTCTGGTACTCTGGTCATTTGCATGATAATGCAATGCACTTGTGCAGGTCATCAAGGTGGCACCCATCCCTTTGATTTGATTAGTTTGTTTACGTTTTTTTTTTTTGCTACTGAAACATAGACCCATAGAAACTGACAGATAAGGGCCACTTGGCCTATCCAGTCTGCTCATTTTCATTGTGATTACTTATGCTGTAGACCCTCCTTGGTCTACAATACTGTCTCTTCTACCTGCTTCCTTTCCCGTATGATTTCCTTGTGCTATCCCAGGCTTTTTTTAAAAGTGAGCTTTATTGAATTCTTTTAAAAACCAGGTAACAAAAACAAGAACAACTATAAACAATAGAGACTAAATACTAAATATATCCCACCATTGCAGACAACTAGGGAGGGTAGGTAAGGCATTAAAGTTACATAGTAAGCAGCTATACAGTATCAATTGCAAAGAAATGCTGACAGAGGTATTTCTTATACATTCAGGGGATAGGGGTTTGTGTTCCAAGTGGTCAGCCTAGAAGCAGAAGGCTTGTCAGTGTGTTCCACCTGCAGTGGTATTGCTCAGCTTGGTTTTTTAGAGAACCAATCATTTTCTCCATTTTGAGGGCCTCGAGTATGGCATTGTGTCTTTCCTGATAGGAGGGGACAGTTTTGTCAAGCCTGTGCCTTAGTATAATTTTTTTTGTTATGGGGAGAGGAGGGAGATATGTAATTTTCGAACCTCAAAAACCTGATTCAGGTTGGGACCCAGTAAGTAGATTTGGGGTGTGAAAGAGGAGTCTAGCCCCAGAACGGGGTCCATGTGGTGTTGAATGGAATCCCTGAGTGGCTTAGATTTTGGGCAGTCAAAGAGTATATGCTTTAGGTGCCCTAGTTGCAGTTTGCATCTAGTATTAATTGAGGGCTGTAAGTGGCCCATTTTGTGGAGTTTTGTGGATGTGAAATGTAGGTTGTGGGTTATTTTATACTGCATCAGTCTGAGGCCATCAAATGTGATGTATTTGTGTATGTTTTTCCATATAGTTATTCTTGTAGATGGGTCCCCTAGTTCTGGGTACACAGTGCTCCAGAATTGCAGTAGTCTTGCTCCACTGAGGTGGAGATTGACAGTAATATTTTGTATAAGGGTGTGGTGGAGTGATGATGGGAGGCCAATAGAGACAGTTCCTCCCATGCAGAGTAATCTGGGATAGACCAGGGTCTGTGCCCTATGGCACTAGTTATTGTGTGGTGTAACTGAAGGAATTTAAAAGGAGATATTTTTGTGTTGGGGAATTCTAGTGAGAGGTTGTTGAAGGTGATGAAGGAATTGTTCTGTAATAGGTGTCCCAAACATGTGGTATGTGGAACATTGAGGACTTTGCATGAAATTGGTATGTTTTGTATTTTGAAATGTGGGTTTTCTAGAATGGGGTTGCTCTAATGTGAAGAAGGGTTTTGTTTTAAGAAGACTGTGAAGTTGTTTACTTACTAAAAGGGGTGTATCAAACGGTGTTTGTCTCAGAGTGGTGGGTAGCTGAGAGTGAGGAATGTGGATGAGGGCACTGATGTTGATTAGAGATTGGTGGCAGAGGCTGAGTTCTATTTGCTGCCAATGTGAAGTGTATGAGTCCAGATGATTAATCGGGGAGGCTTTTCTCCACCATAGGAATTGTCCGGTGTGTAGGGTCAGGTAGTATAGGTAGAAATTGGGTAGTTGTAGGCCTCTTGTGATTTGAGTGGAGTAAGCTTGTGGTATGCCCTATGTGGTGTTTTGTTGCACCACAGGAATGGCATTAATAACACTTTCAATTTCTTTAACCAGAGTACTGGGATGAATAGATTGGTCATCCCCAAGGGACATAGTAGTCTAGGTAGGATATTCATTTTAATGATGTTAATTCTGGCCCATAATGTCAGGGGCAAGACTACCATCTATGGAGGTCATGTTTTATGGTTGTTAGAAGCAACTCTAGATTAAGGGAGAAGATCTTTTTTTTTCTCAAGGCTACATGTATTCCTAGGTATTATAGTGAGGTGGGGGACCAAGTGCCCCCAAGTGGAGTCCATGTGATTTGATAACCTAGTGGTTGAGGGGCATAATACATGTTTTCCCTATGTTGAGTTTAAAGCCAGAGAGTTGCCCAAATTCATATGAGGTTGCGAGAGCTGCAGGGATTGAGTTGATATGATCCTCTAGATGTAAGAGGATGTCATTTGCATACATGGAGATCTTATATCTGTGGAGTCCCACCTGAATCCCCTTAATATTACCATCCAATAGGATCTTTTTAGTGAGGAGTTCCAGTTAAAGGTTAAGGAGGTGTGGGGATAAAGGACATCTTTGTCATGTCCCTCTGTACAGCCAGAAGGGGGCCGAATTTATTCCATTGCATCAGATGGAGGGTGATGGACAGGAAAATAGCAGTTTAATCCAGATGACAAAGGTTTTAGAAAAGGCAAATTGTTAAAGTGTAAGGTATAGGAAGTACCAAGAGACTCTGTCAAAGGCTTTCACTGCACCCAGGGATATTAGGATAGCCAGCTGTTTGGAGTCCCCAGACATGGAGATTAAGTGAAATAGTTGTTGTGTGTGATCGACTGTAAGTCAACATTGCATTAAACCTACTTGTTCCACATCTACTAAGGGTCCCATACTGAGCTTATTTGTTTTGTTAATACCTTTGTGAGGATCTTAATGTCTTTGCTGAGAAGGGATATTGAGCAGTAATAAGACATATATTCTTGGGTTTTGCCAGGTTTAGGGAGTAATGTGGTGGTGGCGGTTTGCAGGAGAGGATCTAGGGCCTTATTTTTATGTGTTGAGTTAAACAAGGTGATCAAGCATCTGAAAGATGCTGAACTAAGGCCTTGTAAAAGTTAGTGAAGAAGCCATCAGGGACCAGGGCTTTGTCCAATGGGAGGTCTGCAATGGCCTGGTGAATTTCCATTAGGGATATATTGCTTCCCAACTGTTAAAATTGCTCTGTGGAAAGTTTTGGTAGGTTTGCTGTGAGTAGGAACTGCTAGATATGGTGTTCTGGCACTGGCAGGTTGGGAGGGTAAAGGGTCTGACAGAATATTGCAAAGGTGGAGGCAATGTTTCTGGATTTGGTAATTAGAGGAAAGTAATTGGACAGCCTGATGACTTTGATATACTGCAGAGGACATATATTTCACATCCATAAATGTTTGCGATGTCAGCTGTCAGTTCGAATTTGCGGTACAAACAATTTTCGTAAGAGCAGCATCACAGAACTGCTATATACTGCAGTAGTCTGACAGACAGCAAATTTACTGGCAGCATTCTGTGTAGTGGGTGCACCATGCCTCTATTAACTTGGTTGAAAAGCAGTGCCAAGAAACGAGAGCATGAGCATCCTCTTGATGACAGCGATGTAGATCCAGCTGAGGCCGTGATAATACCGTATTGTGAAGAAATTAAAGTAAAATGCAATCTCCCAACCTAACAAAAGGCAATCCTCATCATGGACCTGTTCCGAGCCCATACCACACAAGTTGTTCTGAGCTGCCTAGAGGAGGCTAACATAGTGCCGATCTTTATAACCCCATCATGCACTGACCTTCTCCAACCCCTTGACATTTCTATAAACAAACTGTTCAAGGATAATCTTCGATGCTGCTTCACAAACTGGTATGCTGATATTGGGGCAGAAAATGTTTCATAGGGGAGCCAAAACTGACTTTAAACTGCACCAGCTTAAAGAACGGCATGCTGCTTGGCTAGTGTATAATTTCATGGAGTTTTCAACTAGAGCTGCTGACTGTGCTAGGGGGTTTGCTGAGGCCGGTATCCTTTATGCACACTCTAACAGCTTGAAGTGGGTAAATTGGTTTACTTACTTGAGTTGTTTCTAGACATTCTGTCAATTTCAGCCCCTGTCATTTGCTCCCGGTTTGTATCTTACAGAACGAGGTGAAGGAGATGGTGACATCAGATGCCAGACCAACACAACCTGAGTCGGACGGGGATGACAATGATGAGGAATGCAGAACTAGGTTTAAAGTGTTAATTTAGTACTTCTTTTGTTGAGCAAATAAATAAATGTTAGCCTGTCAAGCATTATAACTGACTACATGTCTCCTCATTGATTTAACAAAGTAAGATAGCCGCCATGTTTGTCTGTACTAAAACGAACCTTACTGACACACTAAGCTGAAAACTTGTTTACCATAAATTTAGCTGAGACATAAATTTCGCTTAAAAAATATTTAAGCGAATAATGCGAATATTTAGAGCCAGCAAATATTATGTCCTCTACAGTACTTGAGTGACTCTTGCTGTTTTAGCCTGAGAGTTAATAGTTTTCCAGCCTTCTACCCTTGGTCAACGTATCTGGTTTTGACCCTAAGGATCATGAATTCAGCTTGTTCCCTGAGTAGTTCCCCGTATTTGGCTTCAAGAGAATTGAGGTGTAGCTAATCTTCATTAGGAGAGGTATGGGAGACTCATTTTTTATGTGTTCTGATTGCCTGTAGTAAGTGTGTAGCCTCCTCTTCTCTTCTTCTTTTCTTTGTGGCTGTCAACCTTATAATTTCTCCTCTAATTAAACATTTATAGGCCACCCAAATATTAGCATAGTTTCAACTGAAGTTAAGTTGTCTTTAAAGAAGTGTTCAATGTATGTTTTAAGTTTATGTAGTAGGATAGAGTCTTTCAGAAGGTTATTATTAATTTTCCAACTCTTGCCCTTTTTGGCTGAGGAAGTTGGGGTGAAGGAGAAGAAGACCAGCACATGATCTGGGACTAATTTCAACAAGATTTCTCATTGGGTAGTTTGTGAGAAGATTTCTGGGGAGATTAAAAAGAAGTCCAGCATGGAGAATATAATGTGGATGGGGACAGGAAAGTGTATCTCTTATCCCTCAGGTGCAGTGTTCTCCAGGGTTCAAGGAACCCGAGTGAGTCCTGCAGGTCCATTAGGGTGCTTTGGCTAGTTGATAGTCCAGTCTTGTGGGGGTTTGATCTGTCTAGCATGGGATCTAGAACAACATTCCAATCACCCACTAGGATCATTGGGAGTGGGTAGTTCTTGGTGAGCTCTGCAAGCAGGGAGGTGAACATCCATGGCTCTTCTTTGTGTGGACTATAGATAGATGCTAAGATGACCTCTGTTCTGTCCAGTGTACCTCTGAGTATGAAAAAGCAGCCTACAGGGTCAGTAATGTGGTCCTGCAAGTGGAGTCAATTATCACAGTGAAATAGGATTGCTGTCCCTCCTTTCTGGTTATCAATTCCAAAAGCATGGGCTTGGCCCATCTAGTCTCTTCACCAGAGATGTGCTTGATTAGGTATGGTATGTGTTTCTTGGGGGAAGGATATGCTCGTGCCTATCCTTTTGAGATGGAGTAGGGCTTGGTGATGTTTTTCTTTGGTTTGGGCCCCTTTGATGTTCCAGGTGATAAAACTGTATCCATGCTTAGCCATCATAGGGGATGATTTTAAAGATGCTATAGCATTGATGGGCTTGGGGCAGGATAACCGGAGTAGCATCATTCTTTGGCCAAGGTTGGGAATGGGTATTGGGATAGGTCTTGTAGTATGAGGGGTCCTCTGGTGGCCTTCTGCTAATAAGCACTTGTGTCAGCCTTATAAATTGTGTCATTCTTTGATATATGAGTTCTCCAGACAACAGATGCATATAAATCTCTATACTATTAACAAACAGATGACTAACTCTAATTCTATTACAGTACTAAAGACCACAAACACTACTATGGTGATCAGCAATAAAGCTAGTTTAGGACAGAGGCAGGGCTCGCTGGATCCTATTCCCCGGCAATGTGCTTGTTGGGTTATTACTAAGCAAAGGCGAGCACCAAAAGCAATATGTCCACTTAGGGCTATCATGAGTGCACCCCCTTCTCCATGACTTTGTAACATTGTCATGCAAGTAAATAAACTATCAGAGTGTTAGATTAATGCATAAATATATATATATATATATATAGCAATACAGTGCAACATATTGATACACAGTGGTCAGTAACCACCCCCCCAAACACACATGCCCCACTCACACCTCTCCCTCTCCCGCACCCCAGAACCATGTTCATTTGGAGCTTCCCCAGCTGTGGGTATCTGCAAGTAATGAGCTGTCTCAGGGACATAGTGCCATTGGGATGGGTTATAGTTATTTGCTTCTGATATTACACCCCCCCCCCAGCCATAACATTTTGAGCTTCCACAGTGGGAAGTTCAGCAAAGTGACTGAGCTATCTTTTGAATATATGCCCAGTGAACAGTCTGGTAGGCCTCATCTTTCGAAGCACTTGGATGTTGCAGCTAGGAGGTCACAGGACTTTTTTATTAGTGATCCTGTGTAGGTAGTGGGCTGCAGAAATCTATCTGACTGAAGCAGCTGCCTGTAGGCTAGTTCGAGGTAAAAACTTAGTGGACTGCTGTGGGGGCTGCTCACACACAGAGACAATGCTCCCCAAAGGAGCCACCCCTAAAATCACCTTAGTCAAATCTCCCCAGCATTCTTCAAAGACAAAAAGAATAGGATATGGGATTGAAACTGATTGGTATACTGATAATACAAGTATTCTATAGTGGACCTTAAACTTTATGTTGCTGGGCAATATCTCTTGATTCTACAACTAGAGATGTGCAAAGTCCACAAAATTCACTCCACAAGGTAATTCACAGATTTTGCAGAATTCACAGAATTCGTGGAGCTATTTTGCAAAATCTGTGGCTGCAAATTTCATGGATTACACTGCAAAATGTGAAATTCTGCCTGCGAATTTCACAGTGAAAATGTCATGCAAATCTCACAAATCAAAATACCGGCATTTTTTCGAAACTCCATGAATTTCATGAAGTGTGAATTTTCTGTACTTGGTGCGAAATATGCCGGTGAAGTTTAAATTCACAACATCTCTATCTACAACTCTTGGAAAAATGCAAGCCGCTTTTTCCAAGACAGAATTAAGGCATATACAACCAAGCATGCAATCTCTTGGCCACGGGGTTTCAGGCTATAAAGGCATAGCTGAAAATAAAACACAGAGTGGTGATAGTGGCACCTTGTAAAGTCATTCATCTGGTGTACTACTGTACTAGAGTCAGAATTATTTGCATGTTGCATTCCTAGGCTGCTCAAATGGATGGGTATATTTGGAGAGCTACTAGATAAATGCAGATACGAGTAGCAATATGTTAATATGCATATCATACTGCAAATAAATACTAAGACTCCAGTTATAGTATTATACAGTATGTAAGCAATCAGACTGATTTTTATGTTTGCGTGCTTGCGCAGCCAACATCTTGCAGCAGTGGGGATTTGGAGGCACGGCTGCTGTTGGGCGAATGCAGGGCACACATCAGTAGGTGCGTTCCTCATTCCCCAATTAGCCTGCATGCTGGCACCACACCATGCATACTAATGTGGCAAGCACATCTAAGAAAAGGTCTGCTGCAATCTAAACAAAGCTCATCAGATGCAGCGGACCATTTCTACATGCCCAGCCACATAGTATTTATGTCGGGCTGGCTGCCTGCTTGCAGTGGCTGCAATGTATGTGCTGATGGGGGATCCCACTCCCCACTGGCATAAAGCATTCCATCCCCCCATTTCTTATATGCTGAGTGGGGTGCCCAATCCCCCTCGGCTCATATCCCCCCTTTCTTTGTGTGCCGACGGGGGTGCCCAATCCCCGTTGGCATAAATTACCCCCCTTTTGTTCTGTGCTGTGAGGTGCCCAATCCCCCATCAGCTGTAGCAACTCCCAAACAGTTAGGTGGCATGCTGGGAGCCCACCCCATAAGCAACTTCTAAAAAAACTGTCCCGTTAATGCTGTTTTGTTTTGTATTACACCCTGTAACACAAAAATGGTCCATCGCAGTCTCCCTACCCACCACCCACACCCACCCACTGTGCACCCTGTCTCCCCACACCCCCTTCACCCCATACTTTCCTCCAGAGCTCGGCGCGATGATCTTCGGTGGACCGGGAACATATCTGCACACTTCAAAGCCAACCGCGAACTGAAGAAATGCAGGTAAGCTGTATAATGGAATAAATAGTTTTTTTCAACTTGGATGCATATATCAGGCATTTTTTGGACTTTTTGCACCAAATCTTCAACATGGGGTTTTTGGGACCCCTCCTCAAGAATTCTGTCACAGTTATGGCATTAATCAGTCCCGGAAGGTGATTTTGCAGTCACTGCACAGAATCACCTTTTGGGGCTGATTAATGCAAGGACAGTGGCAGTGTTCATGAGGTGGGCTCTCAAAAAGCCTATGTTGCAAATTTGGAGGAAAAAATCCCAAAAATGGCTGTTTTATGAGTGTGTGTTGTGCAGTTGCTACGCACGCTCATAAGTTTGCAAATTCACAATATTTTCATGCCAGATTTTCCACATTGTCATTTTTCTACACCTCCATGTGAACAGTACAGCTGTCATTTTTCACATCCTGGCTGAAATGTGTTTCCGCACTTCCGGCACCCAATACCACGGTTGCTGTGGGAAATCAGTGTTTGGGGCAGATTATGAAAATGACAGTTACACTGTTCATGAGCAGAGGTCCTAAAATGCCTATGCTGAAAATTTGGTGATGATACTCCATGACATCACTGTGTTACGAGCGTGCATTGCACAGTTTGCACGCATGCTCGTAAGTTCGCAAATGTATAATATTTTTGCTTCAGATTTTCAACATTGCCATTGTTCTGCACCTCCTTATGAACAGTACAGCTGTAATTTTTCACATCCTGCCCAAAATGTGTTTTCGCAATTCCAGCGCAGAATAGCGTGGTCGCTGTGGGAAGTCTGTGTTTGACACACATTATGAAAATGACAGTGACACTGTTCATTAGCAGAGGTCCTAAAAAGCCTATGTTGAAAATTTGGGGCTGAAAGTTTGTAAAATTAGTGTTTTATGAGCGTGCATTGCACAGTTTGCAAGCACGCTTGTGACTTTGTGCATTTGTAATATTTTCACTCCACATGTTCAAAATTGCCATTTTTTCCACACTTCCTTATGAAGAGTACAGCTGTCATTTTACATATCCTGCCTGAAATGTGTTTTTGCTTGTCCGGTGCAGAATCGCACAGTCACTGTGCAAAATCAGTTTTCGGGGCAGTTTGAGGAAATGACAATGATACTGTTCATGAGCAAAGGTCCTAAAATGCCTGTGTTGAAAATTTGGTGACGAACGTCCATAAAATGACTATGCTGCAAGCATGCGTTGCGCAGTTTCCACGCAGCCTTGTAACATCATACATTTGCAATATTTTCATGCCACATTTTCACCACTGGCATTTGTGCACACCTCCTTATCAACAGTACTGCTGCCATTTTTCACAGCCTGCCCAAAACGCATTCCCGCAACTGTTTATCACAATGGCATGCTCACTGTGGGAAATCACCTTTTGGGACACATTAACAAAATCACAGCACCACTGTTCATCAGGGGAGGTCCCAAAATACCTGTGTTGAAAATGTGCCTAAAAAAACTCCCACAAATAATTGGGTTGCAGATGTCTGCTGCGCATTTGTAATGTATGTTCATTGCTTCACCAATATTTCATATTGCCACTCCAGATTTTCAACGTTGCCATTTTTTTCACCTCCTCATGAACAATACAGTTGTCATTTTACACATCCTGCCCAAAAATGTGCTTTCATCCCACTGCCACCGAATGCCACAGCTGCTGTGCAAAACCACCTTTCAGTTAACAAAGTGATTATGCCGCTTTTCATGAGGTGGCCTGACAAGCAGACCATGTTGAACATGTAGAGTGAAATTTCCACTACACACCTACTGTGTTAGGGTTTCCAACTGTAGCACCCCACCTGGTATGGACTGACAGGCATCAGGGCTGTGTTTTGGGATCATCGGATGTAATGCTCATGCCATCCTCCCCCCCACGCCCACCCTGCAGCCACTGACAGGCATCGTGGTGTGTCTTGCACAGTTCGGCCACAAACTTCACCCCACACTCCTATACTGCACCCACATCAGCATATTTCCTTGTGGAATGGGATAAGTATGATGCCCGAAGACCCCAAAGCACACCATGACACTTGTCACTATCTACAGGGTAGGGTGAGGTACACTGGCATGAGCATTGTAGCTGACGACCCAAAGGCACACCCCACTGCCTGTTGCTCTCTACATGGTGGGAGTGGGATTGGCACCACTTTAATACTTCACTGTCATTCCTATTATGCACCTCTACCTCCACCACTGTCAATGCCAATGCCAGTGCGACAACATTCAGCATTGACAAATGGTTGTTTTTAATTTATTATGTGTTTGTGTTGACTGTGAGAGCCTGAATCCCCTGTGAACCCACTCTAATTAACTAATGAAATGCTGGGGAAATCCAATCAATCAACCCCAAGAGAAAGCCTCTTGGAAGGAGTGCCATCCCACTACATGAATGAACCCCAGCACCATCCACTGAGCCTCCATAGCCATACCTTTGGGGTGCTTGAAGAGGGATAAAATAACCATTTCCCACAGAACAAGTGTTATTTATAGATTGAGGCAAGAGACTGGGAATACGTGTCAGAGGCTCAGACTCGGGATATAAGCTGTGGTCAGTGGTGTGGCTGGCAGGTTGACAGTAGGGAGTCTCATGTTGTAACCTGAAATAGGAGAGATGAGTGTGTAGTCTGGTTGGTCTTGTGATTCTGTCCTGGGGACCTATAAATTCATGTCCGTGGCCATCTGTGGGTTGATCATTCCTGGGCTAGAGATTTTTGAGGGAGAGTAGCCATCTCGAGTAGTAGTTGGTGCTTCCTGAATTTTGATGTGAGTGTTTACAGCATAATGCCAGGCAGTATTCCAGTTGGTGTAATGCGAACTCAGTTAATGGAAGGGCGAACTGACAGGTGCAGCTGGAGGGCAGGAATGTAGCTTTCATAGCCTTCTGGATGGGCAGTGGTTGTCCTGCTGCAATAATGAGTTGTAGAACAAAGACATTAGTAGTGGAAAAATGGACTGAGCAGACAGAAGGAACCCAAAACATTGAACTATCCATCATGATGTGTTATTCCGTGTGTGCTAAGTAGGCTCTCCCATGTCAGAACCATGTGCCCAACATGCCAAGATGAGTATGTACATGTATTTAACATAGTCCCGATAATTATAATGTGGTGCCCAGGTAAATAATCTGATCTGTGCTGGTGGGGGCTAGTAGAGAAGGGCAGTGTGTTTGTATGACATCAGTGCATTTTGATCAAAGGCACTTAATGCGGTGATTCAAGGACCTTGTACTCACTCTCTAGGCAGTGATCCTTTATTTATGGTCACTGAGCATCCAGCTTGAATTGGCAGCAGAGAGAAAATATGAGGTAGATGTCTTGGGAAGTCTTTGCAAGCAACATCAGCATTTGGGAATTCTTGTGTGCCCACTGAGGTGGTGATCTTCAAGCAGGCAGGGTGTAGCAGAACAGGACATGGGCTTGGTGCAGTGCTTTTTTAATGTCTTGATATGCCCACTGTTTATCTCATGCTGCAGGAGTGACAGCACTGTAGACATGAAACCTCTGTCCATTGTAGTGCAGGGTACCTTTTTTCCAGGCTTGTGCCTGTTTATGTAGTTTATCCTGGAAATTGAGGAAGCACAAGATGATTGCTCTAGGCTTTTCTCCTTTTTTGGGTGGTGGGATCTGTGTCCTCATTTTAACATGTTCACTGATACAAATTCGAGGAGTCTGGCCACCTTCTGGAGTAGTTTTTGTTAAAAAGCTAGAATATTGTTGCATTCAGAATGCTCAGGTGTGCCTAACAGCACAAGATTGTTTTGCTAGCTCTGTCCCTCTTGATCCTCTATTCTGTCCTCCAATTTTAGTAGTTTCTTATGTGATTCCAGTGTCTTCTTGGCATCTCTTTCTTGGCGATGTTCCACTGAGTTGTCAGAGGTTTTTACATCTGAGACCTGAGTGTTCAGGGCTTCCAGTGCAGGCTTGACTACTTTGAAGTCAGTAATGAATTCACAGATGTTTACTAACAGAGGTGAAAAAGAATAATGACTCAGCTGGGACTTGAACCCAGGCCACCAACATACCATTTCGATTCAGCTAACCAGCTGCACCACTGAGACAACTGGAACTTGGGCTGTCCCCGAGCACATTACTCTTTCTCAAATGCACAACCCAATGGCAACATAAATATTTACTTGTAACAATCACACAGGAGTGTGGTGTGCATATTTTATGGAACACATACTAACCAATGGCAACATAAATATTTACTTGTTACAATTACACAGGTGTGGTGTACACATTTTATAGAACGCGTACTAACAGAGGTGAGAAAGAATAAGTGCTTCAGCTGGGACTTAAACCCAGGCCGCCCAGAATACCATACTGATTGCGCGAAACAGCTGAACCACTGAGACAACTGGAACCTGTGCCATCCCAAAGCATATATTCCAGGTGGCCTGGGTTCAAGTCCCAGCTGAGGCATTTATTCTTTCTCACCTCTGTTAGTATATGTTCCATTAAATATGCAAGTAAATATTTATGTTGCCATTGGGTTGTGCATTTGAAAAAGAGTAATGTGCTCGGGGATGGCACAAGTTCCAATTGTCTCAGTGGTGCAGTTGTTTAGTGCAATTGGAATGGTATTCCGGGCAGCCTGCATTCAAGTCCCAGCTGAGGCACTTCTTCATTCTCACCTCTGTTAGTATGTGTTCCATAAAATATGCACACTACAGTCCTAAGTGACAGTTACAAGTAAATATTTGTGTTGCGATTGAGTTGTGCATTTGAGAAAGAGTAATGTGCTCGGGAACAGTACAGGTTCCAGTTGTCTCAGTGGTGCAGCTGGTTAGCAAAAAACGAATGATATTCTGGGTGACCTGGGTTCAAGTATCAGCTGAGGCACTTATTCTTTCTCACCTCTGTTAATATGTGTTCCATAAAATATGCACACCACACTCCTGTGTGATTGTTACAAGTAAATATTTGCATTCACAGATGTTTAGTTTGACTGAAGCAAGTTCAGAAGAGAGTCGTTTGAGTTTTTCAGAGTGTAGTTCCTGTGCCATTGTATCTGACAGTTTATTCAAGTGTGTGTTCCCTGCTTCAGATGTTTGGAAGGCTGACCACTTGGTGATCTAGAGGGCTGCAAAGTTGTATCAATATTCTGTGGTGGTGCATTGTCCATGCATGATACTTCTTCTAGAGTTCATTAGAGAGGATTTTCCCCTAATGAAACATTGCAACTTTGCAAATGCAAGTTTACTTTGACAGTTTATTTGCCGTGTTTAAAGTTTAATAGTCATGGAGCTCCGAGAGAAGTGTCTTCTCAGTCTGAGCTCATTACGTGACTCCCATCCCATGCTTTTTTGAATCTCAGCACTGTTTTCACCCCCACCTCCTCCATTGGAAGACTGTTACAGGCATCCACCACCCTTTTTGTGAAGAAGCATTTCCTATACATCTCTTCTGAACTTACCCCCTTCAGCTTCATATCATGACTCCTTGTTCTTGAGCACCCTTTTCTCTCGAAAATACCTGCCATCTGTACCTTCTTCAGCCCCGTGAGATATTTAGAGGTCTTGATTATACCCCCACTCTCCCTTCTATCCTCCAGGGTGTACATATTTAGCTCCTTTAGACTCTCCTCATAGGGCTTTTGATGCAGACCCTGCACCATCTTGGTACCTGTAGCCCTCCTCTGGACCGCCTCTACTCTGTCTATGTCTTTCCTTAAATGTGGTCTTCAAAACTGGACACTGTACTCCATGTGGGGTCTTACCAGTGACCAGTACAGGGGCAACACCACTTCTCTCTTCCTGCTGGTGATTCCCCTACCTATATCGGGAATAATAAAAACTGCCATCACAGAGGTAACAAGCCTTTGTGTGAAGCAAATAAACAAAACAAAATGATGTAAGAAACCACTATGGTTCTCAAAGGAAGTGGCAGTGAAGGTTCAAGAGAAAAAGGAAGCATTCAGGAAGTACAAGGAATCACAGAAGGAGCAGGACAGAGAACTGTATCAGTTAAAGCAAAGGAAGCTGGGAAGGCAGTCAGAACAGCAAAGGCCCAAACCAAGGAAAGATAGCCAACTCAGTTAAGAAGGGGATAAAACCTTTTATAGGTACATCAGGGAGCGAAGGAAGACCAAGGGAGGATAGTGAGGCTTAATAAAGGGAAGGGAGGGTGGGAGAGGGTGACTGTGAAAGGCAGAGATACTAAACAAATATTTTTGCTCAGTATTTACAAAGGAAGAGGAGGATACCTAAAACAAACAGTAGAAACACTCTGGATACAGAAGTTGATACCAGCCCATTTACAGAGGAAAGGGTTCTGAAAGAACTCTTAAAACTGAAGGTGGACAAAGCAATGGGACCTGATGGGATCCATCCCAGAATTCTAAAAGAACTAAGGGTAGAACTAGTGACACCACTGACTACCCTCTTTAACAAATCATGGGAGGATGGGGTGGTACCCGAGGACTGGAGGAGGGCAGATGGGATTCCCCTTCACAAAAGTGGGAGCATGGCAGAAGCAGGAAACTACAGACCTGTTAGTTTAACCTCAGTGGTAGGGACAATGATGGAATCACTTCTGAAGGAAAGAATTGTCAGTATCTAGAGGCCAGAGGGCACAGGACCCAAGCAGCATGGATTCACAGCGGGAAGGTCATGCCAGACAAATCTGATAGATTTCTTTGACTGGGTGACCAAAGTAGTAGATCAGGGAGGGGCTGTGGACATGGTCTACCTAGACTTTAGCAAGGCATTTGACACAGTCCCACACAAAGATTAATATACAAGTTAGGCAGCCTGGGAGTGGGTCCCAAGATGACAGCCTGGGTAAAGAATTGGCTGGAGAATAGGACACAGAAGAGTAATAGTAAATGGAGTCCACTCTTGAAGAAAGGGGTTACTAGTGGGGTACAGCAGGGTTCAGTATTAGGACGGTCCTCTTCAATGTCTTTATAAGAGACATTGCAGAGGACTGGAAGGTAAATATGTCTCTTTGCAGATGACACAAAGATCTGCAAAGAGATGATGACAAGGTGGGGTGGAAAGGATGAGAAAAGACTTGGCAAGGTTAGAGGAATGGTCAAATGTATGGCAGCTTAGATTCAATGCTAAGAAGTGCAAGGTAATGCACCTGGGAAACAAAAACCCAGAGGAAGAGTACAAAATGGGGGGTGAGATACTAACAACAGCAAAAATGGAAAGGGAACTGGGGGTAGTCATATCAGATGACCGAAAGGTGGGCAAGCAATGTGAGAGGGCAGCAAGGAGGGCTGGGGGGATACTGGGATACATAGGGAGAGGCATCACTAGTAGAAAACAGGAAGTTATTATCCCTCTGTACAGACAACTGGTGAGATCCCAACTGGAGTACTGCGTGCAGTTCTGGAGTCCCAATCTCCGCAAAGACATAGACAGGATGGAAGCTGTCCAGAGGAGGGCAACTAAAATGGTGCAGGGTCTGCACCGGAAGACATATGAAGAGAGACTTCAGGAGCTTAATATGTATAGCCTCGAGGAAAGGAGGGAGAGGGGGGGACATGATAGAAACTTTCAAGTACCTCAAGGGAATCAACAAAGTCCAAGAGGGTAGCATCTTTCAAAAAGAGGTGTGCAAGAACAAGGGGAACAATTTGAAGGTAGAGGGGCGGCTCAGAGGTAATCTAAGAGTATTTTTTCACAGAGAGGGTTTTGGATGCATGGAATGGCCTTCCGGAGGAGGTTGTGGAGTCAAAAACAGTGGTGGAATTCAAGCATGCATGGGACAGTCATAAGGCAATTCTAGGGGGTGGGGGTAGGAAGAAGTAGGCTGCTGGTTAACTAGGATCTGCAGCTTATCCATTAGGTAGGGAAATGGGCAGACTGGGTGGGCCAAGTGGTCCTTATCTGCCGTCAAATTCTATGTTTCTATATACTCCAGCATCCCACTAGTTTTTCTGTTCTCTTTGCCACATTATCTGGCCAGCTTTAGGTCATCTGATATGATTACTCCCAGGTGCCTGTCCTGCTTGGTCATTGTAAGTATCTCTATCCCCCCATGCTGTACTCCACCCTCTGGTTTCTGTGACCCAACTGCATTATTTTTCACTTTTTTGCATTAAAACTTAGCTGCTAATCTTTTGACCACTCCTCCAGCCATTTTAGATCTCTTTACATCCTTTGCACCCCCCACTCTGTTTCAGATCTTGATGTCATCTGCAAAGAGGCAGACGTTCCATTCCAGCTCCTCCACTATGTCACTAATGAAGACATTGAAGAGGACCAGCCCCAGTACTGACCCTTGAGGTACTCCAGCGTTCTCTCTCCTCTCTGTGAACAGTGAGCAGAAGTATTTATTTAATAAATTTCTCTTTTCTTAGTCCTGCTGCTTGGTACTGCTGCATCAAATTTTAGTTATCATACATTGTGACAGCATTATATGGTTGTGGCTTTTTTAAAATATTATGTTATAAATATTATGAATTTTATATAATTTAACTAATACTTTGTCTGCTGCAGTTTTCTTTGTTTGCATCTCTGATTTTGCATTTTCTCTTAAAGGGACTCAAAGTGTCCCCAGTTTAAAAAACACATGTGATGATTATTCAAATTCTGTAGAGACTGCAACTGTACCTGCTAGTTTGATTCTGATTAAAATAGTGAAAGATAGACAAACCACTACACTGGTGCTACCACACCAAAACATGTTTGTTTACATTCTTTCCTCAACTCCCACTGCATCTTTCCTGGACTTGGGCACACCCCTAACATAGTCTAGCCACTAATTATGGATTAGGTGGAGAGCAGACAATTATATCATATGTGGCTGCAGTTTGGGGGGGGGTCCTGTTTTCAGGTACTACAGTATACAGTAAGAGCACATCAAGGCTATGAAACAAAACAAGGTTGTTTACAACTATACCGTTGGCATGCATTTCAGTACTATTAGGATAGGAGGAAGATAAAGCAACCAGTAACATCAATGAATTTTAGAGAAGGCAAACTATCATAAAATGAAGGTTTTTGACTAGAAATAATATGATGCAAAAAAGGTTGACAGTGTCCCTTTAAATGTAAATTGCAGTTTTTATCATTTACTTAATTGTGCTTATATTGTTTGACTTTAATCCTGCTCCCCTGTAACCCTTCCCCCAGGTCATGCCAGAAAATGAGTATTGACTCTGCATCTCTATATCAGTCACAAATTTACTAATAAAATGAAATACCATGTAAAAAACAAATATGAAGCACTGTGAAAAGCTCAACGTACTATCCATACAGGTTTGGCTTTGTTGTTTTTAAAAGTGAAAGCAAGTGGGTAATGCAACCCCTTTATAACGGTCCCCTGTGGCTATACATCACATAGCATACTCTCTGAAACTTCATTATAGAGGTGGCACAGTCCACTCTTCCTCTATTTTGTGATATTATATTTGCAGAGGAAGATTTTTCTCTAGCTAAGGAAAAGTAAGGCACTTTCAGCATTTCACTTCAAGATCTAGGGTATTACTATAGCTCTATGTTTTAGGCTGATAATTATTGTGAAGTTATTTTTCCTCTGTCAGCCTGGGGCAATGTTGGAATTACACTGAATGAGCTTTGTGAGCTATGGTTGCCCTATCTTTAAACAGAACACACCTTCCCATTATAAGTACAATACTGCAGATGATAGTGATGTTTGAGCTACTTGGGTTCACTTCAGATCTATGGGGGCCAGGCACTGGCAAGCGCTCATGAAAATCCATCGTTGGCCTGGGAGGTGTCACAAACTGGAGCTGAAACTTATCCAACGTCATTGATGGCATCTGAAAAGTAAGTCATTCAAAAAGAGCCAGCATAGTGACCCATTATAACTAAGCTCCATGCAGCCTATCAATGTTCCAATTCAGCTAAAAACTTGAGAACTGTGGGAAGGACAAATTACTTTCCACAGTGATTACCTTTTGGGAGAAAGTAAAATGAATGGGTCCATTATGCCGGCCAATGAATCACTCTCTTTTTCCCTTTTGAAGAGCCCTGTTACAGCACAGCTTTTCTGTTGGCCCAGTGAATCACTTCCCCCTTAGATGACATCATCAAAAATGTGGCTAATCTTTCTAACTCCATTCTACATAACACTATGCTGATAGAGGAAGGAGGATGTCTTAGCAGCACATGTCAGGGATGCAGTGCCATATTTAAATAAGTTCTGGTTAGATCCACCATGGCTTCATAATGAAGTTAATGAGCTTGTGTGGAATTGTTAAGGAAGTATGGAGTAACAACACAAAGATTTGCAAGTAGTAAGATTTGTTTTAGTTTCTGTTCTAAGGAAGGCCAGGGAAATTAGGAGAGGGAACAAGGGGGTTCTTTAGATACATTGGGGAAAAATGAAGGGTGAAGGGGCAGATTAGCAGGATTAAATCAGGGGAGAGATGGGCACAAGACCTGGGGGAGCAGGCTGAGGTACTAAATGAGTACTTCACCTCAGTTTTCACCAGGGAAAATGGGGGTGCTGCATCATACATGGGAGGAGACAGAGATACTGAGGAGGGGGGGACCCTTACCAATCGGCAGGTCTGGGGAGAGGAGGAGGCATCACTGGCAGGTGGGGGGAGGGCTAAGCAGGGAGAAGGGGTACCGGAAGTGGAAATCACAGCAGAGAGAGTGAGAGAAGCCCTCAGCTCCCTTAAGATGATGAAAGCACCGGGGCTGGATAAATTACATCCCAGAGTGCTGAAGGAACTTGCAGATGTCCTGGCAAAAACCCCTGGCAGAACTTTTCACCATCTCTCTGAGGACAGGGTGGGTGCCCCAAGACTGGAAGGTGGCGCATATAGTGCCTATCCACAAGGGGGGATCAAGGGAGGTGGCAGGAGAACTACAGGCCTGTCAGCCTGACCTCAGTGGTGGGCAAGGTGATGGAGGCATTGTCACAGGAGAGGCTGGGGAACCTGGATAAGTCAGGGTGCCTGGACGATAGACAGCATGGATTCATCCTGGGGAAATCGTGTCAGACAAACCTGGTGGAGTTCTATGACTGGGTGACAAGTGCCCTGGACCTGGGTAGACCAGTGGATGTCCTCTTTCTAGACTTCAGCAAGGCATTTGACTCTGTTCCTCACGTAGGCCTGTTGGATAAGCTGGGAGAAATGGGGGTGGGGAATCAGATGATCAGATGGATAGGCAATTGGCTCCAGGACCGGACCCAGAGGGTCGTAGTTGAGGATAGTCTCATCCCCAAGGAGGGTCATTAGTGGGGTCCCACAGGATCAGTCCTTGGGCCCTTCTGTTCAACACCTACATATCGGACATAAGGACAGGAATCAGGGTGAGATGAGTCTCTTTGCAGATGACTCGAAACTGGAGGCAGTGGTGGATGGGGAGGAGGGAGGGTGGCCCTGGGGGACCTGGAGGCTCTGGAAGATGGTCTAGAAAGTGGAAGCTGGAGGTTCAATGCAGGGAAATGCAAGGTACTCCACCTGGGGCCAGAACCCAGGTCAAGTGTACACCCTGGGGGATGCTACAAGTCTCGATGGCTGAGAGGGACCTGGGGTGGTGGTGGATGTCAAGATGAACAACTCAGAGACTTGTAGAAGGGCAGCAGCCAAGGCCAACAGGATGCTGGGATGCATCGCTGGGATCACCTCAGAAGGAGGAGTGATACTCCCTCTGTATAACTGCTTGGTGAGGCCGCTGTGAGTCACTGCGTGCAGTTTTGGAGCCAAGCAAAGGACATTAACCTCCTGGAGAGGGTCAGAGGAGGCAAACAAAATGATTTGGGGCTTGGGGACAGGACCTATGAGGAGAGGCTCAAGAGCTAAATATGTACACATTGGAAGAGAGAAGGGACCCATGGGACATGATAGAGGTCTTTAGGTACATGAAGAGGGTAAATAGGGAGGAACAGTCAGGGTGCTTGAAGGAAGGAGGAAGGGGCCACTAGAGGGCATGGCTGGAAGCTGGAGGGGGGAAGATTCAGGGGAGAAAGGAGGAGGTGCTACTTCACTGAGAGAGTGATGGAGCCATGGAATGCACTGCCTAGGGGGCTGGTGGAGGCAGAGACAGTGGAGGGGTTCAAGAGGGGGTGGGACAGGTACAGGGGAAGGGTTCTGGAGGCAAAATCCAATGCAGCAAGAATATCCAGAACTGGGAAGGGAGAAGCCAGAGAAGGCAATTGGGACAGCAAGGTCAGCACCCAGGTTGGGGACTGACCAAACGAGCAGACACGAAAGACCGTTAGGCCTATTCTGCTGGCATTTTAGTATGTTAGTATGTTAGTAAAGCATACACATTATTAGGAAAATATATGGAGGTGTACATTTTAATGGAAGGAATAGGAAGCTTACAAAAGAACCCCAGAGTAAATGCTATTGATGTCTATGTTATCCTGGATGATATTAGCCAGACAACCAAATTTTAAAGATAATACAATTGCACATATCCCAATAATGCAAAGCATCAAGGGAAACATATGCGAATCCCCATGATGGTACAGAAGGTGGCAGTACATGAAAAAGTAATGTCTGGCATATGTTCAACCTTGGGATTATTTACATAGTTTTTTTTTTTGCTTTTGTTTTTTTAAAAGAAACAGGGTTTTTGTCCATGAGGTGATGCAAGTTATAGTTAAGCAATGTGTTGATGTCGGGATGTCAGGTGTGATGATGATGATCGACTGTTAAAGAAAATGTGATATTAACTTTCAGAGAGGGTTGCTTTTGATAAGGGCAAGGTAGTTATGCTTGTGATGATCGGAATATTAGGAAAGTATGAGGACTATGCAGAAGTGGAGTACAAATATGCACAGTTTCATAAGTATGTGCTCAGAGTTCAGGCAAATGTGATATGCAGGTTTGTTTTAGAAACAGGTAAAAATAGTGTTATATGCAATTAATAGAAAGATAGATAATTACATAGACATATAGATAGAGAGAGAGACACACACAGACACACTTTTTTTTGGGACCAAATAAAGACAGGCGGAATAGGAATGGCAGTGAAGTATTGAAGTGACACCAACCCCACCCCCTTCCCACAGACATGGACAGGCATTGGGGTGTGCCTTTGAGTCATTGCCAATAACGCTCATGCCGTTTCACCTCCCCCTACCCTGCAGACACAGACAAGAGTCAAGGTGTGCATTGGGGTTTTCAGACTTTACACTCACCCCATTCCATAAGGAAATGTGCTGAAATGGGTACAGTATAAAATAATGGAGTGAACTTTCAGGCTGAAGAGTCAAAGGCACACCTCAATACCTGTCACTGGCTGCAGGATGGGGATGGGGTGGAATGGTGTGAGAATTATTGTTGACAATCCCAAGTCACATCCCTGATGCCTGTCAATCCCTGCAGTGCAGGATGTTATGGTCAGAAACCCTAATGCTCTGGGCTTTTCTTAGTATTTTCACTCCAGATTTTCAGCATGGGCTTTTTGTGACCCCACCGCATGAACAGTGACACTATCAGTTCATTAGCCAAAAGGAGATTTTGCACAGTGACTGTGCCATTTGACGCCACTGGTGCAAAAACACATTTTGAACAGGATGTGAAAAATGACAGCTGTACATTTCTTGCTTCAGTAACTGCTCATCACATCTGTTGCATGACCTGCTTATTGATATTTTATATCTGCTATGCAATGTACTGCTGCTATGGCTGTATAGCTGAGAGGGACCTGGGGGTGGATGTCAAGATGAACAGCTCAGAGACTTGTAGGAGGGCAGCTGCCAAGGCCAACATGATCCTGGGATGCATCGCTAGGGGGATCACTCCAGAAGGAGGGAAGTGATACTCCCTTTGTATAACTGTTTGGTAAGGCTACACATCGAGTACTGCATGCAATTATGGAGGCCCCACTTAAAGAAGGACATTGAACTCTAGGAGAGGGTCCAGAGGAGTGCAACAAAAATTATATGGGACTGGGGGGAAAGGACCTATGGGGAGAGGCTCGAAGAGCTAAATATGTACACATTGGAAGAGAGAAGGGACAGGGTGGACATGATAGAAGTCTTCAAGTACATGAAGAGGGTAAAAAGGGGAGGCACAGTCATGGTGCTCTGAAGGAAGGAGGGGGCAACTAGAGGGCATGGGTGGAAGCTGGAGGGTGGAGACTCAGGGGAGAAAGGAGAAGGTGTTACTTCACTGAGAGGGTGGAAGAACCATGGAATGTGCTGCCTGGGGGGATGGTGGAGGCAGAGACTGTGGAGGGGTTCAAGAGGGTGTGGGACAGGTACAGGGGAATGGTTATGAAAGCAAAGTCCAATGAAGCAGGAATACTCTGGACTGGAAAGGGAGAAGCCCAAGAGGGTGGGGTGGCAGAAAGATCAGCTCCCAGGGTGGGGACTGACCAAATGAGCAGACACAAAATCCCACTAGGCCTATTCTGCTGGCATTTTTGTATGTTAGTATGTTGGTATGCTTACTACACCAATATCATAAACCATAAAACAGATGACTGCCATAACTAGGGAGGAAGTATAGCACAGTGGTTTAAGGCTCTTAACTGCAAATCTGGAGATCTGGGTTTGAAACCCACAGCCCCCACTTGCATACTTGGTGACCCTGAGCAAGTCACTTAAGTTCCATGTGCTCCCAGGTTGCCCCTGTAAACAAGCTTTTGGCTTAGTGTGCTACTCCTGGTTAAATAACTGAAAAAAATACAATATGTTAATTGTCTTGCTTTATTTTGCTTCTACTAGCTTTGACTAATACATCCATCCTTATTTGTAGCTTATGCATCTGTGACCTAGGCAAAATTACATTTAAAATCTCACACATAAATAAATAAATAAATAAAATAGCAGAATATCATTTATTTTAGTAGTATCTTCTTCTTTTTCAGGTGCCCATGACACTATGTATATATATATTTATATCTTTTAACTTCAAAGCACTAAATCTATTCAATGGGGAAAAAAAACACAAGACTTTATTCTCTTCACACAATAGTTTTAAACTTTAGATCTCAGAATGACCAAGAAACAATTTAGACTTCACTCTGCCATGCCACTGTCATGCTCACTTATCACGCAAACAACAATCAATTACAGAAACCCTTTCATTTCTATGCTATGCACTCTTACATCAGAGAGACATGAATCTTACAGAACCACTAAAAAACTAATTTATCAAGACTGGATTTCTGAATTAAATCCTGTTGTTTACAGTACCTATGCAAATAATAGTTTATCGGCTAGAAACAATGCTACAAACATGACATTAACAAAATTTATGTTTTACATGGAAAACATCCATATAGTGAACTTGTCACAGGATTTGTGACCTTCTGTCTGCATGTATCTGACAAAGGAAAAGGCACCTGCTTGATCCTTTTTTCTATTTTATTTTTATGCCTAACTTGCCCATACTGTAAGAGCCAAATATTGACATGCTTAGAGTTAAAAAAAATCATGATGACTATGTGTGTGAGGGTTTGGGGGGTATGCCTAGATGCAGTTTCAGGTACTCCTTAATTACTTCCCTAGGCAGCTCTGACAGTCAGTTGTTCCAACATAATAGATCCACCTCATGCCCCTCTCACATGAATCAAAAAAAACGTGGGGGTGAATCTTTAGGAGCTTATGTGTCTGTGTGTTTGGGGGGTATATGCCTAGATGCAGTTTCAGGCACTCCTTAATTACTTACCCATGCAGCTCTGATAGTCAGTTGTTCCAACATGATAGATCCACCTCATGCCCCTCCCACAAAAATGAAAGCATAGTGCATGCAACAGATCTTAGGAACATCACATTTTTTACTGTCAGCTCTGATCTGTTCAGTCTTACTTTTTACCTGGCTCAGTTTATAATATCAGTGAAAAGAAAGTATGAAGAAAAATGCCAAGCCTTTTGCTTCTACAAGTAGTTGTTAATTGCAGCTAGTATATTTTAACATGTGCAAGGCAACTCCACCCACAACTTCCCTAACACAGACAAATGGCATCAGTACTCACTGATGTGTCAACATCCTTTTTCTAGTTCCTGTCATAAAATAAAATTAAAAATACAGTTGAGATTGTTTTAATGTCAGCTCTGATCAGACTAGCTTTTAAAAGCATCAATTATTTTCTTATTCAGTGTTTTCTTCTCTCCTTTTACTGATAGTACAAAATGAGCCATAGCTATTTCTTCCAACAGTACATTAAATAAAACCTTACGATATATATATCACTGCTTTGCAAAATGTATCCCTTATTATTTGTTTCTTATTTGCAAGACAGCATATATTTATTCTAACAAGTCTGTCCTACTGCCACTTTCAAAACACTATCCCCTACCTACTTGCCACATATAAACTCAATTATATTAAAAAAAATTCTAGGCACTTAACCATTATTCATTCCCCAGTCCCATTTACAACACTGTTACACTTATATATAATATATACTTCTCAAACTGAAAAGAAAAAATACACTTTATCATCAAATTCTGTATTTGCCAAGTACTATGCCCATGATTAAAGTAATTTGAACCCCCTCCACCAAAAAAGTGCCCTCACATGAAACTGCATGTTCAACTGTAAAGACAATTAAAAAATGTATTTCTAAATGCATTACTAACACTAAAAGCTTCCAAAGTTTTGAAACTACTAAAAGACAAACAATATATATATATATATATATATATATATATATATATATATATATATATATATATATATATATATATATATATATATATATATATATATATATATATTCAATATGGTAAACAAATATTGTTAATCCCAAAAGCTGAACTTTATGTTTTTAGTTTATAAATGTTTAAGAAAAACCTGTGGCTCTTTCAACTTGAATCAGAATGCTGTATCTATTGTTTTCCTTGGGAGCTGTAGTTTCAGGCACTCCTTAATTACTCTTTCCTTCTGAAGTCCCAGGTGGCTCTGATAATCATTTGTTCCAAGGGTTTTTAAGTCAATTTGAAGGCATTAAGTATCTTCTGTTCTTCTAGTCTTCAATAAAATGCAGGGGCTCCACAACTTGATCATACCATAGACTTGCTCTGTTGCTTGGTCCAGGTCCCAAACTAGTGTGTCTTGTTCCAAAATGATAGATCCACATCATGCCCCTCCCACATGAATCAAAAAGGTAGGGGTGGATCTTTAGGAGCTTATGTGTGTGTGTGTATGTTTGAGGGTTTGTTATGCCTAGATGCAGTTTCAGGCACTCCTTAATTACTTCCCCAGGCAGCTCCAATAGTCAGTTGTTCCAACATGATAGATCCACCTCATGCCCCTCCCACATGAATCAAACAAAGGTGGGGGTGGATCTTTAAGAATGTCTCTGTTGGAGGTGGGGGTGGACAGTGCAAGGTACACCGCAATGCCTGTCAGTGACTGCAGGGTGTGGGTGTGGGTGGAATGGCATGAGCATTACATCTGATGATCCCAAGTCACACCCCTGATGCCTGTCAGTCCATACCAAGTGGGGTGCTACAGTTGGAAACCCTAACACTGAAGGCATGTTGTGGTAGTTTCACTCCACATTTTCAACATGGGCTGCTTTTCAGGCCACTGTAGTGATAGTATAATATGTTGATTATTGTTACTCCATTTTGTATGCTATTTCATGTAATGTATGTCATTTCATACTCCATTTTGTATTGTGTGACTCCATTTTACATGCTGCTTCATTTAATTGGTGTTTTGCTCTTTAGATAGCCTCATTATTATGTTTTGCTTCAGACAGTGTATTTTGCTGACTTGAAGGTCGCATACAAGATGTTGTGAGAATCTCTGGCATTGTTTGGCTCATGATGTTCTGGACACCTGGCCAGTGCTTAGGGCATGATGATCTAACGAATGCCAACTATTTATTATGAGAATAAGTGGTGTTTGTCATGCTGAACTCATGATGTTCTGGGCACCTGGCCAGTGCTTAGGACATGATGGTTTAGCATTTCAAATACCAGATAAAACATAAAAAATGGGACTTTCCAGATGCCTGGTTAGAAGCCTCCTGCAGGGTGGACGATCATTGTGGGGGCCAGTTCCCGTTCGAGAGACTCTAGCCAGGCTGACAAGGGGGCTTCCCAGCCATTGGAAGAGGGCTTGGATGATGCTTTATTGAACCGGTGATGTATAACCTTTTGTATTATATTTTGTTATAATAAAGCTTTGGCTTGCTGTACTTATTGTATTGTTATTGTGTGTATGTGAGTGTGAGTGAGTAAATAGCTGCCTGGTTTGAGTTGGCAGAACAGCCACCTCATGAAAAGTGGCACAATCACTTTGTTAGCTGAAAGGTGGTTTGCACAGTGGCTGTGCCATTTGGTGACTGAGGGATGAAAACACATTTTTGGGCAGGATGTGGAGAATGACAACTGTATTGTTCATGAGGAGGCATAAAAAAATGGCAACGTTGAAAATCTGGAGTGACAATATGAAATATTTGTGAAGTAATGAGCATGCATACAAACTGCGCAACACACATCCGTAACCCAATTATTTTTGGGAGTTTGGTAGCCATATTTGTAACATAGGCATTTTGGGACCTCTCCTTATGAACAGTGGCACTGTGATTTTGTAAATCTGTCCCAAAAACTGATTTCCCACAGTGACCACGTCATTGTGCGTCACAGGTGCAGAAACACATTTTGGGCAGGATGTGAAGAATGACTGCTGCACTATTCATAAGGAGGTGTGAAAAAAATGCCAGTGTTGAAAATCTGGCATGGAAATATTGCAAATTTGTGAAGTTACAAGGGTGCGTGGAAACTGTGCAATGCATGCTTGCAAGCAACACAGTCATTTTATGGACTTCAGGTGCCAAATTTTCAGTTTAGGCATTTTAAGGCCTCTGCTCATGAAGAGTGTCACCATCATTTCCTCAGACTGTCCCAAAAAGTGATTTTGCACAGCGACCGTGCTATTCTGCGCTGAACATGCGAAAACACATTTTGAGCAGGATATGTAAAATGACAGCTATACTGTTCATCAGGAGGTGTGGAAAAATGCCAATTTTGAAAATCTGGAGTGAAAATATTACAAATTTATGACATTATGAGTGTGCTTAGAAGCAGCGCAATGCATGCTAGTAAAACAGACATTTTTGGGGGTTGTGTCACCAGATTTGCAACATAGACTTTTTGAGAGCCTCTCTCACGAACAGTGGTACTGTCATTGTGTTATTCAGTCCCAAAAGGTGATTCCATGCAGTGACCGCAGAATCACCTTTTGGGACCAAATAATGCCATGACAGTGCCAGAATTCATGAAGGGGGTCCCATAAACCTCATGTTGAAATTTTGGCATCAAAATTCCAAAAAGATGCCTGAGATATGCATCTTGAAAAAACCCTATTTATTCCATTATACGGCTTACCATCATTTCTTCAGTTCGCGGTCAGCTTTGAAGAGTGCAGACGTGTTTCCAGTCCACCAAAGATTGTCACACCAGACTCCACAGGTAAGTATGAGGTGAGGGGGTATGGGGAGGCAGGGTGCACAGTGGGACGGCAATGGTTGTGAGAAGGGGGCAGGGGGACTGGTGAGGGACCATTTCTTTTTTCCACAGATACAAAAAAAAAACATTGCAGGACCATTTTTCTGTTTACAGGGGCATGTGGCATGCTGGGGTGGGCTCCCAGTGTGCCCACGGAGCCTTGTTTTTGGGGGGACAGCTGTAGCCAATGGGGGCTTGGGCACCCCCATTGGCACATAACAAAAGGAGGGTTACTTTATACCGACGGTGATTGGGCACCCCGTCAGCACACAAGGAAAGTGGGGGAGGTGGGAGCAAGAGCCGACTGGGATTGGGCACCCCCCTCAGTATATAACAAATAGGGATGGGGTTCTTTATGCCAACAGGGAGTGGTCTCCCCCCCTCAGCACATACATTGGGGGCAGGGTAAGTCAACAGGGGGATTGGGCACCCCCAAAGCCGGCAGTTTGGTGGGCAGTGTGCCGCTATGTTTGTGTTTCCGGGTAAGCATGTTGAGAGGTCCACTGCATGTGGCAAGCTTTGCTCACATTACAGTGGACCTTTCCTTAGATGTGCTCACCCGGGTGGTGTGGTACCAGTATGCAGGCTGATTGGGGAATGAGGGATGCACCTACTGATGCATGCCATGCATTCGCCCAACAGTGACCGTGCCTCCAAATCTGCACTACTGCAAAATGTTGGCTGCGCAAGTGCACCAACATAAAAATGATGCTAGTTTGTGTGTACCTCTGAGAGCTGCATTTTTCTCCTTAAAAAGGTAGTGAGTTCTGAATTTCTTGTATGCAACAATACTGAATTATCCTTAGCACCCCGTCCTTGTGCTAGCTCCTTTGATTTTTAAACTTAAAAATAGTAATGCAGGTAGCAAATATTTTATGAGTATATTACAATAAAAAGTAACAGTTAAGCATATGTTGTGTGTGAAATATTCTTTATAAAAACAAGGCCAAAAATATTCTATAGATTACAGAAACAGGATGTCATTGGGATTCTCATATGTCCCATGCTGCAGTAGTTCAGAAATCATCACTTTTTTAGTTGGCAAATTAGAGTTTACCACCAACTACCATTACCTGAACTATTTTGACTTGCAAATGTGCCAAATTCTCAAATGCATTGTGCATGTGGCAGGCATGCTAAGCATGCTTAAGTGGTGCTACAGTCCTGTTTGTTGTATAGGCAGAGAGGGTTTTCCTCTTTTCAATTACAGTTGTGTTTGGTTTCTTGCAACCATACAGTAGTAGGTACAGTGATTCTGTGTGTGACTGAGATGCAGGAACTTGAGTTTGCCTGAGATGTGGGAACTTATTGAAAATCATCATTATTTAATATGACTGTATTAACTGGCACAAACAGAGTCATGTCTAGTCATCTAGGGTTTAGGTGTACTTTCTTGCTATTTTCATAAAGCTCAGTGTCTGGATGTGTGGTCTTTACAGTTTTCATAAAGCTCAATGTCTGGTTGTGGGGCCTTTACAGTATTGCAGTGCGGCAGGACTACAGTATATTCTATGCAATTCAAATTATGTGATTTCAGCCAGTTAGCACACAAAGCTGCTGTAACTCTTATCCTGTGTAAAGTGGTTTCACGTGTAAGGCCATTAGGAGTGGAGCATTGACAGCCAGGGACAGGAGGGCATAATTTGATTTTGAAATTAACAAAATATACCTAAAACGGTCTAAATGACTCTAACTTGAGTGATTAATAGTAAGTTAGTAGGGCCTCAGTGGAGGGTCTCTTATTGTATATGAGACTCCTCTTGTGAGGACTGGGCACATCTCTTATTGAATATGAGACTCCTCTTGTGAGGTCAGGCAGCCAAAACTCTTGCACAAACCTCATGCTCGGATTATCATTCCATAAGAGACACCCTGCAAAGACCGTATTAATTGATAGTAATAGTAATCTTGCAGTATAAGGCTGTGACACCTAGGACCACATGCAGTAGGAGACAGTTTTATCTGAAACAGTTAAATTTTGGGTCATTTACCATAATAAAATTCTATTTTTTTAAGCATTTGATTTTGCCATGAATCTGTCACATGAGGTCCCTGCACCCTAATTGATACCCTCAGGGGCACACCGTAGACAGCTGATATTTAGGCATAGGCTATACTAATATATACAGGGCTAAGAGCATCTACCGTACAAGAGTAGATGTTAGGATTTGTATACACATATTGTAACTCACTTTGCTTGCTAATGCAAACACATTATATTATGTACTTCTGTCTATTTCTTACTTGTCAGATGCCAAGACATCTGTCCTTGAAGTGGTTATGATGTGTAAGGCAATATTGCCATCTTTCGTGTTGAACACCACTTCACCCTGTTATGTAAGACTTTGTATAAGAAGGTCTTTGTTCTAAAACTGATGACTTTACAACTTTATATAATGTTATCTTATACCGTGGAGCCATCTCTAATTTAGCCAATAGGGCTCATCTCTGTAACTAGAAATGTTTCTATCTTTCAGTAACCATAGTAATTATTATAGGTATATAATGTTATGCACAGGCTCTACACCTCAGAGACCCGAGAGATCCCAAGAGACAACAAAGAAACCTCGAGGTGTAGGGAACGCTTAGCATTGGCTCCCGGTTCGTATTGGTAAGAACTGCTTAGGGCAACTGTGATTTATCCCTATTTTGTAGTAATAAACTTGTTTATTACTCGAATGCAACTTGTCTGTGATTACTTGCAACTCCAATATTGCCAAGAACCTGAAAGTGAGATTTAGATCTCTTACAATTGGCAACCATGTGCAGGCGATATTGGCTGTTGTGAATTTTCACTTGTTGCTAAAACTTTTCCCTTTCCCACGGGGACTGTAGGTGTACATCTCTGTATCACCTCTCCCATCTTTTTTTTTCACCAGTTGAGGATACTTGCAAAGTCTGGCTGACTTTTTGGGTGTGGTCGATGCCGTCTCGACCCACTCCATAGTGGCTTTGAATTGCAAGCCTACAACTTATACAGTAGCCCAGCTGTCCTCAAAGTACCTGTGTTGTGGATCGATATGCAACGCATGGTCTTTTTTCACAGTTTGAATTTTCGTTCCCTCCCATGTAAATGGCCACCGTATCAGATATCTGTGCAGAACTGAGACTCGATGTCTCGAATTTCCTTACCTCCCGTGGAGGATGGGCTGACTTCACGTGGGACGCAAGTCAATCCAACAACCCTGTACTGGGGATCTCAACTCAGTACACTGAGACATGACAGTCAACCAATAGGCTCTCCGCTAAAGGGTTGATGGTCGCTGCTCTCTACGCTGCTTTGGAAGCCTCTGAAGCGAGGTTTCGAACCCTTGATCTGCAGATCGCATCTCTCAAACAGGAGATGGGTTTGCAGGAAACGGAATGTATTAAGATCCAGCACAATTTGGGAGGCTGAAGTCCAAATGCTGCGTAATGAAAAGGATTCACTATTGCATCATTCTGCACAAGCTGGTGAACAAGAAATGTGTACTCTGAAAACTGAGTGTGAAAGTTTGAGACAGGATAAGAGTCAAGTTGTACAAATGAATGATTTGTTGAGTGCTGTGAATGCACAGATGAGTGATGAGATGGGTGAGCTACAGGACAAGATCAACCAGGTACGTAATGATTTAGAGATAGCCTATAGGGACAATCGTGAATTGAGCGCCGCGTACCGTGTTTTGCAGAAACAGAAGCAAGATCAGGTTGATATGGATGTTGCAAGTGTGAGTCATGATGAATGTAAGGTTAAGATGGATAAACTGCACTATCAGCAAGAGGTTTTGACTGGCCATGTGAAGGCGATGGGTGGCGTAGCCCCCGCCTTTCACTCGTCGTCGGAGGGGGAGCTATCCGACGACGACATTTCCCAGTACAATGATCAGTTAAGCCCCTACTATGGCCCAGATACCCCACCCAGCCATCCACAGCATGGCGGGTCCCCGCCCACTACTCCCCAGGTCACACGTCAATGACGTCGTGACGCTCATCATGGGAGACGCCATCATGGCGGCGCCCATGATGGGGGGGAGCAGGCCCAAGCCTGGTCCCGACGGCGCCTCTGGTAGCCATTATTGGTGTGGAAGACAGACAAGAAATTGAAACCATGATTGAAAGGGCACTAGGGAATGTTCCTCTTCCTGAAAGAAGCATGAAAGCCATTAAAAGTCAAATTCGACAAATTTTTCAAGAAGCTGGCACTCAGGAAGGCGTTGTTCAGGCTGGCAGCTGAAGCTGCAGCCCGTGCAGCATTGGACGGTGCACAAGATGCGCTGCCCTTGCCTGATCGACCACCAACTAATCCCCTGCAAATGGCCTACTCTGTTCAGCAAATTGCTGACAGTATCGGTCGGATGACCCTGTCCGACAACCTCAGCTGCCATTTGGAGAAGGTACGCTCCAAGTGCAAGATGCTCAGTCTCGCTGCGGAATACCAAGTCCAAATACTACGCCAAACCATTGATCCTGGCTTATGGGCAAAACTCCCCGAAGTTGTTCGCCAGGATGGGAACGCTACCTTTGACGAAGTAGCAGCTGAGCTCATTTCTGCTCACAGCCCTGGCGTGGTTGGAGTAATGCTAGCATATCTCGTGAAGCAGAATGCTAAAGAAAGCCCAGCGACTTACCACCAGAGACTCTGGATGGCCTATCGAACAGGGAAACATCTGGCACAAGAGGCCGCGGATGTGGACCTTATTGAATACAAGACCCTGTTCCTTAGAAACATGATCCCAGCCGTAAGAGATAAAGTAGAGCCCACTACTTACCCAAATACGGATAGGTTTGCCAATATTCTTCGGAAAACCGAGAGGGTGTACCAGTTGTATATCTGAGATTTGGGTTCCGGTTCCAAAAAAGTTGCTGCCGTGGAACCCGCTTCGGGGGCCACGACGCACTACACGGTGGAAGGACAGGCCCAACAACAACAGGCCAAACCTCCATCGGCCCCTCCAGCTGGTACCCAACAAAACCCTCAACAACAGCAACAGCAACAGTGGAGTGGGAACCGGAACTGGAACAGAAACAAAAAGTATAAGGGAAAAGGGAAGCCATCACAAAGACCGGGTCCCTCATATAAACAGATAGCTGAAGAAAATCGGAAATTTCAGGAGCTCCTGGGGCAAGTGCGTTCTGTAGCGGATGCCGTTCCCGCACAAACACTTGCAACAGTGCAACCGGTGATCCATGACACTATTGGTCATGGAGACTCCGGCAGTGGGAGTGCGCAGACCCACAGCCTGAACCCAGAAGCAACGCCTTACATTGCATCAGTACAACACGGCAAGGTCATCCATGCAAGCCAGGCCCAACCACTCCATGCCCCTAACGATACGGATTGACAATTACAGGCCCCAGTCCGCATTGTAAACAAGCTGGTCTTGGATACAAACGGAAGGCCCTGCACCGAGGCCGAGGTTGGGGGCCGCCACTTAATTGTACTTTTGGATACAGGTGCAGCTGTATCTGTGTTACATGATGATCACCCTGAAACGTCTCCATGGTCTACCGGACGGAAGACCAACATGTCAGGAGTCGACGGTACTAGGCTTCCTGCATACCACTCCCTGCCTTTACCGGTGGAGCTAGGCCATCTGAAGGCCTCCCATGCCTTCCAGTTGATGGTGTTGCATGATCATCCTAGCATTATCGGGATTGACTTCCTGGCACCACACGGCTGTGTGGTGGATCTAGCAAACATGCTGTTGATACAAATCCAGGGTCAATACCATACCGTCTTGATTCCTGACTCACATGCTGTGACAACCATCTCTATCAACAATAAAGAATATGACATCATAGATTTATTCAAGAATCATGAATTTTTCCCAAAACTCCTGCCCATTCTGCAACGACATTTGGAAGCGTTTGCAGTTAACAAACATGATTGTGGCAGAATGCATACTGTCATTGAAGTGCCAGGCCAGGCACATGAGAGGCAATGACAATACCCATTTCCCTCTGAAGCCTTACCCTCTTTGAGAGAAACAATTAAGTCACTCCTTAAACAGGGAGTAATCAGAACTTGTGTCTCCACTGCCAATTCTCCTGTTTGGCCGGTAAGAAAACCCACAGGTACCTGGAGACTTACCATTGACTACAGGAAACTAAATCAAGTCACTCCTAGTTGTTTCCCAACTGTAGCATCAGCACCAGATGTGCTTTGATTACTAACACCAGACCAGAAATGGTTCAGCGCTCTGGATATCTCCAATGTTTTTGGTCATTACCATTGGCCCTCAAGAGTCAATACAAATTTGCCTTCACCTTTGAAGGAAGACAATATACGTGGACTTGCTTGCCACAGGGATTCCATAATAGCCCATCCCTCTTCCATCTCCATATGATGGATGCCTTACAAGGTTTCTCAACCCCCCAATGTCTCTTGCAGTATGTAGACAATCTGTTGCTGGCAACTGCCACACAGGATCAACATCTGGATCTCTTGGATGAACTATTGACTCTTATTCAGAGAGCAGGCTTGAAGTGTAACCCTGCAAAAGCACAATTGTGTCAGAGAGAAGTACTCTTTCTAGGTTTGAAAATAACAGATCAGGGTTGGAGTCCTACTTGGAAGAAAATTCAAGGATTGCAGGACTTGCCATTACCTACCAGTGTGGCAACTCTTAGAAGGTTTTTGGGTATGGTAAACTACTCCAGGGATTTCATTTGTGATTTTGCACAGAAAGCCGCTCCACTGTATGATTTACTCAAAAAGGACGTTCCATGGAATTGGGGCCCTGTACATACCCAGGCTGTGACATCACTGAAGCAGGCTCTGGCCTCCGCACCAGCACTGGTGAACCCCAATCCAACATTACCATTTCACCTAGAGTGTGCCACCTCTGACATTGCTATGTCAGCAGTACTGGCCCAGAAGGTACATGGCTCCTTGAGACCAATTGCATATGCATCACAGCTCTTGACTCCAGTGGAATAGAAGTATGGCCTTTGTGAAAGGAATCTTCTGGCTACCTATTGGGCGGTCAAGCACTTCCTGTATATCATTGGGTACTCTCCACTGATTCTTAACACCAATAACACTACCACCACATTCTTACTTTCAGACCGAGTGAAGGATGGGTCAGTCTCTAACACCAGACTGACACATTGGTCACTTCTCCTCCAGGATAGGGACATACAGGTTCACCAAACCAAAGTTCCATCTCTATTGGCACATGGCCTCCTTTTTCAGGGAGAGCCCCACAACTGCGCTCTGCAATCACCTGACCTTCCAGACCCAGGTCCATTTTTCCCTGCCACCCCTGAGGTGCTAGAAAACACCTCCTTGTGTCGCGTCTTCACCGATGGTTCAGCCTCATACTATCAAGGTGAACAAATTGCAGGGATGGGTATCATGGTAGCATATCCTTTTGGAAACACTGTCAAGATATCTAAACGTTGTACTGTAGCTTCATCACAGTATGCAGAGCTAGCAGCAGTGGCCTGTGCATTAGAGTTCATCCAACATGGAACTCAGGATACTATCATCTTTACTGACTCTAATTGGGTTTGTTGCTCCCTTACAGAATTCCTCCCTTTCTGGTGGAAGAACTCCTTCCTCTCTTCTGATGGCAGTCCATTGAAATACAAAGAGTTGGTAATTTACATACATGCGTTAGGTGAGAAATACCCACACAAACTTTATGTGCACAAGGTTAAAGCTCATTCCTTACATGATCCCTATCATGCATTTAACGACACAGCAGCCACCCTTGCCAAGGAAGGGGCCCGAGGGGGGGATGTTTGGGAAATGGAACATCCAGAGGCCAACGCAGCTGTCCAAATTGCAGTTCTTAAAAGGAAATCTGAATCCTTTTCCCCCTTAGACCTCTCAGCAGCCCAGCACTTGGACACCGAACTCAAAGAAGTGTTCAGATTCTTGGACAAAGGTACTGAAGAAAGTCTCACTACACATAACCCTTACCGTAGACATGAGAGCAAGCTACATTTATCTCTGATGATAAACTCATTTGGTTCCAACCAGAGGATACCAACACCAAATTATGGGTAGTCCCTAGACACTTGAGATCTGAATTCTTGCATCAGGTACATGATACCCCCACTGGTGGACACCAGGGGGCTGAAAACACCCTCCAACGACTCAAAACTACTGCTTGGTGGCCTGGAATCACCAAAGATGTTAAACAGTACATTGACAATTGCCTTGCTTGTGCACAAAACAATCCAATACCTACAAAACGGAATGCCAAACTTTTACCACAAAGACATACTGGACCTTGGCATGCCATCCAAATTAATTTTATTGGCCCTCTGACCAACACCAGTAGAAACAACAAATACGCACTTGTAGTAACAGATTTATTCTCTAAGTGGGTAGAAGCTTTCCCCACTAAGACTTGTACTGCGAAAACAACTGCCAAAATCCTGGTGGAACAACTTTTCTCCAGGTGGGGTTTGCCTCTCAAAGTAGACTCCGACAAAGGAACCAGTTTTACAAGTGAGTTGATGAAGGAGTCCCTCGAACTCCTTGGGGTTCAGCAAAAGTTCCACATACCCTATCACCCTCAATCCTCAGGTCAAGTAGAAAGAGCTAACAGATGGATTAAGCAAATGCTTTCCAAATTCATTGAGAGACAATCCCAAGACCTGGGATTCCTACCTGCTTACTCCTTATGGCAATTAGGGTACACCCTCAGCCACTACCCAGCTCACACCCTTTGAGGTGATGACTGGCAGACAAATGAGGTTACCTGAACATTTGCTCTTTGACCTGCACACCCCCACTGCGGACCAAGTGTCTGTAGATCAGTATGTGGAAAAACTCAGACAAGACCTCATACACACACTTGTATGCTGCAAACTGCATGGGCAAGGCACAGCAACAATCCAAGATACAATTTGACAAACACGCACAAGAAGTGGATTGGCAGGCTGGAGATCAAGTTATGGTACTCCGATTTGCACATCCCACCCACTCCTTCTCCAACAAGTGGGAAGGCCCTTACCCCATTGTCAACAAGCTCCAGTCCAGCAGTCTATCAAGTTAGACTTCTCCATAACAACAAACCGACTGACAAATGGTTACATGAAACCAACTGAAACTGTACAAAGGAGCTTAAACTTACTTTCCTAACCCCATTGGGCGGAACTGTACTAATACACTAATCTTTCATCTTCCTTTTCAGATGCATTGACAAGATGGCTATCTTGTTTCTCTCAGTACTCCTTGCAGGAGTACTCCCCAACACCCAAGGCATGGTACCGGACCTCCTTCGCCACCTTGATCATCCATCACCTCCTCCAGAGGGAGTTTCCATCAAAATTCCAGACACCATGGTCACTGTACAGGAAGGTTCCGATGCATACCTCACTGCCTCAGTTGTTGCTCCTGATAAATCTACCCTCCAGATTGAATGGCAAACCACATCCCAAGGACAAATTCTTCCTGTGGCCAAACTTTCTAAGGGAACTTTCCAAGGTTGGCCCAACGCTAAATTATCCCCAAATGGTACTCTGTCCTTGTTACAAACTGCATTAAGACATTCTGGGTTATATAACATTACTGCTTTAATTGACCCTTCCTATTGCAATTCTCTTTCTCGGGATGCTGCCCAAAAATTTTGTGCTATTCACCACATGGCCTCTGCTGCAATGTATTTATCTGTCTTACCTCCCACTGAGAAACAGCTTTTGGAATGTCCGAAACACAATCCTGGCCCTCGTAGTGGTCTCACCGCCACTGCCCTCCCAGGTTCTCTTATTAATAATTTACAATTTATGCATGTACCGGTTTTGTTTAATCTTACTTATTGGAACATGAAGGAATTTGGTATGTGTCACAATACTAACACATCTGCATTTTTCAGTACCTTATTGCTTGATAGTTTAGCTGCATTCCAGATACGTACTAAAGACCCCTTTACTGGGGTATACTCGACTGAACATAGAGGTAACTTTAGGAGGAAACCACCTCCTAGTACACATACTAATAAACGTACTAAACATGAAGTAGTGAGTTCTGATGTTACAGGTGCCACTGGCACAGTTACAGGTCTTTTTGGTACTGCTATGTCCATTTGGAACAAAGCAGACATTGCTGCTATAAAGAGTCACTCTGCAAAATTCTCCGCTGGCTTGGTAAATGACGTTTTACCACCGTTATTGCATGGTGTGGATGGTCTTAGTCAGGAAGAGAAATACACTGTATACAACATGCACGACATTGCAAAGGCATTCACTGATTCAAAAGATAAGATTAATGCACTCATACAACAGAACAATAGAGAAGCTGAGAAACAATACATTGGCAGGGAAATACTTTGCTCTGCATATGGATCATACATAATTACCACCATCAACAACCTTTTTAGAGATTTAGAAATTGGAAGGATTCCCGACATAATACATGACAGACGCCTCTCTAAATGGTATTGTCCCAGATGTAAATCTCAATCATGTATTGATTTGTGTATGCAACAAACTTTGTCTATTCCTCTTTCCACAGCTCGTAACTTGGGGTTTGTGACCAGACATCCAAACACTGGTCCTTGTTTTTCTGTTCAGAAATGTTCCATAAAAGATACCATGTTTGTCTCTTTTACTGTCTCCTTACCACGCTTTGACCCTACTACAGCTTTGTTAGAGCAAGAACACTGGCACATTCTATCGGGCATTTGGACGAAGACATCTACCAAGAGCCTGGATCTACCTCCTCTGCTGGTCTACCATTCCTTCTGGATGCCTGGGTGGCACCGCACACAGACTGTTGTGCAAAGAAGCAATACATCTACTTGTGCCGATGTGATGTGTTTGATGTTATACGCCCTGTGTGTGGCTATTCACCAGACAGCATTGATTGGACTTTCACTATGGATGCTGACATCACTGAAAATGGCACCGACACTTTTGCACCAACGCAGACACCGGATCAATTCTATCAGTCCTATCGTGAGGAAGCTCATCACCTGTCAACACGGATCTTGAAGACAACCTACACATGCCCTGTCCAGTTGCAAAAATGGAGACTACCTACTGTGCGCTCTCAGTATAACTCTGACGGGGAGTACTGCATTGTCATGAATATTAAAACGTACTCCTATGGTTCTGTTACTTGTCAAATTGATTACCCGAACTTCTGTTTTGTTCCCCATCTGAAAACTGTTATTGGACATACTGTCATAAGCCCCGTTCTCCTTGTAGAAGCAGACATCATTGATGGGAATCCAGATTATTTACTTACCTTAGAAGAATACCTACCTTACTTTAACGTACACATAGATCCACTAACACTCACACTGAAATCCCTTTTAGATAGAAAGGACACACACCTCATCCACATCAGCAATAATATAACCAAAGCCAATGAAGCTATTCTTGATTTAATGAACGACGGAGATATGAATAATGCTTTGACTAACACTTGGTTGGAAATTACTTTTAAAGGTTTTGTCATAATACAAGCATTTTTGATATTCACTTTGATTATTATGCTTTGCTGCCTACGACGTACCCTGCGCCAACACCATGAGCAGCTTGAGTTTCTTTACAAGGCTCGCACCTCTGGATTGTAAAGAACCACTGCTCCTAACCACTCCTTACATTTGCCTGTGTTGCCCTTTGAAGGCAACAAGGGGGGGAATTGTTACACGAGGTCCCTGCACCCTAATTGATACCCTCAGGGGCACACCGTAGACAGCTGATATTTAGGCATAGGCTATACTAATATATATAGGGGCTATGAGCATCTACCGTACAAGAGTAGATGTTAGGATTTGTATACACATATTGTAACTCACTTTGCTTGCTAATGCAAACACATTATATTATGTACTTCTGTCTATTTCTTACTTGTCAGATGCCAAGACATCTGTCCTTGAAGTGGTTATGATGTGTAAGGCAATATTGCCATCTTTCGGTGTTGAACACCACTTCACCCTGTTATGTAAGACTTTGTATAAGAAGGTCTTTGTTCTAAAACTGATGACTTTACAACTTTATATAATGTTATCTTATACCGTGGAGCCATCTCTAATTTAGCCAATAGGGCTCATCTCTGTAACTAGAAATGTTTCTATCTTTCAGTAACCATAGTAATTATCATAGGTATATAATGTTATGCACAGGCTCTACACCTCAGAGACCCGAGAGATCCCAAGAGACAACAAAGAAACCTCGAGGTGTAGGGAACGCTTAGCATTGGCTCCTGGTTTGTATTGGTAAGAACTGCTTAGGGCAACTGTGATTTATCCCTATTTTGTAGTAATAAACTTGTTTATTACTCGAATGCAACTTGTCTGTGATTACTTGCAACTCCAATATTGCCAAGAACCTGAAAGTGAGATTTAGATCTCTTACAAATCTATACAGGATTTTAATGGTGCCACTGGTAGTTTATTTCTGAAGTTCTGCCGATCAATCTGCCATTTCATAATCTGCATGGTTTGCAGGAGCTGGGGGTTGAAGTTCGAAATTAAACTAAATCAGGGATATAAAAAAGGAGTAGGATTCTGTTATGGGATAACAAACACTGCTGAATTATTAATTACATGTTTTAATAACCTATTACTGGATAATTTATCACCCTGCCATAGAAAATCAATTGCATGCCTTAAGTATTTAATTTTCAAAGAATGACAGATGAAAATAATCATAAAAGTAGAAAATAAACAGAAACGGGGGCATCATGCTGGAAGAGTGCTGAACTGATTGTATTGGGTTGCATACAATTTTAGTATTTTCTTTTTCAAGGCTACCAGAGATGTGATCCCCTTCTGGGTAAGGCACGGCAAGGCAAGGCAATTTTTTTTTATTTATCACCCTATCCCTAGGATTCAAGGCACTTTACATAAAATCATAACAGAAACAAACTGATTAAAGCTAAAGGTACTGCACCATTATCCAGTATCCAAATCAAATGCTTATTCAAACAGATGAACATTTAGGCCCATTTAAATGCCACCACTGAGGGGGGGGCACCTGAGATGGAAAGGTGGTCAGCTCTATATTGTTTGGGCCACTACTAAGAAAACCCTACAGCCTGATTGTTTAAGGTGCAGTCTTAGTATGGCAAACAACAGCTCCTCAGTGGAATGGAGAGAGAGTAACTGGGAGTTAGCAGGCATAGAGGCCTTTAAGATAGGCAAGGTCCAAACTCTGCAGGCAGACACACAAAACCTTGTGTTCTTAACTGGTCATTACATGGAGCAGCTGCATCTATTGGCAATTGTACATGAGAAACACAAAAAAGGCAGTGCCACACACTTTGGCTCACTGAAATTCATAATTTATTCAAGCATCCACGTCCACAATGTGGATGCTTGAAAAAAATTCTAAATTTCAGTGAACGAAAGTGTGCAGCACTGCCTTTTCCTTTGTGTATCTCCAAACTGTACAGGGCTTTAAATGTTAAAAAAGCAGTCTTGAAAGCAGTATGGCACACAATAGGAAATCAGTTCAGCTGCCACAGCACAGGTGTAATATGATCTTTATAAGATGACCCCAAGTCCAGCATGGCTGCAGCATTCTGCATTACTTGGAGGCTATGTACTAAACCCTCAGAAGGCCTGAGTATAGAGTATTACAGTATTCAAGCCTTGAAACCATGCAAGCATGAAGGATTGCCAGATCCTCTTGCCTCAGGTAAGGTTTAGCAAGGAGAGATTTTTGAAGTTGAAAAAATTGGCCATGGACCACAGCTAACACCTTATTTTCTACAGTCAGCTATGAGTACGCAATGACTCATAGCTTTTTTACAATTTTTCACCCTATTCACAGTAGTTATCATACTGCCATTTGAAGATGACAGCATGATGGCCTTATGCTTAACATTTGACTACTGAAGATCTGGTTCCACAAAAAAACAACTCCATCTTAGTCAGGTTAAGGCTCAACCAGTTGGACATCACCTAGTCAGATATTTCTTTTTGGCAGCTCTCCAGCACAGAGATTGCCCCTTGCACATCTGATGCAAAGGACAAGTACAGATGAGCATAACTGAAGACATATGCCATAAGAACTGATGATCCATCCCAAAGATAGCATGTCTATGGTAAGAAGCACTGGGGACAGGATCAACCCATTGGGAGCTCCACAGCAAGCTGCAGTCAGAACAAGATAGATCCCATCATGACCCACTGATCTGTAGCAAACCCCACAAGCTCCCCACCATGATCCAACTATATCCCATGATACGGTGGGTCAGATGCTGCTGAGAGATCCAGAAGAAAGACAGTAGAACACTCCCCCTATCCCTCACCAGTAGCAGATAATTAAACACATTGTCTAGAGCAGTCTCCATGCTGTAGTGAGTCATGAAACTGGACTGGAGCATTCAAAGATGTTATAACTTTTGAGGAGGGCCTCCAGCTGTAATGCCTCTACCTTCTCAATCACCTTCTCTAAAAAATGGATGGCTCAAAATAGGCGTGTAATTTTCTAGCACATCTAAGTCCAAAGATGTTTTTTTCAGGACTGAACTCACCACTACATGTTTAAGAGCCATGAGGAAGCAACCCTCTGAAAAGGAACACTGGATAATACCAGCAAAAAATTGGGCCTTGGACCTCTGGGCAATCCAGCAACAACCATGTAGGTCCAAGGATGGTCTGACATATAACAAGTAGGACACAGCATGGAGATCACTTAGAGCACCTTCCTCAACAACACTGGTCTTAACTCACTCCAGACTATTGAAGTGCCTTCATGCTTCTCAACTCAACTGCTGCTGGCAACTGGCAGGCCTCCCATTGAGATCCTGGCCTGAATGGAGGAAACTGTGTACAGGAAGGAAGACCAAAAGTGATAAAACATTTCTTGTGATAAGACCCCCTGGAATTCAGGCAGGGCAGATGAAGTAACATTTCAATGCAGAAGAGCTGAGATCATTTTTTCCCCAGATGCAATAGCCCATCACAGGAATTATGTCTTTCTCAGGGCCATGGCACTCTGGTAGTCCTTATAATAAGGCCTCAGAACCATTCAGTCATTCATCAAACTCATCCTCTACTGGGACTGCTCTAGTCTCTGCCCTGCTACCTTCAACCACCTCAACTCATCATTATACCAAGCCAATCTGTATTCAAAGGTCAGCAGTTGGGCACAAATTGGTGCAATAGCATCCAATGCAGACATAATGGGAAAATTACACACATCCATGGCATCCACCATGACTCCACTGCATACAGCTTCAATGCTCAAGATATCCAACACCACTACAAAATTATTAAGCTCCAGATTACATTTTGGTGAGTACTGGGTCATCTCATTTTGTTGGAGGGTTTAATTTCTATCAGCATGGTGATCTGACCACCTCACTGGCTCCACACTGACATCCCAAATGTTCACAGTCAAAGAGAAAATGAAGTTCAAGTTGTGAACACATTCATGGGTAGTAGTGGAAACTATCTGTGGCCCATTGAACCCATCAACAGAAGGAACTACCAAGCAAATTGCAAGGACTCATCATTGCCCATACATTGAAATCCTCCAAAACCATTAAGTTAGTGGCCTTAAATTAGAGGCATTAAATTACTGGTTGACAATGAAGTCCAAAAATCCCAATAGTCATTCCTGCTCCCGATTCCCAACCCAGTGAAGAGTAAAAAAGTACACCAGAAGAAACCTGCAACTCACTCCCTCATCCCCCTTTACTGGTACACATTCAAATGACTCCACCTCCTTCCATGGTTATGCTATTAGTTTCAGGCAAAATATAAAACTGATGGCTACACTGCCACCCCTATGCATTCACCTCAGGCAGTGTACCACCGACAATCTGGCTGTGATTATCACCTCTGAAATTGACCCAGCATCATCCCCAAGCTGAGTCTCAGCGAAACATATCAGAACCCCAGAGAAATCCATGATTAAATTCAATACAATGGCTGCCTTATTGTTCAGGGATCTCAAATTGCACAACAGATCATGAAGGGGAAGGGTAAGTACACAAAACCCATCTACCACCTACCCACTAGTCTCAGGGATCAGGACATAGCAGTGAAATCCACACTCCATGACCCTCTTTTATCCATGGCACCTACTCAGTCTGATGCTTCCAATTTGCCTTTCCCTGAATTTTACTCCCTGGTCAAATCTCCCAGGATGCTTTACCTTCTCAGAATCCATAGAAACATAGAAACATAGACTTTGATGGCAGATAAGGACCACTTGGCCCACCCAGTCTGCCCAATTCTCTACCTATTGGATAAGCTGCAGATTCTAGTTAACCAACAGCCTATTTCCTGCAACCCCCTACTATAATTGCCTTATCCAGTCTTCAACAGTGCTCCAGGACTACCACTGAAGGAACTAGGGGCTATGAAGGATGAAGCTGAAGGAGCAGTCCTGGTGAATAGGAGTATGACAGAGGCATCTGTCCATGAAATATTTTACTATGAATGTTATCATCTCAAACCCCAAACCAAAATCTAAAACTAACTAGAACCTAAAATAACATAACTCACCCAGCTCCCAACCCTTCGATCACACCATATTCATACAGTTATATATCTATCTAGTCATTCATAACATCCCCATTCATCAGTGGCACTGAGGGTTGAGGCGCTGGATGCCACACCTTGTACCACACCGGCAACCTGGGTTCGGGAGTGAGCCCGGGTCGGCAGGGAGGGAGAAAGATTGAGCACCCAATGGCCTCTCTCCTTCTCCGGGAGGGGGCGACCACGATCTCCACCGTGATACCGCCATCTGTTGGGGGAAGCTCAGGGTGGTTGGTGTGGTTGAGGAGAGCCGGATGCAAAAAGGGGGTAGATGTTGGCAGAGGGCCGGCTTCGACGTGCGTCTCCACGCACACCGGCAGCCTTGCTCCTCATTGCACGCCGAAGGCAAGGACAATACATCTCAGAGGAAAAAGCCCTCCAGCCTACCTAGATGATGTCCTTCTGAGCCAGTCTCACCACCCACTTACCAAACAGGGCAGACCTCACTGTACAGCTCACTGCAGGACAGAGGGAGGTAAGGTGGGGGACCTCTCCTCGCCCCACCAGGGGGGTAATCCAGGCCATCAATGGAGGTCCAATGGCAGTGAGGGTGGTACTCTAGGGGCAGACCCTGAGTGTCGGTAGGGTCAGGAGGGTGATACTCCTTGGGGGACCGAAGGAGTGGGAGGTTGAGGGACAGTAGGCGATAAAAAACAATAAGTAAGAAAAAAAAATCCCCATTCATACCAACAAGACTGTAGCTTAACATAAAAATACAAAGAAATATTTACATTGAACACAGAAAACAGCCAGCAGATGATGCACTAAACAAAAAAATGTTTTACAGAAATCCCATACAGAAAAAAATAGATTTTTCATATATTTTTAATGTTATAAATTAAATATAAGGTTAATATATTTTAAATATTAGGAAAATGTATTTATTCCATATATTTATTGAATATTTCTGTTGCAGTGGATGAATATTGTATATGTATATATATATATATATATATATATATATATATATATATATATTAAAACAATAGGGGTGAATCAATAACTGTAAATAAATGTAGTTATTTTCACCACTGTTGAATAACATGCAGATGATGTAGACACTGTGATATATGGTTAGCAATAAACCAACAATGACTACGTCAGCAGCTGATATTCAATAGTGATTACGTCAGCAGCTGATATTCAATAGTGATTACATCAGCAGGTAATACTCTCACAGTGCTTACATCTCTGCCTAACCAAACTACTTTTAAATGAAAGCCACCTGTTAAAAGTGCACAGCAGATCAAGTTTGTACGAATCTGTTAAAACAACAACACAGAAAAGCAGAAGTAAACTAAAAAAGCCAACAAAAATTAAATAAACACTACTCAGAAATACACTAAAAAGCAGTAATAACTCCTGACACTTCTTCAACACAGTTCCGATATCTCCAAGGCTACTTCATAAATATCAGACACACAACAAGGCTTCATTCATTTGCACAGCTCCAGCTCCCTACCAAAAAACTGCTCAAAGCAGAAGCAAAACCCCAGACCAGCATTCGCTTTTCCTTTTCAAATCAGAAGAACATACACTAACCTTCCTGAATGTCAAACAGTTCCTGCACGTCTGAACCTCCCTGATAGTGTTCTTCCACACTTCACCATCTTCTTAATTCCATTTGCCAACTCAGTCCCAACATCACTTAGCAACACAGACACACAGATTAATTGAATCAGCATTACAGGACACATTTAAATAGGAGGAAAAAAGAAACAAAATGAACTGCTCCCAACACAAGTTACAATGCGTAACTGTCACCATCATATGAACAGAACTGTCATACTCTTCGAACTCTCTGACCCTCCTACACTAAACAGCAAACCAATAGCAATGCACGTTCTACACAAACATGCGTTGGCTACATAGTAACACTGTGACCTACATTAACAACCTGCCCTACTATGAGGGTGACCACAAAAAAGAAACCCACACACTATAGGAAAATAATAACCAAAACAAACAAACTTTGAAAAACAACTGCCTCCCTTAATAATTCTAGCCCTATTGTATAAATCGCACACATGTTGTGCGACTTGTGAAATAAGACAAATATTAACACTTGTGGCTTCACCACTCATGATATTATCACAGTTCACTCTGCACTCCTGCTAATATTTTCCATATTCCACAGTCGCCCATCATGTATCCTCTATATATATATTGCCAGTGTCAGTGGCTCAGTAGGTAGCACACTCACCTCTGAGGCCGGGAGATCAGAAGGCTGTGGGTTCAGTTCCCACATCTGGCACTTGAGTTAATATCCCAGTACTGACATGGTAGTGCAGCATGAGAGGGGTGCTGCACTTCTGAGGTGCCATATTTCGGATGAGACATTAAACCGAGGACCCATTTGCATGGATTGGTGGTAGTTCAGGTGGATGTTAAAGATCCCATGGCACTTATCGAAAAGAGTAGGGGAATTTTTTTATTTGAAGACAGACAATACATCAGAAAGAAAAAAATCACATACAGCCATCCAGAAATATAAAAAGGATAAGGAAAACACAGTTAATTCAGTTAGGCAAACATTCATGAGTTTAAAAAAACACAAAAAACAAAAACTCTACCATGATCTGTAGTTAATAAAAAATAAAATTATAATACCAAAGAAAATCAAGGAATCCAGACAATATGTCTTCAGAAACTGAGAAATACTTGACTATCCAAAGAAATTTGCTCCAAAATCTTTTGTTTAACCAAAGCTTGTTCAATTCGTTTTAATACAACAATATGTCCAAGTATAGTATGTTGCAAAGAAAACTGACATCTGGCTTGCCATAAATAATATTTAATAGAGGCAAAAATTAAAGTGAGTGTAGTCGAATGGTACCTCCCTAAAAAAACAGAGTAATCCCCTAAAATAAGACTCTGGTATGAAATGTGGTGTACAATGCCCCATTGCCACTGCAAGGCCAAATCTGACCAAAATGTGACAGTATGAGGACATAACAGAAAAAAATGTTCCTGAGTTTCTACCTGATCAGTACATTCAGGTCGAATGCATAGTCTATCAGCAATGGGTTTATGCTTCAGGTTCCCCCAGACACCCAATTTACCATGGCAGCTGAGCCATTGAATATCCCACATTTGAGGTGACACCCTGTGATCCATTAAAAGGCGTAGTGCCTGAGGAAGCTTAGTAGGAACACAAAAAGGGAAATCTGCTTGAACAGAGAAAACATTACCCGTAAGTTCAGCATAAAAATCTTTCCAGGAAAATTCATGTAATTGTGCTTTGCCCAATTTCCATTCCCTAAGTTTCCGCACTGCTGAATCTGCATAAGACGGTGCAGCATATTTAGCAATTAGTTTTGGTATACCCCCACCCTCCCATTGGGTCAAAAGTGGGCAAAATAAAAGCTGGGTCCATGCAGACCATGGATGGTCCTTAGGCAGGATTTTTACCTGAAATGAAGCTTTCATAAAGAAGGAGTTAAAAAAAACGACAGGACTTATCATCCCCAGGACCCCTTGAGAGACCTTTAAATATGTGAAAGCCCATTTAATAGGATTTAACCTGCTGCCCCATACCATCTGAAAAAAACAACTATACAGTCTGGTTTCCAAAGAAATTGGGACTGGACAAACAGAGCAAACATGTAAAATTACTGGTAATAAAAATTTCTTTATCACCAACACCCTTTTTTTTTTGGAAAACCCCAGGCTTTCCATTACTGTACCTTGTTCTCTCCAACAGCTAGGTACTTTTCCCAATTCAGAAGTGCCAGGTCCCCACCCCCAAAATGGAGTCCTAAAATTTTGAGGGAATCAGTAACTAATATGCCTCCAATATCACGAACTGTTGGGGTCCTGCCTGCAGCCATACACCCACATTTATCATAATTTAGCATAGTTCCATTTAACTCTGAAAAATGTTCAATTACTCTTATTGCCTCTGCCCCTGATTGTACATCTGCTACCAATAAACATAAATCATCTGCATATGCCGAGGTTTTTTGGGCCGGTATGGTATAAGATGGAGTCAAACCCTGAATAGTTCTATTATTTTCAATTTCTCTTAAAAGGGGATCTAACGCAAAGGAGTATAACAGAGGGCTAATAGGACATCCCTGTCTAACCCCCTGTGTCAATTCAATCTCTTTTCCTAAAAGATTATTAATTAAAGGACAAGAATGCACCTGAGAGTATAATATGCCAATATAATTAAGAAAGGGTCGAGGGATCCCATATTTCTCTAAAACTTGAAATAGAAATGAATGAGAAACTTTATCAAAGGCTTTTGACTGATCGAGAGCTAAAATGAAACCTGATAATTTGTCTTGAGCACCAAATTCGCAGACGTCTCGAAATAATTTTAAATTTTGCTGAATAGAACGATGGGGAATAGAGCAAGTTTGCGTCGGGTGGAGCAACCCTTGTGCAACGATTTGTAGCCTCTTACACAGCAAAGAAGAAAGAATCTTGTAGTCTGTGTTTGGTAGGCTGATCGGCCTCCAATTACCCAAATTCGTAGCATCCCCTTTTTTATGTATAAAAGTTAGAATTGCGAGATTAAACGCTGTATTTTTGAAACCAAATTGTAGAATATCATTATAAACTTCAGCTAAAATTACACTCATGTCATCTTTAAAGGTTTTATAAAATTTGTTTGTAAGCCCTTCTGCCCCTGGCGAAACCCCTGTTCGAAGTATGTTGATAACTGCTAGGACTTCTGAAGGGGAAATAGGTTCTTGCAATGTGTCATCTTCCAACTGGGAGATTTGGGGAACTGGGAAATGAAGAACATCTTCCCATAAGACCATTGGAGTGAACCTAGTACTAAAAACTGAGGATACATGTTGTTCCACAATGTCTAACATTTCTGCTACTGATGTCTTCACCTGGCCTATTGAATTGTGAAGACCAGTCATAAGTTTTCTATCCAGTTTTTGTTTACATGCGATATATGGATCTTTAAATGGTTATTGCTGTGTACCAAATTTTAACTATGCATACATGGACACTGCTCTCTCATATTGATACTGTTTCATCCTTTTCTGTATAACCCCTAATTGAGTTTGCACCTCCAAGTTCACCACCCGAGGACTAGACAATAATTTATAATACTGATTCCTATAGTCTAAATATTGTAAATAATCGGATGTACCTTTTCTTCTACCATAGGAAATAAAAAAATCCTTAATAGCTAGTTTGGTATCCATCCACCAGGACACCCAATCATCATAAAAATCTGCAACAGATTTTTGAAGATTTAGACAAATACGAAGTTGAGCTAGAAAAAGGACATCATCCAATAGCAGTGAATTTAACTTCCATCGTCTATTAATAGCAGGGAAAGCAGTAGGAATCTGATGAAGTCCCACAACACAATAGAGAAAATTGTGATCTGAAAAATTGCAATGTTGTACAGAGCAATCTTGGGTTATTAAATGCTTAGAAAGAAAAAGGTAATCTGTCCTAGTTTGAAAGGAAGCCCTTCTATAGGTAAAACCATCTGATGCATGGAGCCCCCTATAGGCGTCCCTCATATTTGCCACGGCCACTGTTTGAGAGAGTGTATGTGAGTCACAATAAGTCTTCTGCTGCACATTATTCTTTATATGAACATCAAGACTACAATTCATATCACCTCCCCAAACCACATGCTTGGAAGTGAATAGATAAGGCTTGATCTGTTGAAACAAATCAATCTCGTAGTTTTACTTGGGTGTATAAGTATTAATCAATCTGAGGAAAAACCCTTGAAAAAAACAGTCCATAAGCAAAGCTCTACCTGGCAAAATGTCCACCAGCCATGTTACTTGCATTGAGGGGTGAGAAAAAAGAATTCCTATCCCGTCTGCTGCATCTGTACCAAAGGACAAAAAGAGGCCCCCCCACCCAGGATTTTTTAACTTGAGCCACCTCAGCCAAGGAAGATAAGTGTGTTTCCTGCACAAAGATGATATCTGCCTGTAAATCTCGGCACTGCTGAAAACAAATTAAACGTCTCTTGTAGTTTTTTATACTACAGCAGTTAATAGATATCATCTTTAAGCAGGCCATAAAAATTAAAATGCTGAACTTCAAGGTTTATCTTGTTTTCTTTTTTTCCCTCTCTTTTTTTTTACTTCTAAAAGGTCCTTTCCACCGTCATCTTCTACCTCTATCTCTGAACCTGCATCTGGTTTAGCTGCATCTGGGCCTGAATCCCCATCCATTTCTGCTAAGACTTGGAAGGAATTTTGAGTAGGGCAAGCCCCCACCACCCCTTTATGGTGACTACTTGCCCGAGTAATCCTTCTGAGGTTTGAAAGTCAGAATCCTGAGAAACAACAACAAGAAGGCCCTCGGGGGGGGAAGGGGGTCGTGACACTGGAAGGATGGATCCCCGACTAAGAAGAGGATCCTCAGAAGAAACCAGTGCCTGGTCCTGATTAGAGGGTCCTGGTTGCCCAGTTACTTCAACTGCAGGTTGCAGCTGATCAGGGGACAGATCCTGGGCCATCTCCCCTCCAGGCTGGCCTGTAGAGTCTGCGTCCCTATGTGAGGGAGTAAATGTCCAAGGCCTGTATCTGCCCTGGGCCTGGTTTATTAACTCCTCCTTATTTGGGCCTCCCTGCCTATTCTGGCCTGCCCACGGGCATTGGTGATATGCATGACCTGCTTCATCACATAAATTACATTTAAAAACATTCCGACAAACTTCACTATCATGATCTAATTTCCCACAAAGTGCGCATTTAACTTTATCACATGCACTACTTAAATGATGTTGACAACCACAATGATAGCAGGCCTTAGGTTGACCAGGGTAGAAACAACCCCCCCTGTCTTTCCCCAAAAAGAAGCTATTTGGAACATGCATAACTTCATGATTTGTAATATGTAATTTAACTTTAAAACGCCAAGCCCCAGTACAGATCCCTTCTGTATCCATTTTGAATTCAGGGGAGCCCAAAACTGTACATTTATTTTCCAACCAGTACTGGATATCCCCCACATTCTCCCCCTCATTTCTAAACATAATGTTGATAGATTTGAATAAGGGTTTAGTAATTGGTATTGCCCAAAAAGGTAACCACAAGGGCAAGGATTTACAACACTCATATTTTTGCCAAAATTTATCTAAGCCTGAAAAATGTTTAAAACTGACATCAAACGTGTCTTCCCCCCAAATATTAATCAAGGCATAAATATCAGTAGGTAAAAAATGCATTGAGTCCATTAATAACTTTCTTGCAATGTATACTCTGTCTGGGTGTTCAGGTAACCCTCCTCTATACCTGAGTCGAACCGCATTTCTTCTTGGAGCCTACTCCAACTTGTTATTTTTAAACAAGTCCGAGAAACATGGGCCTCTTCTGGAATTTTGACCCCCAGGTGACTGTAAAGGAGATTGCTGTCTCTGACCTTCAAACGAGGGGGCAGTTTCTGTTTCAATCTCAGGACCTACTGTGTCAGTATTGGCAAGAAAAGACAGAGTCTGACCTGCAGGAGAAGTTTTGCTTTGATTCTGTGAACATGTCTGCGATGCCCCCTGTCCACCCGGTGAAAAAGTAAGCCCATTCGGGTCCGGGACCCACCGTCCATCCAGCTGCCTTAGCCAACCTGCCTGAGACAAGGCAGACTCCTTGGTCCATTCCGCAGTCGTTTCGGCGGCCGACCGCCTGTCACTAGAGCCCCTCACTGCTTCGGACAACGCTGACACTTCCACAGTCCCTGTGTCAGCTGTTGTGATGACAGCTTGCACGTCAGCCGCCTCGTCATTCACCCTCCCTGCTGATTATGTGCCTCCTGCAACCTCAGGCATAAGACGCACTGAATCATCGAAAACACCAACCATCTCCACCTCCAGTTCCATATGCATAGGCTCAGATAGGAACGTAGAAGAAAAATGCCTCCTGACTGCATGCTCAGTCACCTGCAGATCTCCCGAAATCTCCAGTTCTGATAAAGCTGTACCAGTCAAAGCCCGACTCTCTGATACATCCAAAGCGTCCTGCAGAGCTTCAGCCTGCACATCCTGCTCCTTCTCACTCCCAACACTGTCTGCCATTATCGCAGCACAACAAACACCCTCTGCTGTCCCCAACAGAGTAGGGGAATTTCCCCGGTGTTCTGGCCAAATTTCCCTCATTCACTAAAATACCACCAACAGCTTAATCTTGTTCAAGGTCAGTTGGCATTCATCTGTGTCCCCCTCCCCCGGGTCGTGCCTGAAAATAGGCAGGATTTGTCTAGTGCACTTACCCGTCAACAAAAAATAAATAAAATAAATATATATATATATATATATATATATATATATATATATATATACATATATATATATATATATATATATATATATATATATATATATATATGTATATATATATTATACAAGAAATATATTTTCTTGGTACTATGTATTTTAAATACTACAAAATTGGCCACTTTTGGTATATGGGAAATATATGGGATGTAGTTAAAATAGTGTATATATATAAAATATATGTTCTCATATATTTTATATATATATTGCTTTTATAATGAAATAATATGATAATTATATTATTAATGTATTTTTTATGCAACACAGGTGTGCAAACTAATAATTTATTTTACATGATCCAAATATTTTCTGAGATATTGATTATGTATTTTCCATATATTATGTAACATGAAATAAATAGTAGGTAACTGTGTTTTCCTATCTTTTAACTAATATTATAATGATATAGATTTGTGTACAATAAATGCATTTAAAATGTTTTGTTCATATGTTATCACTGTATTTTTTTTCCCTTTTTATAAGAACATACGAAATTTGCCAGCAGATAAAGGCCTAGAGGTCTATCAAGTCTGCTCGAATGTGCAGCTAGCACCCCTTATTCTGCAGCTGCCCCTCCCTTCCACCCTTCCCCTTCATTAACCCTCCCCCTTGTCCTGTCCCATCCTTGCTTGAAGCAGTCCACTGTTCTACTGCATACCACTTCAGCAGGTAACGCATTCCACCCAGCCACCACCTCTGTAAAAAGTGTCTCCTCATCTCCTCCTGAACCTTCCTCGCCCAGTCTCATATCATGGCCTCTTGTGTCCCTCCTCCTCCCTTACTTTGAACAGCCCTCTGTACTTGTCTTGTTTATTCCTTTCATGTATTTAAAGGTTTCAATCATGTCACCCTGTCTCTCCTCTCCTCCAGTGAGTACATGTTCAACACCTTCAACCTCCTCTCGTATGATAAGTCCTCCAGCCCCTTGATCATCTTTATCGCTCTGTGCTGCACCCCCTCCAGTAACTTAATGTCCCTCTTCAGATACGGACGCCAGTACTGCACGCAGTACTCCAGGTGTGGTCTAACTAATGACAGTGGCAGAACCACCTCCTCCCTCCTCGAGGATATACCCCTTGTAATACAACCCAGCATTTTGTTGGCCTTTGCAGCTGCCTTCCTACATTGTGCCGAGTTGTTCATTGACCCTGTAATGAGCACACCCAGATCCTTCTCCTCCTCTGTCTGGGCTAGCTGCACTCCCCCTAGCTGGTAACTCCTCCTTGGGTTACTTGGTTACTTGGTCAGAGGGACAAAAGAGGGCCAAAAGCCCATAAACATTGTCCTCCACATATGTGGATCATTGGTAATAACCCCTATCTAGTTAACCATTTGTCCAATTTGAGTTTGAAGTTAGTGAAGGAAGGGGCATCAACAACATCCTGTGGAAGAGTATTCCAAAGTCTTGGTGTACGTATTGTAAAAAAGGTTTGTCTTTTTTTTGTTTTATTTTTATTTATTTAAGAATCAGTTTACAACCTTTGAGCCAGAGGCTCGTTTCCAAAGGTACTTCGTCACATAAAGACATACATTGCATTTCGGTTACATAGCAAAGATTTGCAAAAAATCAATAGGCATTCACCACAGGTGCCACGTCACATAGTGGTCAGACAAATACAATTGGGTACAGGGTACATGTAATTGATAACAGGTATTACACAAGTCGGTATCAAGTGAGCATTCTGGTAGATAAACATTGAAAACAGCTGCCACTGGCCAGGTTAAACTAAGGCATGGTGCACAGGGAAGTGGTGGAGGGGATGGTAGGGTGGAGAGCTGCCCAGGGGACATTGTCAAGAGAAAGAGGTGGAGGCTATGTTCAGAGACAGGAGCAGTTACGAGTGCTGAAGATGTGGTTCCGGAGTGCGGTTTTGAATGTGGAGATGGTGATGGCATTGGTGATGGTGGCAGGGAGAGAGTTAAACCAGGTTGGGGCTCTATAGCTGAAGGACCTCTGGCCACGACTGGTTCTCGTTCTGGGGACCTTTAGAGTGGTCTTGTAGGAAGACCGTGTTGCAATTGTGGGAGGGCTCTGGTGGATGGATGCCGTTACCCCGGAGAGGCCAGTAGGGTTTTGGTGAGAGACAGGTCTGGTATCAGGCCGTTCATCCAGGGTAAGCAGGTTAGCATCGACATATAGCTGACAGGTGTGTGTGAGCCTGGGGCACCAGTAATCAATCTGAACGCTTTATTCAGGGTTAGGTGAATTTTGTTTAGTGCAGTGGTGTCGGCAGCACCGAAAACTGGTAGACCATAGTCTACAAGGGACAGAACGGACGATGTAACAGCTAGCCGGAGAGCATTTGGTGGAAGGCAGATTTTATGGTGGAATAGGATGCCAAGCCATGTGTTGGTGGCGGATGTTAGGGCGTCGATGTGGTTGTGAAATGTGAGGGCTGAATCGAAGGTAACCCCAAGGTATTTGTAGGAGCAGACTTGTTCCAGTGGTTGGTTGGTGCTTGGAAGGATATAGAGTGGGTGGTTGCTAGCTTTGTTTTAGGGGTGTGAAAAGAGCATAGTTTGGTTTCTTAAGATTGATGCGAGTCTGCGCTCCTTAAACCAAGCCTCGGCACTGTTGAAAGACTGCTGTAGGAGTCCTGTAGGGAGATGGGATTATGGTGGGTGGCAAAAGGACAGGCGTCTCTGCATACAGCAGAATTTTGCCAGAGCATGCACTGGGCAGGGTGTTCAGATACAGCGAGAAGAAGGGGCCCAGGATGGAGCCTTGGGGACCCCAGAGAGAATGGGATGAGTGTGTCGGAGGAGTATTACTATTAATCTTGACACACTGGGATCGAGTGTCAAGATAGCTAGCCACCATGCCAGGGAGTCAGCGAGAGACCAGTAAGGCAGAGTGCATTCAGCAGCAGTGGATGGGAGACAGTGTCAAAAGCCTTTGAGAGGTCAATGAACACTGCACCAGCTAGGGAGCTGGTATCCAAGGAGGAGTGTAGGAAGTTGGAGAATTAAAAGGGCAGTGCTGGTACTGTGACCCGCATGGAAGCCATGTTGCTCTGGGCATAAGATGTTATGCTTAGCCAGATAATCAGTGATTTGAATGGCCACCACTTTCCAGGGCTTTAGAGAGGGAGGGAGGATGGAGATTGGCCGGTAGTTGTTGGCCGATGACCTGTCGCCTCCTTTATGAATAGGTGTGATAATGGCTGTTTTCCAAGCTGTGGGGAATTGTCCCAGGCAGAGTGACTGGTTAATTAGGCTTGTGAGAGGTGCAAGGACTTCATCTAGCACCAGCCTGAGGATGCTGGGGTCCAGTGAGTCACTGCCGGGATTGTTGCCATTGAGAGCTTTGATTAGGATGGGTCTGGCTTCCGGGTGGAAATATTTCGCGGAGGAAGCTGGGGTGCTGGAGGACAGGGGAGTTTGGTTGGGGAGGGTCAAAGAAATTACTAGGGAGGACTGAGCTAAGGTCAGTGAAAGTGGTGTTGAACCAGTTAGCTATGGTGGCAGGCTCGTGGAGGTTGTGCCATTTCTAGTGAGCTGGGATGGGGCAGGGGAGCAAGCTTTACCATTGAGTTGCTTAATATTATCCCAGAAGGTCCGGGCTGAGCCCCAGGAGGGTAAGGGAGGCCTGGTAATGGTCTGCCTTGGCTTTCCTGATGGCCCATGAGCATTTATTTCGGGCTGCATTGTATGCTTGCCTATCAGACAGATGACCTGTTTCAGTGGCAAGGTGCCAGAGGTTATCCCGGTTTCTAAGTAATTGTAGGAGGGCCGGGCTAACCCAGGGTGCGTTCTGTTTTTTGGACCGGGTTTTGGTTAAGGGTGCAAAGAGATCACAGGCCATGTTGAAGGTGGGGGTGAAAAAGGTGAGGGCAGTATCAATGTTGGTTGCCTGCTGAATGGGGGACCAGTCTATCTGGGTGAGGAGTGCCTTTTACATTTAGCTATATCTAACTGTTTGTTATTTAATCTGAGTCCAGTTTTCCTATTAGCAAAGGAAATACTACACTGCCTCATTAATGTTGGACTTTGAATAATCTTAAAAAGTTGAAGTAAGTCTCCACGCTGTCTTCTTAGTTTAAGAGAATGCAGCCCCGTTTTATGTAATCTGGTTTCGTAATCCAGCTGCGATAGGTGAGGTATAGATTTGGTAACTCTTTTTTGTATCCTTTCTAACCTAACCACATCTCCACAAAGGTAGGGACTCCAAAATGGTGAACCATAATCAAGATATGGTCGGATGTATGATCTATACAATGGTATAATACATTGCTCGATTCTAGAGACAAATGTACCTTTAATTCTACAAAAAAGTGAATTTGTTAGATTAGCTATCTTGTTGCAGTGCGAGACCTGTGTAAATTTATTATTAACTAAAATCCCTAGATCTTTTTCTAGGCATGAAGCCTTAATTATGTTATTATTCAATGTGTAAATCTGTTTAGGATTGTTTTTCCCAAAGTGCATAACAGCACATTTGGTTGTATTAAATTCCATTTTATTAGTAAAGGCCCAGTGTTCAATAGCTAGAAGATCATTAAGTAGGATTTGTTTGTTTTCAGCATTGTTAACAGCACCACCCAGTTTGGTGTCGTCTGCAAATTTAATAAGTATGTTAGAAGAATGAATTTTCATGTCACTAATGGAGATGTTAAACAATGTGGGTCCCAGGACAGAGCCCTGTGGCACCCCACTTGTGACCCATCCTGTGTCTGATAGCGTGCCGTTTACCCTAACCCTCTGCTATCTATTTGTTAATCTTCATCCCAAAATGCAGCACCTTGCACTTTTTGGCATTAAAGCCCAGTTGCCAGGTGTCTGACCAGGTTTCAAGCTTTGCCAGATCATCCTGCAACCCCTGCCATCCCCCTAGGTCATCCACCACTGCGCCTACCTTGGTATCATCACGAACAGACTGATCTTGCTCTTGATGTCCCATGATATGTCTACAATGAATATCCCAAACAACACTGGTTCCAACACCGAGCCCTGTAGAACACCACTCGTCACTGCCCTTGGGTGTGAGAGCTCCCCACCCACCACCACCCTCTATTGCCTTCCCTGCAGCCAGTTTCCTACCCATCTCACCAGCTTTGCACCCACCCCTGTGCCTACTAACTTCCTTCCCAGCCTTCCATGTGGCACTGAGTTAAATGCCTTACTGAAGTCCAAATACAGGACATCCACTGCATGTATTTATGTATTGTCCTAGTATTTATTGAAACTGGAAAATATATGTTTCATATATTTTGCTTTAAATTACTTTCAAATTAGCAATATATTAAAAACACAATATTTATGTATTGCATCATAGATGTGTTAACAATTTCTTTTATGTTATACTTATATAATTAATATATTGTTTCTATATGTTTACATGATGCAAACATTCTTTGAAAATATATGTTCTTCATATTTATCTTTCTTCTTCCACATGGAGTGCCCATAGGACCATGAAACTTGGGTCTGAAACCCCCCTGCACTCAAATTCATTTCTGAGCACATCTGTGCAGTAGCACTAATACTGCACTCAGTCGGCTGCTGGCAGTGGAGGTGGGTGGTGGGCTGTACCAGTCGCCGTCTGGGGATGGGTGGGGTGCTGGGTGGGCTGGCACCGCTGGGTGGGGGTGGGGGCCACTAGACTACCAGGGAATCAGGTTTAATTTATTAAATGGACATGTACAGTTTGGGGAAGGGGAACTAGACTGCCAGGGCTGGAATATTGCCACATATGCGGCGGGCGACTCACAGTTTGGGGCACGGGTGGGGGATGGCAGTGCTGCCCTGTGGGGCTTCTTCCAATTGCTGTTTCAGGAGGCTGGGGGTAAGGGTAGCTCTGTGGGGCCCTGCTGGGGTGTGCTGGGCATGAAGAAGTAACTGTACACTATCCACTGGACAGCCGATGGGTCTACAGGACCCCCGAGGGCATCTGTATGTTATACCAGCTAAATGCTTGTATAACTTAAGTTGCCGGATCTCCTCCAGGGATTGTTGTAGAATCCCGATGTGGGCACTTTCTGGCTGCCCTTCTAGAATGAGGCACAACTGCTGCTGTAAACCACCTAGTGCCATGTCGCAGGGGGTTTATGTGGCATGACAGCTGTTCGGCTCAAGTGGCCTGCAACATGTCGCAAGTCACTTTGTAGAAATGCGCATGTTGCAACTGCTGGTGTAAGTTGCTACATTTGCCATTCTGCTTGGGGTAACTGCTGTTACGCCTGACATAACCTTTCTAGAATCGGGCCCCATATGTCCAATTTTAAAACTGTAAAAAGAAAAGTTGTTCAGAACAAAATGATCTTGGAAATGATAGTAGTTGAACAGAGAATGAATTCAAACTGTACAAGATGGCAGTTATCTTGCGTGTATCCAGATCTGGTAGAATATTTTCTTTCAGCTGGACTGTATACTCATGTTCTGGCTGTCCCGGTCAATGGAAGGTTTCAGCAAGTCTCCCTGCTGGCAACCTCAAAAGCCTTGGGCCGACATCTCAATGTCTGTCTCTCTTTGCTTCCTTTCATTCCTCAGAGATCCTCCAGCAGAACTGCCATGAGCAGCCTTTTTCCATCAGGTCTGAGGGATGAACCACCACTCCACATAGAACAACATAGCTGTTCATCACAGAAATTAATATGCATTATGTTTAGTTGTTGCCTCACTGACTGTCACCAAAGGTGTCAAGAACATTGTTCACACCCCCTATTCAGAAGCCATAGCTGCAGTCACCAGAGCTCATCGATCACTGATTGGGTAGTACAGGGTCAAGGATTACCAAGATGGGGTCGATATAAACAGTTTATGCAATGTCCCAAGCTTAATGTCTTTCTCACAGACAAACCAGGAAGTTTTATCAAATGACTGTCCCTTAGTTCAATAGCTGTCCCAGTTCTGGCTCTCTCAGTATAAACACATAATTATGAGACTTGATTGTATGCCCCTCTTCTGCCTCTCTTCAAGGATGTGAATATTGAGGTCCTTCAGTCTCTAATCATAGAACCTTTGATACAGATCCTGGACCATTTTAGTTGCACTCATCTGGACAACCTCTACTCTGTCCATGCCTTACCCGAGATGTAGTCTCTAGAACTGGACACATTACTCTGGATGGGGTCTCACCTGCGATCTATACATAGGTAACAACACCTCCATTTTTCTGAGAGTGATACTCCTCCCTATGCACCCCAGTTTGCACTAGCTCTCCTTACTGCCTTGTCACACTGCCTGACAAACGTTAATTCAACTGATATGATTACCCAACAGTTCACTTTCCTGTTTGATGGTAGTCAATACCACTCCTCCCATTCTGTACTCCACCCTTGATTTCCCTTTGCCCTGAGTGCATGTTTTCACAATTTCCACATTGAAACTTAGCTGACATTCTCTTGATCACTCGTTTCCCAGCCATTGAAATCAGGCTGAAAGTCTTATAGTTGCCAGCCTATTTCCTGCTACCACTTTTGTAAAGTGGGACTTCATCTGCCCTCCTCCCACTCCTCTGGAACAACTCTGGTCTACAGATAGTGGTTGAACAGGACTATATGACATGTAGCCATTACATCCCTGAGCTCCCTCAGTATCATTTGGATGTACCCCATCTGGCCCCCATTGCCTTGTACACTTTCGAATTTGCTATTTCCCTCTATGAACATTATACAAAAGTATTTTTTTAGAACATTTGCTTTTTCCTGTCCCCCCCATACTTCCCCCTCACCCTCCAATTCCATTCCTAGGCTTACATTCCCACCCCTGATCTTCTTCTTTTCACTTACTTACCTGAAAAATGTTTTCTCCACTTTCGTTAATGCCTGGGCTATTCTCTTCTCCATTTGCACCTTTGCACTCCTTACTGCTTTCCCTATCTCCCTCTGTTTCTCCTGATAAACTTGCTTATCCTCCTTCGTCTGTGTTTTCTTATACCTCCTGAATGCTACCCTTTTAGCTTTTACCTTTTTCACCCACTTTCTTTGTTGCCCATAGCAGTCCCTTTTTCCTGTTGCTTTTGCTCAATTGCCTGATGCAGAGATTTATTGCCTTTTTTTATGCCACATTTAGCTTCACACATTGTTCCTCCAGTACACCCATGTCCCCTTCCCCTACCAAAGCATCCCTGAGGTATTCAGCCATCTTTTTAAAATTGGATCTCCTAAAATCAAAGATCCTCACTATTAGGTAGTTTGATACTTCTGCAGTTCTTTTATTACACACACTATACGGTGGCCACTGGTCCCCAGTTGGCCTCTCATCGTGATTTCTATAACACTCACTCACGCGGAGAGTATAAGCAGCAGATGAGAGGTGAACAAGTAGAGTACAGACTGTCCATCTTACTTCCGACACATTTCTGTCTTCTGCGGCCCAGAGGAGTTGACTGGGTCACTAGGGGTATATGACTGTCACTGTACTGCCTAACGCTTGTCCTGCCCACCCCAAGGCAAGAGACAAGTTGGAGGAATTAGTGGCTGTGCAGTGGATGGAGGAAGGTGAAAGTGAAGGTCGGAAGCCACCTGGATTGGTCCATCCACTACTACCTGACTGAACGCATCAACAACCTGAGGTTGGAGCCTGTGCACAGTGCAGAACCAGATCTATGAGCACATCATCTCTTAGGGTGAGTGAGCACTGCAGCAGTCCCAAACAACTTACAATTCCTCAATCTGGTGGGGGGGGTCATATTGCTGCTTGTGTGTGAGTGCTGCTTTGTGTTACAATGTTGCCATAAATCTGTAAATGAAAAAATGACTTAATCATCCAGAGCTCTCCTGGAAACAGTTTCAATGGCAGTTATACAAAGGGGTCAGCAGCAAAAGCAGGAGTAGTTATTTGATGCTTTACTTCATTCTGGTCTGCATGGGGGAGGGGGTTCTGCCTGTAAAGTTGTTTTAACATAAACAGCATACGAAATGAAAGATGTTATTGACACATTCAGTACAAGGTTGGTAAATATAGGAGTCCTGACATGTTTATCAGCTGCAGAGATCTGTTGTGTGGAAATGCTGTTTCTATGATCATAATAATTCATACTGTCAATGAAGAGCCAGCCTGTAGGTTTTGTATTTTGGGGCAGATGGGGCACACTGTCTATTGCAGATCTGGCTCAGGAACAGTGTTATGTAACATTTTTTAATATGCTATACTTCTAGATGTACTTGACAGAACTCCATACAGATACAGAACTGTCAACTGAGTGCCAGTTGTGAATTGTAGCAACTTAAGGAACAAGCGAGGGCTGAAAGCAAGGTAACTTGCTGCTGATTGATGCTGAGAGCATAACACATAACATAACAATAACATAACAGCATAGGTGCTGGGGGAGTGTGGGGACAGATACGGTGCTGATGTTATGTAGTTTATGTTGTGATGTCCGAGTCCGTCTGTCCACAAAACACAACAGTCTGATCTCTAGACATGTTTTTTTTTAAGGAGGAAGAACTAAAAAATGATGCAAATAAAAAAAGATTGCTTAATCCTTAGACAGTGTATTCTTTTTGGTGTCCCAAAATGTGGTAACCCTAGTTTGTGCTTTTGCTTCCCTCACTGCCTTCCCTGCCTCCCTTTGTTTTTCCTGATACCATTCCCTGCCCCATTCCTCCTGAGTCTTTTTCTAATGCCTAAATGCACACATTTTTTCTTACTTTCTTTATTGAAAAGATTTTCGGTAATAACAACCAAACAAGAAAATCATGAAAAACGTAACAAATTAGAGTAACAATTCCAGGCAGGTAGAAGTATCTTAAATGCCTATGCAAAACATTAACAAAACAACTACCCCCCCCCCCATGGGAAGCAGTTTAACCATCCTAATCTTAAATTTAACTTATTAATTGAGAAATGTCATACAACATTTAATGCAATCTATCCAAGTGATGGAAAGATTTAAAGCTATCTTTATATTAATATGGTTCTTATCAACTAAAACCCAGAAATATTACTGATTTGAGTAACTAGCTAGTCATTGAGACTGTAGTTGACAAAATCTTTTAAAACTCTTAAGGCATGAGATCCAATTGTAACTAAAGGGAAATTGCCTTAACTCATAGGTGATATTGAGTCCACTAGTTTCTTTCAGCATTTCAAATGAAAGGATTGATTATTATGGAAATATGAAATAATACAAATCAATATTAAATTATGTCTAATCTGGGAAATCAGTTCCTTGAAAGATGGTGTGGACTGGTCTGCTCAATGCTTAAGAATCACTTCAGTGTTAACACCCCATCACTACTCTCCTCCCCTACCAAAAACCCACTACTTGGCTCCCCACTGATGCAGATTATCGACCTCCCCACAAGACTAAACCCAAAGACTGGAAATCGCTCTCTAATAGACTGGATCCTAGTCTCTTGCTCGGGCCGGATACTGTTGGCAGGGATTATGTCTGACGCCTTGAGTGACCACTCGCCCACCTTTTGCATCTGGTCCAACAAGCCTCCAAAAATCCCAGCTAAGGTTATTGGAAGGAGGAATTACAATAGGTTTTGTCCAGCAGACTTTGTCTGACCTGAGGAATGCTGACTGGACCCTCATCCTCTCCTGCCCACACTTGATGAGGCTCTTGATTATTTCACACAGACCTTCTTATCTGCATCTAATATGCACACCCCTGTAAAAAAGCTCAGGGTGCAAGGTAAATACCATAAATGGCTGAGCCCCAGCCTCAAACATAACATGCTCCTCCGGGACAAAGCATGGGGTACCTGCAAAGCTACTGGAAACTCTACAGACTGGGAGAAGTACAGAGAGTTGAGAAATCAGTGCAAAAAAATTCATGAAGCAGGCTAAATCACAATACCTAAACAACCTCCAAACTAGACATTTATGTGACCCCAAAACATTTTGGGGCCACATAAATCCACTCATAAAGGGCTCCACAAATAGTCAAACAGAATCCATCCTGGTGGGGGACTCACTGACTAATTCTCTGACTGTCATTGCTGAAGCCTTTTGTGCCTCTTTCTCTACCCCGAACGTGTCTCCCCTTCCTGTCCTCTCCAGGCCTACATTGCACTCTGATGCTGCATGGGTGAACCCGTGACCTCAATTCCACATAAAGATGGTCAAACAGTCAGAGGTACTGCCTCTCTTGTGCAAAATTAACCCTTCCTCCACACTGGGACATGACCAACTCGAACCACGCCTGCTGAAGGCTGCCACTCCGGCAATTGCCCACCCTGTCACCCTACTAATACACAGATCACCCAGGGAAGGTAAAGTCCCAAAAATGTGGAAAGTGGCAACCGTTGTCCCTGTCCCCAAAAGTGGTCCTCGAGACAATATGGGAAACTATAGGCCAATCTCCCTTCTCAGTCCCATTGGGAAGATCCAGGAAAGACTTGTCTCTACCCAGCTACAGGTCTACCTTGAGCAACACTTACTCATGGCTGATGTGCAACATGGCTTTAGAAAGGGACATGGCACCAACACTGCTCTTATATGGCTAATGTTGGACATCCTTGCCTCCATGGACCAGGGATCCCCAATGGGTGCCCTCTTCATTGACCTATCCAAGGCATTTGACTTGGTCAAGCATGATCTCCTACTCACCAAACTCTGGCTTCTAGGACTGGATCACCACTCACTCTCCTGGTTCGTAAACTATCTGAGTGACCATTCCTTGAAGGTCCGCTGGAAGGGCACGCAATCGGGACTCAGACCTGTCACTACTGGGGTGCCTCAGGGCTCAATCCTGGGCCCTCTGCTTTTCTTGCTCTTCCTCAATGATATTGCGGGAAACTGCTCCCTCAGTAAGCTCATTTTGTATGCGGATGACACTGTCCTATATTGCAGTGACCCCCAACCTAGTGTCATCTCCACAAAACTGCAGGACAGTCTCTCAACGCTTGAGATCTGGTTCTCTGTGAATTCCCTTATACTCAATGAAGATAAAACCAAAGCTGTGCTGTTTGGATCTAGACACTTGGGCCTTGACAGAAGTCAGATGCTCCAGATCAGCACCAACCAAGGAAAAAGAGTTGAGACTTTAAGCAGCTTTAAATACCTTGGGATCCATCTTGTCCAGAAGATGACCTACAGGTCCCACAATGACTCCGTAACCCGTGCCATCCACCAAAAACTTGACCTCCTCTACAGGCTGGGGGACTCCTTATCCCTAGCTGCATGATGGACAATTCCCAGCTGCAATCTTCTCCCCACCATTCTATATGGTGCTCCACTACTGCAATTCCTCCGAGAGTCAGAATTCAACAAACTTTCCATACTCTATAATAGAGTGGCATGGTTCGCCACAAGCTCCTCTCCTAGGAGGCATCACTGCGAGGCACTTAGGGAACTTAAATGGCCCACTCTGCGACACAAACTCACATACCCCATCACTTGTCTTACCTTCAAGTTCTCTACCCTAGGTCCCCCTCCCCATCTTAGAGGACTACTCGCGACTAAGGAACAAACCAGAACCTTGTGATCATCTGCGAAACACTTACTGGACATCCCTCGGATGCGCTCCAACCAAGGCAAGCGCTCCTTCAAATTTGCTGCCTCCCACCTATGGAACTCCCTTCCAGCTAGTTTGACTAACTCTCCCACCCTCAACCAGTTCAAGTCTGGACTCAAACTTTATGTACTCAATCTTATTCTCTGTGGCTGCAACCGTTAGCTCCCAAGCCTAGGTCTCATGCCTGCTGAACTGCTCTGAACCTCCGTCCATCCTGTCTCTTTTCAAACGAGCCTAAGACGTTAATCCTCTGTGCTGACTAACTACACTTCTAACTAGTGGATAACCAGGTGTCTGAATGTGACCCCGATGTCTACTACTGGATGCTGTTTACTAATGTTTATCTATGAAACTAATGTAATAGCTGTAAATCATGACTGAAGTCAAATTGTGAGCCTGATTGTCCTATCCCTGTATGCTGTTGCAATGTATATGTGTGTGTAATATGTAATTGCTGTAAATATTGCCTATAAGTGTCTCTTTATGTAACTAATTCCATATCGCCCCTGAAAAAGGGACTTCTGGTCTCAGTGGGCTTACCCGGTTACCAAAATCCAAATAAATAAATAAATAAATATAATATGGATTGTCTATTCTAGGCATATCTGAAGGCAAATTACCCAAAACAAGAGTGTCTATATTGAAATCATAAGATTGTACAATTTTGCCTATAAATTTCATTTTAATTTCATGACATAAGTTGTAAGTAAAAGGACAAGGACACAGCATATGGTGCAGAGATCCTTTGTCCTCATTACATTTATGGCATAAATCAGAGGGATTAAGACCCATTTTATAGAGTCTAGAAGGAGTTAGGCAGGCATTATGTAATATCCTATAATGAATTAATTGGAGATTGTCTAAAGGAATTCATTTAAAAATATTACTCTACATACTTCCCCAATTCAAAAAATAAGTTTAATAATAGTTATTCCCAAATGGATTAAAAAGGGTTTTATCCAAATGTTTAAGCTTCAAAGGAACTCTGTATATATTCAAAATAGAATGAGGTTTGTTGCCAGCAAAAACTAAGTCTGAGATTAAATTACATTTTTTAATTGGTGTAGAACAATAGTTCTTAGACTTTGTCACAGTGAGCCTCCCCAAATCCATGGAAAAGATTTTGAGCCTGCCCAAAAACTAAAATAATCTTGGGCCTCCCCAAAGAAAAATAAAATACTGTACTTTGCGAAGTACACCATGAATAAATTGAAACCTCATTGAGTACTTGGCTCCCATTCAGTTCTTTGTCTTTTACTAATGTGGAACTTTTGAAAAAGAGCTCCTGTGCTCAAAGGTGTTATCTGAATAACAAATAAATGAAATAAACAAATATTATTATTAAGCTTATTGTAACCCCCCCACACACATACACAGACCAGCCTATTTGCTCCACTATTTTCATTCTTGAACCATTGTTACCCCTTGTTGCAGTGCCTTCATGGGTCAGACTACTTTCTCTGTTTCCTCTCTATATGAAATAACCTTCCTACATACTTTGCCTATCCACCTCCTTTCCTGCTCCTCACAACTTCTCTGGGATTACTTTGCTCCTTCCTGCTATTGCTCTTAGGACTTCTATGCTCAACCCTTGTATTTGGGCTGTTCTGCCAGCAGTCTACAAATTGATCAATTACCACCACTCATTATTAGTTTATTGCTCATATTTGTTTGCACTATTGTTCATTGTGTATTTCTTGATTGTTCTGCAGTTACCTTTTGAAATGTATTCACTCCCTACCCTTCCTTGGGGACACCAGAAATGAGCCTTGGCTCATTCACCTTCCCTTGTCACCTATTAGTAAATAAATACATAAAATTGACCTACTATTATCCTCTTTCAGTTTGCTCCATCTCTTCATACAAAATATATAAAACTCACAATTTTAATACAGTACTTTTTCAGACTTGCTTGAGCCTCCCCTGGAACAGGTTGGGGCCCTCCCCAAGGAGGCTAACCTCACCATTTGAGAACCCCTGGTGTAGAAGAATGCTTAAAATACATTGCCAAACTCAGTTTTAGCATATTAAAATTGAACAGATATTTCTTGGGCTAGTTAAAATTCTTAGCAAGTTCAGAGAAGGGATGAAAATCTCCATTATAAACTACAGATTTCACCATTAAATTAGTGGAACATGGCAGAAATTTGGAAGTGAGATTTTTTTCCTTGAAAATGAAAGTTTGGGTTGTATAAAATGGGTTGATTTAGACACAGAGATGGTATAAATTTAAAGGTATTACAAAACCAATTATGCATTTTAATGATGTACCAATCACAGCGTTTTTGAGATCTTTTGGTATGTCTATAAAGGAGGAGTATAGGAAGGCTTCTGGTCTTATATCATGCCTTTTGAGCATCTGTTTTTCCAACATCACCCAGGCAGGCACATAGACAGATGATTGGTTATCTTGAGATAGCCATTTTATATATTTATTAATATGAGATGTCAAATAGTAAAATAGTAAATTGGATACCTTCTGACCTAAATTTTTAGGCAATGAAAGTTAATGAAGGGCTATTCTTGGAGTGGAATTTAACCATAGGAAGCAATTTATGACAGAGTGTAGTTTCTTAAACCAGCTACAGTAAGAGGTAAAACAACATTTAACATGTTAACTAGGAAAAAGTATTCTAGGAAAAATATTCATTTTTATAATGCTTATTCTACCATTAAAAGAGCTAGGTAAGGATGACCACCTTTTTAAATCCTTGGAAATTTTTTTGTAGGGTTTCATCCAGGTTTTTCTTTATCAGTTGAGACTCCTCTTTTAATATATCGATACCCAGGTATTTAATACCTGAAGGGTTCCACAATAATTCTAGTTTACTAACGTCCTCTCTATAAAAACAGTTTGTTAAGGGCATGGCCTCTGTTTTTTCCTTATCAAGTTTATAGTCAGAGACTCGACTGAAGTCTTCAATAACCTTTAGGGCAGCCTTAATTGAGTTTAATGGGTCCGATACATGTAACAATACAACGTCTGCAAAAACCAATAGTTTTAACTGAATTTTGGTAATAGTTATTCCATATATATATATATATATATATATATATATATATATATATATATGTAAAAGTAAAGTAGGGCTTCTAAGTAAAATGTAAAAATTAAATAAAATGGGAAAAAGATGACAACCTCTCTAGTACATTGAAACAAAATAAAAGGGGGTGATGTTAAATTATTACAGCTAATTCTAGCAGATTTTTATAGGGAAACCAAATTTAAGTAAAGTAGCGAATTGAAGGTTATGGTGAACTCTGTTAAATGCTTTTTCTACATCCAGAGAGACCAAAGCCAACAAATGTTTCGTCTCGATGGATGCAGAAAAATTATGTGCAATTTTTCTAAAGTGGACTGAAGCTTGCCTGGAAGTCATAAAGTCTGCTTGATCATTACATGTCAACCTTTGCCATATTGTTTTAAATATCAGGGCTAAAATATGCGTTAAGATTTTAAAATCATAATTAATCAAATAGGGTGATAGAAACCTTTTGTTTTGATTTATTGGGTTTTGAGAGTAAAATTATTCTTGCCTCCAGTAAGGTTTTATCCAAAACACCATTAAATAGAATATAGTCATAACATTCTTTTAAAGTAGGTAAAAGGGGGATTTTACATGTTTTATAAAAGTTTGCAGTAAGCCAGTCTGGCCTAGGGGCTATATTTATAGTGAAATTATCAATAGCCTCTTCTATTTCTTTTAAAGTAATGGGTAAGGTTAATTTGGAAGCCTCTATCCCTGTATTGTAAGGACATGGTAAGTTAGATAGGTATGTATTAATCATTTCTAAAGAGGTGTGAATGGGATTAGGGCCATATAAATTTGAACAGTAGTTGAAGAATTTGTTTAACATATCTTTATGGTCTGTTAACACTGTATTATTATTATTAGTATCATCAGAAATTATAGATTCTATGTGTCTGAACTGTTCCATCTCTTTAATTCTATGGGCCATTAATTAACTTGTTTTTTCCCCAAGATCTACATAAGAGATTTTTGATCTAATAATAAGAATATCAGCTTGTTCTTTTGAAATTAAGTTGAAGTCTTCTTTTAATAAGTCAGTCTATTGCTTGTCTTTCAAGGAGAGAGTGTCTTGATTTTTAAGTTTCAAGTCACATAACTAATCAGCAATTTCTTTTAACCTTTCTGTTTTTTGCTTTTTATTTTTAGCTCCACACCTGATAAACTCCCCCTTAGAAAGCATTTACAAGAAGCCCAAACTATATCTGTTTTATCTATTGAATGAGAGTTTTGTTCCCAAAAAACACTACATTTTACTAATATGTTTAGTTATATACTCTTGTCTTAATAAACTTGGATTTAGCCTCCATAAAAATAATTTTACATTAGGAGTATTCAGTTTTAAAATGACCTGGATTAGGGAATGGTCGTAAAAAATGCATGGGAAAATTTGAGGCTCATGGGCTGAAGGGGAGAAGGGATTTAGAAATAAGAAACTAGTCTATTCAAGATAAAGAATTATGAACTTGAGAATAAAAGGTGAAGGATTTCTGTGTAGGGAAAAAGGTTCTCCAAGTATCAGAAAGGTCATATATATTAACGAAGTCAATAAGGGCTTTGTTGCTGAATGATTGGGAGGGTTCAATTTCCCCATATAAGGATCTAGAGGTACATTCCAATCCTCTCCTAAAATAATGTTATAATTAGAAAAAGGTGCTAGAATAGAAATTATATTCATATAAAAGGCTATAGATTTGGAGTTTGGAGAGTAGATGGCACGCAGTACATATTTCACATGACCAATTTCTCCTATTGCTAGTATATAACTGCCTTCCTGATCAGTAATTGACTTTAAAAGGTGAAAATCCATCCAAGAATCAATTAGGATGGCAACCCCTGATTTAGTAGTATATTTACAAGCTCCAAGTACTAAACTGAAGTTAAATTTTTTAAGACAATCAACCTCTTAGTGTAGTAAGTGTTTTTTCCTGAAGAAAGACTAAGTTAAATCTCCCAGGTCTTATAAAGTTTAAGATTTGCATCCTTTTAGCTTTGGATCTCATGCTTTTTACATTCCACAAAGCTATTTTAACATTAATTGTAGACATAAACACATATTACCATATAAGTTTTATAATAACCCGAAGGTAGCACAGAATACAAAAAACTGTTTCTTTGATAATAAATTGCCTCCCTCACTATCCTCCTTCCCAAACCTCCACCCCATCCCCAGGAACCCCAAAAGAATCTAAGTCCCAATAAGCTAAATAGAAAATTATAATTGTCGGTAAGGTTGAAGATAATATAAACATTTCTCCTGATCTCCAGTCCCATAGACTGACTTCCAAAAATCTTTTAGCACAGTGATGTACCCTGCACTCACCTCCTTTCCCAGCCTTGGAAGTATAATATTAAACTTACAGTTTAGCCTTAAAAATATAACCAAACCCCTAATTAGATAGAAGAGAGAATATATCTAAGATAGAGGAAAGTTAACCCACTATAAGGTGTATAGTATAATAAAATTAAATAAAATAGTCCTAGCTTACTGTGAAGCATTATGAATGAAAATACATTCACTTACAATAAATTTTGGTCCTAATATAGTTCTCACTAAGTAGTCAGTTCCAATCTACTAAGAAAAGGAATTATGAAAGTCATATAAAAACTTGTAATTAAAGAAGGAGGCAGTATATCATAAAACCTCTGTTATTAATTATATATCATAACATGTGTATCAAAGAAGAGGAGCCAACATCCTGGTACATGGGGAAATTTCCCTAAAACACTGTGAAGTACCCCCAAATAATTTTCAAGAAAAACTCTAATAATAGACGTCAAATTGTTTCTCAGGTAGTGGTTGGTAGACCTCCTACCCTAAAGTTATATGGCCCACCATAGTAAGAGTGCAAACGAAAAACTGTATCTTTCAATATATATAAATAAAAGGATATTTAAGGGGAATTCAAATTAAGATATCTTAAATCAAACAGAGGTATTCCACATATTTTGTCACTCTGTGGCAAATGGCACCTTCCTTTAGACATTCTGAAGAAAAGAAGTGTATTATAAAGTTGGTCCCGAGAGAAGTCTGCCACAGTAAAAATGAAAGCTGATCACCAACATGCCAAAATAAGAATGAATGTAAATATTGATCTCAGCTGTTACCAATAGTCCTATCTTGTGGGCGGTAACAACTCATTCATTCCTTCCTAAAAGATTAAAAGCTATCCCTATCTAACAATCATTAGCTTTTAAATAATTCAGAAAGGATGATTTCCACTATTCAACAGCAGATAGTCATAGTCTCTGAGGTGGAAATCAATGATCTATATAATTTTCCCTATTGGTTGGTAGACCTCCTACAGCAAAGCAAACAGAGGTATCCACATACTATGTCACTCTGTGGCAAATGGCACTATCTAATTATACATTGGCTATGTCAGTGGAGCAGACTATTATCTCCTCAAATGGATTAAGGTGATATACTTAAACCAGATACTTAGGACCAACACACTATAAAATGAACCCCTAATTTTTGGAGAGAGAACTATAAATAAGGACTGAGCAGAAGAGTCTAGAATCATACTGTTTAAACTAAGGGGTCAGAACAATCCTAAAGGTGACTTGCTGTGAGGAAACAACCCCTTTGAAATTCCCTCTATCCACAAACCATTGATTCCAATCTTCCAGAAACTCCTGCTCAAATTTTTCCCATCAGACTCCTATTAGGCACCTACAATAAGGCCCTCACAGTTGTCACTGTTAACATACCTCCTAAGGAACAGGGACCTGGTCTAACCGCTGTCCTTGGCTTTGTTAAATCTCACCCATCTGACTCCAAAATCATCCTTCTTGGTGACTTTAACATTAATTGGCTCTCAGCTGAAGGTGGGTCATTTAAGGACTCCATTATATCAGCTAACTTGACTCAAATGGTTGACTGTGCAACCAGAAAGAACTACAGAACTGGGACCTGCACCCTACTCGACTGGATCCTAACCAACCACCCCTCTCAGATCACAAAAACCTCAGTCCTCCTTGACTCACTCAGTGACCACTCTCCCATCAGCTGTACCTGGTCAAACAAATTCTATAAGCCCCCTCCAAAAATCATCACCAGCAGAGTCCTACCCAATGGTCAGCTATCCCACCTCAAATCACACCTCCGTCTGCAGGACTGGTCCCCCATCTTCAAGGCAACAGATACTAATACTGCACTGGAGCAATTTATTCACTTTTTCAATGACGCCTGTAATAAATTTGCCCCCCTCAAAAAGTGTAAAGTTAAATCGCTCAGTAACCCTTGGCTGTCAGAAGACTTCCTAAAAAAAATTAAATCCAGGGACCACCTCTGGGAACTGGCTAGAAACTCCGGTAAGCAACTCGACATCCAGAATTATAAACGGGCACAGAACGACTGCACCAAATCTATTCAGCAACAGAAATCTGACTACTATAAAAATGCCCTCACTAACTCCTGGGGAAATGGGAGGGATTTCTGGAAAAACATTAAAGATGTCACTGGGAAGCTGTCAAAATCTTCATCGAACATGCTCAACATAAATGGGCACACTACTCTCGACCCTAAAACTATTGTGAACACTTTTAACATCACTTTCACTGACCTTAGCAGTGTTCTCCCCTCTGACTTCTTCCAAGATCTGTCAACTCCCACCCCCCAAATCCTCCACCCACGCCTGTCACCCACCTTTCTACTTTAAAGCACTAAAGAAAAATCAAGTCTGAAACTACGTTGCCAAAGCCATCAGCAAATCTAGAACAAGCAATGACACACTTGACCTCAAGCTGCTGGCCCTAACGCTTGACGAGGTACTTGGGTCCCTCACCAAGATCTTTAACCTCTCTCTTTCCTTTAGCCAATTCCCAGACAAATAGAAAAGTGCCACTGTTACCCTGATTCACAAAAGTGGTAATAAGACTGACTATGTGAACTTCCTCCCTATCTCCATTCTGCCTCCCCTATCGAAGGCACTGAAACGTATTGTAGCGGACCAGCTTACCGAGCATCTGCACAATTATAATATTCTATGCAAACAGCAACATGGCTTTAGAAAAGGTCATAGTATATCCTCTGCCTTACCTGAATTCATCAGCTCCATTCACAGCTTTCTCGACAATGGACAACTAACTGGTGCTATTTGCATCAACCTGACCAAAGCCTTCGATACTGTCCACCACTCCCTCCTGCTGAGCCAACTAAAAAATGCTGGTCTCTCCAATGCTTCAATCTCTTGGTTTAAAAGCTATCTTGAAAACCGCTCCCAGCATGTAAAAATCGGGGATGTGCACTCTGATTCCAAATCTGTCCTCTCTGGAGTTCCCCAGGGTTCAATACTGGGCCCCCTACTCTTCAACCTGTTCCTTAATACCCTACCAGACTCCTGCACTGAACATATCACCCTCTATGCCGATGATGCAGTAGTCCTTGCCACACACCAGGATCCAAGGAAATTGCAAGAAAATCTCCAACTCGGCTTCTTCCTTGGTTGATAATTGGTTCACAAAGCACAAACTGATCCTTAATCAAAAAAAAACAAAACAAAGCCATGATCTTTAGCAGCTCCCATAATAAACATAAGCACTTCCAACTCTCCGTTATCACCAGACAAGGTGCCACACTGGAACAGGTCAATAACTTTAAATACCTTGGGATCACGTTTGACCCTCACCTCTCCTACACTGCCCACATCAACCATGTTGCCAAAGCCACTAACTCCCGGCTAGGCCTGATATTCCATCATAGGAAACACCTGACACCCGAAGCCCTCGCTGTCGCTGTCCAGAGCTCCATCATATCCATCATTGATTATGGCATTATCATTTACAGCTCTGCTACAACCACCACACTCAAACACGTATCCACCACCCTCACCAAGGCCTGTCAACTTGTCACTGGCTCCCAACGCCTAATTCACACCTGTGACCTCTATTCTCAAACTGGATGGTTGAATCTTGCCAATCAAATAAAACACCAAACTTGTATTACTACTAAGAAAATCTTGCTGTGCCTTGCCTCCCCTGGAGTCTGTGCCCTCATACAACCGAGAATCCACACCTGCCATACCAGGGGATCGAAGCCTCAGCTTCTGCAAATCCCGCATTGCCGCACAACACAAGGCCAAAGATCCTTTGCTTACTGGGCTGCTAGTTGGTACAACGGTCTTCCCAGCAACATCTCATCCTCACTATTGCTCAGCACTTCTAAGACTCAGCTCTGCCTAACACTCACTGCCACCAACCTCTGTGACTGTTGTGGCTAAACATGTCTTTTAGTTCCATAGCTGAAGATGCTCTTTTGGATCCACATCTACTCCTGCACTTTGCCAGCTCCACCCCCCCCATCTTCATCTCCCCTGCTGGCCCATGACAAATGCCACCCAACTGCACTACCTCTATTCTTACCTGCCTTCCACCTCTCCTCTTCTCTCTCTGTTCCCCCCAACCAACCTCCCTTTTTCTCCCATCCACTTAGTCTCCCTGATTTCACCCTCCTCCTTTCCCTTTCCCCTACCCCAAATTTTCACCTTATTGTTTTTTTCCTCTACAAGACAATGTGTTTTTTTTTAATTTATAAATGGTTATCTTTGCTTATGTTTGTCTAAATTATAATAATGACATGGAACCTTTGTAAAAGAGCCTCGGCTCAAAGATATTTGTAATCCTAGAACAAATAGGGGCAGTATAGCGCAGTGGTCTAAGGCTCTGAGCTGCAAATTTGGTGCCATCCAGCAGACTAGACCTGGGTTTGAATCCCATAGCTTCCACTTGCATACTGTGTGACCCTGAGCAAGTCATTTAACCTCCTTGTGCTCCCAGGTCGCTCCTGTAAAAAAGCTTTCAGCTTAGTGTGCTATACCTGGTTAAACAACTAAATAAATAAATATGTAATGGGTATTATACATTGGCTATGTCAGTGGAGCAAACTATTATCTCCTCAAATGGATTAAGGTGATATACTTAAACCAGATACTTAGGACACACACTAAAATGAACCTTTAATTAGCAGGGAGAGAACTGTAAATAAGGACTGAGCAGAAGAGTCTAGAATCAAACTGTTTAAACTAAGGGGTCAGAACAATCCTAAAGATGACTTGCTGTGAGGACACATCCCCTTTGAAATTCCCCCTATCCATAAACCAGAAATTAAATTCAATGAAAAACTTAATTTAGCTATGGTAGAGACAAACTTCAAAGAGATATTGCACCACATTTCTGAGGATTTTAAACAAAAGGTGGTATTACATAATGTAGCAACTTGTCCCACCATCTGAATCTGATCCTAAGGGTATAAACATTGAATCCTTTTGAAACATGATATGCACCCACCAATATATAAACACTTTGATCGAACTTTAAGGGTAAACCAAAGTAAAAGCATTTACCTTTGTCAGAACTATCTGTAAAGCCCGAGGTCAGCCTCTAGTGGTTATTCGAAATATCAATATTGTTGATAGTGTTGTTTGCAGAATCATCAATGCAAAAAGAAGCTACCTGATTAAAACTCATTTCCCACAATTGAGTCAAGTGAATTGAACTAGGTGAGCAACTAAACACCATTTAAATCTTCCCATCTTGATAAAACAGCCATCCATCTATAATTTGAATCAATGATCAAATTTACTTTTTGCCCGCACCCCCAAGTTTACATGAAGGTTTAATGCATTCTTCTCCAAAATCCCCCTGAGGGAAAGTAGATTAATTCTTCAATCACCACAAAAATTTCTGACACTACAATAACATTCATCCGTCCATAATCTGAAATCCCTAAACAAGGAAGGTTACCCTCATACAGACTGACTATTGTCTCTAAAGACATCATCATCTAACTTTCAAATTGTTAACATTTTTGAAAGTAGGAGCTACAGCATCTTTCAAACTTTACATATTAATCAAAATAAAAACCAAGATGATGATTCGAATGATGCAGATCAGTCGAAGCAAAGCCATTAACTTGAATCTCATTTAAAATATACACAACTGTATTAATAACCAATTAATATATATATATATATATATATATATATAGGTATTCCTGGATTGTTGCCTCTGTAAATGATCATTTAAGCCCACTGTCCATGGGGGTTGACTCCTCAAATCTTTCCTTGATAAATTAGATAACTTTGTCATAATCAGGAGAAGTTGCTCGGCTTATACCCTCATAACTAAAAGAATCTAACTAGAAAATGCGAATTTAGAAAAACTTCTAGTAGTTTCAATTCCACAAAATCAAATCCAACTTGTAAGCACTCACCCTTGCGTTAAGTCACTTGAAATAAAGACGCTTTCCAGAAGGTCCTATGACTATAACAAATTCAAACTAAAGCCAATGGTAAGATAAAATGACTAAATTTTATCATTAAAAAGCTGATCAACTTCAACTAAAACTAAGTTTCTTTTACCAATAGATAAACAAATTATTTAGTTCCAGCTTCTGTAGAATAATTAGCCTTTTGTGAACACTTCCAGAAAAAGAAGTACAAGCTGTGGATGGGCTTGATCAGGCAAGTCAAAAGAATAACTTTTATTGTCTTGAAAAATTGAAAGTTTAGCAGGATATGCCATTCTGAATTTTACCCCTGCAGAAATAAGTTTATTGACTGTTGGGGTGAAATCTCTTCTCCGCTGTCTGACTTCATGTGGTACAGTAGATCTTGGGATATCCATATTCTTCTCCCATCCCAGTATAGCTCTCTGACCTCCCAAGCCTTGTTTAAAACATGACCCTATCAAGATAATTTAAAAATGTTATTATATAGGGTCATGGGGATTTTCCTTTGGTGGGCATCAACCTTAATGGCCTGTGTGCTCTTTCAATGATATACTGTAAATTGCTCCATTTGGAGATCTACCAGCCACATTTTTGCACAGAACCTGTGCAAAATGAAAGGGATCAAAACCTTCTGAGGATTCTGGAAGCCTATAGATCACAATATTATTTCTCATGATCTGCCTTCCAGATCCTCCAGTTTAGCATCCAGTTTTTTTATATTTCTGGCATAAGGATGGTAGCTTCAATTCCACTCTAGACTTCCAGTTCTCTACTGAGAAGATCCTTGTTTCTGCATCTGAGAGTCTTCTTGTAATATTTTGAATAGCCCCTTGGGTGACTTTAGATTCTTCCACATGATGAGCTATGACTAATTTTATGTCATTCATTTCTGATAAACCTTTCCTCTGTCAGCGGGGTTTTGTTGGATGTTTCTGGGGAGTCTTTCAAGGCCCCTTGTTTTGACTTCTTGGTGTTCCCGGCCCTGTTGGGTATTGGCAGCAGGGTATGTTTTGGGGGATCCTTCATTTCGGCCTCCATTCTTTGCCTGCAAGATGTCACAATTTCAATGCTAGATTAATTATATTATCGAAAAATATATTTTCTCCTTTAATTAACTTTTTTTTTACAATTGTTTTTTCTCACCCCTTTAGTCCACTAACCTCTCTTCAGCGAAGTCACTCAGCTGTGGCTCTACCTGCCCACCTGAAGCCCTGACAGCACTCCTCAGTCACCAGACTTCTCTCCTTCCCCAGTGCCACCCTAACTTCCTGACTCTGAGTCCCCTGAGGAAAGACCACCACTCTTCCAGTGCTCTATCTAGAATGCTGGTGTGCGATGCTGGATCAAGGGAGGACCAGGGGAGTGCTTCCTGGAGGCCTGGCATTAGGCATGGGGCTGTTGCTCCTGAACCACCTTCACCTGTCAGTGGGAGGGTTTTTTTCTACTTAGATTATGACCTGCTCTCCCCTAATGGAGCTCGGACATGCAATGAGCACCAGCATCCACAGTGCTCTGCCCCCGGTGATGTACAGCTATGATGTGAGTACCAGGCTACCTTCTGACAGCTGCTAGAGGTCATGCTGGAGAAACATAAAACCCTACACCCTCCCCAGGGAAGGAGAGCTGTCACTTGGATGCTCCATCCCTCCCCTCCCCTGTCAACCCCGATGGCCCAGACTTGTTCCTGTACATGGGTCACCAGTGTGGCATGAAGTGAGGCGTCTAATACCTTAACTCTCAGCACCACCTGGCTGGCCCTTTAATTAACTTTTTTAAATAACAAAAGCCAGGAAAGTTTCAGATTGGGAAAGAGAGCTCAATACTCTCACATCCTACACCTGCAGGAGCATCACCGGAAGTCTCCAATGCAGATTTGTTTTGCCTTAACCTTTTCTGTCACCTCCCTAGAAAAAGATAGTGGTCTTTTCTTTCTCTTCCACTTACTCACCTGCTTGACACAGAGTTGAATTGCCTTTGCAATCCCTGCTTTGATTGCCTTCCACTGTTCCTCTTCGTCTTTCTTATCTCCTACTCTGATTAGAGCTTTCCTTAGGCATTCTTCCTTCTTCCTGAACTTTGCCATCTTAAAGTCTAGAATTCTTGTCCTAGTGTAGCTTGGTTCTGTCCCCTCAGTTATATCAAATCACACTGTTGGGTGATCACTACTCCCTAGGAACTATGCCACTGTAACCCCTGTCACATTGTCCCCATTTGTAAGCATGAGGTTCAGTACTGCCTCCTCCCATGTGGGCTCCTACACCAACTGCTTAAGGAATACCCCTTATAGGGAATCCAAGATGTTCCTGCTTCTAGTGATTTCTGCTCCTGGGAGATGCCAATCCACATCCAGTAATTTGAAATCATCAACCAGCAATACCTCTCCCTTGTGTGCCATCCTTTGAATTGCTGGCAACATCTCCCTATCTATTTCCTCACCCTGAGTTGACGGTCTGTAAATTATTCCACACTAGTTTTTTTGTGGGTAATGGAAAATGTCTTGAGACTTGTATTCTTTCCTGAAGAACCTTGATACTTTTCCACAATATTTCAACCAGGGAAGTTTTAACCTGTTATCAAAAAGTGGATTCCATACTCCAAACACTTTTTTTATCTTTTATTAATTGCCCCCGTCATTTTGCTCAGTCCAATGAGCTTATTCATAGGGTCTTTTAAACTGTTTAAAACATAAGAACATACAGTCGATGTAGCCATTACTCATATTCACTCAAATAATATTCTTACTTTTTTAGTATAATTAATTCAATACGTTGTTTCATTGCATCACCATAAGCTGTATTTTCATCATATATTTTATGCCTTAGAGATTTAACCAATTCAGATGCAGACTTGCCTGTTAACAGTGTAATAAGCCATATAAGCATTTCAATCCAACATAAATTACACCACGGTACCACCAGCACCTTATTATGCAACTCCACTTACATTTTGCCACTGGCATTACACCTCTGTGTTTCCTGGAGCTAATACATACTATTTAGAAACTTATTTTCTCAACACCAAATTATCTTTAAGGCCTTGCAATTTGGTCAGCATGACCAAGTCCCATTGCACCTTTAAATACATCCATTTTCAGTTTTCACATACTTCTGCAAGCACAATATAACCCTTGTTTACCCTTTTTGTTATGCTCTAAGGGCCCAATATTCAGAATTGCAGCTGGCAATGGTGCAAGCTGGTGCTCAGCACAACTGAGTTGCAATGAAGCAACAAAGGGATTTATTCAGAAGAAATGTGCCATGGTGCATCTCTTCTGTAGATATCAAATAATGCACGCTGTGCAAAGACAATGCACCTGCATATCCCCCAGACAGGTCTGAATACCAGGAATGGGAAATGCGCCAGTGCATCAGAGATACTCCCTGTGCAAATCCCTGATATTCAGATACCAATATGCAAATGTGGCCATAATGTATGCAAGGCACAAATGAGCCATTTGCTTGTCATTATGACCCCATTTGCGTGAGTTGTGCAGGGCTGGCTAGTGAAATGCACTTGATGCACTGCACAGCATGTGGTTCCAGTATCAGGTACTGCAGTAGTACCCCCTCCACATCCCTACCACCGATTGCCATAATGCATTAGTTTGAATATCCCTGGTGGTCCAGTGGTTCCACCTTCCCCATCCTGTAACCCCGATCACAAGACTGTAATGTTTGTAAATACCCTGGTAGTCTAGTTGTACCCCCCTCCATGTCCATAACCCCGATCACCATAAAAATGGCTCTATTCAATCTCTGGTAGTCTAGTGGTACCCCTTCCCTGCCCATAACCCTGACCTCCATACAAATGGCCATATTCAATCCCTTGTGGTCCAGTGGTACCTCCCTCCCTACCCATAACACCAATCATCATAAAAACAGCTGAATTCAATCCCTGGTGGTCCAGTGGTAACCCCCCAACCCATCCCTGAACCCCGATCACTGAATACAGGCATCATCACATCTGTGGTAGTCTAGTGGTACCCCCACACCCCCGCTTAGGAACCCAGCCCACCCAACTCCCCAGTCATTGTGGGCAGCATACTCACTGTATACCTCCATGGTTGCCCAACAAATTACAGCTTACAGTATGTGCTGCAATCTCATTGGTCCACACTGTGGATCAATGAGCTTCCAGTGCATACTGTAATAGTCATTTACAACTTTGTGAATGAAGTCATTCATTCTGACATTCTGTGTTAAGGGCAGGGATGGGGCTCCTGCCACTTCATTCACCACCCTTTGCTTCCTAAACTATAAGGGACACCAGGGGTCACCTTACTAGCTTACTGTGGGCACTGGATCTTGCTGGGACCCCTTCCTTGGGAGTATTACAGCATGGACCAGTCCCAAGAAATTAGGGATTGAGGTCCCATGGAAATTGATAAAAGGGTTAATGAATCTTCATTTTCAACATCTACTAAACCTCAGGATAGGGAACAGGCCCAGAAAATTAGTAATGGATGTCCTATGGAAATTAACAAAAGAGAAATTAAATCTCCAGCTTTAACATTTTCTAAACCTCACCAATTGAATTTGAGTTCAATAAGGGTTAATTATATAGTTACCTATAATAGGGAGCAGTTAGATGTAAAACCAAGGGAAATTATAGTATTAGGTGATTCTACAATAAGGGGTATTGACAAAATTGTATGCAAAGGAATGAATGCTAATACAATGGTTAGCATGTTTCCAGGAATAAAAATTCAAGAACTTACACAAGAAATACAGGGATGTATGGGACAAGTTAAACAACCATTGCTGATTCTCCAAATAGGAGTGAATGATATAAAGTCAAATAAAAAAAGGGACTATTTTAGAGAATTATATTGATTTAATTCAGAAAGTGAATAAATACACCATTTATATTATTGTATCTTGTATTCTACCTACTTATGGATTGCATCAGCATATTAATCATGATATTTTTTCTACTAATTGTATGTTACATAGGTTTTGCATCGAACAGAAAATAGGGTTCATTGATACTGGTTGTATTTTTAAAAATGGATCTTTATACAAGAATGATGGATTTCATTTAAACAAGATGGGTGAAAGGGTTCTAGGAAATACATATAATAAAATCATTGAGAAACATTTAAACTGGGTAAAGTGGGGGTGGGAAATGTACTAAGATAAATTCCACCACTAGTACACAAAATCTTCAAAATAAAGATTTGGAACCAGTAAATTGTTTACTATCAAATGTGAATAGTTTGGATGGCAAATTTGATGAACTTAAACTCCTTATGAGGAATAAAAACATCAAAATAGCAATTCTTATGGAAACTTGGTGGGAGGAAGATGATACATGGGACAGAATCATATCAGGATTTAACATTTATCAGAAATCTAGGTTACATAGAAAGGGTGGTGGTGTAGCAATTTATGTGCATGAATCTATTCCAAGTATGGAAATTCATGATGGTAAACTTAATATTGAACATTTATCTGTTAAAATCTTGCCTCAGAATGCTTCTAAAATTATGTTGAGAGCTATGTATCGTCCCCTTTCAACAAACAGGGAGCAAGATGTAGAAATTCTAAATTACCTGGACCATATTGACTCAGCTGAAAATCTTACCATAACAGGTGACTTTAATCTCCCAGATATAGATTGGATAAACCAGACATCACCTAGTCTAAATGAAAGGAACTATTTAGAAAGCTTTAATCAGCAGGGCCTGGACCAACTAGTTTTAGAAATATGAGATCTAATAATATTTTGGATCTCGTTTTTTCAAATATGGGACCCAGATTAAATGTCACTGAGGTTGGACCTCCTATCTCAAATAGTGACCGTAACACCATTTTTTCCAATTAAATGAATCAGCTACTCAACAGGGTAGTAATATAAAAATTCCCAATTTTAAAAAAGCGGACTTTCATAAAATTTGACAGGCATTACTTTTGTGGGATTGGAAATCAGATTTTGCTGGGTTAACGTTGGATGAAATGTGGTACCTCTTAGTGGATAAAATAAAAGAGACTGCAGATGTAAATATACCATATACAAGAAAAAATTCTAAATTGGGTGCTTCCCCTAAATGGATAACCTGTAAAATTAAAAGACAGATAAATGAAAAACATAAACTGTACAGATTAGCAAAACTTGATCTAAACCTAATGCCAAAGTACAAAGAACAGGTTAAATATGTTAAGCAATTAATAAAAGATGCCAAAACACATTTTGAAATTAAATTAGCAACTAGAAACAAAAATAACTACAAAGCATTTTATGCATATATTAATAACAAAAAAGGGAATAGACAAACAGTAGGCCCCTTTAAGGATGACAGTGGCAACTTATTAAATGATAAGGAAATGGTAGAGGTTCAAAATCAATATTTTGCTACTGTGTTTAACCCCAAAGATACTGTAACAACTAACATTAAATATAATACAAAAAATTAAAAACTGATTAACATTGACATAAAAGATGTGATGGATAGATTAAAGAGAGTTAAGACTAACAAATCCCCTGGGCCAGACAATATACATCCTAGATTGATTTATGAAATAGCAGAGGTAACAGCTTATCCATTAGCTTTTATTTTTCAAGAGTCATTGGATAGAGGAGAGGTTGTTAGTAAATGGAGGGAAGCTCATGTTGTCCCCATTTTTAAAAAGGGAAAGAGGGATTCTTCTGATAATTATAGACCAGTTAGTTTAACATCTACACATGGGAAAATTTTGAAAAGTATAATAAAAGATCATATCCAAGACCACATAATTGTAAATGACCTTGTTGAATGTAGTCAACATGGGTTTACAAAGCCACGATCATGTCAAACTGACTTGTTGAGTTTTTATGAAAAAGTTAGCAATTTTTTTGATCAGGGTAGATCAGTGGATGTTATCCAGTTAGATTATTCAAAATCTTTTGATAAATTACCTCATGAAGAACTAATTAAATTCCTTCTTGTACTAAATATAAATGGGATCCTTGTAAATTGGATATCGGAATGGTTGGAGCATAGGAGGCAGAGAGTGGTGATTAATGGGCTGTTATCTGATTGGCTTTCTGTGACAAGTGGGGTCCCTCAGGGCTCAGTGTTGGGCCCCTGCTTGTTCAACATATATATATATCATTGTTACAATATAATAAGGGAAATGTATGGATAACCAAGTTTGCCGATGACTGTAGAGTGGGAGCAGTAATAGATTCACCTCCAGATTATATTGGACTTCAGGATGCGCTCAAATATATTGAGAAATGGACAGTAGATCATAAACTTATACTAAATGAGGATAAATGTATTGTCCTACACATGGGCAAGAACAATTTGGAATTTAATTACACTATCAATAACAAACAATTAAAACATGTGATACAGGAAAGGGATTTGGGTGTTAATACACAAAATGACCTTTCATTCACTGCTCATTGTGATCAAACTATAAAAAATGCTAATAGGGCTCTTAACTGTATATTGAGACATACAGTAAGTAGAAGCAAAGAGGTTGTGGTCCCACTTTATGGATCGTTGGTTAGAACTCACTTGGAGTATTGTTCCCAGGTCTGGGTCCCTTACACCAAGGGTGAGATAACGAGAGTGGAGAGAGTGCAATGAAGGGTTACCCGATCAATACTGGGACTTAAAAATAAGACATGTGAGGATAGGTTGGTCAATTTGGATCTGTATACCTTGGCTTATAGAAGATGGAGGGGTGATATGATCTTAGTTTATATATCATTTCAAGATATTGCTCTCAGAGAAGATTTAGGACTTGAATTATTTGTTAGAAATTACTATACAAGAGCTCATCGCAGACAAATTAAACAACAAAAGTGGAAATCTCTAGAAAGGAAACAGTGGTTCAGTCAGAGGGCTGTTTCAAGGTGGAATTCTCTTCCCCATGAAATAGTTAATAGTCCAACTTTGGATATTTTTAAAGTAAGATTGGATGAATGTAGTAGAACCAAGTTTTTAGTTTATTAATTAGTTCACTTGATGATAAAATAAACTCTTGCAAGCAGTCAAGGACAAAAGTCTATATATGCTTTGTGACAACTATGAAACTATAAGCTGGAAGGTGGAGTAGGCCATTGTAGGACTGCCTCCCTCTATCTTCCTGAACCACTGATCTGGTGTAAATTTTGAGAGCTTAGGAGATAGCAAGAGGCAGCCAGAGAGACAGCCATACTTGCAGCTAGTTAAATCTCCCTGTTGGAAGCAGGAAACTGGCAAAAACTGCCATCAGTTAAAGCCACACGCAGCAAAATGCAAAGTGCCAGGTTAGTGGCTAAAGTTTTTATTTTTTTTAATAAAATTAGAACCCTTCCCTGGGGTCTAGTGGGGGCTCCCTGGGCCCCGAGATTGTGTTGGGCAGGCAGGAAGGGTGAGAAGAAGGAGGAGGACAAGCTCAGGCTGCTGCAGCATCCAACCCCTTAGCGTGGCCATGCTAACATTGACAGTGCTTGCAGGCACTTATTACTCTCAGCCTGTATGAAGCTCAGGCTGTTGCCTGCTCCATGTGGATGGGAGAGGTGGAGACAGAAGTGCAGCAGGAGGTGGTGAAGGCCATGGTAGGAATGCCTTCCTCCATCTTCTCTGGCAGAAATTCTGGTAATTGCCCTAGGGCTTTGGAGGTGGCAAGAGGCAGCTTAGGAGAATGCTGCACTCATAGCTACTTAAAGCTCTCGGGAGTAGGAAATGATAGGAGCCACCAGTATGTGAAGCCACTCCTCCAGCAAATGTAAATTGCTTTGAGACGGTTACATGGCTGCCATACTCAGGCACCCTCCCTCCCCAGCAGGTAGCACAAAGCAGCGGGCAGTGATAGCTGTGCATGATGCACATCAATGACATTAAAAATGACACAGTTGGCAATCCTGGTGCCACTGAGGGTTGAGGCACTGGGTGCCACACCTTGCACCACGCCAGTGACCCATGTTCAGAAACAATCATGGGTTGCTGTGGGTCTGCATGGAGGAGATGGACTGAGAATCTGATGGACTGCTTTCCATCTCTGGAGAGGGGGGTTTCTAGTGGCTGGTGCCTGCCTGACTTCTAGTGGAGGCTGAGGCTTGACGGCATGAAGCCGCATACCATGGAGGCGGAACACAGGGGAAGCTTGACAGGGGCACGTACAGGAGTGTGCGTGCACCCAGTTGCTGGCATCATTGCAAGCTGTGAGACCACAGGACAGAAAAGTGGAAAAGGGCACCCAGTCGCAGTGGCTTGATGGCCATCTGTGAGCACCTGCACTGTCTCCAGGAGGGGATCACCATGTGGATCCGAACTTGGTGGGGTAAGTTGGCCAGTCCCTGCCACCCCACCATTGGAGTGTAAACCATGGGGCAATTAAGGTGATAGCCCTCCTAAGGATCCAGTATGAGTCAGACAGTGGCTGTAGAAAGGGATGTGAGGATGGATTGGCTGCCTGGGCCCCAGGAGAAACAACACCCCAGAAAAAAAAATGGCACAGTCCAATTACTGCAGAACATATAGCACAGTGCAGTGACAGCAGCACACCACATGTGGCACAGTGCAGTGAAGGCAGCACATGTAACACAGAAGTACATGTTGCACAGTGATGACACTATAGTACAGGTGGCACAGTGCAATGACAGCAGTACACATGGCACAGTGCAGTGATGGCAATGTACGTGGCACAGTGCAGTGACAGCCATTGAGAGACACATCAGCAAACTGGTCTTTTTAACAATCATCCATCCTGAATCTGACCCTCTGACCACCATTCTCACCCATGGACTAGCCGCTACCACTTCCCATCTGGCCATATTGCTTACTCAAGTACTGTATGACAGTAATGTAGAGCATATGACTCAACAACCAAATGAAGTTTATTGCAAAGTGTCATTTTCTATAAATTGATGACCAAAACTCCACATCAGATAACTAAGATTATGGTGATGTAGTAGAACAGTAGGTTAGTAAATACATAGCATACAAAAAACAGACACAAATAGCTGGCTTTTAGTAAAAATCTTATGGATTGCTTTAAACATAGAAAACATAGAAACATAGAAGCTGTTGGCAGATGGGGACCGTACGATCCATCAAGTCTTCCTCTGGCTTCCTACCCCCCTACTTAGCTTCCTGCTTGTTTATCCCACAGTGTCTGTCCCAAGCCCACTTGAATTCCTCCACTGTCTTGGCTCCCAACACCCCCTCTGGTAGGCTATTCCATGGGTCCACAACATGCTCTTTGAAGAAGAATTTCCTTGTGTTGATTCTGAACTTTCCTCCCTTAAGTTGAAGGTTGAGCCATCTTGTCCTGCTGTAGTCCTTTACTTGAAAGAGGTTCTGCACGTGCACCCTGTTGTTGCCTTTAAGGTATTTGAATGTTTCTATCATGTCCACACGATTCCAATGTTGTTCTAGGGAGTATAAGTTGAGGTCATCCAGTCTTGCCTCATACGGTTTCTGATGCAAGCCCTGCACCATCTTTGTTGCTCTTCTGCCTATGTCCTTCCTGAGGTGTGGCCTCCAGAACTGGACACAATACTCCAGGTGAGGCCTGACCAGAGACTGATACAGGGGCATGATTACGTCATGCCTTCTGCTCGTGATGCCCCTCCCTATGCATCCTAGGATACTACTATCCTTTAGTGCTCCTTTTCACACTGTCTACTGATCTTGAGGTCATTTGACATGATCATTCCTGCCTGGTAGCCACCAGCTGCACCCCTCCCATTGAGTACAGTTTCCCTGGGTTATGCTTTCCCAGGTACATGATCTTGCATTTTTTGGCATTGAATTTCAATTGCCAGGTCTTGGACCACTCCACCAGTTTTCAGAGATCAGCTTCCATGCTTTGCTGTCCCTCTATTGTGTATACCCGGTTGCTGATTTTGGTGTCATCTGCAAACAGGCACACCTTTCCCTCCAGTTCATTCTCAATGTTGCTGATGAATATGTTGAAGAGGATTGGTTTCAGAACTGAGCCCTGCGGGACCTCACAAGTCACCCTCCCCTCCACAGACTGAGTGCCATTCATTAATACTGTCTGAGTTCTCCCATGTAACCAGTTTCTGACCCAGTTTGTAACCACGGGCCCAGTTCTCATGTTCTCCACTTTTTTGACTAGTCTCCTGTGTGGAACAGAGTCAAAAGCTTTGCTGAAGTCCAGGTAAATCACATCAACTGCCCCATCCTGATTCACTGTTTTGGTGACTCAATTGAAAAAAATCAACCAGGTTTGTCTGGCAGGGCCTCCCTGCCATGAAGCCATGTTGATTTTTGTCGAGCTGACCAGTTTGCTTCAAAAAAGACATGATTCTTTTCTTCAGCAGAGACTCCATCAGTTTTCCCATGACTGACATAAGACTAACCGGACAGTAGTTACCTGGTTGTTCCTTGCTTCCGCTCTTGTGGAGTGGTACTACTGTTGTGCTTTTCCAGTCCTTCAGTACCTTCCCTCTCCTTAATGATTTGAAGAGCACTGCTAAGGGAGCTGCCAGTTCCCTCCCTAGTTCTTTCAGTATTCTTTGGTGTATCCAATCTGGCCCTATAGCTTTAGCCTATGTGCCATGTCAAGGTAGCTAGCCCCACAGAGGATCATGCTTGATCCCCCTCAGCCATGGCTCTTGATTCTGAGTCTCCCATGGCCCACCCAGACTATGCCTCCCCCCCAATTCATACCTCACGCTCCATTGACCCCTGAACTGGGTAGCTGGCTCTAGTGGCTAGGAAAGCATTCCACACATAACCATCATCCTTAGAGCAGAATTATGCCCATCATCCAGGCCAGTCTCTCCCTTACCTGGAGCCAGCTGTCCTTGCAGTCCACAGAAAAGCCACCCCCATGAAGATGAATCATGTGTTAGAAGAACACACTGCACAGTACAGTGGCAGCAGTGTATCTGCCACAGCACAGCAACAGCAGTGCATGTGAAAAAGTGCAGTGGTGGCAGAGTATGTGGCAAAGTATGGTTCCTTCCTCTAACCTTATATTAGAAATGTGTGTGGCACAGCACAGTGGCAAAAGTACATGTGTCACCGCAGCAATGCATGTGACAAAGTGAGTCTTGGCAGTGCATATGACTCACATGGCACAGTGCTGTCACTCCTATTGAATCCTATGTTGACAATGCATGTTGCACAGTGAACTGGCAGCAGTGCATGTGACAAAGTGGCAGTAGTGCATGTGGCAACCACCCTTAGAATGATGATAGTGTATGTGGCACAGTGCAGTGACAGCCATACATGTGGCATAATGCAGTGCATTCAATGGCAGTTACACTTATTGGCTACCTTTGCAATTGGTATGTAATAATTAAAAATACATGAAAAATATATTAGGCAGAAAATATATATTTTTATTTATTTAGTTTTTGTTGACCGGGTAATTACACTGGACAAATCCTGCCTATTTTCAGGCACGACCCGGGGGAGGGGGATACAGATGAATGCTAACTAACCTTGAACCAGATTAAGCTGTTGGTGGTATTTTTTTAGTGAATGAGGGAAATTTGGCCAGGACAACAGGGAAATTCCCCTACTCTTTTCGATAAGTGCCATGGGATCTTTAACATCCACCTGAACTACCACCAATCCAGGCAGATGGGACCTTGGTTTAACGTCTCATCCGAAAGACGGCACCTCAGAAGTGCAGCACCCCTCTCATGCTGCACTATAGTGTCAGTATTGGGATATTAACCCAAGTGCCAGATGTGGGAACTGAACCCACAGTCCTCTGATCTCCCAACCTCAGAGGCGAGCATGCTACCTACTGAGCCACTGATATTTTACTTGATAACATATACTTCACAGGTGTATGGAAATTATATGGTGAGCCACAACATATATTGGAAATATATTATTAATTTTATGAACATACTTGCCATATATTTAAAATATATATATTTTCAGTATCAGATACTCCCTATATAATGTATATATAAATGTCTGGTACTATAATCAGTTTAAAAGAAGTACACCCCTTCCCTCTCACTTCCAGTAAGAGGGAAAATGAGACAATATCATTCAAAAAGCAGATAAAGAGACCACAACCATCATTTCACAGGTTGCCAAAGATAAACTACTGGTTCATTGCAAAACATTTTAGCCCAATTCTATTAAGCCCAGACTGCAAGCAAGAAATTCAACCAAGAAGTTTAGTAGACAAGAGAACAAGCTGCTTCTTCAGTTCTCTCTCTCAAAGCACTATCTTCCAGTTTTCACATGCTCTGCCATAGCATATCTATAAAAAGGGTCATGGCTCAAAGGACATGTGCTTACTTAACTTGTGTTTGCCACATTGATACCATCCATTCCAAGCTCCACTACGAAGTCAGTGCACTGTACTGAAATAAAGCCTGCCTTTCTCTTCAGGTCCACTGGGAGCTGGTCACCAAAATGGTTCTCCTGATTTTCAACTATGTAAATGTGGTCTAAGGCATCACCCCGTCCACTTCCCTCATCAGACTGTATAACCTCTGCAAAGCTTTCTGTCACTTTGCTACCAAGTCACCCTCTTGTACTCATCACTGCTGCCTCTGCTTCTCCCTCTCCATCCTCCCTCTGCCCTCACATTGTCAGTACCACTGTGCTTCCTTCATCTCAAAATACTGATTTGAGTCCCTCCTTTCTTGCCTGTCCTCACTCCTCTCTCCCATCCCCTCTTCCTCTTGCTCCCTCTGCTCCATGAATCCTTGTACCTTCTCTTTTCTTCATTCTCACTCCTCTGCTGGGCAATCCACTTTCCTCTATCATCTCCCCTCCCTCTGGAACCTGGTCCCAACCTCCTTCCAACTGTGTCCCACATTCCCAGCCTTTAGACACCAGCTAAGGCTTCTCCCTATGTTCTCCTGCTCCTGCCAACCCTCCACCTGACTTCTTTTGTTCCTGAGCTACCCTCCTGCAAGTCCTCCTCTCCCCACACCTTGATTTTTGTTGTTATCAGTAAACTGAGCTGACCTGCTTGGACTCACCTGCAATACAAGGGCACTATCACTTTCTTCAACATGCACTATACACTTTACTTAGCACTTGTTTACAATATTTGCTGCCCTGGAAGCTAATTGTATATTCCTCTTCATTTGTCATGGGGTTGTTCACCTGCCTGTTCTGTATCCTGCTAGTGCACTTACTTTGTAATTTTCATTGCAATCACATGTTATGGCTTGTTTGCAGTTTTTTATTCTGTTCTCCCCTTTCCCTCTTCCCCAGGTCAAACCTGGAAACATGCCTTGGCTCAGTGTGCCTTTCCTGGCAACCAGTTTTTAAATAGATAAATAAAAAATTATTGCAAAAACACTTTGTTAATGCACCAGTTAGTTTTAAACTGACAAAAGCTGGAAAATGTGGTGTTAGGGTTTCCAACCATAACACCTCACCACTCCCTGCAAGTGGCAAAAAGAAAACAACTTTACTGTTTTGGTTATCCTGCACCTTTGCAAATCAGGGCTGGTGTCTTCCTTGTGGATATGAACTGTAACACTCTCTCCATCAACAAATAAGCTCAGATGTGCAGACTATTTGAGAATGGGGTGAGTGATATGGTTGATAACCCCAAGGAAGAACTCAGGCCTGATTTGCCAAGAATCAGGACTCAAGTTTTTTCTTTTGGTGCTTGCAAGGTAGTGTTATGTGCAAACTGTAACACCACTTTTCCCTGCTTTTGTTAGTTAACTAACTGATGCATTAACAAAGTTTTTTGAAATTAATTTCCTTACTTTCTAGGACAGTAGAATCATATCATCTTTCTTGCAAGACCCAAAGGAACCTGTGTAATCATATCCATGTGATTATGGAAGTGCAAGATCCTCTGGACCCAGTGCTTCCATGCCTCCATTTACCCATTTGAATATGTGGATGTGGAAGTGCAGGACCCTCAGGGCCCAGTGCTTCTGTTCCTCCATAAAAGCAGTCTATGTTCTTCTTTGTATTTTATTTTAGGTGAGGCTCATTCTCATTTCTTATTTCTTAGGGGATTATAGTTGCACTAGTCATTAAGACCTTTCTATTGATATACAAATTGTCTGTAAACTCCAAAGATTGACAGTTAGAGCTTGTTAAAGTTGCAATGTTATGTTATGGGAATTGTAATTTTTTATATTTTCATGTTTTTTTATATAGCCAGTGTTATGTGTTACTGATGTAGTACTCATTAAGGGCTTTGTTTTGATACAAAATTGTCCCTTAACTCCAAATATTGATGGTGTTATGGCTTGTTAAAGTTGAAATGTGGGGAAAATTATTTTTCATAGGAGGGATCTTTTTTTTTGTGAGTTTGTGTCATTTTTATGAAAAAAAGATTGCTTCATACATAAAAATAACGTGGAAAAAAAAGCTAATTCCGAATTTCTTTTATATGAAGGGGTCTTTTTGTGAGGCTGTGTTGTTTATATGAAAAACGATTGCTTCATGCAAAAAAAGAATGTAAAAAAAAATAAGACTAAACTCTTTTTTCATATGATGGGGATCTTTTTTCATGTGGCCCTATTCTTTTTCCTTATGGCCATAAGAAAAAAGAAATTCAGGTCAGGAAAACATATTTAAAAATGTGTTAAAAATACATTTCTGGGAGATTTTTTCCAAAAACTATCTGCAGAATCCACCTAAGGGTGTCCCAATTAACAAGATACATGTGTTGCTGTCTCTGCAGGATATCATTTTTATGGTTTAAAAAGAAAAACAGAAACAAGATGGCAGGCATACAAAACAAGATTTTTTTTCTCACAAGAAGATTATTTCCTCCATATGAAACAGAATCTTTCTTCATATGAGCCAAATTCTTTTTTTTTTTTTTTGGATAAAACAGCTATCCAAAATACCTTACTGAGTGTGCTCAGAACCGAAATTTCAAATCCTTATATCTCTGGAATTTATTAATATTCTTTTCACCAATCCACCAAAAGGCGTCACTTTGGAACAATCCCTTTCTACTCTGAACATTTCAGACAAAAATTACAAAACATCTGGGTGCTGGGTGATGACAAAAAAAAAAGATTTGTTTCACATTTTCACTATCAGGATCTCGGAATCCACACATCTGACTGAAATGAAATTTGGCATGTCATGAATCCTTAGACCAGAGACCTTGCATGCATAACTGTGTGCATTTGCATTGAACTGTGGCAAGGTTATTAAAGTGCAAAATGAGGGGTATAACATTAAGTAGCCTACTCAACCCTAACTATAGTGGTGCTACTGCACCACTATAACAAATAAGTTATAAGCAGCCTCCAGTTTTACTCCTCTTGGCATTCCATTGGCCTAATAAAGAAAAACAACTGACAAACTGAGCACTTGAAAACTGGGTTGTCAGTCCATAAAGACATTTTCTAGTGTTTCTGCACCCCATGTCAAATGTTTAATTTTTTGCTCAGTATTTGATGGTTATCTAAACATTTACGATCTACAAAATAAACTAAGGAAATAAACCACAGTCAAGACACACCTTTCACACCAAAGAAACAGAAGGAGTTTTGTAGGTACTTTACCCAAGTGTATCAAGTCCTTCTTCATCAAAGCCTATGATTAGGCAAAACATAAGATGGCTGTTGCTTGCTATACTCCTGGACCTGGAGAGGCTTTAATCACTTTGCAGTGCTGCTAAAATGAAGGACTTTGCACACTTGGGTAAAGTACCTACAGTACAAGACTCATGTTGTTTCTTTGGCTTGGAGGGTGTGCAATGACGGTAGTTTCTTTACTTGGTATACTGTCACTGAGCACTCCACATCTTGTGTGGCTCTGCTTTTCCTAAAATAAACTAATTGTTACCATGGTTGTTTTTTGGGTTAGAGTACATGGTGAAACATTATGTATGCCTCATACTAGAAAATAATCAGAAAGGGGTCAGATAATTTTAATTGCAATGAAATCCTTGTTTTAAATGCCAACATGAGAGTAAATGAAATAAAACAAGGACTCAACATTTGTTATAATGTTTGCATGATTGTTTCACTAATGCAAAAGCAAACTGTACATTATCATTACAATGATACTCCACTGATGCAGTAATCCAAAAAATGTGGGGAATGTCTTCTGTTATGCATTAAACCTTATAAATCCCAGATAATTCTCATGAAATCTTTTTTTTGTTGTTGATGGATGTATACATAGAATACAGTTTTCAATATACTGTAGCAAAGAACGGAATTGTAGGGGTCACCATGCTGCTTTTATAAGTAAGAAGTAGTAGTAGTAGTAAAATCTTTATTTTGTACAGGAAGATGACATTTTACACCATTAGATGCAAAGGACCTGATTTCAAGGTGATCCTGTTATACAATTACATTTCTTATAAAAGGTTGCATAAAATCACTCATCAGACTAAAATAAGAAATACACAACAGACTCCATACACTTAGAATGTTACAAAACCTGTGGATTATCTAATATATAGTGTATGGTGGAGCGTCATTCTCCACCGAAATCCATCGTTGTCGAAACCTTGTAGTCACACACTAGTGACGTTCGCAGTGTAGCAGAACAATTTTTTCTACTGCACTGCGAGCATCATACTGTGTCCTCGAGCAGCATTTGACAGGGCTCACTCCATAGACAGGACACATAGTGAAAGCAGCAATGTCAGCGGCAGTACCAATGTTTAGCGTTAAAATGTTCAAAATGTTAAGTTCTTAAGCAGTTAAAATGTCAAGCGTGAAAATGTTCAAAATGTAAAGTTATTTTTTCCTTCTAGTAACCCAGTAAAAATGTATTGAAGCAGAAACATGCTGTAGTGATTTTTCCCCCCAAGGTAATCCATCGTCATAGTCCCAACTCGGTGAAAGAATAGCCCTGTTGTCAACTGTTCCCCATACACTATCCTATATATTGTTCATTTAGGTAATTCTATCAGTACTACCTATGCAAATATAAAACATAAGTACAAATATAAATAGCCACTCATAACCTATATTACATTGTTAAGTCTTCAATCCCAAACTAGTTACACTGGCAACGCGTCCATGCATTTTTATTCACTTGTTGGTTAAAAAGATTAGGTGTTTTAACCAATTCCTTGTCCCTAGGCTCCAAAGGATTCCAAGCTTTAGAGATATGATAGGGAAAAGTCATTTCTCTATATTATTTCAAAATTTGAGGAATAATAAATCTGTCTTCTGCACTGGTTCTAATTTCATATCCATGGACCTTTAGCTGTAATTTATCCATTAGATAAATTGGACTTCCTGCGTATGTAGTTTTATAAATTTGGCAAATCCATTTGCTACTTTTTTAGTCTCTAAATCCCTCCAACCCAGTATAGTGAACTTATCACGATGATGAGTAATAAAGCCACATTTTAATACAAATCGTGCCAGTTTGTTATTGTTTTCCTTGCTAGTCCATCGATATGCACTCCATAGTCTATTATAGGAATAAGTAAATGATTTACTATAGTTTCTCTCATTTTATAATCTAAACAGTAATTTGAGCCTTGAAAAGCTTCCATTCTAGTGTTGTTTTCACTATTTTTTCTTTGTGGAAGTCAAAGTCCAGACTTCTGTCTAACCAAATGCCCAGATACTTATATTCAAGCTCATATTCAAGGGTCTTACCCTTGGCAGATTTAATATTGATTTATTTACCCTTTTTATACCATGATTTAGAACCAAAAATTATTGTTTTAGATTTCTTATAATTTAGTACTAGTCTGGAATTTGAAAACCACAAACAAAGTTTTAGGAAGTCATACTGTAGATTTTTTTCCATCTCCCCTTTATCTATACCTGAGGCTATGAGTACTGTATCATCTGCGTATAGTCGAATCTGGGATTTCTCTATTGTTTGAGGAACTGAGTTAGCATAAATTAAAAATAATGTGGGTTCCATGAGTCATCCTTGAGGTACTCCCCTTCCATTTACAACCTTATCTGAGATACTGTTACCTATCTGAACTTGCTGGATTCTACTCTTTAGATATGACTTAAACCATTGACAGGTATCTGGCGTAACTTTTATCTTCAACAGTCTCCCACATATGATCTCATGAGTAACAGTATCAAATACTTTGGATAAATCCATGAATACTGCAACCACCTCCCTGCCTTCATTTAAAGGTGTTGAGATCAAATCTATCAGGTCGGTGTGTGCGGTGTCCGCAGAGTATCCCCGTCTAAACCCTGATTGGTATATTGACGAAATGGAATATTGCTCTAAGTAGTCTACCAGATGTTCCTAAACTGCACCCTTCAAGAACTTTGAGATCAAGGACAAGAGAACAATAGGATGATAGTTTGCTGGGTCAGTTGTTGAACCCCCTTTAAAGATCAGAATAATTTTAGCATGCTTCCAACTTTCTAGGAACCTACTCACAGTTAGGATACAATGAAATAGTTTTGCTAGAATTGGTAAAATAATGTCTATTGCATCCTTAAGGAATCTCCATTCCACTCCATCTAATCCACAAGCTTTTTTAACCTTTAATTTCCGGATATATTTTTTTAACTTGGCTACATGTAACTACCCTGAACCTAAATTTAGACCTTTTTAGTTTGTTTTCTAATTCCCCTCAGTGGGTTTTGTTCCTCTTGGGTCCCTACTGGTATTTACACATCTGGCAACATAACAAAATAGTTGTTAACTGGTCAGCTAATGCTTTTGGAGATTGCATCACACCATGTTTTGCCATTTGAATCACTGTCTCATTATTAGCAGGTGACTCAAATGACTTAATCAATGCCCAGTATTGACATGGATTAGAGGTTTTACTGAATTTATTTTTTATAAAGTTTTTGCTTTGTATCCCTCAAGCTTTGTTTCAATTTATTTCTAGCTTTTTTAAAGTCATTCCAGTCTTCTGGAGCTAATGATTTGTTTGCAATCTTCTGAAGTCTATCTTTAATATGAATTTCTTTTCTTAGTCTTTCAGTAATCCAGGAGACCTGTTCTTTCCTTTGGATCTTTCTAGTATAAGGTGCTAATAAATCACAAATCTGCATGAATGTTGAGGTAAACTCCTGGATAGCCAGGTCCAAACATGGGATGAGGAATGTTCTGTTCCACTTGACCTTTGCCAGCTGAGCTACTATTTTTTCCCTTGTGTAATTCTTAAAAGATCTACTTTTTTTATTTGTTTCCAGTTTAGCCCTTTGGTTATCATTATTAACCAGTTCAAAGCTGCTTATTATAAAGTTATGATCTCTGAGGATTGGTTGTTCTACCCTTATCTCCTTGGGTTTAATCTTAGCTGACATGTAGGCTAAATCTAGCATATTTCCTTTACTTATAGTTAAACATTTGCTTGTAAAATTTATTATTATCTGTTCTACTTCAAGGGGATGCAATCTTTTTTTAAAGCTCTTCCCCTAGGTGCCCCTATGTAGCATTAAAATCCCTTATATGGTACAAATCTTTCCCCATTGTTTTGTTCAATAAACATTCAGAGAAGGGTTCAAAGGAGCTGATATTTATTTTAGGTGGAGAGCATACAATGCCGAACACCATATTTAATCCCTGGACATCAGCCAGTTAATATTCAATGCTATTTGTTTTACTAGAGTGAATTATGGAGGTTTGCCCTGATTCCCATTTTGTATGGCATATAACCCCCTCCCCCTCTATGGCCTTCTCTAGCCCTTCTATGTTCAAATAAATCCCTCAGTTTCTATCTCTGAATCAGTAACATCTTTGTTTAGCCAAGTTCCAGTTAATACAATCACCTCTGTTTTTTTCTGTGGATACTCAGGTTTTTAGTAGGTCCACTTTATGCTTAAGACTTTTGGCATTATCATATAACACTTTGAAACATATATGGGAATTAAAGATAGGGCCAGGATTAACTTCTGTCTCTCCAGCCATTACCAGAAACATAAAAAGGTATAACTCTTTTGATCCAGTGTTTATAAATGAGGTTTTCTTCCACATCATTAGATTCAGGGATGACATTCGTACATCTCTTATTTCTTTCTCCTTTTTTTTCTCCATCATAAACTGTTTATTGTATAACAAGTCAAAACATAAATGAATATATTATCACATCTAAATACTTAGTTCCAAAACTGAAATAAAACTTCAATGTGATAAACCATTAAACACAATTTGCCTTCACTGCTACATATGTCGATTTTAACCAAGAAATAAAATTGACATTATACCCTCCTTCTTTTAAACTTTCAACTACTTAGTAGGTAAATATGCACAATCAGAATATACCAAGGCTAAAATACAAGACTCCCATAACTTGTAACTTCCATGCAGTTCCTAAAAAGAACAAAAGGTGACCATATTTTCGAATAAACATCAGTTTTCTCATGCATCAAATAAAGGATTCTCTCCTTGCTGGAAATAAATTCCATTTGTGTGTACCACTCCCCTATTAAAAGAATTTGGGTTTCTTTCCAGTGTCTTAATATAATATGTTTTACACTTAAAGAGGCATGACCAACCCATATTCTCTGATGTAAGTTTAATGCTACACAATCAGGATAGATCCCAAATATATATATCAGGGGATAATGAGGAATTGGTTAACCTATGATTTCCGCACATATGTCACATACCTCCATCCATTAACTTAGGACAACTCCAGAGCATATGTATAAGATTATCATTAGGAACATTTAATTTCCAGCCCTCCTTGTATCCCATTGCCTCCAACCTTCTAGGGCATAAATAAAATCTATGTAGGATTTTTAATTGGATAAGCCTACCTTGTAACCCCATTAAAGCATCTATTGGCAATATCCCATGCTGATTCCTATTCTGACATAGACAACACCCAGGACAGGATTTATTTCTCCTTGAACCCCAAGTAGGTTTTACCCCAATTCCCATTTTGCAATTTTCCAGTTGTCTTTCAGTTTGCAAGACTAGAGCACTCATATTCTCCACCCATCTGGTCCCCCCCCCCACCCTCAGGTAAAAATCTGCTAACATAAAACCAAAGGCAAGCACAAAGATATTTATTTTGGAAATGGTTAGGATGGCTGTTCAAATATATTATACAATCCTGTTGTTCACTCCACTATCATATAGACAAATATTGGATTTACATACAACAGGTCTCTTTTAAGACACTATAAGAGACTGGCAAAACAGCTAGTCCCTTCCAATGGCAAAACTCTAGTTCCCTGTTCTTATAGTTTATCTTGTCTAAACAGGCTAACACTATATATACATTAAACAGTGTTTCATTATCAATAATTACCTTCTGGAAATGATAATCCCTCTATATAGGCCATTGACAGGTCACTTAAGTTTGTGGGTCACAACCCTTTGTAACTACATTCATGCTTTTTCAAGTAAAAATCTCCACCGAGTGGTGCTTGCAGCATGCAAGCTCACACTAAGACACACTTCAAGGATTTACGGGTCACAGAACTCCTCCCACAGAGGCAAAACCTGCCTTGTAACTGGCTCATTGCTGAGCCTCCACCAGCTGTGGGTAATTCAAGTGCCTCAGCCCCTTGCAGGTGTCATTTGAAGTGTGTACACTGTTGAAATGCATGCAGAACTTTAAGCAGTAGTGACTGATGTCAAACAAAGTCTCTTGTTACACACAACAATGGCCAGTTCATACACAGTCTCACACTTTGTTCTTACAGCATACAGCAGTGGATTCAGGCAGGCTGGCTGGAGTTGTCTCTTACACAGCATCGTGGCACATATTTGGATGTTAACACAGACTAAATCTGAACACTGAGGTGCAGCTCAGGGATTTAAGAGGTGCAGAACCACTCCCATATCAGCTTTTAAACTGGCATTTTCAGATCTGGTAAACAAGGGAAAAAAGAACCTAAGAATTCCAATAAATCATAAAGCATACTGGAAAGCCATTCAAATGACAACAGATACATACAGGTCAACAAATACTTTAATATAAAAAACAAAACAGGGTATCATAAAACAGACAGACGTGTACATAAGTGTCTTTGGAGATGCCAACGGCTATAACTGTCATATTATTTAAATATTTAGCTGCACATAATTGGGTAAATCATTAATCTAATAATAGTTCAATAAATATATGAATGTACTTATGCTAGTGCTAGCAAACATCCCTGAAAATTTTTTAAGTGCATCAAAAATATGAATCTGAAGCACCAGCAAAAGTCTTTAAATTGTGAAATAACCCCTGCTCTATTCTTCCTAGATCATCCTGTTTGCAGGAAATGCAAGTGAAACATACTGTGAGATTAAACAGTCAACAGAGTTACTGGCCACAGAAACATGTCTCACTTTACTTCATTGCTGAGCAGTGAATGTTCAAGAAAGACTCCAGAGGAAAAAATCTGAAATGCCATATAAAGAAAGAATATTTTGGGGTGTACAGGAAACATGTTATTTATTTATTCTAAAATCGGAATTACAACTTTTGAGCTAAAAGCTCATTTACAAAGGATATTCATTGAACAGAGGGTAGGGGAAGATCAAGTAAATGGACAGTGGAGAAAAACAGAAGCAGCTAGTAGGCATTGTCAGTTAACATCATTAAAAAGGCTATACAGCATTACAAATAGAAGGATTGAGAGAGGCAGAATACAATGCAAAAGCCATCACTTAGTTACATAATACAGAGGAAAATAGTCCCATAACAGATTAGGTAAATAAAGTGCAGATTCCAACTATGTACGAAGTATGAGAATTCCCAGAATGCAGCTATGGAGCTTATATAGGTTCCCAGAGGGAACAATTAATGTGACCACTAAGAAGTACAGCCATTAAGGGAGAGTAGGCTACAGGATAGACGGGTGAGGGGACAGCACTATGGTGGGTAATAGATTAAGGGTCAGGGGGGCTAAGCGGATGTGGAGGTGGGTGTATGGAGGGCTAAGTGGGTGAGGGGATGGGGGAATGGGGGACCAAAGGGTGGGTAGTTGGGGATTAGTGGGAGATTCTTAGGAACCACAGGCCATGGCAGCCAAGCCATATTGTGTCAGGGGACACCGGGAGGGCTAGAAATGGCTGGGGTGTTCTTTACAGCAACATTATACTGGAGGGGAGATGGTCTTCTGAATTTCAGATTTGAACTGACCAAGGTAAGTAAGGCTAGTAGTGGCCTGGGGGAGCTCATTTAGCCAGGTGGGGGCCCTTACTGCAAAGGCTCACCTCCCCAGGGCTGTTCTTCTGAAAGGCACTGCTAGGGTGTGTCTTGTAACACTTCTCATGGAGTACTCAGCCAGGACTGGACAGAATAAGGCTTCTTGGGAGGGGGGTGCAAGACCTTGAAGGGCCTTCTTCCCCAGAAAGCAGGAGTGGAGCTTGATTCAGTCTGTGACAGGAAGCCATAGTGTCCCAATGTAAAGGATGCATGTGTGCTTAAGGCGATCTGCACCTAAAACAAAGTGGCATGCTTTGTTGAGGGTAGTATGGATCCTGTGCAGGCTGGTTTCAGATGCTGCACCATATATCACATTACCATAGTCCAGGATGGGTAGAACTGTCCCTCTTACTGCCTGAACCCTAGCCTCATGTGTGAGGCAGAACTGAAGCCTATATAGGGCCCCAAACTTCCTATTGGCAGCAGTGGTAAAATTGTGTATATGTTTATTGAAGGAGAGGGACTCGTCGATTGTAATCCCTAGGTACCGGAACGAGGGCACCTGCCCAAGGGTGGAGTGGGAGTTGCATAACATTGAGAAGGGAGTGGTATATCTTCTCTTTTGGCTTCTGGCAAAGAGCATTGACTTTTTTTTTTGCTATTGAGCACTGGCAGGCTATCTTTGAGCCAGTCCTGTAGGAGGTCAAAGTTGTACTTCATTTCCTCAGTGAGTACATCTTGGCAAGAGCCTTGAGAGAACACCACCATGTTGTCTGCATAGAGCAGTACCTCAGAGGAGGGGCACGCTTCTGGAAGGTTATTCACAAACAAGCTGAACAGGAGTGGGCCCAGGATGGACCCCTGCAGAACCCCCACTGTGACTTCACTGGTCTCAGAGATGGCTCCATTGATTTTCACCTGCTGAGAGCTCCCAGACAGGCAGTTGGAGAACCAACTGACTGTGTCGGAGGATAGTCCAAGGCAGCTTAGTCTATGCATAAGCAGCTAATGATTCACGAAGTCAAAAGCCTTGGTTAGGTCTATGAAGATTGCTCTGACCAGTTGGCCCTTATTAAGTGCATTATACAGGTAGTCTGTGAAGGCAATTAGGGCAGTATTAATGTTATGCATCTTGTGAAAGCCATGCTGTTGGGATCAGAGGAGTTTATATTGATGCAGGTGGTCAGTGAGTTGGTCAGCTGTGATCCTCTCTGGTGCTTTGGAGAATGGAGACAGAATTGAGATAGGTCGGAAGATTGATACTAGCTTCCGGTCACCTCCTTTGTGCGCTGGAGTGACCAGAATGGATTTCCAGGTAGAGGGAAAAGTGGAAAGGTGGAGAGATAGGTTAAACAGCTCGGTGATGGGAAAGATGACCTCTTGTAAGACAATGGAAATCAATTTCATATTGATTCCACCACCCCCCATCCTTGTTTTCCTAGGACAATTGCAAGGTATTTTCTTGTTTCCTTATATTACCTGTTACCAGACAGTAAGTTTGCAGAGCCAACAAAAAACTCTTAAAACATGCTTGCTATTACTTTGTATGGGTTTTTTATTCTTATTTTGTAATTATTTCTATTTTATTGAAGATCTGGGGCCAGTTATTCAAATGTTTGCCTGTGTGCAAAGCCTAGATTGTACACGCAAACCTGTCTTTGTAGTGATGTCCCGTATTCAAAGCTTGGTTAGCTCAGACAAATAGGGTTTGCACCTGAGCAATATTTGGCACAGTACATTTATTCAAAGTATTTTCACCAAGCAAGGGTGTTTTGCATGGTCCCCTTGCATTGAGCAAATACCCCTGACCTAAATCATGACTTACTCCTGTGCAACCCTAGCAGTTGGCAGAGGAACTATGTCCATCGCCCTGACCCCCAACACAGTAGTCCCTGGTGTCCAGTGGTCCTTCCCCCAACCTGCACCCATGCCCAATGGGTAGATCAGAATTCCTTGGTGCCCAGTGGTCCCTTCCCTCACCCACATCTGTACCTGATGTGTAAATAAGAATTCCCTGGTGTCCAGTGTCCCTTCAACCCACACTCATGCCCAAAGTTTATATACTCATTCCCTGGTGTCCTGTGGTCTTGATCCCTGTAGAATAGCATTAAACCATTCCCTGGTGCCTAGCAGACCCTACTACCTATCCCCTATAGAACAAAGTACAGCCATTACCTGGTGTCTAGCAAACTCCCCCACCCCGGCAGGTAGTACCCCACTACCCCGCTCTCCCCCATCCTGACCCTGAGCCAGCACAGCCCTCCACTCTCCACCATGGCTGGCTACTGACTAAGATGTCAATGAGTGTGTACTGTAAAAGCTGATTGTATAATAAGTACTCATTGACAGCTTAGTCATTGGCTGGTCATGTTGGAGATTGGAGGGCTGTGTGAGCCACCAGCTTGGAGTCAGGATGTGGGGGAGTGGGTTGGTGGGCACAATCCACCGGGGTGTGGGGGTCCACTAGACACCAGGGAATGGATTTATGTTATTCTACAGGGGATCACAATTGGGGTGTGGGACCACAGGGCACAGGGGAATGAGTATATAAACATCAGGCAAGGGTGTGGGTGGGAAAGGGACCACTGGACATCTGGGAAGTATTATTTACACATCAGGCATGGGTGTGGGTGGGGACAGGGACCACTGAACACCAGAGAATTCTTATTTACACATTGGACATGAGTGTGGGGAGGAACCACTGGTCACCAGAGAATGAGTTATGTTTACTGTAACATTAGGCAGGTGATCAACTGGGGGTGGGACCACAAGCACCTGGGAAAGTGTATTTATTTACATCTAGCCTGCAATCAGTGGGGGGTTGGCACTAGCACCAGGGATAGCTCTCTGGGACTGGGCAATGGGGGGTAGGAGTGCAGAACAATCCAGCCCCACTCCCAATGCAAATGAGTCCATAATGGACATACAAATGACCCCTCAGCACCTTGCATTACCAATGGGGTCATTTCCATGGGTCCATTTGAATACTGGAAATTTAGCATATGCCCAAGCCATTGTGGTGCCCTATTTTGTAACCCATATCTGCACAGTGCTAAGAGGCTTAATGCTGGGCTGACATGGCCCTATATTCAGTTGAATAGCACTGGTGTGCTATTCCACTGAATATAGTATCCTTGTGCACCTGGGTAACTGCAAGGTGCAGTGCAAATTCTTGCACTGCACTTTGTACCTCTTTGAATACTGGGTCCCTTGTATTTTTGTAATATACAACACAATATTTTTGTGAATGGTGCTTAATGAATAAAAATAAATAATAAAAATGTCAGATTAAGCCATTTCTAATTTAGAAATAATGCAAAGTTTGGCTTTATAGGTAAACTTTAAACAATTTAGGGCTACAAAAAAAATCAATAGTGAAAATTGTAAAGCATAAGATTTGACTATTTTTTCACTGCCAGAAACTGGATGTCCCACTGTATGAACAGAAACAGTCACAACCTGAATTGGCCTCTGCATGCGCACGCACGTGCAAACACACACACACACACACACTAATGATAGAATACAATTGAGCAACTGGCAGTCTGGTAGTGACTGTGCAGAACTAAACTGCTGGCCCTCTGGTAGTGTATATGTGTGTGTGGGGGGGGCTTCACCTTCTGGCCTTTCTGTAGGAACTGTGTGTGACTGCTGAGCTGCTGGCCTTCTGATAGGGCCTGTTTGTCTTATTTGGTACTGCTAGTCCTCCAGTACTAGAGAGTGTGAAGGAGTGCATCTTCATCAACAAGCAACATCCATTGACAGAAAACAAACTCTGGCCAGAGCCAATAGGGCTGTAGCTGAAGAATTTGGGGTAAAAATATAGAAAATTTGCTTTTTAATATTTTTACACCAAGTTTTCAACATAGTCTTTTTATAACCCTGCCTCCTGAAGAAGAGCAAAGAAAATGTTCAACTTCTGGACTAAAGGTAATTTGTGCAGGGGCTGTGAAATCAACTTTCTGGATGTAGAAAGATATTCTGGGCAGGAGTTGAAAAATTACAGCTGTCACATTCATGAGGTGCTGTAAAGAAATGGCTATGTTGAAAAGTTGGGGTAAAATACTGAATATTACAAAAGTTGTGAACATGCATTTGCAAAACTCAACATAGCCTCATATATTTTTTTTTATATTTTTACACCATATTTTCAATATAGTCTTCTTATGACACTACCTCATGAATAGGGCAGAGAGAATGTTCAACTCTTGCCCAAAAGGCAATTATGTGCAGGGACTGCAAAATCACCTTCTGGGATGTAAAAAAAAATCACATTCATGAGGTGCTGTAAAGATATGGCGACATTGTAATTTTGTGGGAACAACATAGAAAATTGCCAAAGTTATGAGCCTGCATTCGCAGTATTCAACATAGGCTCATAACTGTATTAATTTTTTATATTTTTATATCAAATTTGCAACACAGCCTTCTTATGATCCTACCTCATGAATAAGGGTAGAAAAAATGTTCAACTCCTGCCCAAAAGGTGATTTTGCTCCAGGACCGTGAAATCACCTTTCGGGATATAAAACAAATTTTTTGGCCAGGATCTGAAAAATGACAGCTGTCACACTCTTGAGGTGCTGTAAAGATATGGCTATGTTGTGAATATGGGGCCCGATTCTAGAAGGGTGGTGCAAGTTGCCACTGAATGCAACTTGCGCCACCCTCAACTGTGACATTGACCCTGCGCCCTATTCTAGAAGGGGCAGAATCTTTGCAGCAAGTCCTGCGACATGTGACATGTGGCAAGGTATGCCACACAGAGGCGTACCCTGGCCAGCATGCCATGACCGCTGCATAGTCGCAAAATACACCCCACCATTGCCCTGACCCCTAAGTTGTCTGCCACAAATGCGGCATGTCAACTGCCCTGGTAGTCCAGTGCCCCCCCAACTGTACAGTAATATATTAAAACATGATTCCCATTTCCCTGGTAGTCTAGTCCCCCTCCCTGAACTGTACATTACGAAAATAATGAATGATTCCCATTTCCTTGGTAGTCTAGTGGCCCCCCCCACCCAGCCATGCCAGCCCACTCAGAACCTCCCCTACCCATCCTCAGCTGGCGACTGGCACAGCCCACCTCTCACCTCCACAGCCAGCCGCCAACTGAGTGCAGTATTAGGGCTACTGCACTAAGTTGGCGGCTGGCCATGGAGGTGAGAGGTGAGGCTGTGCCAGTCGCAAGCTGGGGATGGGTTGGGGGTGCTGGGTGGTCTGGCATGGTTGTGTGGGGGCCCACTACACTATTAGGGAAATGGGAATTATTCTTTATTTTCTTAATGTACAGTTCAGCGGGGGGACCACTAGACTACCAAGGAAATGGGAATAATTTTGTATTATATTACTGTACAGTTCATGGAGGGGGGCACTAGACTACCAGGGCTGGCTTATTGCCGCATATGTGGTGGGCGACTCGCGCTTTGTGGCACGGGTGGGGGGATGGCATTGCTGCCCTGTGGGGCTTCTGTCAATGTCTGTTTTGGGGGGCTGGTGGTATGGGTAGCCCTATGGGCCCTACTGGGGTGTGCTGGGCATGGGGGGAGGGAAACTGTGCACTATCTGCTGGACAGTCAACGGGTCTACAGGATCCCCAGGGCATCCATAAGTTATACCAGCTAAATGCTGGTATAACTTATGTTGCTGGATCTCCTCCAGGGGTTCTTGTAGAATCCCGATGTGAGCACTTTGTGGCCGCCTTTCTAGAATGGGGTGCAACTACTGTTGTAAACCGCCTAGCGCCATGTCACGGGGGTTTATGTGGTGTAACAGCTTTTCAGCGCAAGTGGCCTGCGACCCACTTTGTAGAATCGCGCATGTCGCAACTGCTGGTGTAAGTTGCTACATGTGCAATCCTGCTTGGCGCAACTGCTGTTATGCCAGGTGTAACCCTTCTAGAATCTTGCCCCTGGTGTACAAATATTGAAAATTAACAAAGCTATGAGCCTGTGTTAGCAAACTTCAATGTAGGCTCATAACTTTGCTGTTTTTCAATTTTTAACACAAAATTCTCAATGTAGCCTTCTTAAGACCCCACCTCATGAACAAGGGCAGAGAAAATGTTCACTTGCTTCCTGAAAGGTGAGTTTGCACAGGGACAGCGAAATCCCCTTTCAAGACAGATCTGCCTAAAACAGAGAAATTGTTCGTGAAGTAAGGTCCCAATGAAGCACATTGAAAACTGGGCCAAAAATATGCAAACATGTCAAAGCTATGCTAGTAAGTTCAAATCCCCTTTGAAATACATTAAATAGCATACCTATTTCTTCAGTTTGTGTTCCCACTGTGAAGGGGAAAGACATGTCTGCAGTCCAGAAAGTTCAAGTCTATTTGCATGCAAACTCAATTGTGCATTCTCATTTACAAGGAGGTCCTGGTAGGACAACTTGATACAAAGTATGCACGATATTACAATACAATATAATACATAACAATACAATATAGTACAATTGTGATACATCTAATTTAAACAGTGTTGAGACGGGTAAACAATGTAAAGTACTACAATATAACACAGTTTCGATACATCAAGTTCGAACAGTGTTGAGACAGGTAAACAATGTACAGTAGGAGGGGAGTTATGGCTAAATTATGTACATTTTTGGAACTAAGCTAACAGGCAGGAAAGGAGAAAAGGGGGAAACAAGAAAGAAGTTTACATTCAAGTGCTTGATGAGACTATAATGGTTTCTCCATTAGGAGGACTACTAAGTGCTTTGGTAGTGGCAAATTTCCATAAGCACTTTGTTGGCCAGGGTTTTAAATAGGTTTAAGGAGACCAGTTCAGGGAGTTTTAGTGTAGCTTGTAGTTTGTTCCAGGTGGATGGAATTACATAGTTAAATGCAGCTTTACCATAAAGTGTGTGGAATTTGGGTATGTTTAGTAGTATGAAAGCATTTTTTCTAAGGGCATAGGAGCTATGATAATGATGAAAAAAGGAGGTGATGTAGAAACATAGAAACATAGAATTTGATGGCAGATAAGAACCGCTTGGCCCACCCAGTCTGTCCATTTCCCTACCTAATGGATAAGCTGCAGATCCTAGTTAACCAGCAACCTACTTCTTCCTACCCCCACACCCTTGAATTGCCTTATGACTGTCCCATGCATGCTTGAATTCCACCACTGTTTTTGACTCCACAACCTCCTCCGTGGGAAGGTACTTTGTTCTGAAATGTTTTAAAAGCCCAGATACCAGTGCTGTAGCATCCTTCTTGAGGGCAGGAAGCCCAGCCTACAGCCCTGTAAAGGGCACAATGGTGGGTTCTGCAGGGTGTGGCAATCTAGGTCTGTGGCAAACTCTGGGTGTGTCAAAGACCCTGCACCCAGTTTTATAAAAGTGAAGGTCTCTACACCAACAACCCAGGGGTTGGTGCAACCACAGGCTTGCACCAAACATGTGGCACACCTGCGGGATTTGATGCAGGGACCCCCCCCACACTTGACGCAATACTAGAAGGTCATCAAAGGTGGAACATGAGGGTAGATATGCCTGCCAGTAGGGGGACAGAGCAGAAGGGGCATGATGGTGCCTTAGGGGGCATTGGAGATATGGTGGCTATGTCAGGGTGGTGAGGGGGCACACGGCAAGGGTGCCATGTACTGTGGAATACAATCAGTCAGCTGGAGTAGTAGGAGATTGGTAGGAATGGACCATGACCTGGACCCAGGTGGGCACAGTCCTGGAACCTGCACCATAGGTGCCACACTCCCAACCCTATTGGCTGGAGGCATCCTGACACAGTCCGGGGGGGGATGGGTACTGGGGACTGTTGCGGTGTCTAGAGAATGGTCCCCTCCATTGCTGGCAACCCTCAGCCTGCAGCCACTGCTTCATGCCTACATTGTATCTGATTGTGACACCTATGGGGCAGGTGCTAGGGCTGTGTCCACCTGGGGTTAGGTCACTGTCCAACCCTGCCAACCACCCACTACCTAGGTTAATTGGCTGTCTGCCATTACACATGGTACCCTCAACAGATGCCACCTCATCACTTTGACATTGCTGCCATATCTCTGATGCCCCCAGGGTACCCCATGCTCTTTCTGCACACACACCTTACTTGTGAGTCTCCCCAATTGCCACAGTGTCTGACAGTGGCACATGGCCCTTAGACCACCCTCTGTCTGATCTAACCTGAGCCCTCTGTTGTGTCCATGGCAGGGCTTCCAAAATTCCAAAAAAGGGATGGTAAAGCCCCACTGTGGCAAAAGTCCCCTTGTGACCTGCTGCAAGGATGCTTCTGCCAAAGGGGTGGTGTAGGGAAGCTTAAGCACAAGGCATCCTAATTTCAATACAGCCTGTGTTCAAAAATCAGGATTGCCCTAAACTTTGACGCAAGGTGCCACTTGCATCATACTCATTTGATGCAAGCACAAAATGTCAAAAATTTCCTTTTTAAAATTGGGCTCATGGAGTTCACAATATAGATATAAACATCCATGTTATATATGGAGGGGAGGAAGAGGAGGATATAGATGACCATACCTGGGGGGGGCAGGCAGGGGATCAGCTGGGAGGAGGACCATCTAGAAGGGACCTCAGGAACAGGTATAGATGATTTAATGGAAAATGAAACAGATATATAAACAGAAAGAGAACAAGTAACAAAGAAAAAGAAAGAGCCAATGGTAAACAAGGGGGCCAGCAGAGTGACAGGGTATTAATACATTAACTACAACAACAGCAACAAAAAAAGGCAACATACTACATATTTAATTAATCAAGTCAAACATTACCAAAGACAGAGAACAACCTACTAGCTAGGGGATGGTGTTTAGCCTGTATAATAAATAAACTTCTTTCACCACAGGTTGAATTTGCAGAGAATTTATAGAAAATTAAGATTAAGGTTTTATTTTGATACCCTCCCCATACAAACCAGTTTTAATCCAGAAAAAAAATAAAAAATGGAACTATCACAGGCCATGATAGTCAAATCTTAACCCCCCAACGCATGGCAGGAAATATCCAGACAGAACCTGTGATTTAGTTTATTTTTTTTATACTTCCTTTATTAGATAATGAATTAGTACATAGCCCTTCTATTATAACATTCATTAAGTTCACCTTCACATTTAGATTATACAGTTCATAGCTATCTGTAACTATAGCTATAAGTTTAATCTTAATACACACTTTTTAAATTTAATCAAAAACTTTAAACATAAAAAAGGAAAAGAAAAATAAATAAAATACAAACAATTAAAAACTAGAACAATTTTCGGGTTGAGAGCAGACATAAATTAAGTAAATACAATTTGTTAAGTCTATTATTCCATGGAGTTATTCTATTTGTACATTCCCCATTTAATTTGTTATTGAATATTTATTTATAAAGGGATCAGGTCTTGAGGGATAGTGCTCAGGGGTAAGTACTGTACTGTTAGCTGTAAGGGTTTCCCTTACTTAGTAGCATCTCCTCCAGTTTCCTATTGAATCATTTCCTGGTTTAACTCCCACCTAGTCTAGTATGTAATGTATGATTCCATCCTGTTATTTAGAGCATACAACATTTGCTCATTATGTTGTATATTATGGACTAATGCTTTCCATTCCGTTATATTGGGGGGGTATTCTGAAGCCATTTTTTAGTGATGGACTTATATGAGGCACCTAAAAAAATAGCCCCTAGATATAGAGTAGCTTTATCTTTAATTCCTTCAGGTGGGATACCTAACAGTAGGTATATCCCTGTGCGTGGGTGTTGGTAGCCCAATATATTAATTATATGGTGTGAAATTGTGAGCCAAAAAGTGCTTATTTTTGGGCAATCATAAAAAATCTGTTTATGTGAAGCCCTGGTTTCCCCACACTGTCGCCAACAGCCTTCTGGTGTCCCTGGGTTTCTCCGAGCTAGTGTGGTAGGTACCAGAAAAAATCTCACTCTAACCTTCCATATAAACTCCCTCCAGGAAGGGGAGGAGGTAGTGGACCAGGTATTCTTCCATACTTTGGGCCAATCTTTGAGGCTGATTACCTGGTTAAATTCCTTTTCCCAGCTAGCTTTGACTGGGTCCATGGAGTGTTCATTAAGCAGGATCAGGACTTTCTATATTATTGAAATGGCTTTTTCACCCAGTGATGAGGACCAAATTTGAGTGAATGGGGTTTGGTCCTCCCTCAACTGAGGCTCTGTCTCTTTTAATCTAAGTTGTTTAACTATGTAGTCCCTTATTTGGTAGAAATAGATCCTATCTTTCTCATGCCATGCGAATCTCTCTTGACCTTCTTCAAAGGTTATAACTGTATTTCCTTTAATAAGTTGCCAAGGGGCTACCATACCCTTTTTGGCCTGGGAGATATACCAGGGTTTTAGTAGGGGAGAATCAAATTGTGTGTTCACCAAAAACCATTGGTATTTCCAAAAATGATTTAGTATTAGTTTATTTTTGGTTCCTCTCCTCTAGCCTTCTAAAATTGTAGAAGAAGCTTTCGGTGTGGCTTGTTGAGTTCATTTTAGTGGGGGGGGGATAAGACTGCTGGCAAAAGGGGGAACACTTTCCTAGAAATATCTATTTGCTTCCAGGCAGCTTGACATGTTTGGGTTTCCCAGAATAGTGCTAGATGCATTTGGGCTGCTGTCCAGTAATCAGTGAGGGAAGGGAAAGATATTCCCCCCATTGTCTTTGGGAGTGAAAGTTTTTTAAGGTCAAGCCGGGGTTTCTTGTGATTCCATTGAAAGGCATTAAATTATTTCTGCCATGAGAGAAGTTCTTTGGGGGAAGTGGTACAGGGCACACATTGAAAAATATATAATAGATGGGGAAGTGCATTCATCTTGAGGGACATGGTACAAGTATAAAAAGAAGTTGGAAGAAGATCCCATCTTCTCATGTCGTTCTGCAAAGTTTCAACTAGGGGAATATAGTTTTGTTTGTAGAGCTGGGAAAGGTCTTTGGGGATCTGTATTCCCAAGTGTTTAAGGAAGGAGCCGTCACTTCAAATGGGATATCTGGAGCGGAGTGAAAGTGAAGGTGTATATTTTACTAAACGGGCATCAGTTTTGTTGATATTAAGGGAGTATCCAGATAGATATGAAAAGTCTTGAATTTTCTGAAGAACAGCTGGCATTGAGGATTCTGGGTTACCTGTGATTTAGTTTAAAGATCTCTAGAGATGTTTATCAAGAACAAACAAAATGCAGCTTCAAGATATAAATATAACCATATGGCTACAGAGTTCTCAGTACTGAAAAATTTAGAAAATGACCACAGTACTGTAATAAAGAGTTACAATGGGGGGGGCCCTATAGTTGTCATGGATTATAAGGATTATCAACAGGAATGTTTGAGACCACTAGTATATGAGGAAGACCGTAGGAAAGTGAACAGTGATCCAAACAGAAGAAGTGAAGGGAGTGATCAAGAAATTTCTGCAGGATGAATCCAACAAGGTGTGGATCACAGAATGGGAGTACAGTGCTTTTATGAATAATACACTAAGGGTGCTCATCATTTACACACTACCAGAGATCCGTAAAAGCCTTGTTAATCCACCATGTAGGTCCATAGTGGCAGGCATAAGATATATCTTGGAGTCCTTATCTACATATGTTAATTATCACATCAAACCACAGGTCAGCAGTACAAGGGCATTCATGACAGACACAGGAGATGTAATCAGCCCTTTAAAGACATTTAGTGAAGAACAATTAAATGTTGAGAATAGCATTTTAGTCACCTGGGACATGAAGGATTTGTATGCCTCCATCCTTCATGGGGATGGTCTAGCAGCATTAAATTTATCCTTGGAGAGAGACAGACAAGAAAACAACCCTCTTAACTAAAATCCAGAAGTAGCATGCCCATGCCCCAACCGTATTTTATTCACAAAGTTCAATCACATTTTTGATGAGGGATGCTACTGGTTTGGTGTTCAGTTCAGTTTTTGATGAGGGATCCTACTGGTTTTTGCACTTTTACAATAAACAGAGTCTAATACGTGCACACAGCCCGCCCATGGTGAATCTGAAGAGTTGCAATTCTTTCTGCCTAAATTGGCTAAGGAACTTCTTTTTGCATGCTCTGTTTGATCACCTGTGAATTACCTAGGTGAAAGGACAATACTTTAAATGAGCCAGTTTAGGCAATTCACTCTACATAAGAGTAGCCACTGCAGGCATTTCATAACTAAGACCAAACTGTAAGGCTCCACCTTAGCATCTGGTGGTTAGGCTTTTCACCTTCAATCTGTAAGATAATAATTAAAAGAGCTTCTTTTCCATTGAAATAAAAGTATAATATTAGCCAATTTAGGCAGAAAGAAATGTCAACTTTTCAGATTTACTGGGGGGGGGGAGGACATCCACTGGATTCTGTTTGTTTGTTTATTTTTTTGTTGTGAAAAAAAAAACATATCCATTACATGGTAAGAATGGCTGAGCTAGTATTATGGAAGGATCATTTGGTTTTGAAAAGGATTCTTCTAGTAGATCAAGGGGGATGGCCATATGATCCACCATGGCACCTTCTTACACCAATCCTTTTATGGATCATTTTGAAAGAAAATTAATCTACCCAGAATCCACTGTCATAATGCATATTAAAATGGAAGCATATTATACACTACATTTCTGCCATCTACAAGTATAAATATAAACAACAGAGTACCATATCTTGTATTTGTAATGAACTGGGGGCAAGATGAGATTAACTTCCTGGATGTGGACATTTTCAAGATTGACAGTCTACTGTACACCAGGCTTTTGAGGAAATACACTGAAAGAAATGTAACTTTTCATGCTGAATCTTTCACCTGAGGAAACTAGTGGAATGCATTCTGTGTGGACAGGTATTGTGAGCAAAGAGGAACTGTTCCACCAGAGGACTGTGATTTAGCTGCAAATTAGATGGAACAGAGATTCATTTCATGGAATTCTAAGGAGGATGCGGTAAAAGCACCAAGGAGAAGACCTAATAATACTGCTAGAGAGCTATTGCGATAAGATATAGCTAATCAGTGGACAAAAAAATCTATAGATGTGGATTATGCTATCTAACACTTTCAGTGATAGATCTGGACACATCAAAAATATTGTACTTAGATATTGAAGCATTTTTCAGAGCAAGAGAGAAGCACAAACATTTTTTAAAGACTTGTTATTTGTCATAGCAAAACTGGTGAGGAACCTAAAAGACCTAGTTATCCATACAGAACATCAGGTTCCCAGAACTACAGAAGGCCATTTTATATCTAGTCTTACTATTAAAGGTAATTATAAATATATACAGTACACACAAAGTTGCCGGCAAATTAGACCTAATGGTCTATCATGTCTGCCCGAGATGCAGCTTGCTGTTTGGTTACTGCTGCTGCTCCATCTCCCTTTTTGATCCGTTACTCCTTTTCTTGTACTTTATTGACAGTTTTACAGATTTACACAGATTGGGTGAGAGCATGAGCTACAGACATTGGCAGCTATTTCCAGATATTTCGCAAAATTTCTAAAGAGTTTCTCTTTGCGGCCCCTACTGTAGAAATTCAGAAAGCAGGAGATTTCTCTAGATATATCACAGTCATTTTGGGAAATAGCTGGCAATGTCTGTGGGTGTAGCTGAACAAAGAGCTGCAGCGTGAGCGCCATGCATTCTCCTAACTGTATTTCAGATGTCAGCTAGTCAGGTGTCCTCCATTTCTGTGATCACTCTGCAGGTCAGCCAGTGAATGAAATATTTTTTAATTTGCCAAATTAGGTAAAAATGTTGTTATTTTTGGTCTGTGTGTATAAATTCATAGTGAACTATGTGCTCTTTTTGCCACCACAAATTTTTAATGCAAGTGCTTAGTGGCACTCTGTGGTGATTTTGACAGCCTATAAAAGGGCCTGGCTGTAACACTTATATCCAGAAACTGCCAGGAAGATAATCAACCAGTTTGTACTTGTGTAACTTGGAACACGGAGGGTATTTTTTTTTCCACAGTTGTCAGACCTGAAGTGTACCACTTCTTATTGCTGGAATTGTTTGTCTGTACTACAGGAGACAGCAATAAGATACAGTGCACTTTTCACTGAGCAGGATTACCAGCAATTTGAAAGCTCCCAATAGCAACCTACTCACAGGGACTGATAGATCTCTCTGCAACCCCTTCCCAGAACAACCCAACCACATAACCGTCCTACCAACATTGGCTGTTTGAACATGGAGACACTTTGTTAAAATGGAATATTCATTTAGTACATTGCTCACATCATTTTTTCTTGGCGGGAAATGGGGTTAATATCACCCAATTTCAAAGGTTACAGATATCAGTTGGGAGATGAAAAGTCTTTTTGCACATGTACTGCCACAGCACTGGATCTTTAATAATAAATGGGATGGGAGGATAGAACGATAGCAAGATTTTGCCATGGAACACATACAGCATCTATTCCTGGCTGATTATGTCAAAACAAAGGTTATCAGGGATTTGGAGCTTTGCACCTTGACCAAATATCAAGAGTAGTCAGTGTGGACTGACCAAGGGGAATTTTATTTTGGGGTGGGGCTTATAAGTCTCACTCATGCAAGCAGACGGGGATGTGTATTTCTGCCTGTCATAAATGAGTCCCCACTGCCCTTGCTTGTTTCCCACATCAAAATGTATCAGATAGAGAACTAGTAGAGATGTTTCACCACCCATTTGCAGCATGAACACTGTCATACTGTGCTCCTAAGGATCCCATCTTGAAAGCTACACATTTGTTATGTCTTGCTCCTCAACATTACACCTACACCTGCTGACTTACAGTACATTTGCAGTATGGCTGGCAATGTACTAAGAAGAATGGGCAGCCCACCCATCTGCATGAGCCCCATATCAGAATCTTACTATTGTTCCATCCCCCATCCCATTTATTATTACAGATCCAGTGCTGTGGAAGTATACATCCAGAAAGATGTTTCATCTTCCAGCTAATATCTGTGACCCTTTATATTGGGTGATTATAACCCCATTTTCAGCCAAGAAAAAAATTCCATGAACAACTTATTAATATTCAGTTTTAACAAAGTGTCTCCCTGTCCACCAATGCTGGCAGGATGGTTAAATAGTGAGGTCTTTTTTTTGGGGGGGGAGGGCAGAGAGATCTATCAGTCCCTGACAGGCATTTGTGGGTAGGTTGCTATTGGGAGCTTCTAAACTGCTGGTAGTCCTGTTCAGTAAAAAGTGCACCATATCTTATATAATGGGCAGACTGGATGGGCCTTGCGGTCCTTATCTGCCGTCAACTTCTATGTTTCTATGTTTCTATGTTTCTATCTTATTCCTGTCTTCCATAGTACAGACAAACATGATTCCGGCGATAAGGAGTGGTGCAGTTCAGGTCTGACAACTGTGAGAAAGAAAATCTCCATGTTCCATGCTATACCGGTGCAAACTGTGGTTGATTATTTTCCTGGCGGTTTCTGGATATAACTGTTGTAGCCAAGCCCTTTTATACACTGACAGCATCACCATAGAGTGCCAGTAAGCAATTGTATTAAACATTTGCTGTTCCAAAAAGATCACCTAGTTCATGAGAATTCATACACATAGACCAAAAACAACAGCATTTTTTACCTAATTTGCCAAATTAAATATTTATTTCATTCACTGACTGACTTGTAGAGTGACTGCAGAAGCAGAGGATACCTGACTAGTTGACAGCGGATAGGAGAATGCATGGCACCCAAGCTGCATCTCTCCGTTCAGCTAGCATATACACTTACCAGATCTGTGTAAACCTGCAGAATTGTCAATAAAGTAAAACAAAAAGAGAAAAAAAGCGAAGTGCAGTCATGTCATGACTGCTATGATATTGTAGCTGTTAGAGTTCATGAAGACTTTGCAGGCATAGCAACAGAAACACAATCTCCACACTTGAAATTTTTAACTCTCATTATTAAACAAAAGGGAAAAAAAACACAGGAGACACATACATATTGTAACAAACAACATTTTTTTTCTGTACGTTGCAAAAAACACCCAAATATATACAACTCATTTAGATATTTGCCATTGATCTTTAAGAATTATACTGCAGAAAGAAATTCAGCAGAACTGATACTTGAACTGCCGAATGATTGCATGTTTTGCGGAATATTCCATAAAACTGTGGAATAAAATTCCTCAGAACTGTCTTTTCCCAGTTCATGTGTATTATTCTGCAGTTTAGCTAAAAAATTCCATGGAACAGGGTGAAAATCCACCAAACAAATTCAGAAGATTCAGATTTCACCATTGGCGGAAGTTTGGAAAATTTTGCAAAATTTATGAAAGTTCAGCAAAAGCAAAATTCACAACTTTCACCCAGCTCTGCTGCTTAGTCTGTCTCTGCAGACACTAACTGGCCTCTAGTGACCTTCCCTTCTCTGTGTCTCTTTACTAATATTCCTCTATGTCTGTCCTATGAATGCTTGAAACCCATTACTGTTTTCTCCTCCCCTTCTTCTGCTGCCAGTCTGCCTTAGGAATCTACAACTCTTTCAAGGAAGCAACACTTCCTCACATCCCTAATAAACTCCCCACCTTCCTGCTTCATTACATACCTTCAGTCCTGGTGCTTTTTTCTGATTTAAAGCAGACTCCCCTCCTTCACCTTGTTCACTCCTGTAAGGTACTTCTAGGTCTCTATCATGTCTCTTGCTCTCCTCTCTTTGAGGTTGTACATTCGGAGATATCTCAATCATTCCTCCTAGGGCTTGTCATGCAACCCCTGCACCATTATAGTTGCTGTCCTTTGGACTGCTTTCACCCTGTCTATATTTTTTTTGAGATGTGTCCTCCATTTCTGGACACAGAACTCCAGGTTGGGCCTCACCAGCGAGTGATACAGTGGAAACACCACCTCCCTTGACCTCCTACGGTAGATATTATTTATTTATTTGAATTTTGTTAACTGGCTGGGCCCACTGAGATGGAACATCCCTTTGTCAGGGGCAACTGGGGGAAATAAGGGTTACAATGGGAAGAACAGAGATACAATAAAATAGTAACACATGGTAAATGTGTACGCAGACACTTTTACAAAAGAAACATACATAAAACAAAGCAACACTTCATAGAGGCAGTATATTAAGTTACATCATTCATAACTGGAATTGGGATATCAAATTATACACTTACTACAATATATACAGATATAGAGGCAAAGAAGCGGGAGAGGTGAAGTCAGGAGGGGGAGGAGGAGAGGAAGGTAGTGGGACAGGGCGTGGGACAAGCGAGAGTAGAAAGGGTGAAAAAAGGGAGAGGAGGCTCTGGATTGGTGGGGGATATTTAGGAACAGTTACTGTTGCAAACAGAAGGGGGGAAGAAAGTTTCTTTGAAGAGTCTCTTGAACTGGGGGAGAGACGTACACGAAAGTAAACTGTGTGGGAGGCTGTTCCATTTATGAGATACCTCTCCCTATGTATCCCAGCATACCACTGACCCTACCCACTACTTTTTCACTCTGCTCTACCACTTTGAATTCATCAGATATGATAACCCCAAGGTCGCTTTCATGCTTATTGACTGTCTGTGCCCACAATCATATACTCAGCTCCTGGGTTCCTATGCCCTAGAAACATAATTTTGCACCTTTTAACATTGAACCCCAACTGCCATGCTCGCGAACACTCCTTAAGTTTTCCAAGATCCCTGCATGTTTTCTCCACCCTCTCTTGAGTGTCCACCCTATTATAGTTTTTGGTATCATCTGCAAAAAATCATTCCTTCTTTTTCGGTTCTTCTGCAATGTCACTTTTGAAGACATTAAATAGGACTGGTCCCAGTACGGAGCCCTGTGGCATCCCGCTGATTACTTTCCCATAATTAGAGTGAATGCTGTTAACCACCACCCTCTATTGCCTATATGTTACCAGTTTCTAATCCAAATCAACCCTTTGGATCCCACCCCTAGGCTGCTCAATTTTTTATCAGTCTCCTTTGCAGCATGGTGTCAAAGGTCTTGCAAAACTCCAGTTAGGCCACATCCACTTCCCTCTTTATTTGCCTTGCCACTCAGTCAAAGAAATCCATTACATTCATCTGACATGACATTGCCCCATGAATTCATACCTTCTGTAGTCTTGCAGCCTATTGAGCTCAAGATACTCTACCAGCCTTTCCTTAACATAAGTAGGGTTTCCATTAATTTCTGCAACACTAAAGTGAGACTGCCTGGCCTACAGTTGCTAGCCTCCTCGCAGATGCCATTTTTATATAGAGAGACTGTGTCTGCTCATTTCCATTCCTCCAGAAACATGCCTATTTACTGAAAACTGTTGAATAAGGCCATCAGTGGGGCAGCTAGCACCTCCCTGAGTTCCTTCAGTACCCATGGGTGTAGCCTGTCCAGTCCCATAACCTTGTCCACCTTGAGAGCTGCAATCACCTTCAGGACTTTTTCCTCTGAAAATGAACTCATGGCCACCTCACCCCCCCTTTGTTCTTGCTACTCCTTGATGGTTCGTCACCCACTCCCTTCACTGTGAAGAGTGAGTGGAAGTACCTCTTCAGGATGGCAAAGCAATATTGGCCCTGTTCAGTGCAGTCTTCCCCACTGCCCTCCTAATCTACAGTAAGGTGAATGTCTCAGGGACTCTCTGGCAGGGAGTGATTACCTTGAGGGGGTTGGGGGGCAATGGGCCAGATTAAGGGATAGAGTAGTGAAGGCAACAAACCTCTCTGGAAAAGAGGAGAGTAAAAGCAGGAGGAAAATTAGACCAACGTAGTTCTAAAGGGAGGTGGTGGCAAGGATAAGGGCAAAAAGGGCAGTGTTCAGGAGATGCAAAAAGATGCAGAGAGGGATGCAGATAGAGAGGTGTACCAGCAAAAACAGAACAAACCAGGAAAAGTGGTGAGGGGCTCTAAGGCACAAACTGAGGAAAGAAAGACAAGGGGAGGAACTGCGAGACTGAGGGATGCAGAGGGAGACTGTGCAGAGCATGATCAGATAAAGAAGGTATCCTACACATGTTGAATCAAACAGATTTGACTTACTGTTTGTCATAGTTTTGTTTACTTTTATCATGGGTACTGTGAATTTTGTTGCTGTATTTTCTCTGTTTTTCTTTGGTTGCTTTGTTGGGTGGTGTGCTCTGGGAGTTGGGGGGATGGGTACTGGGGAGAGGGGGTGGTTTTGTTCTTCTCTTATAACATTTTCCTGTACTAGTATGTCGATTTAGAGTGTTGTTTGTAATATTTTGTTGTTTGAAAATTAATAAAGTTTATCCTGAATAAATAGTTCTGTTCTGTCTTCACAGTGGAAAGGGAAGAGGGATGGGCCACATATAGGTTACAGAACCACTGGAAGGAGGGAAGCAGACAAGTCCATTCAAAGAGGAAAATGTTTTGAAGGAACTTGCAAACTTGAGCGAGAACAAGGCTATGGGACTGGATGCAATACATGTAAGGGTATTTAAGGAGCTCAGGGTGGTACTAGTTGCACCTCTGACAGCCCTACTCAGCAACTCACTAGATACAGGGATGACCCAGAGAACTGGAGATGTGCAAATGCAGTCTTGCTCCATAAGCGTGGCAGCAGGTAAGAGGCTGGGAACTGCAGCATGGTCAGCCTGACATCACTAGTGGGGAAACTATTGGAGTCACTTCTAAAGGAAAGACTGGTAGGTTACCATGCACTCAGCAGGTTACAGGGCCCAGGACATCGCTAATTCACAGGAGAGAGATCATGTCCATTAAACTTGATAGATTTCTTTGACTGGGTGAGCAGAGAAATAGATCGGGGGAGCAGTGGCAGTGGCTTATTTAGACTTCAGCAAGGCCGTCAACACTATGCCACATAGAAGGCTCATAAAAAACTGGGAAGCTAAGGGATGGGGACCAAGGTGGCACACTGGGTACATAACTGGCTAATGAATAAGTGGCAGAGGGTGGTGGTTAATGGCACTCAATCAACAGAAGGGAGAGAAACCAGTGGGGTTCCTCAGGGGTCAGTACTGGGTCCAGTTCTATTTAATGTATTTTAAGTGACATTGTAGATGAACTGGAAGGGAAGGTATGCCTCACTGCATGTATCACCAACATCTGCAATAGGGTGGACACTCTTGAGTGGGTGGAGAGAATGAACAGAGACCTGCAAATGTTCATTAATGGGCAACAGCATGACAGCTGGGGTTCAAGGTAAAAATGTGCAAAATCATGCACTTTGAGTGCAGAAACCCAGAGGCAGAGTATAGAACTTGGGGGTGGTACTGACAGTCACTAAACAGGAAAGTGACCTAGTGGTTATCATAACAGATGACCTTAAGCTGGCAAGGCAATTCAGCAAAGCAGTAGGAAAAGCCAGTGGGATGCTGGCATGCATAGGGAAGGGTATCACTGGCAGAAAGATGCAGGTAATGTTGCCACTGTATCTGTCAGTTGTTGAGACCACATTTGAAGTACTGTGTCCAGTTCTGGAGACCACACCTCAGAAAGGACATTGGACATACGCCATCCAATGAAGGGCAACAAAAATGGTGCAGGGCTGCACCAAATATCTTACCAGGAGATACTGAAGGATCTAAACATGTACACCCCAGACAGAGGGACATGATAAAGACCTTTAAATACCTCACAGAGGTAAATATGGTACAGGAAGGGAGCATTTTTTCTGAACAAAAGGTGTACAAGAACTGTAGTGCATGCAACGAAGCTAGAGGGGAGAAGTTTTGGAAGGATGTAAAGAACTATTTCTTCACAGAGGGTGGTGGACGCCTGGAACAATCCAGCAAGGGGGTGGTGATGGTGGAGGGGCAAAAACAATGACAGACTTTGACCATGTATGGGATAGGTATAAATGAAAACTGGTATCATAGCAGGGGGGAGGTGGTCAGAGGTACAGTCTACAGTAGCAGAATAGTCAGGGGAAAGTGGAGTAGATGGTCAAAAATGCTATGTTTCTATGTACTGTCCTCCCCTTGCTGTCCCCTTCTCACTTATGTATCTGAAGAAAGTCTTATCCCATTAAGCTACCCCTTTGGCTATCCTTTCATCTGTCAGTGCCTTGGTTCCCCTCACTGCCTTGCCTGTTTCATTCTGGTTTACTTGTTATACATCTCTGTCTTCCTACCTCTGTGTTTCTTTATACCTTCTGAAGGACAATTTTTTTCCTTTACCCACTATTAGTAACCACCTATGCAGATATACACCGTTGGTCTAAACATCTTTACTCATTGTTGGACATGGTAAGTTCTGTAAAGATTATCACCATACATAAAATATCATATATTCTGAGTGGGTAGCCTACAAATCATTATTTCCAGAAATAATAAGCATCTCTGAATTTTGTATTCATTTGGTTTCTATGGGATAACATGTCCTACATCAGTTTCTTTATGATCTAAAAGATAGGGAGTCAGGTTTACTAAAGCTACTCTTGGCTTTCTCTATGTGCCATGGTGTCATGTTAGTTTATTATATATTTGTTATTAAAGATGTGTTTAATGGGGTTTACAATGGTCAGGCACTATTCTCCCACTCTGCTCCGGGACCTCCGTCTTTTTCACTGTCCCCGGTTGTCTAATGATGTCCTTAATAACTGCCATATAGTGGGAATAGTGAGAAGGCGCTTAAGGGATGGGTGGACCGGAAAGAGTGGGAGATTGGAGGGGGGTGGGCAGATAGGGATAGTTGGGTCAAGGAGATGCCCTGGGGTGAAATGGGCTCAGAAGAGGGGTCCTCCTTGCCTGATTCCCATACCCAAGGGCTCCACAGATTGTGGGCAGGTACTGCGCTCCTTTCCAAAAACCCATCCAACTCGGGCGGTGCTATGTAATGCCAGGTCTATTAGGAACAAGACTGCTATTATTGCAGATCTTGTTGCAACATCTGACCTGGCATGTATCGCCAAGACCTGGCTGGATGAGAATGCAGGTCCTATTTTTGACTCTGCTGCTCCGGCTGGGTTCTTGGTGATGCACCGTCCAAGATTGGATCGTAGGGGTTGGGGAGTGGCCATCTTTTTTAGATCAGATCTGAGTCTTGTGGAGGTGCCAGTGGGTAACACCAGATCTTTTGAGTGTATCCTGGCAGCAGATGTAGAGTTTAGGATTCTCCTCATCTACCGTCCACCCGGCGATGGTGGAGAATTCCTGAAGGAGTTCGTGGATTTCGTCGTTGACATGGCATTGGAGTCACCCAGATGGTTAATACTGGGCAACTTCAATGCCTGGGTCAATGATGAACTCTCACACTTTGGAAAGAATTTCCTCCAATTTATGTCTATGTTGGGCCTGTAACAGGTAGTTACCTCTGCTACCCATATAGGGGGACACTCTTTAGACCTGGTGTTCCTACTGGATTTGGATGTTACACATCTGAGGGTGGAACCAAATGTGTGGACAGACCATCACACCATAAAATTCAGCTTTGGGGCACCCCCTAATAGGCCTGCCTCTATGGAGATGGTCCAGTATCACCCTTCAAGGGGAGTAAATCCAGAGGGCCTATTAGCGGTACTGGACCTATCGGGCATTTTGGGTGAGAACATGAGTCCAGGGGACCTTGTTCTTGCCTATAACAAGGCAGTGAGCAGGGCCTTGGACCAAATTGCTCCTGTTCGTGTTCGCCCACTCACTCAGCACCCAAAGACTCCATGGTTTGATGAGTCTTTGAAGGAACTGAGGAGAGTGGGGAAGGCTAGAGAGGGCCTGGCGGAAATCTTGCTTGGATGCTGACAGACTTAGATTGATGGATCATTATGTTATCTATCAATTGGCAATAACCCATAAGAAGGCAGAATTCCTGTCCAGGGAGATTGCTGCTGCGCGGAACCGACCAGCTCAACTCTTTCAGACTGTTGACAGACTGTGCAATCCACTCTGTCTACAGTCTGGAAGAGATTTTTCACAAATAAAGTGTGATGAGCTTGCTCGGTTTTTGCTGATAAGATTGCCAGCATTAGGTCAGATATCGGCCAGGCTCACTCTTCAAGGGTTTGCAGTGATGGGCAGGGGGAAACAAACACCTGTGTCACCTGGTTTGACTTTGGTAAGCCGGAATTCATGGATATTGTGAGGATTGTCCAGACTGTACGTCCAACCAGCTGTAGTTTGAATCTGGGCCCTACGCCTCTGTTATTAAGTTGCGTAGATACTATCTGTCCGACCATTGCTGAAATTGTTTGGAAATCTCTGGAGCAGGGGATCTTTCCTGATCCCCTAAAGGAGGCGGTAGTTCGACCACTCCTAAAAAAACCTTCATTGAACCCGAACTGCCCAGCTAACTACAGACCTGTCTCTAACCTGCCCTTTTTGGGCAAGGTTATTGAAAAGGTGGTTGCACTGCAACTGGATGACCATATTACAAATCATAATATCTATGATACTCTTCAATCAGGATTTAGGAAAAGACATAGTACTGAGACTGCCCTTGTATGGGTTCTAAATGATCTCCTGATAGCGAGAGATCAAAAGGCTTGTACTATTCTAGTCCTTCTTGATCTCTCTGCAGCATTCGACACTGTGGACCATGGTGTACTTTTGGAATGCCTGCGGCTCTATTGCGGACTGTCTGGTACAGTTCTGCAATGGTTTCAATCTTTTCTCACAGGGCAGAAACAGAGGGTTATCACCGGAATTTATTCCTCTGATATCTTCCTCCTGCCCTGTGGGGTTCCACAGGGCTCCATCTTAGCACCCATGTTGTTCGCTGTCTGTATGCTGCCATTGGGAGACATTATTAGGCAATACAGCTTGGGTTTTCACTGCTATGCAGATGATACCCAGCTGTATTTGTCTTTTAGTCCCGGACAGGAAGATGCAGTCTCTACACTTAACAGCTGTCTATCTGAGATCAAGGATTGGATGAGTGCCAGCTGGCTAAGGTTAAACCTGGATAAGACTGAGGTGTTGGTGGTGGACCCAGGTCACCTTGAGGCGGGCTGTAGGGCTGGGCTTCCTTCAGGAGTATGGATCGATGGTGCCCAGCTCTCAACCTCAGACCGGGTGCGTAACCTGGGCGTTATTATTGATGATGGTTTGACCCTGAAATTTAAGGTGTCATCCGTTGTCAAATCTTCCTTTTACCATCTTAGGAATATCACTCGGGTGAAACACCTAGTTCCTCCTGCTGACCTTCCGACATTGGTCCATGCCTTTGTTACTTCTCACCTTGATTACTGCAATGCCCTGTACCTAGGGCTACCAGGGGTTGATATCCGCCGCTTGCAGCTGGTGCAGAATGCAGCAGCCAGACTTTTGACTGGGACGTCTATGAGAAGTCATATTATGCCTGTGCTGCGCGAACTGCACTGGCTGCCGGTTCAGTGGTGGATCACCTTTAAGGTCGGGTTACTGACCTATAAAGCCCTACATAAACAGGGACTGTGGTATCTTCAAGATCTCCTTATTCCCTACTGTCCCTCTCGCTCGCTCCACTCCACTGATGAAGGATTGCTAGAGGTTCCCAGGGTCCGCTTAAAAACTTCTGGAACACGGGCATTTTCTTACGCTGACCCTACCCTGTGGAATTCTCTACCTCGTCGGATACAAAGCTGCCTGACCGTTGAGAGTTTTAAGTTAGAATTAAAAACGTATTTTTTTCAAAACGCATCTGGAGAGTGATCTTATTGTGATTATATTGCTATTGTTGATGTTTTACTTAGGCCGGGAGATCAGAGGGCTGTGGGTTCAGTTCCCACATCTGGCACTTGGGTTAATATCCCAGTACTGACACTAGTGCAGCATGAGAGGGGTGCTGCACTTCTGCGGTGCCGTCTTTCGGATGAGACGTTAAACCGAGGTCCCATCTGCCTGGATTGGTGGTAGTTCAGGTGGATGTTAAATATCCCATGGCACTTATTGAAAAGAGTAAGGAATTTCCGTGTCCTTGCCAAATTTCCTCATTCATTAAAAATACCACCAACAGCTTAATCTGGTTCAAGGTCAGATGGCATTCATCTGTATCCCCCTTCCCCAGGTCGTGCCTGAAAATAGGCAGGATTTGTCTAGTGCACTTACCCGGTCAACAAAAACTAAATAAAATAAAATAAATAAATAAAATGTTATATGTATGTATTTTAATTGTTTTTATTTGTACAGCGCTTTGGCTTTGAAAAGCGCTTAAATAATAAATTTTTACTTACTTACTTACTTACCATCAGACTACCAATCAATCTGATTGACCTTAGTGGATCCCCTGAAAAACTCCCACAATTATTATCTCTTTCTCACTGGATTCCTATTCAGAAACTGGCCATTTTCCAGCACTACAACAGTTGGCACCAGCTATATAAGGACAATCTGGCACCAGATGTATAGTAGGTGGGGTAGGGAACCCAGAAGATTACAGATCCATCTGCAGGAGTCTCTACCTCAGAACTGAGGGAGGAAGTTATGTATCACTTATGATGAGAATAGAGCAGCTGCACCTCAGGTTGCACACATAGATGACCGCACATCTTTTGCCCAACTTCAGACTCACCTTAACTTCCAGCAGTAGAATTGACACTTCCTACATCTGGCAAGCACTCTAAAACAGTGTACAGGATACCATTTGAGCAGAACAAACATCATTGCCCTTGATCCTTTGCTTAACACATTGCCTAACCTAAAATATGTATTTGGTATGATTTTCCACTGACTACAAATGCAGTCCTTAACCAGCAGCCAAAACTTGAAACTTCATTGGAAAACAGAGCTAGAATCTTTCAGATATGCAGAGTAATGAGACAGATATTGGAGTACTGTACTGGTTTAATAGAAAGGACAAAGGTTTACATCTGCAATTCTGTCATCCACTAGTTCTTCAGAACACTAATGGTGTTCAAATAGATATAGCTTCTCCTTTATAGCTTCTTTTGAAGGAAATCAATCTCATTCTCTTTTTAAAGATGGCACTGTCATGTGCAGAATCAGCTAACCTGTACCTTTGCTTTTGCTATAGCAGCAGTTGCACTGTCAACTTGGGATTATTGTATATCATGCATGCAACATGTCTGCCTTTCAGTTCAAGTCAAGATTACTGGATTATTAGTTTATTTAATGGTAAACGTTAGACTATAAGCATGGACAAGCCAACCCGGCACTGTACTGTCTTTATTTAGATTGAGAAGAACATCTTGCATTGTAGAAGCTGAATTGCTGTTACCTATACTGTCTTTTTTTCATATCACAAGCACAAGTGGAAGTGATACCCTTTGTCTTTATAACCCTTTATTGCACCAGCATCAGCAGCTCCAAGTGTCCCCTTGTTTGCAACCAGCTGACCTCCTTCTGTTCTTTGCCTGTTTGGAGGACACTTTATGGGATCATACATTTTTTATCTTACTTGCCATTTTTAGCATTTCCTAAGGGATGCATGTGTACACAGGAAGAATTTACTCTTACTGTATGATGTATGCATGGGGCAGTGAAAAAGAGACTTAATGCATAGTAAACATTGCACAGTGTATAGTAGGATCTGTGCAATGCAACACAAGGCAGTAAAGGCATACTACTAACACTTAAAATCTACAGTAGGCTAGTAAAATTAAATAATTTCTAGTCACTACTAAATTGATCTTCTGTGAGACATGATGCAGTGCAACCTGCTGCCACTGAAGACACAATAATAATACTTAGGTTTATAAAATTAAATAATTCCCTCCCAATCTGTACTGATATGATCTTCTATGTGATGTGACCCGATGCAAAGCACTGTTACTGGAGGTGCTATAATTTTGGCTATTAAAATGTTATTCCAATTCACTCCTGATATGATCATCTAGGTGATGCAGTAAAACCCATAACCACTGACCTGATGAAGCGCCAGTATAGTATTCCATAGTAATAGGCTTTCTGTTACTGTTCAGGAAATATAATATACCTTAACAAAAGTAAAATCAATCTGTCAGCTAATTATGCAGGATGAAGCTGTTTAGCTGCAATGCCTCCACCCAGGCTTGCTGCAGTCCCTTCATCCAACAACACAGCCTATCAGTAGCAGCAGTCATGAAAAACTATATTTACTGTAAATATTCACTTCAGTGTCACTGTTTAACACGCAGGTGCTATACATGATGCAAAATGCTATTCAGCACCACTGAGCCAAAACATAATTAGCAACTAGTGCTTTTAGTCAGAAAAAACAAATTGACCTCCTCCCACATTGAAGCCTTCTGCTCTGCAAAACAAAGAATGTGTCCCCCCAAAAAGCAGTGATTACAAATCATACCAACACTGTGTATGCTGCGTGTGTACACCTGCCAACATAGGATGTTAATTTCTTTCTAGTACCTATCTGCTAAATATTGAACTTGCTTCAGGAGCTCTGAAACAAGTTGTTCACTCTTTGTCTTTCCAGCCTTAAAGGGAAATTTTGCTGCTGATGACATGCCTGTAGCAAATCTGATAATGCTTCAAGAGATGAGAATGATGCCTCTTACCATGGGCAGTGCGCAATATGGAGCCTCTGAAGGCCACAGATACCTCAGAGCTCAGCTCCTGAAATAAAACTCTGGATTGCAACAGCCCACAATATCTGTATTACCTACTCTGTCCCAAAACTGCAAATTTCAAGGGTATCTATCCAGATGCATTGACAGAGTATCTGAACGTCTCTAAAAAATACATTTTTAGAGCAACTGTATGTCAGGGATAAGGTTCAGTTTTGGGATGACAATAGCAATAGTAAACTACATGGAGCTTTGCTTTAGTTATTTTTGATACTACCACAATCTAGCATTACCATTGCAGCCTAGTTGTATTACACAAGTACATTCTGTATCTGTTTTTGTCTTTGTAATTAGTACTGTGTGGTTACTAGGCAAATACATAAAACATTGTTAGGTTGAAATGTAGTTTCCTGTTTGCTGTTGGAATCTTTTAGTGATCAAACCAGTGAAGTGTCACCTCTCCATACTCCTATCTGGCACCCACATCATCAAGAGGTAACTGAAGTGAAATTATCTCTAAACCACACTGGCATCACCAAGTTTGTTATAGTACTAGTCATGGTACTGGGATCTCCCTCCCTAATCTTCTCTTTTCACTCTATGGCAAAGTCAGAATGACAAAAGTCTTCTGCTAAGATCATTTATATTCAGAAATTCAAGACAGTACATCAAATTTGAATACCTGCCAAATTTGAATAATTGATTTCAAAGTCAGGACTTCTTAATGCCAAACAAGAGGGATAGCTTTGTTTGGCTGATATTACTATGATGGTGAAATTGAAACTTGCCTGAGATTCTTTACAGTTAGATTTTTTATGTGAGACATGCTCTTTAAATTGAAAAGAGCATATCAATCTTTTTTCTGAAAGACAGAGACACATGAAAAATGTCCCTTAAAATTCAAGTCAGCCACCTTTTCTGCGACATCAGCTCCTGTCTAACATATATTAAAAGGAATGTGTAAAATAAAATAACAGTGCTGCTTTAAAGAAAGGTAAGTGATTGATAGTGAAAAGGACCTTCAAACAGCATTTGCATGTAGAACACAGAGAACAGCAGCACCAGCCCTGCACATTACTTATAGAAAAAACAAAATTTAAAACTAGAACAAAGCTTTCACTCATCTGTTAATCTAACAAGTAGGTTGTCAAAGTCATAGATCATTCTGCAAGATACTGATCGTGATCCAAAACTGTTAGTTAGCTGATTTGGTTTGGTGTGTAACTAAAAGCACTGGCAGTAGTCCAGATGCAAGCAGAGTCACAAGATGGCTTCAAACTTGTATGGGAGTCTGTAAATACCATCCTCAGTTGGGGCCACAGATAGTAGGCAAATGTAGGCTTATGCTAATTTCAGTTGTCAGAAATGAGCATCAATGCTCAGAATCCACAGCAAAATATATATTTGGTCCACTAATAGCAAGATTCTGAAAAAAAAAATTACCAAATTAAGTCCAACTTTCTCAAATTCCAAATTACCATGAGCCCTTTCATAATTATCAATTATTCAGACTTTTTTTGTTGCATGTCTCTCTTTCTCTCTCTCTCTCTCTCTTCATCTCTCAGAGACAAAGTTGTGACTATTTTGATTTACACAACATATTTCTGAACATAAACAACAAGATAGAAAGTGATATATTGGGCTACTGTGCAGGATAATATTATTTTGGGCTACTGTGTGTGCAAGATAATATTATCTTGCACAGTTGCACAGTACCATCATTGTATTTTTTTCATGTTCAAGTATGTCATCATGCCAACAATCCCTGCACAAGCTGACTGAAAGTATCCAGCTGAATCACCATCTCTAAGAGATAGTGTTCAGCTGTGACACCTTTCTTTATCTTTCATTTCCTCTTCTTTTAATATTGACCAATTTATGACTGTCACTTCTTAGAGAAGGCATTTCCCTAATTTTCCCTGCATAGGCATATAGGAGTGATAAGAGTTTTTATGCACTGCTCTGTCAGTCTGGTAGCCTGCACTGAGAACCAGATGTTGAATTTCCATGAGGAGAAGTTCCAATGAATCACAGGTATGGGGGAAACATGCCAATTTAATTCATGTAATTAATTTAAAGTCTTCAAAAATGATTAGGAACATCTAGGAAGTGCCACATTGAGATTAGAAGGATTGACATCACATAATGCAAATTTCATGAAGGTCTTTCTCATAGCACCCGTAGCATCAAAAAAACTAAGTGCTACGATCCCTCCATTTCTGCATCAGTGAGGCATGCTGCTTCCCATCTGTTCATGTGTATTCTCGTGGACCCAGAAAGTGATTCCCATGTAAAACAGTGCAGTGGACCACTGAACATACTTAAAAAGAAAATGAAATATTGCTTAAAACATAAAGTACAAAAATGGATCACTGACACCATCAAGTCAGACTGAATTGGGGAGTACAAGTTATTTGTATGTCACAGTAAAAGTGTGGGGGTCAGTGGCAGAATTAATCTACCCTCTGTCACTCAGTCTCACTACCTTAAACATATATTGCATAAACCGAAAATGGCATGTCTTGACTGAAGATATCAAAGTATCATTGGCCTCTCACAAATATAAATATGATATTTTCAGTCAAGACATGTCAGATCCTATATATATATATATATATATATATATATATATATATGTATATCAGTGAGTGTGACTTGGAGGGCTAATCTTAAACTGGAGGGCCTGAAGGTGTACTGCATATAAGATGAGACTGTGACTGATATATTCTCATCTGCAATAAGGGCAAGAGGGCATGGATGATGAATCCATTGTTGTCCAAAGAATCTTGTTATAAGTAAAGGGATAAAAAGAGGGTATATGATAAGTGGAAGGATTCTGATAACAAAGCAATGACAGCAGAGTATAGAGCATTCCAGAAGGAATGTAGAAACAAGATTATTCAGGCTAAAGCTGGTCCTGAAGGCCATCATACAGTGGATTAAAGGCATAAATAAATCCATTTTCAATAGTTAAGGATCATAAGGCCAATCAGAGTTAAAGTAAGGCCATTGATCATTGAAGAGGGGGATGAACCACTGAGCCTGGCAGGAAAAATGGCTCTGGTACTAAACTGTATTTATCTATTTAATAACTGGGTAGGTACACTGCTCTGAGGAACCATTTTCAGGTAAAGTCAGCACCATCTGAATGACATATACAGTACAGTTGAAGCAACATACAACTAGAGGCACATGCAATACAGTTCAAGCATAAAATATATTAACTGATGCTGGTAGAAACAACCTGAAATACAGTGAATGCAACAAGTGACAAAATAACAGTTGGGCCCCAGCTTAAAACACAGGCCAGTGGTTCAAGTAAATAAACAGGCAGGGAGGCTGACTCTGGCTAATAACAGTATAATAGCGTGAAGAGAAACTACACAATGAATCCACTAATAAATAAATTACATCAAAACATGACCAGCAGTTTGCGCCAGGCACAGAAGATTAGCCCATCCCTTTTTAGGATGTGGACTTACAAACTTTGGTGGCTAAAAGGGCATTTTTAAATGTGTTTTCGAGAGGTAGAAAGTGTGCAGTGAGTAGCATGTGGCCAGTAAGCCATTCTAAATCCTGAAACCAGCAAAGAAGAAGGCTTTCTAACCCATCTCAGTTATAGTCAGGGGATATTCAAAGAAACAATGTGAGGAGGACCTCAGTTCTTCTATGCCAGATTTAATAATAAGGAGGCTTGATAGAGTGGAGTCTTCCCTATGTTGAAGGGATTTGTTAAAAGGGCACCCATTAGGTAGTCACAGTGGGCCTGCAGGGGCAGCCAGCCAATCATAATGTATAGTGAGCAATGGTGGGTGTTGTCTAGGGCAAGCAATACAAACCTGCAGATGTTGCTGATGGGGGACCTGAATATGCCAGATGTTAACTGAAGCACCTTTGCTGCAGCCACATCCAAGAGCAGGGCCATTCTCAGTGCCCTACAGGGGGCATGCCTCAGACAGCTAGTTTTGGAACCCTCTTGGGAGGGGCCAATCTTAGACCTGGTACTCTCAAATGAGGACAGAGTGAATCTCCGATCTTGAAGTGGGTAGCCATCTGGGAACAAGCAACCACCAAACAGTGCAGTTCATGATAAACTTAGCTGTAGAGTCAAGCCATACAAAAGAGAAGGTACTTGACTTCAGGAGGGCTGATTTTGTCAAAATGGGAGAGTGCCTCAGAAAAGCAGTAGCAAACAGGAAAGAAGGTGGGGTGTAGTAACAATGGTGAAACATCAAAACCGCCATCACAGAGGCAACAAGCTTTTGTGTGAGGCAAATAAACAAATCAAAACAAAAGAAAAAAACACTATGATTCTCAAAAGAAGTGGCGGGGATGGTTAGGAAGACAAAGATAGCATTCAGGAAGTATAACGAAACACAGAAGGAGCAGGACAGAGAATTGTACCAGTTAAAGCAGAAGGAAGCGGGGAAAGCAGTCAGAATAGCAAAGGCCCAAACTGAGGAAAAGATAGCCAACTCGGTTAAGAAGGGGGGATAAAACCTTTTATAGGTTCATTAGGGAGCAAAGAAAGACTAAGGCAGGGATACTAAGGCTGAATAAAGAGGAAAGTGGTTGGGCAGAGAGAGAGACAGTGAAAAAGCAGGGATACTGAATTAATACTTCTGCTTAGTATTCACAATGGAAGAGCAGGGGCAGATACCTAATCCAGTCAATGGAACCACTCTGGATAGGGGGTTGATATTAGTCCTTTCACAGAAGAAAGGGTTCTGAAAGAACCCTTAAAACTGAAGGTGGATAAAGCAATGGGACCTGATGAGATTCACCCCAGAATTCTAAAAGAACTAAAGGAAGAACTAGTGACACCACTGACTACCCTTTTTAATAAATCATGAGAGGATGGTGTGGTACCTGAGGACTGGAGGAGGGCAGATGTGATTCCCTTTCACAAAAGTGGGAGCAAGACAGAGGCAGAAAACTACAGATCTGTCAGTTTGACCTTAGTGGTAGGGAAAATGATGGAATCACTTCTGAAAGAAAGAATTGTTGAGTACCTAGAGGCCAGTGGGGCACAGGACCCAAGGTAGCAATGATTCACAGCAGGAAGATCATGTCAGACAAATCTAATTGATTTCTTTGACTGGGTGACCAAAGTAGCAGACCAGGGAAGGGCTATGGACATGGCCTACCTAGACTTTAGCAAGGCATTTGAAACAGTCCCACACAAAAGATTAATAAACAAATTAGCCAGCCTGGGAGTGGGTCCCAAGGTGGTAGCCTGGGTAAAACACTGGCTGGACAACAGGACACAGAGGGTAATAGTAAATGGAGTCCACAGTGAAAAAGGGAGTTACTAGTGGGGTACCGTGAGTTAGTATGGGGCCAGTCCTTTTAATGTCTTTATAAGGACATTGCAGAGGGACTGAAGGAAAAGTATGTATCTTTGCAGATGACACAAAGATCTGCAACAGGGTTGATACGCAAGGTGGGGGTGGAAATGACGAAAAGGGACTTAGCAAGGTTGGAGGAATGGTCAAATGTATGGCAGATTAGATTCAACACAAAGAAGTGCAAAGTAATGCACCTGGGAAACAAAAACCCAGGAGAAGAGTACACAGGGGGGGTGACATACTGACAACAACAAAAATGGAAAGGGACCTGAGGGTAGTCATATCAGATCACTTAAAGGTGGGCCAGCAGTGTGAGAAGGCAGTAAGTAGGGTTGGGGGGATACTGGGATGCATAGGGAGAGGCATCACCAGTAGAAAACAGGAAGTTGTTGGCCTTCTGTAAAGACAGTTGGTAAGATCACATCTGGAGTACTGTGTACAGTTCTGAAGACCCCATCTCCACAAAGACATAGACAGAGTAGAGGCTGTCCAGAGGAGGGCAACCAAAATGGTGCTGGGTCTGCACCAGGAGACACATGAAGAAAAACTAAAGAAGCTTAAGATGCATAGCCTCGAGGAAAGGAGGGGGGGACATGATAGAAACTTTCAAATACCTCAAGGGAATCATCAAAGTCCAAGAGGGTAGCATCTTTCAGAAAAAGAGATGTGCAAGAACAAGGGGGCACAATTTGAAGATAGAAGGGGGATGGCTCAGAGGTAATGTGAAGAAGTATTTCTTCACAGAGAGGGTTGTAGATGCATGGAACAGCTATTCTGAGGGGGTCATAGAGGCAAAAACAGTGGGGTAATTCAAGAATGCATGGGACAGACATAAGGCAATTCTAGTGGGGGTAGGAGGAAGTAGGCTGTTGGTTAACTAGGATCTGCAGCTTATCCATTAGGTAGGGAAATGGGCAGACTAGGTGGACCACGCTGTCCTTATCTGCTATTAGATTCTATGTTTCTATGTTTAGTGTTGAGTCTAGTGAGGTTGTGAGTCTGGGTAAAAATGGGAGACCAGTAATAAAGGAGGGATGGAAATGTGCCTTGAGCAATGGCCTGACGTGCTTCTGGGGTCATAAAATTCTTCAGCCTAAAGCACACTTCCACTTTCTGGTTCACATGCTTGAAAACTTGTTTGATGCTCTCTGCAAAGGTTAGGAATAGACCAAGGGTGACCCCAAGGTATTTGAAAGCAGTTACCTGTTCAAAGTAGGACCCATCTGGAGCCCAAATGCTCAAATAGATACTTTATGTCAGTATTCAGCAAGGAAGTATGGGGGCACAGCAAGGTGGGGATGGAAAACATGAAAGAGGTGCAGGCCAAACAGGAGGCAGCTGAAATTATTTGTCTAGAATCTGGAGGGTGTGAAACTTGTAAAATCCCAGGGTCCCAATGGTATCCACCCACAGAAGTGAAAGCAAAGTGGGAAGGAATGGGGAAAATTAAACATATGGTTTCAGAGGTAAGGGTACAGTAGGGATGTGTGATAGGTAAAGGGTAGACCAATACAGGAGCAACACCCTATCTAGGGTTGGTGTACAAAGGGGCATAACAAACAACAAAAGGGGAAAAACTAGAAATACCCTATCAAGTGTAAGAGTACGTAAGTATTGACAAGTAACATAAGGGGAACAGGAATTGGAAATGCTGGGAGAGGTGTAGTGCAGTGGCTGCTGGGCAGAAGTTTTCAGACAGACCTTCTAAAGATTGTGGTGCTGCCTCATCTGTACTAACCTCTCTGGGTTGAGGAAAGAGGATGCTAGACTCCAGGCCAAGATGGTTAGGATTCGAGTGACCTCTTCCCCCCAAGGAGGCTACCAAGTCTGCCAACGTTACTTCAGACGATGCCATGGAGGAGAAACAGCTGATATATGGTGGGCTCTGAAAGGATGTGTGTAGTGGATTGGAGGCACATGCCTTAACCAGTACCACTATGAAATTCCTATGCTGCTCTGGCAGGTGGGACTATGGGAAGGAGGTACTCGTGGTAGTGACAGGAAGGAACAGGGGGGTCCTCCATAGTGGAGACCCCAAAGAGGGTAGTAAGGACCATCTGAGGAGGAGGAGGAAACAACTTTTGATGTGGGACTCAATTGTGAGGGATATAGTCTTGAGAATAGGAAGGGAGAGAGGGAGAAAAGGTGTCTGCATGACACCATGGCCCAGAGGAATGGAAAGCAGGTCCTGGGGATCATTAGAGCAGCGGGATAGAAGGGAGAGCTGCATTTCATTGTCCACCTGGAGATCAATGACCTGGCTTGGGATGGGGCTGGGATAGTGCAGTGGGAGTTTAGTTAGGTGGGGAGGGGTCTTATACAGAAAGTGTACAAGGGATCTCCAGAGCAGAAGCTTCACCTCATAGCTGATGGACAGGTCCAGAGAGAAGTGGATCAGCTACATTGGGGATTGGGGATTCACCGGGAGTGATAAGGGCCTGTATCCATTCAAGAGGGGAACCTCTATCCTTGATGGATGGTTTAAATGTTACTTTGATGAACATTTAAACTACTGTAGTTAAGGGGGTGTCAGAAGGAATTGGGGAAGCAGAAGCTGTCCCATCACAGCCTGAAGTTGAGACTAGGTAGAACCCAAGGGAGAGGACCCCCAGGTACAAACTAATAAAAGAGGCAGGGTGATAGGAATGAAGGGGGATGGGAACAAGAGAACTAAGAAGAGAGGGGGAAGGAGGGAGGTCAAAAAGAAAAAAAGGGGCTAACAAGCAGAGTGCTAACAAAATCTTGAAGGCCATGTGTGCAAATGCTAGAGGACTAGGAAATAAGATTCTGGATCTAGAGGCCATCATGGCAGAGGCCGACCTGGATATTGTGGCCATTACTGAGTCATGGTGCACTGCAAACCATGACTGGGACATGGCCATACCAGGCTGAACTCTGTTTAGGAAGAACAGAGTGACAAGGAATTTAGGGGGTGTGGTGCTTTTTGAGAGGGAAGGTGTGAAAGCAACTGAGGTACAGGGAATACAGGGGGGCAAAGGTAATGTGGGTCACCCTGGAGACGGGGAATGGAGCCAACATTCATACTGGCATGATCTACAGATCTTCAGAACCAGAGGAAGTGATAGATAAGGTACTGGTGAAAGCCATTGACAAGATGGCAGAAAAGGTGAGGGTCTCAGTGAACCCACTTATAATGGGGTAATACTGGACCTATTACTCATTAACAGGGACAGTGCTGAAATCGTCAAGGTGGGAGGTCACCTGGGGACCAGTGATCACTGTATAGTGTGGTTCAGTATAAGAATGGCTATGGAATTGAACCACACAAAGGTGAAGGTGCTGGACATCAGGAGGACAGACTTTGTAAAGACGAGTGAATGCCTCAAGGATGACCTGGATGGTGTGGAAGAACAGTGGGTGATGCTAAAAGGGGACATAGTGAAGGTGGCAAACCTCTGTGTCAAGCAAGTGTGCAAAAGCAAGAGAAACAAGCAATTGTCAATGCTGAATGTTCACTGCTGGTATTGCTGTTGTACCGGGTCTTGATTGTACACATTTTTTGTATAATTTATTTTTAAGCTTTTTATAAGGTCCAGCTTTCAAAAAACATATACATGTAGGTATTTCCATGGCATAGATATCATTCACAAGATCCTCTTTAAACCCATATAACAGGAAATACCTCAATTGGTACAACATAGGGGGAAGTACCCATAAAATGTTCCCAATGCTAGCAAATGCATGCAACCTAAGCAGAAGTTTGGAGGGATATCAACCAGCCTGCCCTACAGAGCCAGATGGCCAGCGAGTGATCACTCATTGCTCCCTCTACAGAACATATCCCAACATTTTAAGAAAGAGCATTCAAATGTACAATTATTAATCTCCTAACATAGAATTGAGCCTTATTGTACAAACAAATCCATTTACATAATGTATTTTAACCAAAACCCTTAGCCGGAAAGAAAAACCTAGCAAAAATCCTGAGGTCCACATAAAATAATGGCAGGGGAGGATGAGTCTAGAGAGTCAAATTATAACAGGTGAAGGCTAGTCCAGTACATTATAATTCACATCAACAGCATCAGTGTAGGAGAATCCCAGCCATTTCCATATACTTAAGTGTCCCTCTCCCAGAGACCCATTACCGACCAACCCTTAATCCTATACCAAAAACAAAAGTTCACATCTTAGGACCCAGAACACCCCAGGCTAAGACTTTACTGATGGGCAAGACAGAAAAAAAAGACCTCACACACTCTCCCTCTATTGGCACAGCCATGCTATCCTGTTTAAGTTCCTGTTCCAGAATCTCCAGATCCTTCTCTGCTTTACACACCTCCAAAAACATGTAGACCTTCTCCTTCCATTCCATCCTAAGGTGTGCCGGAAAGAGAAACCGATGAGAGATGTGGAGCTTATGCAGGCAGCGTTGGACCCCATCAAATGATTCATGATGCTGCCTTGTCCCATATGCCAGGTCCGCAAAGAAATACAAGGCTGCCTCTCCATATCTGACCTGGTGCCATCTTCGAACTGCTGTTAGTAAACAGTCTGTGTCACCCACACCCATGCACACCACCACAAAAGCTTGTGGGCCAGCTGACTCTCCTGCTGATCTTCTAGGGGTGAGTCTATAGGCTTTTTCCACTGATATCTGTCCCTTATCCTCTCCAAGGCCAAGCAACTCTGGAATCATTTTGCGGGCAAAAATCAAAGGGTCCTCTCCCTCAGCCAATTCGGGCAGTCCAAGAATTAAGACATTCTTTTCCCGAACCTGGTTTCCAAGTTGCTCTAGATGTTGCCACATCCATGTGGTAAATTTTATTAGCTTGGTGGAAACATCCACTGTTTTGTTCAGATTGGTCTCCAGCTTAGAGATGGACTGATGAGTTCACTCCATCTGGGTTTCCAATGCCGCAACCCTAGAGGTAAGTGAGTCAAATGTCCGATCCAGCTCTTGTACCATATGGACCAATTGCTGCAGCGTGGTATTAACTGTTGCCAATGACACCTCCTCCAGCCCCACTCCACTAGAGGCTCCAGCCCCAGCACCATGAGAAGACACGCCATCACATCATCCCTTTGGGTGGAAAAAGTCTCCAGGTGCCACTGCGTTGCCCCTAGTTTTACCCATAACAGCCATAAGAACAGTACAGAGCTGCTAAGAGAGCTAAATTTTACACAGTAAGGAGTATAAATCTAGATTTAATGGCCAAAAAGCTCAATAAATCATGGAGCTCTTAAAAATTGCTGCATCCCGCTTGGTTGCTCAGTAGCGCCCTAGTACACATTTTTGCTATATATTTATCCGGGATAGAGCAGATGAGATGCAATATCTCATTTTCAGTCCTGTCCTACTTTTTAACTAGGATAGGTCAGCTGAGAGGCAATATCAAGTTTTAAGTGGGCTCCCATATTTTGACTTTAAATGTCCAACAATCTTTTTATGATCTAACATAACGTCAAGACAGGTGACATTTTTTAAATCCCATCCAAAAGGTGATTTTGCTGTGCAACTTTGGAAACAAGTTTCGGAGGGGATTTGAAAAATGACACCTGCCATGATCAGGAGGTGGGGTAACACAAGGGATATGTTGAACATTAGGTGCCAAAATCTGTAAAAAATAAAGTTATGAGTAAATGTTGGAACAATTTATTTCCTCATAACTTAGTTGGTTTTCACATTTTTACATCACATTTTCAACATAAGCGTTTTTTGACACCTCCTTCTGAGCATGATAGGTGTCTATAAAATAATGGCTGAAACATCATTTTTTAAATGACAGCTGTCACATTCATTATGTGGTGTGAAAAAATGGCTATATTGAATTGTCGGGGTCAAAATATTGAAAATGACCACAGTTATGAGCATGCACTGAAAAATTGATACACAGACTCATAACTTTGTTGTTTTCTGATATTTTTACCCCAAATTTTCAGCATTCCCTTTTTATGACCCCACATAGCATTCTTATGAGCCCACCCCATGAACAAGGTTGTAGAAAATGTTCACATCCTGCCCAAAAGGTATTTTAGTGCCGCAAGTGTGAAAACACATATTGGCCAGGATTTGAACAAGCATTTGACAATGATGAATGTTTGCTTGCTGGTATTGGCATTGGTACTGCAGGAGTAAGAGAGATGCATAATAGGAATGGCAGTGAAGTACTGAACTAACATCAATCCCAGACTCCAACCTGCAAAGACTGACTGGCATTGGGGTGTGTCTTTGAGTCATCAGCCATAACGCTCATGCCATTCCACCTCACCCCAACCTGCAGACTCTGACAGGTGTCACGGTGTGCCTTTAGATCTTCGGCCCTTACGCTCACCCCATTCCATAAGGAAATAAGCTGAGACAGGTGCAGTATAGGAGAATGGGGTAAATGTTAGGGTTGAAGACCCCAAGACACACCTCGATGCCTGTCAGTGGTTGCAGAGTGGAGGTGGGGGTGTAATGGCATGAACATTATGACTGATGACCCTAAGCCACACACACTGATGCCTATCAGTCTGTACAGGGTGGGGCATCGTGGTTGGAAATCCCAATGCCATGGGCGTTTGTTGGTATTTCCACTCCAAATTTTTAGCATGGGCTTTTTGGGACCCCACCTCATGAACAGTGGCACTATTATTTCGTTACTCAATCCCGAAAGGTGATTTCACACAGCGAATGTGCCATTTGGCACAACAGGTGAGAAAAGACATTTGGGGCAGGATGTGAAAAAAGACATCTGTACTGTTCATGAGGAGGTATGAAAAAATGGCAATGTTGAAAATATGGAGTGAAAATATGAAAAAGCAGCAAAGTTACAAACATGCATAGAAATTGCATAACAGTCATTTTTTGGAAGTTTTTTCACCAAAATTTCCACATGGCCCTTTTGGGACCTCCACTCATGAACAGTGGTACTGTGATTTCATTAATCTGTCCCAAATGTTGATCTCAGACAGTGACTGTGCCATTCTGTGCCACAGGTGTGAAAACAATTCAGGCAGGATGCACAAAATGGCAGCTATACTGTTCATAAGGAGGTGTGAACAAAATGATGTTGGAAATTTGGAATGAAAATATTAAAAACTCGTGAAGTTATGAGTGTGCATATAAACTGCACAACACATGCTTGTAATAGTCATTTTTTGGATTTTTTTCACCAAACTTATAACATGGCCTTTTTGGGACTGCACCTCATGAACAGTGGCAGTGTTGTTTCGTTACTCGGTTCCAAAAGGGGATTCCGTACAGTGGCCATGAAGTCACCTTTTGGGACTGAGAAACAAAATGACAGTGCCAGTCTTTATGAGGTGGTGTCCCAAGAACCCCATATTGAAAATTTGGGACAGAAACTCCCAAAAATGTCTGACAGATCAACCCAAGTTGAAATTCCCCACTGATTGTCATTATAGAGCTTACTGTGATTTTCTTCAGTTTGTGGTCAGCTTTTGAAGAGTGCAGACATGTTCCCAGTCCACAGAAGACTGCAGCGCCAGACTTCTGGAGGTAAGTATGGGTGAGGAAGCTGTGAGGAGATGGGGTGTGCAGAGGGAAGGTCAGGATGGGACGGCAAAGGTGACAAGGGAGAGCTTTTTATTTTTATCTACAGAAAAAGACCTCGGGGGACAGTTTTCTTTTCTGACAGGTGAAATACTATGAAAAATAAATTGAAGCACAGTGGGGTGGGCTCCCAGAGTGCCAGACTAGTGGAGGGAAATCAAAGACGACCCAGGGATAGGGCACCCCAAGGTCAGATAAAAAAAGGCGGGGAGTGAGGGGTGCATTCGACACCGGGAGTGGGCATCCCGGTTTTGGAAAAAATATAATTACTTTAGTGTGCCACAACGGAGGGGGGCTGACATGGGGTTGGGCAACCCGATGTCAGCCTGTGGGGAGGGGTGGCAGAAGCCATCAATTATGCGAAGGCACAGATGGGCTCATTTATTTATTTCACTAGGAAAAGCACAGTGAGCAATCGAGTTGCTTGTAAGTACAGCCATGTGCATTACTGTGCACTGTAATGTGCAGGGTTGGAATGTGCCTGGTTGCCAGGAAGGGGGGGGGAGAAGAGACCTGCCGCTGCAATGATGAAACTGTCTGTGACTGGAGTGCAGTGCTTCAGATAAGGGGCACAGAGACGTATTTTACACCTGTTTTTCCTAAAAATACATCCTGTGCACAGTTTTGGGCTGTCTCATTCCAACCGAGTTGCTTTGGAGTTAGTGTATGTGCAGTTACGGAAATTAAGTAAAGACTGCACATGCTGTAATGTCACTAAGTCATGTGGTGTGGGAGCAAGATGGCACTGATGGTGTGTGACAGCATGGAGTAGGAGAACAGAGTCTCATGATCCTCACCCACACAATAGAAACATAGAATTTGACGGCAGATAAGGACCGCTTGGCACACCCAGTCTGCCCATTTCCCTATCTACTGGATAAGCTGCAGATCCTAGTTAACCAGCAGCCTACTTCTTCCTACTCCCACCCCCTAGAATTGCCTTTTGACTGTCCCATGCATGCTTGAATTCCACCACTGTTTTTGACTCCACAACCTCCTCTGGAAGGCCGTTCCATGCATCCACAACCCTCTCTGTGAAAAAATACTTCCTTTCATTACCTCTGAGCCACCCCGCCTCTATCTTCAAATTGTGCCTCCTTGTTCTTGCACACCTCTTTTTTTGAAAGATGCTACCCTCTTGGACTTTGTTGATTCCCTTGAGGTACTTGAAAGTTTCTATCATGTCCCCCCTCTCCCTCCTTTCCTCGAGGCTATACATATTAAGCTCCTTAAGTCTCTCTTCATATGTCTTCCAGTGCAGACCCTGTACCATATTAGTTGTCCTCCTCTGGACAGCTTCCATCCTGTCTATGTCTTTGCAGAGATTGGGTCTCCAGAACTGCATGCAGTTCTCCAGATGGGGTCTCACCAGCTGTCTGTACAGAGGGATAATAACTTCCTGTTTTCTACTGGTGATGCCTCTCCCTATGCATCTCAGTATCCCCCCAGCCCTCCTTGCTGCCCTCTCACATTGCTTGCCCACCTTTAGGTCATCTGATATGACTACCCCCAGGTCTCTTTCCATTTTTGTTGTTGTTAGTATCTCACCCCCCATTGTGTACTCTTCCTGTGGGTTTTTGTTTCCCAGTGCATTACCTTGCACTTCTTAGCATTGAATCTAAGCTGCCATACATTTGACCATTCCTCTAACCTTGCCAAGTCCCTTCTCATCCTTTCTACCCCACCTTGTGCATCAGCTCTGTTGCAGATCTTTGTGTCATCTGCAAAGAGACATCTTTCCTTCAGTCCTCTGCAATGTAAACTTACAACGACATTGAAGAGGACCGATCTAATACTGAACCCTCACTGCACCCTACTAGTATCCCCCTTTCTTCAGAGTGGACTCCATTTACTATTACTCTCTGTGTCCTATTCTCCAGCCAATTCTTTACCCAGGCTGTCATCTTGGGACTCACCCAGGCTGGTTAACTTGTATATTAATCTTTGTGTGGACTGTGTCAAATGCATTGCTAAAGTCTAGGTAGACCATGTCCACAACCCTCCCTGATCTACTACTTTGGTCACCCGTCAAAGAAATCTATCAGATTTGTCTGGCATGACCTTCCCTGCTGTGACTCCATGCTGCCTTGGGTCCTCAGCCCTCTGGCCTCTAGATACTTGACAATTCTTTCCTTCAGAAGTGATTCCATCATTTTCCCTATCACTGAGGTTAAACTAACAGGTCTGTAGTTTCCTGCTTCTGCCTTGCTCCCACTTTTGTGAAGGGGAATCACATCTGCCCTTCTCCAGTCCTCGGGCACCACCCCATCCTCCCATGATTTGTTAAAAGGGTAGTCAGTGGTGTCACTAGTTCTACCCTTAGTTCTTTTAGAATTCTGGGATGAATCCCATCAGACCCCATTGCTTTGTCCACCTTCAGTTTTAAGAGTTCTTTCATAACCCTTTCTTCTGTAAATGGGCTGGTATCAACTTCTGTATCCAGAGTGTTTCTACTGTTTGTTTTAGGTACCTCCCCCTCTTCATTTTAAATACTGAGCAAAAATATTTGTTTAGTATCTCTGCCTTTTCACAGTCACCCTCCATGCACCATGAATGACATGGATAAACACGTCACCACTGAGCCATTACTTTTGTTGGCAACCACAAAATCAGAAATATGGTGGTATTAGTGATGGGAGCTCAATGTGAGAGTGAATCTGATGCTAGCATCCACAGCTGACAACACTGAGACTTGCTGAGTTGAGCATATGAGCTGAATTCAGAACTGCTGATGAGCTCACCTCTTTTTCTTACTCTAGGCATATGAAATGTTTAGATAAACATGCTGGTTGGCTATAAAATGTTTCAGTTCTGTGGCAGTTTAACCTAGCGATGCAGCGACAGAACTTTTGAAGGAGTCTCAATTTGGGGTCGGCGTCCCGCCGTCCTCCTTTCCTTATCCTGGTGGGTCTCTGCTTTACTGATAGACTATCTAGGAAACAGCCACTTAATGAAACTGGGAATCTTTACAGAATAGATGTGGGAAACGTTTCTGAGCTCAGCATTGCAAAATGAGCAAAAGCCAACATCCTCCCTCATGGCAGGCTCAAAACTGTACAACCACCTGTAACCCCCATGGAGGAAAATAACTTCTTGCTTCCTTCCCCCTAATGACTATCTAATGTCCTGGGATTTTTTTATTGAACCCCAGTAACCAACATTGTATGCAGGTTGCACCAGCAATGTTGCTGCTGCACCTGCATATTTGTTTTTTTTGCTCCTTTGCATTTTTTTCCACAGACATGAAAACAGAATGCTACAGGGAAAAGATTCTGCAGCAGAAGCCCACCTGCAGAAATTAGGACCAAATGTCATGGAGAACTAGGGACCCTGTCCCAGATATATGGTTACTAGTGCCTGCCCCCCATACCAGCCCAAGGAGCTAACCCCCAACCCCTCATAATTAGATTTCTTCTATATAAATATCACAAAGGTGATCTAGTCAAGGTCTTAATTTGGTTAAAACCCCACTGACAAATAAGACAACCACCTTCAGAAGCATTTTCTTCCTGGACTTTTTCATGACGGCCTCTGAAGCTTGCCAGAACCTAAAGCCACAGTACTTTTGTTCGTATCACCCCCCCCCCCATGTGTAGCTTGTGGCTGGGATTACCCGCCCGCATCCCAGAGGCGCTGGGAACCCCTTGTAAGAAAGAATGAGGCACACCCACTGGTACCAGATACAGACAGGAAGGAGCTGCACTGCAACCATACTGATTTTAGGGCTCTTACATAGACTAAAATGGAGAACCATCTTAGTCTGCATTTTCACAATTTAGAGTTGGTAAGCAGCAAAAATACAAGATGCCCAAGTGGTGTAGTGTTTTTTTCTAGCTGCAAGGAAGAAGGACACCTCTATGAGCGGCTTAGGGTTATATGTTGCCCGTGTAATATATAGCAAGAAGGGACTTGCGCCTGGCATCCTGAAGGCCTACGCACATTTTTGGAAAGACCAGCTACCCACACCCGGCTTCTGAAATCAATGCATATATTGTGAACAGAAAGAATGATGCCAGTCTTACTTCTTATCAGCCTCAGTGTCTGAACCACTGTCCCAGGAGGTGTAAGACACAAGTCCCTTTGATGTGTTGATTTGGACATTCTACAGGGAAAAAGGAAATTAGATTGTGGTTAGCCAAAAAAAAAAAAAAGGCTTATTTTCATTTACAATCAGAATGAACTGTGCTCCCAAATGATCTGTGGGATGATCTGCAAAAGGTGCTGCTGCATTAACATGTTTAGCCATGTTTTGAAATTCTCCTCCCCATTGTAAAGCACAGCCTAAGTACTTTTTTTCTGTCTCTCTTGGGGGTCCCAAATTCTAACTGCCGGTGCCGAAACCCACAAAGAAGCATAGGAGCCGGGTTTGTAAAATGTTCCAGGGGTCAAAGTCCCACCCCTGGTACAGGGGTCAGAGGTCAGCCACCAGACAGTCCAAGGGTCAGGGTCCAAAGCCCCACCCCATGGGTAAGGGGTCAAAGGTTAACCCACCACCACCACCATGCACTGCTCATTTGCATACTTCAATTCAGACAAGCACTGGGGTATGACACACTAACACAAGATGGTACCGTGCAGCACCCTCCAAGTTGCCTACCGGCAGTCCGAGTTTACAAGGGTGACAGAGAGTAACTGCAGGCGGTTAAGTTTTTTCTCCACAAAAGCCTGATCAGGCAGTCTGGCTTTGTGGGGGAGGGGTGGCTGTGCATCAGGTAACATCAATGACGGGAAAAAAAAACAGCAACAGAGGGATCTCCGAATTCTAAATACAATCCTTGCTGCTTTTGCATCAGCATAAACTTTTTATACTTCAGCACAAGCAACAAGACAAACATAGAAACAAACAACTGATGGCAAATAAAGGCTGCCTATCTCATCTAGCCTGCCCATTTTGGCATTTTCCCCACCTACTGCATTACCGCAGATCATGGAATAAGCACAAACAGCAGTCCTCCAAACAAAATAAGTATAAATATAACTTATACCATGGAGAAATGAGTTGCATCACATTTGAGATGCAAAGCACTGGGGTTTAGCGTTGTGGCTTTCTCAACTTCAATAAAATGACAGGATTGCAACTCATTTCTCCATTGTATAAGTTATATTTACACTTATTTTGTTTGGAGCGCTGCTGCATGTGGTCATTCTGCTTGGTTCTTTTTAGCTAGCACCTGCTACATACATCTTAGAGTGCATGGTCTTTTGTGTTACTGCAAAGACCAAGAAAGCCTGGTGATCACTCCAGGGAGAGAAAAGCAATCGCTGGGATACTCAGGCCTCTCCCATACTGGCCAACCCCAGCAACTCGAGGCTGTACATGAACCAGAGTCACTGGTGTGGCAGCAGGTGAGATGCAAGAGCCTCAATCATCCACACCACTTGGATGGCCAAAATATTTTATGTTCTAAAAAAACACTGGAGTTCATGCTATAAACTTGAGTTTAAATGCCAATGAGTGCAATGTGATGCACTTAGAGAAAAATAACCCACACATGTAATATTGATTGGGGTGATGAGGGTAAGTTGCCCCACCCAGTTTCCCTTGGTCTGAACTTCCTCCGGTGGGGAAGATGGATGTGGAAGTCATTATCAGTGACTCCATCAAGCAAATCAGTCAGTATCCAGAAGGCCTAGTGGCAGTATTAGACCTATCGGAAGTTTTGAGGGTAGGCGATGATTCAGGAGGCCTGGTTTTGGCCTATAATAAGGCTATCACTGAGGCCCTGAATTCCATCACCACAGTCCGTATTCATCCTCTCTCTCTCTTTGCCCTCGGACCCCTTGGTTTGGTGGGACCTTCAGGGAGATGAGACATGCTGGACATAGGTTAGAGCATTGCTGACAGAAATCGTCCCTTGAGGCCAACCACCTTAGACTGATAGAGCACTATCAAAGCTATCAACTGGCAATCACACGTAAGAAGGCGGAGTTCCTGTCCGGTGAGATGTCTGGTGCTCAGAATAGACCAGCTCAGCTCTTTCAAACTGTGCACAGGTTGTGCAACCCAACCTGCCTTCAGGCTCGAGGAGAATTTTCACAAATTAGGAGTGATGAGTTCGCACAATTCTTCGCAGGTAAGGTGGCCGACATCAGGGCAGAATTCCTTGGGGGCTGGCAATGGTCAGTGTGCAGTTGCTGCTCCCCAGTCCTCTTGGATATCTTTAGACCAGCCAGAGATTGCAGACATCGTGAGGATTGCTCAGAGTTTGGGACCAACTTGCTGTAGTTTGGATCCTGGCCCCACACACCTGTTATTGGGGTGTTTGGAGTCCATCGGCCCAATTCTTGCAAAGATTGTTTGGTGCTCCTTAGATTTGGGTGAGTTCTCCAGCTCCCTGAAGGAGGCAGTGGTGACACCACTTCTTAAGAAAGCTGCTTTAGACCCAAACATCTGTGCCAACTAGAGGCCTATCTCTAACCATCCCTTTGTTGGAAAGGTGATAGAGAAAGTGGTTGCGCTGCAACTAGAGAACCACCTTACCATCCATGATGTCTATGATCCCCTCCAGTCAGGTTTCCAGAAGAGACATAATACTGAGACCACTCTGGTTCAAGTGCTCAATGATCTCTGGATAGTGAGAGATCAGAAGCACCGCTTTATCTTGGTGCTTTTGGATCTCTCTTCAGCGTTTGATACCATGGACCATGGGGATCTGCTTGAATTCCTGAGGGTTATCTGAGGCCTGGTTGGTCCAGTACTCAGTTGGTTTCATTCCTTCCTCACCGGCAGATCTCAGAGGGTGGTATCTGGGATTTTTTCCTCTGATCCATTTTTTTTGCCATGCTGGGTCCCTCAGGGCTCAGTGCTATCCCCTATGTTGTTCTCAGTGTATTTGCTGCCCTTGGAGACATTGTAAGATGATATGGGCTGAGTTTTCACTGCTATGAAGATGATAAACAGCTCTGTCTTTCACACCTGACCAGGATAGTGTGATCTCGATGTTTAACAGCTGCCTAGAGGAGATGCATGAGAGGATGAAGTCCAGCTGGTTGAAATTGAATTCCAAGAAGACTGAAGTATTGGTGGTGGACCCGGGCCACAGGGTAGAGAGGTCGGTGATGGGTTCACCCTCTGGCCTTTGGCTTGGGGGTGCCCAGCTACCTACCTCCCTCTGAACAGGTGTGGGATCTGGGGGTGGTTCTTGATGAAGGGCTGACACTGAGTGCGCAGGTGTCAGCGGTCATCAAATCTTCCTTTTACCATCTTAGGAACATCACAAGAATCAAGCACCTTGTTCCGTCTGGTGACCTGCCTATATTGATCCATGCCTTTGTGACCTAACACCTTGACTACTGCAACTCCCTGGGCTTCCGGGGGTTGATATCTGCTGCTTGCAGCTGGTGCAGAATACTGCTGCATGATTGTTGACTGGGACTTCACGTTTTAGTCACATTACTCCAGTGCTGCGTGAACAATCTGCACTGGCTGCCTATACAGTGGTGGATCACCTTCAAAGTTGGTCTTTTGATCTACAAAGCCCTGCACAGACTGGGACAGAGCCACGTGCAAGAGCTCCTGATTACTTACAGCCCTGGATGTCATCTCCACTCATCTGGTGAGGGGCTGTTAGAGGTTCCCAGGTGCGGTTGAAATCATCTGGCTCCCGGGCATTTATGCTTGCAGCGCCATCCCTGTGGAACTCCCTACCTCACCAGATTAGACAGTGCAGGACTGTGGAGAGCTTTAAAATCAGCCTCAAAATGTATCTATTTAAACAGGCTTTTAACATATCTTGATTTTTATGGTTATTAGAATTTTAACTGTTGCTCATTTATTTATTGAATTTTATTGAACCATTTGTTTTGTATGTATAGCGCTTTGGTAACTGGATATTGTGTTATATAAGTAAAGATTATTATTATTATTATTATTACAATAATGGCCATATTAAGGCATCATGGGTGCTGGAATGCATTGGGAAGGTTTTTTTATAGTAGGAGAGGGGAAGTGATATTGCCCATATACAGTTGGACACTACATGTTACATTATATAAGTAAGCAATAACATACAATGGGGTACAGTTTATTCTGGAAGGGTATTTATCCAGAATAAACCACTCCCTGGAGTGTGTTATTATGCATATAAAATGGGTACATGTTGAAAAACTGTACAGTAGTGTTTATTTAAAAAATGGTGAGAGTAAAAAAAAATATACTTATATTTTATGTACAATAGTGCCTTGCACACCCTTTGTGTGCTGTTGCACTTGCTGGTGTCACTAAGGGTGATGTAATGTTCTGTGGATCACTGGCATGTGACCCCGGAGGATCAAGGTTTACTAAATGCCTTGCCGTCAGCAGGCTACTGCCTGTTGTAGCATTCTTTACAAAAATCCTGATGGGCTTCTTCTCCTTGCAGGTCAGCACAGAGTTTAAAACCTTCATGATACCTGGTGCTGAGGATGGGATAGAAGTGACTTGGGAGGGACAGTAGGATGATTTCTGGACTGGAAACAACAGATCTTACTTTGAGAGAGTTCTTTCAGTAGGTCATTACATATGGACTAATGCCACCTGGCGTCAGGACCCAATGGCAGACTTTTCCAGCAATGCCCGATGGGGGACCTCCCACCGGATGTCACATGATGACATCAGTGTGACCCTATATAGTGGGCAGTCCCCATGCCCACCCACCAGTTCTTTCCTGCCGTAGCCTTGTGCAGCTTCCTTCGGGTAGACTCACTACAGCAATCGCCAGGTTTTGCTCATTAATTTACTATAAACTTTTGATTTCTTGAGTTTTCTAATGTTTCTATGTCATCTCCGACACCGAAAAAGAAGTGTGAATCCTGTGGCACCCAGATTCCGCATAAAGACGGTCACCGACGGTGCATCATCTGTCTAGGCCCAGACCATCCTGTTGCCACTTGCCCAGATTGGCAACCGTTTAACCAGGCTACTGGGAAACGGAGGTAGCAGGCTCTGGAGGCTCATCTTTTAAAATCTCGCTTAGCCTCCTTGGAAAAACAGAGGAAAAATTTCAGGATTCTGCTTCTCTTTCTTCAGCTTCCCCTTCAAAACACAAGAAGGAAAAACACCAGAAGAGGGAACATCAGCCTGAGGGTTCCAGGACCGAGACTTTAAGGCCCGCTTCCAGCAAGGCCTCTCTCCAGCCACCTGCAGTGAAGGCTGTCCAGGCTTTGTCTTGGGATTCCTCTCTGCTCCCGGTTTTAATGGCAGGTAAGTCGCTCCCCAGGTCCTCTGGGGACCGCATGGTCACTGATAAGTCAGCTCCCCACTCCTCGGGGTCCTGCATGGTCAGAGTCGGTAAATCAGGAGAGAGCTCCTCCACTTCTTGCCCGGCTCCAGCATCCGATAAGTCGATCCCTGTGGGGGATCCGCGGACATGGCTCTCCAGTCGGGGACACACGTCAGCCCACCCAAAATCTGGATGAGCCTGGGGAAGACTGCACCTCTTAGAGACCCCATTATGTCCCTCATTATGCTTCTGGGTACTCTTTGGACCATACCCCAGCTGGTCCTTTTCCTGATTGGCATAACATGGGACATTATTTCCTGGGTTACAGCTCGTTCCCGGGCTATAGTCCCCAGGGATACCACGGGTATCACTATTCCTCTCCCTGTGGCTATCACCCTCCTTATCCTCTGCCTCCACCTCCTCATCCCCCTCCTCCACCCCCTCCGGCTCCTCAGCCAGATGTCAAGGCTGTAATTCAGTCCTGGTGGAAGGAGGCGCAGGATGAGCTGGTGATGTACCTAGAGAGTAGACTTCCTCATCCTCACTCCTCTCCTAGGTCCTCCTCCCCCACGGACTCTCAATCCGACATGGTCCACGTCTGGGGAAATCAACCAGACAGAGATTACTCTTCTGGATTTTGAAGCAGGAGGTGATCTGGACTTCAGGGCAGACTCGTTGGGGGAATCATCAAGTCATGAATCCCTAGTCCCGGGAAAGGTCTCTCTGAAATATCCACCAGAGGATCCTTCTTTCTTGGACCTGCTGAGGTCCACCCAAAAATGTTATGCATTGGAGTCAGAGGAATAGGACCCAATGTGGCAAAGGCTTGCTGAGCATTTGGACCTGGAGTCTTTGTCCCCTATCCTGGTTCCTCCCTGGATCAGACCTCACCAGGACCTCACCACGACCATCTGGCAACTGCCCCATTCCATCCCGGTGGTTCCCAAGAGAGCGGATAGGACTTACCGGGTGCCTTGGGAGGCCACTATCTTGTCTGGGCACCCCAAGGCAGACTCTGTTTTCATGCCGGCTGCTCAGGACCACTCGAACATACCTAAGCACATGAGCACTTCTCCTCCAGACAAAGACTCGAAGCAGTTTGACCAGTTCAGGAAGAAAGTTTTCTTCTCGGCTACGCATGCGTTATGGTCCCAGAACTACATAGCCCATATGGTGTCCCATCAGAAAGCCACCCTAGCCAGGCTAGAGGACTGAATCCAGTCAATGTTGGATTCGGAACTCAAGGAGGAGCTCGCACAGGACATTCGCCAGTCCAAGATTTCTTGACGGCATGCTCTTTGGGGCATCTACGACTCTGTTGACTTGATGGCCCGAACCTCAGCGACCACTGTCTCCCTTTGGCAGGACGCCTGGCTCCGCATATCGGGCCTCACCAACAAGGTCCAGTCAGCCATTCAGGATGCCACTTTTCGGTGCTGAAGTGCACTTTGGTGGGGACACCAAGGACATTATCACAGATGTCCAAGAACGTAGCCAGTCTCTTGGGTCTGTGAGGTCCATGTACTGATCGGATAACCAGCCGGGTGCCCAGACACAGCAGCCCTTTTGGAAGCAGACCTGGAGGCAGCCTAGATGCTCCCAGTTTCATCAGGGTAGGCGTAAGGCCATGGGGACAGTTTCCACACACCCTGACTCCAAAACTCACCACTGGACTGAGGGCCCACCCCCAGCCAGACCCGCCACCTCCTGACTCCCTGGCCCCACTCCCTCCCTAGCCAGTGAGCAAGGAGCCCGTGATGGGAGGTTTGCCCACCATGTGTAGGAGTAGCGGAGCATCACCTCCGACAAGTGAGTCCTGCAGTTAGTGTCCATTGGACACACCTTGGAGTTTCTGGAACCTCCTCCAGAGTCTCCTCTTCAAAGGTCAGCCTGCTCCCGAGACCAGGGAGGAAGTTCAGTCTCTACTGTCAAAACAGGCAATAGAGACGGTCCCTCTTCAACAAAGAGGGCAGGGGTTCTACTCCCATTTTTTCCTGGTTCCAAAAAAGACAGGAACCTAAGACCCATCCTCAACCTCAGCAGGCTCAACCTGTTTGTCGAGTACAAAAAGTTCAGGATGTTAACCCTCCAGAGCCTCCTGCCCCTGTTGCAGGAGAGCCACTGGTTGTGCACTCTGGACATGCAGGATACCTATCTGCTCATCTCAATTTTTCCAGGTGACCGCTGCTTCCTGCAGTTTGTATTCCAGAGGGAGCACTTTCAGTTCAAGGCTCTTCCCTTTGGCCTTTCCTTAGCACCAAGTTTTTTTTTTATTTTTTTTTTTTTTTATTTTTTTCCCCTATTTTTGTCCCCTGCTGCTGGCTGCTGCACATCAGCACAGTTTACGGACCCCCATGCTTCCACCTCCAATCATAATGGCTCTCTCTCCAGCACCCCTGGCTTACCCCCCAGAAGGCAGGGTCATGGTGCCAATTTTTGGCACCGCATTACAAATATCTAACCAGGAGAGCTGGCCCTGGAGGCTAATCAAAGCCAGGGGCAGGCTTCACCAACACGGCCAGCAACAAGGTATTTTTCCTGGGATTCTCCAGGGGCGGGGATGTGTGATGATGTCCAGCGTCTGCCCTGTCCCTCTCAGAACTGGCATCGATAGCTGCATGGCCCCTAGCCTCTGCCAGAAGTCCATTGAGTGCTGGATATACTCCCCACCCTCCCACCAGAGAAGGAGAGCAGTCCTCAGGATGCTCCATCCTTCTCCCCCGGGTCAGCCGTCCAGCGACCTGGATCCATTCCCAAACCTGGGTCACCAGTGTCACAAGTGCAAATCCAACTGCTGCGCTGATGAGCCATCAATTCACCCAGGGATTTTGCCAAGTACCTAGTGATGATGGCTGCAGCCCTGAGACAAGAGGGTATAGCAGTTTTTACTTTTCTGGATGACTGGCTGATTTTGGACCCATCCAGTGAATCCCTTTCTGAGGCCCTTTCAATTACCCTGGACCTGTTTTCCAGATTGGGGATTATGGTCAATGTCCCCAAGTCTTCCTTGACTCCTTTGCAGTGGCTTCAGTTATTGGGGCTATTCTGGATACCATCCAGGACAAAGCCTTCCTCCCTCCAGACCAGAAGGACACACTTATTGAACAGGCCACCATGGTGACCTCTTCCAGACATCTTACAGCCAGAGAAGTCCTCAGTCTTCTCAGCTTCATGGTGGCCTCTATCTCCACTGTCCCTCTGGTGAGGCTCCACATGAGAATTTCTCAGTGGTCTTTGAGAGTTCAGCGGGATCAGCTCCAGGACCAATTGGACCAACCGGTCCTCATTTCCTCTGTGCTTCAGAGAGATCTTCTGTGGTGGAGGGATCCTGCAAACCTGTCCTTAGGCCTTACATTTCAAGATTCAGCCCCCCTGGGAGTCCATACCATGGATGCCTCCAATTTAGGTTGGGGGAGCTCATCTGGGGGACCATCAGACACAGGGACTCTGGTCCTGGTTGAAGATGTCCTTACACATCAACATCATGGAGATGTGAATGGTACTGTACACTCTCCAAGTGTTTCAGAAAGTTCTTCACAAGGGACTGCTGCTTATCCAGGCAGACAAAACTTCAGTTGTCTGGTATCTCAACAAGCAGGGAGGCACTCGTTCTTATCCCCTTTGCAGGGAAGCAATGAGAGTGTGGAACTGGACAGTTTAGCATGACCTGTCTCTCGCAGCTGTGCATGTTCCAGGAGTGGAAAATGTTCTGGCAGACAATTTAAGCAGATCGTTCACCCTCATGCATGACTGGGAACTAGATCAGGAGGTGGCAGAGTCACTATTCTGGAGATGAGGGCGACCAGAACTCGACCTATTCACCTCACCATCCAACGCAAAGCTTCCAAGCTTTTGCTTGCTCGTTCTAGAGCATGGCGCTTTTTGGCACGATGCGTTGTCTCTCTCGTGGACAGGGAGATTCTTATACACGTTCTCATTCTTCAGAGGGTGCTCCTCAAAATTCAAGCACAGCAAGCATGAATGATCCTCATTACTCCTCTGTGGCCCAGACAAATTTGGTTCACACTTCTTCTACAGTTGTCCAGCGAACCCCCAGTTCTGCTTCCATTGAAGCACAGCCTGTTAACCCAGGACAAGGGTTTTCTGGTGTACCCAGGGCTTATAACCCTGCATCTTCATATCTTCATGCTTGGCTCCTGCAGACATAGCGATTTCTCGCTTTGGAGTCTCTTCGAGAGTTGCCCAGGTTATTGTGGAGGCCAGAAAGCCTTCCACGAGATCCACTTATGCTATGAAGTGGAAACGTTTTTCTATTTGGGTGGCCTCCAAGGGTTGGGACCCCTTTACTTGTTCAGCCCCACAGTTAATGGAATACCTGCTTCATCTTTCAGATTCAGGGCTTTCTTATTCCTCCTTGAAGGGTCACTTGTCTGCCATTTTGGCTTACCACATGCTGGTGAATAGTAAACCGGTGGCCCAGTTGGAAATCTCAAAAACCTTTCTGAAAGGGATTCTCCATCTGAAACCCCCCATCTTCAGCCGTACACCACCTTGGGATTCTAATTTTGTATTGGAGAAGCTCACTCTCCCTCCTTTTGAACTAGGAATGAGCTGTGATATGCACTACCTTTTTTGGAAGGCACTGTTTTTGGTTGCTATTACTTCTACTTGAAGGATTTCCAAGCTTCAGGCTCTGGTTTGTAAAGATCTGTAACTTATTTTTCACAAGGACCAGGCGGTCCTTCAAACTTATCCTCAGTTCCTTCCTAAGGTGGCATTGGAGCTCACCCAGAAACAGTCAATCGAGCTTCTGGTGTACTATCCGGCCCCATCAAATAGAGGTGAGGCTCTGTTGCATACATTAGACATTCACCGTGCCCTTTGGTGTTATACCTTCAGGACCAAAGAGACACGTAAGGATGATCAGCTCTATTTCTTTTGCTGTCAAGTCTTTGGGTAGAGCCGTATCTAAGCAGCACCTTTCTAAGTGGCTAGCCAACTGCAATTGCTTCTGTTATCAGAAGTATGGAAAACCCTTGCTGGGGTCTGTCAAGGCTCATTCCACTAGGGGCATGGCTGTATCTGCAGCCTTTCTCTGTAATGTTTCTGCAGTGGAGATCTGAGCGGCAGTGATCTGGAGTTCCATCCATACCTTTACTAAGCATTACAGTCTGGACATTGCTTCTAGGCAAAGGGCTGAGTTTGACCTAGCTGTTCTACAGGCCCTTCTGTTCTAGGCTGGTTCCATTCTGGAATTTAGTTTCTTCCTCCTCCCGGGTTTCTTTTGGTCTCTATTTAGAGGGACTGCTTGGAACTCTGTCCTATATGTAATCACCTACTGCAGAAACCCTCTCGAAGTAAGATAGTTCAGTTATGTAAGAACTTACCGTAACAGTAGATCTTCAAGAGGTTCCTTCAGTAGGTCATATTTTCCCTCTCTCCTTCCCCCCAATATTTGGTTTACTTTGGGTCATCAGACCAAGCTTTCCTCTCCTTCCAGTCTCCAGCAGGAGAACTGGAGGGTGGACATAGGGACCGCCCACTATAAAGGGTTATGCTGATGTCATCACGTGACATCCGGTGGGTGGTCCCCCGTCTGACACTGCTGGAAAAATCTGCCCTTGAGTCCTGACGCCAGGTGGCACTAGTCCTATATGTAATGATCTACTGAAGTAACCTCTCTTAAAGATCTACTGTTACGGTAAGTTCTGACGTAACAGTACTTTTTTAAAGTGTTGCAAGTGTTGTTGTTTAGTTTTGCGGATTCCAGCTTCACTCTCTAAACTTAAAAAAGAAAAATGGTGAAATCATGTTTGTGGTGGCATCAGAGGGATCTGTACAGGAACCAGGGACATGCATGAGCATTTATTTTCTGTGCTATGATATAAAAAATTAGCATAGCAGGCAAGGGCTGTCAGCCAGTCATGTTCCATGACTGTCTATACCCATTTTATAATGTTCAAACTTTGGTGGAGCAACAGCAAAGATACAAACAAGCAGTGACAGTATTCATCACTCTCAGGGCCCTTGAGGGCATGGGGGAGCATGGGATAATTCCCAGGGCCCAGTGTCAAGAGGGGCCCAGGCCACCCAGCATACTGTATGCAGGAAAGGGACTGCGAGCTGGTAGCGTCCCTAGAGTCTGAACTATCCCCAGAGCCTGGAATTCCTCTCAAGGGGCCTGCTCACACTGTCATGCCTGTATAATAAAAATGTTTTTATTTTGTCTCGGTGTGGCTGGTGTATTTATTTAGCATCAATGTTTCTCTTACGGCACACCATAAATATCAGCATGGCCTGCTGTGGCAATTGGGATGATATATAGGGACCCCACTTCTTTTCAAATGCTTTGGCCTGTTCCCTGAACTCATATGTAAGTCTCACTATGGGCAAGATGGTCAAAATCAGGTTGTACCACATTTTAAAAGTGGACTGCTACCGTCAGACCCATGTATTTTGTGTGCAATTCCTCATAAGAAGGAGCAGAATAGGCAATATTCTTGTATAGAGAATTCAGGAGGCACTTTTTCACATGAAGACTCATGTCCAAGTGGAATGAGCTGCCAGAGGAGGTGACATCAGCAAAAATGGTGGGAAGTTTCAAGGGGGTGGTGGGACAGGGTAAAAAAGAAAATGAGAACAGGATGGTGGCAGGAGCAGGAGGATCCCTCAAAAGAATGGGGGGGGCAGCTCCAGAGTATTAGACTGATCTGTGTGTAACCCCCCTGCAAATGGGGGTTCCCAAAAGACTTCCAGGAGCTTGCTTGAATGCTCCAAGCCTGAATGGTGTTTGGCGTTTAAGCCATTTATCAATGAGTGTTTTTAGAACCTCTGGTACTGTCTCTTTAAGAGCTGTCTGCTTGCAGACATAATTAGTTTGTATGGGGACTGTGTGTTTCTTTGATTGAGTACCACATGCTGCTGCCAATTCACTCCATTTTGCAGTCACTAGAAGTGCAAAGGGAACCTATCTGAAAGATGTAACTGTTTGCCAGAAACCATTTAGAGTGATAATGAAATTACAGTTTGTCTAACCTGCTTTCTTTGCAGTCAGAACAGTGTCTGCCTAGTTCCCCATTCTGGTTTTGAACTGCTGAACTGGACCAATCAGTGTGGGGTAAGCTAGCTCTAAAATGGTGCCTTGACGAATCAGAACTTGACTTCATAATCTGAGCCAGCCACAAGAGGATTGTATGGGCAGTGACTCTGGGAGATGTAGTTTAGACTTCAGTGCCTTTTTGGACCAACAGCAGCAGTCTATTGTGAGTGACAGCCAATCCAGTCAAGAACTGGGAGGAACTCAAAGGAAGTGCCCGGTTTTGTCGGTTGGAGTTTCAGTTGAGCTTTGGCAGTGAAGAAGGAAGGAGCCCTGTGCTTTTTCATGTGCAGTTTTAGTCAAAAACGTGTAAGGCCCAGAGTTCCGGTCTGCAGCTTGTGTAACTGCTTGTTAGGACTGAATCCGTCCTGTAGAAAAGAATCAAAGGATCTCTGAAGAGTAGAAACCAGGCTCACCCCTGTAGAAGACTGGAGAAATTATTGAATTGCACTCGGTCTGTCAGGAACTGAATCTGCTGTGTGTTCTCCCGGTATTGTGCAGTAATTGCGATCGGATAGAGAAGCACCTGCCTGGTATAGTACTCTTTTTTTTTACCATATAATGTGTGAAGAGTCTCTTTGAGCTCAAGAGTAGCCCTGCTGATATTGAAGGACCCTATCTTATTTGGAGGTCGGAGTACTAATTCAGGGTCGCTCCTGTTGAATTGCCACATTAAATCCAAATGGAATTACTGTACTGCTGACTGTTTAATTTTCCTTTTCTCTGTGTGAAAGGCCCTACCAGCTGCCAGTTTGGACTAGCCACTAGGGCTTGGGTACCTAGGGACAGTAATTGATAGGGATAGGCCTGTGCACAGAGCCAAGGTAGATTATTAGAGTGATAAGCTAATTAACCTGATTTCCCTGTCCTTGTTATATTCCCTAAATAAATCAGAGCTGCTTGTTTCAGCAAAGTTATACTGCCTGAGGTATTTGTCTATGTTAAAGTACTGTACTGTGATTGTTGCACTGTATCTCATTTCACAGGAGGTCCCAGTGCGGAACCAATCCTGGGGTAAGTGTATACTGTGAAGGTAATTCTGATATATTGTGTGGGCCACTAGTGGGAAGAAAAGGGGTTGCAGTGTCCCAGAGGGCTGTGACCAAGTTAGTTTAACTATTGCAAACCCTGACCTCTGGGTGGAGGCACCCGCCATTGGATCCAGGCCCCTCAACCTGTTAGTGGCAAATCAGGCAGGGGTAGTAGCCCCTGGGATAGCGCCATCTAGGGGTTACATGTGCACTCAAGCAGACTAGATAGACCAATAAGGCCTCTTTGTGCTGGCAATTTCGTATGTTCATATGAGGATGTCATTCATCTCCAGTCATGTACTCTATGAACATAGAATTTGTTGGCAAAAAAAAGGACTAGTAGGCCCATCTAGTCTGCCCTCTATTACAGCTACTTAAACCCTATTTTGTCTCTGGAGTCCCTTCCTCCTCACAGTCCTCTTATTATGCCCATGCGCCTATCCTATGCATGCTTGAAGTCCATCCCCCCAGTGTTTTCTCCCTCAGCCTCCTCTGGTAGACTTTTCTAGGTGTCTTCCTTCCTTTCTAAGAAGAAGTGTTTCATCACATCCCTCTTAAAGTCCCTCCCCATTTTCATTGCATGCCTCATGGTCTCTGATCCTCCTCTTCTCCCCTCCTGCATCTTATTTAACCTAGTGAGGTACTTACAGTTCTCAATCATGACCCCTCAAACTCTTCTCTTTTCCAAGGAGTACATGCTGAGATCTCACAGCCTACCTTTGTATGGTTTCTCATGCAACCCCTGCACCATTTTGGCAGCCCTCCTCTGGATCACTTCCACTCTGTCAATGTCCTTGCAGAGGTGTGGCCTCCAGAACTGTACACAGTACTTTATGTGGGGTCTCATTAGTGAGCAATACAGTTGCAACACCACCTGCTTTCTACTGCTATTAATCTCCCTCCATGTGCGCCCCAGCATCCCGCCAGCTTTGCCAACTGCCCTGTTGCACTGCCCTACCACTTTGAGATCATCAGAAATGATTACCCAATGCCCTTCACTTTTTTTTGTGTGCCTCCCATGCCCCCTGACCAGCCACTCCTTTGGGCCACCAAGGGAACCCTTGCCCACTAATCATCCCCCATCACCATTGCTGCCATCCCCCTTCCCCTTGTGCTGTGCCCCGGTTGACCTGACGTATCCCTTCACTGGGGCAGAGTGGGCCCTCCTTGGGCCCACGAGAGGGGAGATAGGATTCAAATCTGAACCAGGTTCATGATGGGGGGGATCACCTCGGAAGGCTGATGGGTGGCATGAGGGAACCCAGGTGACCATCATCTGGTTGGCCAAGTGGGCAATTTTCCATGTTCTCCCTTGATCCTGTCCCTCCATGTTGCGGCCACACACACATATGGCATCCTGAGAAGGACATATGGTGGCGTGTGCACTTCCACAGGGGACCATCAGGAGCCACTGCAGTAGTGGTGCAGGCTCGCACCCTCCTTGCCAGGTACAATAGCATCCAAGTAGATGTTCCAAACCCTCCCTGCTGGTCTCCTCTCCTGCCGTCACAGGGGCAGGTGCAAACCAGGGCCACCAATGTGCCGTGACATCTCCTGTCACTCGGTGCCATGGAGCTGACTCCATGTCACTCTCTTGCTTGGTGAATGCAAGTACCTTCCATCTTATACACAGTCCCAGTTTCCCCCAATGCAGGTGCATGAGTATGCACTTTTTGGCTTTCAAACCCAGATGCCACTGCCTTGATGACTCCTTTAGTTTCCCAAAGATCCCACTGCAATCTGTCCACCTCTACATGGGTGTCTAGCCTGTCTCAGAGTTTAGTTTCTTCTACAAAGAGACACACCTTCCCCTGCAGTTCCTCAGCAACGTCAATTATGGAGACATTGAAGAAGACAGGATTCAGTACCAATCCCAATCCCTGTAGCATTCCACTGGACACTCTTCTGTTCACCAAAGTGACTTGCATTTATCACCACCCTCTGTGCCCTATACTTTAAATGCTTTTATAACCAGCTTATCATCTTCTCACCAACACTTGGGTTGCTGATTTTCTTTATTAGCCTCCTGTGTGGCACAGTGTTAGTCCACTGTCTTTTCCTGATCTAGCACCCTAATCACCTAATCAAACAAATCTATGAGATATGTTTGACACAACCTCCCACCTGTGAAACCATGCTGTCCCTGGTCATGCAGCTCATTTGCCTCCTGGTACTCATCAGCCTGCCCTTCAGCAGGCTCTCCATTACTTTCACTGCCACTGATCCTCTGCTGGGATCCACTGCCATCCATCTTAGGGCCTCCCTCTCAACTAATCTCTGACCACTACCACAAATTCCCCCTTTTGGCAGTCCCGTCTTGCCAGAGCATCAATAGAGTTATGGTGTATGGTGGAATGTGGTTGTGTATGGAAATTCATACACCATAAAAAGTTGTTCTGTTGCAGTAGTGATGTCTTCACTAACACAGAATGACTTTTTGTTCTGCGTTAGTGAGGACGTCATAATACAGGGGACTACAGCAGACCTTGTGATTTGTCCCTTGCTGAATGAGAGTGGCATGTTGGTGTGCTGAGCAGCGGCAGTTGTGAAATGAAGGATGGTTGGCAGAACCGACTAAAAATAGGGAAAAGTTAGCGGTTTTTCCTTTTTAGTCACCATATACTATGTAGAACAGTGTAAGGTTACCCATACACTACTTGGTTATTCTTCCACCTCGTAGATACAATGCCAACTTGGAGATCACTCGACCTTCACTCTTGAGGCAATCAGTTGGCATTGTATCAACTCGGTGGAAGAATAGCCTTGTAGTGTATGGTTATCCATACACTGTCCTATATGTGTAGTGTCACCGCCGGTGGAAATGTGTTCTTCATCTACAACCCCACCTTCCCGGAGCCCATCAGTCCCCCCCTCCTTGACACCTGAGTCATAACAGTAGTGAAGCAGCATCATCTTTCACATAGTTTCCCATTATTTGCTCAGTCATCCAAAGCAGGCTGGTCATTACATATATAAAAAAAAATGTTGCCGTATGTATCACCTAAATACAGACACACACACACACACACTGTAACAGGCACAGCTGTGCTGTTACAGTAAACCTATCAAGTGCAGATAATACCCAGATGGTCTCTTACCTGGGTACTGAGGATCCAGAGGTATGAGTTTTGAAGGGATGATGTCTGTCAGACCTGTAAAATAAAATATAGGGAAGGGATCACAAAGGATCTGTACTTCTTAGGGAGAAAATAGAAAGGGAAGGTTAGATGTAGAGTAATACTTATCTAATGGGGATATAGTCAGCATCCTGTCAGACCTGTAGAACAGAAAAATAGGGGATTATGGAGAAAATACAGTAGTGAATGCAGAAACAAAGAGTGGAAAAGATGTATAGGAAAGCTCAGGAGTAAAGAAAAGGGAGCTTTAGATAAAATGTAACAAGGCAAAATAGGAAGCTAGAGATATGCTGAGTGAGGTAGCGAGATAGAGAAAGAAACAAAAATTAATAAACAGAAGAGAAAGTGTTGTTGGGGGGCCAAGCAAAACCACTTATGACCCTCTCTGGATGGCCTAGTGACCAGTAAAGTAGAAGCCCAGCTGCTGTCTGATGACCTGGGTTAGGAAGCAAGCCTGTTAAGTTGTGCCAGAAGGCCATGACTGAGATAGCTGCCATGCAGCAGTGCATCTCAGTCATGAAAGGTTGGCGGCTCACTCTGCCACCAAAGCAACCCCTGCGGCTGAGCCAGGGAGCCTTCTACTGCCACACAGGGGACACTGCGGCTCTGCACAGCCATAGCAGGCACACATTCTCACTAGGGCTGAAGGGAGGGAATTAATGGGGGACAAAACACCTTGTAGGTTTCCAACAACCAGGTTTAGCCAAACCAGGCTATATCCCTATGCCAGTGCGGAAAAAAAAGAGTAGCCCAGGTGGGCTACAGGGGACTCTTTTGGGCTAGTGACCCAGCATTATTAAAATAATTTAGCATTCATGGTTCCAGAGGGGCTGGAGTTGTCCCCAAGAGGTTGAGGATTTCTTCAGTATCACTAGTGGGCTAGTTTCCCTGGTGACCAATGTATAAAAACAAATTGGGAATATGACATACCTGCATATTTGCAGGAAAACAGTAGTAATGGTTCTGGAAAATTATGGAATGGGCACATTAGCAGACAGTTGTGCTGATCACAAAAAAATACAAGTAACATTTAATCATAGAACTGATAGAAATGCAGTGAATGCACAAAACAGTAGTTAAGAATGAACTTCACACTTGAACAGTATTAAATCACTGGTAGTGGGTCATGGGGCACCGACACTGTTTTGGAAGCAGCAAGGAGGTGGCGTGTGAGCAACAGGACAAACTATGACTGCTGCTGCAAGAAGCATGAGGTACCACGTTAAAAAAGAAAGTGCCAGGGCACGTTCTACTCCCAGCCCCTACAGAGTTCAGGCTGCGGCCTGCTCTGGGAGGGAGACGGTGGACAGGATTTTGTCAGGAGTTGGACGAATCTAATAGATTTCTTTGACTGGGTGACCAAAGTAGTAGATCAGGGAGGGGCTGTGGACATGGTCTACCTAGACTTTAGCAAGGCATTTGACTCAGTCCCACACGAAAGATTAATATACAAGTAAGCCAGCCTGGGAATGGGTCCCAAGATGACAGCCTGGGTAAAGAATTGGCTGGAGAATAGGACACAGAGAGTAATAGTAAATGGAGTCCACTCTGAAGAAAGGGGGGTTACTAGTGGGGTGCCAGAGGTTCAGTATTAGGACCGGTCCTCTTCAATGTCTTTGTAAGCGGCATTGCAGAGGGACTGGAAGGAAAAGTATGTCTCTTTGCAGATGACACAAAGATCTGCAACAGAGTTGATGCACAAGGTGGGGTGGAAAGGATGAGAAGGGACTTGGCAAGGTTAGAGGAACGGTCAAATGTATGGCAGCTTAGATTTAATGCCAGAAAGTGCAAGGTAATGCACCTGGGAAACAAAAACCCAGGGGAAGAGTACACAATGGGGGGTGAGACACTAACAACAACAAAAATGCAAAGGGACCTGGGGGTAGTCATATCAGATGACTTAAAGGAGGGCAAGCAATGTGAGAGGGCAGTAAGGAGGGCTGGGGGATACTGGGATGCATAGGGAGAGGCATCACCAGTAGAAAACAGGAAGTTGTTATCCCTCTGTACAGACAGCTGGTGAGACCCCATCTGGAGTACTGTGTGCAGTTCTGGAGACCCAATCTCCTACTGCCCCAATACCCATGTCTGAGGCGTCCGTCTGAACTATAAAGGTTTTGCTAAAGTCAGGACTTGTCAAAACAGGAGCACTGCACAGTGCCTCCTTCAGTCTGGTAAAGGCTTCCTCACAGTCTGAGCCCCAGGTAATTGTCTTTGGCATCTGTTTCTTTGTCAGGTCAGATACGGGAGCAGCCAGGGCACTGGAATTGGGTACAAATTTCCTGTAGTACCCTGCTGTCCCTAGAAAGCTCCTGACCTGCTTCTGGGTTTCTGGTCTGGGCCATGCCTGGATCACCTCTATCTTGATTTGGTTAGGACGGAGCTGTCCCCGGCCTACCACATGCCCAAGGTATGCCACTTCTCCCATGGCCATCTGGCACTTCTTGGCTTTGACAGTGAGCCCGGCCCTCTGTATCCTGCCCAGCACTTCCTTAAGGTGGGCTAGGTGTTCCTCCCAGCTGGTACTAAAGATGGCAATGTCATCCAGGTACACCATGGCGCACTCCTCAGCACCATTTAACACCTGGTTCACCAACTTTTGGAAAGTGGTCTGGGCGTTCATCATTCCAAAAGGCATTACTTTAAACTCAAATAAGCCTATTGGAGTGATAAAGGTCAACCTCTCCCTAGCTCTGTCTGTCAATTCTACCTGCCAATACCCCTTGGCCAGGTCAATAGTCGTAAGGTATGTCGCCCTCCCAACTTGTCCAGGAGTTCGTCAGTCTGGGGCATCAGGTGGGCATCGGACTTCGTTACTGCATTCAGTCCACAATAGTCCGCACAGAAATGAGTTGAGCCATCTGGCTTGGCCACAAGGACTACGGGTGAGGCCCAGGGGCTGTGGGATCTCTGGATTACCCCTAAATCCAGCATCTCCTCCACTTCCCTCCTAATGTCCTTTTGGACAGCCTCTGACACCCAATATGCTGTCCGCCATATGGGCTTCTGTGTCCCTGTCTACACATCGTGTGTCACTAAGGGGGTTAGTCCAGGCTTGGTGCTAAACAAGGGGCAAAGTCTGCTAAAACCTCCCTTACGTTCTGGACCTGGTCCGGGTTCAGCTGGGGAGACAATTTTACTGCCTCCACAGAGGACTCCTGTTTACTCTCCTATAGCATATCCAGAAGGGGGTCTTCTTCTTCCATCCCCTCCCCATGACTACACACTGCAAACACCATGTCAGCTCTATTTGCATATGGCTTCATCATGTTGACATGGTACATCATTTCTGTCTGTCTTCTGTCAGGTAACTCCACAATGTAGTTCACATCATTTACCTTCCTAACCACTTTGTACGGTCCTGCCCACTCAGCTTGCAGCTTGTCTTTCTGTACTGGAATAAGGACCATGACTTCCTGACCCACCATGTACGAGTGAGCTCTGGCTCTGCAGTCGTACCACACTTTTTGTTTCTGTTGGACAGCTGCTAGGTTGCTCTGGGTTGTCCCCATAAGCTCCTTCAGCCTTTTCCTAAACCGTAGGATGTAATCCACAATGGGAGTTCGCTGGGAGGCGTGCTTACCTTCCCAGTCCTCCTGGATCAAGTCTAGGGGCCCATGTACTTGGCGTCCATATAAGAATTCGAAGGGAGAAAATCCTGTCAACTCTTGGGGCACCTCCCTGTATGCAAACAACATGTGGGGAAGGTATTTCTCCCAGTCCCTCCTATGCTGTTTAGCAAACACCCAGAGAATTAACTTTAGGGTATCACTGAATCATTCCACAAGTCCATTGTCTTGTGGGTGATACGGTGTTGTGCATCTCTGCACCACCCCACACTTCTCCCATAAACATTTCATCAGGTCTGACATGAAGGAACCCCCTTGATCGGTGATTATCTCCTGTGGAAACCCAACACGGGAGAAAATCCCAAGTAAGGCATCTGCCACTTTGTCCATCCTCAGCGAGAATGGGGTGACTGCCTCTGGGTATCGGGTGGCATAATCTACCACAGTCAGGATAAATCTCTTCCCTGAGGAGATTGGGATATTTAAAGGCCCCAAAATATTCATTCCCGCCCTCTAGAATTGCTTTTCCACTATGGGCAATGGAATCAGGGCAGCTTGGGTTTTCTTGCCTGCCTTCCCTATTTCTTGGCACCGGTGACAAGACCTGCAATACTCTCACCTGCTGGATGAAGTTAGGCCAGTAGAAATTCTGGCCCAACTGCTGCATTGTGCGTGTGATTCCCAGATGACCAGACAAGGGAATATCATGTGCAATGTTGAGCAAGTGCTCACGATACCCCTGGGGAAAGCCAAGCTGCCTGCCTAGCATCCTGCCCTCTATCTGTACTGCCTGAGTATACATAAGTCCATTTTCCCAATAAACCTTATGTCAGTTGTCACCTCCCTGTGCTCCGTCAGAGTCTACCCAAGCCCTCTGCTTCTCTAAACTAGTGTCACCCCTCTGAGCAGCTGTGAACCCCTCACACATTCCCAAGGTATGGGACAGGTCCCCTTCAGTCGCTAAACTAGGGTCCCTAACACTAGCGGCACGGCCCTTAGGATCACTGTCAATCCCAACTCTCTGACAATGGGTCACCTCTCCCTCTTCGGAGTAACCTTCCATAGTTGTGTTGTCACTTGCTACCGGGAAAATTTCTACCACCTTTTTATCAGTCTCCCCCTCTGGAGACACAGGCTGAGGAACCAGCCTCTCAGTGATTTACACACTGGTTTCTGTGGGGTTCAGGGAGCTACAATTTTCCTTTGCCGCTTGGCTATGATTAACTGCACATACCATCCCCTGTTGGAGATTGTTACCCAGGATCACATCCACTGCTAATGTTTTGGCTACAGCCACCTGTTGCACAGTTCCCCCTGTTTCACCCCAATCTAAGAGAACACTAGTGAGTGGTAATGTTTTCTTTTCACCGGCAAAGTCCTGTACAGTGACGTATTTATTGGGTATAAGCTGACCAGGCTGTACCAGATCCCCTTTAACCAATGTCAGGGATGCCCCTGTGTCCCTTAACCCCTGTGTCTGTACACCCTTCACCATGACTGGGTGCATGTGTTCCCTCATGTTCACTGGTATGCTTCCAGGGACACACAAACAGCCCACTTTTTTTCTAGTACCCGGTTGTGTATTATGGCTTGCCTTTTTGGGACACTGTCTGGCAATATGCCCAGTTTCCTTACACAACCAACATTCAGTTCTTCTCTCAGAGAAATATTTTCTCTGAAACCTGGGGCTAACTGGTTTTGGTGGAGGCAGTGAGGGTTTTAGCAGCCCTGAAGGCATTTTTTTCCCTTTCTGTGCTGCCACGCCCATCCCATTCACTCTCAGAGCAGGTCTGCTCTTGGCATAGCAGTCCGAGAGATCAGCAGCCTCTTGCACTGTTTTTGGATCTCGGTCCTCTAGCCAGGTTTTTAGCTCTGTTGGGCAAGTCCTATAAAACTGTTCTAATAAAATCACATTTTCAATTTTATCAACAGATTTTGCCTCAATTCCTTCCCACTAATGTTTTAAAAACTTACATTGTTTCATGGCTAGCTCCTCGTAGCTCATATCAGGGCTTCTCCTGAGCTTAAGGAATTTAGCTCTGTATGATTCAGCAGTTAATTCAAACTTTTTTAACAGTGCAGCCTTTAGCTTGCTGTAATCATTGCTGTCCTCATTGTCCATTTGATCCAATGCATCCTGAGCTTTCCCGGTAAGTAGCGGGGATAGCGGGAAGCACCAGGACTCTCTAGGAATTTTAGCCTGAATGCAAACTTTTTCAAAAGAATTTAAAAAGGCATCCATGTCCTCCCCCTCTTTAAATTTGGCTATTAATTTGGAGTTCAATTTTCAACCCAGTCCTGCAGTCCCAGTTAAACCCAAGCCACTTACTTGCTCTGGTGCCACTGGTCGGAGTTGTATCTTCTCCAGCTCATGTTGTCTCTGACACTCCCTCTCCTCACAGTCTGTGTCTCGGTGTTCTCATTCTCTCCTCTCCTCTGCAGCTCACTGGTGCTCATGCTCCTCATGGTCTGCCTCCCTCTGTTCTCACTCTGCCTCCAGTTCCATCTTGCGTAACTCAATTTGCAGCCTGAGTACTTCTGGATTCAGGATACTGGTGACCTTCCCCTGCTGCTGCGGCCCTTCACTTACAGCGTCCCTGCTGTCCTCCTCATTCGCTCTGGACCCTTCACTGGTCACTAGCCCTTCCACCCTTGAGGTTTGGTGTTTTCCAGTCATGGCTGGTGACTCACTGTTCTGGGTATCTGCTACCATCAGGGCATCTATGAGGTTCTGCTTGCTTGCTTTCACCTCGAACAGGAAACCTCTCTCCTGCTCAACTGCCTTAAGTAATCTACAGTGTGCCTGCTGTAGTTGGAAGTCATCTTTCCTGACTACTGCTACTCTGACTGCACTTTAGAAAAAAAAATAAAAAAGGGTAGGAACTTGACTGTAAGCCAAGTGATATATAGTTCTGTTTCCTTTTTAAAATAAAACTCTGTCTTTTTCTTTCTTTGCAAGAGAGCTTACACAGAACAGTAAAAGCTTGTGATACCAAAATTATGCCACCACTGACAACCAATCTGTCACAAACCCACTCAGCAGGCCAGGCCCTCTACTCCCAAAGTGCCAACCTCCAAGCGCAGTCTCGTGAACAGTTTAACAGAACAAGGTAACCCTCTTGTCTGTTTTGTGAGTTCGGATCAACCTTTGGTCTCAAGTCTTGGAGGGATTCAAACTGTTAACCTCTTGCTAGCATACCCAATGTACAGGCTTAAATATTTCTGTCTTTGGGGGGCCAGATATCCTTGCTTATGGGCACCTAACCAGGTGTACAGAGATAAACCCTTAAAGACTTTAATAAAGACCTCAGATTTAAAATGCTTCTCTTTCCAGTATGGTACCACCATTCAAGCTTATGCTTCATATCTGCTATAACCATGTATACTCTTCTTGCAAGTGAAGGAAAAACAAAGACAGACCAAGTAAGCTCTAAAATGAGTTTTTACTAAAAATAGATAAAAACATGTCAAACACAAAATACAGAACTGTTACATCACAAGACATACACATCTTTTAAAAGAAAAAGGTTTAAACAGTGCAGATTCCTACTTACAATACTTAGATTTTACTCTCTTTCTAAGTACCTGCTTAAAAGTGCTCACAGATGTGTCTCTGTCAGAGTCTAGGCAAAAAGGTCTTAGTAAAACAGAATTATTCCTTAAAGTAAACTGTATTTGCCAACCCCTTTTGTGTGAGGTTATGTAGCTCCTCCTCTGTCAGATTATACATAAAAATATATCTAATAAAAAAACAGGATGACTTTTCAAAGTATTAATTTTGCAACCACAGCATAACTCATATGTGTCAAATGACATATCTTTGATCCATGCTGCATCCTCCCTCTCACATGCTTCACAGGAACATTTACAACCTTGCACCAGTTTGCTAAACCTGGTTTCCCCTTTGGAACATCATAAAAGTGATGCTGATCTCCCCTTCAGCAGCCAAAGCCATAATTAACTTAGAAGAGTCTGTAATAAGCTTCTGACCTGCCATGTAACACCTTGTCTCTAAAACCTGGTGTGTGTGTAATCTCACATGCTGTTTTCAGCAGTTTCTCATGGCTTTTATCTTTCAGCTGAAACTGGGGGGGGGGGCGAGTGAGGTCATTTCAAGAGTACCAGATTTCTCAGCAGAGACAGTCATTAATACATTTTATATTAAAAAAAAATGATACAACACTCAGAACTGGCTGTCCACGTCACAGATGCCACAAATTAAAAAAGCACAGTGGATAAGTTTCAAATTGTGTGCAGGAGGCAGAGGCAAGAACAGGACAGTCACAAAATGGAGCAACAAGAGAAGCTGCATCCAGCACCATGGAAGTCACCCAGCTCTCTGTAATATTGCAGCCTAGGCCATCACAGCGACCCACCCCATGTAAGCCCACTCTTCACTGTTCCAACTGCACCCTCCTCAATGTATGTTACAGTACATACTGGGAAACAATGCTGGAATAAAATCAGAAATAGCTGGCAAACATATACATATGCATGACTACTGTAAGTGGTCTGTGGAGGCATTTGGTTCAAGTCAGCGTGCCGGTAGCTGGCATCTTCGTTTTGGCAGCCAGCTTGAAATAATATGTGAAGTCAACATTTCAAAGTCTAGTCTCTTGCTAAGCAACCAGAGGGTTAGACTGGTCTAGCATAAGACTTTCATTTTCCAGCCTTGTGTAACTGTTTTAGTTTAGTTTAGTTTATTGTTCTAGGAATTACTACCTTTGAGCCAGAGGCTCTTTTACAAAGGTTCCACATCAATTAGGTACAGTACAAAAGGTTACATAGATAACACAACAATTTGTGTTGTGTCAAGAGCAATAAAACATATACAAATACATATCAAATCACTTGTGCAAAAGGACATGAGATATGAATAATCACATTATTATTACAAGAAAGAGGTCATGCCAGATTAGGAGAAACAAATAGGGAAAAGTCCAGAACAGAGAGGTTAAGTGAAAGGTGTGGAGCAGACAATAGCAGAGAAAGGTTTCCCAAACATGTCTTTGTCAGATAACGGAACAGGGTGGGTAGTGAGAAAATAGGAGGTTTAATCAGGGCAGTCACAGGAGCTGGAGGTGGCAGGTGAGAGAAAAGCCTTGATTTGAAAATACCTGGAGAGGTGGAGGCAGTAATATGAGTGTTGAGGGCATTTAGCCAGCTGGGGCACGCTAGGCAAATGATCTTTGTCCTGAGAAGTCCGGCATCGGGGACTTGAGAGGCTGGTGTTCTGATCTTCTGGTAAAACGGGTGCTAGCGCTCGGGCATAACAGGTCTTGGATACAGGGTGGAGTGAGGCCCAGAGTGGATTTTTTCACCATCAGGCAGGTAAGGTACTTTATCTGGTTTGAGAGTTGCAACCAACCTGAGTCAGCATAGAGTTCACATGTGTGGGTACGTCGATGTGCACCAGTGAGCAGCCGACAGACCTTATTTATGGATGTTGTAATGCGACTAAGTGCTAAGTGCTGTTTTAAATTGAGGACTTATGCTAGACCAGTTTTTGTGACTTAAGTCACAAAATGTGACTTGGACTTAAATCAGTTTATGTGCAACTGGCTCATTCCCAGGACCAGCTGCACAAAAGAGTTAAGTCTGTGTTTAAGACATGTTTTTGGACTTACAAAAGCAAGGCAGAATTAAAAAATGTATGTCTGTTGCACAAAAATTGTTTTATACTCCATTGGTCTTATTTAGAGACTTAAATTTAAGCCTCATATGTACCAGGCTTATTTGTTTTTAGTAGTCTTATTTATCCTGTCATATTTAACTAGGCATGGCATCATAGCCCCACATGATAACAGTATGACACAGAATGGCACAAGCAAAATTACATAAACAAAAAAAAGGCTGGTTAATACCCATACGCCACAAAACAGTGTCCACACAATGTCACGCTATGGAAAGAAAGTACAGTTTTTTTGTTTTGCAGAGAGCTATGCCCCCTGCACCCCTCCACTTAGGGACCCCACGTGCATGGGGACTCCAACCCCCATACTTCCCCAGACTTAAAATAATTAACTCTAAGCAGGAGTGGACTTCGGGGATGCGGAGAAACTTGAGAAGGGGGAAAAGTTAGTTTAAAAAAAAAATCAAGACTGGGAGATGTGGAACTAAACCATGGTCACTTCTCCCACTCCACCAGGTGCTAGTGCCTCTGCCACTCCAACATAGGAGTGACTCAACCATGCGCTGCATCTTCAGCTACTTGATCCCCTCCTAATCCACCTGTACAGCGACAGGGGTATCAGTAATTCCCTACTGCTATAATACTCATGTCCCTATAATTTTTTTCATAATTTCTACCTCTGGATCTCTAACAAGGTACAAGCTAGCTGGGTGTGGCGCCTGTGAAGGGCCAGCATCATCTCGCCGGTTGGGCAAGTTTCCTTATTTTGTCTTCCTGTTTCCTGCACATGGCATGGAGGTGTGCAATGATGCCAATGGCTATGCTGTGCATGTTTCCACACACAGCATGCCAGACATCTTCCCCGCATCCATCCCCTTCATCTGTGGGCCCACTTCACCATTCCCAAGCTACCGCTAGGGGACAGGCAAGCAGTGGACTCCATCCCCACCCCTTCCTGGGAGAGGAGAACTGCCCTCCAGACGTTCAGTCCTCTCCCTCCCCAGCTGACCATCAGCAGCCTGCTCGCACCATGAACACAGGTCCCTGGCATCACAGGAGGTAAGACACGAATGCCTCAGCCCTCCATGCCACTGGACCCACAATCTACCCTGTTTTCTTCAGTGACATACTGAACTGGTACCAGTTAATCTTAGGAACATGTACTTTACTGTAGGAAACCATTCTGAGTATTGCAAAATAAAAATTATATATACTTGAGTGCACCGATTTCCTGTTTTAAGGACTGCTCTTTCATGCAGCTTATCTGTATGGTACCATGGAAATATATTTGATATACCTTTTTTTTTTTGCCATAAAGGCTTTTCTTCTAAGAGCAGGCCCGGTGGTGCTGAGAATTGAGGTGCTGGACGCCACACCTCGCACCACATTGGTGACCCGGGTTCGGGAACAAGCCTGGGCCACTGGGGATCAGTGGTGGGAGAGAGGATTGAGTGTCTGGAGGACTGCTGTCCCCTCCTGGGAGAAGGGGACTTGTCATCCCGCCACTTGACTGCCCTCTAGCAGTGGCTGGAGGGCAGTATGGACCAGGAGGCTCAGAAGCAGATGTGCTAATGTCAGAGGGAAGGGAGGGAGAAAATGAAAGAGGCTGGGGCTCCACTGACCTGTGATGGCCTGACTGCTCTTGTAAAGTCTGCCCCCCACCACGAGATTTGCCATAAAGGGGGGCCGGGGACTGCCGGCACCCCTCCACCTGGCCCTACCATGGAGGGGGAATCCATGGGGGAACATAGGGGACAGACGAGCTGGGGGTCGGGCTGGAAGATGTACCCTCTCCGAGGGAGGTGGGCACAGCCCTGTGGAGCCTACAGAAAGAGGATATAAAGATTAAAAAAATTAAAAAGGTTTTTCTCCTCAGCTCAGACAGACAGCTGCCCAGCACTGTCTCCGACTCCCATAATTGGTTACTGACATCCCTGTCTCCAGGGGCTTTAATCTTCTCTGGATTCCCCTCCATGGTGGGGCCAGAGCTGGGAGCCCCCCTTCCCCCAAGCACAATCCATATATGCCCCAAGGACCAAGTGGTTATTTTGGCCAAGAGAAAGTGGGCAGGAATACATTTAGCCTGACTGACTGCAATTTTTCCATTTTTCTCATCAGCTCCCTGGTCACTGCACCAGTGTGTGTGTGTGTGTGTGTGTGTGTGTGTGCACATGTACAGTCTTACACATGCTGTGAAACTGCAGTCTCCACTCTTTGAAGCCTCTCGGAGCCTGCACTAGCAATGGGCTTTCACCAGGTGACAGTCAACGGCTTAGACAGGAAAGTGATACTGCCAATATACAGCTAGGCACTGCACTTGTTATACTGTAAAACTAGTTATAAAATGGGGCGAGTTAACTGTGCGTTTTAATTGTTTTTTACCTGTGCATCAAAGACATTTGATGCACAGGTAAAAACAAGTACTCAAAAAAGCAGGACTGCATTATAAAAATAGAAAATCAATGATCTATTGTAATACTCAGTCCTTCCCGCCACCCTACTAAACTGGAAACCTGCCTTAAGGTTTGAGGAGACTATAATCCCCAGATCCCTTTCTTGTTGTGATTCTTTGATTTCCTCCACCCCCCATGCACCTCGCTTTCATGTTTTTCCTCTCTAGGTGCAAAGAAACATAGAATTTGATGGCAGACGAGGACCACTTGGCCCACCTAGTCTGCCCATTTCCCAGCCTAATGAAAAAGTTGCAGATCCTAGTTAACCACAGCCTGCTTCTTTTCATTAAACCTCAGCTGCCATTTCCTGGCCACTCCTTGAGCATTTTAAAGGAGCGGACTCAAACCCGACTCCCTGTGGCACTCCACTCCTCACCTTTGTCATCTTGGAGTGCACCCCAATAAGCACTTCTCTCTGAGATCTCCCTACTAGCTAGGCCTCCACCCAGCCTGCCAGCTCCATGCTTTCCATCTTGCTCACCAACCTCCTATGAATGATGGTGTCAAAGGCCTTGCTGAAGTCCAGATAGGCCACGTCTACCGCCCCTCCCTGGTTGATTACTTAAGTCACCCAATCAAAGAACTCAGTTAGGTTGGTCTGGCATGATTTCCCCTTGGTGAAGGCATGCTGTCTGCTGTCCTGCAGGCCACACTCCTCCAGGTAATTCACCACCCTATCCTTGATTAATGCCTCCATTACTTTCCCCACAACAGATGAGAGGCTGACTGGGCGGTAGTTCTCCTTTAGCTCCCTGCCACCTCCCTTGTGCAAGGGCACTAGGTCAGCCCTCCTCCAGTCATCCTGCACCCTCCCTGTATCCAGGGACAGGTTGAAGAGCCTTATCAAAGGTGTGGCCAGTTCCTCCCTCAATTTCTTGATTACTCTGCGGTGCAACACATCAGGGCCCCATTGCCTTGTCTCCCAGTAGTCTACCCAGCTCAGCCCTGGCCCTATACCACAGTGAATGGGCTCTGATTCACTCATTTGCCCTCCTTCCCCTTAGGCACTAGTATTGGACTCCTGCCTTCCACCTCCTTCATGAACACAGAGCTAATATACTCATTTAGTGCCTCTGCCTTTTCTTAGTCCTACTGCAAGTTTATTCCTCTTTCCCCCTTCAGTCTAGCAATTCCCTGCCCTGCTCCTTTCCTCTCCCTCACATATCTAAAGAATGTTTTATCCCCCCTCCTGGTCCTTTTACTATTTTCTCCTCAGTGGCTGCTTTTGCCCTTCTGATCTCCCTCACTGCCAGATTCTTCTCCCTATACTCCTCCCTATCCTCCTCTCAGAGTGTCATCTTAAATTTTATGAAAGCCTTCTAAAAGTCTTCTTCCTTTCTCTGACTGCCCCTGCCACCTCCCAAGTGAACCAGAGCAGTCTCCTCCTCTTCTTGCTCTTCCTGACCTTTTTTATGCACATTTCTGCTGATTCCTGAATGCCTTCCCTAATAGCTTCCCAGAGTTACAGCCCCGCCCCATCTTCTCCATACTCTCCATTTTTTCCCTAACTATCTTTCTCATCTTATTAAAGTCTGTGTGTCTGAAGTCCATGACTGTTGTATTAGTCTTACTTGTCTCCCTCCCTGCCCTGACCTTGAACTGTACCATGATGTGGTCACTGGTGCCCAAGACTTCTACCACCCTCACCTCCTCCACACTCTCCCTGCTAGTCAGGACCATGTCCAACAAATTGCTTCCCCTCAATGGTTCCCTGACCAGCTGTTGAAGGAATACCCCCTGCAGCTCGGCTAATACCTCCCTGCTCCTTGCCAACACTGCATCTGGAATTTCCCAGTCAACAACTGGGAGGCTCAGATCACCCACCAGTAGCAGCTCACCTTTCTGTGCCAGCCTTGTGATTACCCGAGTTAGCCACCTATTGTCTTCCTCTCCTTGTGCAGGTGACCTGTATGCCACCCCCAGCCACAGGGATTCCCCCATCTTCCTACCTAGTGTTACCCACAGCAGCTCAGTCTCCCTTTCTTTCTCCTGTCTCTCAATAACACTGATGTCTTTCCTAATGTATAAGGCAACCCTTTCCCCCCTTCTTGCCGTCCCTGTCCCTTCTGAACATTCTATGACCTGGAATTGTTGTTTCCCCAAGTGTGATGCTCTGTCCACCAGACTCACTTATTGTGACTACATTTAATCTCTCACACCTCATGATGGCCTCCAGGTCCACCATGTCATTTCCTAAACTGCTGGCATTTGCTGACAATCCCTTCTACTTTGCAATCTGCCAACATACCATACATCCCTCCATTTTCCAGGCTATATTCAGTACCATGGCTGACCTACAACCACTGCACCCTGTTACAGAAATGGGCAGGAAAGAGTTAATGGTTTGGATTCTGTAGGTGCCTTATTTTTTTAGCAGTTTGGAAAAATTACAGGCAGGCTGAAATCCTTTGTCCAGCAGTATCCAGCTTGTGGAATTCCTAGCTGCTAGATAAGAGCTGGGTCATAAATCTTGAGTGGACATCTCCAGACACAGACAGACCTGCAGACACGGACACAGGGCAGTTTGAATGGATTGGATCATTCAAATATAAACTTAAGGTGAAAAGGGAATATAATTGGTCACTGATAGGTGTTCGCTCTGATTGGGACAATTAAATACATACATGTTAGTTGGTTGGTGCATTTAAAGGGAGAATAGGAATGACCTATTCTCCCCAGAGTATATAACCTTCTGAAAGACAGAGAAGGCTCTCTTGTGCTTTGGAAGCTGGGAGGGGAAACATAAGTTTGGAGCCTACCTTGTAGCTATGTCCGTGGGAGCTGGCAGTTAGAACAGGGTCCAGTGTATCTTGTAAGGACAGGGAAGGGTACATTTAGTGAGAGGATATTTCAGTAACAGCCTTCTTCTTTTGCCATCTGTTATTTAAAAACATTTGTTTACTTTTCCTGTATCAGTGTTATTCTCTTGTGTTGTAAATATGTATCCTATAAATGCTCAGTGCACTTTCTGTTAAGTAAAAGCTATTTATTTGCTCAACAGTTGTGACTGTGATGTCATTTTTCTAAGGTAATATTTGGTTTCCACTGGCTGAGGTAAACTCTGTGTAGCATCCGCCACCCGAGAGAGACACACTACCAGACTTTAACTTGTGCAATTGCACGTTTAATCATTCAAGTTTGTACACTTGAAAGAGGTGCCTGAAGGAAAGTCCAGCTGGTGGCAGCAAGTACCCGAGGACAGACACCTCTCTAAAAGCTGTTTCAGCCCAGAGGGAGAGGTGGGTTGTCACATATTGGTGGCAGAGGTGGGATGATGATAGCGGACTGCGTAGCATACTGAGATACAGAGTTTGCCAGTGGAACAGTTACCTTAGCATTGCAATACAGGATATATAAGAGGATACATTTGTACAACAGTTTTATTTGTTTCTAGTTAGCACAGTAAAGGGTAGCAGTAGAGAATGAGCTCCACGGAGTATGACTCACTTACTGTGCCACAGCTTTTTGAAAGATCCCAGGAAAAGGGGTTCAGCCTGAAGGTCTAAAGCAGAAGAAAAAGGCAGACCTCATAGCTACTCTCTTGGCACATGATCTGAAGCAGACAGTCACTGGGGGTGAGTCAGGAACTGAGGCAGCAGACCCCCCAAACCAGCTTGAGGCACTGCGACTGCAGCTAGTGCTGCAAGAAAGGGCGTTGGAGTTGAAGAGACTGAATGCTGAAGCAGAAACAAGAAGGTTGGATGCAGAAACAAAAAGATTGGAAGCTGAAACAAAAAGATGGGAAGCAGATACTAGAAGACAGGAAGCAGAGAAAAAACTTGAAGAAAAGAGACTGGCAGACAGAGAGAAAGAACGTGAAGACAGAGAGAAAGAATGACAGTATGAACTCCAGAGACAACAGCACGAGAAGGAGATGATGACCCTCCGCAGTCAGCAAACCGTGAGTAATAGTGGAGTGAGTTTACCTCATGAAGCCAAAATGAATTCTAAATTGTTCCCTCAGTTTAAAGAGGGAGATGACCTTGATTTATTTTTAAGGTCATTTGAGAGAGTATGCGACCAATTAAAATTAACTAAGGCTTCCTGGTCAACTTATCTCACACCCTTGCTGACGGGGAGAGTGTTGCATTCATTTGCTAAAATGAGTAATGAAGACTATGCTGATTATGATAAAGTGAAAACAGTGTTATTGAAACATTTTGAATGAACTCCTGAGGCTTATAGAAGGAAATTTAGGGAGTTAAAGAAAAACTCAGAAGACAGTTATGCAGAACTGCAGGATAAACTGTGTACTTACCTTGATAGGTGGATGGAGGAGGCTAAAGCAACCACTGTGGAACTGATTAAAGATGTATTGGTGAAAGAACAATTCCTTAAAATTGTACCTGAGGACATGCGTGTATGGCTCATAGACAGGGCATGTGCCTCTTCCACAGAGGAGGCAGGAAGCGCTGATGAGTATCTCTCTAGCCAGCCATACACACAATGTAAGTCTTATGGTGAGGGGGAAACACATGGTTATAAGGGATCCCATGGGGGCAGCTCAAAGAAAACCAGCCTGCACCTGAGCCCAAAGTAGAGCCCTCTTGTTCTAAGGGGACTCAAGAAATAGGACCCAAGAAATGTCATATTTGTAATCAAGTGGGACACTTGAGATATAACTGCCCTCAGAAACTGGTTAAGGGGCCAAGGTATGGGGGAGACGGTGATCAAAAGAGCACTGGTGTGTTTGTAGGGTGTGTCCAGTCTGAAGAACCACTCTCCTCTGATGAGAATCTGCATCCCATTACAGTTAATGGAATAGTAACACAGGGACTGTGGGACACAGGCACTAACATCTCCCTGGTAAGGTAGGATCCCATTCGGGCAGCGCAGATGGTGCCTGGGAAATACTCCAAGGTCTGGGCATTCAAAGGGCCACCAGTCCCATTACCAATGGCTAGAGTCTTCCTGAGCTGGGAAGGGGGCCATGGAGAAAAGGAGGTGGGAGTTGTAGAGGACCTACCTGTAAGTATGATTGTGGGAAAGGATTTGGACCCCAGTAAAAAAATGGTGTGTACTGTAACTCATAGTCAGGCACAAGGTCAAGCTTCTGAGGGTGAAGAGGGGTTCACTCTGGGTAGTCCAGCCACGCCCTCAGCAGCTGAGGAAGTGTCTAGCACAGGGGAGGGGCTGGCTAGAAGCAGCAGTCCAGAACCCCAGTCACAAACAGAGGAGCCCACAGGACTTCCTTCAGAAGGGGCACTGGGAAGGGTCAGATAAGGGTAGCTGAGTGCTGTGCAGTGAACTGACCCTACCCTGGAAAAACTGAGAGAAATAGCTCATAGGGCTGAGCATCCTCAGGGGGGTAAAGAGTCCATTTACTGGGACAATGTGCTGTTGTACAGAGAATGTACAACAGATGAAGGGCTAGATGGTGAGGTACTCCAGCAGCTGGTAGTCCCTAAGGTTCACCATCAGCAGCTTTTGGCCCTTGCCCATGATATCCCTTTTTCAGGGCACTTGGGGGTGAGGCACATGAAAAAGTGTCTAACCAACAATTTCTTCTGGCCTGGTATTGGCAAGGATGTGGCAGATCATTGCAGGACTTGTCCACAGTGCCAGCGGGTGGGGAAAATGGGGGACAAGGCCAAGGCAGCTTTGGTGCCCCTGCCCATTATTGATGAACCCTTCAAGAGGGTAGCGATGGACATAGTGGGGCCATTGAGCATCCCAAGTCACACTGGCAAGTGGTATATACTGGTAGTTGTAGACTATGCCACCAGATACCTAGAGGCAGTGACCCTAATATCCTCTGAGGCAGAACCAGTGGCAGATGCACTGTTGGGAATATTTAGCCAGCTGGGCTTTCCCCAGGAGACACTGTCAGACCGGGGTGTCAATTTTATGTCAGGGTTAATGAGTAGTTTGTGGGAGAAGTGTGGGGTGAAGCAGCTCAAAACATCCCCATATCATCCCCAAGCTCATGGTCTAGTGGAGCGATTTAATTCAACTCTTAAGACCATGCTAAGGACTTTTGCTGACCAGCATAAGAGGGACTGGGACAAATATTTGCCTCATCTCCTATTTGCATACAGGGAAGTCCCACAGGAGTCCACAGGGTTCTCACCTTTCGAGCTCCTGTTTGGTCATAGTGTGCCGGGGCCCCTAGATTTTATTCAGGATGAATGGGAGGGTGACTGTGCCTCCCAAGGGGAGTATGTTGTGGAGTATGTCCTGAACTTCAGGACCCACCTTAGGGAGCTCATGGGGTTTGCTCAGGAGCACTTGGCCACTGCACAACAGTGGCAGAAAGTCTAGTATGACCATGGAGCCTGAGCCAGAGAATATGAAGTGGGACAGTGAGTAATGGCACTCATCCCTGTCTGACAGAATAAATTACAGGCAGCATGGGAGGGGACATTCTCCATTGTCCAAAAGGTTAGTGATGTCAATTACATGATAGAGCTACCAGACAGGAGATGCAAATGAAAGGTGTATCATGTCAACATGCTGAAGCCCTACCATGACAAGGAGGAAATGGTCCTTGCTGTATGCAGTTCCCCAGAGGAGGAAACTGAGGTAGATCCACTGGTGGACCTACTTGGGGAGGCCAGGGTTGCATCCTCTGTGGACAACCTTGCCCTCTCAGAACAGCTGACACCAGCCCAGGTGCAAGAAATTAGGGTTGTGCTGAGAGAATTTGAGGACATGTTCACAGGGAAACCGGGGTACACCACGATGGCAGAGCACATGTGGATACAGGGACCCAGGTTCCCCTGAAACAGTCCCCCTACAGGGTACCTGAGCATGTTAAGCAGACTGTGAAAGAGGAGCTCAAAGAGATGCTGGAACTGGGGGTAATCCAGGAATCCAGTAGACCTTGGGCCTCACCCATGGTACTGATCCCCAAAAGGGATGGCACCACACGATTCTGCATGGACTACTGGAAGCTTAATAGCTGCACAGAGTCTGATGCCTATCCCATGCCCAGAACAGATGAGACCCTGGAGCGACTGGGGAGAGCCAAGTATTTGACCACAATAGACCTAACAAAAGGCTATTGGCAGGTACCTCTGACCCCTGCAGCCAGGGACAGATCAGCTTTTGTTACTCCATTTGGTTTATACGAATTTAAGGTAATGCCATTTGGAATGAAGAATGCACCTGCAACCTTTCAACGGCTTGTAGATAGCATTCTGTCTGGGGTAGGTGAGTTTGCATTGGCTTATATGGATGATATAGCCATATACAGCCAGACTTGGGATGAGCCCATCAAGAATGTACGGGATGTGTTCCACAGGTTAAAGAAGGCAAGTCTGACAGTCAAGGCAGAGAAGTGCCAGATAGGTATGGCAGAAGTATCCTGCCTTGGGCACCGGGTGGGTAGTGGACACATCCGTCCGGAGCCTGCCAAGGTCGATGCCATCCTGGCCTGGCCTACTCCTACCACAAAGAAACAGGTCAGGGCATTTCTAGGGACAGCAGGTTTCTTCCCCACTATAGCAATCTGGCTAAGCCCCTGACAGACTTAACCAAGAAGGGAAAGCCAGATACAGTGAAGTGGTCAGAAGGCTGTGAGGTCACTTTTCAGGAGCTAAAAAAGGCCTTAAGCGGCCCAGCTGTATTGGATAGCCCTAATTATAGTTTAAAGTTTATGGTCCATGTAGATGCCTCGGATCATGGGCTGTGGGCTTTGCTGAGCCAAGTTACTCAGCAGGGGGAGGAGCACCCGGTTGTGTACCTCAGCCGGAGGCTTTTGTCCAGGGAGGAGGCATATGCCATTATTGAGAAGGAATGCTTGGGAATAGTGTGGACCCTTCAGAAGCTGCAGCCTTACCTATATGGGAGTGAATTTACTGTGGTCACAGACCCTAATCCCCTGATTTGTCTTCATAGGTCCAGTGGGCAAAATGGTAAGCTACTACATTGGAGTTTGGTACTGCAGGCATACAACATGACCATCCAGCATCGCAGTGGCAAACAAAATGCAAATGCAGATGGGCTATCTAGGCAGGGCTAATGGCCTGGCTGGATACTTTTGGGCACTTCCCAGTAATTGCATGAATGGCTGTGCCACTTTGGGTGGCCCAAGGGACACGCCTTCATTATCTTGGGGGCGGGGGGGATGTGACAGAAATGGGCAGGAAAGAGTTAATGGTTTGGATTCTGTAGGTGCCTTATTTTTTTAGCAGTTTGGAAAAAATACAGGCAGGCTGAAATCCTCTGTCCAGCAGCATCCAGCTTGTGGAATTTCTAGCTGCTAGATAAGAGCTGGGTCATAAATCTCGAGTGGACATCTCCAGACACACACAGACCTGCAGACATGGACACAGGGCAGTTTAATGGATTGGATCATTCAAATATAAACTTAAGGTGAAAAGGGAATATAATTGGTCCCTGATAGGTGTTCACTCTGATTGGGACAATTAAATACATACAAGTTAGTTGGTTGGTGCATTTAAAGGGAGAATAGGAATGACCTATTCTCCACAGAGTATATAACCTTCTGAAAGACAGAGAAGGCACTCTAGTGCTTTGAAAGCTGGGAGGGGAAACATAAGTTTGGAGCCTACCTTGTAGCTATGTCCGTGGGAGCTGGCAGTTAGAACAGGGTCCAGTGTCTCTTGTAAGGACAGGGAAGGGTACGTTTAGTGATAGCATATTTCAGTAATATCCTTCTTCTTTTGCCATCTGTTATTTAAAAACATTTGTTTACTTTTCCTGTATCAGTGTTATTCTCTTGTGTTTTAAATATATATCCTGTAAATGCTCAGTGCACTTTCTGTTAAGTAAAAGCTATTTATTTGCTCAACAGTTGTGACTGTGATGTCATTTTTCTAAGGTAATATTTGGTTTCCACTGGCTGAGGTAAACTGTGTGTAGCATCCTCCACCCGAGAGAGACACACTACCAGACTTTAACTTGTGTAATTGCACGTTTAATTATTCAAGTTTGTACACATGAAAGAGGTGCCGGAAGGACAATCCGGCTGGTGGCAGCGAGTACTCAAGGACAGACACCTCTCTAAAAGCTGTTTCAGCCCAGAGGGAGAGGTGAGTTGTCACACACCCTACCATCCTCCCAAAGATGCCCCAGCCCTTGAAGCATTGGGATCATGCCTTGGATCTGCCCTCGCCCTGCTCCATGTGTACCTCCAATATGGTTTCCACCCCTTGCTCCTTTTGCTTATATAAAGCTTTTGGTTTATGCCCAAGGGTGAGATTTTTCCTGTTTAAAAGCTACGTGTTTGCATGCCCTGTGGCCTTCATACTTCTGTCCAGGGAGTGAAGTGGGCTGCACCTGGCAGTCCTGTCCACCAATCGTAGGGTAGCACCTCCCCTATAAATGTAAAGTACTCCAGGGTGGGAGGGATTGGGAGGGTGAGGTTTGAGCCCTACCCCAACTCTCCTGAGAGTCAAATCAGCCCTGACTCTTTCCCCACCGAGACCTTTCAATCCCCACACAAAGGTGCAATCATGGGGGGTGGGATGTAGGGCAACTTCATCCCACCCACATTCATCTGTCTGTCCAATTGCTTCAAATACTTTTTGAAACTGGCCAGAGAGATCTATTTCTGCTGTTGTGGAAAAAAGTGATAATTAGTGTAATTTTTTTTTTTAGTGCTAAGTAGTTCTTCAGTGAAAATGATTTCACACTGAAAATTTCAAGTTTTACATAGAGAATGATGTATGGTCTTTGGTTAATAACCACATTGTAAACACTTCCGAGAGGTTGACACAATATCATTGTAAACCTTGAAAGTGTAGCTCGAGAGGTTTTCCGATGTTAAGGCAACTTTGAGAAGTGTTATCAGTGTGGTTATTAACCAAAAAGCATACATTATATTTTATAGTATATGGGCTACCTGGACAGTGTAATCGTGGACTGGACTAGTTTTTTGAGTAATTCTTATCTTAAGCAGCCATAAATCATGTAGGAAGATTCCTCAACAATATTTATTCTGTGTTCTTCGCAACACTATTCATCGCACAGTATGGTGCAAATCATTTAATACCAGCATTCTAAACCTTTTTCTCAAAGCTGAACATTGAATGTTGTGAGCATTCCATTTTGTTATACCACTGATACGGCATACTCAAAAAGTGTTAACAGAGTGATGACATAAGGGTGGCATAACATAGAGAATAATGGGTTGATGACCATCAGTAACACACCTGTTAGACTGAGTAGTTCCTAAGGTGACTGCTTTAACCTCGAGAGTGTAGTTTGAGAGGTTTGGTCACCTTGAGAACCACAAGATGATCTACCGACTGGGCATTCTTTCATTGTTGTTTTATATTGTAGGATGCCAACAGCTAAGTACAAAAGTAAAGTGAATAGTTTAGGAGATTATTTGAGATCCCAACTTTGTTTGTCCCCACACTGTGCCGCTCACGGTCGCTTTAGTTTTAACCTCCATGGCCGTTTCCTGGTTGCCTATGGCGCATGCACTAGCACATTCATGTTGTTATGCTGTAGTAGCTACGTAGCTAGCGCAGCATAACAGCTACGATGATGTAGCTACTAAAGCATAACAACAGTTTGAAATGGATGGATTTTAATGAATAGCAATGTTCCTTCATACACTGTATAAGGAATAAGGTATGGGTGAGTATACACAATGAGCCTGTGTTTCTGAGGGGTTGAGATACCAGCATATGGACCTCAAGAACAAAGCTTGAGAGGTCCATGCTGGTATCTCAATCCCCAGATGGAAACACAAGATGAGTTGTGCATGCTCACCCATACTTTATTATAGTATATGGTTCCCCTAGATGCCAAAAAAAAAAATCCAGTATTTATGTTTTCTAAGGTTTCATACCTTGTGTTTGTGCTTGTGGTTCAGTCGGCATCTCAGTCTGTCATGCAGAGTCTGTTTGTGTGGTCCCATTTTATTCCTGAGCCTGTTACCATTCCCAGGTACAGTTTATGAACAAAAAATGTAAAAAACCAAATCCAAAAAATGTCAAATGTGTATGGCTTTGGAACACAGAACTGACTACATCAGTCCGTGTTTGAACCATCTGGGTGAAACCGCTCACTAATCAGCGCTGCCAGGTTTGTTTTAATTTTTGTTTCAACAGAGCTGATTCAACCAATCAGGTGGTGAATAGAGCATGGTGTCATGAATATTAATTTAGGAGTCATGAATATTGATTACAGAATGTGCATAATAACCTACAGAATGTGCAGAACAACTCAGAACATGCACAACGACTTTTGAGCAGCCACTGAATTCCATACACAATAAGCCCAAACCATATACTATGAGGTTGTAATCCACTTGATTTCAGTTAGTAATAAGGGCCAACCATACATTATAGTATTTTATAATGCTTTTTAGACTTAGGCCCAGATATTCAAACTGCGCCAGGCTGTCGTCCAAGCTTGGGTGCAGCTCAACTTGGCTGCGCAGGGGTATGGACTGGACGATATTCAATGGAGCTGCACCATGGCTCAGCAGCATTGAATATCACACCCTGGCCACCTCCAGTGTGCATGGTGCAGTGGCACTGTGCCAGCGCAAGTGGCCAGAGTGGAGCATGGGGATGCACTAGTGCAAGTTCCATTGCGCCACGCACAGCAACTGCGATATTCAAAAGTTGACATGCAAATGGGGCCATAATGTATGCAAGGCACACATGGGGCCATTTGCATGTCATTATGGCACCATTTGCATGCAGGTGCATCCATCCTCGATGACTTGCACCTAGCGCCCTGCCAGGCAGCAGCCGTCGGGGACCGATGCCCCCTGCAGCCGGCAATGTGCTCCACAGCCCGATCGCGGGCATTTGTAATAAAAAAAACCTGTCCTATATCCCTGGTGGTCCAGTGGACTGCTATCTGCCTGATCGCGGGCATTTGTAATAAAAAAACATGTCCTATATCTCTGGTGGTCCAGTGGGCTGCTATCTGTTCGATCGCGGGCATTTGTAATAACAAAAACATGTCCTATATCCCTGGTGGTCCAGTGGACCTGCAAGCCCGATCGTGGGCTAAGTACATATATGAACCCCAGCAATATCCCTGGTGGTTCAGTGGACCCCCTCACCCTCCACTAAATCCCTGCCCACTCCCCGGTCAGGTGGTGGTGGCAACACCCACCTGCCTGCCGCCCTGCAGCCCACCGACTGGCACGGTTGGTAGGGCTGATGCCTATTGGTCCACAGTGGAGCCAATGGGCGTGCACCCATACCGTACCACACATTCCAGATAACGAATAGTCCATTCCATATCTGGAATGTAACAAGACACAGCATGGCTGCATGCCTGGCCCGCTGTGGACAACGGGAGCCTCCAACTGTGCCGTCGGTGGCGGCGGCAGGCGGGTGGTGCTGCCACCACAGCACCGAGGCGGCAGGAGGAGGGATTCAGTGGGCGGGAGGTGGGGTCCACTGGACCACCAGGTATGCTGAGATTCACTAAGACTTAGCCAGCGATCGAGCTCTGAACGTCACTGACACCAGGGAGATTGAGAGTTATTTATGTTTGACAAATGCCCGTGACGGCACAGTGGTCCACTGGACTACCAGGGATATAGGACATGTTTTTGTTATACAAATGCCTGCATCGCACATAGTGGTCCACTGTACCACCAGGGATGTAGGACATGTTTTTTTTTATTACAAATGCTCGCGATCGGGCATGGGGGTGCCATCTGGCAGTCAGACAGGTCAATTCATTAGGTGGTACGTCGCGGTTGCACCCCGCAATGCAGCTCACATGTGGGTGGCCATCATTGTTCCTTTTTGATCAACTTTGTGCTGGTGCAGGTAGGGTTGTGCATGCATGGCTCTGCACATCCCGGGCTGAATATAGGGCTGTGCAGGGTATGCATGGGTTCGTCCCCCTACCTGTGCCTGCATACTTTACTGATGCGCTTCGGCACATAGGGATTTGTGTCACACACTTTTCCCTTTTGAATATCGCACCAGGGTGCATCAGTGGGTTGCGCATGGTGCAACACTGTTGTGCCATCCGCAACCCTTTTGAATATCGGGGCCTTAATGTTTGGATTTTAAGAGACTCAAACAGTAAATAAAAGAATTACAACCAAACTATGATAGCATTCATAACACTGTTTACAGTGTATGGTGGAACGTTGGTAGGGATGGAAATCCATCCCTTGAATAGGGTTGCTATGCTGCAGTAGCTATGTCATTTTATCTGTTATGCTACACTAGCTATGTAGCTATTGCAGCATAATAACATGGAACATGCATGCATGTCACCCTACTAGCACAGTTCAGGAAGCGGCCAGCCGGTGAGGAGAGAGGCTATGAATAAAAAAACAGCTAAGTAAAATGTCTTTCTTTTAACTGAGGATTGTAGACCATACACTATAAAGACAAAGTATGGTCTACAATTAATAAGTGTATGTATGCATCTCGAGGTTGCCATGGAGACAAAGCTTTCAAGCTTTACTCTTGAGGTTCAAACTGTCGCCACGGCAACCTCCTGATGCATACACATGCTTGTTATTAATTGTAGACCATACATTATCCTCTATGTCATGCCCACATAATAAAAACTGTTTCATTCTGTCTTGCTGTGCCTGGCGTATTTCTTTATTTACAAAGAACATAGAAACATACTCTTATTGACCATAGCATTGCCACCTACCAAGTCAGAAGTTCAAGTACAATACAAATGTTGTGGAGTGTGCATCATGCACTACAAACACACGTACAGAAAGAGCAAACAGCACTCCTCCCCCATCAAAGTCAGAAAACTACTGGCTATTTACAAATCTGTGCAAACTATACATCACACACACACACACACACACACACACTCTCACTGTAACCGCCTACACACACACACACACACACACACGCACACGCACACACACTGTAACTGGCTATGGACACACACACACACACACGCATATACACACACACTCACTGTAACCGGCTATACCTGCACACACACTGTCACTGTAACCAGCTATATACACACAGACACACACACACACTCTTGCTGTAACCATCTACACGCACACACACACACTCACAGTAACAGGCTACACACATACATTTAATATATATATATATATATATATATATATATATATATACATATTTATACCACGGGGGTGGGAGCTCCAATATGAGAATAAATTGTGTTATTTTCACTGCAGTGAAATAAATGAAGCTGATGTCAGCAGAGTTAAAATAAATAGTTTATACCTACTCCGCTGACGACAACTTCCTCCCTCTTTCTATACCCATTACGGTCACTAACTATGCCTATCTTTTTACTGCCTGTAATACAAAAATATGTGCAAGTGCCATAGTACAGATCACAAATAGGACTTAAAACAAACTATCCAAAACATAAAATGAAACATCTGCATCCAACTACATTTTAAAACCGCTCTGCCAAAACTCGCACAAGGGGTCTTAAAATTCTGCACAACAAGTCTTGTTCGAATCAGAACTGAAGAGCAACCATTTGGAACAACTCTCACAGCATAGAACTCTATTAAGGCTCTGCTTTACCTGTAATCAGTGCAAGTAATATTGTTTAGCTAAGTTTTCTCATTTTCTGTCACTCGCCATTGCAGACCACGGACGCAAACTTAGAAACCTCTCTTACAGGGCAGCCCGCCCGGCAGCCCAGTTGGATTTCGCTTGCGGCCTTGGCTGACCGGGTTCGGAAATGGATCCGGTCGCCGAGGCCGGCAGGGGAGAGAAGGATTGAGCCGTAGGCAGCTCTCCTTCTCCGGGGGGAGGGTCCCACCAGTATCCGGCACGATGAGGGCTCCTAGCGGAGGCTGGGAGAACTCACGCTACCGGCCTGAGGTCAGGGAGGGGCGATGTAGGCAGGGCGGATGCTGCATGTCCCCGCCTCCTCGAGGGTGGGGAAACATAAGGGGATAAAATCCCTGCCTTGCGTCTACATGACGCTCTGCCCTGGACTGCCCTGATTGGCCAACGGAGCCGTTCCCCTAACCAGAACAGTTCGCGGCCGATAGGGGAAGTCTGTGGCCCCGCTCTCTTGGGGTAAGTCAGGGATGGGCCTGGGGATTCGGCAATGTCCGGTGGTCGGGGCCCCAGGGTCCGTGACCAGAGCAGACCAACGACGGAAGGGCAGGGGCATAAAAGAGGTAAAATAAAAAAAAAAAAAAAAAAAAACCTCTTGCAGAAATGTACATCAGTGCGTAGCAACACCCAGAAACAAAAGCGAAGTAGACACTCTGAACATAAACACTGAAAGCAAAGTAGACCACATAAAACGTTCAAAAAAAGCAATTACAAATCACCACAAAACACCAGGAAAATCACTAAACAAATAACATAGAAACATAGAAACATAGACTTTGATGGCAGATAAGGACCGTTTGGCCCATCTAGTCTGCCCATTTCACTACCTACAGGATAGGCCGCAGATCCTAGTTAACCAACAGCCTATTTCATCCTACCCCCCACAAGATTTGCCTTATGTCTGTCCCATGCATTCTTGAATTCTTCCACAGTTTTAGACCCCACAACCTCCTCAGGAAGGCTGTTCCATGCATCCACTACCCTCTCTGTGAAATAATACTTCCTCACATTGCCCCTGAACCGCCCCTCTTCTATCTTTAAATTGTGTCCCCTTGTTCTTGCACGCCTCTTTTTCTGAAAGATGCTACCCTCTTGGACTTTGTTGATTCCACTGAGGTACTTAAAAGTTTCTATCATGTCCCCCTCTCCCTTCTTTCCTCAAGGGTATACATATTAAGCTCCTTTAGTCTCTCCTCATATGGCTTCTGTTGCAGACCCTGCACTATTTTAGTTGCCCTCCTCTGGACTGCCTCTATCCTGTCTATGTCCTTGCAGAGATGGGGTCTCCAGAACTGGATGCAGTACTCCAGATGGGGTCTCACCAACTGTCTGTACAGAGGGATAACAACTTCCTGTTTTCTGCTGCTGATGCCTCTCCCTATGCATCCCAGTATACCCCCAGCCCTCCCTACCGCCTTCTCACATTGCTTGCTAACCTTAATGTCATCTGATATGATTACCCCCAGGTCCCTTTCCTTTTTTGTTGTTGTTACAACCCCCCCCCATTGTGCATTCTTCCCCTGGGTTCTTGTTTCTCAGGTACATTATTTTGCACTTCCTTGCATTGAATCCTAGCTGCCATACTTCTGACAATTCCTCCAACCTTGCCAAGTCCCTTCTCATCCTTTCCATGCCTCCTTGTGTATCAACCCTGTTGCAGATCTTTGTGTCATCTGCAAAAAGGCATACTTTTCCTTCCAGTCCCTCTGCAATGTCACTGATGAAGACATTAAAAACTACTGGGCCCAATACTGAACCCCGCGGTACCCCACTAGTAACCCCTCTTTCTTCAGAGTGGACTCCATTTACAATTACCTTCTGTGTCCTGTTGTGCAGCCAATGTTTTACCCAGGCTACCACCCTGGAACCCACTCCCAGGCTGGTTAATTTGACTATTAATCTTTTGTGTGGGACTGTGTCAAATGCCTTGCTAAAGTCTAGGTAGGCCATGTCCACAGCCCCTCTCTGGTCTACTACTTTGGTCACCCAGTCAAATAAATCTATTAGATTCGTCTGACATGACCTTCTCGCTGTGAACCCATGCTGCCTTGGGTCCTGTGCCCCACTGGCCTCTAGGTACTCAAAAAGTTGAGTTATACTCAAAAAGTATAACTCAGTAATGCAGCTCACAGTCCTGCTGTTCCCAAACCTATAAGACAGTCCCACCCTCACAAAAAAATGACCCAATCAGGCACCACACTACAAACAACAGCATCCAATCAGGAATCAGATAAACACCAAATGACCAATTACAGCTCTAACAGACACACCATTCATACCTAGTCACTCACAGAAACAATACAAATGAACAGACCAAAGATGTAACAAAATATAATAGAGGAGCTCCCACTCCTGTGGTATAAATAGCACACATGATATGCAGATCATGGAATATGAAAACTATTTTCACTCCTGCATCGTGAGCTCTGGATATTTCACTCGTGCCTTCAGTACTCGTGAAATATCTAGGGCTCACTCTGCAGGAGTGAAACTATTTTTCATATTCCACTCCTGTATCATATTATGGTAGCACGGTAGTGCTACCATAGTTAGGGTTGAGGAGCCATTTCCATGTTAAACCCAACATTTTGCACCTTAATAACTTTGCAACTGTTCTATGGATTTGCCTGAAATTTGGAAAGTATGATCAAGACCCATAGGCCTTGGGATCTGCCAAGTTTCATACTGATAGGATATACGGTTGCGGAGTTATTAAGTGTGATCTGTGCGCGCGTTTACGCTTTTCTGGAATTCTGTGGTCGCGCCCTCAGGTGGTACAGTTTGCGTGACCAGCCCGAAATCTTCAGAGAACATGCAGCCAGGGTCCCCGATGTGCCTTTCGAAGATTTTATGAAAAAATATTAAACGGTTCAAAAGTTATTCAAAAAACAGTTTCCCATTATAAGTCAATGGGAAAAGTTAACAAAAAGTTCAACACTTTGGCAAATGCATTTTTACTTTCGCAAATGGGCCTGTTACTTTCGCAAATCGGCCATTTTGTTTTCAGTTGGTGATCAGAAAAATGGTTGGCATTTAAATTTGGGACCCTCTAGCAACCTAATTTTTTGTATTCACCTAGTCGGGCCCTGAGGATGCCTGCCATGTCTTTATTTTGTGGTAAAACACCCCAGAAATATGTTTTTCAAATTTCTGGAAAAAGTACTTTCATAAATTCTTTACGTGTACGCGAAAGTGTAGCAAATTCTTGCGAAAGCTTTCGCAAATTGCGACAGTAGTTTTCTAGTCTGTTGGAAAATGACAGCAATTCTTTGGCACTGCGCTGCAAAAGAACCGTTGGGAGTTTTGAGCTGAAATTTGGATGGAACGGAGCCGACATCTCACAGATGTGCCCTTCAGTGTTGTATTGAAAAATATTACATGGCAGCAAAGTTACGGCACTCCAAAGTTGACAGTTTTTCCCATAGGATAACATTACGGCGCCCGACACATTACAGAAATCTTTTGGCACCCTGCTGCAAAATAACGGTTTGGTCTTTTTTCCTGAAATTTGGAGGGAAGACAGCCAACAGCCCACAGATGTGCCTTTCAGTAGTTTGGTGAAAAAATATCACACGGCGGCAAAGTTACGGCACTCCAAAGTTGACATTTTTTCCCATAGGATAACATTACGGCGCCCAACGCATAACAGAAATCCTTTGGATCCCTGCTGCAAAATAACGGTTTGGTCTTTTTTCATGAAATTTTGAGGGAAGACAGCCAACAGCCCACAGATGTGCCTTTCAGTGGTTTGGTGAAAAAACATTACAGGAAGGCAAAGTTATGGCGCTCTGAACTTTTCTTTTTTTCCCATAGGATAACATTACGGCGTTCGCCGCACCTTTCAGGGCCCGTATTTCGGAAATGGTGCGAGATATGGACTTTTCGTCAAAAAACCTCTTAGTCCCTTAATGGGGCTAAGATTCAAATTAGCCAGGACAGATGTAAATAATATGACTTTTAAATTTTTTTTCTACGTCGTACGGTTCCTGAGATATAATGTATTTAGTATTCCAAGATCTCATTTTCTGCGCCGATACTCATTATTTTGCATACATTATTTGTACTCACTGTCTTTCTCAATGCAGGTTTTGTGGAAAACCAGCATACGCTTACATTACTGTTACTGTGCCCTTTCCGCTTGGTACCATACCTGTTTCACTTACCGTTGACGCCTGCGCCACCACTATGCGTTATCCTTTATGCTTTCATTTGCGCTAGCGTTTCTGTTATTTTTTGCCATTTCTGTCTACAGTACTGTTTATCTTTCTGTTTCACGTTACATCACCATGCCCATTGACATTTCTGTTTGCAGGCACCATGTTACTATGTGACAACACATCACGTGGCAGACCATTCCCGTCTACGCCACCATGTGCGTTACCCTTTCTGTTCTCATTTGTGCTTGTGTTACCATGTGCGCCACTGTTAGCATTTCTGTTTGCGTTGCTGTCCCTGTTAGTATGCCACAAGACATCATGTGGCGGGCACAGCTCCGCTGCTGCATTACATTCACTATTTCTTGTTATCATTCTCAAAAGAAGGAAATTAGAGGCAAAAACTCAGTTTAATGCATTAGTTAGAGTTGTTCCACAGCGACAAAAGTGAGGAAATTACTGTTAGGGTTGAAAACCCCTTGCACCCCACCCACCCCCCAACCGGCATTGGGGTGTGCATTGGGATCATGAGTCTAACTCACCCATTCTCCTATACTTCTGCTGCTTTACACAGGCCATGGGGTGAGAGTTAGGGCTGATGATCCAATGCACACCCAATCTACCACGCATGTGTCATCCTTTTACGCTTTCATTTGCGCTTATGCTTCTGTTACTTTTGCCATTTGTGTGTACCGCACTGTTTCTCTTTCTGTTTCACTTTGTGTCACCATGCCCATTGACATTTCCATTTACAGGCACCATGTTACTATGTGACCAGACATCACGTGGCACACCGTTCCCGTCTACGCCACCGTGTGCGTTACCCTTTCTGTTATCATTCGTGCTTGTGTTACCATGTGTGTCACTGTTAGCATTTCTGTTTGCATTGCTGCTCCTGTTACTATGCCACAAGCATCATGTAGGCGGGTGCGCTAGGGCCCAGAGGGCCCAGCGCTCCCTGCTGCTGCATACATTCACTATTTCTTGTTATCATTCTCAAAAGAAGGGAAATTAGAGGCAAAACTCAGTTTAATGCATTAGTTAGAGTTGTTCCACAGCGACAAAGTGAGGAAAGTCGCTGTTAGGGTTGAAAACCCTAACTCCGAATTCACCCCCAGCACCACACACACACAGACACACACACACATTCAAGTATGGGGAGGACTAAGTCAACACAACCAATGACAGACATCCAGCAGCAGGTGACAGAAATAACAAACAATTGTCTAAATGTACTACGAGACATCCCACCCACTGACCAGGTACTGCATGCTCAGTGGAGATCAACAGCAAAACTGAGGCCATGTACACCAAACGTACACCCCTGATTGCAGCTGCACACAGTACCACACTTAGTAGTTGCATGGCCTTACCTACCGATGCCCCACCACACCACAACTGGTACTGTGCCGTTATTCAATATAAATGCTGAAGGTGCATGATGACAGTTGTAGAAAGGTTTTAACACTACTGAGTATACATTAATTAAGAGAAGCACATAAATTAACTACAAGACACTAGCATGCTCAAGATAAAAGTAGTGATACATTTAGTAGGTGATTTACATAGTAGTACATTTACTGCAATGGTTTACTCAACATAGAGAGGCTGATGTAAACGTATGGAAAAGCATTGCCTGTTCAAAGCTGTGAAATTGGTACTGCCAGTATCACATGCATTCTTACTGATGAAGGTGTACTGCTGATGTACATACATAGACCTTCAGTGTGTTTCAATATTAAAGATGCAGTAAGTATTCTTTGTAAGAAAGATTGTAATTGCATGGATCAGGCCAAGCAACTTCTAAATATCATAGCACTACTGAGCCAACAATGATGTACATGTATCGGACGTGTATATAGGATAGATTTTCCTGTAGGCACTTACTGAGTATGTTGTACCTGATAAAGACAATCTCATTGCATCTGTGATGACTAACTTCTTCAAATAGTAATACATTTGCTATTGTTGCAATGAGTGATCTATGCCACTTATGGACACAGTGTGATTTTTTAACAGTTGTTTCATACTCAGGCTGTATGCCTACTGTTTGGGTTTGCCACACTTCTGTCACTGATGCTATCAAAGTGATAACTATGTTAATTCTGCTACAACAGGAATCAAGTAGGTATGGTGTAGATATAAACAGAATGTCTTTTAGTATTGATTTAACTCATAATGGGGTAAATGTACTAGGACAGCAGGGGTTATCCTCTATCACTGAGTCTGTCAGTTATAATTACATTAGGGTTTCGATGACTGTAATGATCAAGTTACACTGTTCATCTTCATGAGTTCATATTCACAGCCATTCTCCAGCAACTAGACAGTGTATGGTGTAACTGGGTGGGACACTGTGTTGCAAAGCTGCTGCAGTGCCTAGCAGAGGAGAGTATCTACTCAAAAGACAATTAAGCTATAAGGCATGACCAACAGTTATGTTAAATGGTCTGTTAATCACCCTGTAGGGGTTTAATGTTGAATGAGGCATATCCAGTGCCACATGTCACTAGACAGTGATAAACTGACCATTAACATAATACCTGGGAGTAGCTTATTGCTATCATAATAAAACTGTTTTTTAAACAACATTAAACCATATTCATCATATGGTTAGGCTCTACATGTATGTTAATAAAAACTAAACATAAGGCTGTTACAATGTTTACAGTCAATTAGAAAGCTGCATTTCTCAAACCCTTGTTAAATCAGAGATATTATACCTGTACAACTCCTTGGTTTTGCTTAACTCTATTGCTCAGGTGGTCCACCACAAGTGGTGTGGTGTGGTGTGGGGCATCGGTAGGTAAGGCCATGCAACTACTAAGTGTGGTACGTTGTGTGCAGCTGCAATCAGGGATGTGTACGTTTGGTGTACATGGCCTCAGTTTTGCTGTAGATCTCCACTGAGCATGCAGTACCTGGTCAGGTGGATGGGGATGTCTCGTAGTACATTTAGACAATTGTTTGTTATTTCTGTCACCTGCTGCTGGATGTCTGTCATTGGTTGTGTTGACTTAGTCCTCTCCCATACTTGAATGTGTGTGTGTGTCTGTGTGAGTGTGGTGCTGGGGGGGTGAATTCGGAGTTAGGGTTTTCAACCCTAACAGCGAATTTCCTCACTTTTGTCGCTGTGGAACAACCCTAACTAATGCATTAAACGGAGTTTTTTGCCTCTAATATATATATATATTATGGTAGCACAGTAGTGCTACCATAGTTAGGGTTGAGGAGCCATTTCCATGTTAAACCCAAAATTTTGCACCCTAATAACTTTGCAACTGTTTGATGGATTTGCCTGAAATTTGGAACATATGATCAAGATCCATAGGCCTTGGGATCTGCCAAGTTTTGTACTGATCAGATATACGGTTGTGGAGTTATTAAGCATGATCTGTGTGCACGTTTAAGCTTTTCTGGAATTCTGCGGTCGCGCGTACAGGTCGTACGGTTTGCGTGACCAGCCCGAAATCTTCAGAGAATGTGCAGGCAGGGTCCCCAATGTGCCTTTTGAAGATTTGGTGAAAAAATATTAAACGGTTCAAAAGTTATTCAAAAAACAGTTTCCCATTATAAGTCAATGGGAAAAAGTTAAAAAGTTCGACAGTGTCGCAAATGCATTTTTACTTTCGCAAATGGGCCTGTTACTTTCGCAAATCCGCCATTTTGTTTTCAGTTGGTGATCAGAAAAATGGTTGGCATTTAAATTTGAGACCCTCTAGCAACGTAATTCTTTTGTATTTAGCTATTGCGGCCCTGAGGATGCTTGCCATGTCTTTATTTTGTGGTAAAACACCCCAGAAATATGTTTTTCAAATTTCTGGAAAAAGTACTTTCGCAAATTACTTTCGTGCTCACGAAAGTGTCGAACTTTTTTGCGAAAGCTTTCTCAAATTGCGACAGTAATTTTCTAGTCTGTGGGAAAATGACAGCAATTCTTTGGCACTGCACTGCAAAATAACCGTTGGGAGTTTTGGGCTAAAATTTGGAGGGAACGCAGCCGACATCTCACAGATGTGCCTTTCAGTGTAGTGATGTATTGAAAAAATATTACACGGCGGCAAAGTTACGGCACTCCTAAGTTGACAGTTTTTCCCATAGGATAACATTACGGCGCCCGAAGCATTACAGGAATCCTTTGGCACCCTGCTACAAAATAACCGTTTGGTCTTTTTTCCTGAAATTTGGAGGGAAGACAGCCAACAGTACACAGATGTGCCTTTCAGTAGTTTGGTGAAAAAATATCACATGGCGGCAAAGTTACGGCACTCCAAAATTGATGGTTTTTCCCATAGGATAACATTACGGCGCCCGACACTTAGCAGAAATCATTTGGAGCCCTGCTGCAAAATAACGGTTTGGTCTTTTTTCCTGAAATTTGGAGGGAAGGCAGCCAACAGCCCACAGATGTGCCTTTCAGTAGTTTGGTGAAAAAACATTACAGGGAGGCAAAGTTATGGCACTCCGAACTTTTCTTTTTTTCCCATAGGATAACATTACGGCATTTGCCGCGCCTTTCAGGGCCCATATCTCGGAAACGGTGCGAGATACGGACTTTTCGTCGGAAAATTTATTAGCCCCCTAATGGGGCAAAGATTCAAATTAGCCAGGACAGTTGTAAATAATAGGACTTTTAAATTTTTTTTCTACGTCGTATGGTTCCTGAGATATAATGTATTTAGTATTCCAAGATCTCATTTTCTGCGCCGATACTCATTATTTTGCATACATTATTTGTACTCACTGTCTTTCTCAATGCAGGTTTTGGGGAAAACCAGCCTGTGCACTTTCATTACTGTTACTGTTGCCCTTTCCGCTTGTGGATCCGTACCCGTTTCACTTACCATTGACGTCTACGCCACCAAGTGCGTTATCCTTTGCGTTTTCATTTGCGCTTGCGTTTCTGTTATTTTTTGCCATTTCTGTCTACAGTACTGTTTATCTTAGTGTTTCACTTTACATCACTATGCCCATTGACATTTCTGTTTGCAGGCACCATGTTACTATGTGACAACACATCACGTGGCAGACCATTCCCGTCTATGCCACCATGTGCGTTACCCTTTCTGTTCTCATTCGTGCTTGTGTTACCATGTGCGCCACTGTTAGCATTTCTGTTTGCATTGCTGTTCCTTTTACTATGTCACAAGACATCATGTGGCAGGAGCCTCCCGCCGCTGCATTACATTCACTATTTCTCATTATCATTCTCAAAAAGAAGGGAAATTAGAGGCAAAAAACTCAGTTTAATGCATCAGTTGAAGCATTCCACAGCGAAAAAAGTGAGGAAATTCAGTGTTAGGGTTGAAAACCTTGAACCCCATCCACCCCTCCAACCGGCATTGGGTGCGCATTGGGGTTGTCGGTCCTAACTCTCACCCCATTCTCCTACACTTCTGCTGCTTTACACATGTGATGGGGTGAGAGTTAGGGCTGATATCCCCAATGCGCACCCCAATGCCGGTTGGGGGTGGGCTGGGGTCCAAGGGGTTTTCAACCCTAACACCGAATTTCCTCACTTTTGTCGCTGTGGAACAACCCTAACTGATGCATTAAATGGAGTTTTTTGACTCTAATATATATATATATTTTATATATATATATATATACACACACACATATATATACAGTATATATATATACATACATACATACACACTCTCTCTCTCTCTCTCCCTCATTGTAACCAGCTACATACGCACACATATATACACACACACACACACACACACACACACACACACATATCATTAGAGTAAACCCAACAAGTGTAGGTAATATGTAGAGTCTCTTACCAGGGTATGAGGGAGCCAGAAGTAGGACTTGTATAGACAACATTCATCGGACCTGTAAAATTAAATTTAGGAAAGTGGTCACAAAGGATGCATAATTTTTAGGAAGTAAATAAAAAGAGTAGGACAGACTACATGTAATGTAATACTTATATGATGGGCAAAGGGCCAGCATTCTGTCAAACCTGTTAAAGTAAAGAAATAAAAAGGTTAATGTGGAGAAAATACAGTAGCGAGGGCTGAGAAAGAAAGAAAGAGGAAAAATATGAAAGGAGTATATGACAGCATAAGAATAAAGAAAAAAAACACTTTAGATAAAGTGTTACAGACAGAACAAAACAGGAAGACAGAAAGAGAAAGGAAATAAAGTAACACACAGATAACAGCTGGCCCACCAGCAGAACAGTAGTGCTACTGCTCACAATGAGGATGACCCTGCTTCGGGAATGAGCCAGAACTGTCTGAGGACCTGCAAGAGAGAGGAAAACAGGACACTTTCCTCTTCTGGAGAGAGAGAGAATGACTCTTGTCCCACTGCTCTACTGCCACCTGGGTACTCACAGGTGGCGATGCAGGGGATCAGCAAGTGAGAGGCAGGGCTGTTGGAGTGCACTCCCTGGTTGGCTGCACCAGGCATAGCCGAAAAACAACAAAGAAAGTATATACAGGTTTGGTGGTGATGCTTCACAACAGCTGATGATAAACTGCTAAATAAAAATAGTTTGACACTCACCACCTCTAAGGGATGGGACACCACACAAAAGAAATAAATGCTCCATTGTCCTTTGTTAGTGACAATCTTGGATGAAGAAAGCTAGAACAGAATAAAAAGTAGTCAAGATGAGTAAGAGTCTGTCCGACGCATTTCAGACTGAGGTGGCCAAATTATTTTATATCGTGAAAAACATTGGAATGCATGCCATACACTTCAGTTTAAATGCCAAGAAGTGTAAGTTGATGTACTTAGGGAAAAGAAACCCAAATATGGAATATTGGATGGTGGGGGGTTAAATTGGCCAGTACTGCTGAGGAAAGGGATCTGGGATCCATCATCAGCGACCCCCTCAAGCAAACGAGCCAGTGCAACAAGGTCTATAGTAAGGGACTGAGGAAGCTGGGGTTCATTGGGAAATGTTTTTATAGTAGAGAGGGGAAGTGATACTGCTAATATACTGCTAGACACTATACGTGCTATATTTTATAATACTTAGAACCAATTGGTTTAACTTGAAACATACTAACAATGATAGAATTCATCACACCGTTTGCCATGCCTGAATAATAAAATTTATTTCATCTTATTTTGGTGTGTCTGATATATTTCTTTATTAAGTATTTATATAGCTCTTTCAGCACCTCATAAATTATCAGCATGGCCTCCTGTGAAGGCAGGGAGGATATATAGGGGCCCCACTGCCTTTCAAATTTTTGACCTGTTCCTTTTACACACAAGCAAGTCTCTCCTTAGGTAAGACTTTCAAAACCAGGTTATTCTACATTTTAAAAGTCAGCTGCTGCCGAGAGATCCAGGTATTTTATATACAGTTCCTCACAAGGAGGTGTAGAATATGCACTACTTGTATAATGGTTCCAGTCATCTCCCTTCATGTATGATACTCTAGAAACACATAATCTGATGTAAGAAAAAGAACAAGTAGGACCATGCAATCTACACAATGTCCCTTCCTATTACTATTCCCTGTACCCTATTCGGTCTCAGGTGTCACGCCCTCCTCCCTTTACTCTACTTTTTATAACCATGTACCTGTCCTATGCATGCTTGAAGCCTCCACTGTCTTTGTCCTCCCAACACCTCCTCCAGCAGGCTGTTCCAGGCATTCATGACACCTTTCTAAGAAGAAGGATGGAAATGAGAAAGGAAAAGTATGGTCCACTGGAAATCGAACCTCAGACCCCTGGTATGCCGTTCCAGTGCTCTAACCATTAAGCTATAGGCTCACATGGTCAGCTGGCCTCAGGTCTTAATTCCTTTCTCAAGTGTATTGCACAATCCTTGATTTAAAAATATGCCTGACAGGGGCTAAAACTGCACTGAGAGGTGGTATGTTTGTATTTCTGACACATTCCTATGATTCAGTATTGCGCAACACACTTGAGAAAGGAATGTGTGGATTTAAGGAAAGCCCTGAGGCCAGCTGACCATGTGAGCCTATATCTTAATGGTTGGATCACTGGAATGGCATACTACAGTTCTGAGGTTCAATTCCCATGGCAATGGGCCACACTTTTCCTTTCTCATATCCATCCTAGATTTAAAAATATGCCTGGCAGGGGCTAAAACTGCACTAAGAGGTGGTCTGTTTGTATTTCTTTCTAAGAAGAGGAATTTCCTCACTCACTTTTAAACTTCCCCTGCTCAAGCTTCTTTGCATACCCGCATTTTCTGGTGTTCTCCTCCTCTGAAAAAGACTCCACTCCTGCACCTTGTTTACCTCAGCGAAGTACTTATAGGTCTCAATCATGTCCTTTCCAGCTGTCTTATCTTCAGAGGAGTACGTGCTGAGATCCTGCTGCCCATCCTTTTATGGTTTCATGTAAAACACCTGCACCATTTTTGGCAGCCCTCCGCTGTATCACTTCCAACCTGGTCAATGTTCTTGTGGAGGTGTGGCCTGCAGAACTGTATACAGTATTCTAGGTGGGATCTCACTAGTGAGCAATACAGTGGCAACACCACTTCCCTTGTCCTGCTATTAATCCCCCTCCATATGCATTCCAGCATCCCAATAGCTTTTCCAGCTGCCCTGTTTCACTGCTCTGCCACTTACCTGAGTATGCATCTTCTGCTTGGTGACTTCAGGTATCGATAACCCCCCCATCTTATACACAACCACTGGGTTTCCCTGTCCAAGGTGCATGACTTTGTCCTTTTTGGCTTTGAAACCCAGCTGCCACCCTTTAGACTACTTACCTAGTTTCCCCAGGTTCCAGTGCAATCTCTCCACCCTTTTATGGGCATTCACCCTATTGCAGAGTTCTGTGTCATCTGCAAAAAGACATCCCTTCACCTCCATTTTCACAGCAATGCCACTTATGAAGACATTGAAAAGGACAGAAACCCAGTACTAATCCCTGTGGCACTCCACTGGTCACTCTGTGGTCCCCTGAGTGGTTTCTGTTTACCACCACATTCTGTCTCCCATCCTCTAACCAGTTTGATAAACAACTTACCACCTTCTCCCCAACCCCAGCTTGAAGTTTCTTTATTAGCCTATGTGGTACAGTGTCAAAGGCATTAATGGAGTCTGGATAGGCCATATCTGCCACCTTCACCTAATCAGCTGATCCTCGTCCCTAGTCACTCAGCTAAAGAAATCTATGAAATATGTTTGACATGACCCCACCCCCAATACACAGTGAAATCATGCTGCCAGTGGTCATAGCTCATTTCCCTCCATGTAGTCCATCAGCCTCTCCATCAGCAGAGCCTCCATTAATTTCCCCTCCACTGATATTTTGCTGGGGTATTCTCCCACCCACATTAGGCTTTTTCGTATGATGAACCCTCACATCCTCTCTGGCCACTACCACATGTGCCTCTTCTTGGTAGTCCCATTTTCCCAGATCGTCAAAAAAGTTGTGTATTGGCAGAGGAATGAGTTCCTGTCCCACACCACTCACACTGTTAGAGCACACCAGCCCACCATAGTCCAGTAAATCTTCCTCTTTGGCACCCTCTGAGGCACAACAGCAGAAAAGCGTCATCATCTCTTACACAATTCCCATTATTTGCTCAGGCACCCAAAGCTGGCTGGCCATTGCACCTTTGTCCAATGTTGGATAATAGATGGTCCAACAGTGCAAAAGAAAGTGTGTTTTTTTTTAAATATTGGGTGGACAGATCCAGTCTGAAAATACTGCCCACAGAATTCATAAGATAATATAGGGGAGCGCTTAAAAATTGTGATGGATCCGGCTACATGGCATCATGTGGTAGGGCACCAGCTTGGCACACTGATGATCTAGGATTGAGCCTGGGACTCAGTTTGGGATAACAGGAGTGGAGGCCAGCAGGGAGTGTGACAGAGTGTCTGCATGGGCACTGTCCTCCTGGGGGAAGGTGCTGTGGAGCACCACTTAGAGAGCATCACCTGGTGCTGTGTAGCAGCCTTACTGTCATGGGTGACCACACATCAACTGACTCAGCTTCCAGGGCATTGCCCTAATGCACGCCAGTAGGGTGGGACCCAGAAAACAGAAGAAGCACCCATCTTGGCCTGCCAGACGATGACTGCCTAGCCCCCAACCATGTCACACCCCCCCAGTGCACTACCTCTGCCCTCAAACCCTGCACACCTTGCAGAACCCCCTAGGAATGCTACTCCATTTACCCCCAGGAGAGGGTTCCTCGGTAGGGATAGACTGAACCCTTATTCCAAATGGGTGCGCACTGGGAAGTGGTGCTCTAAAACCAACTAGGAATTCCAAAGAACAAAATGGTTTTGGCACTCACAAACTCCTCAGGGAAATGCATTAAAATCAAGTATTTTTTAATAAAATACCATCCAACATAGCACCTGACATGTTTCGGACTGACCAAACCATCCTTTCTCAAAGGTGAGTGCCCAAACCATTTTGTTCTTATAAACTGAACCCTCCAGGATATTGGGATACTGGATGCCAGGTAGCACGAAGTGGTAGCAAAGGGCGAGACTAGCGGGAGTGCAAGGGAGGAGCCCCAAAAATATCTTTGACACATATACCCTCACACAAGAATCCATATATCGACTATAACATATTATGTCCACCCCCACACACACAAGAGTCCATATATTGAGTACTTTATAGGACGGTAGCCCCCCACACACATACCAGTCATCAAATGGTTGGATATCAACAAAGTGATAAAACTTCACCACCCATATACACACAGCAACAAATTTTGTCAAATATACCACTATCTGACCCCCCCTTCATCCACCCACAAATTCCTATTAACAAAATGCTGAGGACTCTGATACACACACACACACACACACACACACACACACACACACACCCTTGAACAGAAACAGCAATTGCACATAGTACTGCCCACCTTCCAAAATAGCAGTTAAAGTATAATATAAATGTTGTGACATGTTCATCCTACACTACAAACAAACACACTCACACACAAAAGGAGCCCTCCATGGCAGGTATTGACAACAGCGCCCTTCCATCACAGTCAGAAAAGTATTGGCTATTTAGAAGTCCTTGTAGACTATGTATACCCCTCCCCACACACACACAAAACCACTTGTATCTACACACATGCAACCACCTGTAGCAGCAGCTTAGCATAGCATGCATTCTATCTAACAGCTAGCAAACTTTCGTGTAATAAAAAAATGGTTGCAGTATAAAGCCGGCCAGGTGGCACAGAGTGCTGAGGCATTGTGCGCCTTACCTCCCACAATGCTAATGACCCAAGTATGGAAACAAGCTGAGTTGCTGGAGGAGGGGTTGAAAGTCCATCAGACATCTCCTCTCTCTCCTAGAGCAGTGAGGCATGCTGACTCAGCCCTTGGCTTCCCCCAGATGGAGATCTGTGAGTAGTGTAAGTTCATATATCTCGTCAAATGATACATTTCAGCCAATCAGCGTGTGCCACATCATTTGACAGGTGGGTGTGGCCTAAAGTGGACCAATCAGAATCATACCTTCTTTAACCGGAAGTTCTTCCTTAAATGTGTTAGCCCTACCCACTTATACCAGAAGTGATGTACGCTCAAACCTGTGTCCTGCCCCTTGCACAGGAAATGACATGCATTTGAGCCCGTGTCCCACCCATTTGCACAGGAAATGACCTGCGTTTAAATCCTGGAAATGACATAACACCACCATTTTGTAAGTGTCCTACACGCTTCCTTCTCCTGTACCCCTCAAACTCCTGCCATGCCATCCTGGCTGGAACCAGTCACCACTGTCCTAGCTCGAACTCCTGTCTCCACCTCATTTCTCCTGTGCCCACACCATCCTGCTTGAACCCCTGTCCATCTTCACCACCATGCCCCCACACCCAAAAAAATAACTTAGGGTTTATATAGTGTTATGTGCCCCCTATCAGCTTGGGTGTATAATTGCATGGGCATGTGTGAGTGTTTTTTTTTAATTAGGATATTTTTGGAATGCTGTATCTAGAAGGCAGACTGATCATGCAGAGGTTTCACAGATCTGTTTGGAGCCCCCCCCAAGGAAATCCATCTGCCTGTGTAAGTATTCCTTTTTCTGTTTTATAACAAGGTATAAAATAATTATCAAGCATCTTTAGGACTGCGTAAAACTTGTACAAAAAGATTATGTCTATGTTTATGTATATGCATGTACCATTCATAAGCTAAAATGGGACCTCCGTGTAAATAAGCTGGTTCAACAGTTTCTCTGGATAGCATGGCAAAATGCTGGCTGTGTGTTTGTGAGTCAAGATTTCTGTATTTACAGGGATCTGTAAAAATGTAGATATAAGCTTTTGTTTTAAAAAATAAAACTGCGTGTTTTAAATTGAGAGCGAGAAAGGCTAAGAATCTGGTTGAGTGTGTGTGTGTGTATACAGGGACCTCCGTGTAAATAAGCCAGTACAACAGTTTCTCTGGATAGCAAGGCAAATGCTAGCAATCACAAACTAATCATTTATACCCCATCATGAATTACAGAATAAAATTCATTTGAATCAGAAAAAAGGAAGACTTTATGTATGTTGGAAATATAGATGGTCTCTTTGGAGGGCACACAGGTAAGAATTTAAAGACTGAGGAAAAAACATCTGTTTTCATTTACACACAGAATCATTAGCTCCCTTTCTAGGCGCCACGTTGTCTAAAAGAGAATAAAAAATGGTGATTCTCATGCTATACGTTGTAACAAAATAACAGTTATCTTTTGAAGGGAGGTGTGTGAGCTATGTTACACTGAATTACTGATATAAAGGATGCAGCTGTTTTAGGAAAAGTCACAATTTCCATTTTGACTTTTAAAAACAGTATAACTAAGCTTGTACACAACTCTCGTTATTATAAACTGTGCCCCTTTGGGATTTAAGATTGAGAAAACACATCTGTTTTTCATTTACACAGAGAATCATTAGTCTTTCTAGACCCCTGCTGTGTAAAAGAGAAAAAAAAAAAAACAGGTGCTTCTCATGCTATACTTTTAACAAAATAAGTTTTATCTTTTGATTAGCGGAATGTAAGCTGTTACACTGAATTACTAATTTAAAGGATGCAGCTGTTTAGAAAAAGAGGAGATTTTCATTATACATTTTAAAACATAACTAAGCTATACGATTATTTGGTTTTAAAAAAGCAGGCTGCATACCTTTTAATCAGACTGTGACCGAAGTTTCAGCAGAATGGTAAAAGCATTAGATGCCTTTCAGCTGTCACAGGGAGTTAAAACAAAGCCTGCAAGGAGCTGTGTAGGACTTGTAAATATTTTTTCCCATGGAGAATGGTGGGGAGGGGTTTGGATTGACAGTACCAGATGTTCAGGCAAAATAATGCACCCTCATGTTTTGGCATTTTATAGAAGTTTGAGAATGGCTATGATGCTGTAGCATGAAAGGAATGCAGGCTGTGTGTGTGTGTGTGTGTGTGTGTGTGTGTGTGTGTGTGTATGTGTGTGTGTGTGATCATTTAAGGTATTGTTCTGATTAGATGGTAGATGGAGGGGGCAGTTTATTCACAACTTATATATACCCCTGCCTGGTTATGCAGATCTTAGTATAACATAAACAGGCATCCAGAAATACAGTTTGATTATTAGAACAGTTTTGAAAAAGCATCAGAGAATGGACCACTGGGAGAAAGTGATAATGAAGACATGTTGAATGCCCTATCAGACAATAAAATGCTTAACAGTCCAGGAAGTACAGTATTTTATTTCTTACAAAGCATAATAATTAAGATTTTAGCTGAAAATGTTTAACATATAACAGCTATGTGTAGTAACTTGTATGCATTGTTGTATAGTGTATTAGATAAAATAAAAATGTTATGAATGTATTAAGTATTGGACTCACTACATATTGTTGACTAAAATATAGTTAGGCTGTGCTTTTTTGTGGGGGGTCTAGAACATAATTTAGCTTGTGTGTGTGTGTGTGTTTTTATTGGGAGGGCAGTAGTCCAGATTATGTTTTAGACTGGTATGCATTTACTGCTAACTTTGTACAGCTGGTAGTATGTTCACCTAAAATGTAGAAATACCTATCTCATACTCACCCACCAACCACCTGTAATCAAAGTTTCAAAAACCAGCTGAGAATAGCAATGAAACTCTAGAGATAGCCACAGCACAAGGAGCACTCCTAATAATTGCTCCAGATCTAAACAAGGCTCACAGGCTCATAAAGAATTAAAATGGGCACCTTACAACAAAGGAGAAAAGGGGCTGTCTAAAATGTAATTAAAGGAAACAGTTTGAAATTTTCACTATAAAATGCACTGCTGCTTAAAAATTTGAGTTGGTGATATTTTGTATGAATAGGTGGGGGGGGGACCAAATGTGCAGTAAATAGTCACAAGTGGATAAATCTAATGACTTAGTCAAATGGCAGGGAAGGTGGTAAGAAGGAGGCACTAGAGAGTGGTGGTAAACTGGGTCAGATTGGCAGAAATGAAGGTCTTGAGTTAGGTACCAATGAGTGGGGTGGGGGGTACCACAGGGTTGAGTCCCAGAACCAGTCCTTTTTCAATATGTTCGTCAGCAAAAAAGTAGAAAAAATAATGTGCATGCCTCAGTTGGAATCCTTCTACCCCACCATTCCAGCAAGCAAGAGCCAAAGTCCAATCAACATGGCCAGGCTTGTCTCTGATGCAAAGGTTTGTAATTCCGATACTGTGTTAAATAAATAAAATAAACAGGCACTGAGGATTGTCCATGTTGAGTGGAGCTTAGCAACTCTTCCATCAAGTGGGGAATCCCTCTATACTAGAAATGAGTCCCTCTCGCTTACCTTGGGGAAAAGCTGTACCTAACCTGTACCAGTGCTAAAAATCATAAGGATACTTCAAACACACTATCAGCCCAGACCCCTCAGCAGTGTAACAGATCATGAAATGTGCCACTAGCAGCATAACCTGATTCAGTATGTACCTTTGTATCTGTAGTTTCCTTCTCCCCCACCTCTCCCCTTCCCTCCCTGGGACAAAATTGAAAACAGGCAGAATTGCCTAGCTGTCCTTTCCTAGTCAATAGAAACTAAATAAATCAAAGCTCAATTGAAGTGTCCTTGTCTAACAAATGACATTAACTATGTGGTTATCCAAGCCGTGTATACTATCATCCAAACGTAGGAGATTTAGCCAAGAACAACTTGAGTTTTGAGAGGGTCAGATCCCATCCTGGCATGGGTTAGGATTAGTAAGTTTTTGGGGGGAGGGTATCTACTAATAATTATTAGGTTCTGACTAATAAATATTTCTTGGCTCCCATAATGTCAGGCATAGTACTATTTTTGTAAATTGCAAATGCAAAGCTCTAAAAATGTACTATTTGCCTCCGTGAGGACAACTAGGTGTCATTTGCTACACATAAAGCTCAGAAATGATAATTAATCATCTATGAATACTACTTTGTTCCCTCTTTCATTTAATGGGTTTAACAAAAAAAAAAAAAACAACCAAAAAACATTTTCAAAAAAGCCAGCATTATCTTGAGTTAGTGTTTATGTAATTCAAGTAACAAATACATCATTTTCCTTTAGGTCCTGTCAGCTTGATACACATACTATATTAAATAGTCAAAAATCAGTCCTTGCTACACATTTTCTGATGGGTCTTTTATTACTGACCTCCTTTGCATTATATTAAGGCCTCCTCTACAGGCATTGGAGCTGAATGACAAATGATGCCCCTGCCTGCCTGTCACTAGTTCCATTCTATCCTTAGTGGATTATGGTATAGTAATCTATGGATCTGCTTCTGACACTGCTCTTAAAAGAATAAGGCTCTCCCTCAATTAAGTGTGTTGCCTCATAACGGGAGCACCAAAGCTAACCCATACCTGCAATCTTTACAGTCAAGTGAACTGGCTAAACTTTACAGATAGGCTAGCCAATCACACCTGCCTGTTTGCCAATAAGCTTACCAACTCACTCTCCCTCCCTTGGTCCAGCAGCTCATTGCCCTTGAACCTACCCCCTCATTCTACTAGGAGCTCTGATTAGGCCCTCTACCTAGTCCCTTTCTGTAAGACATCCTTGGGGCAGACATCGTTCTTCCACAGGGCTCCTGTCCTGTGCAGTGGCCAGCTTCTTCTGGTTTCCTCTACAGTGAAATTGGGTCTCCTTTAAAACTAAACTTTTCCAGCATCTACTCTCTATGAATAGTTATGACTGCTCCTAGCCTTTTCTCGTCAATCTGGGACTGCTCATGGCTTGTCTCTCAATTTCCCCCTACTCCTCCCACCTTATCTTGGTCTAATTTCTCCCTCCCCACTCGGTTCCCCCCTGCCCTTTACTCATCCTTCACTTGCCTATTTCCTATTCCTCCTTCTCAGCACCAAATATCCCTCTTCTCAACTTTACTACCTCCCCCACCAGCCATCTCATCTCTCCTTAACTGGCGTCTTTCTGGCATCTCTTTCTTTCTTTTATTCCCTATTTGTTTACAAAATTTGCTAGCATTGCATGCACTATGTTTGTTTCATAATTATGTACTCCACCCTCAGTTATGATGCACTACATTACTTGTGTACTCTTATCCTATGTATTATGTACTGTATTAATTTAATGTAATGTTTTGCACCCTGTCCGTTTTAAATCTATTCAATGTGTTTGTTTGCCATACACGGTGCCCTTATTTATGATGCTGTTATATATAATGTACAGTATTATTTGCATACTGGTACCCTATGTATAATGTACTGTATTAATCTGTAATTTGTTTGTAAGCTGTCTGTTCATAAATCTGACGTGGAGAGATTGAAAGCATTTTTTACTCAAAGGGCTGTAATTCCAAGACTTCAATAAATAAATAAATAAATAAATAAATATTGACCATTTACTGGTAAAAGAAAATGGCAAATGTCTGGCAGGTTCCCTGGGTAGATCATCAACCATTTAAGCACTGTATGCCCCCAAAAAGCACTATTTTATTCTTAAAATATAAATTCTGTTTTCCTGTGTTTCCATTCCAGCTCCCTCCTTATTAATTCTTTTCAGATTTAAATCCTTTCCCTGAGGCTCCCAAGTACTCACAAAGGGCACTGCCACCTCAGTACCTAACCCCAATGCATGAGGCCACAAAAATGTGCACCTCTATCCTGCTCCCCCTTATAATTATTCCAAAACATGTCCACAAAGTTTCCACTCATGTGACCTATATCATTCTACCACATACCTCCTAAAATGTATACTTACCACTGCACCTCTCCTAAAATATGTACATCTGCATCTGTCAAAAATGTTGCATGTGTCCCTCCTTCTCCTCTTGTGCCCATCGAACACCTGCCATGCCATCCTGGATCAAACCCGAGTCCCACCACCCTAGCTCAAACCCCTGTCCCCTTCACCGTGCCCTGCCCCCCATGAATCTCATTCCTTCTCCCCCCTTGCACCACCACCTACCTTGCACCCACCCTCAGCCCACTCCAAGAAGTTGTACACCCACCCTACCCCAGCAACATTTGTATCCCATCTCAACATGAACAAGACAAGTGCCCATCTGTGCATGTCCAGATTGATACCGTATGTTTACTCCAGTCTTTGTACTCCTGACCCATGACTCCTGATACTTGTGCCCTCTGCACAGGTCCCCACAAACCTGCAACCTTTCACAACTTCCCTCACACCTGTACCCCTACACAGCTCCCCCAAACCAGTAACCTTTCACAACTCCCCCCTACCAAATGCTGTCTTTACCTCCTTCTCACTCCCTTCACAACAGCTGTCCCCCTGCACCTGGAACCTTTTAAAGTTTTACTCATTCCCCACACTCTGAAATTCATTTACCCCTACCTTTATTCTCCCCAAGATTTCTATTGCTTCTCCTGTACACCTCCCAAAATTCATTCCATAATCCACACCCTTACCCAAATGTTTTACCCCATTCCCTGCACAAATAGCAAAATTTGCAAGACTGCCAAAATGCTACACCCTTTCTCTTGCAACCCTCAGAGAATGGACATGCATATCACTGCACCCTTCTACATATTACATAGAAACATAGAAACATAGACTTTGATGGCAGATAAGGACCACTTGGCCCATCCAGTCTGCCCATTTCCCTACCTACTGGTTAAGCTGCAGATTCTAGTTAACCAACAACCTACTTCCTGCCACCCCCCACTACAATTGCCCTATGTCTGTCCCATGCATGTTTGAATTCCCCCACTGTTTTAGACCCAACAACCTCCCCAGGAAGGCAGTTCCATACATCCACCACTCTCTCCGTGAAAAATAATTTCCTCACATTACCCCTGAGCCGTCCCCCCTCTATTTTTAAATTGTGACCCCTTGTTCTTACACATCTCTTTTTCTGAAAGATGCTACCCTCCTGGACTTTGTTGATTCCCTTGACGTACTTGAAAGTTTCTATCATGTCCCCCCTGTCCCTCCTTTCATCAAGGGTATACATATTAATACATATTAAAGTACCCTTTGTCTCCACACTACTCCAAACCTATGTACAGTACTGTACCTTCCATGCACTATTGCCAAGGTCAGCACCCCACCCCTTTGTATAGTTTAAGAGGTGTGAGAAAGCAATACTTCTATACTGTAGACTATGACAACATTTTAAGTTTGCAGAATATGATAAAAAAAATTCAGAGTCTTCAATTACTGCCATTAGTGCAGTGTGACGCATGAAAATTTCATAGGGTGACAGTCTCACTGGTATAGAATGCCAGAAAATAGTAATAATGTTACAATGTACAGAATTGTCTCATTGGTGTAGAGGGCTGAAAATATCATGCAAACATTCAGATATGCTTTTTATTTGCTTAAATATATGTGCATGGAATTGTGATCACATGCTACTTTCAAAATTACTCATTTTTAAATATACCAAAAATGTATTTGAAAATATCAGTTACTGTAATTTATGCACTAGAATCAGCACTCCACAATAAAGCACATTTTATTTTGTAGGATTGTTGTTCAGGGTTAGGATTTCATGACATTATGATCTGATGGTACATTAACTGTTACAAACGCGCTGCTGTTGTATAATACAGCATACTAAGATTGCTAAAATGATATCAGAGTTCAGTACAAGTCTCTGAATGTTTTTTGTTTGTTTTCTTAATTGGTTTGTGTTTTTGTTTTGTGTTTTTAAAATGTTTGCAAAATAACTATTTGTGACAATGTTATGTCAAACTTTACTCAGTCCTTCTCTTCGTCTTTTGTCTTCAGCAGCAGAACGTCGATGAGACAATTCTGTACATTGTAACATTATTATCAATTTCTGGCATTCTATACCATTGAGACTGTCACCCTATGAAGTTTTCATGCATCACACTGCACTAATGACAGTAATTGATGTCTCTGAATTTTTTTTTATCATATTCTGCAAAATTAAAATGTTGTCAAAGTCTACAGTATAGAAGTAAGCATTAATCACCGACGAAGGTGGCATCTAATGGGGAGTTAATGCATGGTTGAGAGTGTTGTGGCACAAGGTCAGAGGCTGAGTGTGTACAATGGTCCTACCAGGCATTAACTCCCCATTAGATGCCACCTTCGGAGGGGATTAATGCGCTTGTAACATGGCAAGTGCAAGTGTACTATTTGTCAGATGCTCTTTTCTTTGCCATAGAACACTAATCACCAGAAACACTTATTTTACCTTTACTATTATGGTGCTCGTCTGTTACTTTTCCTGCCTTTCTGTTGCTGGAACCATGCACGTGCACATTGATCACCTGACATCAACTAATATAGTGGTGACTACTTTTCTCATCTTTCAACTCTGGTGTATGTATAACTATTCGCATAAAACTATCACATAAAAACTATCTTTGCACCTGCGACTTTGGTACTTGTGCTGGCTACTCTATTTCTCTACCCTCATTTGTTTTTGAGATCGCTGCTCTGCTGCATTCTGGGCAACATGTCCGTGCATACATTCACATTCTCCCACAAATGACAGTTCTGTTCTCTGCTCCCTGTACACCACTTGCCTGATGATTACCACCAATAGGTGGCGCTTTCACAGCACCACGGAACTTCTGCTCCATTTCCCTGAGCATCCATTTTCAACAGGCATTCTGTCCCCCTTCACATCTGCTGCCACAATTGTTATGTCCCTCCCCTGACTCGCACCACCCTGCACACCACAGTTTGCCTTTCTACACATGACTTCTCCTACACATTCCTCTCTCCACTATTTTCAAATTCACACACTTGCCCACACAGCACTTTTTCCCCTCACCTCTCCCTCATCAGTCTGATCTATAGGTGGCACTTTCTCACATGGGCACAACTTGTGGTCTCTCTCGTGCTGATCTCTTATTCAGCTGTCCTTTCCAGTGTTCTTTTCTATCCATCGCCAACTTGTAACATATGAACTCACTCGCTCATTCCTTCCAAAATACCACACTTCCCCTTTCTTTCCTATGTCCCATTTTCTATGGTGCCCATACCCGCCACACACATTTCTGCTGTTCCTCTCTTCCCCTGCCGGTTCGGTTTCCTGCTGTGTTCATCGCACCACCTATTGGTCGACATATTTCTACCACATTCACTGCTTGGCTACTTCACTGAGCACGTTGACACTCTCAACAGGGGATTATTGCTCTGAACGTTCTAAAGCAACACAGCATTATCGTGCCATAATGCCGTGTTGCTCTTGTACCACTTGACCCTGTTACACCTATCACCTTTCTTCCCTGGAGTCCTCATATTTCTCTGATGTTACAAGTATTGCTATCTCACACCTCTTAAACTATACAAAGGGGTGGGGTGCAGACTTTGGCAATAGTGCATGGAAGTTACAGTACTGTACATAGTTTTGGAGTAGTGTGGAGCAAAGGGTACTAATTTGTGGAAGGGTGCAGTGATATGTATGTCCATTCTCTGAGGGTTGCAAGAGAAAGGGTGTAGAATTTTGGCAGTCATGCAAATTTTGCTATTTGTGCAGGGAATGAGGTAAAACATTTGGGTAAGGGTTTGGATTATGGAATGAATTTTTGAGGTGTAGAGGAGAAGCAATAGAAATCTTGGGGAGAATAAAGGTAGGGGCAAACAGTTTTCAGAGTGTGGGGAATGAGTAAAACTTTAAAAGATTCCAGGTGCAGGGGGACAGATGTTGTGAAGGGAGTGAGAAAGAGGTAAAGACAACATTTGGTAGGGGGGAGTTGGGAAAGGTTACTGGTTTGGGGGAGCATTGTAGGGGTACAGGTTATGGGAAGTTGTGAAGGGTTGCAGGTTTGTGGGGAGCTGTGTAGGGGGCACAAGTATCAGGAGTCACGAGGCAGGAGTACAAAGACTGGAGTAAACATACGGTATCAATCTGGACATGCACAGATGGGTACTTGTCTTGTTCCTGTGGGGATGGGATACAAATATTGCTGGGGTAGGGTAGGTGTACAACTTCTTGGAGTGGGGTGAGGGTGGGTGCAAGGTAGGTGGTGGTGCAAGGGAGGAGAAGGACTGAGATTCATGGGGGACAGGGCATGGTGTAGGGGACAGGGGTTTGAGCTAGGGTGGTGGGACTTGGGTTTGAGCCAGTATGGCATGGCAGGGGTTTAATGGGCACAGGAGGAGAAGGAGGGACACATGCAACATTTTTGACAGATGCAGATGTACATATTTTAGGAGGGGTGCAGTGGTAAGTGTACATTTCAGGAGGTGTGTGGTAGAATGGATATAGGTCACATGAGTGGAAACTTTGTGGACATGTTTTGGAATAATTATAAGGGGCAGCAGGACAGAGGTGCACATTTTTGTGGCCTAATGCATTGGGGTTAGGTACTGAGGTAGCAGTGCCCTTTGTGAGTGCTTGGGAGCATCAGGAAAAGGAATTAAATCTGAAAAGAATTAATAAGGAGGGAGCTGGAATGGAAACACAGGAAAACAGAATTTACACTTTAAGAATAAAATAGTGTTTTTTTTTGGGGGGGGTGGGCGCATACAGTGCTCAAATGGTTGGTGATCTACCTAGGGAACCTGTCCGACATTTGTCATTTTCTTTTACCAGTAAATGGTCAATATTTATTTATTTATTTATTGAAGTCTTGGAATTACAGACCTTTGAGTAAAAAAACTCTTGCAATCGCTCCACATCAGATTTATAAACAGACAGCTTACAAACAAATTACAGGAGATTAATACAGTACCTTATACATAGGGTACAAGTATGCAAATAATACAGTACATTACATGTAAGAGCATCATAAATAAGGGCGGCGTGTATGGCAAACCAACACATTGAATAGATTTAAAATAGACAGGGTGTAAAACATTACAGAAAATTAATACAGTACATAATACGTAGGATAAGAGTATACAAGTAATGTAGTGCATCATAACTGAGGGTGGAGTACATAATTATGAAACAAACATGGTGCATGCAATGCTAGCTAATTTTGTAAACAAATAGGAAATAAAAGAAAAGAAAAGAAAGGGACGCCAAAAAGACGTAAGTTAAGGGTTGTTATGAGATGGCTGGTGGGGGTGAGTTGGTTGAAAAGTTGAGAAGAGGGATATTTGGTGCTCAGAAGGAGGAATAGGAAATAGTACTAGTGAAGGATGAGTAAAGGGCAGGGGGGAACAGAGTGGGGAGGGAGAAATTAGACCAAGATAAGGTGGGAGGAGTAGGGGGAAATTGAAGGACAAGCCATGATCAGTCCCAGATTGTCCAGACCAGGCTAGGAGCAGTCACAACTATTCACAGAGAGTAGATGCTGGCAAAGTTTAGTTTTAAAGGAGACCCAATTTCACTGTAGAGGAAACCAGAAGAAGCTGGTCACTGCAAAGGACAGGAGCTCTGTGGAAGAACGATGTCTGCCCCAAGGATGTCTTACAGAAAGGGACTAGGTAGAGGGCCTAATCAGAGCTCCTAGTAGAATGAGGGGGTAGGTTCTGGGGAAATGAGCTGCTGGACCGAGGGATGGGAGAGTGAGGTGGTAAGCTTGTTGGCAAACAGGCAGGTGTGATTGTCTAGCCCATCCTTACAGTTTAGCCAGTTCACTTGACTATAAAGATTGCAGGTATGGGTTAGCTTTGGTGCTCCCGTTATGAGGCAACACACTTAATTGAGGGACAGCCTTATTCTTTTAAGAGCAGTGTCAGAGGCAGATCCATAAATTACTATACCATAATCCACTAAGGATAGAATGGAACTAGTGACAGCCAGGCAGGGAGCATCATTTGTCATTCAGCTAATATGCCTGTAGAGGAGGCCTTAATATAATGCTGAGGAGGTCAATAATAAAGGATCCATCAAAAAATCTGTAGCAAGGACTGATTTTTGACTATTTAATATAGTATGTGTATCAAGTTGACAGGACCTAGAGGAAAATTATGTATTTGTTACTTGAATTACATCAACACTAACTCAAGATACTGCTGGCTGGTTTGAAAATGTCTTTTGGTTGTTTTTTTTTTTGGTAAACCCATCAAATTAAAGAGGCAACAAAGTAGCATTCATTGATGATTAATTATCATTTCTGAGCATTATGTGTAGCAAATGACACCTAGTTGTCCTCATGGAGGCAAATAATACATTTTTAAAGCTTTGCATTTGAAATTAAAAAAAATACATTGACACAATACTATACATGACATTATGGGAGCCAAGAAATATTTAATAGTCAGAACCTAATAATTATTACTAGATACCCTCCCCCCAAAAACTTACTAAACCTAACCCATGCCAGGATGGGATCTGACCCTCTCAAAACCCAAGTTGTTCTTGGCTAAATCTCCTACGTTTGGATGATAGTATACGTGGCTTGGATAACCACACAGTTAATGCCATTTGTTAGACAAGGACACTTCAGTTGAGCTTTGATTTATTTAGTTTCTATTGACTAGGAAAGGACAGCTAGGCAATTCTGCCTGTTTTCAATTTTGTCCCAGGGAGGGGAAGGGAGAGGTGGGGGAGAAGGAATCTACAGATACAAAGGTACATACTGAATCAGGTTATGCTGCTAGTGGCACATTTCGTGATCTGTTACACTGCTGAGGGGTCTGGGCTGATAGTGTGTTTGAAGTATCCTTATGATTTTTAGCACTGGTACAGGTTAGGTACAGCTTTTCCCCAAGGTAAGCGAGAGGGACTCATGTCTAGTATAGAAGGATCCCCACTTGATGGAAGAGTTGCTAAGCTCCACTCAACATGGACAATCCTCAGTGCCTGTTTATTTTATTTATTTAACACAGTATCGGAATTACAAACCTTTGCATCAGAGACAAGCCTGGCCATGTTGATTGGACTTCTCTTGCTTGCTGGCATGGGGGGGTAGAAAGATTCCAACTGAGGCATGCACATTATTTTTTCAGCTTTGTTGCTGACGAACATATTGAAAAAGGACTGGTTCTGGGACTCAACCCTGTGGTACCCCCCACCCCACTCATTGGTACCTAACTCAAGACCTTCATTTCTGCCAATCTGACCCAGTTTACCACCACTCTCTAGTGCCTCCTTCTTACCACCTTCCCAGCCATTTGACTAAGTCATTAGATTTATCCACTTGTGACTATTTACTGCACATTTGGTCCCCACAGTCATACAAAATATCACCAACTCAAAATTTTAAGCAGCAGTGCATTTTATAGTGAAAATTTCAAACTGTTTCCTTTAATTACATTTTAGACAGCCCCTTTTCTCCTTTGTTGTAAGGTGCCCATTTTAATTCTTTATGAGCCTGTGAGCCTTGTTTAGATCTGGAGCAATTATTAGGAGTGCTCCTTGTGCTGTGGCTATCTCTAGAGTTTCATTGCTATTCTCAGCTGGTTTTTGAAACTTTGATTACAGGTGGTTGGCGGGTGAGTATGAGATAGGTATTTCTACATTTTAGGTGAACATACTACCAGCTGTACAAAGTTAGCAGTAAATGCATACCAGTCTAAAACATAATCTGGACTACTGCCCTCCCAATAAAAACACACACACACACACAAGCTAAATTATGTTCTAGACCCCCCACAAAAAAGCACAGCCTAACTATATTTTAGTCAACAATATGTAGTGAGTCCAATACTTAATACATTCATAACATTTTTATTTTATCTAATATACTATCAATCAGACAAAATGTGTCTGCCTTTTAAGTTACACAACAATGCATACAAGTTACTACACATAGCTGTTATATGTTAAACCTTTTCAGCAAAAATCTTAATTATTATGCTTTGTAAGAAATAAAATACTGTATTTCCTGGACTGTTATTCATTTTATTGTCTGATAGGGCATTCAACATGTCTTCATTATCACTTTCTCCCAGTGGTCCATTCTCTGATGCTTTTTCAAAAACTGTTCTAATAATCAAACTGTATTTCTGGATGCCTGTCTATGTTATACTAAGATCTACATAACCAGGCAGGGGTATAGATAAGATTGTGAATGAGCTGCCCCCTCCATCTACCATCTAATCAGAACATTACCTTAAATGGTCACACACACACATGGCCTGCATTCCTTTCATGCTACACCATCATAGCCATTCTCAAACTTCTATAAAATGCCAAAACGTGAGGGTGCATTATTTTGCCTGAACATCTGGTATTGTCAATCCAACCCCCTCCCCACCCATCTCTATGGGAAAAAATATATACAAGTCCTACACAGCTCCTTGCAGGCTTTGTTTTAACTCCCTGTGACAGCTTAAAGGCATCTTATTATTTTACCATTCTGCTAAAACTTTGGTCACAGCCTAATTAAAAGGTATGCAGACTGCTTTTTTAAAACAAATAATCTTATAGCTTAGTTATGTTTTAAAATGTATAATGAAAATCTCCTCTTTTTCTAAACAGCTACATCCTTTAAATTAGTAATTTAGGGTAACAGCTTACATTCCACTAATCAAAAGATAAAACTTATTTTGTTAAAAAGTATAGCATGAGAATCACCTGTTTTTTTTTCTCTTTTCCACAGCAGGGGTCAAGAAAGACTAATGATTCTCTTTGTAAATGAAAAACAGATGTTTTTTCTCAATCTTAAAACACAAAGGGGCACAGTTTATAATAAGGAGAGTTGTGTACAAGCTTAGTTATACTGTTATTAAAAGTCAAAATGGAAATTGTGACTTTTCTGAAAACAGCTGCATCCTTTATATCAGTAATTCAGTGTAACATAGCTCACACACCTCCCTTCAAAAGATAACTGTTATTTTGTTAAAACGTATAGCATGAGAATCACCTTTTAAATTCTCTTTTAGACAGCAGGGCACCTAGAAAGGGAGCTAATGATTCTGTGTGTAAATGAAAACAGATGTTTTTTCCTCAGTCTTTAAATTCTTAACTTGTGTGCCCTCCAAAGAGACCATCTATATTTCCAACATACATAAAAGTCTTCCTTTTTTCTGATTCAAATGAATTTTATTCTGTAATTCATGATGGGGCATAAATGATTAGTTTGTGATTGTTAGCATTTGCCTTGCTATCCAGAGAACATGCTGAACTGGCTTATTTACATGGAGGCCCCCATACACACACACACACACACACAACCAGATTCTTAGCCTTTCTCACTCTCAATTTAAAACACTCAGTATTATTTTTTAAAACAAAAGTTTATATCTACATTTTTACAGATCCCTGTGAATACAGAAATCTTGACACACATACACACAGCCAGCATTTTGCCATGCTATCCAGAGAAACTGTTGAACCAGCTTATTTACACGGAGGTCCCATTTTAGCTTATGAATGGTACATGCATATACATAAACATACAGGTAACCTTTTGGTGCAAGTTTTACACAGTCCTAAAGATGCTTGTTAATTATAATTATTTTATGCTTTGTTATAAAACAGAAAAAGGAGTACTTACACAGGCAGATGGATTTCCCTCGAGGGGTCTCCAAACAGATCTGTGAAACCTCTGCATGATACAGCATTCCGAAAATATCCTAATTAAAAAAAAAAACACACACATGCCCATGCAATTATACACCCAAGCCGATAGGGGGCACATAACACTATATAAACCCTAGCTTATTTTTTTTGGGTGTGAGGGCATGATCGTGTGGAGGCATGGTGGTGAAGAGGGACAGGGGTTCAAGCCAGGACAGTGTGGGCACAGGAGATATGAGGTGGAGACAGGAGTTTGAGCTAGGATGGTGGTGACTCTGGTTCCAGCCAGGATGGCGTGGCAGGAATTCGAGGGGTGCAGGAGAAGGAGGAGTGTAGAACACTTACAAAATGGTGGTGTAATGTCATTTCCAGGGTTTTAATGCAGGTCATTTCCTGTGCAAGTGGGTGGGACATGGGTTCAAAAGCATGTGATTTCCTGCACAAGTGGGCAGGACACAGGTTTGAGAATACATCACTTAGGGTGGAAGTGGACGGGGCTAACACATTTATGGAGGGACTTCTGGTTAAACAAGGGACGGTTCTGACTGGTCCACTTTAGGCCACGCCCACCTGTCAAATGACGTGGCATGCACTGATTGGCTGAAATTTAACATTTGATGTGATATATGAACTTATACTACTTCTGTGGTAGTGCTGCAACCTTGAGCAACATCGAAGGAAGGGGCTGTGGTTCCATAGCAGTTGTGCACATCCTTGCAAGCATGGTTATGTGCCACCACAGCAGGGGACCCTAAGGGAAAAAAACAGAAAAATAGTCAGCACAGGCTTCATGAATCCCTGTCTGCTTACATCCCTCCCATGCCACCAACTAAACCACTGCCCCAGTTCTGGAAGTGAGTCACTGGGTGGGGGGGATGGCCCTCACTTTCCCAGCCCCAAAATGAGGTGGGAGGGTGGAACAATCTGTGGGGGACTTCAGGTTTGGTGGGTATGGGTGGGTGCCAGATGCATGAGGAGGGAACAGGGCTGAGAGCTCACAAGCATCAACCTCCAAGGCAAAAATTTTATTAAAAATTAAAAGTGTTGTGGTATGTGTTACCTTAACACACACCCGGGCACACACAGTAATGGGCATGGCCACACCGTTCCAGTAAACCCAAGTGTAGATAATTGTAGAAGAGCTCTTACCTGGAACTAGAAGCCTAATGAAGGTGTCTTGAAGGGAAAATGTGCATCGGACCTGTGGAATAAAGTTTAGGAAAGAGGTCAAAAAAGATCCATAGTTCTTAGGGAGTAAATAAGAAGGGACAGGTTAGATACAGAGTAATACTTATCTAATAGGGAAGGAGTCAACATCCTCTCAGATCTGTTAAGGAAAAAAAAGGTTAGAACAGAGAAAATACAGTGGTGAGAGCAGAAATATGAAATGAGCATAGGAGTAAAGAAAGTTACTTTAGATAAAAAGATACAGTTAAGGCACGGCAGGAAGACAGAGATACAGAGACAGAGATAGAAAAAGAAATAAAATGTACAGATAAGAAGAGTATAGAAAGAGTTGTATGTGTGTGTGTGGGGGGTGCAGCAAAACTACTTCTCACCCCTAGATGGCCTAGTGGCCAGTAATTAAAAGTAGTAGCCCATGTGGGCAAGAGGGGACTCTATGAAGATAATGGTCATCATTATTAAAATAAGGGGGTCGGGGAGTCACGTGATGCAGAGCACGGGGTAGCAGCGTTCCCGGTGCACTCCGTTTGCCTCCTCTCATTTTCACAGTACCGTGTGGGCATCTGACGGTTTCAGAGAAGTATTTGTTAATTAACAGCCTCAGGACACTGCCGAGAGCTGTTTTGTGCCGCATGGAGGAGGAAATGCCGAAAAATCCCCTGAGGCATACACCTTCGGTTTCACCGGAAAAGGCCCCCGGAAAAAGCAAGGGCCTCAGGTGCACAACAGCTGCAGGGCGCGGCGAAAGAAGAGTCGGATTTCGAAATACTGACCCTTGCAAGATTCCTTGAGGAGTTCAGACCATTTCAATCAGAGATCAAGGAATTGGCTACAGATATAAAGCACTTGTCCAGTACGATGGAGGACATCGCCAAGAGAGTGTCTGATAATGAAACAAGAATTAAATCTCTAGAAGGGCACATAGACAGGATGGATGAAGGGACTGTTATTTGCAGGCAAAGGATTGCTAAGCTGGAGGCCAAAGTTGAGGACCTTGAAGGGAGGTCTCGACGCAACAATGCTGTGATTTTGGGGCTACCTGAAAAAGAAGATGGCCCAGACCCAGTGAAATTTGTACAGAAGTTTGTGGAGAAGATAGTGGGCCCTTCCCCTTATGGGCCGACCTACATAATTAAGAGGGCTCATCGGGCCTTAAGATCAATGCCCCCGCCTAATTCACCACCTCGTCCCTTAATTTTTCCTTTCCTTAATTATTTGGAATGACAGCATTTCCTTACTAAAGCAAGGGAGAATAAAGAACTCTACTGGGAAGGTGCCAAAATAAGGGTCGCACAAGACTTCCCGGTGACGGTCAGACAGAGAAGAGCAACCTTTAATTCCCTGATTAATAGGCTGATTGCAGCAGGGGTGCATTTTAAGATGGTTTACCCAGCCAAATTTCAAGTCATGATAAAGGGGGAGTGGATGCAATATGACACGGCGGAGGCCACTCAGGTGGCACTAAGGGCAGCCCTACCTAACCTATTTAAGGATCCATGAAAAGGGATGGAAGGATGCTGGCATGTGTTTATTTCTCCATGGATTGCGGTTGGAAAAAGGGACTAGCAGCTGTGACCTTACGTTTCTCGGTTCTGGTTTATCATAAGCTCAGAGGGTTAAAAAGGACTGTTATGCTGTACGGACATGTGTTGGCTGATCACGTGGTTCATCTTTTGGACTTCTCAGTTGGGTTGCGGCGGGGACTATACTGTGGCCTGTGCTTTCTGGCCTATGGACAGTACGGCAGTCATTAAATGAATGGAGAGGAAGGGGTTTCAGTTCCCTTCTCTCTCCTCTCCTCTTCCCCCCTTTTTTTTTTTCCCCCTTTGCAACATCATAGAGCGATGGTGGTATTGTGCCTTATGTAGAACATTTCTAAGTGTTGTACTTTACCGTTTGGGGCCAAGGCCTTACGATTGTCTATGTAGGGAGGGGGAGGTTGGGAGGGTTTTGTTATATGGCCTTATGTACTTTTTTATTTTCTGCTGCAACTATGGCCTATATGAAAGGTTGGGCTTGGAAACTTTATTGTGACATTACTTTTTGCTCCCATGTTTGTTGGGTATAGGACGGTCTGGTGGCTCCAGGCTTTAGGGGTTTTATGTTAACCGGCTTCTGTTGTTTGGTGCCACCGGAGAAACTGTTTGATGGGATAGTATCTGGGGATGGGGGATTTAGATATGTGGGAGGAGGCGGGGAGCGAGGGTAAGCAAAGCTATGGTGTGTGGTGGTCACGGACCAATGGAGTGTGGAAGGGGGGTGGCGTGGGGGGATTTGTGGGAGATAGTTGGTATGTTTTGGCAGGGTGTAAGGTGGGTGGTGGCCGGGTGTACCTGTGGGGGATGGGTTATTCCAGGAACTACTTATCAGACTCATGTTTTGACAAGTGGGCAGGGGAGGGGGTGGTTGGCATGGGGGTCTTGGTTGGGTAGATGCTGTATGGTTTACTGGCTTCATCTGTATGGGGGGGCACAAGTCTGTATTATAGGAGATAGGGTGTATCATTTAGCTGTGCATAAGTCATTGCCTATAATAGAGGTGTATGGCGTTGTCCAGGGCCTTTAAGGTTACTTCGTGGACAAAAAGGTGCACGCCAGAAATTTAAACAGTATTGTCTTTTGAAACACCTGGAGATTCTAAGGGCAATATTGCATTTTACAGGAGACACATCTACTCCATTCGAGTCCAATACTATGAGACGAGACAGTTGGTCAGTTTTGCCTCACAAGGCAATACACAGAGTAAAGGAGTAATGATTTTGGTGAGCAGAGCTGTACCTTTTGTTCCGTTACAAGTTGTTCAGGATGAGGATGGGAGAATTGTGTTGGTAAGGGGTATGCTCCAAAACGTGGAGGTGGTACTGGGGGTGATTTATGGCCCGAACACAGATTCGCAGGAGTTCTTCGTTAAGCTTTCTGGAATGTTAGCTCCCTTTGTGAGGGTACCTATGATATTAGGTGGAGACCTTAATTTGGCGTTAGATCCCCTTATGGATAAATCTGGGGGTAGGAAGTTGAGATTATCGCCCGCTTGCCGGGCCTTCTGTGAGGTGCTGGATCAATATGGCCTGGTAGACGTGTGGAGAGTGCTCCATCCCCAAGATAGACAGTATACATTCACCTCCGCCGTGCATGGATCTGAATCTAGTATAGACTATATTTTTGTCTCCAATGACCTCCTGACTGGGGTATTGAGGCAGAAATTATGCCGACCACCTTCTGACCATGCAGCGGTTGTTGTCTCCATCCTCATATCAGACTTACCCAAAAGGGGAAATAGATGGAAAACTAACAATCAGCTGATACGTAACCCACGGGTCACCAAGTTCCTTTCAGAACAGATAACTGAATTTATAGCTAATAATGTTGGGGCTGAGGTTAGACCGGATATGGTTTGGGGAGCATTTAAATCCTTTATTAGGGGGATTTTGATTGCACAGGCTTCCTATTGCAAAAAGGAGCGAGTTCGGGTTCTTACCGAACTTTTGGGGTGGATTAGACTTATAGAAGGTAAGGCAGAGGAACTGGTGGATGAGGAGGATAAGATAGAATTGGTAAAGGTGAAGGACCTATATTTAAAACTGTTGGGTGAGCAGATGGAGCTGGCTCTAATTAAAACTAAGGCAAAATATCAGGACCAGGGGGAAAAAGCCGGGTCATTACTAGCTAGGAGGGTTAAGCAAATAGAGTCATCACGCATTGTTCCAGGGATTCGGTCCGGGGTGGATGGGATGATCAAGACTTCCCCAAGGGAGATAGTACTTGAGTTCAGAAACTACTTCAAGTCTCTATATGACAAAATGGGTTCCCCCCCTTCTAGACAGGAGATTCTCACCTTTTTTGAAGGGCTCGACATTCCTCGACTATCGGAGTTCCAACATGAGCAATTAATGGGGGATATTACTCAAAGTGAAATTGAAAGGGTGATAGAAAGTCTCCCTTAGGATAAAACGCCGGGTCCGGACGGACTGTCGGCTAATTTTTATAAAAAATTTGCTAAGCTGCTATCCCCTTTGCTTTTGAATCTTTTCAGTGCAATTTTGTCTCAGCAGGTCCAAGATCAGTCCTTATTTGAGGCACTAATTGTACTGATTCCTAAACAGGGTAAACCTTTGGAGCAACCTCGACTTATAGACCTATTTGTTGCTCAATTATGATATTAAAATCTTAGCCAAATTATTGGCGGAGAGGATAAGTTTGGTCCTTCTGGATCTCATTGGTCCAGAGCAAGTTGGTTTTATGAGGGGTAGATCCTCTGCAGACCATGTTCGGACTCTGGCCCATGCTTTCTCGGTCTCCGAGGACGGCAGGGCGCCTATGGCCCTGCTGTCCCTGGATGCTGAGAAAGCTTTTGATATGGTACACTGAGGGGTTTTACTCACGGCGATGGAGAGGTTCGGATTTCCGGAGCTTTTTAGGACCTGGATTTGCTCCCTTTACTCTTGCCCCACTGCAAGGATTGGTTGTAACGGAGCAGTCTCTGACCCCTTCCCTCTATATGTCGGCACCAGGCAAGGATGCCTTTTATCCCCTCTTCTCTTTAACTTATACTTGGAACCCTTCATAAGAACAGTAGTAGCTAATCAAGCAATAGAAGGTATTAGCATTAAAGATCATACTATAAAGGTCACAGCATATGCGGATGAACTGTTGATTCATTTAACCAACCCGGGTGCTTCTATACGAGCATTGTTGGAAGTTATCAAGCAGTTCGGGAAATTGGACAATTATAGACTAAATTTGGATAAATCGGTGGTATTTCCCCTCAATAATTCTGTTTTTAGGCACGAGGTGGCAGAGCTAGGACTGTCCTGGAAATCGAATTTCATTAGGTATCTGGGCCTCAACATAGCTAGGGGGGATCTCAAGACTTTACAATTGAATTTCGACTTGCTATTAAGGACTATTGCCTTGGATTTGGAAAGATGGGTGAAACTCCCAATCTCCTTATGGGGGAGAGTGAATCTTGTTAAAATGAACATATTTCCCAGATTGTTTTACCCCCTGAATATGTTGAATATCGGATACCATTTAAGTGGTTTAAGAAAGTACTAGCAATATGATTGCTAATTTTGTATGGGGTCAGAGGAAGTCACGATGGCTTACTCCGAAGCTGGTGTTACCTAAGGAGTTGGGGGCTTAGACTTCCACATTTTGCCTTATATTATTGGGCAGCCCAAGCTAGTAAATATATGAGATGGATAAAGGGTTGTGATGGTTTAAACAACCACACCTACATACCACTTTGGCTGCAGATAGAATTAGCTTTGATTCAGGAAGCTGGTCTAAGGCCGAATGCCCTACTTTATATGAAACCTAAATGGTTGCCCCGCTGGTTGCTTAATTCCCCAATTGGAACCGCAGTGAGAAATCATGCCTGACTTGCGGGCTTTTTGAGGTACAATCACCTTAGAGATTGGACACAACCCATATGGGGGAACCCCCATTTTGTCCTAGGTGGTAGGATGTTGGACCACACATGGTTACCCTTACCCGAGGAGTGTCTGGTGAGGGACCTTCCTTCGACGGAGGGTTTGGTTTTACCTCAGATGTTATACTGGGTAAATTGGGTTACCTTATAAGGCTATTTTTGGACCTACCAGCTTAGACATCTTTTGGTCACACAATTGGGCAAGGGAACAGTGCAGAAGCAGAGTCTGGAATTTCTGGATGGCTTATCTCCTCTAGTAGGGTTGAGACATGCGATTTCTAAAATTTATCAGGTATTTCTCGAGTGGGCCTACTCCTCTGATCCTGTTCAGGGATCATATTGGAACTCGGTTTTTCCAAGCTCGGAACTCAATTGGAAGGATCTGTGGGTGAACTGCCATAAATTCTTATTGCAGGACAGATTGAGGCTCATGCAGTTCAAAATTCTTCACAATATTTTTTATTCTTCACGGAAACTGGAGAAACTCAGGTTGACAAGGGATCTGAGGTGTTTTAGATGTTTGGGGGAGGATGATGACTAGGTGCATATTTTCTGGCAATGTCCGAAAGTAGCCCTGTTATGGGAGGATATCAAGAGGAAGGTCAACCCTCTGTTGGGTCTTGAAGATCTGTTTACGCCAGAGATATGCCTTTTGGGGGATGTCTCGGGCATTCCTGTTATGAATAGGAGGTTTTATATGGTTCTGATTGCTGCCACACTTAAGAGGGTGGTACTCAGACATTGGAAGGACTCGGTGGTTTTAGGATATAAGGAATGGCTGGAGGAGTTGTTAGCTTGTTTGAGGGGATTGAGAGGATGGCCGCTATCCTTGAGAACAAGCTCTCAGGTTGATAAAATCTAGGGCCCTTTTACGATGTTACTCTACTTGTGAAATCTGATGCTGTCAGGATTGATTTCACCCTGTCTCCTCAGACTTGTGCCGAGAGGGTGGGGGGTGGGGTTGGGGAACGGTTGGGGGTGGGGAAGGGGAGGGTTTGTTACAGGGTCATGGGTTGTGGACTGTTCATCCACTGGTAACAATGCTGATTGAATGGATGTATGTACCCTGTAACCTAAACTGAATAAAGTGTTAATGGCATAAAAAAAAAAATAAAATAAGGGGGTCCAGGTGAGCTAGTGTTGTTCCAGGGATGTGAGGGATTTCTACAATTCCCGGCTAGTGGGCTACTTTCTCTAATGGCCAGTGGGCAATGTATTTAAAATAATAAGCTCTGCCCTGGGTTTAGTGGTGGTGGAGTCCTTGGGCCCCAATACTGTTTTGTCAGGTAGCAGGGATGTGGAAAGTGAGGATGACAAGCTGGTGCTGCTGTTGCTGCAGGTAGCGCGAGTGACCACACTAATAGTGAATGAAGCTGGGGCTGCTGCTGCAGTAGTACCACTAATAGTGAAAGTGACAGTGGGTGTTCTCTACTCCCAGCCCATATGGAGCTCAGTCTGTGGCCTGCTCCATGCAGTTGGGAGATGGGGAACCTGACAGAGCTCATCAAGAGGTTAAGGAGGCCAGTGAAGAAGTGCCTCCCTCCACGTACATGAGCTGCTGCTTCGGCAACAAATGGCAATTTCCCCAAGGGGCTCAGGAGGAAGAACAGCATCAAGACGCTGTCATATAAGAAGCTACTCAGGAGTGAAATGCTGTGGTAAATGCGATGGAGTCCGTGGGTAAGGACGACTATGAAGGAGGTGATGCTGGTCCAGGGGCGAGTGCTGCCAATTAAATCCACATTTGCCTGACTGGGCTTCAATAATGCAAAAGAACAGGGCAGGTGCTCCCTAAAAGGAGCAACAAGAGAAGCCCTATGCACACCCACTAAACCCGGCCTGCTATCTGTTGATCTTCTAACAGGAGCCATTACGGTGCATAGAAACATAGAAACATAGAAACATAGAGGTTGACGGCAGATAAGGACCACAAGGCCCATCCAGTCTGCCCATTTTTTCTACCTTATGAATGTGCCACACACCTTTACACTGTCAATGACCTATCTATCCATATTTGTCTGTATTGCTCCCTTATGCCTATCCCATGCCTGATTGAAGCCCTGCACTGTATTCATAGCCACCACTTCCTGAGGTAGGCTGTTCCAGGCATCCACCACTCTTTCTGTGAAAAAGAACTTCCTCACATTACCCCTTAATTGGCCTCCCTGTATTCTCATGCTGTGTCCTCTTGTCCTGCTATTTTTCTTATATTTAAACATGTTAGACTCTTTCACATTGTTAATGCCCTTAAGGTGTTTGAATGTTTTGATCATATCACCTCTCTCCCTCCTTTGCTCAAGGGTATACATATTAAGCTCCATTAATCTGTCCTCATATGTCTTCTGATGCAGTCCCTGCACCATTTTGGTTGCCCTTCTCTGGACTGCCTCAATTTGGTTAATGTCCCTGTGAAGGTGTGGCCTCCAGTACTGCATGCAGTACTCCAAATGGGGCCTAACCAGTGTCTTGTAAAGAGAGATTATTACCTCCCTCTTACAACTTGTGATACCCCTACTGATACACCTAACATCCCCTAGCCTTACCTACTGCTTTAGAGGTCTGCTTGGATGATTTCAGGTCATCGGTGATAATGATGCCCAAGTCTCTTTCTTCCTTGTGACTGCCAGCAACTCCCCTCCCAGCCTATAGGTGGCTTCAGGGTTTCTCTTCCCTATGTGCATGATCTTGCACTTCTTTGCATTAAATCCCAGTTGCCACTCTTCTGACCATTTTGCTAGTTTATCAAGATCTCTTCTCATTCTGCCCACCCCATCTGGATCATCTACTCTGTTGCAGATCTTGGTGTCATCTGCAAACAGACAAGCCTTACCATCTAGTCCATCTGCAATGTCATTAATGGTGATATTGAAGAGGACTGGCCCCAGGACTAATCCCTGAGGTACCCCACTTGTGACTTGCATCTCTTCTGACTGCATACCATTTACCACCATTCTCTGTTTTCTGTCCATCAACCAGTTTGCCACCCAGTTGACCAACTTCTGACCCACCCCGAGCCTATCCAGCTTATTTATCAATCTTCTATGTGGAACAGTGTCGAAAGCTTTGCTGAAGTCAAGGTAGGCGACATCAACTGCTCCCCCTTGGTCCACCACTCTGGTTACCCAGTCAAAGAAATCTATGAGATTAGTTTGACAGGACCTTCCTTTTGTAAACCCATGCTGTCTTCGATCCTGTGCCCCTATGGATTCCAGGTGTTGCACTATCCTTACCTTAAGGAGTGCCTCCATAATCTTGCCCACTACTGAGGTAAGACTGACTGGTCTGTAGTTCCCTGCCTCTTCCCTGCTACCACTCTTGTGGAGCAGGATCAAATGAGCCCTTCTCCAGTCTTCTGGGACCACTGTTGTGCTCAGAGGCTCACTAAACAGTTTTGCTAATGGCTCTGCTAGTTCCACTCTTAGCTCCTTAAGTACCCTGGGATGTATGCCATCAGGTCCCATTGCCTTGTCCACCCTGAGCTTAGCGAGCTCTTGTTGGACCCTTTCTTTTGTGAAGGGAGTAGTGCTCACCTCCCTCCCTCCCCCCTGTGTCCATGGTGCTGAGCTGTGGGCCCTGCCCTACTTTTTCTTCAGTAAATACCGAGTAAAAGTATCTATTTAGGATAGATGCTATCACAGGGTCCTCCTCCTCACATGCTCCCTTTTCTCCTTTGAGCTTATATATTGGTGCCTAACCTCCAGGGGAATCTTTCTTGCTCCACATGTCCTTAAATAGTGCAATACTGTTCTGGCAAAAATGTTTGTAATTTCGGTAAAATGGGTCCCGGAGGACTTCCCATTCTGAAGAGACGCCCAAGTTCTGCCCCCCGCGTTCAGCAACGTTGTGGTGAAACGTGGGCACGTTTCCACTAACAAGAGCCTTGTCAGTAGAAATGTGCCCATGTTTCACCACAAACTGACCATTATAACATAAAGAAACTTTCAGAAAGCTGCCAGCCATTCACGATAGTAAAGCACACCCCCATGCTCTCCCTGGCATCATGTCATAACATTGCTGAGCAAGTTGGCGGGACTTGGGCGGATCTTCAGAACGGGAAATTGGGAAGTCTTGTGGGCCCTGGTTTACCCAAATTATGAGCATTTTGGCCAGTAAAGTATTGCACTACGGAATGTAAGGACATGAGGAGAAAGAGAGATTACCCTGGAGGTAAGTCACCCATATAAGGAACCTGTATGACTGTATGTGCATGTATATATTTAAAGGGAAGCAGTCAGCAACAGGAGCTCCTGCGTCCTGCACAGTGCAAGGCTTATCCTCTGGTTAAGCCTTTTAAGTATGTTACAGTGTTTTCTAGTGCCGCAACATACTTTATTTTAAGAAAGAAATTTCAGTGACCCAGAAGGATGCCGGATGCTACGGGGGCCACATTATGTGTAAAGGAAAGGTGCAGTGGAGATGCACCATGCGCTTCAAATAGTTTTGTGCTGAAGTGCATGGTGCATCAATGTTGCATCTTTACACATAATGGAGCCCCCATGCATCTGCCATACTACCGGGTCACTGACGTTTATTTAATACAATAAAGTATGTTGCGGCATGAGAAAAATGCTGCAGCATACTTAAAAGGCTTAACTGGATGGTAAGCCTTGCAGGGGGCAGGATGCAGGCATTCCTGTTGCTGACGGCTTCCCTTTAAACTAATACTGTGGCCTTCCCTCTGTCTGGTATGAAACAAACAAAACACAAAACAGTACCACACTTAGGGAGGCAGAAAACAAAACCTAATGCTCAATCCCATGATGTTCCAGCAGCAGATGAAGCATCGACACTATTTGTAGTTTCTCTTGCTCGATCCACTCCATCTGCTGCTGGACAGCACCAATCCTCTGATTATTTTCCTCCATTGCAACCCACAGCAGTGCTACTTCTGACTGCGCTGCAGGCGTGGTGGACTTCCCTGCTGCAGGAGGAAAGGCAGGTAGTGGTGGTGGTGAGGGTGGTGCTGGTGGCAGTGGTGGGGTAGCGGTGGAGCAGCAGCTGCTGCTGTAGCCCTCCTCCTGCTCTGGCGATGCATAGCAGCAGCACCCACTGCCACTGCCACAGAAGGGCCAGCAGGTGGAAGCCTGGGCCATTGTGTGGCAGCCTGCCACTCCACCTTGGGGTGGTTCAGCATGTGTGTCCTCTGGCCCCTAGTCCCCAGATGTGTCCCCTGGGGGCCACGGCACACCTGCACACCACAAAGCTGGCACACCACAATGCTTCAGTCCCCCCTAACACAGTTGAAAAACTGACAGACTATTGAGCTACGGGGGGGACCAGGCACAACAGGGGCAGATATATTGCCAGCAGCAGTGTCATGCCCCTGGGGGGGGGGCTCCACCTGCTGCTGTGGAGTGGGAGGTGCTGCTGCTGGAGCTCCTGCAGCTGGTACAGATGGTGGTGGTGGTGGTGGCAGCGTGAACTTGCTGGATGTGGCGGTGGCACTGGTGGTGCTGCTGCTTCCGGGGGGGGGGTGAATGAAATATTCTGGAGCAGTCCAGCGACACCCGCCCACGCTGACCCCCATATGTCCGCACTCCCCTCTGTCCAACATGGGCCACAGACTGTCCCTGGTCCATAACTCTCCTTTCCTCTCCACTCTGACGTGTCACACGACGAACACCAACTCACACATGCACACACACACAGTCACACACAGACACACACACACTTACACAAAACAAAACTTATAAAATAAATTAATCAGTTACAAAAAAAGAACTCAAAACAGTACAACAAAAACTAAAGAATTAGCTTTTAAAAAAGCTGTTGGGTTTTATGATGTTGAAGCAAGTTAAACGACAAATACACACTCCTTTCCTACACTATCCTTCCTTCTCCTATCTCTGCAAAGGAGAAAGTGAAAGTATCTGCTGGTATGACTCACTTCCTGCCTGGCTGGCTAAAGCAGCATGTGACTTACAGTACTGTAAGCCATGCGATGTGGGTGGGGAGCTGCTTAAAGTCCTATTGCTCTCATTCTGCCTTACTTCGCGTTAAGACGGAATAACAACGCGAAGTCAACTCATTATGAAAAGGCGAAGTGAGTACTCCTCAATGTCCACTTCGCGTAGCCTGAAACTAACACAAAGTGGGCACTTAGTGCTCACTTCACCTGTGAATTTTAAATTTGCTGTATCACTAATCACATACAGAGTGGGTAATATGTGACATAATAACCTACCGAGTGAGGCTGTGGCAGCTAACACTATTCATACTTTCAAAGGAAAGTAGACACATTCTTACAGGAAAATGGCCTCGAGGGTTATAAAGCACTGACATGGTATTATAGCTGCTTATGTTAGGATGTGTGCCAATATTTTGATTGGTTACTGTCACTGCTGTATGAGGGGCAGACAAGAGGGATGCAAAGGGCTCAGTCTACAAAGATCAGGACATACAGAAAAAAGTTGCGTAAGTCGTCCGAGTAGATTGATCCCACACATCTTCTATGCACATCTCCTGATACACAAAGGTAGTGGGTTTAACTGAGAGGTGTACAGAGGGGTGCAGAGAGGTATACAGTAGGTGAAATAGAAGTCAGATTCATGAATCGAAGGACACTATCATGGAATGCCCCTTGATCTCAGTATATAAGAAGGAATACCTACAGATGGAGCAATGCAGAAATATTATATGTGATTCAGACAATGATTGGGGCTGATATGGAAACTGCCAAACAACCATTGATAGTGACATAGAAACCCTAATAGCTGCCAGATGCAATCCCGTCAAGGACTGCAGCATGATTTCTACTCCAGTCTCCCCTTCAGTGAAGGCAGCACCACCCTGTTCATTCAGCAACCCATGTGCTGGAATGGAGAGTGATCAAGGCGTAGCACTACACCTCTCACACTGGTAACTGTATAAACCTCACTATGGACAGGTGATGTCAGCCTCTACCACCCTGCATGATCATACATCATTAAAAATACAGCAAACATGTCACACCTGTACAAATCATAACTGGCATGTGCTGTCTATCTTGTCCAGGTGTGGGACATGCACAGCATCATGCAAATTACAGGTACCCAGTTTCAGAATATATTGCGTACATTGTGTACTGTAGTGAATGAGGACATACGATGTCTGTATTTAGGTCTGTGGAGCCAGTGCATAGTTACCTTCATGGTGACTAAATAATCAGGTAGAAACTGGTGATATGTACTCCACACATACCTGTGTGCCATAGTCTACTAAGGTGGTCATGCAGTATTGTTCGTCATAAGGTGAACTAGTATGTCTGCAACACACCAGTGGTTAAGCTTAGCCTATAGATGCACCATCCCTTTAAGGGAAGCTTGTGTCTGGAGGGGTGCCAGTTAGTACAGTGATGGACACATTATACCGCACTCTTGACATCATCACCATCAGGAGGCATATGAAGAGATGCCATCAAAAACCACAGCAGCCGTTGCCCACACTGTTTCTTGCAGATACTCTAACCTTAGAAGGCTACGGGTACTGGGATGGACAGAGAGACCAATGTAAGGGGGTGACCCATCCAGGGTAGGTACACACATATATTTGCCTCTGGGCCTTGTTGATTTTACCATTGTGTGCTATCTTGCCTGATGTTCCCATCATCATATCATTGTAGGTTAACATCAGGCAACTCATCCCAACCATGGTGGGATCAGACAGAGGCAATAAAATCACCCTTTATCACATTGACATAAGTTGTGACCCAGATGGCCTTGGCAAGATTAAGATATAAGCCAGGGTCAACAGGATCATTAGCAGCCACTGTTGATGCCACCAAAAAGAGGAACTATGGCTAGAAGATTGGCAGATGGAAGAAGCAGCATGATCCCTGCCCATTAGGCCATGCCCAGGTTGCCATGCATGCAGGAGGCACTGGGTGTGTTTGGTTCTGAGAACCTGTACAAGCAAGTACCCATGGCCATTGGTACCCTTTGCCCAGGATGTCACGTGGACTAGGCATGGGTGTACTTTGTCCCAGTTACTGGGACAAACACTCAGCCAGACACTCATTATATATTTGAGTTTTAATAATTAGTATCACTATATTTCATGTCTTACTGTGTCTACAGTTACTCTTATATGCATGAACATGTTGCATGGGGGGCTGTTCACTGATGTGCAGTACTCTGTGTCTTCCTGTTATTATCCTGCCTACTGTAAATTTATTTATTTATTTGTCCGAAATCAAACAAAGAGGCAGAGGACACTGCAGCACAGGAGTTAGCACAACAAAACTCGCCCAAAACAGGAACCAAAACAAAAAAAGCAAAAAGGAAATACAAAAAACTTCTGATCATAGGAGACTCCATGATTCGGGGAGTTGATACCTATCTCCAGCCAGGTGTCATGATCAGATGTCTCCCAGGTACATCAGCATGGAAAGACACTGACTGCATTGCTAAAATTGTTCAGGAAGCAGGAGAAAACATTGATATCCTGGTACACATAGAGGCTAATGATCTCGCCAGCCGCTCAGTTGTGGAGACCAAGGAACACCTGACCAGGCTGGGTGACAAACTATCATCCATTTCATCTGGCATCTCCTTCTCTGAGATCCTGCCAGTCTGGGAGGGGGGGAAGATGGACGGAAGGTCAGAGAAGGGGAGATAGGGGAGCTAAACATGTGGCTCAAGGCTGTTGCCAGGAAAAAGGACACAAATTTGTAGGGAACTGGCAACAGTTTTGGGAGCGAAAGTTCTTTACATTTGATGGACTGCATCTGACTAAGGAGCATTGGGGTAGAAGTTTGACATCTTTGCAGAATATTTAAACTAGCAAATGGAGAGAGTGGTGCAGCACCCCATACATCAAATGGGAAGAACACCCCTCCCCCCTCAGCTAGTGGTCAAACAGGAGTTCAGCATATTTGCAGTTCATTGCATCTCCGGGTAAGGAAAAAGGTCCAGCTCCCCATATGACACACAGAGGAAATGCCAGACCTCACACAACAACTAACACACCAAAATCTGGCCAGTGGAAAATCATGTACACAAATTCTCACAGTCTGGGAAAGAAGGTCCCAGACCAGACCTGCAGGCAATAATGACAGAGACTAAACTGGACATAGTAGCAATTATCGAGACATGGTTTACCAGTAACCACACTTGGGAGACATCAGTACCTGGCAATGTACTGTTCAGAAGAGACCGCGGTGCAAAAGGGGGGGGGGTGGAGTGGCCCTGTATGTCAATGAAAATATCAAAGCTACAGAAATTCAGAATACACATAAGGAGCCAGAAGAACTGTGGGTCACCCTAGAAACAGGAAATGGGACAGCCATAAGAACTGGGGTTGTCTACAGGACCCCCTACCAGAGGGAGGGCATAGACACATTATTGTTAGAAGATATACAACACATGACAGCTAAAGGGGAGGTTCTGATAATGGGAGACTTCAACATGCCAGATACAGATTGGTCAATACCAGCAGGAACATCTGCCAGAACTAGACACATGGTGGATTCCCTGCAGGGGGGGGCCTCAAACAACTGATAAAACAACCCACAAGAGACAGGGCTATCCTAGATCTAGTACTGACTAACAGGGAAAGGATCACAGATCTCTAGGTAGAAGGTCACCTAAGGGCCAGTGACCATCACATGATATGGTTCAATTTGGCCACTACAACTAAATCATCCCATTCCAAGGCAAAAATATGGGACTGCAGAGGAGCTGACTTTGATAAGATGGCCGACAGAGTTAAGCTAGCCCAGGTAAAAAATACAGGTGATGGGGTACAGGCAAAGTGGGCAAGCATTCAGGATACATTACTTGAAGCAACATCCTATTGTGAAAGAGAGAAAAGAAAGTGCAAAAGAAGAAGTAAACCACTTTGGTTCTCAAAAACAGTAGCAGAAAAGGTCAGAGCCAAAAGGCTGGCCTTCAGAAAGTATAAGGGAACACAGCAGGATGAAGATAGGGAGGCATACCAAACTTCCCTAATGGAAGCAGGGAAGGCAGTAAGGCAGACAAAGGCCCAAACCCAAATAACACTAGCACAAACAGTAAAAGAAGGTGACAAGACTTTCTATAGATACATTAGTGAAAGGAGAAAGTCCAGAGGGGGTATTGCTAAGATCAAAAGAGATAAGGGGGCGTGTGAGGAGGAGGATCGTGTAAAAGCATCTATCCTAAATAGATACTTCTGGTCAGTATTTACAGAAGAAAAGGTAGGGCAGGGCCCACAGCTCAGCACCATGGATACAGGGAGGAAGGAGGTGAGCACTGGTCCCTTCACAAAAGAAAGGGTCCTACAAGAGCTTGATAAGCTCAGGGTGGACAAGGCAATGGGACCTGATGGCATACATCCCAGGGTACTAAAGTGAGTCTCTGAGCACAGGAGAGGTCCCAGAAGACTGGAGAAGGGCTCATATGATCCCGATCCACAAAAGTGGTAGCAGGGAGGAGGCGGGGAACTACAGACCAGTCAGTCTTACCTCAGTAGTGGGCAAGATTATGGAGGCATTACTTAAGGAAAGGATAGTGCAACACCTGGAATCCATAGGAGCACAGGATCCAAGACAGCATAGGTTTACAAAAGGAAGGTCCTGTCAAACTAATCTCATAGATTTCTTTGACTGGGTAACCAGAGTGGTAGACCAAAGGGGAGCAGTTGATGTCACCTACCTTGACTTCAGCAAAGCTTTCAATACTGTTCCACATAGAAGATTGATTAATCAGCTGGGTAGGCTCAGGGTGGGTCAGACGTTGCTTAACCGGGTAGCAAACTGGTTGACGGGCAGAAAACAGAGAGTGGTGGTAAATGGTATACTGTCAGAAGAGATGCAAGTCACAAGTGGGGTACCTCAGGGATCAGTCCTGGGGCCAGTCCTCTTCAATATCTTCATCAGTGACATTACAGATGGACTGGAGGGTAAGGTTTGTCTGTTTGCAGATGACACCAAGATCTGCAACAGAGTAGATGATCCAGATGGGGTGGGCAGAATGAGAAGAGATCTGGATAAACTAGCAAAATGGTTGGAAGATGGCAACTGGGGTTTAATGCAAAGAAGTGCAAGATCATGCACATTGGGAAGAGAAACCCTGAAGCCACCTATAGGCTGGGAGGGGAGTTGCTGGCGGTCACAAGGGAAGAAAGAGACTTGGGCATCATCATCACCGATGACCTGAAATCATCCAAGCAGACCACTAAAGCAGTAGGTAAGGCTAGGGGGATGTTAGGGTGTGTATTAGTAGGGATATCACAAGTCGGAAGAGGGAGGTAATAATCCCTCTTTACAAGACACTGGTTAGGCCCCATTTGGAGTACTGCATGCAGTACTGGAGGCCACACCTTCACAAGGACATTAACCAAATTGAGGCAGTCCAGAGAAGGCAACCAAAATGGTGCAGGGACTGCATCAGAAAACATATGAGGACAGATTAATGGAGCTCAATATGTATAACCTAGAGCAAAGGAGGGAGAGAGGTGATATGATCAAAACATTCAAACACCTTAAGGGCATTAATAAGGTGAAAAAGTCTAACATGTTTCAATATAAGAAAAATAGCAGGACAAGAGGACACAGCATGAGATTAGAGGGAGGCCGATTAAGGGGTAATGTGAAGAAGTTCTTTTTCACAGAAAGGGTGGTGGATGCATGGAATGGCCTACCTCAGGAAGTGGTGGATTTGATTACAGTGCAAGGCTTCAAACAGGCATGGGATAGGTATAAGGGAGGAATACAGATGAGAATGAATAGATAGACCATTGACAGAGCAAAGGCCGATGGCACATTTATAAGGTAGAAAAAGAAATGGGCAGGCTGGATGGGCTTTGAGGTCCTTATTTGCCGTCAACTTCTATGTTTCTATGTTATTTGTTCGCCGGGTAGGAGCACTGTTCCTAGGGACCATTTTCATGTACAACCCAAGCAGAGAAGATGGCACAGAACAGTATAATAGGAGTGTAGTCCATATAGGGATAATCATGAATATAGTTCAGTAGGACATCGGTACAATGCAATATAAATGTACTGTACATAAACAGTAAGCAGAGATACCAAGGCATTAGAATTGGTAGATAATATACAGTATGTTATTTAGCTGTTATACACTGGACATATCACCACTACTGCAGCCCTTCTGGAGGTGTAATTTCAGGGCTTATGAGTCACACGTGTGAATGGCTACCAGTCAATAAGCAAAGATGCACATATCCTTGAATGCCAACATGCAGACCCATGCTGCTACATTGTTTGGATGTGTATGCACTTCACTTCTGCACAGGGCTAGTGTGTGCTGTAGATAAGCATCTGGCTGACTTACACAGCTTCAGAGTTGATGTTCATACACGCTTTTACTACACTACTTCATAAGCCACTCTGACTCTTTGTGGATAGGCCCTTAGCTAATTCTGTCACCACTATACTATGTTACTATGTAATTACATTTTGTTTACATGATACTGCACAGAATACATGTTAATATTCGAAATAGTTCATACTGGGCCCTATGCATGAAAATTTAAAATGTCTATGTGCCACGTATCCATGGTATGTAGGCAAACCTTAGATGGATAGCCACATATTTTGGGTACCGTGGAACCAACAGCATTCACTAATGGGGCGCACTCCCCTTCTGTGCTTGATCCCCCTGCCGTTCTCATTGCTATGTGTGTGGATGGTCTGAGGGAGTGTCCAGGAGGTGGGCCCATACTCTGTGTTATTCATTAAGGGTCAGAGTGCTGGAAAAGGGGTATACTTGCTCCATGGGCAGGGATGCTGCCATAGTGGCTGCATGCCCCCCAGATGAGCAGCCAGAGGCCGTGGTGTAAAACAAAATGACACCTGTCATACTGTCTCAGCCCTCCGGTCAGGTGGAGAGGGCTGGGCCCAGCTGTTCAGGCACTTGCCTGACACTATGTGTTTTACAGGACCCATGATGTCCCACAGTCCCCTGTTTTGCATTGATCAGGGGATCCACTGCTGGACCAGGTTGGATATCTGACTGTTTCAATCAATCAATCATTCAATCAGTCAATCAATTTTATTTGTATACTGGAAGGCATGTGAGCAAAAATGCCAGTTTTCACAAATGTCCAGTGTAGGAAATACAATAGATGAACAAATACATAAACCAAAGGAATACATAGGACATAAAGTGAACTACCTATGACATACAACAAAGTAAATACATTATATATACAGGTGTATAGAAGTACATTATTATACAGGTGTACAGAAGTACAAGCAACTAACAAGTGCAAAATAAAACTAGCATATTACATGGGTGAAATTGTACAAAAGTCGACCAGAAGGCAGACCAATAAACAGAAATGTTTTCAGGTATTGTATAGGGCAGAAAGCTTTAGTACACTTGGTGGGGAAAAGAAAAGTGAGGGTGATGCAGGGGGGGGGGAGAGCCGCTGGGATTTACTGAGAGGGCAATGGAGGAGGCCTATCAGGGGAGCTGCTGGTGGATGATAGAAGGATGTGCTCCTTTAGGAGGGAGCTCAAAGAGTATATGTACCTGCAAGCCTGGATTTTGGGGGTAGATTGTTGCAAAGCTTCATTCCCTAGAAGGCAATGGAGTTCTGGGCATGCTTAGTCCTGTAGAAAAGGGTGTCAAAAACCAGACTTGAAGCACCTCTAGACAAACGCCCTAGTGCTGCAAGTGGGAATAGGGATATAATGCTGGGAGGGAGAATATTAAGTTATATCTTATGTAGGAAGGAGAGCATCTTAAGGTGGAACCTCCCTTCTAGAGTGGTCAACGCGAGGAAGGAATAAAGTGAGCAGTGGTGTGTTTTCCATGGGAGACCAGTGACAAAATGTGCTATGCTGTTGTATGTGACTCTAAGTTTGGAGAAAAGGAGAGATGAGGTAGGGGGAGAAGAGACAATAGATCTGTAGTCGATAAGGGGCAGGAGTAGAGAGCTAGTGAGGCGAAGCCTGAATGCAGTGATGAAGAACTTTCTAATACTATAGAGTAGACCAAGCTAGACATGCACCTTCTTTATGAGGTTACCAATGTGGAGATTATATGAGAGGTGGGGGTCAAGGTGGAGACCTAGGTACTTGAATTCTGAAACCTGTTCAATGAGGTTGCCGAAATTATCAAAGAGTTTAAAACCAGGGACTGGGGCTTTTCTGGGTCCAGAGAAGATCGTGAGCGTGGTCTTTTTGGAGTTGAGGATAAGGCCATTACTAGAGAACCAGGAGTGAAGCTTCATGAAATCAGACTGCAGATTGTGGAACATCATGGCGGAGTTTCTGTCGCTGCAGAAAAGGGCCACGTCATCATCATAAAGGACAATTTGAATGGAATGGCATATCACAGGAAGGTTATTTAGGAAGAGTGAGAAAAGAAGGGGCCCAGAATTGATCTCAGGGGGACACCATATTTAATTGGACATTCTGAGAAGAAGTGGTCTTTGTTTGAGGTCTTGTGGAATTTCCCAAAGAGGTAGCTACTGACCCATTTTATGGCATTATCAGAAAGATATAGGCCTTTTAGCGTGTTAAGGAGGAGGGCATGGTCCACAAGGTTGAAGGCCTTTGAAAGGTCAACAAAAATGGAGCCAGTGTACCGGCCTTTGTCATTAGCTTTAAGGATTTCATTGGTGAACCAGACCAGGGCTGTTTTGGTGCTGTGTCCATATCTGAACCCATGCTGGGCACTACAGAGCAGGTTGTTGGATTCCAGGTAGTCGGCGAGTTGAGTGTGCACAACCTTCTCTATAATTTTTGAGAGAGGGGCAAGGAGGGAAATAGAATGGTAGTTGCCCACCTTGTTTCTAGACCTAGACTTGAAAAAGGGTCTGATGGTGGCACTTTTCCAGATGGTGTGGAAGAAGCCAGAACAGATGGAACATTTCAGTAGATTGGTGATGGGGACTGCCAAGGCATTGATGGAGAGTTTAAGAATTTTATAATCTTTACCATCGCCACCTTTACTTGGTTTGGGGTTATTCCCATGAATGAACTTTTTGGTGTGAGCAGATTTTAGGGCTTTGAAGTAGAAGTTAAGGAAAGTCCTGCCTTCAGGGTTGGGGGGGGATGATGAGGGGTAGAGGTGGGCATAGTAGAGGAGGTGGTAGGTTTGCATTTTTCAAGGTTGCAGAAAAAGTTATTGAAAGTGTTAGCTATGGGACATCTGGTGACGTCATGCCCTAAGGAGCAGCCTGGTCTTTAGCTCTATCTCCACCAAGGCCTAACATACACTAATAAACAAATAAAAACCTCACTTCTACTCAATTAACAGTGGAATAACTTTGGAATGCCTAGGGAGAAAAACCCAATCCTCAGAAAGCGCAACTGCAAATACAAGGAGTTGAAATGGACAGAGGGGGCTCCAACAGCGATAGCTCTCAATTTTCGAAAAGAAGCGAATGACCAAGAGGAGACACATTAAAAATAGCCCAGCCATCCAGACAAATGGATATTGTATTGCAAGAATTGAGAGACTTTAGAAAAGAAACATGCTGTACCTTAACAGCGCTTAGAACTGATTAGGGGAAAATGGAGAAACGACTCGAAAGTGTGGAGGAGCAGGCCATGGCCACCGACTCTTGAGTAAACACAGCCGAATGAGCCATCATTCAAATTCACCAAACCATTAACGACTTACAAGACTGGGCAGAAGATGCTGAGGCCAGAAGCAAGCGAAACAACCTTCAGATCAATGAATTCCCCGGGGGCGCTGAAAGTAAAGACCCGATCGCCTTCTTACAATTCTTTAAATCAAAGCTAGACCTACCAGAGTCATGCACACTCGAGATGGACAGAGTGCATCGCACATTAGGTCCACAATCTAACAAGCGGCCCCGAGCAATCCTGGTGTGATTTTTGCACTATCAGGAGAAGGAATTAGTGTTACACAAGTCATGGCAACAAGGAGATCTGACTTTTTCAGGCCATAGGGTTTACGTCGACAATGATTACCCCATTACAATTGCAGCAAGACGCAGGGCCTACGCACCAATTTTTAAAAAACTGACGGAAGTGAAAATCAAATTCAGGACACCTTACCCCTCGAGACCGGTGTTTTTATTTTGAGGATGGCTCCAAATCTAATGAAACAGCGGAGGAGGCAGCTTTAGACCTCTCTAAAAATGGCATAGCGGGAACTCTGGAACAGAAACAGCCTGCTGCTTCATTACCAGCAAAACTGGCGAGGAAAGCCTGGAACAGAATCCCTTAGAGGGAGCAACGATGCAGAGAGGGAACCTTTGCAATACAACAGATCATCACGGGCATGAAAAAAGCCAGATCACAAATGTAGGATATCCAACCCAGGGAACTGGTGGCTAAATGACTGTTATGATACGTTCCTTACTTTTTCGTGTCCTCTTGGTGTTCCTTTTGGTCGTTGGGGTGCTGGGGCTGACGAGGAGGCTTCCTTTGGCTGGTTCTTGCCCTCCCCTGGATTGCTGGGCCGAACCCACTTGTTCATTACTGCGGAGCTCCCCCCCGCCTCCCAATAGCACCAAGTAATGCTACATCGGAGTGGGCCACATTGTGCTTTTTGGGCATCGAGGCAGATTTGAAGATGCTGTTAAGATACTGTTTGGGTGAACCCCCTCTGGTGTTGATATTATTAATAATAATGTAGAAGCAAATTCAACTTTATGCCATACCTTGGGCAGGACCCCGCCACCGGCTAACTCGGTGGGATAAATGCCTTGGGGGGGGGGTCTCTTTTTTGGGGCGATGGAAATGGGACTGATGAAACATAATTTAGCTAACAAATATATTCTCAGTCAACTCATTCCCATCTAAACTGCCTCATATTGCTGAGGATAATTAAGAGGTCTGACTACTTATTGTACATGGCCTTGGTGGAGTAAGGGCCCTGACCACCTACCCCCTTTACTCCCCCTACCCAAACGATAACGTTTGATACGAAGTCTGTCTGAGGATAGACACTGCCACATTGTGGCACCTTCGGGAACTGACGCCTTAGTTGCCACCAGTTTCATGGAAGCCCAAAGAAGTTTGGCAGTCCTTGCCCTGTTAGCGATGGACTGTAACATTAAAGTGTTTCGATTAATGTTAAAGGTTGATTATACCCAGTTAGAGGGAATTGTTCCTCACTATTTTATATACAGGCAGTCACAATTCACACAAGGGAAAAGGAGTTCAGATAGTATTTTAAAAGAATGGAAGGCCAGGAATGGCCTGTTTTATTTCTGTTAACAAATTATCTTGTCTGATGACCAAAATATCTCTTCAGATTTTTCTTTGAATGTCAACAGACTAGGCAGTCCAATAAAAAGGGCTCGAATAATTTCTAAGTTTAAGAAGGCACAAGCTGGAATAGTATATATGCAGGAGACACATATGAATGCATGTGAGCACAGGAAACTGGATAGAGGAAGGTATACACAGGTGTTTTCCTCTGCCTATACAAAAGGGCGGAAAAGAGGGGTCACCATACTAATTTCTGCCCATACTCCCTTCTAACCTACCCATGAATGGGCAGACTCAGAAGGACATTTGGTAATAGTGCAAGGTCTCATACAAGATGAAGTAATTACCCTGGCTAATGCCTATTTTCCACCGGGATCCACCCTGCAAACAATTAAGCACCTATTAAACAAAGCGGTCCAACTGACTAAAGGCACCCTTATTTTGGCCGTTGACTTTAATATCCCCCTAAATCCACATCTAGACACCTCTAAAGGAGCAAAAGGCAAACATCCAGCTCCATATACATTTTTCAGACGATTTGTGCAAGAGATGGGCTGGATTGACATATGGCACACCCTCCACCTTAGACTCAGAGGGTATTCTTATTATTCCGCAGTACATGGATCATATTCTAGATTGGATCACTGTTATACACAAAAAGAAAACCTAGAGATCATAGTTGAAGCTGCTATGGGAGATATAATTGGCTCAGATCATGCCCCGGTGATTACAAAATGGGAACTGGATATGGAGAAAAGGAATATGATTTGGAGGTTTAATCCATTTTACTTCAGAGACTCCCACTTTTGGGAGTTTATAGAAGAAAAAATTCAAGAGATCATACAGGATAACTCTGACCCTGAGATTTCCCCTTCAATGTTATGGGATACCGTGAAAACGGTACTCCGTGGCCACCTAATCAAGTACATGGCAACGCTGAAAAAACAACGTATTGAAAAACAAACCCACTTAGAGCAGACACTCCACTTCCTTCAACTGGTACATCAGCAGGGGGATGATTCAATACTGCCTCAGCTAAAAAGGACGAGACAGGCGTTCGATGCCTTAGTAACCCACAACACTGAGATTGCACTAGCCTTTCTCAGGCAGGGATATGGTGAAACAGGCCCCAGAGCCACACGCCTGTTGGTGTATAGACTACGAAAACGGAAACACCTTACCACTATAGCCATAATTAAGGACCCAAACACTGGATCCCGATATATGAAAACCAACCAAATTTCCCAGGCTTTTTGTGATTATTATAAAAAATTATACCTTCCGGATCATCCCTCAGATCCTAGGGACATCAATGTATTTCTTACTTCCCTGAATCTTCCACAACTATCTAATAACTAGCAGGAGGCTCTGGTTTCCCCAATCTCTAACACTGAAATAATGCTATCCATCTCTCAGTCAAAAACCATTAAGGCTCCAGGCCCAGATGGATATGGGGCTGAATTCTATAAAAAATGTGTACCACAGGTTGCCCCCCTTCTTTTCCAGGCCTACAATGGAATTCTTCAAGGACAAATAGACCTCCCCATCCAGTTGGTCATATGTAGTGATGTCCCTGATCCCTAAACCCGGCAAAGATCCTCAGCAGTGCTCTTCTTATCACCCAATTTCAGTCTTAAATATGGACTATAAACTTTTCATGCCCATTATGGTCAAATGATTGGATGCAGTGTTACCAGACATAATTAATATAGACCAAACTGGATTTGTAAGTGCCCAATCTACTACGGACAATATAAGAAGAGCACTGCACCTGGTGCATGATATGCAGTCACAACCAACCCCCTCAGTCCTTCTCAGCCTTGATGCTGAGAAGGCTTTTGATAGGGTTTCATGGCCCTTTCTGTATTCCGCCATGGCGAGGATGGGGTTCCCTGTAGCATTTATCTCCTTAATTAAAAATGTGTACTCCCACCCTTATGCCTATGTGAAAGTCTCTGGACACCATTCTTCATATTTTCCCCTTTTTAGGGGAACAAGGCAGGGCTGCCCTATGTCACCAGGCTTACTCGCTCCCTTCATCGAGCCATTGGCTCAAGCCATCAGGAGTTCTTCCCAAATAGAAGGGATACAAGCGGGGGATCAGAACATCATGTAACTCCATATGTGGATGATGTGCTGCTTTTTCTTTCCAACCCAGAACAATCGACCCCAACTGTTTTCAGAATATTGGAACAATTTGGAGCTTGCTCAGGATATAAATGGAACACCACTAAAACTGAGGCATTAACCTTTAATTTTTCCCCTCTGGCGACCTTCATACAGGCATACCCTTTTCGCTGGGACTTAACCAAACTAAAATATTTAGATGTCTACCCTACACATAAGGTAAGGGATATAGAGAGGATTAATTATATCCAGTTTTATACCCAATTCCAATCAGACCTGGAAAGATGGAAAGTACTCCCGCTAAATCTCTCTCAGAGAATAGAGGTCATAAGGATGGTAATTCTTCCCAGCTCCTTATATATATTTCAAAATATCCCCATATGTATCCCAGCCAAGACATTTCACTGCTGGAATAAATTGATTAGTAGATTTGTCTGGGCAGGGAAACGCCCTAGAATAAAATTTCCCACCTTGACCATTCCCAAGAAACTAGGAGGATTGGTCCTCCCTGACCTTAATTACTACCAATGGGTGACACATATAATGCATATGTTGAAGCGACTGATTAGGGGTAAAATTATGCATTGGCATGCAATTGAAGAGGGCATTATCTCCACTCAGAGCCTAATCGTTGCAGCCATGTATTGCTCCTCTTACCCCCCTCCCCCCCCAGAACAAGAGCCCAAAAACCTTTGGATTTCCCACCAATCGAAAACCTGGAAGGCAATTAAAAGGCATTTTACCCTAGCTCCACATCTTTGGAGGCTGACCACGATAGCTATGCTGGAGGGTTTTATCCCGGCCAAATTAGATCACACTTTTGCTACTTGGGAAATGGTAGGGCTTTTTAATATTGCACATTTCCTCACTGCTGGAGAATGTAGACCTTTCCAAGAGATGTGTAGGTCATATGGGCTGAGAAATCAGGATTTTTTTCTGGTTTATGCAGATACAACATTTTTATTACTCAATTCCAAAAGAGAATGGCTGCAATGAGGTTACCCATTCCCTGGTGGTACTCATGCAGCAAGGGATTATTGCTTGAGGGATACCACATTTAATCTCAGCCATATACGCTGCATTGGTCGAGACCCAAGGCCTAGATACTACCGAGATAAACATAAAATGGGGTCAAGAATGTGAATTGAACCTCTCCCCACAACAATGGGATAGATGCTGCCTATCATTGTCTAGACTCGCTTACTCACATAGCTGGAGACTGTTTGCATGGCAGATTCTGATCAGATACTTTTGAACACCAATTATAACAGCACATTTTACATCCGCAGGTCTCAGGGAATGTTGGCGACAATGCAAAGAATCTTTGGCACATCATGCCCATATATTTTGGCAATGTCCCAAATTACAACCCTTTAAGAATCCCTTACAAAGTGAATTGACAGAACTCTGTAATATGCCAATTAACCTGACCATAGATTTATTTATCCTACATAATTTCCCACAAGGCATGGCTGACTCAAATTTGAGATACTTACTGGGAATTGCCCTATTAGCAACCAAAAAAGCTCTAACACGATGCTGGTTACCCCCTAGGGTCCCTACCAAGATGGAGTGGAGGGAGATAATGACTAACATATACAGATCGGAAAAAAATTCCATATCATCTAAATGACAAGTCAGACCTGTGTACTATAAAATGGTCCAGATGGGTCTTCTATTTGAGTTTGAAAGACCCATCATTTATTCCATGAACATTTTATATCAATTAGGAAATCAAATCTTATTATTTTGAATGAGATAAACTAAGAGAGGTTGACCAGGGAATAACTTAAGGGAATGAAGGAGCGGAACACCTGGGGGAAAAGAGGAAAATAGCAGACCATAAAAATCACTATGTGTAACCCTAGAGGAAAATATATTAAGAGTCAGACAACAAGGAACTTCTTTTGCTGAAACAATATGTATGTTTATTATCAACTGAACATGAAACTCTAAATGATGGACTGCCATGCTATATGATTTTAGAAACCTGCTGCTATAAAGAGTAAGAAATATAATTTATATAATTTATAGATCTCCTTTATACTTTACTGTATGGTCTATGAAAATGAACTGTGACAATATGCCTGTACCCCGTTAATTGTTAAAAACTTGAATAAAGAATATATTATTAAAAAAGTGTTAGCTACCTCGGTCAGATCATTAATCTGGTTGATGCCATGGTGCAATGTAATGGAATCTGAATTTTTGGTCTTGCCTAGTAGTGAGTTAAGAGTCCCCCAAAGCTGATGGGGGTAAGAGGATTCAGTGAGTTGTTTGTCATGCAGGAAGTTGATTTTTGCTTTTCTTATGGCCGATTTGCAATTGTTTCACAGTGACTTATAGATGGAGAGCTGGGCTGGGTCTCTGTGCTTTTGGCAGAGGGCCTAGGCTTTGTCCCTGGGTCTCATGAGTTTGATGATATTAGGTGAGATCCATTCATTAATTTGATCCCTGGTCCAGATTTTTTAAGGGAGCATGCCTGTCGCAGATGCTGCCAAGGATCCTGGAGAATTTATCTAGGATAAAGTCGCAGTCATCTGGTCCCTCTGTGAAGGACCTGTCCACTGGACTGAGATAGTGGGTTATCCACTTGATGCTCTGATTGATTAGTCTCCTGGAGAAAATGAATTTGGGGGGGTTGTAGATGGGCTGACCATAGGCAGAAAATGGCACAGTGATTGCTGATACAGTCAGGCAAAACACAGGAGTTGGTGATGCAAGAGGGGTGCGAGGTGATGATCCAGTCTATATGTGTGTGAGTTCCAGTTTTATAGTTGGATCTAGTAGGTGAGAAGATGAGCTGGTGGAGACCTGGATTTGTGATACAGGATTTGGCATTGTTGGCATGGCTGGAGTCCCAGTTTATGTTAAAATCACCGAGGAGGATCCACTCTCTATTCAGTGGGAGGGTGTGTTAAAGGGCTAGTACAGACTCAAGGTCAGAGTAAAGGGTTCCTGGGGGGGAGATAGGTGGTTGTGAATAGAGATGCAGTGAAGTTTATCTTCACTAGCGTAGTAGAGGAGAAATGGCCCACTCAGCCTCGACACATGGCTATGCAAAGTGCCCATTGAAATGCAGTGCTTCACCACTTTGCATCATAATGACTTCATGTTATGATGACTCCATGTTACTTTGCTTTATTTTCTTTTAAAGGCGGAGTGAGTGAGCATTGTAACAGCCCACAGATCATATGGCTCACAGTCTGCAGGTCACATGCTTATGGTAGGAAGTTAATCATGCAAGAGACTGAAAGACTTTCACTTTCGCCTTACTTAGTGTGGTAGAAACAGCTGTGTTTGAAGGGAGACAGAGAAATAGCAAAAAATATAAACCTCGCTTTGAGAGGAGACAGACAGATAGCAAAAAATATAAACCCCGCATCTGAACCAGAGCAGCTTCTGGGCTAGTGGTCCCCTCCCTGATGCAGGAAGTAGTAGTGCCATGGAAGCACTACCTCTGGTGGCACCTACCAGTGCCCTCCCACCAGTGCCACCATCTGCCATGACCCCTGCACCAGCGGCTCAGCAAGAAGTGATGAAGGAGCCGCAGCAGTTACAGCCACAGCAGATTCCCCCATCCCAGGCCCCAATTGTGTACCAGCAGCTGCTGGCAACAACATCTGGGCCCCCCCCATCTGAGCCTGGTCATCCCTGCAGCTCATTAGTGTGGGAGTTCTTCACTACACTGCCTGTGGACACCAGTGTAGTGAAGTGCAATTTGTGTGATGAGATGGTGTGCCATGGTCCCAAGCGAAGTCATCTGGGCACAGGTGGGCAGCACACCAACCTATACAACCACCACCATGCAGACTGGCAGGCCAAGCTTGATGAACAGGGCAGGAATGCACCTGCTGGCCCTGTTCAGCAACAGGTGGCAACACAGCCTCCACCTGCATGTGGTGTCAAGTGCGGGCAGGCCATGGATCCACAACCTGCAGGTGACGGTGGCAACCCTGCATGAATATCTGCCACACATCCTGATTTGGGCCTGATGTGGAGTGAGTTGGACCATGTGAACCACCGGATTGACAATGTGGAGCAGTGGTTGGAGCACATGGAGGTGCATCAACTCTAAATATTGGGCATACTGCAACTGCTGCTCTCACACCATAACATTGATCATTAGTTTTTGTTTGTTCTTGCACCCACCACCCTCTCCATGATAAAATAGTTCCTCACATTTCCCCTGATCCGTCCCCCTCTGTCTTCAAATTTTGCCCCCTTGTTCATGCACATCTCTTTTTCTGAAAGATGCTACATTCTTGTATGTTGTTGATTCCTTTTCGGTACTTGGTAGTTTCTATCATGCACCCCCCCCCCTTACTCACAGTTATACATATTAAGCTTTAAACTCCACAATATTTGGGAAACTGGTTAACTTGTTGTCACAAGTTGAAACTGAAGCAATACTTATGCCATCAGCAACTTCGCTATCACCAGCAGGTACAACAGCATCTCCAACCATGACTGAAGCTACTTATTGAGCTGTGAAAAACATAGAGAAATCCCTTTATGGGCATCACCTATGCACTTCTACTGCATACTGCCATGCCCATGGCCACTCTTACCACCAGCAGCAGTGCCATGCCCCGAAGCATCTTTGCATGCATGTTTCTTTGCAGACATTTTTGGGGATTGCACAGAAAATTCACAACAAATTGAGATGTCTGAAACTTGGGGTGGATGGGAAGTCAAATAACAACTGTGGCTTACAGATGCAGATTGAGCACTAAACAGATGCAAACGCACAGATGCAGATTGCACACTATAAAGCAATGCAGCCGCACAGGCACAAAAACACCTTAACCAGTGGTCACACAAATCCAAAACTGGAAAAATAAATTATACCTTTTGAGGGTTGGAGGGAGGGGGGTAATGTAGTAGCAGTCCACTAGCTAGATTAAAGGAAGCAGTAAAAAATATCACAGATGGATAACCAATTCAGAGTGTGGCAATTACTGTCTGGCACAATAAAATGTGTCTGATTTGATGGCACACACACACACACACACACACACACTCACACACTACAGATAATGCACAGAAAATTTAACAGTGCAGTACACTATATAAACAAATCTTTTAAACAGAATGAAAATATGCACTGCACCACAACAAATAGAAAATAATTATTAAATTATCAAAAATTAATTAAAATATTACTGTGTGTACATAAACACATAAATACTAACATGCACTACTAATACAAAACAGTTAGAAAGACTGCCTTTCTCATGTGAATCAAACTCCTTATATAATAGGGATTTGCTGATAAGCAATGTGATAAAACCCCAGATCACCACTAGAGAGCAACAATGAAGCAATGACATGTACACAGTGGAAAACAGCACAGGTTATCACCACTCTCTTTCTATACAGCTTCTAATATTTCTACTATGTACATGTCAACAAACAGGAATCTAATGTGCCACACTACATTCAAATGGACCTCTCCCACGCATCCCAATTCATTTAAATAAAATAAAATAAAAATACAAAGGAATAGTAAAGAATAAGGGTGGCAAACCCCTATTATATAAAATGAATACGTGATGGTAAGTTATGTGGCAAGTGAGTTCAGGGTATAATCACTCGTGGCTCCACTACGTGGAGCCACTCGTGATAACCCTTGAGCTCACTTGCTACTCCTGCTGATATATCGGCTTAGGCTATCACATAACTTACCATCATATACATCTCATATCCCCTTAATCACAGATACGCTCCTCCCCCGAAGCACACTCCAACATTCAAAATGCACACAAAAACAATCAACACTTGATGATCTAAGCACAGGAGGGTTTCCTACAGTCGATGTACTAAATTTGGAACAAAATAATTGGATCAAAAGTGATTTTTTAAAGCTTTTTCGATGGTTTGATTCTCAGATCTCTGACACTAAACTGTCTCCAGCTTTCCACTACACATGCTATGCAGAACTGAGGCTGTGCAAGACAATACAGAGCCCATGTGACCTGCCATCCCATGAATCACTGCAAAATTCACCTCAAATAGCAATAAACAGGTGAAGCAAAGCAAAATCTGTTAAAATCAATGGCACTTCACATTAAAATTAAGGGGAAGGCAGTAATACAAGGTGAAGTAACACAAAGTCCATTGGAAACAATGCACTTCATGTTCAAATTTATAGGCAGAGTAATTTGCTTCACGTTGCGGAGCACTACACGGATTTGGGGATAATATGCTAAGTGCTCCACGTAGTGAAGTGGGAGCACTTCACCCACTCTATTGGTGAGTGTGATGGTTTTATTGGGGCTGAGGAGGAGGTGGATTGAGAGGATTTCAAGTAGAGAAAATTCAGAGCTGGGGTTGTGTTCGGTAAAAGAGAATTTGTTAGATATAAAGAACATGCAGCCACCCCCATTTTTACTCTGCCTGTCCTTTCTGACAGCACTCTAGCTGCTAAGCTCAATCTCCACATCAGAGATTTTGTGGGGGAGAGCCAAGTTTCAGAGAGGCGATGACATCAAAGTCATAGAAAGCAGCCCAGGCTTGGAAGGCGTCAAGTTTGGCTGGGAGTTTAGGTGGACTATACTGATTCTTTCCTTCCTTATTAAGGAGGGGCCGAGGGGCGGGGGTGACAGGACTTCATGGGCCAGGGCTAGGATGTATTATACCTGAGATGAGCAGGAGGAGAATGAGGGTTATGGTAAAAATAGAGGCAAGAGTTAGTGATTCGTGTCTTTAAGATCTGCAACATTTAGTTGTAATGGTGGTTGCCTGGATGGAAAGACACCAGGGGCAGTGAAGGGACAGGGGAAAATAGAGGAAAGATAGAGAGTCATTAGGATAGAGCTGGACAATGGGCTGTGTCGGGTTAAAAGGTATAGTGTGTAGCGAGAGGATACAATGACTGGGATTCCTGCATGTGACCACTGTTCCACCACTTGAGCACCAGCAGACCAGAGGGCAGTGCTACGGACAGTTGCCCTGCAGTGGCTGGTTGTACTGAATGCCATGTTCCACGTTCCTGTCTGTGGATGCAGAGCTCCGTGGGCTGGGTACATGGCTCTCACGTGCACCTAGCCCCTGGTAGTGCATAGCCTCCATTATATGTAAAGACAACATACAGGTACATTAATACAGTATTTAGCAGTGTTTAGCTGTTTTTGCCTTTGTGGAACTTTTGAATGCAACAATTTTCAATGTCAAATACATCGCTAGATAGAAATTAGTCATGGGAAAGTCCATCTGCTATGCTTAGTCTTCATGGTGAAGTAAAAAAAATTGCACATTTTTCGTGTAGTCTTCCACATTAAGTGAATGGGCAGGGACATTGCATAGCCTCATGATGTCAAGACTTCACCAGCAAAGTGTAGTATACCTCAAAAGGTGCATGCCAGACAGCAGGTCACATGGATGATTTACTGTGAAAAAGAATGGTCCCATGATGCACTTTGCAGTAGGATTTTCTATCCCCCATGGAGTCCTATACTTCTGCTATAACAGAGTGAGAGCAGTTAGGAGCCAATGAACATTTCAGCCATATTAGGTTAAAATAATCACAGTTATTGCAGAATCCATTACTCAGTTTGAATGTTGAACCATTTAGAAAGGATATAAAAAGGTTTTATTTAGAAAGAAAAGTTTTTTGGGAGACATTTTAATAGGTTAATTCTCATTATTCTAATTGTGAATCAAAGCTGAATCCATTGGAGGAGTGGAGTGTCAGCTTCTAGTTTCTGTTTTGTTTGATACCATGATTTACACTTACAATGTGTTTTCAAAGTGCCTTTTTATTGGGATCCATCACAGAAGCACTCAAACAAACACAACTCAGCCAATAAGAATACACACAAAGCACTGACACCAAAAACTGGGCTTCACAAATACAGGGAAAGTAATGATAGTGTGGCTATTTATGATTACTACTTGGGGGGGGGAGGCAACTCAGGAAGTGGGGAGGGATTTATGATTACAACTCTGGGGGGAGGTAACTGGGGGTCAATGGGTCAATTTATGATTCTCAACTCTGGGAGGTAGAAATTCGTGGTGAGGGAGGTGACAAATGTTTTGAGTCTTGGGCTATAATATCCCCACACTGTTCTGTACATGTACCTGTTTTCACTCAAGCTATTTCAATGGTGTGCATTTCTCTGCGCTATTATTCAAATACTATTTTGATGGTATACCTTTTTGTTGTATGGTATGCATTTCTGATCATTGATTATGAGTAGCCACTGTACACCACATCTGTAATTTTGGAGGTGAGATGATATTTTGTTCAAATAGAAATTTTAGATAAAACAATTTTGGGACTGTGAAAAACAGTAGTTAGAGTTATTTGTGCAGGCCAGGGCTGTGAAGCAGCAGTCCAGGGCCACTTATTGTTAAGCTAGTACTCCTTTAAAAAAAAATGTATTAAGCCTTATATAGAAATCTTTTTTTTGTATTTTTCCAAGATTGTGAAGCAGCAGTCCTGGGCACTTCAGAGCTTAGGCAGTGCACCTTTGTATGTTTGCCCTCGTGCTAAGTGAACATATTGGTATGATAGTGGATTTTGAGAGTTGTGTCACTATCAGTCCAATGCAGAGCAGTATGCAAAGGGATCTACAGTGTCAGACTAATCATCAGCCAGATTGATAATGACACTCTTCTGGACTTGCTGGGTGAAAACTTTGTGTAGTTCAAAAAAAAGAGCAACCTGAATCATAGGGCTGCACTTTCCTTTGATCTACTTAATGCTGCCCAGCAAGCAGAGCTGATCTACTCATTATCAGCCTGTTGTGGCCCTTCCTCCCATGTAAAAACCATCTCTCCCACACGTTTCTTCTTAATTTTTCAACACTAAAGTGCCCAATCATATAGCTTTTATTTTCATGCCAACACCTCATATGTTTGGTTAGAAAGATTACTAGTCTCTATGGCACTCCTAAAACAGATTGCGCATACCAGCTATGAGCCTATACTGGTTACTGACCATACCCTGATGTGTATGTCAATGAGAGGTGGTGGTTCCCCAATGCCCCCTCGGGCATGGCACTTAGATCTCAACCTCCTATAATAGCCCGTGTTTAGAGCTATGCTATGAAAAGACATTGCAGAGTACTTGGATCTAAACAAAGAGGACCAAACGACCCATGACACAAGATGGGACGCTATGAAGGCAGAAGTGCAGGGGCTAACTATTTCATACACTAGTCATCAACACAAGTTGACTTACACTAGAACTGTAAAGCGGAAGGGTAAAATTGTCTGAGTTGAAAAAGACCACATGCAGAACTCCACTCAGGCCATATACTACAATTTGCAAAAAAGTGAAATGGGTGTATTACACTATCACAAGTGTTGAAATTGAGCGGGCTATACTGACTTAGGCTGGGCAGTATTTTGACAAGGATAGAAAGGATAAGCTCTTTGCTAAGCATTTAAAGAGTAAAGAAAACACAAGTAGCATAGACCATATTAAAGATAATAATGGCCAGGTAGTGCAGAATAGAGAGGGTAGGGCCAATAGCAATTTTTACAATCCATTTATTCCAAAGAGGCCAACCATGTGCCAGGACAGATGGACAACTTCTTCACCAAAGCCATCCTGCCCACTGTCACAAAGAACCATATAAAAGGTCTGAATGGGCTTTGCAAACTAATGAGGTCCTGTGGATAGTGAGAGATCTTGGGGGAGGGAGGGCTCTGGCCTGTACAGGCTGCTCATTGACTTTAATAAGGTTTTCCTTCAGGAACTCAGTGTACCCCACCCCTACAGGGATCAGTACATTTTCCTGACATAGATATGCCTGCCATCTATATCTCTGACACTGTTTGCCCATCAAGGTTAGCTTCCTGCCACTAATTTTACCAACAGTATTTTTCCCCGACATGTACAAATTACCTCCCAAAAAGTTGGGTTTGTCAATACCCTACCGGGAGTGGGGGGCATCAGAAACATTCAGCTCACTCTCTGTTTCTTCCATCTCTGTCTCTTGCCTGCAGCAGCTCTTACTTTGATGCAGCTCACTCACTCCTCCCTCCTGTGTCCATAGTGTGCTGTACTGCTGGCTTCATTTTGTACTTACCCTGTTCTTGTGCCATTTTCTGTGTGTCGCTCTTGCTGGACTGCCTCCCTGTAATAGAGCTAGGTGTGACATACTGAGTGAGACATCGGGGAATTCACTTGAGGGGGGAAGGTCAGGAAATGCTGCTCAGGAACACTCAAACTGTGACAGAGACAAAGCAACGGTGATTTCCCGCAGGTGACTGTTACGGTGCTGCTGACGGACTACGGGGAGTGCTCACTCACGGTCACAACTGCTGCTTATTGGAACTATGGCCACTGCCAAAAACACACAGAGTTGCAGGAGGGGGACCAAAGACAGACAAGTGCTGCTTATTGAAACTAAAGGCACTGTCAACAACACACAGAGTTCTGGGAGGGGGACCAAAGACAGACAAGTGCTGCTTATTGAAACTACAAGCACTGTCAGGAACACACAGAGCTGCAGGAGGGGGACCAAAGACAGACAAGTGCCATTTTTGTTACGAATTAAAGTTTTCATAAAAGAAACTAAATGGTGCCAGGTAAAAATTTGCTGGACATACACAAGTCGGGCAATCGTACTAAACCCCTACTACATGATCCGGGAAACCTTGGAGAAGGGCATGTTGCCTCCTCCACACAGTAAGCAACCACTACAGTGTTGACTTAACCATGGAAAGATCCTGCTCTGTGTGCATCCTGCCACCCCATATCTTTGCTAACTGCTGACTACAAAATCATAGCTAGAGTCATAGCTGTAAAACTGGACTTTGTTCTCCAGGACTTCATACTGTACATCAGGACCAGTTGGGGTTCATAAAAGGTCAACAGGGCAAAGCTAATGTCCAAAGGATACAGTATTGTACCTAAATGGTCTAAAAATGCAGTGGCACATAGGGCAGTGGTGCTCACTCTGGATGTGGAAATGGCCTTCTACCATGTGGAGTGGCAGAGCATGTTTGAAACTCTGAAGCATTTTCAGCTGGATGCACAATTTATTAAGTGGGCAGGAACCCTATATCAAGCTCTGTTGCCCCAAATATTGATCAGTGGAGGGCTGACCTCTGCCTTCTCCCTGACTAGAAGTGCTAGGCAGAGATGCCCCTTTTCTCCCCAGCTATACTTAGTGACATTAGGACCCCTAGCTGCTGCAATGTGTGCCCATAATGAAATAAAAGGATTTCAAATGGGAACACATACTCAGCATACATTATCTATCTTTGCTGATGAAATCTTGTTTTAGTTGCAAAACCCCACATTAGGATCACCTGCTTTGCATGATCTGCTAATGAATGGGGAACTATATTTGGTCACAAGGTTAACTGCAGCAAAATCGAGCTGTTACCTTTGGACAGAAAGGCAGGGCTGAACGAAGTTCCAGTCCCCTGGGGTTAACTGTCACTGAGAACATAAAATACCTGGGTCTACAGCTGACATGCTATGCAGCTGCACTGTACAGGAGTAATTGTATCCCTCTGCTATCTTCTTTAAGGGCAGACTATCTAATGCTAGTTGATGCCACTGACAGGTATAGGTAGCGCAGATGTGGTTAAAATGTGTATCTTGCCTAAATGTTTTATATTTATTTCAGACTTTACATATTAAAGTGCCTACTGTCTTCTTCAAAGCTATAGACTCCACAATAAACAACTTTTTATGACACAGCAAACCCACTAGTATTAGACATACCATTCTGCAGCTCCCAGCTAAAATGGGGGGGAGCCCTGCTGAACTTCAAATATTACTACTGGGCTACCCAGCTGCCATTTATGCCACTTGACAGCATCATGGTGAGACATGCTTGCCTACAGCTGGAAGAGCTAGGCTTCACTCTGTGTTATGGATTGTCATCCCCAGCTCTTGTGGGTAAACCAGTTGGGGGGGCTTATTAACTCTTTCAATGATAACATGTTAAGAATAAGGAGGGCAATCCATGGAGTCCTTGAACACCAACACACCATGTCACCACAAGCAGACATTATTGCTACCCATGAACAGCAGAGAGGGTACAATGTGTTCCAACACCAGGCTTTCCTAGGACGGAAAAAAATTAGGCCTGTCTCAGCTCAGCCAGCTGTATCATGGGGAATAATGATCACCTTCTCAGACTTAAAAGTACAATATAACTTACAAACTGATAAAGTTTTTGCAAAGCTATGGCTCAGGTACTGGATACAAAAAATTGAGGGGGGGGCAGGAAATTCTGCTCCCTGTAGAAAACTTACTGAATAAGTCCCCAACTGGGGCCAGGCCTTTGATTTCTATCTACTCAATGCATATAGGGGCACCCCATCTCCACCAAGGATCTACTCTTGAGATGGTCCTCAGATCTGGATGTTGAGATTATGTTAAATGCAAAAAGTCAGACCACAACCTGGGAATGGCAGTACCCAGAAATATTGAAGAACCAGCACTCCAGATATAGGAATCCAGTGAGAATAGTGATGAATTTTACTGAGTAATATTGCAATACTTACAACTGAAAAAAATGGGCAAACACAAATGCATATGAATTAAGCTCCCACAGTGATGGTGAGCTAGCCTCTGGCAGTGCCCAGGTCAGAACAGTGATAATCAAAGGCAGAGGGACAAGCACCTGACAAAGGTTCAGTGTAACACACATTGCTCCACAAAAGCAGAAACTGTGGACCCAGAGAATATATCAAGAAAGCTTCATTTTATTTCTAAGTGCTGATATAATGTTACTCACACAAAAGCACTGTCAAAGCCTTCACTTCTCAAAGCAGAAAGTCCATTGAGATGTAAAGAGTCCATTTAGTACATGCAGTTACAATGCCTTCTGGCCTTCAGGCTTGAACTCTGCCCCTGGAATGACATTACCTGTTGAGAATACCCCTAATATATAGAAGACAGGTGCACAACAACTCAATATACAGTAGGTGATAAGAGCAACCAGCTCAGGCAAGTGCAATTGAATTGTATGTATCATACCTATTTGACTCAAGTGAAAATGTACTGGTCTGACTCCTCAAAATCTCTCCTCTGTCCCAAATATGAAGCAGAGGGAGGGGGGAACTGTCTCCATATGACCCTCTCTTGCTTAAAAATAGGTGACTACTGGACAAGGGTTCATCAAATCATGGCAAAAAAAGTGTTGGGGTGGACACTTTCTAGGTGTCTAGTTGAATTGCTGCTTGGAGCTGGTGAACATACTTTATTACCTGGAGGTGACCCACAACTATGAAACCTACTGTATCCTAGATTAATGCCTGAAAAACAATTTCTCAGAACTGGCTGTCTAAGGAACTTCCCACCATAGCACAGTGGTAAAACAACATGTATAACTGTCTGAAAATAGAGAGCACCCAGTATAATTGGGTATATTGGGCTGGCAGTAAAGCCTAGAGGTTAGAGCAGTGAGCTGTGAATGAGCTTGGTACATCCAGAAGACCAGACCTTGGTTTGAGTCTCACAGCCTCCACTTGCATACTGTGTGACTCTGAGCAAATCACTTAACCACCCAGTACTCTCAGGTCACCCCTGAAAACAGGCACTTGTGCCTAGTGGGCCTTAACCAGTTACCAATGACTAAAGTAAAAATAAATTAAAAAAAAATAATGCTAATGTCAATATAGGAAAATTCAATGAAATATTGGGCCCCTACCCATGGCTATAGAAGCAGGGATTTTTCCAACATGGAACAGGTTGAGCACTTTCTCCTTATATTGCAACAGCACATAAAGGTCATACTGTTTCACTTTACTCCATATGAACCATGGTTTTACATCAGCTATGAAGTCTTTATCTACCAATATCTGTAAATTGTAATTTCAACATGCCGTATGCTGATATGTGTATATGAACATGCCTTAAAATGTGCCAATGTATTATTGATTTTAATAAAAATATTTTATCAAAAAAAAAGAACAGGGGCACAGTAAAATATTTCAGTGACTTTTGGGACCTGATAAGGAAATGAGAATACCAACTGGAGTATCTAAGGATGGGATTTTAAACAGGAAGTTAAAGCTATTTCAAAAGTTCTAGGTTTACTGTATAAAAACCTAACGGTGTTAAATGGAAGACTTATCCAAGATATCATAGTAGAGATTGCATATCCAATGGTTTCAGGTGGTTCTGCATTAGATGATATCTGTGTGGATATTTTTTCCTTCTCCAAAGTGTCCAAATTTACTGTCATGCAAGAATATTCTAGTGATCATTTTGCATTAGTTATGCAATTTGATCTAGAAATAAGTAAAGTTAAATGTGAAACCCTTGCAGTACATTACAACAGGTTGAGGCAGGTACATACATGGTGATTAGAAATTACAATTAATAAATAAATAAATGAAAGGATAGGACAACCTAAAAATGTAGAAGTATAATTTAGTCTTATATTTTAGACTCGCTTAAAGGGACACTGTCAACCCCCTTAGGCTTCAAAGTGTCCCTAGTTTAAAAAAACACAGTATATGATTGTTTACATTCTATTGAGACTGTTGATGTGGCTGGTAGTTTGAGTCAGATCCCCTTTTTTCTTTTAACAGTGAAAAACTGATTGCCCACCATAATGGTGTTACCACACCACAACATGTTTGTTTACATTTCTTGACCAGCTCCCACTGCATCTTTCCTGGACTCAGAAACAACCCAACACAATTTAACCACTGATTATGCAGTGGGAGTAGAGGAGACTGCTGTATCATAGGGGTTGCACTGTTTGAGGGTGGTTTTGTAATGTTCAGGAAGTGTGCAGTATGAGTAGTTCAGTGATACAAAGCAAAACAAAGATGGACATAGCTATACATTACCATGCATTGTGGTTCTTATAAGCAAAGAGGCAGATAAAAAAAATAAACAACATCACTGAATTTTAGAGGAAGGAAGCAATCACAAAATATGAGTTTTAACTTAAAAATAATGTGATGCAAAAAAGGTTGACAGTGTCCCTTTAAGTCACCTACAATGAATTAACATTCTTTAGTAGGGCAGTCCACTGAGGCCATGGAAATGATGGAAAAAACACTGAGGGACAATTTGTTTTTGGGGGGCTGTCACTTAAAAAATCAGATGGGGGTAAGTTGTATAGTAGCATTTAAGACACCATGGTATGATATGGAGTGTACAGGGGTTAAATCACTGATTAATAATCTAAGAATGCACTATAAATTAACCTATTTTGGTTATTACAGAATGGCTTATTTGTCTCTAAAGAAAAATATGGAAAACTAATTAAAAGTAAAAAGAATAAATATCAGGATAATTTTGAGCCTCACTTCATTTGCTGGCACAAGGAAAAAAACACTAGAGTCTTTTGGAATCTAATTTCAATGGCTAATAACAGACAGGTGGTAAGTTATTGTATATGGGAGTGAAACTATAGCTTATAATAACCTCTGCATAATTGAGGAAAGACAGCTGGGAAAGGAATTGGGGTTGTTTGCCCCAAAGGAAATTAAAGTGTACTTCAGACAACAAAAGAATAACAAGGCAGCATTAGTAGATGGTCTCCTGCTGAGATATATCATGACAGTGAAGAGTTGTGGTGAGAAAAATATTAAAATCTGTATACTAGAATAAAAAAAAATATCACTAAAGATTCCAAACCAAAGGTTAATAGGGGAAAGTGTTTCATTGTTTAGAAAACAGAAATTATCTAACCCAGAATGTTACAGACCAACCACTTTGAAGTGCATACTGTATGTGCTAAAATCTATAGCAGATTTATATTAAATAAAATAGAACAGGTTGTTAAAAATAATATCCTTTCAACAAAACAATAGATTATGGGAAGGAAAAAGCACTATGGATAGCATATTTGTAATAGACCACCTGAGAAGGAATATGTGAATGAAAAGAAGAGGGCAATTTTTTTTTTATATTTAGACATAACATGTGCTTTTGATCACATTAATAACTATTTACTGTTCAGAAAGTTAAAAGTGAGAGCTATTGATCCTAGATTGATAGCAGTTATTAAAAGGCTACATAGTAACACAACAGCCAAAATACGATTCTCTAGAGATGGCCAACTAAATGACAGTATTCCTGTAAGAAAAGTCATAAAGCATGGCTGTGTATCACCACCTGTATTATTTAATATTTACATAAATAAAATGGTTCACCCCCCCCCCTTTTTTATATATATTTTTTTCTTTTTCTTTTTTTCTTGCCCCCTTCCTGTTTAGCTGGGATACAGAAAAGCATAAGTCGGTTATGCACCTCTGCTGGCCTTTGGAATTCTATGGTATTTTAGCTAAGTATCACTATGTGTCTTGCTCAGTAACTGAATGCACTCATAGCATTTAAATCTGACTGCGTTCACATGCTGTATTTGGATGATCAATAAAGCTGAGTTAAAAAAAATAAAGTTGTTCAGGAATAAGAAAAAACAGACATTGATTCCCCAAAAAATTGATCAAACTAAAACAGATATTCTGTTGTATGCAGATTATGCTGTAATTATTACCTGAACTCCAGTAAAATTACAAAAGGCTGTTGACTGTGTAACAACTTCTCTGAGAGAAATTAAGTTGCATCCAAATGTATATAAAGCAAAAGTAATGATCTGTGGTAAGGAAACAGGTGTATGATGGAAGGGAAGATAGATAATGAAAAAATAGAAAAGGCTGATAGTTTCATCTACTATATCTGGGTGTTACTATCTCCAATGTGACTAACTGGAATATTCATCTCGAACATACAAAACTGAAAGCAAGACAAACTGAATTGGCTATTAATAGATTTAGTAAAACATTTGCCTATTATTCTTTTAGATATATGAGGGATGTGTATGCAGCCAAAGCAAAGCTATCTATTTTGAATGGTGCAGACATTTGGGGAACAAAGGCTAATGCAAGTACTCTAGAACCAATACATAATACTTTTCTGAGAGTTTTGATGGGACTACCTCCATTTGTCCAAGGGGAATTCTTAAGAGAGAAGACTGGATTAACTTCCATCCAAACTAATGCCATCATCACAAGCAATAATACCCAACAGGGTGGGTGGTATGAGGCTATACTCAACCTCCCAGGGGCATAATGAGGCCCAACACTGCAGGTGGAGGGCCTTATAGCCTCTGGAAGATCTGGTATATTTCAATACCACCCACCCTGGAGAGTATTATCATGCTTAGAAAATGGGTTATAAATAACATTTATAGTAAAAATAAATAAAAGATTAAAAACAAGTCAAATAAATGTTGAAAAAAGAACAAAAATAATTTTGTCTTGTAAAGGAGTCATTCTACTGGTATTCTTACCAATAAAGTAATATGGGACAGCTGAGATGGAGAGATACATCCTGAGACTGAGACGTTTTGTTTCAAAGGAGTTTTATCACATATCCCGGACTCATTTGCTGTGAGGGAACACATATTCAGCTGCTGCAGCTAACTCAGGTTGTAGGTTGGGATTTTATCTGTCAGTCACATTTATTCACTTCCAAGTGTAAGTTGTCTGCTGAATGTGGTGAAAAGCATTGCACATTCCCTTTTTTTTTAATGGTCACTATTGTTTGGCATCGCTGTTTGTGTCTGTACTATTCTGGAATTGCTGTTTTGATGTTCACCATAATTAATTCACCTTTATCACATAGAGCCCTAATCACTGACTCACCCTTTTACAACTGCTTCAAATACAACATACGACAACTTCCACTCCCCACCTGCACCTGCCCCTATTCACTCACAGGCCCAGCCTCATGCCAAATGTTTTTTTTGTGAATAGTAATTAAATCCTCATCATTGTATGATACTATTTGTATATAGTCCATCTGAATGTACAAAAATTCACTGTATAACTTATGCAACTGTATATTTATCTCATGTAGTGTACCTATTATGTATTTTCTGCTTTATAACTCTTTCCCACTTCCCCAGGTCGCACCTGGAAATGAGCCTCTGCTCAGTGTTCCTTTCCTGGTTATTAAATGTTTAAATAAAAAATAAAATAAAAATTTAGCAGTTATGTCGGCCCGTACCACAAAGGGAATAATCCCATGGCATCATAAGGGGCCAACGGCATCATGGACATCTTGGCATCTTAATGACTCTGGACCTCAGAAATGACAGGAATTCAAACTGTATGATCAACACTGAATTTTGCATAAAAATTAAGTGATACAATACAGTTGCAGGCTTGAGTTTAAGGCAAAATACATTTGGCATTATATTTAAGTTGCTCACAGCGAAGGTTGTGTTCCATTAGAATGTTTTTTCTTAGTTGTTTAAGTGCTAGACAGATTAATGCTCTTCAGATGGGAGGTACAGGTAATGGGAGAGTGGTACACCATCAGCTGGAGGTGTCACTCCACAGCTTGCTCCTTATGGAGCAGGACTGAAGGCAAGGCATGACTAAGGGGGAATGGAAACTGAGGCTGAAAGGTGCATATGGTGATAGAGGTTTGTTGCATACTATGATCTATGACAATCTGTACAATTACAAAGAGGCTGTACTAGGGGAAAATGAAATGAGACTGCAAATTAATGTCTAATGGCCCCCCACGGGTTATGACATGCCCTCTCCAGTTCCGAAATGATGGTTTGCACCTGTACCTCCCCTTGGATCCATGACAGTCGGTCGACAAATTCGTTGTTGTCTGATGTTACAATGACACCTTTATGTCTACCACAATTGTGGTCGGCATAAAGGCGGTCAGTTGAGATTGTGTTTTCTTAGGGGAAATTCACCCCCAAACCCCCCATGCAGGGAGCTCTGCCCCTGCACCATCCATAACTAAAATAATCAACTCTGAGCTGGAGTTGATTTGGGGAGAGTGTGCAAGACCCCCGGAAAGCAGTGGCAGGCTCCCACTCTGACACTACAGCGATGTGTCGCTGTTGTCACATAAAGTCGGTCATGGTAAAATTGTCATCGTATCAATGGCATACACCTTCCTTTCAAGTGGGCTCCAGATCCCACCAGATAGGGATGCATTAACCCAAACTCCTGGTAGTGGTGGTCACCCAGGGCACCCTGTTGGAGAATTCCCTCTTGTACACCTCAAGTTAGAGCAATGTAAGAAGGACAATTACAGGGGAGCTCGAAGTACAGAGGCAAACCACCAGAGTGATCTGCCCTGACCACTGAAGGACTGTGCTTCTGGTTCCTCCGTGTCACAGAGGGAGATCAAACTCCAAGAAAAATGGAGTGCACAAGGGCTTATGTTTTAGCTTGGGGCATTTGACCCCCCTTTCTCTAAGATATATTTCACAGAGTGTACTACCATTAAAACCTGGATGTTGACATGTGTGGAAAGAGCCAGTTAGTATTCCTGAGCTTCTAGGTTATGTAGTAAATTAAACTGTATGTACAGAAGGAAAAATATAGAAAACAAAGGGATATGAAGGAGGAAATGCATAGCTGGCAAGATGTGTATATAATACACAATCAATGTGAATGAAGAAGGCAGCTGGAACACCTATTGGAGGGCAATGCTGGGCTGGGCCTCTCTTCTCGAATGGAAGGAGGGACAGGTTTCTAAAACAATCCTATATACAGTATGAAGTATTATATAAAACTTCAATATGGATACATCAATACTATTGACTTTTACCTCCTGGAATGCGAGGGGGATGAACTTTCTGATTAAGAGGAAAAAGATCATGACCTGGTTAAAAAAGCTTGAAACCTAAATTGCCTTCCTCCAGGAAACAAGAGTCAGTAATCTAGAAGCACAGAAACTTGCTAGGGAATGGGTAGGGTGGGAAGTGCACAGGGCTTCTGGGAAAGCTAAAGGGGGTATCAATATTATTTCACAATCAGCTAAAGTGGAAGTTTTGGGAACAAAACAGTGACAAGGAAGGGAGATGGGTGCCAGGAAAAGTAGCTACCACTGCGGGCCTTTACTCCTAGGTAACATATATGCCCCAAATGAGGACCAGCCAGAATTTTTTAATATGCTATCACAAAGAATATCGGACATGGCTCAAGACATCCCTTACATCATTCTAGGGGGAGATTATAACCTAGCTGTAGACAATATGTTAGATAGGTCAAATGCTAGACCTGAACCACATGTAAAATCATTGTGAATAGTTCATGGCCTGCTGACATTGCACCAGCTAACATACATATGAAAGATCTTTAATCCCTCGGCTAAGGACTTTACGCACTACTCGGAGGCCCTTGCAATGGCCTGCAGGCTGGAATACTAGTTTACATCAGCAAAGTTCATCCCCTTGAAAGCAGATGCAAGCATTTCCCCCCTTTACATTTCAGACCATGCTCCAATCTTTCTAAAAATATTCTTGAATTCGAATAAGGCGAGGTCCATTACATGGTGGTTAGACCCGCTCTTGCTGAAAGAAATCAGCTTCCAACAATGGTTGCATCTAGAAGCAACTAATTATGTTTTGGACATTCCAGAAGGCTGTGCATCCCCAAATATGATATGGGAAGCCATTAAGACTACCATAATAGGCTGGATCATTGGGTACTCTGCATACAGCAGAAAAATAAGGAAACAGAAGCACAACAACTGTAGTTTCAACTCAAACAACAGGAGGCCCTACACAAAAAAAGGATCCCCATCAGTTAAAAATCCCCAATTTATGCTTTGACATAATCTCCCTTAGAATAAAGCTAAACACCCTGGCCACTTGAAAAGCAGAACTGCAGTTAAGCAGACTTAGGCATAAATACTTGAACCATGGGAAAAAGGCAGGGAAGTTATTATCCTACAGATTATGAAAGCAGCAGGTCGGGAGACACATTGATGAACTGAAGGACAACAATGGGAAGTTAGCTACCACTCCGGAAGTCCATTAAACAAACCATGGTGAAGTTCTACGAAAACCTCAATAAAACCCATGTATCATTCAATGTACAAACATTTGACACATTTATATCCCAGACTAGCCACCCTAAGCCTACTGAGGACCAAAGGGTAGATCAAGATGCTCTCATTGGAGAAGTGGAACTCCTAAATGCCATAACATGGTGCCCCACAAATTGCCGGGCAGTAATGGCTTCCTGGCAGATTCCTGTCAGACATTAAAGTCACAGTTGGTTACCCCAATGCTCCAAATGTTGAGAGAGGCACAACTCAGGGGGTCTCTTTTAGACTCACCCAAGGAGGCGGTAATCACAGTCCTCCCAAATTAGGGCATGGACTGTATTCTCCCCGAAAGCTATAGAACAATTTTGCTGATTATTGCAGATGCAAAAAAATCTTGGCCAAAATCTTAGCCTCTCAATTGGAGAAGGTTTTGCCATCCATAATCCACCCCCCCCCCACAGGCAGGATTCATCAAAGGGAGATCTAGCGCAGACCATCTAAGGGCCCTGATTACACTATTTAAGAAAGCTGCAGTGCTCCCCTTCCCCATAGCAGCTATAGCCATAGACTTTGAAAAAGCCTTTGACTTGGTGGAGTGGGAGTACCTGTTGGCAGTTCTGAAGCATATATATATGTTGACCAGAATTTAGTAGGTGGATCAATGCCTTGTACAATAGCCCTTCTCTTCAAGTATTAAATAATGGCCTCCTCTCAGATCCCTTTACATTACAGAGGGGCACGAGACAAGGCTGCCCCCATCACCCCTGCTTTTTGTGTTGGTTGTTGGCTATTGAACCACTTGCCTCAGCCATCAGATTGCATAAACAAATCATAGAGATAAGGGTAGAGGAAAAAAGAATACAAGGCCAGTCTATATGAGGATGACTGCCTCATACTTACTAGCAACATCCAAAGTGGTATCTCACCCATACTGACAACATTAGAGGACTTTGAGCAAATATTAGGCCTAAAAATCAACAAGGGTAAGTCTGAAATCCTACCACTAAATAAATCAACAACTTCAGCCATGGGAATAAACTCTGGCCTGGTCTGGGCACATACAAAAATTAAATACTTAGGAGTTATCATTTCCTCTCAGTTTCAAAGGATAGTACCCATGAACTTCAATCCCTTGCTAAACTCTATCCAGAAAGAGCTAAAAAGGTGGAACCATTTAAATCTAATCCTACCATGAAAAACTGACTCCATTAAAATGATGTTAGCACTGAGAGTGTTTTCCCTCCTGGCTCACTTACCAATAATGGCTGGTAGGAAAGGGAGCAAATCCTCAGGATCGCTGGAACAGCTGCACGAGGGAGGGAGCTGGATGTCATTGTCCACCTAGGAACAAAGGACCTGGCTGGGAAAGGGTTCAGAGCAGTGCAGAAAGAGTTAATGGAGTTGGGGAGGGGCCTTAGACAAGTAGCACGCACAATAACCTTCTCGGAGGTGCTGCCTATCTGTGGCATGGATGAGGCTAGAGTGCTCCACACCATGGGATTCAACCAGTGATTTAAAAACTGGTGCAGAGCTCAGGAATTTGGCTTCATTGGGGCCTGGAGGTCCACCTGGAGTGATGCAGGCCTATACTGGCATGATGGTCTGCATCTGTCTAGGAGGGGAACCAGGATCCGAGGTGATAGGTTTAAATGCTTCATTGGCAAGCATTTAAACTAGCCAAGGGGGGAGGCACTCGAAAAGAGCAGGAAAATCCTTGTCCCCCAAAGAAAATCAGGGTAGTAAGTGAGATAAACACCAATATAGAGATACTGCTAGGGAGAAGGGCAGGGGTAAATGGAGAAAATGGCAAAGGCAGTAATGACAGGAATGGGGCAAAAATGGGTAAGGCCATCAAGAAATGGAGGGTAATGAGTACCAATGCCCATAGTCTGGGCAACAAGCTCCCTGAACTTGTGGCCTTGATGGAAGAGGGATGCCTGGATATCGTAGCAGTCATATGAACATGGTACACAGACAACCATGACTGGGATGTTAACATACCAGGGTACACCACCTACAGGAGAGACAGGGAGTGTAGAAGGGGTGGAGGAGTTGCTCTCTATGTAAGGGAAGAGATAAAAGCAACAGAGCAAAAAAGTAAATAGGGAGGAGAGGAGGCATTGTGGGTCACGTTAGAGACTGGAAATGGCACCACAATGTGCACAGGGGTTGTATACAGACCCCCATGTCATGGATACATAGATACATAGACAGTGTCAGCAGATAAGGGCCTATGGCCCACTCAGTCTGCCCATTTGAGCTTGTAAGTTCAGTTTATGTTTTCCTAGAAGTCTGTTGCCCCTTACCCCTGACCTCCAGAATTCCTTTATGTCTATCCCATGCATTCTTAAATCCCATGATTGTTGCAGCCCCCACCACTTCCTCTGGCAGGGTGTTCCACTTGTCCACCACCCGTTCTGTGAAGAAATTCTTCCTCACGTTTCCTCTGAATCATCCTCCCTCCAACTTCATCCCATGCCCTCTAGTCCTGGAACATCTTTTTCACTTAAAAATAGTGTATTCCTGCACCCTGTTCCTCCCTGTAAGATACTTGTATGTCTCTATTATATCCCCTCTCTCCCTCCTCTCCTTCAGGGAGTACATGTTCAATTTCTTCAACCTGTCTTCATAGGACTTGTGATGCAATCCATGCACCATCTTTGTTGCCCTCTTCTGAACCTTCTCTACCATGTCTATGTCCTTACGTAGGTATGGTCTCCAGAACTGTACACTGTACTCCAGGTGGGGCTTCATTAGTGTCTTGTATAGTGGAATTATGACCTCCTTTTTCCTGCTGGTGATGCCCCTGCCTATGCATCCCAACATCCTATTTGCTTTACCTGCTGCCTGGTCACACTGTTTCCCTACCTTGAGGTCATCAGAGATGATAACCCCAAGATCCCTTTCCTGCTTGGTGCATGCTATATCCTCACCCCCCAAACTGATATATTGTGCCAGGGTTTTTGTGCCCCATATGCATTACCTTGCACTTCTTTGCATTGAATTTCTACTGCCAAACCCCTGACCACTCTTCAAGTTTCTGCAGGTCCCTTCTCATTCTGTCTACACCCTCTGGTGTGTCTACTCTGTTACAGAGCTTTGCGTCATCAGCGAACAGTGAAATTCTGCCTTCTAGGTCCCATGAATGTCACTGATGAAGATGTTGAATAGGACGGTCCCAGCACTGATCCCTGTGGTACCCCACTGGTCACTCTTCCCTCTGTGGAGTGACAGCCATTTACCACCACCCTCTGTGTCCTGCCACCCAGCCAGTTACCTACCCACCACACTACTGTCCTGCCCACACCCATATTGCCCAGTTTGTGTAATAGTCTTCTATGGGCACAGTGTCAAAAGCCTTGCTGAAATCTAGATAGGCCATGTCCACTGCCCTCCCCTGATCCACCTCCCTAGTCACCCAGTCAAAAAATTCAACGAGATTGGTCTGACATGACCTCCCCCTGGTGAAACCATTCTGCCTTGGGTCCTGTAGTCCAGTGACAACCAGATGCTCCACCAATCTCTCCTTCAGTAGAGCTTCCATGATCTTCCCCACTACTGAGGTGAGGCTGACTGGTCTGTAGTTCTCTGCTTCCTCTTTGTTCCCATTTTGTATAAGGGGACTACATCTGCTGTCCTCCAGTCTTTGGGTACCTCTCCTGTTTTCAGTGATCGGCTAAACAGGATAGCCAGAGGTTCAGCCACCACCTCTCTTAGTTCTTTAAGGACCCTGGGGTGCACCCCATCTGGCTCCATTGCTTTATCGACTCTTATTACTTCCAGTTCCTTCAGGACCCTTTCTCGTGTAAAGGGACTTGTGTCCATTTCTGCACCATTCTCACCCCTTGTACTCCCTTCAGACCCATTACCTTCCTCTTCCTCAGTAAAGACTGAGCAGAAATACCTCTTCAATATGTCAGCTTTACTGTTGTCATCCTCCACGTGGCCCCCATCCTCCCCCTTCAGTCTCACTATCCCTCCCTTTGCCTTTCTTTTTTCACATATGTACCTGTAAAAGGTTTAGTCCCCTCTACCCACTGATTTTGCAATGTGTTCTTCTGTCTGAGCTTTGGCTTCCCTTACTGACCTCCCTGCCTCCCTTTGCTTCTCCTGGTACTTTTCCCTATCCCCTCCTGCCTGTGTCTTTTTGTATTGCCTGAATGCAATCTTTTTGGTTTTCACTTTCTTTGCTACCTCTTTGGAAAGCCATAATGGTCTCCTCTTCTTTTTCCTCTTACTAACCTGCTTAATGCATAATTCTGTTGTTATTGTAATCCCCATTTTAAATACTGCCCACTGTTCCTCAACCCCTGATTCCTGCCCCATTCCCCTTAATGCCTCTTTCAAGTATCTCCCCATTTTCCCAAAGTCTGCCCCTAAATCCAGGATACGTGTTTTGTGTGGTTTGGTTCTGCTCTTTGTGTGATTTCAAACCACAATGACTGGTAGTCACTGTTCCCAGGTGCTCCCCACTGTTACCCCCATCACACTGTCCCTGTTTGTGAGCACAAGATCCAGTATTGCCTTCTGCCGAGTTGGTTCCATGACCAGTTGCTTGAGGAAGGCACCCTGAAGAGTCAGGATAAATCTGCTCCTAGTTGATGCTGCTGCTGGGATGCTCCAGTCCACATCTGGAATATTGAAGTCTCCAACCAGTACTACCTCACCCTTGTCTGCCATCCTTTGGATGGCTAGCATCAACTCCTATCTGTTTCTTCCTCCTGGGCTGGTTGTCTATAGACCACACCTGTGCAGATGGCTGGCCCATTTTCCTTTCCAGCAACCCACAGTATCTCTCCCATTTTGTTCCTCCTGGATCTCTGTGGCCGTTATGTCATTTTTCACATACAGTGCCACTCCTCCTCCCTTCCTGCCTGCCCTGTCTCTTCTGAATATGTTGTAGCCAGGTATGGCCATCTCTCAGTCGTGGTTATCATTACACCAGGTTTCAGTGATGCCACAATGTCCAGTCTGACTGCACCATGACAGCCTCCAGATCTTCCATCTTGTTGCTAAGGCTCCTGGCATTTGCACATGGCTTTCCATGATTTGACCTCCTAGACTGTTTCACTGTTCTACTCCAGCCCCTTCCTTGGTTGTCCTTTATCCTGGTTCTCCTTGCTGTCTGCCCTTCTGCTGAATTTTGCCCTTTTCTGCCTATCCACCTCTTGGGCACTAATCTCCATCTTTGCACACTGCTTTGTAGAGATAGCCACTCCTCTGGTTCACTGGTTCCACTGCTAGCTGTGGGGGTGAGCAAGGGGTACCCTCCTTGCTGGCCTGCCACCCCCATTTGCTAGTTTAAATGCTTGTCAATGTAGCATTTAACCTTATCATTGAGTGCTTGGATTCCCCTCCAGGATGGATGCAGGCCGTCAGGCTTCAACAAACCTCCATCCCTCCAGGTGGGTCCCCAGTCACCAATGAATCCAAACCCTTCCTCACAGCACCAGTTCTTCAACCATGAGTTAAAGTTCTTGGTGCATGCACCCCTATGCTCTCCCTTGCCTCTCGTATGTAGTACTTCTGAGAAAGTGACAGAAGTAGCTACTTGCTTGAGACCCCTCCCCAATTTCCTAAACTCTTCCTGAACTTCCTTTGGCTCCCCATTTGCCAGGTCATTAGTACCTAGGTGGATAATGACATCCAGCTCACCCTCCCGTCTTGCCTTCCCAGTGATCCCCAGGATCTTCCTTCCATCCCTCCATGCCGTGGCACCTGGTAGGCACCTCACCTCCCTGTCCTCCCTCTCCTGTGTTCCTAGCTGGATCACTCTTCTGATGGAATCCCCCATCAGGATTTGCTTTCTTCTCCTCTGGGGTCCACTGCTTTCCCCGCTGAGGTCACCTCCTTGGCTAACCTCCACATCCTTTCCTTCCACTTCTCTGGTACCTCTATTTGGTTGTCCCAATTTGCCAGTGTGACATATGAGTTCTTGAGTGGAATAGGATCTGGGAAGTGCCTCTGCCTGACCACTCTAACCCACCCTGAGCCCACTGTCATCCAAGTGCTCCTCGTTCTCGGCATCCTTTGAGGCAGTTGCATTGGACTGGGTGGTCTCTGGATAGGGGATAAATTCAGCTACAGAGTCAAGCCATACAAAAGTGAGGGTACTGGACTTCAGGAGGGCTGATTTTGGCAAGATGGGAGAGTGCCTTAGTAAAGCACTAGCAAACAGGCTAGAAGGAGGGGTGGAGCAACAATGGGGAAACATCAAAACTGCCATCACAGAGGTAACAAGCCTTTGTGTGATGCAAATAAACAAATCAAAATGAAAGAAAAAGCCACTATGGTTCTCAAAAGAGGTGGCGGGGAAGGTTAGAGAGAAAAAGATGGCATTTAGGAAGTATAAGGAAACACAGAAAGAGCATAACAGAGAACTGTACCAGTTAAGGCAGAAGGAAGCAGGCAGGGAAGTCAGAATAGCAAAGGCCCAAACTGAGGAAAAGATGGAAGCACCCAGTTTGGGTGACAGTAAATCTGTCGACCACCCGAAGAGTGAAGGCAGAATACCAATGCAGGTATTGTGCCGCCAAAGCCCCCAATGTTTTCTGTGGAGGGCTGCACCCCCCAAACCTCCCATGCAGGGCTCTAACCCCCGCACCCCCCGGACTTTTGGATTCTCAACTCCAGGTTAGAGTTGGTCCGGGGAGGGGGCAGGACAGTGGGGGAAAGTGAAACATGGAAACGGACCATTACAGCGACTGTCGCTGTAGTGGTCATTTTCCATGTTTCGCCATCAGGGTGTTGGGCAAAAGGAAGCCACCCAGAAAAGATAGCCAACTCAGTTAAGAAGGGGGATAAAATCTTTTATTGGTACATCAGGGAACTTAGAAACACAAAGGGAAGGATAGTGAGGCTGAATAGAAAGGACAGTGGGTAGGCAGAGAGGGACAGTGAAAAAGCAGGGATACTGAACGAATACTTCTGCTCAGTATTCACAAAAGAGGAGGAGCGGGAGGTGCATACTCCAATTAACAGAAGCAGTCTGGATAGGGGGGTTGACCCCAGTCCTTTCACAGAAGAAAGGGGTCTGAAAGATCTCCTAAAACTGAAGGTGGACAAAGCAATGGGGCCTGATGGAATTCACCCCAGAATTCTAAAAGAATTAAGGGGAGAACTAGTGACACCACTGACTACCCTTTTTAACAAATCATGGGAGGATGGTGTGGTACCTGAGGACTGGAAGAAGGCAGATGTGATTCCCCTTCACAAAAGTGGGAGCAAGACAGGGGCAGGAAACTACAGACCTGTCAGTTTGACCTCTGTGGTAGGGAAAGTGATGGAATCACTTCTGAAGGAAAAAATTGTTGGGTACCTAGAGGAAAGTGGGGCACAGGACCCAAGGCAGCATGGGTTCACAGCGGGAAGGTCATGTCAGACAAATTTAATTGACTTCTTTGGCTGGGTGATCAAAGTAGTAGACCAGGGAGGAGCTGTGGACATGGCCTACCTAGACTTTAGCAAGACATTTGACACAGTCCCACACAAAAGATTAATAATCAAATTAACCAGCCTGGGAAAAACTTTGGCTGGACAACAGGACACAGAAGGTAATTGTAAATGGAGTCCACTCTGAAGAAAGAGGGGTTACTAGTGGGGTACCACAGGGTTCAGTACTGGGTCCTTTTTAATGTCTTTATAAGTGACATTGCAGAGGGACTGGAAGGAAAACTATGCCTCTTTGCAGATGATACAAAGATCTGCAACAGGGTTGATACACAAGGAGGTGTGGGAAGGATGAGAAGGGACTTGGCAAGGTTGGAGGAATGGTCAGAAGTATGGTAGCTTGGATTCAATTCAAAGAAGTGCAAAATAATGCACCTGAGAAACAAAATCCCAAGGGAAGATTACACAATGGGGGGAGGCAGTAACAACAATAAAAATGGAAAGGGACCTGGGGGTAATCATATCAGATGACCTTAAGGTTAGCAAGCAATGTGAGGAGGCAGTAGGGAGGGCTGGGGGGATACTGGGTTGTATAGGGAAAGGAATCATCAGCAGAAAACAGGAAGTTGTAATCCCTCTGTACCGACAGTTGGTGAGATCCCATCTGGAGTGCTGCGTCCAGTTCTGAAGACCACATCTCTGCAAGGACATAGACAGGATGGAGGCAGTCCAGAGGAGGACAACTAAAATGGTGCAGGGTCTGCAAGGGAAGCCATATGAGAAGAGACTAAAGGAGCTTAATATGTATACCCTTCAGAAAAGAAGGGATGGGGGGGCATGAAAGAAACTTGAAGTACCTCAGTGGAATCAACAAAGTCCAAGACAGTACCATCTTTCAGAAAAACAGATGTGCAAGAACAAGGGGACACAATTTGAAGATAGAGGGGGGACGGATCAGGGGCAATGTGAGGAAGTATTTTTTTCACAGAAAGGGTGGTGGACCCATGGAACAGCCTTCCTGAGGAGGTTGTGGGGTCTAAAACTGTAGGAGAATTCAAGAATGCATGAGACAAACATAAGGCAATTCTTGTGGGGGGTAGGAAGAAATAGGCTGTTGGTTAATTAGGATCTGCAGCTTATCTTGTAGGTAAGGAAATGGGCAGACTAGTTGGGCCAAGTGGTCCTTATCTGCTATCAAAGTCTATGTTTCTATGATTTCAGATAAGAGGTTTCAGAGACTAGACTCGCTCATAGGCCACTATTTCGGGTAGGGTAGGGTAGGTTAGGTAGGGTAGGGTAGGGTAGGGTAGTGTAGGGTAGGGTTCTCTATCCCAGTAGCAGTAAGTCTCTCTCAGTTTCATCAGGTCATTAAGAGTGGCCTTCCCAAACACCTCATGAGTGCTGATTTATGTTCGTGCATCACAATCACATGTAATATAGAAACATAGAAACATAGAATTTGACGGCAGATAAGGACCACTTGGCCCACCCAGTCTGCCCATTTCCCTACCTACTGGATAAGCTGCAGATCCTAGTTAACCAGCAGCCTACTTCTTTCGACCCCCCCCCCCCAAAATTGCCTTATGACTGTCCCATGCATGCTTGAATTCCACCACTGTTTTTGACCCCACGACCTCCTCCGGAAGGCCGTTCCATGCATCCACAACCCTCTCTGTGAAAAAATACATCCTTAAATTACCTCTAAGCCGCCTGCTCTCTATCTTCAAATTGTGCCCCCTTGTTCTTGCACACCTCTTTTTTTGAAAGATGCTACCCTCTTGAACTTTGTTGATTCCTTGAGGTACTTGAAAGTTTCTATCATGTCCCCTCTCCCTCCTTTCCTCGAGGCTATACATATTAAGCTCCAAGTCTCTCTTCATAGTGTCCTCCGCAGACCTGCACCATTTTAGCTGTCCTCCTCTGGACAGCTCCATCCTGTCTATGTCTTTATGAAGACTGGGTCTCCAGAACTGCACACAGTACTCCAGATGGGGTCTGATGAGCTGTCTGTACAGAGGATAATAACTTCCTGTTTTCTACTGGTGATGCCTCTCCTATGCATCCCAGTATCCCCAACCCTCCTTGCTGCCCTCTCACATTGCTTGCCCACCTTTAGGTCATCTGATATGACTACCCCCAGGTCCCTTTCCATTTTTGTTGTTGTTAGTATCTCACCCCCATTGTGTACTCTTCCCCTGGATTTTTGTTTTCCAGGTGCATTACCTTGCACTTCTTAGCATTGAATCTAAGCTGCCATACATTTGACCATTCCTCTAACCTTGCCAAGTCCCTTTCATCCTTTCCACCCCACCTTGTGCATCAACTCTGTTGCAGATCTTTGTGTCATCTGCAAAGAGGCATACTTTCCTTCCAGTCCCTCTGCAATGTAACTATAAAGACATTGAAGAGGACCAGTCTAATACTGAACCCTGTGGTACCCCACTAGTAACCCCTTTCTTCAGAGTGGACTCCATTTACTATTACTCTCTGTGTCCTATTTTCCAGCCAATTTTTTACCCAGGCTGTCATCTTGGGACCCACTCCCAGGCTAGCTAACTTGTATATTAATCTTTTGTGTGGGACTGTGTCAAATGCCTTGCTAAAGTCTAGGTAGGCCATGTCCACAGCCCCTCCCTGATCTACTACTTTGGTCACCGAGTCAAAGAAATCTATCAGATTTGTCTGGCATGACCTTCCCACTGTGAATCCATGCTGCCTTGGGTCCTGTGCCCCTCTGGCCTCTAGATACTCGACAATTCTTTCCTTCAGAAGTGATTCCATCATTTTCCCTACCACTGAGGTTAAACTAACAGGTCTGTAGTTTCCTGCTTCTGCCTTGCTCCCACTTTGTGAAGGGGAATCACATCTGCCCTCCTCCAGTCCTCGGGTACCACCCCATCCTCCCATGATTTGTTAAAGAGGGTAGTCAGTGGTGTCACTAATTCCACCCTTAGTTCTTTTAGAATTCTGGGATGAATCCATCGCCCCATTGCTTTGTCCACCTTCAGTTTTAAGAGTTCTTTCAGAACCCTTTCTTCTGTAAATGGGCTGGTATCAACTTCTGTATCCAGAGTGTTTCTTCTGTTTGTTTTAGGTACCTCCCCTCTTCCTTTGTAAATACAGAGCAAAATATTTGTTTAGTATCTCTGCCTTTTCACAGTCACCCTCCACCACCCTCCACCACCTTATTAAGCCTCCTATCCCTCCTTGGTCTTCCTTCGCTCCTGATGTACCTATAAAAGGTTTTATCCCCCTTCTAAACTGAGTTGGCTATCTTTTCCTCAGTTTGGGCCTTTGCTGTTCTGACTGCCTTCCCAGCTTCCTTTTGCTTTAACTGATACAGTTCTCTGTCCTACTCCTTCTGTGATTCCTTGTACTTCCTGAAACTTTCTTTTCTCTTGAACCTTCACTGCCACTTCCTTTGAGAGCCATAGTGGTTTCTTACATCATTTAGTTTTGTTTATTTGCTTCACACAAGGCTAGTTACCTCTGTGATGGCAGTTTTAGTATTCCCCATTGTTCTTCCACCCTCCTTCCTGCCCATTTGCTAGTGCATTCCTTAGGCACTCACCCATTTTGGCAAAGTCAGCCCTCCTAAAGTCCAGTACCTTTGCCTTTGTATGGCTTGACTCTATTGCTGTGTTTATTGTGAACCATACTGTTCGATGGTCGCTAGTTCCCAGATGGCTACCCACTTCTACATCTGTGATCCTCTCTTCATCTCCATTTGAGAGAACCAGGTCTAAGATTGCTCCCTCTCGAGTAATACTAGTTGTCTAAGGCATTTCCCCTGTAGGGCATCTAGAATAATCCCACTCTTTGAAGTGGCTGCTGCAACTGCACTCCAGTTAACATCTGGCATATTCAGATCACCCATCAGCAATATCTCCCCTTTTTCTGCCTTACTAAGTATACTTTCTATCATTTCCTTGTCCATTTCCTCCCCCTGAGAAGGGGGTCTGTATACAACCCCTGTGCGGATTGTGGTGCCATTGCTGGTCTCCAAATTTATCCACAGTGCTTCTTCTCCTCCCTGTTTTCCCTTTTGTTCTGCTGCTTTGATTCCTTCCCTTATGTAAAGAGCTACTCCTCCTCCTCCTCTATTACCCTCTCTGTCCCTCCTGTAGATAGTGTATCCTGGTATGTTTACGTCCCAGTCATGGTTTTGTGTGAACCATGTTTCTGTGACTGCCACAATATCCAGATTTTCCTCCTCCATCAAGGCCACTAATTCAGGAAGTTTGTTACTCAGACAACGGGCTTTGGTACTCATTGCTTTCCATTTTTTGACAGCTTTACCTTCAGTTGCAGCATCCCCCACTGACCTTTCTACCTTGGTCTTTTTCTCATTTAGTACCCTGTTTTGTAGGGAGAGGCTGGGATTTTCCTGCTGCTTATCAGTGCCTCCCCTTGACTAGTTTAAAAGCTTGCCAATGAAGCATTTAAACCGATTGCTCAAAGACTTGTTCCTTCCTGGACAGATGCAGACCATCCTGCCAGTATAGGCTGGTGTCCCTCCAGGTGGAACCCCAGTCGCCAATGAAGCCAAACCCCTGTGTTCCACACCATTTTTTCAACCATTCATTAAACTGCATGGTGCAAAGTACCCTCGCCTCACTCATGCCATTGACAGGCAGCTCCTCTGAGAAGGATACTGTGTGTGCTACTTGTCTTAGGCCCCTCCCCAGTTCTACAAAGTCCTTCTGCACTGCTCTAATCTCATGTTGAGCCAAGTCATTTGTCCCTAGGTGGACAATGATGTCCAGCTCAGACTCCCATGCAGCTGTTCTCGTGATCCTGAGGATGCGCTTCCTGTCCCTCCAAGCCATGGCACCAGGCAGCCTCCTTACTTCAGTTTTCCCTGCTCCCCCCAGTTCTATCCCCCTAATAATTGAGTCCCCCACCAGGAGCTGCTTCCTTTCCTTGTGGTGTCCTCTGCCTCCTTCCTGTGGGCCTCCCTTGTGACAGGTGTCATTAGCCTCCTTAATCTCCTCTGTGGGTGCATCCATAGGGGAGCTACGCTCCCCCAAAATGGTGTATGGATTGTGGTGGAACAACTGACTGGGTGTGCCTCTGTTCCACCATCCTCACCCTCCTGAGCCACTGTGGTCCAACTGCTGTGCTTTCTTTGCAACCTCTGAGGCAGTGGTGGTGGCTCTGGTGCTCCCTGGATGGGGAGGTTCCTTCTTACCATCCAGTCTGGCCTGGGGGAAGGTTCCCTTACTGCTGTCCAGTGTGGCCTGAAGATGGGCAAATTCCTCCCTCAGGGCAGAGAGTTGTCTGCAAATAGGGCAGCATCTCAGCTTCCAGAAAGTCTCCCGGAAGACTGCTTCCCCACAGCCATTACATTGCACTACTCCCCACATTATTATGTACTTTTTTTGTTTGTTATTTTTTTTTGTTAGTTTTTTTGGTTTTTTTGTTTGTGTGTGTGATTGGTTTGTTATATAGCAATATATATATTATACAATGTGTATGCTTATATTTTCAGTGCTGTGTGCTAGAGAGGATATGACATTGATATGCACCTTGTACTCTTGAGGAAATGATGTCAGAACCCCAGGTATAAAGGAATTATTTCCAGGGTTGGGCCTAAACTGTGCCCTCACAAAACAATCATCTAAGAGCTCTGACCCACTGCTGCGATGAGTGCCTTCCTGTCAGCAAGATACCATACACAACAATTTGACAGAGCAAATCCCCTGCTAATCAAACAGAGAAAAATCCAGACATCCAAGTCAGACACAGGTAAACCTCCCCAGCCCCAAAACAGCCTGGTGGTTTGTGCTTCTGAAAGCAGTCAGCCCAAAAATAAGTCAGCTGTGCTTTAAACTCTTCCTGCACTGAAAATCTTAAGAATTGTAACAAGATTGTCTTTTCCTGATTAAGTTCCTTATTTCACCTTTCAGTTAGAAGTAGCCTCCACCTGTAGAATATCTGCTACAAACCAAAGACAATTGCAAGGTTAACCTCCCTCTGTTGTGAGCACAACTCGCTTTCTTGCAAATCCTATATTCAGTATTGTAGCTCCCAGCTCCCTGTAGCTTGCCTTAAAAAATATTAGCTGTTCTGATGAGTTTGCTATAAAACACTTGCTTATAATACTATTGTTCTCAGGTCTGTTACCAAAGCTATTGGCTGATTAAGTAGCTATGGTGTAATCACTTCCTGAGAAAGTCTGAAATTTCCTTTTAAGGCACACAAAAGAGAAACCCAAAAAACAGTTTACTGTCTGGGTCAAATACACAACCTGTACCTGCACTTTTTTCAGGATTTGTGACAAATGTTTATCCCAGGGTGTAAACTCTTCCTGCACTGAAAATCTTAAGAATTGTAACAAGACTGTCTTTTCCTGATTAAGTTCCTTAGTGTAAAAACACTAAGCCAGGCCTTACCTTTTGCCAACAAGTTTACGTGCACTTCACCCACTTTTAAAACTGACCTGCTATTACATTATTATGTCCAAGGTTAATTATCCTGACCTGACCAATGTTAATGCCTTATTTTGTTGCATTCTACAACCATTGGTGTGTTGTATTACCTGTTATCTATTGCTTACACTCTCTGTAACTCCCAACTGTGATGCACCACCAGCCATGCTGTGTGGAGTTGTGTTTACCTGTTATTGTGTCTCCAAAACTGCCACCATCTATTGTATCACCTTTGCTGTCTGTAACTCTCCTGGGTTGTGCCTAAAAATATGCAATGCCTTTGTCTAGAGCTCCTACCCAGTTAACAAAAACAAAATAAATAAATAAATGTATGTTGTATCTGCCCCCCGATTTTAGCAGAATTAACCTATGAGCCCATTAGAAATATGGGAGGTGGAAACCTTCCTAATTTCAGAAACTACATGCATGCTTTTACAACCTCTATAACCTTGCAGGTAATCAATAGACCTATATAGATCAATAGGCCCTAATCTCCCAGCATGGATAGAAATAGAAAGGGCTTTAACAGATAACACCCACTATTCAATTCTCCTGGGTAACTCTTTACCCTCAAAATATGCTTAGTGGCTTACCATCAAGGCATCACATGTAGGCTGGAAGAAAGTGGCCAACATAATGTAACTAGGATCTGCCACAGACCAGGAATGTATACATACATTTGGAATAACGAAGCACTGTGTGTAGGGGGAGCCACAATACAATGGATCAAATGGAAGGAGAGATCAATATTTAGAGTATTAGACCTGCTAAGCCCAGATTGAAGTGCCCTAGAATCCTTTCAAAACTTGCAAGCCAGATTTGAACTGCCAAAATCTGATTTCTGGGGGTACCTCCAGCTGAGGAACTTATACTTTCAATGACCTAAATATAAATGCACAACATGTAGATCCTTTACATTGTGGAATGCACAATCTTTACCCATCAAAAGGTAGGCTACCTCACATACTGGTAAGGCAGGGAAAATATACCAAAGCATGAGGGAGGCAGCCTCAGACCTGACTATAAATGCTACAGAGAAATGGCAAGCCTCATTTCTCATATGCATAACTGAATCCTAATGGCTAAGGTGTTGGTGTTTAGCTCATCAAGCTAGTATGGACCAAAGAAGTCACCTGATAATGAATAAAATAATGGATCATTGGTACTGCACACACCAGCCCAATTCATGGCCCTAGGGCTTATACCACAGGATAATAGCTGGAAGTGTAATAGTTCAGGAGCCAACTTGCTACACATCCTATGGGGATGCCCCTCAATACAACCCTTCTGGAAACAAGTAATTAAAACCTGATCCAACATTCTTGGCTCTGACATACCTATGGCTCCACAAGCCACTCTGCTGGGGTGTTAGACACAGGGGTTCTCTCTCAATCACACAGAAATTAAGTGGCACCTTGCAGCTTCAGTGGAAGCCAAAAGGCTCATCCTCAGGAGAAAGAGATCCCTAGAAATTCCAAAATTGCCAGAATTACTGAATGTCATGGAGCACCTTGCAATGAATGTCAGGCTAACATACTAAGCTTTAGAAAAAGAGCAGGACTATCACAGGGTATGGGCCCCATATCTGTAGTATACTGTACAAAATGCAAATCCAAAGCTAACCATAGCCAGTAAGGACTTGTTTAACCCCCCTTAAGTCAACTTCCCCTCCCCCTCTGTCTATTTAGGTGTGCATCCACCCCTCAGACTGCAGGCTGATTATTGCAGCAATATTTCAAGAGACGTTCACCCTATCCACACAGGAAAGCAGGGCTATCATGAGATGCTTACACCTCCTTGCAAGAATATCCAAAGTACTAAATGGTGATTCCAAGATGGATATGTGAAGTGCAAATGGTAAGGAAACTTTCCTTTCCTGAAGATAGATTACCTCCCAATGTTTGTAAACTTCAAATCTGTATGGTTGTGAGATTTGGCCTATGTACAATGTATTTTGTAAGTGCTTTTAATGTATGTAACCCAATTGTTTTCAATAAAAAGATTTACTGCAAAAACTTGGGGAGTAGTAAGCCACGTGTGACTGTTAAACGAGCTTATGGGGAGATATTTGGACTGGCTCAATAGGCTAGTCCAAGACTGATGTTAACAGCCTTACTGATGATTGATATATGTAAGGAGAAGTCAAGGTAGTGATCAAGTGTCTCACAGAGGTATTTAAAGGAGTTAACAGTGTCCTGAGGGGAGCTGTTGTCACAGAACACAGCTAGTGGGGTGCTAATGTTTTTTAGCTGGTGGGAGGTTCTGAAGGGCATGGCTTGAGATTTAGTGTGATTCATTTGTAGCCCATTTTCATTGAATCATGATCAGATGGCCTTCAGATCAGTGGTGAAGGTACTATTAATGTCTGCTACATCTTTAGCATTTGTAAAGAAAACTCAGTCATTGGCATATACTGTAGGAGGTGGGATACTGTTTTCAAGTCAGTGGTGGATTGAGCTAATGGGTAAAAAGAAGAGTAGAGACCCAAGTATTGACCCTTGGGGGACACTGAGGGAGATGAGAAGGCTATCAGAGATTGAGGAGTTGACACTGACCCACTTCTGTCTGTTAGACAGGTAGCTCATGAACCAGAATAGAGTGTGCTCATATAACCCCAAGGCACTTAGTTTATTGCAAAGGAGAGAGAGAGTGGTTGACCATGTCAAAAGCCTTTGTGAGATCTATGAAGATGACTCCAGTGTATTCACCCTTATTGAGAGAGGTGTAGACACTGCTATTAAGAGTAAGCAGTGCTGTAATAGTACTATGGTTTTGGTGAAAGCTATGCTGGACAGGGCAAAGGAGGTTATGGTTAGCAAGGTGGGAGTTGAATTGGGCAGATACAATTTTCTCAAGTACTTTACTTAGTATTGGTAGAATGGCAATAGGCCTGTAATTGTTTATTAATTTACAGTTCCCTTTTTATGTTGACTCGCTCTTGTGGAGCCAACATATTGCGGTAGTAGCAGATTTGGAGGTGCGGTCACTGTTGGGAGAATGCAAGGCATGCATCAGAAGGTGCATCCCTCATTCCCCAATCAGGCAGCAGGAGGGATTGACCTCATGCATGCCTAATGTGGCCATCACAAGAAAGAAAAGGTCCGCTGCAATGAGGCAAAGCTCTCATGTGCTCGATAAGCGCCTCCGTTGTAGGCAACATGGCGGCAGTGACTGCCGCCGCTGATCCTGTCACAATGCTGATGGGGGAGCCCACTCCCCATCGGTATAATGTCCACCCCTTTTGTTGATGGCCGAGGGGGGGTGCCCAATCCCCCTCGGCATCATTCACCCCTCCATTTGTTATGTGTTGATGGGGGGGCCCAATCCACCATCGGCTAAAGCACCCCCCACCTACAAACACTGAGGTGGCATGCTGGGAACCCACCTAGCATGTCTAATCTCACCTGAAAAATTGAAACCGTCCAGCGACGTCTTTTTTTTTTAAAAAACCCTGTAAACCAAAAATGGTCCTTTGGCAGTCTCCCTTCCCCCCTTCCGCAACCTGCACCCACCCACTGTGCACCCTGCCTCCCCACACCCCCCTTACCCCATACTTAACTCCAGAGTCCAGCACAATGATCTTCAGTGGACCGGGAGCACGTCTGCACTCTTCAAAGCAGACCACAAACTGAGGAAATGCTGGTAAGCTGTACAATGGAATGAATAGGGTTTCTTCAACTTTGATGCATATCTCAGGCGTTTTTTGGAATTTTGGCACCAAATGTTCAACATTGGGTTTCTGGGACCCCTCCTCATGAATGCTCTCACTGTCATGGTGTTATTCATCCCCGAAAGGTGATTTCGTGGTCACTGTGCAGAATCACCTTTTGGGACCAATTAACGAAATTACAGTGCCAGTGTTCATGAGGTGGGCTCTCAAAAAGCCTATGTTGCAAATTTGGTGGAAAAATCTAAAAAATGACTGTTTTACGGCGTGTTTGCACAGTTGCTGCGCATGCTTGTAACTTCGCAAATTTGCAATATTTTCATGCCAGATTTTTAACATTGTCATTTTTACACACCTCCTTGTGAACAGTACTGCTGTCATTTTTCACATCCTGGCCGAAATGTATTTCAACACTTCTGGCGCAGAATAGCACAGTCGCTGTGGGAAATCAGTGTTCAGGACAGATAGCAAAAATGACAGTGACACTGTTCATGAGCAGAGGTCCTAAAATGGCTATGTTGAAAATTTGGTGATGATACTCGATAAAATGACTGTGTTACAAGAGTGCATTGCGCAGTTTGCATGCACTCTCGTAAGTTCGCCAATTTATAATATTTTCTCTCCAAATTTTCAACATTGCCATTGTTCTGCACTTCTTTATGAACAGAACAGCTGTCATTTTTCACATCCTGGCTGAAATGACTTTTTGCAGTTCCGGCACAGAATAGTGTGGTCACTGTGGGAAATCCATGTTCGAGACACATTATGAAAATGACAGTGACACTGTTCATTAGCAGAGTTCCTAAATTGCCTATGTTGAAACTTTGGTGATGAAAGCCCATAAAATGAGTGTTTTCCAAGTGTGCATTGTGCAGTTTGCATGCACTCTCATAAACACCCCAATGCCTGTTGCTCTCTACAAGGTGAGGGTGGGGTTGGCATCACTTCAACACTTCACTGCCATTCCTATTATGCATCTCTACCTCTGTCACTACCAAAGCCAATGCCAGTGAGACAACATTCAGCATTGACAAATGCTTGTTTGAATACTGGCACTATATTTGCCATTTTCCGGTCTGTTGGTACAGTGTTAGAGGAGAGGGAAAGGTTGAAGTTTCTTGTTAGAGTAGGTGCCAATTCCCATCAGCACATTTAAGGATTTAAGGCTTTGTGCCATCAGAGCCAGCAGATCTGGACTCAGGGATCAGCCTTAGGAGCTTGTAGCCCTCATTGGTACTAAACTGTCTGAGGAGAAGGGGGGGGTGTTAACCAGCGGTAGTAAATAAGGGAAGGGTCTGATTTATTGAGGGTGTGTTGAAGCCTTCAGTATAAGCTGAGAGGTCAGAAAAATTACTTATTGAATGCATTGGATATAGTATTGTGGTTGATACAGTTGACACCATCAATCGCAAAGTCAGGAGGGCGTAGAGGAGCTATCTTGGCCAAGGGATCTTTTGAGGCTATTCCAGTATTGATGAGGATTATTGTGAGAGAAGATTAGCTGGGTTCGATAAAAGCAACTCATACTCTGCCGGATAGCTTGTTTACATTTGTTTCTAAGGGTTTTGTAAATGGACCAGTCTGAAATAGAATTGGTGGCCTTGAAAGCTGCCTAGCATCTGTCTCTCTCCTTTAGTAGAGACAGGAGTAGAGATGTGTGTGGTCTGCAAAATTTGCTCCGCAATTTAATTTACGGATTATGCAGAGCAATTTTGCAGATTTTGTGGTTGCGAATTTAACAAATTCCACTGAAAAGTGTAAAATTTCACCCACTAATTTCAGGTTTCATGCCTGAATGTTATGCTTCATGGAAAAAAAGTGAGAATTTTGTCAAACATTTTGCGAAAATCGCACAAATCAGAGTTTGGGCAGGCACCCAGAACTCTGTGAATTTCATGAAGGGTGAATTTTTGGTGCGTTGTGTGAAATTCATTGGCGGAGTTTAACTTCGCAACATCTCTAGACATGAGGGGGAATGTTAGCCATTTAGTTTTAGGGCCACAGACTTTCTTAGGCATGAAGAGTGAAGAATACTTCACTGAAGTGAAGTGACAGCTTGGTCAACATCAGAGGTAACCCACAGATAGGACCAGTCGAGGTTGGCCAGTTCAGCTTTAAATTGAGAGGGGTCCAGATAAGAGAATTCAAAAAAATGAATTAGGTTAGGTGGGATATTTAGTACTTTGGCATGCCAGACATAGAACACCTGAGAATGATCACTTATAGAGTCAGGAAGGATACCAGAGCAAGTAATTTTATCAACCTTAGGGACTAAAACCCAATCGATAATGGAGGCACTTTGTCCAGTCTTGGAGGATCTGGTAGGATGTGTAATTATTTGGGAGAGAAACATCTTATTTAAGGATTATTCCTCTGTATGTTTGTTGCATTTGAGCCAATCAATGTTGAAGTGTCCAAGAATAACAAAATCATTATTGTTTACAGAAGGGCCGACAACATCCATAAGTGTGTTAAGGCCTTGTTGGCTGGTGGCTGGGGGTAGATATACACAAAAGATATGAAGTTTCTTGGATTTACCCAACATAAAAAGACCATAGCACAATCAAGGGATGCTTCAGAGGGTGATAAAGGGGAGCTAGGAGTAGAGAAATGTAGGTGGTACTTAAAGTAAATCATGGTGCCTCTTCCCCATTTGGGAAAGGGTCTATCACATCTGATAGTTCGGTACCCTACAATGTCACAGAAGCTGTTAGGTATTGAGGGTTTGAGCTAAGTCTCTGAGATACAAAGTATGTCTGGCTGGTAATAGGAGGTCCAGGTGGTAAGTTCATACAGATTATGTAGGAGACTCCTGACATTCAGATGGGCTGTTTTGAGTCCCTTCACTCCTTGCCAGGGAGGGAGTGATAGAGAGAGATGAAGTAGCTGGATTGGGAGGTCCAGGGTTAGGATCTATATCACTGGTGGCAAGTAATAGTAGATACGTCAGAAGGACTAGGACTGTTAGTTTTGGGCAGTTAATTAGAGGAGGGGAATTACAAAGGGAACTTTTTTGAAGTAACGTGACATGAGGTACCGGAGTTTGGGGGTGCAGAAACTGAGTGTATATGTAGATCATCATATGCGGACTAGGGCATTGGACATGGAAAAGTCTGAGAAGTGCAGAGGTTAATAAAAGGAGGCATAGTGTCAGTGATGAAGAGGAGGGCAAAGAGAGCTGATAGGGAGGCAAGAGCAAACAGACAGAATAGAGGGTAGTAAAGTGGAGCCATCAGTGTTGGTAGAGAGGCTCCAAAGCAGGTAGGGATAGAAAAGATGTTTAAATTGTAGCAGATAATGCAGCTAGGTAGTAGGGATGTGCACATTAAACAGCAGAGGCGAGATATGAAATAGTTAAAAAAGGTCTTCCTTGATAAGGAGAAGGTTAAATACGAAGAACTGAGCAGCATAGGAGCAGTAAAGTTAATGGGATGGTAATATAGTTAGTAACAGGAGAAATGGCTAATGACTAAGACACAGACTGCTGCAGTAGTTTGAAGCAGGAACACATACAACAGTGATGGAAAGCAAGGAAGGACCACCCAGTTTACATTCTTTGGCTAAATACTAATACATTATGCGATTTTCAGGTGAACAGTAATTTTATAATTACAGACCGTATAATCAGAATAAGGCAGCAGTGACTGCCAATGTAAAAACAAACTGAAAACAGAATAGATTAACCCTCAGTAGTGTGATGAAATAAGTTATTAAGGAAATAGGGAAGGTCTGAGATTCAGGTTGCATTAGCATAGCTGGCAAAAACTGCAAGCAGCAGTATTAATTATCAGTAATGGCTTATTCTAAACAGGGGTTTGACAACATTCAGATAAAATGCCTATACCATATATAGGAGGCTGATTATAATCAGGAGTACTAGGCAACAGCAGTAAAGAGATGGCAAGATCTAAGTATCAGGTTACATCAGCATTGGAGGCAACAAACTGCATGCAGCAATACTAAGTGTAACAATAACTGCCCAATCTAGGAAAAGTTCTGACTATACTCACATGAAATGGCTGTTTAATAAGATACTGCCTACACTAACAAATTGCAGGCAATAGCAATAGACAGGGGATAGAATGTTGGATGGGTCAACCCTTTCATGGGGTGCTATACTAGGACCTAAGATTGGCTATAGCAATGCAGCAGGTAACAATTACAGACTGATACTGAAAAATAATTTAGTAGTATCTTACAAACAATGTCTCTGCTTACCTTATAATAGAGGTTGAAGTACTTGTAGGAAAGGAGCAAAGTGCCCAGAAGACAGCTGCCTACCAGCCGACTGTGTCAGGCAATTGCACTAATCCTTGGCATGTGGTGCTTCTCGCAGGGGCTGCAGCATGGGGGGGATGCTATCCATACCACTCTGAAATACTGCAGGAAAGAGCTCCCAAAGTCAAAACCAGCCTCCAGATTGGCTGGTGGGAGTGAGCGCATCAAATTTAAACTGCTGCTGACTGACCTGAAATGTCCTTCCTTCCCTGGGCCTCCTGTGACTGTTGAGAGGGAAGGCAAGATGGAAAGAATACACTGCTGCCCTCTCAACCCCTTTCAGCTTTTCCTGCTGGCTGCAAAAGTGAAGTCTGCTGTAATAAATACAGATGTCACTATTTATTGAGCACCACCACTTCAGCGCTCTCTCCCAAAGTAAAATCCAGCCTGCAGATTGGCTGATGAGAGACAGCACACCGAATTCAAACTGCTGCTGGTTGAGCTGAAATGTCCTTCCATCCGCGGGGCTCCATTAACCATTGGGGGGGCAGGGCAAGATGGGAGGAACAAGCTGCTGCTCTCTCTGCCACTTTCAGCTGCTCCTGCTTGCTGCAAAAGTGAAGTCTGCTGGAATAAATACAGACCTTACAAGTTATTGAGCACCACTGCTTCAACACTCTCTCCCAATGTCAAATCCAGCTTCCAGATCAGCTGCTGGGAGCAAGCACGCCAAATTCAAATTGCTGTGGGCTGAGCTGAAATGTCCTTCCATCCATGAGGCCACGGTGACCGTGGTATCCTTATGATATGCTGAGACTCACTATCCTGACACTCACTTGCCTGTGCACTATTGCCCAACAGGTGCAGTACCCCAATGGTGAGAATGCCAGTGAGACTAAAGCCGACATACATTCAGAGGGGTAAGATAATGGATGTGATGGATTGCTGCCTTACCCCTGCTGATTGGCCAGAAATGCTCTTTGGATCTGGAAGCTGGCCAAGCTGTCCTGGTGGTGTTGAGGGCTAAACCACTGGCAGCTTTGACAATGTGCCCTGGGAGGCCCGGGTTATGGTCCGCTCTGCGTCTGTTTGGTTTTTTACCTCCCCATAACTAATTTTGTTTAACTCCAAGGTCTACTCCCCCTCGGAGTTTGTTATTTTAGTTATTGGGGGTGTTGGGGTGATTTTCAATCAGATGCCCTACATTGCATTGTTGGGCATCTGATTGATTCAGAAGTATGTATTTTGGTCCCATAAACTCAGTATCCTGAGACTCAGGATATTGAATTTCAGGATTACATAATCTATCCATGACTGTTGGGGGGAGGGCAAGACAGGAAGAACACATTGCTGCCCTCTTGACTCCTTTTATTTACTCCTGCTGGCTGCATAAATCCCCCCCTACATGTGTAGGAAAATCCTTCGATGTCACTCACGTTACAGTGGAGTACCTCAGATAGATGAATTAATGAAGAAATGACTAAAGGTGTTCTAGTTGCAACCGTAGATATGTTCAGATATGTCCAGATATTTCACAATATAGCTAAAGAGATTCTCTCTGGTGGTCTATACTGGTACTGCAGGCATGCATGAAATTTCTCCAGCAATATCACAGAAATTTCAGGAACTATCTGACCATGTCTATGGCTGCCACTGTAAATAATCTCTTACAGTGTATATAGCAGATAAAAAGAAACCATTACTTTATTATTGAAAAGCTCAACTGTATGTCTGTTGTTTGCAGTAGCAAGATTTTCAGCAACTACTAAGTATGTTTATAAAATGTGTTTATAAAATGTTTCTATGATATGTGAGTGAATGTGTACTTTTAATATCTGTTTTTACATGTACATGTATCAGTCTTAAGACTAAAATACATACATTTTTACAACAAAACTGAACTGAACTGAACAGTAGAGAAAGACTATACTGGATTAAGATCTGAAAAATAAGGACAGCATGGAGGATGTCAGGGAGGGGAAACAACTGTGATCCAGTAATCACAAGTTCACATTGGCAGGAAATGAAGATCATGCTGCAAGCTGATTGGATGCACTCCAGGACTAAGGTACTAGACTCCAGGATGGCAGGTTTGGCAGGATGAGAGAAGTATTAGGGTAAAACTCTCAGGGGGTTAAAGCAGTGGCAAGAGCAGGCAGCAAATTGGACTTGATAAAAGAGGGGCATTTGAGATGGCAAGTCCCAGCACAAGGATGGCGGGGAAGTGCACTAGAGAGATTTCCCAAAGAGTGACAGAAGTAAAGAATGCAAAAAGAAGGAACTTCATCAGGTACAAAGCCTGTGATTAAGATGTGAACAGGGGGCAATAACAGGAGAGGTTGAGGATGGGCAATAAAACCATGCAGCAGACAAAAGCAGACATGGAGCTCAGATTTGAGAAGGGGGTTAAAGATTTAATAAAATATTCTTTCAACATATACTGGGGCAGCACAACACAGAGAAGGGGTGGTCAGGATCTGAAATGGAAAGGGATGGGAGGAGGATGAGAAGGGAAAGGTGAACTTAGTGAATGGAAATTTCTGTTTAGTGTTCACTATTGAAGACAGCGTGAATACAGCATTAAAATCTATAAGGAGTCATTAGCCAGTACCAACATACAGAGTAGCCCATCATCAAGGCCCCTAGAATTCTGAAGTTATGTAGCCATATAATTTTTCACAGAACTTTCAGCCTACTACAGAATGTCTGCATTGCTGCAAAATTCCATGTTCTTGGTGATACTTTATAAATGCTTATATTTTTCCATATCACTTGGTCCCCTTCCCCATCTTCCTGTTACCCAAAAGTATGTGTCACTTTGTAGGTCCCACAAGAAAATTTGATTGTGCAATCAGACAGACAAGGGACAGAAAAAAAAAGATAGAACAGATCCTTGCTTTTAACCCTTTCTCATAACAATTGGAACAGGGTCTTATTCAACCCTGTGGCATACCCCCTCTTTAAGCAGGAACCTGTTTTTTAAAAAAATCAGGTTTCCAAAATGTTCTTTTAATTCTCTTCTAACATTACCTTATGACCTTAACTGTTCTGTGCATATGCAGTATCCCTTTTTCTGTAACAATCAGTAGAGCAAACACTTAATGTTTAAACACACACATTTTGTTCAACCTTCAGAATTCTCAATTCCTGATCCGTATCTTGACAGAAAATCAGCAATGACATTCTCTTTTCCAGAATTGTTCATCACTTTGATTTTAAATGGCTGTAGTGCCATGCACAACCTTGTGATTCTGAAATTTGTATCCTTCATTTTATTAAGCTAACAGAGATGATTATAACTGGTTATAAGTGCAAAGTCAACTCCTATCAAATAAAACTTAAGTGACCCTGGCCCACTTTGCCACAAAGCATTCCTTTTCAATGGCAGAGTATCTTTTCTCTTTTGTTGCACAATTTACTACAGATATTTAAACTGGGATGTTCCTTCCTATCTATATTCTGACTCAAGACAGCACCTAGGCCTACCTCTGATGCATCTCTCTATAACATAAATTGTTTCTCAAAGTCTGAGCTTCTTAACACAGGAGCTGAACATAATGCAGCTCTGATGGCCTAAAAAGCCTCATCACACTCTGGGTCCATTTCATAATATTCGGGCATTGTTTCTTCGTGGATTCAGTGAGGGGAGTTGCTAATTGGACAAAGTTGGGAACAAATCTCCTTTAGTAACCAGTCATCCCTAACAATATCCTGACATGTTTCTTTGTTTTAAGGACAGAACTGTTAGCTACAGCTTCTGTCTTAGAAAGCTCAGGCTTTACTTCTCCATTTTCCAAAACGTTAGCCAAATATCTAGTTTCCTGCATGCCCAATGCACATTTTGAAGGCTTAATGGTCAGACCTGCCTTCTTGATAGATTGGATAACTGCTTGTAGGTGTTTCATGTGGCTTTTTCAGTCTGGACTGTATACCACAACATCAACTAGGTAAGCATCAAAATAACCAGTATTGGTCTGCAAAAACCCTGTAGCCTATGGTATGACCTATAGTCCCTCACATGAACTATTGTGATGACATTAGTTAATGTTAGTGAGGAAGCACTGTATGTCTAGTTAGGTTAGTTAAGATGTACTGTATTATGTATACCTTCTTTTTGCTGTATTGTCTAGTATGATTATGTTAAGAAATGCTATATCCTAAGTGAGACCATTCAGCCAAGGTAATTATTGTCTATCTAGCAGAACCAAGAGAAAGTAACTAATCATGTTTTATGCACTATATTTGTGGTCTACAGTGCCACCTGCTGCTATAAGAATCAATCAATCAATCAATCAAAATCTTTATTTAATCAGGCGAACATCATTGAGCATAGCTCATTTACAAGATGGACCTGAGTGGTCAAGAAGTGCAAGTGTTATTACATTGACAAGGGTAGCATAAACAGTAATACAATGACAGGGGTAACATAAACAGTAATACAATGACATAAGTGCTAATATATAACAATATACATATGTACAAGGCACATTAAAACTTTTAATCTTGAGACAGAAGGTAATGGCACATCAGGAGTAATATAGATTATAGGACCTAGCAGGCATTTTGAGGGTGAATCTTGGGACTGAAGCGGGAGTTATATCAGCATATAGGAACACGGGGGTAGGTAGGGCGGGGTTTAGGCCTTGTGGAAGCAGTTGCAGAGTTCTGGGAATAGGGTGGTGAATAATCTTTTGAAGGATATTAAGGGTAGGGAGGTTATTTAGCTTCATGGTTTTGGAGTGAATTCCAAACAATTGCTAGTGAGTAGCTGATAGCAGCCCTCCCAAACTGGGTGCAGACATTGGGACCTTAAGAATGATAATTTTGCTGATCCTTAGGTTGTATGGCCTAGAAGTAATTTGAGTAAAACAGTCTGAGATATAGGTAGGTAGCTTGCCTGATAAAGCTTTGAATATCCAAATTGCAGCATTCCTATTTCTTCTGTGTTGTAATGATGTCCAGTTAACTGCCTTATAAAGGGAGCAATGATGGGTGCTGAAGGAAGGCCAGTAATGAATCTGATGGACCTGTGGTATAGGGTGTCCAGTTTATTTAAGAGTAGGAGTGAACAATGTCCGTACAGAAAGTCAGCATAGTCAATGAGGATAGGAATGAAGCCTGGATTAATCTTTTTGGAGACTCTGTTGAGGTAGTGCTTTATTCTAAAAATAAACCAAGCCTTTGTCTCAGTTTCTTTAGTAGCTCCTCAATATGGACAGAATAGTCAAGCATTTATCAATCCAGACTCCAAGGTATTTGAAGTTATCAGCAATTCCAGCTTCTCTCCAAGTAAGGTGGTTAGTTGTAGGGTGGTGGATGGTGGGGTAGTGGCAGAGCAACTCTTTGAGGTAAAGAACATAGCTTTTGTTTTTTGGCATTTAGAAGTAGTTTTTATCCAGTAGGTTGTGTTGTAGGATGGAAAATTCAGATTGTAGCAGTTCACAGGCTTTAGATAATGAAGGATTGCTAACATATAATACAGTATCATCAGCAAACAGATGGATGTTGGATTGAGTGAGGTTAGCATCAATATTATTAATATAGATGGCAAAGAGGATGGGGCCAAGAATAGAGCCTTGCGGTACACCTCTTAACAGTGGTTTTAAGGTGGATAGGTAGATTCCATTTTTACCAGTTGTGATCTATCTGATAGATAGCGCCTAGAACCAATTGAGTGAAGGGAATCCAACCTAGTGAGCCAAGGAGGTGATTAATGATTCATGATCCACTGTGTCAAATGCTTTGCTCAAATCCAGGAACACAGCACAGGTACTGTTCTTCTTATCCATAGCAATCTGCCAGTCATTGGTTACTTTGGCTAGGGCCGAAATGGTGCTATGCCTTGATCTAAATCCTGATTGTGCTGTATTTAGGGGTTATTGTTATCCAGGTAGTCCCTTAATTGTAAGTTTACTAACTTTTCGAGCATCTTGGATAGAACTGATAGGATGGAAATGGGCCTGTAATTATTGAGGTCCATAGGATCACCAGATTTGAGTAAAGGAACTACTTGAGCTGTTTTCCAAGTGGAGGAATGGATCCAGTGGTGAGGAAAGATTGAAGAGATGAGTGAGTGGGGCAGATAAGACTTGAGATGCAATCTTGAGGAAGTAGGGGTCCAGGAGTCTGTACCTGCACTTTTGAAGTATCTAAATTGGAGAGAGATCTTCCACTTCTTTCAAGGATATTGGGTTGAAGGAGAAGGTTGATGTAGCCTTTTGACCCACGGTGGATTGAAGGTTCAAGGAAGATCTCAGGAGATTTGCAGGTGAAGAGTCAAATGCTAATCCAGCTGTGGTGAAGTGGTCATTGAAGGTATTTAGGATTTCTTGTTTGTCCGTAATTTCTGTGTTATTTAGTAGCAGTTTGCAGGTTAAGGCAGGAGTAGAGTTTTGGCCCAAGATACCCTTTATAGTTCCCCAGAGCCTGGTTGGGTTATTATAGGAGGCATCCAATTCAGCTCTATAATAGGCAGCTTTGGCAGATCTTATTTGTGTTATACATGAGTTTCTTGCTTTTCTGAAATTTAGCCAGTCTCTGGTATCCTTAGTTTTTCTTGCCTTTTTCCACAGTTTGTCTCTGGCTAGCAAGGCTGTTTTAAGATCAGTGGTGAACCAGGGGCAGGACCTTGCTTTAGTTCTGATATTGGTGAATGGTGCATGAATATTGAGAGCATTAGTGATAATGTCCTTTAGGATCTGGAGAGCTGTTTCCACTGAGGTTGTAAGGTAGAAATCTTGCCAATATGTTGTGTTACTCAGGTCATGGAGGTATCCTGGTATGTTGAACTTCTTTTTTGACCTTTTGAGGACAAATTCAGCAGGGTTGGGTGGTTTGAGTGAAGATCTTATGCCAGCTATGGGACAATGGTCACGTACATCATTCGGTAGTACTCCTGCATGTGTATATAAGTGAGGCTGGTTTACCAACATAATATCCAGGAGTGAGCTGTTGCTAAAATTTTTTAGGTTAACCCTGGTTGGGTCTTTAATTAGCTGTGTAAAGCCGTAGGTGTCACAAAAGGTTACCAATGGAGCAGATGCATTAGATAGCCAGTTTAAATTCAAATCACCAAGGATGATGGTATCTTCAGGGCCTAGATTGGTTATTGACCCCAGGTGAGATAGTAATTTGAGGCCTGCTGAGGGGGGCCTATAGCAGCCAATCAATTTAAATGAAGACAAGTTAGGAAGGATATTTTGATTGACAAACATTCAAATTCCTTTGGTTCGGATGTGTTGATGGGGCAGGTAGCAGAGATGGTGTCCTTAATGTATGGCTACCCACCACCCCTGGAAGGGTGATCTGCTCTGAAGAGCTGATAGTTGGTAAGGTTTACAACACTGTCTTTGGTCGAAGGTCTGAGCCAAGATTCAGAGATGACCAGAAAGTCAGGCAGGGTATGTGCCACCAGGCCTGTATTACGGAGAATTTTTAGAGGCTGCAGGCATTGAAGTGTAGGAAGCTTAGGCCATTTATAGAGGATAGATCAGCAGGGAAAATAAACTTTCAATGGGGCCAGGATTTATTTCAATGGTACCAAAACAGATCAGAAGGTAGAAGATTAATTTGAGGAGGGCACCAAGGGACAGGGATAGTGAGTGGTCAGGCATTTCCTCCTAATCCTGGGTGCCTGCTGTGAGATGAGTGATGGTCCTGGTATATAGGTGCGAATTTTATCATAGCATAATAATTTAATGGACAGGCATAGTGGGTTAATAAAAGCCATGATACAAGTAAGGTGCCAGGGCTGTGCTGAATTGTTAGGGTGGCCTTATGTGGGATATCCCAGAGGTTGCATTATAGCGTGGTTAGGGGTGAATAAGGAATCCGTGGTTGGCCATTGTGGGTGGCAGAAGTGGGCAGGTCGTATTAACTGAGTTATTTATCTTGACACTGGGCATAACATTAATATCATAAGGGATTGGGTCAGATACGAGGCTCAGGAGCAAAAGGAAGGAGAGTGCACTGTGGAGGTTAGGTATGGGTTAATGGAGGAAGGGAAAGGGATGTGGGCGTTGATTAAGAAATGGCAGGATAAAGTGTATAAAAGGAATCAACCAAGAGGGGAGGGGGAAAAAATTTTGCGGCTTTGCCCGTACCTTTCTGCCTGCTTCTCCCGGCCTCCTGGAACCCTTGGTCGGCTGCACAGGCGCCACCGACCCGCTGGCAGCTCGGAGCCCCTCCGCTCCCTGGACCTCGAGGGCTGCGCCTTCTACAAGGTGGGGGACAGAGGAGAAGGCAGTCAGCAAGGGTACCTTTATTGCAGTAATCTGCAATAAGGTGCTAAAACTTAAGATTTGCACAACAATAGACTGGGAGGGTATGGGGGGTTAGGCACCTAAGAGTCTAGCCCACACAACATTTCAAAAGACTGTAACACTTATTTTAAATTACAGAAAAACAGCCCATAAATCAGGCACAAAGTAAGAGAAAACAGCACTTTTTTATGAGGAATTCAAAATAATTTAAAGAAAAGTAGAAATCCCGGCCAGAATAGTGCAGCAAACCCCAGTTTAAGAATATAACCACAATTAGTAGTATATTTCTGCCAAAGGTTATAATGCTATATAATGCCTGTGATATATTTGCAATCCTAGAACACCACTTAATGACCAAGTGCACACTGTCTGATTCAACACTTTATAGTGAATAATCAGCAATATCTGTGCCTGTACCATTGTTCTACTGGGAAATTTATGATACAGTTATAAACTGCAACAGCAAATATTGCAGCCTAAATGGCAAATTAGATAACAGCTAGCTGACCACCCAAATTACCCAATCAGGATAATGTAGAATATGCACTTTGCATGTACATGAGCTCATTGCTATGACAATGGGACTTGATCTTATCAGGGTATGCATATAATTATTTACTGTAAGCTCACTGAATTTTTCTATGATGACATCATGATGTGGGGGTTCCAAACTCCCAGCTGACAATTAGCTATCATTTCTGCATGCACTGTATTTGGGAATAACACCTTTACTCTGTATTTACCTGCTTCCTGTGCTGTGCTTTGCCATCAGGTGTAGAATCTGCCAAATCTTAAAGTGGCTGCCCTGGAGTGTGAGTAGCTAAAATGATATCCATGTGCCACTGGAATGTAGTGGGTGCACCATGTAAATCAAATGGCATCCAGTATGAGTGCAAATGCCATTTTGCCTCTGGATTCTTCAGCTAGGGGAATTTGCTATAACACTTCGTGAGATCAAGGGTACTGTTCATCAAATCATCTATCCTGGGCATAGGATAATTGTCAAATGTGGACAGTTCAGTTTCCTAAAATCAAGTCAGATCCTTATAACTCCTTTTTTTATTTACAATTACTACTGGTGATGACCAAGCACTTCTTGGCTCTTCTACGATATGCAACTGTTTCATTTTTTGTATTTCCTTAACAACATTGGCTCTTAACCGCTCTGGTAATCTGTATGCCTTTTGTCTGATAGGGTGAGCATTCCCTGTGACTATTTTGTGCTCAGCCCTTTTGCTCAGCCTAGCACTGTGGTACAAGTACTGTTAAACATCTTTACCAAGTTACAAATTTCTGCTGTTTGTTCAGAGGCTAGGGAAACATTCAGTTTTACAGCATCAAAACATAGAAACATAGAAACATAGAAGTTGACAGCAGATAAGGACCGCAAGGCCCATCCAGTCTGCCCATTTCTTTTTCTACCTTATAAATGTGCCATCGGCCTTTGCTCTGTCAGTGACCTATCTATTCATAGTCATTTGTATTGCTCCCTTATGCCTATCCCATGCCTGTTTGAAGCCCTGCACTGTATTCATAGCCACCACTTCTTGTGGTAAGCATTCCATGCATCCACCACCCTTTCTGTGAAAAGAATTTCCTCACATTCCCCTTAATCGGCCTCCTCTAATCTCATGCTGTGTCCTCTTGTCCTGCTATTTTCTTATATTTAAACATGTTAGACTCTTTCACCTTGTTTATGCCCTTAAGGTGTTTGAATGCCTCGATCATATCATCTCTCTCCTCCTTTGCTCAAGGGTATACATATTGAGCTCCGTTAATCTGTCCTCATATGTCTTCTGATGCAGTCCCTGCACCATTTGGTTGCCCTTCTCTGGACTGCCTCAATTTGAGTTAATGTCCTTGTGAAGGTGTGGCCTCCAATACTGCGCGCAGTACTCCAGATGGGGCCTAACCAATGTCTTGTACAGAGGGATTATTACCTCCCTCTTACGACTTGTGATACCCCTACTAATACACCCTAACACCCCCCTAGCCTTACCTACTGCTTTAGAGGTCTGCTTGGATGATTTTAGGTCATCAGTGATGATGATGCCCAAGTCTCTTTCTTCCTTTGTGACTGCTAGCAACTCCCCTCCCAGCCTATAAGTGGCTTCAGGGTTTCTCTTCCCTATGTGCATGATTTTGCACTTCTTTGCATTAAATCCCAGTTGCCACTCTTCTGACCATTCTGCTAGTTTATCCAGATCTCTTCTCATTCTGCCCACCCATCTGGCTCATCTACTCTGTTGCAGATCTTGGTGTCATCTGCAAACAGACAAGCCTTACCCTCTAGTCCATCTGCAAGGTCACTAATGAAGATGTTGAATAGGACTGGCCCCAGGACTGATCCCTGAGGTACCCACTTGTGACTTGCATCTCTTCTGACTGTATACCATTTACCACCACTCTCTGTTTTCTGCCAGTCAACCAGTTTGCCACCCAGTTGACCAACTTCTGACCCACCCGAGCCTACCCAGCTTATTTATCAATCTTCTATGTGGAACAGTGTCAAAAGCTTTGCTGAAGTCAAGGTAGGCGACATCAACTGCTCCCCTTGGTCCACCACTCTGGTTACCTAGTCAAAGAAATCTATGAGATTAGTTTGACAGGACCTTCCTTTGTAAACCCATGCTGTCTTGGATCCTGTGCCCCTATGGATTCCAGGTGTTGCACTATCCTTTCCTTAAAGTGCCTCCATAATCTTGCCCCCTACTGAGGTAAGACTGACCGGTCTGTAGATCCCGCCTCCTCCCTGCTACCACTCTTGTGGGCGGGATCACATAAAACCCTTCTCCAGTCTTCTGGGACCTCTCCTGTGCTCAGAGACTCACTAAACAATTCTGCTAATGGCTCTGCTAGTTCCTCCTTTAGCTCCTTAAGTACCCTGGGATGTATGCCATCAGGTCCCATTGCCTTATCCACTCTGAACAGCAAGCTCTTGTAGGACCCTTTCTTTTGTGAAGGGAGTAGTGCTCACCTCCCTCCCCTGTGTCCATGATGCTGAGCTGTGGGCCCTGCCTACCTTCTCTTCAGTAAATACTGAGCAAAAGTATCTATTTAGGATAGATGCCTTTACAGGGTCCTCCTCCTCACATGCTCCCTTTTCTCCATTAAGCTTAGCAATACCCCCTCTGGACTTTCTCCTTTCACTAATGTATCTATAGAAAGTCTTGTCACCTTCTTTTACTGTTCGTGCTAGTGTTTCCTCAGTTTGGGACTTTGCCTGCCTTACTGCCTTACCTGCTTCCCTTAGGGTAGTTTGGTATGCCTCCCTATCTTCATCCCGCTGTGTTCCCTTATATTTCCTGAAGGCCAGCCTTTTGGCTCTGACCTTTTCTGCTACTGTATTTGAGAACCAAAGTGGTTTCCTTCTTCTTTTGCACTTCCTTTTCTGTCTAACACAATGGGATGTTGCTTCAAGTATTGCATCCTTAATGCTTGCCCACTTGTACCCCTCACCTGTGTTTCTTTTTGCCAGGGCTAACTTAACTCTGTTGGCCATCTTATCAAAGTCAGCTCCTCTGAAGTCCCATATTTTTGCCTTGGAATGGGATGATTTAGATGTAGTAGCCAAATTGAACCATACCATGTGATGGTCACTGGCCCCCAGGTGACCTTCTACCTGGAGATCTGTGATCCCTTCTTTGTTAGTCAGTACTAGATCTAGGATAGCCCTGTCTCTTGTGGGTTGCTGTACCAGTTGTTTGAGGCCCTCCCCTGCAGGGAATCCACTATGAGTCTAGTTCTGGCAGATGTTCCTGCTGGTATTGACCAATCTATATCTGGCATGTTGAAGTCTCCCATTATCAGACCTCCTTTAGCTGTCATGTTTTGTATATCTTCTAACAGTAATGTGTCTATGTCCTCCTCTGGTCTGGGGGCTTGTAGACAACCCCAGTTCTTATGGCTGTCCCATTTCCTGTTTCCAGGGTGACCCACAGTTCTTCTGGCTCCTTATGTGTATTCTGAATTTCTGTAGCTTTGATATTTTCATTAACATACAGGGCCACTCCTCCCCCCCTTTTTGCACCTCGGTCTCTTCTGAACAATACATAGCCAGGTACTGAAGTCTCCCAAGTGTGGTTACTGGTAAACCACGTCTCACTAATTGCTACTATGTCCAGTTTAGCCTCTGACATTATTGCCTGCAGGTCTGGGATCTTATTTCCCAGGCTCTGAGCATTGTGTACATGATTTTCCATTGGCCAGATTTTGGTGTGTTGTTGTTGGGTGAAGTTTGGCATTACCCTGTGCATCGTATGGGGAGACAAACCTTTTTCTTACCTGGTGATGCAAATGAGCGGCAAACACGCTGAATTCCTGTTTGACCACTAGCTGAGGGGAGGGTGTTCTTCCCATTCGGCGTGTAGGTGCTGCACCCTCCCCATTTGCTAGTTTAAATATTCTGCAAAGAGCGTCAAACTTCTGCCCCAATGCCTGACTCCCTCTTTAGTCAGATGCAGTCCATCAAATTTAAAGAACTTTCGCTCCCAGAACTGTTGCCAGTTCCTACAAATCTGTGTCCTTTTCCTGGCACCAGTCCTTGAGCCACATGTTTAGCTCCCCTATCTCCCCTTCTCTGACCTTCTGTCCATCTGCTCCCTCTCCAAGACTGGCAGGATCTCAGAGAAGGAGATGCCAGACGAAATAGATGATAGTTTGTCACCCAGCCTAGTCAGGTGTTCCTTGGTCTCCACAACTGACCGGCTGGTGAGATCGATACATCCCTATGTGTACTAGGACATCAATGTTTTCTCCTGCTTTGTGAACAATTTTGCTGCGGTCAGTGTCTCTCCATGCTGATGTACCTGGGAGACATCTGACCATCACCCTAGCTGGAGATGGGTATCAACTCCCGAATCATGGAGTCTCCTATGATCAGAAGTTTTTGGATTTCCTTTGTGCCTGTTTAGTTTTGGTTCCTGATTTGGGTGAGTTTTGTTGTGCTAGCTCCTGTGCTGCAGTGTCCTGCTCTGCAGTGTCTTCTGCCTCTTTATTTGATTTCAGAGATAGAGGCAGATACCTGTTTAGTGTTTATATGGTTTTGGAGGCAATGTGTTGGAGAGCAGAGAGTGATGGGGCACCTGATTTGCTCCTCTAACCACCTGCCAACCTCCTGGACCAACTACCCTCTGCGGTCGAGGTTTTTCTGTTGGATGCTGGGGAAATGATGGGTGGTTCTTATAATGTATTCCTCTTCAATATGAAATTTGAGGCTTGCAATCTCTGCCCATGCTGCCCGGAGCTGAGCCCTAAGATCTCCAAAGGCCCAGCATGTAGGACAGTGTCCTAAATCCTGTAAGACTGTCCTTCTGAAAATTGTTCCACAGTACCTGCAGTTAATGAAATCCATTCCAAATAAGTTGCTGGGTTTGTAACCTAGTCAGAGTAATTAGAAGGAAAAAAAAGGAAAAAAAAATGCAAGTAATGGTTTAATTGTGCTTTGTTTAACTTGTTATAACAAGTTAAATTACTAGTGCCCCTGTAAATGAGATCACCTTGTGGAGGCCCACTGATCTGCCCCTTCCTGCTCTGCCACAGGAAATGTCACAACTGTGGTACCCTATAAAAGGAGTGTAGCGTGGGGTGGTTGGGGATGGGGTTGGTGGCTGGGCCCTTCCCTGCCTAAAAGAAGAACCACGGACGAAAGAACAAGGAGGTAAGAGCAGAAACAATCAGTCAACAACAAATGCAGTAACCTGAAGCTTATCCTAATGTTAGATAAAACTGTAAAACCTGTAAAGCACCACCTATAATAATTTCAGAGAGATATACCTGTAAGAAACACTTTGCTCAGGAAAAATAAAGCAGTAACAGAAGATATACCTTGCAAAAGACAATTTGAATCAGAAGATTACAGCAGTAATCTGTTAGCACACCTGTAGGCACACCTTGTAATAATGCAGAAGAGGTATACCAGCAACAACAATCTGAATCAGAGAAAAAATAAAGCAATGAAATGTTAGCAACAAACAGTAGCAATCCCTGTGAGTAAAAAATAAAAACACCACCACACAGTAAATCTGCTTAGCCAAACTAAGTCTTAATCCTTCTCCCTTGCTCTGGTAAGTTTCTCTACTCTGCCTTTCAGGCAGTCTTAGAAGGAAAGAGCTCAGGTGAAGCTAGGTGCCTTGGCCAGCAAACCAAGTCTTCTACCTCCTAAAAGTTCTAGCCTGTTCCAGTTTATCATAAGCTATATCAGTATTTTCTTTATCAGTTTCTGGTAATACTAGCAAAACAGCCTTTTGTGCTTTTTCAGCCCATTTCTTCAAGATGTTAGCATGGTATATCTTGATAGGTTTTTTCCTATCAGACATCTCAGTCTCATTGTTAACTGTGCCAATACATCTAAACACTTTATAAGGCCTTTGCCACTTCATTAACATTTTATTTTCTGTAGTGGGTAACAGTAGCAAGACCTTTTCATCTGGCTCAAAAACGTTTTGTTTTACCCCATGGTCATAATCAGGGCCACTGGAAAATTGTGGAAAAGGTTACCCAAAGTTGTGGAGCGTTTTGCAAAAATTGTGGAGGTTCTACTATAGACCCCAAGTGCTCCACAATAAATCTTTTAATGTTTTATGCAGCATATATTAGTCAGTATAAATTGCTAAATGAATACACTGACACCTGAATACGTTTAAAACATAAAGAAAAGTTTATGTTCCTAAAAAGTGTACTAAACTGATAAGCTATCGTAAGCATTGCCTATCTTCCAAAATTTAAAAGCATCTGCCTCATACAGTGCTAAATAGATTCTATAAAGTGAGCCACAGCAAATCGATATTAAATTAAGCCAGAAGAAAAATTTTTTTTGTTCTGGCTGTAGAATAATAAAGCCTAATCAACAGCTGTTTACTGTGCTCTGACAGCTATTCACCCACTGTGGTGCAAGAAAAAATAAGCAGATAGAATGGTAAATAATTGAGTTTTAGAAAAATGTTGTTAAAGTGTTTAATGAACATAATTTGTATTGTAGGTACTATACACTATTTTTGAAACCACATATTTAAACATTAAATCTGGGAGTTATTAGGGCTGGCAGTATAATCTAGAGGTTAGTGTAACAAACTGAATGAGCTGATGACATCTAGCAGACCTGAGTTTGATTCCCACAACCTCCACTTGCATACTGTGTGATTCTGAGCAAGTGACTTAACCTCCTCAGTGCTCCTGGGTTGTACCTGAAAACAGGCACTTCTGCCTAGTGGGCTTTACTCAGTTATCAAAAAATGCACAAAAATACCAATGTATTTTTACTGCACCATACAGTAGTCAGGGTACCCTGTAATTTACCTTTGTTTTACTCTGGCTGCAATGATTTTGTTTAGTTAAAAATAAATGTTTAGATACATTTTATTTTATTTAAAAGACTTTAGGATTACAACCTTTGAGTCAGGGACTGATTTACAAAGGCTCCACGTCAGAAAAAAACAAACATAAACACTTAATACATATAGACATACAATGGCAGCTAAAGGTTACAGTTTTTTCAATTATACGGTATTGCAGAATCAAGATCAGCTATACATTGCATTGAATGTGTTACCGAGAGCTGTATTTTACAGTTTCCAAGAGAACAATAAGTTTGCTGATAGAGGGAGGGAGTAACAGGTTTGATATTTACAGTGAAGTAGAGAATTAGATATCTTGTGAGTGCAGCCAAAGGAGGCATTGTTAATAGGTAATGTATGGTAGCCCTATCGGTAGGAGCTCAGTTGCATGGTGGTCCCGTAAGATGACAGTTAGATGACCCTGCACTAGCTGGTTCGCTGGCAGCACTGTGAAGTGAGAATGTGCTCTTTGAGGGCTGACTTGAAAGGTCCTAATTTGGAAATGGAGGAGACATTGGAGGGGAGTTAGTTGTACCAGGCTGGGACCCTGTGTGGGAATGACCTTTGGACTAAGGAGGTTCTAACCCTTGGGATGGACCACACCTGTCGGTTGGCAGTGCAGGTGTTCACCAAGGTGTGGGAGGATAGGGGAGAGGTATAAACCCCCAAGGGGGTAAGCCCCAAGTGTATTTTCTTTGTGAGGAGACATGTTTGATAAAATAGCCTTTCATCCAGGGTGAAGAGATTTGTCAGAACATATAGGGTACAAGTATGGGTCCACTTGTCTGCCCCAGAGAGGAGTCTGCATGCTTTGTTTATGGCCAGGTGGATTTTGTTAAGGGCTGTGTGGTCAGCAGCCAAGTAGATAGTGAGCTCATAATCGACTAGGGAGAGGACTGAGGAGGTGACAGCCAGATTAAGAGCTTCTGGAGGTAGGCAATCCTTGTGCCAATACAACAGGCCTATATGGACATTTATGGCTGATGACAGTGTCAATGTGTGAATGGAAGGAGAGTATGGAATCAAATGTAAGGCCCTAGCATTTATATGTATGGACCTGTTCTAAAGGAAGGAGAGAGTGGGAGAGGATTGTTAGCTATGCATTCTTGGCCTTATTCTGTCAGTTGGCAAACAGCATGGTCTTTGCCTTTTTTACATTGACCACAGTTTTTCTAAGCTTGTTTTTAGACTTTAGTCAGGTTTTTATTGTAGTTTTTATTTATTTTTTTATTTATTTTTATTTAGTTTTTGTTGACCAGGTAAGTGCACTAGGCAGATTCTGCCTATTTTCAGGCACGACCCGGGGGAGGGGGTATATGGATGAAATGACAACTGACCTTGAACCAGAGTAAGCTGTTGGTGGTATTTTTAGTGAATGAGGGAAATTTGGCCAGGGCACCGGGGAAATTACCCTACTCTGACAGTAGGGGGTTTGGTCGTTTCGCTGAGATGGCTACTCGGAGTCTGGCGTTGGAGGGTGAGGATGTGCTGGAGATAGGGGAGCTGGTCTCCTTCCCCATCTCTCCTCAACAAGAGACCGCTGTGGAGCAGAGCATTGGGAGCGTGATTCCTGGTTCTGTTGCTGACTGGACTATGCAGCAGTCTGAAGAAGTATCGATTTCAACTAGATTTAATGTGGAGAGTGAGCCTGTGGTTTCTGTAGTAGGTGCAGAGTGAGCTGAGGCTCTTTCGACTGGTTTCCTTCAGGTTCCGGCAGCTGGAAGTCCTGTCAGCACAGGAGTGCAGTCTTGTGACAGGGCTCAGATGCGAGCACAACATATGCCGTCAGTGTCAGCTGGAGACGGCTTGCAATCTTCCTGTAAGGCGTTGTCAGGAGCTGTTGAGACTGGCAGCTGTGTGTTGCTTCAGAGCAAGTGCCTAGAGTCTCGAGACAGCTACCCTGGATGTTCCATGAATGTTTTACCTCCTGTCAATTTTACCAGAGAAACCGGCTTACCGGCTGCTCTCCCGGTGATGGACTCCAGCCTCCAGGTTCGGCGGTCGGTTTTTATTTCCCACACGGACTCATCGGTGGCAGCTTGTAAAGGTACTGCAGAGGTTTTATCTGGTTCTGGGTCTTCTGAGAGCATAATGACTATGTTTCAGCAACAGGACTTGAGGGGCAAGCTGTTTCTGCATACTTGGGGACATGTTTTGATGAGAACTTGTCTGCTTCAGAGGTGACAATTACAGACGCTTTAACAGGGAAGGGTTGGGAAAAATCACCGTTGGATGATTTATGGACTTCTCCTGACCATCAGAGCCATTCACAACAGCGGGATTTATTGAATTTAACTGACCCATTGGAACTACCCTCGGGCCTCCTTCTCACACAACATCCAGAATGGAGGGTAAGTGGGTCTCGAACACTGGAACCTGAGGGGAGCCCTCTGCAACCCCAGCCTACTGCTATGATGGGGGATTCTTTCCCTGACAGGCCTATTGCCTCTCCATTACCTGAGTTATCCTCAGAGTTGGTTCAGTTAGCTGAGCTTGTAGGGATTCCCTCGGGGGCAGGGGCTGGTCTGGCTCAGGACACTATAGTAAGTGAAGCTCCTACAACTTCATCTAGGGGCTCCTTCTCGAAAGCTCCGAGACCTTCGTCATTGGAGTCTCAGTCTACTCCAGCTCCTGGACTTACTACTGGCCCGAAGAAGCCTTGCTCCTTTGCTGGTTTGTTTCATCCTCCCCCTGAGCAGGCTAAAAGGTGTAATGCAGTTCGATTACGCTACGGAGTGGACTGGACATTTTTCCAGATCGTTTATATGTTGGGAAAAATTTGATTAAAACTAGTTTGCAGTTTTCTCCCTCTGAAATATATGCTCTAATACATACTTCAGGGGACAACTATTTTGACATCAGTTTCAAAACTTCTATAGGTTTGGATACATTCTGGCACAGATACCAGGCAGTTAAACATACCCCTCTCTGGTCACCTTTTTTTGCTATACCCCTCACTAAACCCACTATAAAAACTATTACGGTCTTACTTAAGAATGAGAGTGTGGCAATTGATGATATTGTCAGATGGTTATCTTCTAAATGTACTGTGTTGGGCCTACCAGATCCGATAATTGATTCAGAGCTGTTTTGGACAGGGGGATGGAAAGTGCAGGTAAAATTGCCTGTTGTGAATGGTTTAATTCAACACTTACCCAGCTGTTTTTATTTAGGCAGGGATAGGGGTTTTGTTTTCTATCCAGGACAACCCAAATCCTGTTTTAAGTGTGTGGCCCACACACACCTCAGTAATGCCTGTGGCCGATTGAAATGCTCTTCTTGTCTGGGTACTGGACATGTAAGTATTAATTATCCACATCCCACTTATTGTAGTTTGTGTGAAGCAGCCTCTCATTCTTTCAAGGAGTGTCCTTGGGCCACCCACAATAATCCTGCCACGCCTACGGAAAGCCAGGATGAGATGGTTGCTAAGGCCCAACAGTCAGCTCAGGCCAGGCCTGCATTTTGGCCTTTTGCTCCTGAGTCCTCTCCGCACCCTTCAAGTTCCACTATACAACAGGGTACCCCAGTCCCGGCTATGCAACCTTCCTGTGCTCCCATAACTTTATCAAATAAGGTAACCAGTGGGGAGAGTTTGGTACTCTTCTCTGAGGTCTGCTCTGCGGTTGTGACAGAGGTGGACTCTGAGATGAATGGTGGGTTGACAGCTAGTTGTGATCTCAAAGAAGTGATGCCCTCCCCCAAGAGGATCCTGACTGAGTGGTGGTCGGGACCAGGAGACAGACGAGAAACTCTCTGTCAAAGGGCGCTCTCTCATCTTCTGACCAGCAGTCCTCTGATTTGATAGTCAAAAACAGGTTTTCAGTACTGCATAAATGTAAGCAGACTATGGAAACAGAGGATGAGTCTGATGCTTCATCGGTTGCATCTTCTCAGGTTGAAATGTTGATGGACACTGATCAATTGTCTGGTGATACTCAGATGGGTAGGAAAAAGAAGTGTAAAATGAAATCTCCGGGGAAAGGGAGAGGGAAGAAAAAGTCCTAAAGCTTAACTTGTCAATATGGGGGAGGTTGTCTCATTTGGCAGCTTGAATGCCAATAGCCTCAAAAACCCTAAGTGGCGACGGGCCATTTTTTCTTTTCTTCTCGCTTTACCATTACACATTATTTTTGTACAGGATACCAGACTTCAATCCCTTCGAGAAATTGGTCAGGCATCTTGAGACTGGAAGGGTGGCCTCTCATTCTGGTCCTTATCTGAAGAAGTGTGTGCGCCGTAGTGGGGATTTTTATAAAGGAGTTGGGAGTGTAAGTTACTAGGCTGGTTGACCTGATTCAGGGTAGGGTCCTCATTCTGGATGTCATTATTCACGGTCAGGAATGGAGACTGATTAATGTTTACAACACTCAACTTAAATCTCATAGAATTAATACTCTCAAATCTATCCAACCATATCTTCATTCATCAAAATCCATCATTTTTGGGGGGGATTTTAACTGTATTTTGGCTTTGGCAGATAAAACTGGGATGACTCCAAAATTGTATTCTGATTCCAGTTTTCTCAAAACATTATACAGGACTGCCAATCCTCAAGATGGGGCTTCTTTTGGCCCACAACCTCCGGCACACACTTTTTATCATGGTAGATTTTCCACGAGGATTGACTATTTTTTTATTTCCAGTTGGTTATCCAATGGACAGTTTGCAGTCCTCCCGTGTGAATATTCAGATCACTGCCTGATAACTTTGTCTACTGGATGCCCCTGTAATAAACCAATTTCTCATACCTTTTGGAAAATGAATATCTCTATATTAGGGGAAGATAATGGGTGGCATGGCCTATATAGCATTCTCCAGGACAAACTTTCAGTGTTTTCTTTATATGATAACCCAGCCTTCTGGTGGCAAGATACGCAATTAGAAATTCAAACATTTTGCCAAAAGGTTTCCAAATGTTGCCGTCAGTTACAAAAATTATTATCTTGGCAAACGGAATTCCATTTGAATTACTCTGCACAGATCCGGCAATTAAAATCTGAAATGCGCACATATCAATAATGATAGGACCACTTCTTTGTTCTTAGAACAAAAATATGGAAGGAAAGGGGCGGCTAAGGTAGTTAACCCGTTTGATAGTAGCCACCAACAGGTAGAGTCCAAATACATGCCCTCTTTACTGTCTCATACTGGTATTCAGATCTCGGATAATCAAAACATTTTGAAAGAAGTGTCCTTTCATACACAGGCTTTGTATGGCCAGGAATATGAACCTCAGAATTGGAACAGTTTTCTTGATTCTTTACATATTCTTTTTTATCCCTTGAGGAGGCAAAGGAGGTATACCAGCACATTACCAGTGCTGAGGTTGATTCTGTCATTAGTCATTTAAAAAATACGGTGACTCCTGGGCCGGATGGTATTCCTAATGAGTTTTATAAAAAAACTAAATCTTTCCTGTTACCCTATCTGATGAAGGTGTATAATGTTATTATACAGGGCCTTGTCCCTATTCCTGCCGCCCTAGTGGACCTTGGAGAACTGGCATCCCATTAGTTTATTAAACTCAGATTGGAAAATATTATGCAAAATTGTATCAGTTAGACTTTCGCGGATTGCCAAGAAGGTTATTTTTTACACCCAAACATGTGCTGTCCCTGATAGATCTATGCTTATGAATCTGAAAATTCTCCGTGAAGTTTTTGATGGAAATAGTGCTCAAGGATATGTCCTTAGTCTGGACCAGTCTAAGGCCTTTGATAGGGTCCCTCATAATTATTTATTTTCAGTTTTAGAACGGTATGGAGTTCCACCAGAGTTTGTCTCTTGGATTAGGAATCTGTACCGGTATGCCTATATGACCCCATTGGTCAATGGGTTATGAGGCTCCCATATCCTGGTTAAAAGGGAGATACATCAGGGGTGCCCCTTGAGCCCCCTGTTGTATGTTTTTTCTACAGATCCTCTTTTGAGAACTTTGAATGAGGCTGCTAGTATTAGACATATTTCAGAGACATTAGAATTGGTTTGTCCCAGTACATTAGCATATGCAGATGATATCTGTATTCTAGTAGCAGATTGGAATTCTGGTGAGCAGGCCATTGATATTGCACAGGCCTTTTCTTTAATCTCTGGCTCCACCTTAAATACACAAAAAGGTGTCGGTTTCTCTCTTTGTATTCCTTCACAGGATGTTTCCCCCGAAGTCGGAGGGGTGCTTATCCAGTCAGATAAAATATATATTTTAGGCTTGTATTTTGGCCTTCCTGCTGCAGCAGACCATAATTTGCTTTCGGCTATTGCTGTAGCAGAAACCAAAATTAGCAGATGGAAATCTTTTCCAATGTTACACAAGAAATGCATTTTTATGTTAAAAACTTTTATCCTCCCTATTTTTTTGTTGGTGAGTTATATTTTTCCCTCCTTATGCATTTGGAAACCCGGCTTTATAATTTGTTTTTTCAGTTGTTATGGGGTAGTAGGCTCAACCAGGTGAAGCGGTCTATTACATATTGTCCGATAAAACAAGGAGGTTTTAATATGATTAATCCAGTGTTGTTTTTTTTCATTATCTTTGTTCATTCCAATATATTCCCGTGCATAGCTGGTCAGCAGGATGTTTGGGTACAAAGTTTTACGACCCGGTCTCAATATTTTATAGACAAGTGGCAAGCACCTAAGTGGAGGCCTTTTATTAAAATTCCCCCAGGGACCTCTGGGTATCTGATTGAGCTCTTTAAGAAAATAAAACAATGGCAGGTGCCCTGTAGAGTAGGGGATTTACAGACTAGAAAACTGCTATATTCTGCCATTTTGAACAGGATGTTCTTGTGTTTACCTTGTTTCTCTTTACCTTGTGACAGTACATGTCTGACTAAACAATTGATAGATAGCAGGATCCCGGACAAAATGTGGGACACCTTATGATTATGTTGCCATGGTAAACTAAATGTTAAGGGAAACCAAGCCCATAAGCAGTTAGAAGAGAGATACTGTGTTAGGGAGACTTATTTATGCCAACTGGAATCTATGTCTCAACTGTTTTTTGATTGCCCCCATATTACTCCATTATGGCCTCAGCTGGCACATGACTGTTCTTTGCCAATGCTGGCTGGCATAACATACTTAGATTTAATTTATGGGAATTTTGGGCCTGCATGGGCTGCCTTTTTCCTGGTACACTTAGAGTTCTTTTTGCTGTGTTTAAATGGTGTATATGGCACAATAGATGTTTGTTTGTATTGCAGCAAAAACATAATACATTGTATAAATTGAAATGTCAAATTAAGAAAGAAATAGCCCTTATTTATGTCTCTGAGAGAAAATTCTTGCCTGATGCTTTAGTAAGGTTTTGGTGGAGGGCCTTGCCATTGATATTGTTTGAAGGGGTTACTTGAGTCATGTCAATATGGGGGGAAGGGTTGTTGCTCTGTTTAGTTGTCATCTCAGGTAGATCTTTTTTTTTGTTGTTGTTATTCTCTGTTGACTCATCCTGTGTTTTGTTAGACCTGTATTCTGCTTGTCTGTATCATTTGTAAAATTTCTGTTGATTTTCTTTTTTGTATTATACTGTTTTCCAATCAAATATTCCCTACTCTTTTGGGGGGGTTCTTTTTCTCTTGGGTTTAGAATGGAGTTCTCCTTTTGTATTAGACAGCCTGTTTGGATATGTATGACTGTAATACTTATTTGCCTTTGCTATGATTTGTACTTTTCTTTTGTGTAAGGCAACACTGTTTTGTATTGATTTGATTTGTCATTCTAATAAAAAATTCCCCTACTCTTTTCAAGAAGTGCAATGGGATCTTTAACATCCACCTGAACTACCACCAGAACAGGCAGATGGGACCTCGGTTTAACGTTTCATCCAAAAGATGGCACTTCATGTGAGCATCTAGGAGGTAATTGCTAAGAGTGAGATCACTGTTAGCAACTAGATTATTCAAGTTTAAAATCGACAGCGCTATCCACAAATCCTCAGCTGTTTGAATCAAAACTAGTCTGAATGAAAGTATGCTGACAAGGAAAAACTTCCCCTGCCACTTACAAAAAGGCTTCATAGTTAGCACCCCATTTGAGTGAATGGGATCATTTGCACCTTTTCTCCCATCTTTTGTTTCAGTTTGTGTGGCAACAAAAAGTTTTCTGATAGACTGCTTCAACACAAAACAAATGTTAAGTGTTTAAGTGTACTTGTCCTTGGCCAGGGGATTTTGAAGCCAAACAAGACAAGGATTCAAAAGAAATCAGTCACATAAAACCCTTGCCCTACCTTGCATCACATTGTTTTGGCCAAACCCAAGTCTGCATGCAAAATTGTCAATATATTGGAGAGTATTTTATTAAAAATGTTAATACTTTTTACACAGTTCAATATAAACACTCAAAAATTGCAAGAAATTGCAGAACATGTCGTTTTTTGCAGAGAATGGTGAAAATTGCGGATTCCGAAAAAAAATTGCCGGCACAATTTTCCAGTGACCCTGGTCATAATGCACCTTCTGCTGGTTTTGGACCTGTTCCTGATTACTATGGGCAATTTGAACATGTTTTATTTTGGTATGTATTTATTTATTTATTTAAAGATTAGTAGCCTGGAAAGGTACACTGAGCTGGTGCTCATTTCCAGGTGCAACCCGGAGAAGTTTGGGGATAAGGAATAAAAAAATAATAATAATATAGATTTGTAGTTAAAGATGTGATACAAAATACATCATGATAAGAAAAACAATTCATAGTAATGATATAGAATTGTCCACAGAAATAACAACAAAATGCAGAGCGATATATTTCAATGAGCATAATAAATCATTGAAATATACAATAAATTACAATTTGCCAGTTTTGTTTCCTTGCGGCACCCACATATGATGTGACATATTTTTTCTGAGTAGGGTAATCTTACCATGTTTCTTTTATTACATCTAGTGGCCCTCTAGGTTGTCTACAATACAACATTTAAAATGTTGAAAAACGGGGCATGGTTTGGCCACCAACAAGATGGCAGCGTAATCTCTCGAACTCGCTCTGGGTTTGGCAAATGTGATGCTCCAGTATTGAGACTCACGGGTTTGCCCATTCTACAATTGTTGCTTCTGACATGGCAACCCCCCCATGCACCTGATCTATGTCAAAAGTGAGCACTGATCCCGTGTGGAGATACGAGTAATAGGCTGTGCAGGCCCCACCAATACAGTGTTGTAGTAACAACTAGTGGCCCAGTTGGGTAAACGAAATCAGGTACCTTTGCCTTCTGCACTAGACAACTGGAGCTGCCAGAGATTTGCCTTACTTCGCCAACTTACCAGACCTTCCTATGGCTCTACCAGGTGACAACGCTCAGACCAACCCCATGTCTCAATTACCTACAAAAGAGCCCTCAGTAAATGAGTCATTACAATATATCACTCAGATGCTGGAGACAGTTTTGAACAAAGTTGAAGATATTACAGTCACTCTTTCGGGCAAAGTGGTAGAGGTTCGAAACCTGCAAGACCGAATGAATGTTTCCGAACAACGGCTAGAGGAGTATGAGCAGCAGCAATCTAAACTACTACTCCACTTGCAAGTCCAGGAGGAAAGAACAGCGGTGCTTTGGGAAAGGCTAGAAGACCAAGAAAATAGAGCTAGATGCAATAACTTACATATTATTGGTTTAACAGAGGGGGCTGAGGGACAGAATATGGAAACATTTTTAAATGATTCCCTGTCGGTGATGCTAGGAGAGAGATGGAGGGGCAAATGGATGTGGAGAGAGCTCACAGGATAACAACCAGGAGAGACAGGGATTCATATCATCCCAGACCCATCATTGCCTACTTTCTTCGATATACAATGAAGGAAAAAATGCTAAGAGCTGCCGGTATATAGGGGAAATTAGGTGGCAGGGGAACCCGATCTCCTTTTACAGGGACTTTGCACATGAGACAGCCAACAAGAGAAGGGACTTCACCCCACTTAAGAAGTTCCTGTACAATTTCAACTTCAACTGTAAATTCAAAGGGCTTACCAGATCACCAGTGGCTAAAGATGGCAGGGGAATATTAGCTGAACATCCAGCAGCGGTGGAGAAATGGGTGGCAAAATTTTGGCCTGCTCTACCTCTCCCTACTGCATATCCCAGAAAGCTTTGGGAACCTAACATGCTGAAAGGGAACCTCGAGGGCAGGAGTAGATATCTGGAGGGCAACATAGAAGACGGACATCCGGTACCTCTAAATGTTCCCCCAATAGCCAAGGGCCCTCCCAAATGTTCAAGGATGTGACAAGGCATAGCTTCACTCTCTCCAGCCAAAGACAATCTCTATCTGCCTCTGCGGGCGATGTCGCCCTATGTCAGACAACGTCAAAGAGCCAGAAGCGGGAACCGACTGCCTCAGGATGTATCCAGGACAGCCCACCCAGCAAAAATGCCCAGGGAAGACAAAACGTCTCCTCCTCGAAGTGCTCACTCTGTAGGTGTGGAGTCTCTGGAGATGGACACTTACATAGGCTCTGACTGGGCTGATATTTCGGAGGACTCGCTGGTCGAAGCAGTGGACAGCTCGATCCCAGTTAGACTGGGACTGATTTCATGTGCTGCTGTGGTGATTAGGGATCCTGGTGATACTGGGCCTGCTCCTGTATCAAGAGAGGATCATGTGGACAATGTTCCTGGATGAAGTTGCTCTGTGTATTGGTTTAAGTTAACGTGACGGGCTATTATTTTCAGGCTAATTGATAGGCTTAATCAGTCCCCTCTATGTTTCTATACCCAGGAAAATAACTGGGTGGCGGTTTTCTTAATAGTTAATGCTACTCCAACCTAGATAGCATTAGTAGCCAGTCCCGCATTTTGGCATGCAGGTCCCAGGATGCTGCTGGTTAAATTTCCACTAGCTGTGGCATTAATGCCAGCATGAAGGGGGCAGTACATCTTAGTTTTGTATTTTGGGGTACGAACACTGGTTTGGTAGGGACCTCTATGTTGTAGGCAAGGTTGTTGCCTCCTCCTTTCCCATCCATGAACCCCTGCCATTCTCAGGGCTCCCTGGTGGGCCCCCTCCCTCTCCCCTCCCCTCCCCCCTTTTGTTCTCCTTCTCCCTTTTCTCCCCGTGGGTCAGATGGCTGACCTTAAGGATGCTAGCATTCAGAGAACTCAAATCCACGTGGTTCCAATCCCTCCTAATATCTGGATCTGAGTGTTGATGAAGCTGAGGCTAAGGGTTCAATCAGCCTTTTTCACTGGTAGCCTCACTCCAATAGTGCTGTTGCACAGTATTCCACTACTACTGGACAGCTTTGGCTAGCAGAGTGAATTTATAGTTAGCTGTGATATATTTTCATTCATACTGTTAACTAATTGGTACAGTTTACACTGTTCTGTGCTGGTCTTAATCTCTGTTGTATGCTTGTTCTACTGTAGCATCTTCAACGAGGAGCGTATCTACTTCTACTTCTTGAGCTTCTTCCCCTTCTCATCTGGCAGTCAAGGTTAATATGGGGATTCTCGAGACGGTCTGGGTGGTGAGTCATATTTCTGGTGCAAATACTGCAATCTCAGTAAGTACACCCCTGCTATGGTTATAATACCCTCGTACCCCACTGCAGCTTCATCTAATCATGACAATTCCCCCACCGTGGTGATATCCTGGAATGTTAATGGTTTGAATCATCCCATTAAATGGACAAAGGTGCTTCAACACCTTTGTTCATTACATACAGATAATGCCCTGCTCCAAGAAACCCATCTTTTAAAGAAGGCAGTTCCATGGCTAAAAAAAACATTGTGGGTGGGCATTATTTGTGCCAGCTCGGCTACCTCCAAGACTAAAGGAGTGGCCATCCTTATCTGGCATGCATTGAGTTGGACTCTGGAGGAATCCAAACAAGACCCACAAGGCAGATGGGTCATTGCCAAACTAGCTCCCACTGGGGAGAAATTGATCATTTGTAATCTGTATGCCCCAAACACTGACCACACTGAATTTTTTCCTTCAATCAGCCAGGTTATTTCAATGCTTTCAGGGACAGATGGGGGCCTCCCCTTAATAGTGGGTGGAGACTATAATATGGTGTCGGATATATTCCTGGACAAGTCGAGGCCCACCCCTCAGGCTAGGTCGAAGGCCAGTTTGGCTCTTCATGAGTTGTGAGAGGAGTGGGGCTTAATAGACCTTTGGCATAGGGATAATCCCTCTGGGTGGGATTATACCTTTTACTCTCAGGTACATTCCATGTATAGTCAGATAGACCTTCTCCTGGCCAACAAAACAGCCACCCAGAATGTCCTCAAAACCTCAATCGGGAATATTCTGATATCCCATCATGCCCCCGTGATGATAACTTATAACGTTGGGGGTCAGTCTAGGAAAGGCACTCGGTGACATTGCAATCTCCTGTTATTAAAGGACCTGGAGTTTCTTAAAACAATCTCCCAAACTACCAAGGAGTACTTTGCCATCAATGCAGACTGCGGGGTTAATGTGAGCATGGTCTGGGAAGCGTTTAAAGCGGTCCTTAGAGGCCGTATTATTGCCTTCTCGGCCGCCAAAAATAAAATGCGCAAAGCCAAATTAGCTGAGTAGCAAACAGAACTGGAAAGTCTGGAGGCGGGTTTTAAAGCTTCCTGTGTCTGATAGAGGGATGACTCCCTTGCTCAGTGTATTGTGCACCTTAAGTACCAAATTAATTATATGCTGAACCAAAAGTTTGAATGGCTCTTACTGCGATCAAAACATGCATATTGGGATGGAGGCGAAAAATGTGGCAGACTGCTATCATTTCGCCTTCGGAAGCAGCAGGCTGTGACACACATCCATGCCCTCTGCAATGCATCTGGCAAGGTTGTGCATACCACTCAAGATATTAATGATACAATGAAGACTTACCACCAGGTACTATATAAGTCACAGTCCAATCTTTCCCTGTCGGCCATTGAACTGGAATTGGACACATTTTGCCAACAATTTGATGTACCTGGCCTCTGCCTGAGTCAGGCTTCTGCACTGGATGCCCCCTTGACCCTGAATGAGATACGAGCTTTGTCTCAAATGGCCAAATGAAAGGCCCCCGGACCAGATGGCATGACAGTTGAGTTATATCAAGCACTAGCACAGGACATATCCCAACCATTACTTCTTGCTCTGCAAGAGGCATATTCAAAAGGCATTTTCCCCCCCATCTATGAGAGAAGCCCTTATTACCCTCCTGCCGAAAAAATCTAATGACTCCTTAGATTGTGCAAATTTCTGGCCAATATCGCTACTCTCAGTCGATACAAAAATCTTGGCCAAGATCCTCACCATCAGGATGCTCAATATGTTCCCGACCATCATCCATCCTGCCCAGGTCGGATTCATGAAGGGCAAATCAGGGTCAGACAATACTAGGCTCCTCCTTAATTTAAAATGGATAGCTTCCCATTCACAGACCCCAATGGCTGCACTAGCAGTTGATTTCACTAAAGCCTTTGACTCGATAGATAGAAATGGCTTTGGTCCGGTGTTCTGCCAGTGGGTGCAAACACTCTATGGATCCCCGATGGCTAGGATTTTGACTAACACGACCATCTCTGGGCCTTTCCCACTGCACAGGGGTACCTGACAGGGATGCCCCCAAGCCCCTCTTCTTTTTCTGATAGCATTAGGTCCCCTCATTCGCTCTCTCATCACGTCAAGAGAAATTGGGGGCATTGATGTAGCGGGGAAATCCTACTTGGTAGCGGCGTACACCGATGACTTATTGCTAACCCTGTCCCATCCAGCAGAACAGGCATTACAGCATATCCTGCAATTACTGAAGACATTTGCAACATTATCAGGACTGTATATAAAACAGAGGAAAATGCTTTTGGCCCCACTAAACTCAGCATGTGCCAAAAATTGCTTGCAGGGAACCGAGCTTCTCTGGGCAATCACAGGCTTCTCGTATCTTGGCATAACCATTCCCTTTAAATGGTCAGATTTAGAGTCAGCTAACATCTCACCGTTCTTATCCCAGCTATCTGCAGAGATAAAGAGATGGAAAAAGCTGCAGTTGTCATTACCTGGTAAGATAGCAGCGGTGCAAATGTTATTATTGCCACGTATTATGTAAATCTTTAAAAATCTTCCAATATGCCTGTTGCCTAAACTCTTTGCCGAAATTGAAGCTCAGGCATCCCGATATCTGTGGGATGGGAAATCCCCTAGATGGAATAAGAGCAAATTGAGAGCACATTGGTCTTAATGGGGGTTGGGTTCACCCTGGTTCCAGGGGTATCATCTGGCCTGCACTGCTGCTATGGCTACCAAGTGGTTTGTCCCCAGTCCAGTACCTCTTCCTCTTTGGTCCAATTAGAAGCTGACCAAGTGACGGATACAAATTTGCACTTGTTATTACACCCTCAGAGTTGCAATTGGCTTGTATTTCCCCCCTTAATAACAGAAACCAAATGGGTATGGCACTTGCTTATGACTCAAGCTCATACACCTCGGGATGCCCAAGCACCTCCATGGCTTTACATTCCTTTATGGCACAATCAGGCCCTGACAATCAGTAATATCCCTGTATACTGGCCCACCTGGGAATTCCAGGGCATCCGATATATCCAGGATCTCTGCATTCCTGACTCATCAGATTTAATGTTGTTTGAACAAGTTAGACATAAATTTCATCTTCCGAGAAATGACCTTTGGAAATTTCTTCAGATATGCAGTGCTATTTTAGCCAGTGAGGTCCATTTGCATTCAGATCCCAAATGGAACTGGCTAACTCAAAGACATAAGTCCTCCACTTCTGGTGGGCTTATTGGCAGAGTCTATGAGACGTGGCACGACACCCAGACAGATCTCTCAGATGCACGCCGGCTAAAATGGATGGCTATTCTGAACTCTCATATATCTGAGACTTCTTGGAAGTGCTACCTCCGTGAATGTCACTATTCATATATGGACACTAAGATCCACCTGTTGCAGATGAAGATTTTGCTGCTGTGGTACTTGCATACCTATACACCCATGGCCTCATACAGAATTTCAACTGTTGGAGTTGTCAAAGATCTGGTGTGCACCTACTTCACATTTTATGAACATGCCCCCTGCTTTTACAATTTTGGGCATCGGTATCTCAGGATTGCTCTACTGTGCTGGGCCGCAGGGTTAATCTTTCCGATCCCATACTCCTTCTGGGTGATACCACCTCTTTGGTCAACTTAACTCGACTGCAGAAGCAGTGGGTTGTACTGGCACTCATGGAGGCTAAATGACTCATACTTATGGCCTGGTGTAAAATTGCCCCCCCCCCCATCTCTTCAAGTGGTGTAACAGGCTATGCTTTGAAACAACTAAGAAGCTGCATGGGATATACTATATTGGACTAGAAATCTGCAACTGATCTCTCTTACTTACATCTGAGAGAAGTTTTCCTTACTTTACAGTCTTACATTGGTATTGCTTTGTGTTTAATTTCATTTTTAAATCAGGAAGGGGTTTTTCAAAACTACTTATCTTGTGGGCAACTTCAGAAGGGTTGAAATAACTGCATATTTGATTTTCCTTTGTGGCTATCTGGACTGTCTGCTAGTATTCTGACAGTTTACATTAATATAGTTGGAAATAACTTACTGGTAGTAGCTGTGTACTTTGAATAGCAAAGGCTGCAGTTTGTAATTTGATGCCAGACACAGCCTCAGGTGGGAGAAATTGTCTTCACTAGTCAGGGAGACCTTGCATCATAGCCAATTGTTTTGGATGGAGGACTATTCTAGCATTGATCAATTACTATAAACTACTGGTGTGATCCTGTTTCAGGCAGAAGCCCATCTCTTCAAGTGGTGTAACAGGCTGTGCTTAGAAACAACTGAGAAGCTGCATGGGATATACTATATTGGACTAGAAATCTGCAACTGATCTCTCTTACTTACATCTGAGGGAAGTTTTCCTTACTTTACAGTCTTACATTGGTATTGCTTTGTGTTTAATTTCATTTTTAAATCAAGAAGGGGGTTTTCAAAACTACTTATCTTGTGAGCAACTTCAGAAGGGTTGAAATAACTGCATATTTGTTTTTTTCTTTGTGGCTAACTGGACTGTCTACTAGTATTCTGTAACAGTTTGCATCAAATTACTTTTAAATAGTTGACAAATCAGTTACTGGAGATTAGCTGAATTACTATAAAGGGCAGTACTCACCAGGGTGGTGGAGCAGTGGTGTATTTGATTGTTTCCAACAGTCACCAGTGGTTTGGACTACCCACCCACCCTTCCCGCACTCCACCCCCCCAGGCATGGTGTTTCCTTTCTAGCCAACTTTCTGACATCACTTCCTCAACAGGTCTTGAGGCAGAACTGTCATATTCTTAATAACCTAGCACAGTGCATAAAGGGTAAGAATACACCACACAAAGGAAGAAAAAAAAAAATATATATATATATTACATATTGTATATTATAAGGGAGAGGGACATGTGGGGAGTGGTGCAATGCACTGGCTGTGAGGCAGCAGTTTTAGGGGAGACATTCTGGAAACTGCATTGCTGTTTTATTTGCAGGTAACTGTCAGCTCTGAGTGAGGAGGAAGCCCACCTCCAGGCTGAACTGGCAAGGACTAAGGAGGCCTCCCCCAACCAAAGAGCACCACTGCCACAGAGGCTGCCAAGTATGAAAAGCAGGTGGGCCACAGTGGGTTCTGGGAGGATAAGGGTGGTGGAACAGAGGTGAAGCCCCCTAGTTGTACCTCTACACAAACCATATGCCAGTCTGGCAGAGCAAGGTTCCTCTATGATGGCATCCTCAGTGGAGACCAAGAAGAATGCTGAGGACACCCACAAGGGAGACCCACAGAAGGGTGGCAAGGGACACCACAGGGGAAGGAAACAGCTTCTGATAGGGGACTCCATTGTTAGAGGGGTAGACCTAGGTAAGGGAGAGGAGAGGGAAGTAAGGTGCCTGCCTGGTGCCATGGCTTGGAGGGACAAGAAGTGAATCCTCAGGATTGCAGAAGCAGCATCACAGGAGAGGGAACTAGATATCATTGTCCACCTTGGTTCAAATGACCTAGCTAGGCATGGGATCAGTGCAGTGCAGGATGAAATTGTGGAGTTGGGGAGGGGCCTCAGAGAGGTAGCAAGCACAGTTACCTTCTCAGAGGTGCTGCCAGTCCATGCCAGGGGTGAGGCTAGAGTACTACACACCATGCAGTTTAATGAATGGTTGCAAAACTGGTGCAGAGCACAGGGCTTTGGCTTCATTGGGGACTGGGGGTACACATGGAGAGATGAAGGTTTATACTGGCATGATGGTCTGCATCTGTCCATGAAGGGAACCAAGATCCTAAGTGACAGGTTTAAATGCTTCCTTGGCAAGCTTTTAAACTAGCCATGGGGGGAGGTGCTAATAAGAGGCAGGAAATTTCAAGCCTCCCCCCACAAAATATGACGGGTAGTAAGGTAAACACTGAGGTACAGTGCTCAACAGAAGGCAGGACAGGGGTAAATGGAAAAATAGACAAGGGAAAAAAGAGCAGGCATGGGGGAAAAAAGGATAAAGCCAACATTAAATGGAGGGCAATGAGTACCAATGCCCATAGTCTGGGAAACAAGCTTCCTGAGCTAGTAGCCTTGATGGAAGATGAACACTTGGATATTGTGGCAGTCACAGAAACATGGTACACGGGGAACCATGACTGGGATGTCAACATAGAGGGGTATACAGTCTACAGAAGGGACAGGGAGGGGAAAATAGGAGGTGGAGTAGCTGTATACGTAAGGGAAGGGATCAAAGCTACAGAACTAAAAAGTAAAGGGGGAGGACAAGAGGCACTCTGGGTCACCTTGGAGATAGGGAATGGCATCACAATCCACACAGGGGTTGCATACAGACCCCCATTTCAAGGGGAGGAAATGGACAAGAAAATGATAGAGGACATTCTCAAAATGGCTGAAAAGGGGGAGATACAGTTAATGGGGGACCTGAATATGCCAGATGTTAACTGGATAACATGTACTGCAGTCACATCCAAGAGCAGGGTCATTCTCGATGCCCTGCAGGGGGCAGGCCTTAGACAGCTAGTGTTGGAACCCACTCGGGAGGAAGCAATACTAGACCTGGTACTCTCAAATGGAGAGAGGATCACAAATTTAGAAGTCGGTAGACATCTGGGAACAAGCAACCACTGCACAGTGTGCTTCACAAAAAGTACAACCATGGAGACAAGCCATACAAAAACAAGCATACTGGACTTTAGAAGGGCTGACTTTGGCAAAATGGGTGAATACCTGAGGAATACACTAGCAAATGGGAAAAAGGAGGGTGAAAGAACAATGGAGAAAAATCAAAACTGCCATCATAGAGGCAACAAGCCTTTGTGTGAAACAGATAAAGAAAACAAAGCTAAGTAAAAAACCACTATGGTTCTCAAAAGAGGTGGAAGGGAAGGTTAAGGAGAAAAAGGCTGCATTCAAAAAGTATAAGGCATCACAGAAGGAGCAGGACAGGGAACTGTATCAATTAAAGCAGAAAGAAGTGGGGAAGGCAGTCAGAATAGCAAAATCCCAAACTGAGGAAAAAATAGCCAAGTCAGTTAAGAAGGGGGAATAAAACCGTTTATAGGTACATTAGGGAGCATAGAAAGGTTAAGGAAGGAATAGTGAAGATTAATAAGGAGAGGGAGGTGGGCAGAGGGAGACAGTGAAAAGGCAGAGATACTGAATGAATACTTTGCTCAGTATTCACAAAGAAGATGAGGAGGATTACCTAAACCAGACAATAGAAGCACTCTGGGTAGGGGTTGACACCAGTCCATTTACAGAAGAAAGAGTTCTGAAAGAACTCCTAAAACTCAAGGTGGACAAAGCAATGGGGTCTGATGGGATTCACCCCAGAATCCTAAAAGAACTAAGGGAGGACCTAGTGACACCACTGACCACACTTTTTAACAAATCATGGGAGGATGGGGTAGTACCCGAGGACTGGAGGAGGGCAGATGTGATTCCCCTTCACAAAAGTGGGAGCAAGGCAGAAGCAGGAAATTACAGACCTGTAAGTTTGACCTCAGTGGTAGGGAAAATGATGGAATCACTTCTGAAAGAAAGAATTTTTGAGTACCTAGAGGCTGGGGCGGGGCACAGGACCCAAAGCAGCATGGATTTAGCAGCAGGAAGGTCATGTCAGAGGAATCTAATTGATTTCTTTGACTGGGTGACCAAAGTAATAGACCAGGGAGGGGTTGTGGATATGGCCTACCTAGACTTTAGTGCAAGGCATTTGACACAGTCCACACAAAATATTAATAATCAAGTTAGCCAGCTTGGGAGTGGGTTCCAGGGTGGTAGCCTGGGTTGCAAACTGGCTGCACAACAGGACACAGAAGGTAATAGTGAGTGGCACACATTCCGAAGAAAGGGGGGTCACTAGTGGAGTACCTCAGGGCTCAGTACTGGGTCAAGTCCTCTTTAACATCTTTATAGGTGACATTGCAGAGGGTCTGGAGGGAAAGGTATGCTTCTTTGCAGGTGATACAAAGATCTGTAACAGAGTTGATACATAAGGGGGGTAGAAAGGATAAGAAGGGACTTGGCAAGGTTGGAGGAATGGTCAGACATATGGCAACTTAGATTCAATGCAAAGAAGTGCAAAGTAATGCACCTGGGAAACAAAAACCCAGGAGAAAAGTACACAATAGCGGGGAGGTACTAACAACAACAAAATGGAACAGGACTTGGGGTAGTCATGTCAGATGATCTAAAAGGGTGGGTAAGCAATGTGAGAAGTCAGTGAGGAGAGCCAGGGGATACTGGGATGCATAGGAAGGGGCATCACAAGTAGAAAAAGGAAGTGGTTATCCCTCTGTACAGACAGTTGGTGAGATCCCATCTAGAGTACTGTGTGCAGTTTGGAAACCTCATCTACGCAAAGACATAGACAGGATGGAAGCAGTCCAGAGGAAGGCAACTAAAATGATGCAGGGTCTGCATCAGAAATCATATGAAGAGAGACTGAGAGAGCTTAATATGTATACCCTTGATGAAAGGAGAGAGGGGGGACATGATAGAAATGTTCAAGTACCTCAAGAGAATCAACAAAGTCCAGGAGGGTAGCATCTTTCAGAAAAAGAGATGTGTAAGAACAAGGGGACAACATTTAAAGATAGAGGGGGTACGGCTCAGGGGTAATGTGAGGAAATCTTTTTTCACAGAGAGAGTGGTGGATGCGTGGAACTGCCTTCCTGGGGAGGTTGTTGGGGCTAAAACAGTGGGGGAATTCTAACATGCATGGGACAGACACAAGGCAATTGTAGTGGGGGGTGGCAGGAAGTAGGCTGTTGGTTAACTAGAATCTGCAGCTTATACAGTAGGTAGGGAAATGGGCAGACTGGGTGGGCCAAGTGGTCCTTATCTGCCATCAAAGTCTATGTTTCTATGTTTCTATGTTTCTCATCCACAATGGCATAAGGCACTGGCTAGATTAGCCACATTAGAATGCCTCTCCTGTAATCACCTTGGTCGTCTGGACCATTACTGCCAGATGGGAAGCTTATCTCCAGTCTTCTTTCTGTAAACTTTCGAATTTGAGGGATAACTCCTAGTATTGAATATGTGATATATCATTACATTGCACCATTGGTTTAATTTCTACTAGTCTTTAACTTTTGAAGACAATGGAACATTACTCTAGTATATTGGGCTGCTATGTTGCACTAAGGAATACTTAGAAAATGCTATATGTGAATACCTCGCAGCTTGGTTTTGGTAAATACATTTGTATATCTGCATGATAATGTAATAGGGCCTGGTTGAATACAGCAGCATATGGAACATGTTACTTTCTTACTTATGATCATGTATGGTTGTGATATTCTGTTTGTGGAGGAGAGGAAAAAAAGTGAGAAGAATTTCATTAATAAAACTATTCTATGATAAAAAATGAAATGGTGAAAAATATGTTGAGACTTGTGGCACTTCTCTGTTGGCAAAAAGCAGGTAAGGTACTGTAAGTATTGGTCCCAGTCTTTCTGTTCACCTTTCACAAACTTTTCAACATACATTTTAGGGGCCACATACATGGTCGAGATCCCTAATGACTGCCTGAGATAGTAGTTCTATGCTGGCACTGCATAATCCTTCACATTTTATCACTATCTATGTGCCTCTGGTTGGACATTTTAGAGGTTTGGAAGTTTAAATACCTCCTTATTCCACTGGTCTATGTTGATGCTTTTGGGAGCCCTCTTTACATTAAATTGTAGCTGCTGCATCATCTCAATACCACAGCTCATTCTCCAGGAGATTATGCTGACCTCCGAGACGTATGTGATTGTTGACCTGGCAGATCTTTCAGATCTTTGGTCAATGTTGTAAGCTTTAATACAGGATATCCTGCAAATTAAAAGTACAATGTTCCAGTTAGGGGAATGGATGGAAGCAATAGAACAAAGAATTGCAGATACAGAGTTATTTACTATGAAGGTGGAGTCGGATACTGCCCTGCATACTGACAAAATTGGTCACTTAGAGCAGCAAGAGCTGTCCCTCTGGGCGAAGCAGGAGGATTTAGAAAATGGAGGGTGATGCAACAACCTCCACATAATAGGGGTCCCCAAGGGGCTGAGGACCCCAATATGTGTGAATTTCTACAAAGTATGATGCAGCAGATGTTGAACTTTTATTGGGACACTCCATTAGAGGTCGAACGGGCTCATATATCCTTTGGACCAAAACCAGAAAGAGGCCTGCCCCTAGACCTATAATAACAAACTTCTTGCGGTGTTCTGTTAAAGAGCAGATTCTGCATCTGGCTCATGAAAAGGAGCTTCTGAAGTGGAATGGGTACACCATATACTTTTTTCAAGATTTCTCCAAGGATGTAGCTGCCCAGTGGAAAGCTTTCACCTCTATATGCAAAGAACTAGTTTAAAGGTGTATTCAGTATGCTATGATGTTTCCTGCAATATTGACAATACTATGGGAGGGCCAGTGGCAAAAATTTGACACACTGCACGAGGCACAGCATTTCCTAACAGCTCTCAGCCAAGGCACCCCCCCACACACAAAGTCAGGGCCCTGCAGCTTGCCCTAATATCCTGCAACACAACCACTACACAAATAAACTTGGTCAGAGGGGCATAAGGCAGCCTCACTTTCAAGACTATCATAGAAAGCCTACACAGCAAGGGCCAGTGGAGCAACCTCCTTCACAAGTTAAAAGGAGACTCTGGATTAAAATATAAACCTAAAAGTCAGAGAAATAGACCCCAGAACTCCACATCTGTTCAGCCTATGCAGATCCAGCCAAAGGAGATTACCTGAAGCCCTGCAAACTAGAACACCTCAAAGTTAGCTCCAGCATCCAACCCTCTGGGACTGTCCTGGGATCCAGAATCAAAGCATCCCATGGTGTATCCGATCATGAATGATAACACCACTCAAGCCTCCGGAACTGACTGTATAGACTATGTAGAAGAAGAACTTGTGGCATTGTTGCATCCCAAAACTGACTTACAGGAGTTGTGACTCTCCACTTCAGTGGCTGGCAGATTCACGGTACCCACTCATTGACAAGCAGCACCTGACGCACAACTGGTTTTGACAACTCTGGTGCAAACAGCAGGTTTAGAAAATGTCACGGGACTCTCTATTTTATGTTGGTCTGCTTTTCTTTTTGGTAGACTGTTGATAGTGTTTGTAATTTATGGCAGGATGGTATTCTTTGTTTTTTGGCTTTTTTTCTGGAGATACTGTGGCTTAACTCAGGGAAGTAGGTATATAGGGACTGAGAGGGTATATGATCTTTTGGATTGACACCCCCATGAACTTTACTAGGCCCTAATTGATGACACTCCTCTTACAATATAAGTCCGCTGGTATCGAGCGGTTGGTGACCCTCTCCCCTAGATGTACCATGGGGTCCACGTCATTGGAATTCTCTCTAATCCTTACAGTGTTGGGAACTTACATAGAAAGAGAGAAACATAGAATTTGATGGCAGATAAGGACCTCTTGGTCAACCCAGTCTGCCCATTTCCCTTCGTAATGGATAAGCTGCAGATCCTAGTTAAACAACAGCCTACTTAGGTTAATCAATTCTTAAAGTTCGGAGGGATGGACACTGGACATTATGGCCACTTCTTTTATCTGCCTAGCGCATCCCACCACTGGACCATACTGTGCTAGATGTTGCTCAAAAATTATATGTCCCATTTAGTATTATCAAAGGCTTTGTACCCTTTCTTTTTGGGGGCTGGAACTCTATTCAGGCAGTGTACTATGCCCAGTCACTTTGGGTAGAGATCCTCACATATACACCCACAGTGGAGTGGGAGGACCAGGGTACTTTTTTGCCACTGGTCCGCAGTATCTCGCTCCTGCTGCTATTTAAATTTTTTTCTATGTTATGAAGTAAATATTGGGTCAGTTAGTTTGTTCAGTTTTGATATTATAAGAGTTTTACTGTTACATTATGTATTATTCTCTCTAATAGTTCTTTCACACAGAGATGTTCTGGATACCGTTTACGGATCTGTTTTTGTTTTCTGTATTACAGGTAAAAGCATAGAGGTGATCATGCCCTCTAGGGCACTTATTTTGTTATTTTGTGAAGTATTATGTTTTCTAATGGTAAATGCATGAAAGGTTCTTTTTTGAAAGTAGAATGTTCTCAATATCAGGTGGGTATATTTGCCCTGGTTAATTATGTTAGGCTGTGTCAATGATTTCTAAACCTTGCTCAATGGACACTACTCTATTGTTCCAGGACTCCATTTATTACCCAAGCAAACTCTATGAACCTTATATAATGGCTGCTCTCAGGGTTATAACTAGAGATGTGCGAAGTCCATGAAATTTGCTCCATGAGTTAATTTGTGGATTTCACGGAATTCACAGAGCGATTTTGTGAAATTTGTAGCTGTGAATTTTGTGGATTACACTGCAAAACATGAAATTCAACCTGCAAATTTTGTGCTTAGCCTGCAAAATTTGCGCTTCATGTTAAAAAGAACTTGAATTGTGGCATACATTTTGTGCAAATCACTCAAATCAGAATTCCAAATTTTTTTCCAAACTCCACAAATTCTGTGAAGGGTAAATTCTTGGTGCTTTGCATAAAATTCACCCATGAAGTTTGACTTCACAACATCTCTAGTCATAATATGAAATGTTCAGGGAATGAACCACTCCATTAAAAGGAAGAAAATCTTTTTCTATTTAAGTTCCCACAACTGTGATATTGTTCTCCTGCAAGAAACCCATCTCCTCAAGGTGGAGGTGGGTAAATTGTTGAGAGGGTGGGTGGGGCAGGCATTTTCCAGTACTCACTTATCAAAAAAACCGGGTGTGTCTGTTCTAGTGATAGAAGGGTGGCCTCTTGCAAATAGATCAGGCCTTACCTGATTGTGAGGGATGGTGGATTCTCCTTGTGGGTAAACTTTATGGAGCTCGGGTTCTTTTGGTTAATATCTATGCTCCTAATGCAGCTGAGCCAGATTTTTTCCTTTGGTTAGCTCAAGCCTTGTCTGCTCTGCATCAGTCTCCTATGGCTGTTATCATAGGCAGCGACTATAATCTGATCCCTTTTCTGAATAGGACTACTCCGGAATGGGTGAGCACTTCATACTCTCACTCTTGGAGTGCTATGCACCATTTGTGTCTGCAATTTGGCCTGGTTGACTGCTGGAGAATCCACCACCGAAATACCCGGGATTATACCTATAGGTCTTACAGATTTACTAGATGCTCCAGACTTGATTTCTTTTTGTTTAGTTCTATAATCTTGTCTGTAGTGCTTGATACTGCTATACTTCCTATTACAATTTCTGACCATGCCCTGGTCAGTATGGTTTGGGTACCCAAAGGTAGTATCCCCACATCCCTCTTTGGCTGCTCAACCCGACCCTGCTTTGCTCAGAAGATTTCAAGCAATGGCTTCAAGCAGAAATATATATTTTTTATTTTAAAGTTAACCCCACTCCAGATATTTCCAGTTTTACCCTCTGGGAAGACTTTAAGGCCTTTACCAGAGGGGGTATTATATCTTACGCCTTTAAAGTGAACAAAATGAGTAGATGGGAAATTGAAACTCTCACAACCAAGATTAACAAGCTAGAAAAGGCCACATATCAATGCCCCCAATGCCATGACTCCCAGATACAGGATATTGTTGCACTAAAATACTGACTAAACACTATGTACTCTCAGCAGTCACCTAGGGCTCTCTTTTTTCTACAACAATCCTTCTGGAAAGCCAGGGACAAGGCTTGTAAACTTTTAGCATTTCAGCTGAAGTGCAAATCAATGGAGACTCAAATCCCATGTCTTCACTTTAAAGATGGACAGGTGGTCACAGACCCCTATCAAATCAGTGAAATGTTTAAAGATGATTATGTTCAACTTTACAAATCATTTTCATCCCCATCACAAACTGAGGATGCCTCTTTTTTTGCCAAGTTAGCTCTTTCCTAATTAGCCCTGAAAGCCATTCAGGCTTTAGAAGAAGACATTGCTATATCCAAAATAGTGATGGCAATCCATAATCTGACCCCTGGGAAAGCCCCTGGCTAGGGTGGTTTCAGTGCTGACTTTTACCAGGCCTTTGAAATAGTACTCTCTCCTAAGCTCCTGGAACTCTATCGGTCCTTTCAATAAAGTGGCACTATGCCCCTCAATATGCAGGAGGCAGTTATCACTGTCCTGCCTAAAGCTAATAAGAATCCTACTAGATGTTCAAATTACAGGTTCATATCTTTACTGAATGTGGACTCAAAGATCCTGGCTAAAATTTTAGCAACTCAGTTAGAGTAAGTCTAACCTTTGTTAATTCATAAATTGCAGGTGGGTTTGCTGCGGGGCAGACAGGGCAATGATAACCTCCATTCAGTCATAGATTTAATTAAGTTGGTGACCTGGGGTCCAGGTGCTGTGGTCCTGGTTGCCATTTTTGCCAAGAAGGCATCTGATTCGATCGAGTGGAGCTTTCTTTTTTATACTCTTACAGCTATGAGATTTGGACCAAACTTCTGGGCATGGATCCACACCTTCTATTGGGCTCCCAAGGCCAGGGTATTAGGCAATGGTATCCTTTCAGACTCCTTCCTTCTGTTTCATGGCACATGACAGGGCTGTCCACTTAGCCATCTTTTATTTTTACTCACCATCGAACCTTTAAATATGACTCTCAGGCACCACCCAAACATATATGGAATTCAAGTTGGAGATAAATTGTTCACTACCCTACTTTATGCTGATGATCTTCTCCTCACTTTGTCACACGCAGATCCATCTTTTCCTGCAGCATGGGAGGTTATAGATTCTTTTGGTACAGTATCCAGTTTGTGGGTAAACTGGAGCAAAACTAAAGCTTTGCCTCTATATAAAGGTGACCCTAGTGGGCTGAAATTGGCCAAAATGAAATCAAATGGTCTCCCATCAGTATAGAATACCTTTGAATACATATCTCGAGTAATCCCGAAGACATGTGTCAAAAGAGTATACAGGACCTCATTAATTCTCTTGAGCTAGACATGAACAGATAGGCCAAGTTGCATTTAACCCTTCCTGGCAAAATTGCTGCCATAAAAATGAGGTATTTCCCAAACTATTTTTCATTTTAAGTAACCTAGCTATGCCCATTTCAGTGGGACTTTGGCACAAAATTGATTGGCTGCTGTCTAATTTCAGTTGGGGAGGCAAGAATCTACATTTTGGCAGAAAGGGTCCTTCGTGCACCTGTGGCAAAAGGTGGGTGGAAATTGCCATGGCCTTGGGCCTACCACATGTTTCAAGGCTTTAAGAAAGCTTTATATTGGCTGAACCTTTTTCTCTTGTATACTCCTGTCTGGGTGGAAATAGAGAAGTCTCTGCTGGGTTCCATGCCCTTTGCATTTGCTTTAAGAAAATTTCCCCCAGATAGTCATTGCCTTACATTATCAATCATACTTACCAGACAGATTTGACATAAATTGGTGCGTGTGTACAATTAGAATTCAGATTATTTGGGAATCCATGAACTGTTATGGTACAATCCAAAGATTCAGATAGGGGGCTCTTCAATAATATGGCCTACCTGGGCTTCTAAAGAGATCCAGTTAGTGGGCCATTTCACTGACCCAGCTACTGGGTTGCTTAAGTCCTTTCACCAACTTCAGAGTGAATATCTGTTACATGCTCATGATTTGTGTTGATACCTTCAGATATGTTACACCTTGTCACCATGGTTTTTGAATGGTCATACATTAGTACTCACAGAATTAACAAAACACTTACAAAAGTGGTATCAGTATCCTCAGGACACACCAGTACTATTTACAAGACCCTCCAAGATAGGCATGTTCCATGCTGGCTTGGTGGCACTGAGGGTTGAGGTGCTGGACACCACACCTCATGCCACTCCAGCAACCCGGGTTTGGGAATGAGCCCAGATCCTTGGGGGTCAGTGGGGAGGAGACTGGGAGATGGATTAAGCAGCTATAAGGCAGTTCTCCCCCCTCCTGGGTGCAGCGCCAGCCACACCCACTGCAATGCTGCCCCCGGGTGGAGGCCCCGAGGTAGTGCAGTTGGGAGCGACTAGAGTAGGGGGGGTGCCGTGGATCACTGTATGCATGTGCCTTCTCACACGCACGGACAACCATGGCAAGGGGCAGGGAGAAAATGAATAAAAATAAAGCTGGCAGACTCATTGATGGCCCCTCAGCACCTGTGCTGCCCCCCCCCGGAGTCTATATGTTGGTCTCCAGGGGGGAAGGAAAGTCAAGGACCTTCACCTTGGCCCTGCCACGGGGGGGGCAACCCATGGAGGATTGCGGGGAGGGTCAGGTGGGAAATGCGGAAGGTCCTGAGACTGACCCCCCTCTGATGGGGGGGCAGAGCTGCCTGCCAGCTCCGCCATGTACCCCCATCACCATATTAGGTGGGAGGTGGTGATGGGGTCAAACAGCTAGATAAAAAAAAAAGATAGGTATCTTCCCAACTGGGACTTCCACAGGATGAAATGAGCAAATGAGCTACAGGAACCATTGGAAACTAGGGTATGGTCTAGCTGGGTTGAGGCACATCAGGCCCCTCCAGACACAAAATTACAACTCCTTCAGAAGAAGATCTTGAGCAGATGGTATAGGTCACCAGATATACTGGCTTGGATGGGTTAATCCTCTTTGGAGGTCTGCTGGAGGTGTGATATGGATCTGGGGACCCTTTTTCATATTCTCTGGAGCTGTGCTTTAGTCAAAGATTGGTGGTATTCCATCATTAGCATGTCAGAGCAAGATTAAAATACTCCCATAACCCGCTCTCCTTGTTTCTGGTTGTTGGGAGACCCTGCTATGTAATGTTAGACAGGTTGCAGTACAAAACACTCTTACATACTGCAACGATGAAAGCTAAAGGACTAATTCTGCTTAGGTAGAAGACTTCTCATATTCTCTCGAAGACACATTGGGCACAGGCTATGTTTAAAATGGCCTCTTATCTTCCAGTTTTGTTTAGGCAAAAAGAGGCCCTTCCTAGGTTTTGTGCAACATGGTCCTCCTGGCTAACTAGAATAGGGGTGATGATGCATGATATTGATTCATTTCCGATATTTTTAATGCTCTTAAACCCATTTTTAGGTTATTATGCTTAATAAATGGAGGTATTCTGCAGTTTTTCATTCTGGAAATTTCCCTGATTTTCCATGTAAGGTATTGTAGTGGTATATTGTTGCCATAGCATTCATTAAATGTTAGTTAATTTGCACCATTAGCTAATGGTATCAGTTTAACTGTTTATATATGTTTTGAGGCTTACATTGGGGTAATGTAAACTGATTGTACTTCATTTTTGCTATATTATTTGAGGTTCACACATATGGACTGTAATTCCTTGCTCTTTCCCACACTATATATGTTGAAAACCTTAATAAAAAGTTCTACAAAAAAAAATGTCTTTTTAAATGTTTGGTTAAAACACTCAACAAGATCGTCTGTCTGAGTGTGATATGGAGAGATTCTTATGGCAGTGATACCTAGTAATCTGTACAGCTCCTTCAGCAATCCATCACCAAAATTGCTACCCTGATCTGTAATAATCTCTTTAGGTGTGCCCACCCTGCTGAGAATTTTGGCCAGGTCTGCTGCTAAGGAGGCAGTATAGCACAGTGGTTTAAGGCTCTGAGCTACAGACCTGGGTTTGAATCTCACAGCCCCCACTTGCATACTGTGTGACCCTAAGCAAGTCACTTAACTTCCTTGAGCTCCCAGGTCACACCTGAAAACAAGCTTTGGCTTAGTGTGCCTTTGCTGGTTAAACAATTTCCCCCTTCCCCTTACTTTTGGGGTTGTGACAGTTACTCATTGGAACTGCCTCTGGGTATCTAGAGGCACAGTCGCATACCACCAAAATGAATCATTTACCCTGTTTATTTTTGTCTAATAGACCAACCACATCCTTTGCAATTCTTTATGCAGGCATATCCATTAAAGGTATGGGCACCAGGGGCACAATGCCTTTTTTAATCACTGGGGCAAATTTCTGACATTCAGCACAAGAACTGCAATGGGTACTGTAGCAACATCTTCATGAGTCCCAATCCTGCAAAATCTGTACAGCAATCTGGCAAGGATGAGACCCCCCCGCCAAGTGACCAGCCATATGAAAATCATGTGCTATCTGTAACAACTCAAATCTATACTTCTTTGGTATAACCAATTGTTCTATCTGTTCTATGTCTGAGGATTCACACAGACTGTGTACAGTAGCCCATTACAATTTTTAAACATAGGTTCACACTCTTTTTGTTTCACCACAGGCCCCAACTGCTTAAAATAACTTTGGAGAGAAGCATTGCTAGTTTGCTCTCAAACAAAACCACAATCGGTTATCAGTTTAGCGTCAGCATTTTCATATATTAACCCCTTATGTGCATCATTTTTTTCTTTTTGCCACGGTTTTTTTCAGGTGTCTTTTTTCTTTCCTGGAATTCTGGATCAACTAAGATCTATATTTCTTTGGTATGACCAATTGTTCTGTCTTTTCCTATATCTGAGGATTAACACAAACTCTGTACAATAGCCCATTAAATTTTTTAAACATAGGTTCACCCTCTTTTTATTTCACCCCCGGCTGCTTAAAATAACCCTGGAGAGGAGCATCTTTAGTTTGCTCTGAAACAAATTCACAATCAGTTATCAGTTTAGTTTCAGCATTTTCATATATTAACCCCTTGTGTTCATTTCCAATGATCACAGGTCCAGGTAACTTTTGTTCTATCCCCACTTTAATTTGATGCAACACTCTATTAATATTCAAAGTCACTTGGGTGGTGGGATAGCATCGAGTGTCCCTGTGGATGCAAATAATACTAGTACCTTGTCCTTTTGCAGAGTTTTCAAAGCACTTCAACATGCATTAGGGTCAGTCTACTTCCTGAATCAATAAGTCCCTTCAGAGTCTTATCTCCCATCTTGACATCTGTTAAAGGGGAACTGTCAGCATTCCCCCAACAAAAACACGGGGCCTATACTGTAGGTCCTGATTAGTTAAATCTCACTGGCAGTAATTTTGTAAAATAACTTACACAACTGTTATTTATAATTTATCTCATTGATCCTGTGACCCTCCACTTGCCATTACTATTCCTAAGTCCCCCACAGCAAACTCTTTGATAATGTAGCTGATGGATTCAACTACAGGGACTCCTATGTGACAGTACCAATATCAGAAAAGAAGAAAAGATACACAGCACATTATTGCGCTTCTCACTCTGGTACCAATTGATCAAAAAAAGCTGTTTCCTCAGTTGATCGGTACCAGAGTTAGAAGTACAATCAAGCAATGTATATCTTTTGTTATTTTCTGATACCTGTACTGTCACATAAGAGTTCCATGTGGCTCAGCCATGTCAGTCGTGTCATCAGAGGGCTTGCTGCGGGGGACTCAGGAATAGTAATAGATGACAGAAGCTTGCAGGATCAACCAGATACATTATAAATAACAGCTCTGAAAGTTATTTTACAAAATTACTTCCAGTGCAGTTTACCTAACTGGGACCTATAAGTCACTTGTTTTTGCCAGGGGAATGCTGACAGTGTCCCTTTAATTACTTGCCCCCAATTTGCTAAGGACAAATCTGATCCAGCATTACCCTCCTTATTTTTATGGCAGTTTCTTGTAATATGGCATGGCATGTTACTATTATAACACATAAAGCCTTTGGGAGAAGATTTGTTATGCCCACCAGAGTTCTTATTTGACCTGGAGTTAAGTCAGAAAAAGTGGGTCTCTGTCCTAGATGGGTGGACACAGATAAGGGGCACTGATTCCCCTCTGGAGCAGAGAGAACACGGGATTCTGAGCACCAGAGTGGACTTCAGAGGACTAATTGGAAAAGCAGCCAGATTGGGATGGCAGTTCCTTCCAGATTATATGCAAAAGACCAAAAGGCAGTGGGAGGAGGATTTGGGGAGAACAATTATGGAGGAGAACTGGCTGATATTACTGAGACTCCATAAGGTATCCTGATATGCAATAAATTCCAGGAGTATTAATATAAGTTTACACACAGGTTGTACTGCCCCTTGGTGATGGTCATAATTTCAACCCTGTGGTCTCTCCTATGTGTGAATGGTGTAAGAGGGAGATGGATACTTATCTACATTATTTCTGCTTCTTCCAAATATTGCAGAACTTCTAGGAAGCAATAGCACAAGAGTTTGAGAGAATGTGGGGCAGACAGTTGGGACTGACCCCATTATGTCTGTTATTGGAGTGAAGGTGAAGGGTCCTGAAGAATGGGAAGTATTCTCAAGATGGGTCAGAGTATTGCTGGTGCTGGCCAGGCATTGCATACTCAACACATGGGTGTCAGCTTTGACCCCAGTACTTCAGCAGTGGCATACCCTGGCTATAAAGGTGCTCACACTGCAGCGCCTGACTTACACCATTAAAAATAAAGAAGAACACTTCCTGAATATGTGGGAGCCTTTTCTTGCATTGTTGACACCAGAAGAGGCCACAATACTCGGGGAAGGACTCTAGGGCTGATAAGGCTGTGAGAATAACCAAATATTGGAGCTCTGAGTCCCTGGAGTGGTACTTCTCCTTATGCAAATCTGCTCATTCTAGATGAAATTAGTGTGCAGGAGATCAGTTCAAAAGGCAAAAGGAAATGAAATTATATGTTAAAAGCTGAGTATCAGGTGTAAGGGGCCTAATGTGGAGGTAGCTTGAGACTTCCCTGAGAAGGGAACGAAGAGGAACTTGATTAGATTAATGAACTTTTCACATTTTGGTTAGTGGTATATGACAAATTATATGTTTCTTTTTCTTTCTTTGTCCATGTATTTGTTCTGTACTATATGTGACAGTGTTCTGTATAAGAAAACTAAAACTTCCAATAAACAAATGATAGAAAAAAAAAAAAAAAAAGAGGGTCTTACCTGTCCTCGACTGTTACTTTGCTGCTGTCTGTCTGGACATCTGATAGTCCTCAGCCAAACAAATGGCCTTTTCCCTAATTTCTGGTCTTTTACGCAAAGCTGCACATCTGTAGGCAGATTGTTGATGAATTGCTCCATTGCAAATATGTCAGTGATCTGTGGGACTGTTTTCCCTCTGGTTGGAGCAATTTAATGAGGAGTTCACTGAGTTGGTTGAAAGCTTCTTGAGGATTGTCAAATGGGTGGTACTTTATGAACTGTAATCTTTGCCTGTAGGTAAATGTGGGTAAAATTATCAAATTTAGAATTCACTGAATTGTCATGAAATGCTGTGAATTTTCATGAAATTTTGTGAAATATTTTGTAATTTTGTGAAATTCTATAATTGACCATGCCTCAGTCCAGGTTTACTGCCTGTTACAAACCCTAAAAGAGTACCAAGTTTCATTATATTTGGATGAAGAGTGGGGAAGTAATAGGGGCTCAAAATCTAGCAATTTAACACTCGTAAACATTTCAGAAAATATTTCTATGCTTATAACTTAGCCACCTTTGGAGTTAGATAACTGAAAACTTAGACGCATACTTTCTTGGAAGATTCATAGAAACTTCTAAATAGAGATTGTTATGGTCTAGCCATGACCTGCCTCCTGACATTTGTTTATCTGCCTCCTCCTCATCTTGATCGGCCTCTCCTTCGGGCCACCAGGGACACTCTCACTTCCCCCCAAGAACCCTCATGCCCAACTCCTGCCTCACATTGCAGCCACTCTACAGGGTAACCTGATGTATCCCTTCATCAGATGGGTCCTCTCCTCTGGAGAGAATGTGCCTTGCAGCTTACCTTTCTTGGTCCTGGGTGCTCCTGACATCAGTCCTAGCTGTCTGGGGCTCCATGGTGGCAAGGGTCCAGGCGGCTGTAATCCGGTCAGTTGAGATGCCATTTTCTCTGGTTTTCTTGGACCTTGTGCAGCATTGCTCTGCAGAGCTAGCGGTGTCCACAGAGGGGCCAATACAGAGTGAGACAAGCGCCCCAAACCTTCCCAGGAGAGAAGAGCAGTCCTCTGAGTGCTCAAATCCTCTCCTTCTCCTGCCAACCCCTGGTGTCCTGAGTCTGTTCCCGAACCCGGGTCGCCGGCATGGTGTGAAGTGTGGCCTCCAGTGCCTCAACCCTCAGAACTACCGGGCCAGCCTAAGACTACTTTTTTCAATTTTTTTTTATTTAAACTTTTGTTAACCAGGTAAGTGTTATGAGCCAAGGCCCTTTTTCAAACATAACCCGGGACCATAAATACAGTCAAGATGTTACATACTGTATAATAAACAACATAGAAAACTACTAATACAATACATAATACAATAACAGATAAACAACATTTTCAAAAACACTCAATAATTAAAGAGCTAAGATTTATTTTTATTTAGCTTTGTTTACCAGGTGAGCATGCTAGACAGTCAAGTGCCTATTTTCAGGTGCGAACCGGGAGAATTACAAAGGCAATAACAATTCAGAGACAAAGTAACATTAATCAATAAGGTACAGTCAGGTGCTGGCAGAGAACCCAGGCAATAACAAATTAAGAGACAAGGTAGCAACAGTTAACAAAGTACAGACAGGAATAGGCAGTAAACTGCGGTCAGGTGCAGGCAGAGAACATATACAAGGCAAGTACAGTGATTAAGGCATGGCGACCACAGGAGGTAGCCAGGGGACCAAACATATCTCAGCAGGGCCTTATCGAAGAGTGCGATATATACAACTGCACACGCGCTGTTGAAGGGGTACAGATGCGCAATGGAGGGTAGGTCAGCTAAGAGCAGATGCAGGCAGAGGCTTGTTTAAGGTGGCCCCAGACAGATGACCTGAAACAACTGTCAGAGGGGGCAGTCCTTACATAAGCAGGGAGTAGGTTCCAAGCTCTGGGGGCAAGGGCTCTGAAGGCACAGTCCACAGCGAGGGAGTGAGTTTTTGGGACCATGAGAGCCTGGGAGTCAGTAGGCCTCAGCCGATAGCCAGAGGGGACCGATTTGAGCAGATTGGTGAGTGCAGGAGGAGTGGACAATCAGAGGGTGTGTCTGTAAAGTTGCCTAAGATAAAGGATCGATGGTTACTAGGGGAGAGCCAACCCAGCCTGGATTAGAGTTGACAGTGATGGGTGAGGCGGGGGGCTGATAAGGCAAAGTGACATACATTGTTGTACACTGCGTCCCATTTCATAAGCCAGGTTTTAAGGGCATTCATGAAGGAGGTGAGCCCATAGCAGAGCGTGGGGAGAAGAACCCATTTTTCAATGGCAAGATGGGCAACAGGAGTGAGGCAACTTTTGGCCCTGTACGGCAGGCCCAGTTTACAGTTTGTGGCCTTGCAGGAGTTTCGTATGTGCAGGGAGAGGTCCAGCTGAGGCTCAAGGGTTACCCCCAGGTACTTGAAGGAGTCGACCACCGACACAGGAACACCGTCAGCACCAGTGACTTTGAGATGTGCAGGGCACTCTCTAACCTTGGCAAGGGAGCTGAATAGCAAGGCCTGTGTCTTCTGAAGGTTGATAACAAGCTTATTTGCCTTGAGCCAAGATTGAATGCGGGCGAAATCAGAGTTTAGGCTGGTGTTTATGTCTCTGATATCATGGGAGCTAGCCAGAAGCACAAGATCATCAGCATAAAGGGTGACATGCCTGGAGGCAGGGGCCGAGGGCAACTGGTTAATAAAGAGGGAGAACAGTAAGGGGCTGAGGACAGACCCTTGAGGCACCCCACAAGTTACCGGTGCAAGCTCAGAGAAGGCTTTTTGGAACCTCGTGTACTGTTGCCTGCCTGAGAGGTAGTTAGTAAACCAGGCTAGGATAGGGGGAAAGACCGAGGGACTGGAGGCAGCCCCCAGGAGAGTGTGATCAACCAAATGCTCCTTAAGATGCAGTTTAAAAGTAGCATGTCCCAAACCTTGTTGTAAGGATACAGAAACATTATTCTAGGGAGTTGCTGAGGTAACAGAATAGGCATGCATACCCATCTTTGTATTTACATTAGGCACAAGAAGCTTAGATAGTCCATTTGAGCATAGGGTTCTATCAACCACCTTAAAACTGTAAATTGAAAATAGAGGAGAGTCAGCCCCTAAACTTAAAACATTATGGGTCAAACAATTCAAGTTATATAAACAGTTTAAACTGGTAGGTAACCAACCTGCCAATTTATATAATGTGCAATGGCGCATTTGAAAAGGTACTTTCAAAGTAAATCTGCAAACGGCATGAAAGGTAATAGTAAGCAATGCAATATCTGACTTAGTTAACTCAGAAAACAAAAATGAATTATAATTCATAGTAGATAATAACACATTATTTGCAACTGCAAATCTTACTTGTTTAGTCAAGACACTGCAACTTAAACAGGACTCCAAGTCTTTGTTTGATTTGCCTACAGATCAATTTTATATGAAGGAAATAGGTAAGATATGCATCCAGTAGGATCTCCAGGTATTTGAACAGGAAAACCTGTTCCAGTCAAACCCCAAGGGTATTCTGAATTACAAGAGATAAACTCTTTGCTAGTCTTTGCTTCAGTCCAAACAACAACCTCTAGGGGCTTGCTCCTCACCCAGATCATCAGCATGGCAGCATGAGGTTCTGATGCTTGACCATGGTGGTTGCCTTAAAGCCTAATATTTGGGGTCAATAACCCTAACAGCATTGATTATATTGGGGATACATAATGTGTGAGTGTTGAATATGGGAAATATCAGGATGAGTGCTTAGTAACCTCAGGTGATATATCACCCGAGGTCACTAAGCGTGAATTCTGATATTTCTTATGTTCAACACTCGCACATTATGTGTGCGGTTTATACAATAGGTCCCCGTTTTGCAATTTTCTGTATTTATTTAGATCTGGTATGACTTATGTTTTCCCTTTGATGGTGCTTTGTGAGTTTATTCTGGTTCGTGTAAGTGTATTCTGTTTCTTGGTTAGTGTCCGTAGTGGAGTTGTTGAGCTTGTGGTGACGTAGCAGAGTAGTTTTATTTTTTTCATCACACTCTGCTTACGTAGGCACAGTGGTTTTATTTTTTTTGTCACACTGTGCTTACATTCTTGGGTCATGTTTTTGTTGTATTTCAATGGGTAGTTTTGGTATGGGGGTGTGTTTCATCTTGTTTGATTGGGTGGTGTTTCTTGGGGAGCGTGTGTGTTTGGTTTTAGTGAATGGCAGTTTTGAGCGTGTTCGTGGGGCATTTATATTCTTTTATTTTAGGCTTTTATTATTTAACCAGTCATACCTGGTGTGTTTGAAGTCATTGGATTTTATTTTGTTATACATAAATTATGTGTTTCTTTGGTGCAGGGAAGGGGGGTGTTTAGTGCACTACTTTGAGTTCAATGTTTTTCACATTATGTTCGGCTGTTTTAACTTCACAGCATTCATTTGTCTCAGATGTTAACCATTTATTCTGGGTCTGCTAATTATTATCGTTTAGTCAGAGTCTGAGTCTGTATTAATGTTGAGTTTCCTAGGATGTGCTTGGTGTCGGCTCAGTTGCTGTATATATTTCTTTGGATGTTGATGGTTTAAGTTCTTGATATACTTCTCAGTATGTGGTTGGTTTTGGCTGGGTTGTCTGATAGGTTTCTTTGGCAATGAAAGGCTTTGGTTGTTGTATGTTTTCTTCATTTCTGATTTGGGTGGTTTTGTTGCACATTTTGGAGTTTTCTTTGCTGTGTGATGTATCAGTGTTTTTACCAGTTATTTGATTGTGTTTTTGGTTATTTAGTTTTTTGTAGTCATTTAGCGATTCTAGTTTTTTATGACCTGATATTTGAATTATGTCATTAGCAGGAATACCTCTGTCACTGAGCCTCTGTATCAAATGTTTGCGCATAGAGTGGTTGGTGAGGCGCTTTGCTGTTGATATTCCTGCTTGTGATATCATATTTTTCACAATATTTCCTATGGTATTTATTTCAAGTGCAGGGTTTTTATACCGTGTAAATGGCATTTTGCAGTTCATGTTGTGGTTGATTGCTAGGAAAAAGGGGCAATCATCTTGCAGAGATTTATGGGGATGTCAGGCTCTGTAATTAAGGTAGTTTTGAACCGGACATCTCTCTTCATCATCGACTTCATATGCTCATAACCTTATAGTCTTCAGGTGAAGCTACCTCTGGCTGCAAGCTGCAACACTGGACTTAAGATTTGCAAGAATGTGAGTAGTGCTTACAACAGAGGGAGGTGAACCTTACAATTTACAATTGTCTTTGGTTTGAAGCAGATTCCTTAGGAAAGTTAACATTCTTCAGGTGGAGGATACTTCTAACTGAAGGGTGAAATAAGCAACTTAGAATTATCAGAAAAGGCAGTCTTTCAATCAACAGAGGGAGGTGGAGTTTGCTTTACTTGTTACAATTGTTAAGCTTTTACTGTTTTCTGTGTTTCTGCCCTTCTGACTTGATTGGAGTTAGTGATTGACTGCATTACAATATTTGTAATACTGTGACTATTCACTGGGCTAAGAATTTGTCATAAGCCCTGAATTGAGAGCAGGTTACAGGCTGTGTATTGGACCCAGACAGTGCCTAGGGGGTGGAAACTGGTTTTTCTTTTGTTTACCTCAGTGTGCCTTATAAGGCCAAGCCAGACTGTGTCAGGAAGTGCTTACATCACAGCTACTTAACAGCCAATAGTTCTGGAAGAATCTTACAGACCTTGATAAAAGTACTAATTTTAGCAGGCTCATCAGATAACCTCATAGTCTTCAGGTAAAGCTACCTCTGGCTGCAAGCTGCAACACTGGACTTAAGATTTGCAAGAAAGTGAGTAGTGCTCACAACAGAGGAGGTGAACCTTACAATTTACAATTGTCTTTGGTTTGAAGCAGATTCCTTAGGAAAGTTAATATTCTTCAGGTGGAGGATACTTCTAACTGAAGGGTGAAATAAGCAACTTAGAATTATCAGAAAAGGCAGTTTTTCAATCAACAGAGGGAGATGGAGTTTGCTTTACTTGTTACAATTGTTAAGCTTTTACTGTTTTCTGTGTTTCTGCCCTTCTGACTTGATTGGAGTTAGTGATTGACTGTTTGCATTGCAATATTTGTAATACTGTGAGTATTCACTGGGCTAAATTTGTCATAAGCCCTGAATTGAGAGCAGGTTACAGGCTGTGTATTGGACCAGACAGTGCCTAGGGGTGGAAACTGGTTTTCTTTTGTTTACCTCAGTGTGCCATATAAGGCCAAGCCAGACTGTGTCAGGAAGTGCTTACATCACAGCTACTTAACAGCCAATAACTCTGGAAGAATCTTACAGACCTTGATAAAAGTACTAATTTTAGCAGGCTCATCAGATAACCTCATAGTCTTCAGGTGAAGCTACCTCTGGCTGCAAGCTGCAACACTGGACTTAAGATTTGCAAGAAAGTGAGTAGTGCTCACAACAGAGGGAGGTGAACCTTACAATTTACAATTGTCTTTGGTTTGAAGCAGATTCCTTAGGAAAGTTAATATTCTTCAGGTGGAGGATACTTCTAACTGAAGGGTGAAATAAGCAACTTAGAATTATCAGAAAAGGCAGTCTTTCAATCAACAGATGGAGGTGGAGTTTGCTTTACTTGTGTTATAAGTGTTAAGGTTTTCAGTGCAGGAAGAGTTTAAACCAACATAGGCTGAATACTGTTTTCTGTATCTGCCCTTCTGCACAGATGACATGTTTTGGGGCTGACTGTTTTCAGAGCACAAGTCACCAGGCTCTTTTGGGGCTGGGGAAGTTTACCTGTGTCTGACTTGGATGTTTGGATTTTTCTCTGTTTGATCAGCAGGGTATTTTCTCTGTCAAATTGGTTTGAAGCAATATTACAAATTGTCGTGTATGGCATCTTGCTGACAGGAAGACACTCATCGCATCGTTGGTCAGAGCGTTTAGCTGATTGTTTCATGAGGGCACAGTTTAGGCCCAACCCCTTCCCACCCCTCACCCCACCCACCCCTGGAAATAGTTCATTTATACCTGGGTTCTGACATCATTTCCTCAAGAGGGCAGGTACACATCACTGTCATATCCTGTCTAGCACACTGCACTGACAATATAAGCATACACATTATATAAATACATATATTTCTATATAACGCACCAATCACACAGACAAAAAAAAAACTAAACAAGGTAGACAGTTATGTGGGGAGTAGTACAATGTAATGGCTGTAGGGCAGCAGTCTTCCAGGAGTCTTTCTGGCAGCTGAGATGCTTCGCTGTTTGCAGACAACTATCTGCCCTGAGGGAGGAAGTTGCCCATCTTCAGGCCACACTGAACAGTGGCAAGGGAACCTCCCCCATCCAGGGAGCACCACAGCCACCACCATTACCTCAGAGGTTGCGAAGAAAGCACAGCATTTGGACCACAGTGAGCTCAGGGAGGGTAAAAGTGGTGGAACAGAGGCACACCCAGTCAGTTGTTACACTCCACAATCCATACACCATTCTGGGGGAGCATAGTTCCCCTATGGATGCACCCACAGAGGAGACTAAGGAGGGTGCAGACAACTGTCACAAGGGACGCCCTCAGGAAGGAGGCAGAGGGAACCACAGGGAAAGAAAGCAGCTCCTGGTGGGGGAGTCAATTATTAGGGGGATAGAACTGGGGGCAGCAAGAAAAACTGAAGTAAGGTGCCTGCCTGTGCCATGGCTTGGAGGGACAGGAAGCGCATCCTCAGGATCATGAGAACAGTTGCACAGGAGTCTGAGCTGGACGTCATTGTCCACCTAGGGACAAATGACTTGGCTCATCATGAGGTCAGAGCAGTGCAAAAGGACTTTGTAGAGTTGGGGAGGGGCTTAAGACAAGTAGCACACACAGTATCCTTCTCAGAGGTGCTGCCTGTCAGTGGCATGAGTGAGGCGAGGGTACTTTGCACCATGCAGTTTAACAAATGGTTGAAAACATGGTATGGAGCACAGGGGTTTGGCTTCATCAGGGACTGGGGTTCCACCTGGAGGGACACCAGCCTATACTGGCAGGATGGTCTGCATCTGTCCAGGAAGGGAACAAGTCTTTTGGGCAATCAGTTTAAATGCTTCATTGGCAAGCCTTTAAACTAGTCAAGGGGGGAGGCACTGATAAGCAGCAGGAAAATCCCAGCCTCCCCCTAAAAACAGGGTACTAAATGAGAAAAAGACCAAGGTAGAAAGGTCAGTGGGGGTTGCCGCTACAGAAGGTAAAGCCATCAAAAAATGGAGAGCAATGAGTACCAATGCCCGTAGTCTGGGTAACAAGCTTCCTGAATTAGTGGCCTTGATGGAGGAGGAAGATCTGGATATCGTGGCAGTCACAGAAACATGGTACACACAGAACCATGACTGGGACATAAACATACCAGGATATACTATCTACAGGAGGGACAGGGAGGGTAAAAGAGGAGGAGGAGTAGCTCTCTACATAAGAGAAGAAATCAAAGCAACAGAACAGAAGGGTAAACAGGGAGGAGAAGAAGCACTGTGGGTCAATTTGGAGGCAGGCAATGGCACCACAATCCGCACAGGGGTTGTATACAGACCCCCCTCTCGGGGGAGGAAATGGACAAGGAAATGATAGAAAGTATACTTAGAATGGCAGATAAAGGGGAGATATTGCTGATGGGTCATCTGAATATGCCAGATGTTAACTAGAGTGCAGTTGCAGCAGCCACTTCTAAGAGTGGGTTATTCTAGATGCCCACAGGGGCATGCCTTAGACAACTAGTATTGGAGCCCACTGAGAGGGAGCAATCTTAGACCTGGTTCTCTCAAATGGAGATGAAGAGAGGATCACAGATGTAGAAGTGGGTAGCCATCTGGGAACTAGCGACCATCGAACAGTATGGGTCACAATAAACACAGCAATAGAGTCAACCCATACAAAGACAAAGGTACTGAATTTTAGGAGGGCTGACTTTGCCAAAATGGGTGAGTGCCTAAGGAATGCACTAGCAAATGGGCAGGAAGGAGGGGTGGAAGAACAATGGGAATAATAAAAATGCCATCACTGAGGTAACAAACCTTTGTGTAAAGCAAATAAACAAAATGAAACGAGGTAAGAAACCACTATGGTTCTCAAAGGAAGTGGCAGTGAAGGTTCAAGAGAAAAGAAAGCATTCAGGAAGTACAAGGAATCACAGAAGGAACAGGACAGAGAACTGTATCAGTTAAAGCAAAAGGAAGCTGGAAAGGCAGTCAGAACAGCAAAGCCCAAACCAAGGAAAGATAGCCAACTCAGTTAAGAAGGGGATAAAACCTTTATAGGTACATCAGGGAGCAAAGGAAGACCAAGGAGGGATAGTGAGGCTTAATAAAGGGAGGGAGGGTGGGCAGAGGGTGACTGTGAAAAGGCAGAGATACTAAACAAATATTTTTGCTCAGTATTTACAAGGAAGAGGAGGTACCTAAAACAAACAGTAGAAACACTCTGGATACAGAAGTTGATACCAGCCCATTTACAGAAGAAAGGGTTCTGAAAGAGCTCTTAAAACTGAAGGTGGACAAAGCAATGGGGCCTGAAGGATTCATCCCAGAATTCTAAAGAACTAAGGGTAGAACTAGTGACACCACTGACTACCCTCTTTAACAAATCATGGGAGGATGGGGTGGTACCTGAGGACTGGAGGGCAGATGTGATTCCCCTTCACAAAAGTGGGAGCAAGGCAGAAGCAGGAAACTACAGACCTGTTAGTTTAACCTTAGTGGTAGGGAAAATGATGGAATCACTTCTGAAGGAAAGAATTGTTGCGTATCTAGAGGCCAGAGGGGAACAGGACCCAAGGCAGCATGGATTCACAGCGGGAAGGTCATGCCAGACAAATCTGATAGATTTCTTTGACTGGGCGACCAAAGTAGTTGATCAGGGAGGAGTTGTGGACATGGCCTACCTAGACTTTAGCAAGGCATTTGACACAGTCCCACACAAGAGATTAATATACAAGTTAGCCAGCCTGGGAGTGGGTCCCAAGATGACAGCCTGGGTAAAGAATTGGCTGGAGAATAGGACACAGAGAGTAATAGTAAATGGAGTCCACTCTGGAAAAAGGGGGGTTAGCAGTGGGGTACCGCAGGGTTCAGTATTAGGACCGGTCCTCTTCAATGTCTTTATAAGCAACATTGCAGAGGGACTGGAAGGAAAAGTATGTCTCTTTGCAGATGACACAAAGATCTGCAACAGAGTTGATGCACAAGGTGGGGTGGAAAGGATGAGAATATCTTGGCAAGGTTAGAGGAATGATCAAATGTATGGCAGCTTAGATTCAACGCTAAGAAGTGCAAGGTAATGCACCTGGGAAACAAAAACCCAGGGGAAGAGTACACCATGGGGGGTGAGATACTAACAGCAACAAAAATGGAAAGGGACCTGGAGGTAGTCATATCAGATGACCTAAAGGTGGGCAAGCAATGTGAGAGGGCAGCAAGGAGGGCTGGGGGGATACTGGGATGCATAGGGAGAGGCATCACCAGTAGAAAACAGGAAGTTATTATCCCTCTGTACAGACAGCTGGTGAGACCACATCTGGAGTACTGCGTGCAGTTCTGGAGACCCAATCTCCGCAAAGACATAGACAGGATGGAAGCTGTCCAGAGGAGGGCAACTAAAATGGTGCAGGGTCTGCACTGGAAGACATATGAAGAGAGACTTAAGGAGCTTAATATGTATAGCCTCGAGGAAAGGAGGGAGAGGGGGGACATGATAGAAACTTTGAAGTACCTCAAGGGAATCAACAAAGTCCAAGAGGGTAGATCTTTCAAAAAAAGAGGTGTGCAAGAACAAGAGGGCACAATTTGAAGATAGAAGGGGGGTGGCTGAGATGTAATTTAAGGAAGTATTTATTCACAGAGAGGGTTGTGGATGTATGGAACAGCCTTCCAGAGGAGGTTTTGGAGTCAAAAACAGTGGTGGAATTCAAGCATGCATGGGACAGTCATAAGGCAATTCTAGGGAGTGGGGGTAGGAAGAAGTAGGCTGCTGGTTAACTAGGATCTGCAGCTTATCCATCAGGTAGGGAAATGGGCAGACTGGGTGGGCCAAGCAGTCCTTATCTGCCGTCAAATTCTATGTTTCTATGTTTCTCATGGTTTAACTTTTCTAACATCTTTTGGATTACTGCCAGATTGTGTTTCAGTTTGTCTCTCTGTGGTGTATTCAAGGTATCTAATTCTTTCTTCATTTGTTTTCAATTTGACATCTCCCCATTGCATATTTCTAGTCTCAGTGTGTCCTCTGAGACCAAAGTAAAGTGTGAATATAAGGCACATACTATTTAGTAATGACTGTGGGTCGTGAGGACCAAGTTGTTTTTGTTGGTATAATTTGTTTATTATTTTGTCAGTTAGTTCATCTGATGCCATTGGGAGATTTTCTTTTCCATGTTCTTTTAATTGTTTTTGTTTAGTGAGAATAACATCTCTTGTTCTGCTGAAACTTTGAGAACTGGTTAGGCATTGAGGATATTGTTTTGTTTTTAAGTATCTCTCTATGCTTTGAAACATAGATCTTATGGTAAGAAGCTCATATGGTGAGCCATCTTTTCTTGCGCACTTCATGAAGTGTGTGCACAGAATGTAATCAAGTTCATTTGGAAGTATTTCTTGTATGGGAGTGTTTATGTGTAGTTCATCTTCCATATATTTAGTTAAATTGTAGATGTCTAAGTTTGTTTTTCTGGTGGTGTTAGCATTTTTGCTTTTTTGGATGTAGTCGTCTACTGTGTCTTGTTCTGGAAGTAAGTTTAAGGTAAAGGTTGTTTCTTTGTTGTTCATGACATTTTGTGTTTCTTTGTTTTCAGTAGCGGTAGGTTCTAGTAATGGTTCTGTATCGTTTTCTTACTATGTCAGAAAGAATCATATTTCTTCATTGATGTCATCGTTTCTTTGATTTGTCATGTTTGTGGTTTTATTTGTTGGTAATATTTGTCCTGTTGCAGATGTTGTTGTTTTGTTTTTTCCTGTGGATTTCTAATACTAGTATTTTTTTCTTTTAGGTTCAGCGTTTTCTCATTGCTTTTTGCAAATCGCATCTGGTGTAGTACTATGTAAGTTCTCGTGCTTTTATCTTTTCTCAGTTTACGTGTTTCAGGTATAATTGATTACTCAGAGTGGTTTATTTTCTGATGGAGATGAGTAAGTAGTTTTATTGTTTGTATTCCACTCTGGTGGCGTATTGATTGCTCTAGACATAGTGTTGGGGTTTTTATAAATAAATACATAGACATAGAAACATAGAAACATAGAAGTTGAATGCAGATAAGGACCGCAAGGCCCATCCAGTCTGCCCATTTCTTTTTCTACCTTATAAATGTGCCATCGGCCTTTGCTCTGTCAGTGACCTATCTATTCATAGTCATTTGTATTGCTCTCTTATGCCTATCCATGCCTGTTTGAAGCCCTGCACTGTATTCATAGCCACCACTTTTGTGGTAAGCCATTCCATGTATCTACCACCCTTTCTGAAAAAGAATTTCCTCACATTCCCCTTAATCGGCCTCCCTCTAATCTCATGCTGTGTCCTCTTGTCCTGCTATTTTTCTTATATTTAAACATGTTAGACTCTTTCACCTTGTTTATGCCCTTAAGGTGTTTAAATGTCTCGATCATATCACCTCTCTCCCTCCTTTGCTCAAGGGTATACATATTGAGCTCCGTTAATCTGTCCTCATATGTCTTCTGATGCAGTCCCTGCACCATTTTGGTTGCCTTCTCTGGACTGCCTCAATTTGGTTAATGTCCTTGTGAAGGTGTGGCCTCAATACTGCACGCAGTACTCCAGATGGGGGCCTAACCAATGTCTTTTTACAGAGGATTATTACCTCCCTCTTACGACTTGTGATACCCCTACTAATACACCCTAACACTCCCCTAGCCTTACCTACTGCTTTAGAGGCATGCTTGGATGATTTTAGGTCATCAGTGATGATGATGCCCAAGTCTCTTTCTTCCTTTGTGACTGCTAGCAACTCCCCTCCCAGCCTATAAGTGGCTTCAGGGTTTCTCTTCCCTATGTGCATGATTTTGCACTTCTTTGCATTAAATCCAGTTGCCACTCTTCTGACCATTCTGCTAGTTTATCCAGATCTCTTCTCATTCTGCCCATCCCATCTGGATCATCTACTCTGTTGCAGATCTTGGTGTCATCTGCAAACAGACAAGCCTTACCCTCTAGTCCATCTGCGAGGTCACTAATGAAGATGTTGAATAGGACTGGCCCCAGGACTGATCCCTGAGTACCCACTTGTGACTTGCATCTCTTCTGACTGTATACCATTTACCACCACTCTCTGTTTTCTGCCAGTTAACCAGTTTGCACCCAGTTGACCAACTTCTGTCCACCAGGCCTACCTGAGCTTATTTATCAATCTTCTCGTGGAACAGTGTCAAAAGCTTTGCTGAAGTCAAGGTAGGTGACATCAACTGCTCCCTTGGTCCACCACTCTGGTTACCCAGTCAAAGAAATCTATGAGATTAGTTTGACAGGACCTTCCTTTGTAAACCCATGCTGTCTTGGATCCTGTGCCCCTATGGATTCCAGGTGTTGCACTATCCTTTCCTTAAGGAGTGCCTCCATAATCTTGCCCACTACTGAGGTAAGACTGACCGGTCTGTAGTTCCCGCCTCCTCCTGCTACCACTCTTGTGGAGTGGGATCACATGAGCCCTTCTCCAGTCTTCTGGGACCTCTTCTGTGCTCAGAGACTCACTAAACAATTCTGCTAATGGCTCTGCTAGTTCCTCCTTTAGCTCCTTAAGTACCCTGGGATGTATGCCATCAGGTCCCATTGCCTTATCCACCCTGAGCTTAGGCTCTTGTAGGACCCTTTCTTTTGTGAAGGGGTAGTGCTCCCTCCCTCCCCTGTGTCCATGATGCTGAGCTGTGGGCCCTGCCCTACCTTCTCTTCAGTAAATACTGAGCAAAAGTATCTATTTAGGATAGATGCCTTTACAGGGTCCTCCTCCTCACATGCTCCCTTTTCTCCATTAAGCTTAGCAATACCCCCTCTGGACTTTCTCCTTTCACTAATGTATCTATAGAAAGTCTTGTCACCTTCTTTTACTGTTCGTGCTAGTGTTTCCTCAGTTTGGGACTTTGCCTGCCTTACTGCCTTCCTGCCTTACCTGCTTCCCTTAAGGCAGTTTGGTATTCCTCCCTATCTTCATCCCGCTGTGTTCCCTTATATTTTCTGAAGGCCAGCCTTTTGGCTCTGACCTTTTCTGCTACTGTATTTGAGAACCAAAGTGGTTTCCTTCTTCTTTTGCACTTCCTTTTCTGTCTAACACAATGGAATGTTGCTTCAAGTATTGTATCCTTAATGCTTGCCCACTTTGCCTGTACCTCCTCACCTGTGTTTCTTTTTGCCAGGGCTAGCTTAACTCTGTTGGCCATCTTATCAAAGTCAGCTCCTCTGAAGTCCCATATTTTTGCCTTGGAATGGGATGATTTAGATGTAGTAGCCAAATTGAACCGTACCATGTGATGGTCACTGGCCCCCAGGTGACCTTCTACCTGGAGATTTGTGATCCCTTCTTTGTTAGTCAGTACTAGATCTAGGATAGCCCTGTCTCTTGTGGGTTGCTGTACCAGTTGTTTGAGGCCCTCCCTGCAGGGAATCCACTATGAGTCTAGTTCTGGCAGATGTTCCTGCTGGTATTGACCAATCTGTATCTGGCATGTTGAAGTCTCCCATTATCAGAACCTCCCTTTAGCTGTCATGTTTTGTATATCATCTAACAGTAATGTTCTATGTCTCCCTCTGGTCTGGGGGCCTGTAGACAACCCCAGTTCTTATGGCTGTCCCATTTCCTGTTTCCAGGGTGACCCACAGTTCTTCTGGCTCCTTATGTGTATTCGAATTTCTGTAGCTTTGATATTTTCATTAACATACAGGGCCACCCCTCCCTTTTGCACCTCGGTCTCTTCTTGAACAATACATAGCCAGGTACTGAAGTCTCCCAAGTGTGGTTACTGGTAAACCACGTCTCACTAATTGCTACTATGTCCAGTTTAGCCTCTGACATTATTGCCTGCAGGTCTGGGATCTTATTTCCCAGGCTGTGAGCATTTGTGTACATGATTTTCCATTGGCCAGATTTTGGTGTGTTAGTTGTTGGGTGAAGTTTGGCATTACCCCTGTGCATCGTATGGGGAGACAAACCTTTTTTCTTACCTGGTGATGCAATTGAATGGCAAACACGCTGAATTCCTGTTTGACCACTAGCTGAGGGGGGAGGGGTGTTCTTCCCATTCGGCGGTAGGGTGCTGCACCCTCTCCCATTTGCTAGTTTAAATATTCTGAAAGACGTCAAACTTCTGCCCCAATGCACTGACTCCTCTTTAGTCAGATGCAGTCCATCAAATTTAAAGAACTTTCGCTCCCAGAACTGTTGCCAGTTCCTACAAATCTGTGTCCTTTTTCCTGCCACCAGTCCCGAGCCACGTGTTTAGCTCCCTATCTCCCTTCTCTGACCTTCCGTCCATCTGCTCCCTTCTCCCAGACTGGCAGGATCTCAGAGAAGGAGATGCCAGATGAAATAGATGATAGTTTGTCCCAGCCTAGTCAGGTGTTCCTTGGTCTCCACAACTGACCCGGCTGGCGGGGATCGATAGTCCCTATGTGTACTAGGACATCAATGTTTTCTCCTGCTTTGTGAACAATTTTAGCAATGCGGTCAGTGTCTCTCCATGCTGATGTACCTGGGAGACATCTGACCATCACCCCTGGCTGGAGATGGGTATCAACTCCCCGAATCATGGAGTCTCCTATGATCAGAAGTTTTTTGGATTTCCTTTGTGCTTGTTTAGTTTTGGTTCCTGATTTGGGTGAGTATTGTTGTGCTAGCTCCTGTGCTGCAGTGTCCTGCTCTGCAGTGTCTTCTGCCTCTTTATTTGATTTCAGAGATAGAGGCAGATACCTGTTTGTAGTGTTTATATGGTTTTTGGAGGTAATGTGTTGGAGAGCAGAGAGTGATGGGGCACCTGATTTGCTCCTCCTAACCACCTGCCAACCTCCTGGACCAACTACCCTCTCTTGGTTGAGGTTTTCTGTTGGATGCTGGGAAATGGCGGGTGGTTCTTATAATGTATTTCCTCTTCAATATGAAATTTGAGGCGTGCAATCTCTGCCCATGCTGCCTGGAGCTGAGACCTAAGATCTCCAAAGGCCCAGCATGTAGGACAGTGTCCTAAATCCTGTAAGACTGTCCTTCTGAAAATTGTTCCACAGTACCTGCAGTTAATGAAATCCATTCCAAATAAGTTGCTGGGTTTGTAACCTAGTCAGAGTAATTAGAATACATCATGGCATATCAGATCACCCCTATTGCTTAAATTCTGTTCTCTAGCTTTATACTTATAGGGGCTTAAAATTCAGCAGTTTACGTAATTGCAAAAGGTAATTTTAAAATGTCTGAATGTTTGAAGGCTAATAACTCAGTCACCTTCAAGCCTAGAGACCTGAAACCTAGCACACATATATATGGGCATGGACAATGTCACCATACCAAATTTAGTGCAATTTGCACAAATGCTTTTAGTTTACATAGTTACCAATAATCTTAACATTTCTGAACATTTGGAGGCTTATATATCAATCAGTTTTAGAGACAGAGATCTAGAACATAAGAAAAGTAACAGCAAAAGGGGACCTTTTGGCCCATCTAGTCTACTCTTTTTCCTGCTACCCCCCACCCAGCTAATTTTTTTCTTGTCAGGTTTCCATAGCACCTATCCCATGCTAACTTGAACTCCCTGACTGTCTTAGACTCCACCACTTCTTGTGACAGACTATTCCAGGGGTCTACAACCTGTTTCATGAAGAAGAACTTCCTAGTGTTGCTTTTCAACCTACCTCCCTTTAGCCACATGCAGTGCCCTTTGGTGACAGCAGTCTCATATGAGTGAAAGAGGCCTTCCTTGTGCACTAAGTTTATTCCCTTAATGTATTTAAAGGTTTCTATCACATTTTCTCTGCCCCTCTTTTGTTCCAGTGAGTATAACTGTAGTTGTTTTAGTCTGTTTTCATATGGCTCATAATGTAGATCCTGTACCATCTTTGTAACCCTCCTTTGTACTGTTTCTAGGTGGTTTATGTCTTATTTTTAAATGAGGCCTCCAAAACTGGACACAGTACTCCAGATGTGGCCTCACCAGGGACCTGTACAGTAGGACTATTACTTTGCATTTTCGACTTGTAATGCCCCGCCTATATATCTGAGGATGCTGCTGGCTTTATATGCTGTTTTCTTGCACTGTCTTCCTACTTTTAAGTTATCTGAAATTATAACCCCAAGGTCTCATTCCATTTTGATCTCCATAATCTGTTCCCCCTCAAGGGTGTATGCCACCTTTGAGTTTTGTTTTCTGAGGTGCATTACTTTACATTTTTGGCATTGAATTTCAACTGTCAGCTTCTAGACCATTCTTCCAGTTTTTTGAGATCATACACAATTTTCATGGTGTCCTCCTGTGTGTCCACTCTGTTGCAGATCTTTGTGTAATCTGCAAACAGACATACCTTCTCCTTCAGTTCTTCAGCAATTCCACTGATAAATATATTGAAGAGGATCAACCCAAAAGACCAATCCTTGTGGCACCCCACTGACCACCTTGCCCTCTTTAAACATTGTCCCATTGATCAGAACCTTCTGTATCCTGTCCCAAAGCCAATTTCTTACCCAGACGATTTTAAGCCCTACATCTGTATGGTCAAGTTTGTTAACCAGCCTTCTATGAGGGACAGAGTCGAATTCCTTACTAAAATCTAAATATACAATATCCATTGCCCTACCTTGGTCCACTGTTTTGGTCACCCGAGTCAAAATAATCAATCATATTGGTCTGGCATGATCATCCTGCCATGACACCGTGCTGTTTGAGGTCTAGTTGCCCACTGATCTTTAGATATTCCACTATCTGTTCTTTAAGGAGTGCTTCCATCAGTTTTCCACCACTGAGGTTAGTCTGACCAGCAGTAGTTCCCAGCCTCCTCCTTGCTCCCACTTTAGTGAAGGTAACTGCTATGGCCTCTTTCCAGTCCTGTTGTATGTCGCCACTGCTTAGGGAGTCATTGAACACTGCTGCTACTGGTGTGGCAAGCTCCTCTGGTAGCTCTTTAAGTATCCTTGGGTGTATCCCATCTGGGCTCATTGCTTTGTCTGTTTGCAGCTTCTTCAGCTCCTTCTGAACTCTTTCTGTAGTAAATAAACTCATGTCTGCCCCTGTCATGGGTCTGTCTGCTTTGATTAGTGTTGGTCCATTTCCGTGATCCTCCTTTGTGAAGACAGAGCATAAAAAAGTTATTTGCTTTCTTCTTGTCACTTTGTATGTAATTCTTCCTTGGTAGTCCAATGGATGATCCCCCACCTTGTTTTTTCTCCTTTCCCTGATATATCTTTAAAATGATTTATCTCCCTTTTCTACCACCTGTGCAATTTTCTCCTCAGCTTGTGCCTTTACTTTTCTGATTTCTTTACCTGCTTCTTTGAGTTTGATTCTATTGCCTCCCTTATCGCTGTCCATTTTTGTTACCTTAAATTTTTTAAATGCCTTTTTTATGTTGTCTTGCGCATGCGCAAGAAACATGTTGCGGTAACTTTAGAATAGCAGGTTTGGGAGGTGCAGTGGTGTTGTAGCCAGTGGCACCACTGCTTTTTGGAGCAGGGCTGTGTGGCACAAATTAGATTGCACAATGTCTAAGACAGCAGTGCAAAAGCGTGCCACCAACTTAAAATGTTTTAGCTGCTACAATGAGGGAGCTCCACCTCATTGCAGGGCATGACTTTCCTGGTGTGTCATTTCACTCAGACATGGCGGCGGCTGTGCCGTCCACCTCGCACAGTCCCCAGAAGCCAATGTCAGAGGTGCCAAATCCCCTTTCAGCAACATCATGCCCCCCCTCCCAAGTTTATTTTGCCAATGGGGAGCCCAATCCTAGTAGGCATCATGTCAGTGCCATTTGTTTGCCGAGGGGGTGCCCAATCCCCATCGGCTCCAGTCCCCCTACCACAAAACATGAAGATGGCATGCTGGAAGCCCACCCCAGCATGCCAAAAGTACCTGTTAAAAGAAAAAAACCTTATCGCAATGTTTATTTTTTTTGTAACCCTGTGAAGTAGAAAACAGTCCCTCTCTGGCTGCTTGCGTCCCGCTCCCCAACCCGCACCCACCCACTGTGTACCCCACCTCTCCAACTCCCCACACACACACTATCACCCCATACTTACCTCCGGAGCCTGGCATGGCGATCTTTGGTGGACTGGGAACATGTTTGCACTCTTTAAAGCCTTTAAAACTGACCGCAAACTAAAGAAATTCCGGCAAGCTTTATAATGGCATAAATATGTTTTTTTTTCAACTTTGGTGCATATCTCGGGAATTTTGGCATCAAATTTTCAACATGGGGTTATTTGGTGAAAAAAATCAAAAACATGACTGTTTTACAAGTGTGCATTGTGCAGTTTTCACGCACGCTCGTAACTTTGTGAATCAGTAATATTTTCATTCCAGATTTTCAGCACTGGTATTGTTCTACACCTCCTTATGAACAGTACAGTTGTCATTTTTCACATCCTGTCTGAAATGTGTTTTTGCACTTCTGGCACAGAATAGCACGGTCGATGTGGGAAATCAGTTTGGGACAGATTAACAAAATCACAATGATACTGTTCATGAGCAGAGGTCCTAAAATGCCTATGTTGAAAATTTGGTGACCAATGTCCATTAAGTGACTGTGCTATAAGTGTGTGCTGTGCAGTTTCCATGCACCCTTGCAACTTCACTAATTTATAATATTTTCACTCCAGATTTTCAACACTGGCATTTTTACACAAATACTTATGAACAGTACAGCTGTCATTTTTCACATCCTGACTGAACTGTGACTTTGCACTTCCCGTGCAGAATAGCGCAGTTGCTGTGTCAAATCAGTGTTTGGGACAAATTAATAAAATCACAGTGACTCTGTTCATGAGTAGAGGTCCTAAAATGCCTATGTTGAAAATTAGGTGACAAACATCTATACAATGACTGTGTCACAAGCGTGCATTGTGCAGTTTCCATGCATGCTATTAACTTTGATAATTTTTAATATTTTTACTCCAGATTTTCACCATTGCCATTTTTTCACTCCTCCTTATTAACAGTACAGCTTTCATTTTCCACATCCTACCCAAACTGTGTTTTCACACATCCGGTGCACAGTGGTGCAGTCGCTGTAGGAAAACAACGTTCAGAACACAGTAAGAAAATCACAGTAACATTGTTCATGAGTAGAACTCCCAAAATGCCTATGTTGAAAATCTGGTGAAAAAAATTCCATAAAATGACTTGGTTACAAGCTTGCATTGCACAGTGTCCATGCACAGTCATAACTTTGAGAATCTGTAAAATTTTCACTCCAGATTTTTAACATTTTCATTTTTGCACACCTTCTTATGAACAGCACAGCTGTCATTTGTCACATCCTGCCTGAAATGTAGTTTCACACATCTGGTGCACTATTGCATAGTCACTGTGGGAAATCAATGTTCAGGGCAGATTAAGATAATCATAGTGCCACTGTTCATGAGCTGAGGTCCCAAAATGGCTATGTTAAAATTTTGATGAAATAATTCCACTAAATGACAGTGTTATGAGCGTGCAATGCACAGTTTTCACACATGCTCGTATCTTTGAGAATGTTTAATATTTTCCCTCCAGATTTTCAACATTGCCATCTCTTCACATCTCCTTATCAATGGTGCAACTGACATTTTAATGTGGTGCAGAATGGCACGGTCACTGTGGGAAATCAATGTTCGAGACAGATTAACAAAATCACAGGAACACTGTTCATGAGCAGAGGTCCCAAATGCTTTCATGAGGTGGGGTCACAAAAAGGCTACGTTTTAAAATTTGGAGTGCAAATACCAACACACGCCCAGGGCATTAGTGTTTCTAACCATTACGTTCCACCCTGTACAGACTAACAGGCATCAGGGGTGTGTCTTTGGATTGTCTGCTGTACTGCTCATGCCATTGGTCCTCCACCCCCACCCTGCTGCCACTGACAGACATCAAGGTGTGCCTTGGACTCTTCAGCCCCAAAGTTCAACCCATTCTCCTATGCTACACCCATTTCAATGTACTTTCTTATGAAATAGGGTGAGCATAAGGCCAGATGACCCCAAGGCACAACACAACACTTGTCAGACTCTGCAGGGTAGGGTGAGGTGAAATAGCATGAGCATTACTGCCAGCGACCCAAACACACACCCCAATTCATGTCACTCACTGCAGGATGGGGTGGGGTTGATGTCAGTTCTATACTTAACTGCTATTCCTATTATGTGTCTCTCTTAACTCCTGCACTACCAATGCCAACACCAGCAAGGCAACATTCGGCATTGACAAATGCTTGTTGTCTTTGATTTTTGATGCTACTTCCTTTGTGAACCAGAGTGGCTTCCTCTTCCTTTTTGTTTTACTGACCAACTTTGTGCATTGTGATGTTACTGTAGTTAGTGCATCCTTTATCTTCCTTCAACTTTCTTCAATTGTTTCTCTTGTATTACGTGTATTACGTAAATGCTTTACCATTTCTTTCATTCTGGTGAAGTTGGCCTTTCTAAAGTAGAGGATTTTCAGTTTTGTGTGACTGATTTCCTCAGATTTCCTGATGGTGATCTGATTCTTGGTACCCTTCTGTATGGGATCTGGGACAGACAACACACCAAATGCGGTGCAATCTGGACAAACACATTTTAAAGTATATGGAAATTCCCCAAATCATAATTTTGGCAAAATTTTGTGAAATTTTCATGAGAATTTCACAAAATTTCACAGAAGCAAAATCAGTATTTCACCAGAATTCTGCAGGTAGAAGATAAAAGTAACCCAGCCATGCCTGTAGGTATCTCTTGAGATGTCATATCTTTTCATTGTTTCTCTTTTCACAAGGTCAAAGTTTTCTGACTTTGCAGTACTCATATTGCTGTAGGCAAACTGGACTTTACCTGTCAGGTAAAGTACCAGCCTAATTGCCCACTGCTGCTTAGGTCACTGGCAGGCTGCGGAAACCCTTTCAAAAGCTGTCAAGTATACTTCGATATTAACTTACAGCTTTAAAAGTTTAATGTCTTTTAAGTTTTTCATGTTTTGTTGCTCTGCTGGGCATGTACAAGATCCTCTAGCTTTGATAGCTTGCATGGCATCCAGCCATCACTGCTCCTTTAACTGAATCCCTTCTCTTCTCTGTTCTCTGTCTCTCTTTGTTGTATAGCCCACCATTTGAAGAAGGCTGACATTCTTTTAGGTTCTGTCCCTGCCTGTTCTTCTTCCATCACTGGTTCTGGCTGTTCAGTCTCAGTTTGAACTTTTGTTTCTGCTTCCTGTTTGGCTGTTATTCTTCTGGTAATCACCCCTGGCCTTGCTTTTGCAGGATCAATACATTTCTTCTATGCTTCTTTGGTACCAGGTCTAGTACCCATGCACAAAACTCCTGGCTTAGAGTTTGCACAGTGTAACTCCCACTTAGTCTGCATCAGAAGCCCTAGGATGAGAGACTAAAGAACCTCAATATGTACACCCTGTAAGACAGAAGGGAGAGGAAGGATATGATAAGACCATTAAATACTTCGGGGGGGGTAAATAGTCTACCTGTCCTGTGGTGTGGAGGACAGGGCATAGGACTGCTGGTGCAGAAGTCCTGGGTTTGAGGCCACTCTTCCTTTGGGAGGCAATATAGCACAGTGGTTTAGGGCTCTAAGCTGCAAACCTGGAGACTTGGGTTTGAATCCCATAGCCGCCACTTCTGTACTGTGTGACCCTGAGCAAGTCACTTTTTATTTTATTTATTGAAATGTTTCACCAGGAAGGCATACTAAACAAAAAGTTTCTCATCTCCTAGTGTGATCTGGGGGCAGGGGAATGATAGGATGTGACAATAATGACATACAATAGCATTAGACAGCAAAGTGCAACAGTACAACATAAGCAGATTAGAATGGCAAACAATTTATGCATTTGAAAGGTGGTTAACAGAATTAATTAATTAACATGGCTGAGAATTTCTGTATACAGAAATAAACACCACACGGACAGGACTGAAAGTGCAGGAGTTCAGGTATAAGTAAACTGATACCTATTTAAGTGCTAAGTAGTAAGAAGTCAGAGGTGGATATCTGGGAAGGAGGGAATGTCCTAAAAGCTAGCCCCTCTAGGGTGTAGTGAACCCTGCCAGAGGCAGAAACTCAATAGGCACAGAGGAAGAAGGATGTGAGGGTGGGAGAAGGAGGGGAGGGTGGCAGTAGGAAAAAGGAGGGAGATAAGGTTAGTGATTTTCAGAGTAGGCAAGAAGGGATAATCTGTAGGGGGAGTTAAATTAGGGAGGGATTAAGCAGGAGCAGTTGACAGCAAGAAAGTTATGAATGGCAGAGGATAGAGAATGGGGGAGGAAGAATGGCAAATTGGGGGGCAGTTCCAGATTTTAGGTAAACAATGGAAAAAGCCTGATTGATCTATAAGGGTGGTGTGATGGGGGATCATCAGAATACAAGTGTCAGTAGATCTGAGGGAGGTATGGGGGAGAGTAGAGGGAGGATAGAAAGTAGGGGGGAAATTCCCCAAGCCAGAATTTAGAAGTGAGTTTGACACAGTGTTCGAGGTGTCTATGAGCCAAAGAAGTAAGAACAAGGCATGGTATAGGTCACAGTGACGAGTACGTGGAGGTGCATCAAGGGCAAAGCGACAGAAGAAGTTAAAGAGAGAGTCCAATCTTGTTAAGGAGGATTTGGAAGCAGCACCATAGACTGCATCACAGTAGTCAAAAATAGGGAGGATCATCTTCTGGACTAATTTGCACCATGCCATAGGAGGGATGCAATTATGGTTTCTAAATAGGGCACCAAGTTTGGGGCACAGATTTTTCAGAATGGCATTGATGTGTCCAGGGAAACTAAGGTGTTGGTCCAGCCAGAACCCAAGGTATCTGAAAGAGGAGGTGTCCTCAAGGATTGTCCCATCAATGGTATGGAAAGAGGGAAGGGAGTGGAGCCTAGATAGTCTCTATCTTGTGCCAAAGGTCATGGAGACTGTCTTTTTGGCATTTAGGAATAGCTGATGTGAAGCAAACCTTAGAGGAACCTGGTGGAAGTCTTGCTAAAGGACGGTTGCTACATTGATAAGGCAAGTTCCAGAGGTGTACAGAACACTGTCATCGGCATACATATGGATAGAAGATGAGGAGGAACAGGCTGTGGTTCATGATGGAGAAGAGGATGGGGCCTAGTACTGAGCCCTGGGGGACTCCTGTTGAGATTGGGAGGGGAGGAAATATTTTATAAGACCTTGATGGATTGCATTCTGCCTGAGAGGTAGACTCTAAACCAGTCATGAGCAGGAGCAGACAGGCCAGCAGCCATAAGGGAGTCAAGGAGAAGGGTATGGGAAACTGTGTTGAATGCCTTGGCGAGGTCGACAAAGATAGCAGAGGTGATGAGGCACTTGTCTGTCCCAGTGAGTATGGAGTCAGCGTACCTTAGAAGGGATGAGGTGGTGGAGTGGTTCTTCCAAAAACCAGACTGGAATGGAGTGAAAAAGGAGTAGTCAGCTAGAAAGGATGTAAGCTGAGTGAGGGTCAAGTGTTCTTGGAGCTTGGCAAGGGTAGGGAGGAGGGAGATAGGATGGTAGTTTGCAGGGGAGGAGGGATCACCACCCTCAGGAAAGGGGAGGACCACTGTACGTTTCCATGGTGAGGGGATGGTGGAGGTCTTAAAGGAGAGGTTTGGAAGTAAGGAGAGTGGGTAGGCAATAGCAGAGGCAGAGTGGTAAAGGAGTTTTGGGTCAAGATCGTCCGGAGAGGAGCCTTTGGAAGGGTTGAGAGAGAGTAGAGTTGTTAGTGTCTCTGCAGGAGAGACAGATGAGAAGGAGAAGGAGAAGGAGGGGTGGTTGCAGGAGGCGTGTGGGATAGGGGAGGAAGGGAGAAAGGGAAGAGGGGGCTGAGGGAAGGGAATTTAGCAGGTTTGAGGCACAGGAGGTGTAATCGGCATTAAACTCCTGAGCCACTAAATATGATTCAGACACTGAAGAGTTGTTTATTAGTAAGTGTTGGGGTGGGGGTATGAAGGGGAAAAGACAATGGACCACTTTCCAGAAATGTGAAAGGGAGTTAATATTTTTTAGAAAGGAGGATTGGAAATATTTGAACTTGGCTCACCTGGTAGCTTTTGTAAGGCATTTTTTAGCCTGCAGTATAGAGTGTAATCAGATGGAAGTTTGGAGGCCTTGTGTTTCCACCAAGCTTTATCGCACTCCCTGAGGCAGTTCATTAATTCGGGGGTGGTCCAGGAAAGGTGATTTCCATGAATTCTTGTTTGTTTGAGAGGGGCATCAGAGTTCCAGGTGGCTAGAAATTTAGCTTTGAAGTAATCAAGGGCTTGGTCGACAGCTGAGGCAGAGACTATTGGAGACCATCCAGTGTTGGTTAGTATAGTGAGGATGGGGGTTAAGTTTAGGGAGCAGAAAGAACGGAGTTGCAGGATTTTGTGTGGCGTTTTTGGTCTATGGACCTTCATGACCATGAATATTGGATGGTGATAACTGAGGGCATCCATGAGGATGCCTGACTTTATGACTTGGTGAGGGTGGGAGGTGAGGGCCCAGTCCAAGAGTGAGTGATTTACGGTTCTGTGATTTAGATGGGTGGGTTCTTGGATGATCTGGGAAAGATTGAGGGTGGAGATGTCGTTTCTCATCTTGGAGGTAGTAGGTGATAACCAGTTAAGGTTTACATCACTCAGTAAGTATAGTTTGCCTTTGTGTGAGAGAGATGTTATTTATTTATTTATTTTACTTATATCATAATTGCAACATTTTGAGTCAGAGACTCATTTACAAAGGCTCCTTGTCATTGAACATTAAACGATATGGACAAGACAAAATAACATGATATAAAGAGAAAATAAAATACAGTGTAAGAGGAAATTCCTATACAGGGTGGTAGCTAAAGTTATGACAATTGAGGCTGTACAGTGAATATACAATTCATGATAAAAAAAAAGAAAGAAGTACCTATACAGTGTGGTAGATAAGATTATAATGCTTATTTTATAATGTGACAATAGTGGTTAAAGCAGGAAGTAACATATTAATGAAGCAGTAACATGTTAGGGGAAGGCTCCCAGGGAGGTATCTCTGCTACAGACAGTTACAGCTACAGAGTTAACCAGATGTAAGTAAAAAAGTAAAATAAGTAAACATTTTATTTCTATAAGGCTCCCTTCCCAAGCTCAGGGCGCCTTTGCGAAATTCTACATATAACATTAAAACCACAGTAATAAATAATGTCTTATTCATAACAGAAGTTACATCTCTGAAAAAGATTGATTAAATAGGAAAGTCTTAAGAGCTGTTTTAAACCCCTCCACAGTCAGGCTATTTTGTATCTGGCAAGGTAGAAAATTCCACACAGGAGCCATGCAAGCAAATGTTCTTCCACCAGATGTTTTTAAGGTTACCCTGGGAATCTCTAGCAATCCCTCGCCAGAGGATCGGAGGTAGTGGGAGGGACAGTAAGAAGTCAGGAGTTCTTTCAGGTAGTGGGGTCCCAAACCATGTAGGGCTTAATAGGTCATTAAAATGAACTTGAAAGTGATCCACTACTGTACAGGCAGCCAGTGCAACTCACGCAGCACAGGTGTTATATGGTTGGACCTCAGGCTTCCAGTCAACAACCTAGTCATCGCATTTTGCACCAGCTGCAAGTGGCAAATATCCACTCCCAGCAGCTCTAGATAGAGGGCATTGCAGTAATCAAGATGGCTGACAACTAAGGCATGGACCAGGGTAGGAAGATCTTCTGAAGGAACCAAGTGTTTCACCAGTGCTATATTCCTTAGATGGAAAAAGGATGATTTGACTACAGCCGACACCTGCGCCCTCAGGGTCAAGCCCTCATCAAATATAACACCAAGGTTATGCACCTGATCAGAAGCCATAAGCGGGGTCCCCACCGAAATAAACCTGATGGTTCTCCCACCCATGAGCTTGACATCCTCACCCTGGTTCCACCACCAATACCTCTGTTTTTCCTGGGTTTAACTTCAACCAACTGGCACTCATCCAGTTCTGTATCTCCAGGAGGCAGCTGGTAAACAATGCACTTGACTCAGACTCCGATCCGGGCACAAAAGACATGTAGAGTTCAGAATTATCAGCATAGCAATGAAAATTCAACCCATACCATCTTATAATGTCCCCCAATAGAAGCATATACACCGCAAATAACATGGGGGACAACACCGAACCCTGTGGCACCCCGCAGTGCAGGCAGTGAGAGGTCAAGGAGTAAGTTCCTGACACTACTGTCTGAGTCCTACCCTGCAGGAAGGATTGAAACCAACTGTGGACTACCCCCCTTAGTCCACAGAGAAACCACAGGCGTTCGAGCAGCACCCCATGATCTACGGTGTCAAATGCTGCTGAGATCAAGGAGAACCAAGATAGAATGGGTTCTCTGATTTCTTGCCATCAGGAGATCATTTAGTACCCGTACAAGAGCCGTCTCAGTGCTATGTCGTTTCCTGAAGCCAGACTGAAGAGGGTCATAGATACTATAGCTGGTTAAATGATCTTCCAGCTGCAAAGTGACCACCTTCTCAATAACCTTCCCTAAAAAGGGAAGGTTTGAAACTGGTCTGTAGTTTTCTGGGCAGTCGGGAGCAAGGGAGGGCTTTTTCAGACAGGGGCGTACTACTGCCCCTTCAAGGGATCTTGAAAGATCCTTCTCTCCAATGATTCTACCACTATCCCACTAAGGATCGGGGCAGCAACCTCTACACACCCCACAAGTAGGTGAGTAGGGCCCAGATCCAAACTACAGTAGGTTGGACACAAAGTCTGGATGATCCTCACTATATCCATGACTGCCGGTTGACTAAAGGTGAATCAAGTCAGTTGGGCATTTGTGCCCCTCGGTTGATCACTGCAAGACCCAATAGTGAGGCGCTGGCTGATCTCATCCCTGATAGCAGACAACCTATCAGCAAAGATCATCACAAACTCTTCACACTGTAACTGTGACAAAGCTTGACCGGCTTGAAGACAGATTGGATTGCACAGTCTGTCCACAGTCCAGAAGAGCTGGGACAGTCTATTCTTCACTGTAGCAATTTCCTTGGACAGGAACTCTGCCTTCTTATTGGAAATTGCTAACTGATAGGTCTTATAATGATCTAACAGCCTAAGCCTGTCCTCCTCCAGGTGAGTTTTCCGCCAGCGTCTCTCCAATCTTCGGCCCTGTCTCTTCAACCCACGGATCTCGGCAGTAAACCATGGATCCCCTGGGTGTATAGTGCAGGTACAAACATGGAATGGAGCAACGGCATCCAGGGCTCTCATAACTGCCCTATTATAGGCCAGAATTAAGGGACCTGGGTCAGTGCTATCCATTGGCAATTCCGAGAAGTCCAGCTCCGTCATTAGGCCTTCTGAGGTAACTTCTCCCAAAGGACGGAACTGTACTATCTCCTTAAGGGCAGGCCTCTTTTGGGGGCCTGCAAAACTGAACCTCAGGGTGTGATGGTCAAACCAATTGATGGGCTCCACCTTCAGACCAGAGACTTCCATCCGTAGATGGAATATCAAGTCCAATGAGTGTCCCCCCGGTGCACTGCAGAGGTAACAACCCATGTCAGGCCCAATGAATCCATCAATTGGAGGAGGTTTTGTCCAAAAAGCGTGAGTTCATTATCGACCCAAACATTGAAATCCCCCAGACTCAACCACCGGGGGTACTCCAATACCCTCTTGGCGATGAAATCTGCAACCTCCCTCAGGAATACCCTCCCATCACCTGGTGGATGATAAATGAGAAGTATCCTGAGGTCTGATGTAGCTGAAGGGAAGTTTTAAAAGGCCCAATCCTTTTTCAAGTGGAGATGGCCACCAGGAAGGCATTATACCAGGAAGGAGCTCTGTAGGGAAAAGATCTTTGGGCAAGGCAGGTCCTGACTCTGGGCACAATAAGGGAGGGCTAGGCAGAACTTCGAGTAGAGTGGGATAGGGAGAGACATGAATGATGGTGTCCAGACTGGGGGGGGGGGAAGGCCAATAGTGACTTTCTTGGCAAGGAGGCATGACTGGCATAGTAGCCTCTAATTGAAGTTAAGAACATTTGCTGAAGGAGGGAGGGAGGATGGGTGAAGGGGGTGGTTGACAGTATCGAACACTTTCGAGAGATCAATGAAAACCTCACATGCAAGGTGCCCCTTATCAACAGCAGAGTGTAAGTAAGTAGAGAATTCAATTAGGGCTATGGTGGTGCTATGCCCACAGCAGAAACTGTGTTGCTCCCAACAGAGGAGGTTGTGAGAGGAGAGGAAGTCATTGAGCTGATTAGCTACTATATTTTCTAAGGCCTTAGAGAGAGAGGGTAGTATGGATATAGGTCTGTAGTTCTGTGGGGGAGGTACAGTCACCACTTTTGTGTATGGGAGAGATGATTGCAGTTTTCCAGGCAAGGGGGCACTGACTAAGACAAAGGAAGTGATTGAGAAGTTAGGTCAGGGGGCAGAGAATGACATCCAGGACTAGGTGGAGAAGCTTTGGGTCAAAGGAGTCATTACTGTGGCTGGAACCCTTCAGAGCATTGAGGAGGTAGGGCTTGGCTTCATGAGGAGAGAGGGCACGGGCAGGGTTGAAGAAATTGGGTGGGAGCACAGCACTAAGGTCTGAGAAGGCTGCGTTAAAATAGTCAGCGATGCACTGAGGGTTTGTGGAGATTGAGCCATTGATACTGAGTTGAGGGGGGGAGGAGACTTGGATTTACCAAATAGCTCCTTAATGTTATCCCAGAATTTATGGGATGAGCCCCATGAGGAGGCAAGAGATGCTCTATGTTATTCAGCTTTTGCTTTTCGGATGGCACAAGTACATCTGTTTCTTGCAGTATGGTAAGCCTGCCAATCTAGAGGCTCTCCAGATTCTATGGCTCAGTGCCATAGACTGTTCCTGAGTTTAATTTGATAGATTAGTGTGGGGGCAACCCATGGGGAGTCATGTCCTTTACTGGAGTGTTTAGAGGGGGAGGGAGCAAAAAGGTCACAAGCAGTATTAAAGGTGAGGACAAAATAGTTGAAAGCAGTGTCAATATCTGGGGCTGCCTTAATAGGGTCCAGTCACAGTAAATGAGATATTCTTTTAGTTGAACCAGTTTGCCAGGATGAATGTATCACCAGATGATGGCTTTGGGTGGAGGTTTCTGCATTTTTGCAGGACCAGGAGAAGATAATAGGTGAGTGGTCACTTAGGACATTGGACAGCACCATTGTATGGGAAATCTTGTGGGGCTTGTTTGAAAGGAAAATATCCACTAGGGTTGTGGTCCCTGTGTTGGGGTTTGTCCGGGTGGGGTGAGCTACCAGTTGAGTGAGGTCAAGGGCCATTATGGCATCTTTGGTCTGTGAGGCAGCAATTGATATTGAGGTCATCCAATATGATTTGCTCAGCTTTGTGAGGCATGTGAAAGAGGTGGTCAAATAAGGACTGGAGAGCAGGATTATGTTGCCAAGGAGGGATGTAGGCCACAGTAATAAGTATCGGGGCCCTAGAGGTGTCAGGGGTGATTTTGTGGGTGAGGGCTTGGGCACTGTGGAGCAGCGGGGAGGGGGGGTCTTTGGAGGAAGTCCTGCAGATAAATGGCAAATCCACCACCACGCTTACCTACTCTGTCTTTCCTGTATAGGGAATAGCCTGGTAGAGAGGCAATATAGCGCAGTGGTTTAAGGCTCTGAGCTGCAAATCTGGTGACATTTAGCAGACCAGACCTGGATTTGAATCCCACAGCTTCCTCTTACATACTGTGTGACCCTGAGCAAATCACTTAACTTCCCTGTGCTCCCAGGTTGCGCCTATAAAAAAGCTTTCAGCTTAGTGTGCTAATCCTGGTTAAATACAACTCAAAAAAGAGAGATAAAAGAGTCAGGGGTGAACTTAGACAGCCACGTTTCAACAAATGCTAAAATGTCAGGTTGATGTAGAGCAACCCAGTCTCGTAGGTCAGTAAACTTCCATAAGAGACTGCTGATATTCATGGAGGCAATACAGAGACTGGCTACAGGTGGAGAGAGGGTGGAGCTTGCTGGAGTGGGGCCTGGGTTGGGGTGAATGTTGCCAGACAGCATGAGGAGGAGAAAACTCACACTGAATAGAGCAAAATGTTGTCTATGATGGGAGGTAGGTGCAGAGCACGTAGCCCCCATTGGGAGGGAAACTGGGATGGGGGGAACAGAGAGAGGGAAAGGCAAGGAAGAGGGGGGCCAGGGGAGTCAGGAGAGGGTGACAAGTGAGAGTGTATGGGTGTAAATGGGTGGGGGTGGCAAGGTGGAGGAGTAGCAGCAAAAATAAGGGACAAGAGGAAAAAATAAGGGGAGGGGTGGGGAGAGGGTTTGTAGTGCAACCAGGATGAAGGCAGATGGGAAGCACATAATAAGGAGGACTAGAGATAGTGAGGCCAGTAAGGCAGTAGAAAAGACAGCCATGGCTGCAGGGCAGAGTGGATATAAGGGAGATAACTAGACTTCCACTGATGTGATGGCTCAGCTGGTGCTGCAGTAAGGCCACGGATTATGGAGCGGAAGGAACAGGGTTTGATCCCCGGGGTGGGAAGCACCAAAAGGGGCAGGCAAAAGTGGTGTGGGCAGCAACAGGAAAGGATAGGTAGGAGGGTAAAAGGAAGGGAAAAGGAAGAACAGCAGTGACTTCTAGTGGTCACTAGGTGTAATAAGCAAAGGTGTAGGAGAGAAGGCAGTCAAGTTACAGGGAAAGAAAGAGGGGAGTACTCAGTGCAGAAAAGGTGTAGTGAAAGCACAATACTACCAACTAGTGACAGGTTAGTATAACCTGCAAAAGGAGAAATGGACACTTAGAAATCAAGCAGCAGGAAGTCATGTGACAGGGGTGGGTCTTAAATGTAGGGATGCCCCTGGGTGGGATGGTGGCTGGCTCGATGCAAAGCATCGATGGACTAACACCCCTAGCAAACAGAGCAGCTGAAGGGGGTCCAATTACCTTTAAGGGCTCCTGGAGAGCTGTCATTGCAGATGACAGGCTTCTGGTGTGTGAGTAAACTGTGGGCTGAAGTCCAAGGCCTAAGTAGACTGGAGAGACAAAGGAATCATGCAGCGGGAACTGGGGAGGGGGGATAGACAGCATACACTCCCCAGAGACTGAAGTCTGAACTGCACATGCACAAACTATCGGCTGTCCCAGGGGATTCTGAGCACAATGGAGGACCTGCTAGAATGGCTAGGAGAACGCCACACCATGCGATGGGTTCCAAGTGGTTTCAGCACACAATACAGGTAGGAGAGAGCATGGAATTCAAACAGTTTCAGCTGAGAAAGACAGAGATTAACAGAGGTGCAATCACAGTAAAAGTAGGCAACGCACGTTGTATTACTGTGTTAATATCTGAGTTCTAGGCTAGCGACTACCAGGTCAGTTGGCTCAAGTTACACAGAGAAGACAGATAAAATGGAAAATAGAATTGTAGAACTAAAATGCAGGCAGAACAGCAGTCTTAAAGCTCCAGTACAAACACGGAAATCTCTGGGCAAGTCCACCTGAAATCCATCACTGCAGAAACAATCAATAGAGATAGTAGGGCAGAATTAAATGAGTCCAACACCCTCAGCAAACAGAGCAGCTGTAGGGGTTCAATTACCTTTAAGAGCTTCTGCAACAGCTCTGTCCCTGAAGAGATCAGGCTTCTGGTGTGTGAGTAACTCTGTCACTGCAGACAGCAGGCTTCTGGTGTGTGAGTAAATTGTGGACTGAGGTTCATAGCCTTTAAAGGCTCCTGGAACAGCTCTGTCCCTGCAGAGAGCAGACTTCTGTTATAGATGTAATAAGGTCCAAAGTAGTAGAGGATTTGGTACCTGGGCAACAATAGATTCCAGCAATGAAGATGGGAGAGGAATAGGGGAAAGGAACATTTACAAATAGGCTTCATAGCTGGATGGTAAGGAGGATGAGAGGATGGTAGTAAACTGCAGTGAGGAAAGGATATAGAAGGTAACGTCATCTCCCCTACTGGCTCTGTCTCGTCTAAGTAGGGAGTAGCCCGGGATATTGATGGATGAATCTGGTATTTTGGCATTTAACCAAGTTTCAGTTAGGATTAAGATATCTGGCTCGAGGGAAGTTACCAGAGGTTGAAGAGAGTCTATTTTTTAGATGAGGCTACAGATATTTAAGTGAAGAATCTTTAGAACTTTAGGGAGGGCAGAGGAGGTGCAAGAAGGATTTGCATTGATGGTTGGATAGCTATTTGTGGGGGAGGGGCCAGGGTTAGGCTGAACATTTGCTGAGGCAAGTAGAAGGAGAACGAGTATAAGGAAGTGAAGTTTGGGGCATTTGTGATGGGCAGAGCATGTGGGAGGGGAGTGGGAGGAGTGGGGGAAAGGCGAGTGACTAAACAGGAGATGTAGAAAAGAAAGGTGGCTAGGTATTGTGATTAAGGAGGCTATGGGTTTGGGGGGGATGAGTCCAGGATATTTGTAGGGGGAAGGAGTTATAGAAAGAAGGAAGGTAGGTGCTAAGGGAGCAGAGTAGGAGGGCAAGGGAGAACTATTAAGTTGAGGGGCTGGGATTAAGATGATGGAGAGAAGAATTAAAGAGGTGGAAAGCAGGGAGTGAAGGAAGGACATGATTTTAAAGGAAGGAGGTCACATACAGTCAGGGTGGGCAAGAAAGCAGGGAGGGATTGGAGACAGGGAAGTTGGCTTGATGTCAATAGTAGTAGCAGCTACGACTACAAACAAAGACTTGTGAAAATTCAGCTTAGCAGTTGAAAGATGGAGGGGTCGTAGGAAGCAAGAAAATAATGCAAAAGTAACACACTGCCAAAATAGGAGCAGCAAGCGTAGTGGGCTGAGGAAACCCAAGGACAGGTCATTTAGCAGCAGATGGGAGAGGGCTCTTTGGATGCAATGAAGGGACTGTTTATTTAGGTACACTTTACAATTTACAGTGGTAATGCAGCCAATGATCAGTAGGGAAGAATGAGGAGGGAGTGGCCTGAGATGTATTTAATAGAGGCCGCGGTTGGGGAGGGCAGGCAGGGCAAATTATGCAGTTTAAAATCTAAATGCAGCTGTACTCTGGGTGGGTAAGCTGAAGCAGCAACGCACAGACTGACTGCATTCAGAAACTGTCCAATCACTAGCAAAGCTGTAGTGTGTGATAGCCAATGGTGAACAGAGCAGGGAGAGGGGACTAATCGGCATCCAGCTTGACTGTCCTGGTAAAGCTTGAATTCAGTACTTGTATGAGGTGAGGGATCTCCGGCGAAATGAGGCGGTTCAGTCGGGCTAGCATTTCTGCTGCCACTACTGCCTTCACGGAGATCTCATTGGCATGTCCAGGACTGGGGCTGGCCTGGAAGGGGAAGAAGGCAGAGCAGTTAGAGTTAGGAAATTTAAAAGGGGACAAAAAGATGATCAATCGGGGGGCAGGGGATCAGAAGATAAAGAAGACAGTGCAGATTGTCACAGGTGACAGTGGGGGGCTGGCACCTGAGAAATATTAGTTGAAATTGTTGGGATTGTTACAAGAGGAGAAAGGAGGTGGGGGTGGGAGAGCTTAGAAATGAGGTGTTGGTGGAAGGCAGGGCTGGTAATTTGTGTGATGAGGAAGCTGCTGAGCGAAGGACAGGAAAGGAGGGAGGGGGATTGAGAATTGAGGGCAGACAGGGGCAGAGTCTAGCAGGGGCACATTTCGGTCTAAAATGGTGAAGGGGATAGATAAATGGAGACAGGAAGAGACAGTGAAGAGAGAGAGAGAGAGAGAGAGAGAGGGTGAGCGCAGAGATAGCAGGATTTCACAGCACAGAAACAAAGACAACTCAAAATTACTTCAAGCACTGAGCAATTATTACAGCTACTAAACATAAACAGTCACCTTTGTTAATTTAGGCAATTGTATGGTAAATCCAGGAGCATAAATTACTATGGTCAGGAAATTTAAATTATTTAAATGCATTTACTGCCCACAGTTAGCAAGAAATAATAACTATTTAAATTTTACACTCCTAGCTAAGGCAGAGATTCTTGTGTCCAGTTAACACAGCAGGCAGGCTAGGCAGAAAAATCCGGTTACTGCTCGGTAATTTTAGATATTGCAGAGATTTGTAGACAAATTATACAGTTTAAAATTTGAATGCTATGCAGCTTAAAATCTCAATGCAGCCGTGCTCTGGGCGGGTAAGCCGAAGCAGCAGCGCACAGACTGACTACATTCAGAAACTGTCCAATCACTTCTTTGTGCTCCCAGGTCACACCTGGAAACAAGCTACAGCTTAGTGTGCCTTTCCTAGTTAAACAATTTCCCTTTTTCCCTAGCCTGACAGCATCCATCATTGATGTGTAGGTCTGGAAGCATAGGAAAACCAGGAGCAGTTATAAATTTGCAAATAGAGTTTTATCTTCAGTAACAAAAAATAAAAAAATGAAATAAAATTATGCAGGATAGCTCTTATACAGGAAGTTCAGACAAAACAATGTCCTTCATCTGAAGGTATCTTTAATTCTAAATATCAGTCTTTGTCACTCTCTCTAGCAAAAGATTGCACTTTTTATATAAAAAGTGTATTTTTTTCCTGACAATGAACTTCTGCATCCTGAGCTCATTATGATACATATACTATTTTCACACAATGTACAAAAACATTGTCAGTTTCTTTCCTTGCAGGTGCAGCAAAACAGAACATTGCGTCTCAGAACAAGGCTCCTGTTGACAACTCTGCAAATGAGCTTGTGGAGGTCAAATTGCAACTAAGGGTTAACCTCCTGAGTTCCAAATAGTGTTTTGCAATTTCAACAATAGAAGTACTGTATATACAATTTCAAACCAGTGAACTCAGTTTCACATAAAGATCCACATATATTTTTATATCCACTGATAAACAAGAGAGAATAAAAGATAGACAAGAGACAGAAAAGGAGAGGATAGAACAGTTTGCTGCTTTTAACTGTTTCTGCATAACAAATGGGACAGGGTCTTATTCAACCCTGTCAAACTGAGAAAACTTGAGAAGTAGTCAAGTGTAATACAACTGGGTTTCAAAGGGAAAAGTGCAAAATAATGTATTTAGGGCACAGAAACCTAGGGTGGAGTATAAAATGAGTGGAGCTGATGAATACCATGTAAGAAAGAGACTGGGGTGATCATGTCTGATGGCCTAAAGATGGCCAGGCAGGGTAACAAGGCAGCTGTAGGGATAGTGGGATGTTGGGGTCCAGATGGATGGATATCAGCAGCAGAAAGAGAGAGACGGTGGTGCCTTTGTATGGATCACTAGTAAGACCCCACTTAGAGTACTGTGTCCACTTCTGGAGACCACATCTCCAGAATGACATAGACAGAGTGGAGGCAGTCCAGAGACAGTCCAGAGGAGGGTAACTAAAATGGTGCAGGGTCTGCATCCAAAGCCCTAGGAGGAGAGACTAAAGGACCTCCATATGTACACCCTGGAGGAGAGAACAGAGAGAAAGGATATGATAAGACCATTAAATACTTCAGGGTGGTAAATGAGGTAAATGAGGTAAATCTTCAGAAAAAAGATGCTCAAGAAGACGAGAGTATGCTATGAAGTTGGGGGGTAGATTCAGGAGACATGTGATGAAGCATTTCTTCATAGAATGAGTGGTGGATTCCTGGAACAGTCTTCCAGCAGAGGTGGCAGAGGCAAAAACAGTGGCGAGTTTACACAAAGCATGGGATAAGCACAAGGGAATCATTGTGGAAAGGAAGGGGGAGGTAGAAAGAGCTGTAGATCAAGTAGGGTCTGTGGTGATACTCTAGGTAGGGAAAAATGGGCAGGCTGTGTGGGAAAAGTAATCCTTGTCTGCTTTTATATTCTCTATTTGTAGGCAGTGGATATCCTTTATCTGGACTTTAGTAAGGTCTTTAACACTGTCCCATGTGAGCGATTGGTCAAGAAATGTGGTGTATTAGAGCTAGAAGACCAAACAATCATATATTGAAAAACTTGCTGGGTCAGATGACCCAGAGGGTGGCCCTGAATGGGGAGCATTCAGAGACAAGAGATGTCACAAGCTGAATGGCCCAAAAATTAGTTTTGGGACCAGATCACGTTACCATATTTATTATATATGTGAAATTGGTTGGGGATCCGAGAAACATGTGCCTCTTTGCAGACCATAGTATGATCTGTGGAAGGGTACCTAAAATAATAAAGACATAGAAACACATATTTTGACTGTAGAAAATGACTCCTTAGCCTACCTAGTCTGTCCAGAATAGTACAGACAGCAAAGAAGAAATAAGATCCATGGCAGATGACCTGAAAAGGCTGACAAAGAAGTCAAGGATGTGGCAGTTGAAATTTGCATCAAAAAGTGCAAAGTTATGCACCTGTGAGTGAGAAACCCAAAAACAGAATAGAAGAGGGTGGGGGGATAGAAAACAATGGAAAAAAGGGACCTGGCGTGTTAATAAAGGAGAACTTTACATCATTGGCACAGTCTACAAGGGTTGTGAAAAAAACAAATTAGATGCTGAGACAGATAGGAAGGAGAATCAGTACTAGGAAAGGGGAGACAATACCATTTTCATACAGATCTCTGTTTAAACCATACTTACTGTGTGTAGTTTTGGAGTCCATACTTAAAGAAGGATAACTAGAGATTGTAAACACTGCAAAGAAGGATAACAACATGATACAGATCATGAAGGGAGAGACTGATAGAACTGGAGATGTAGTGTACAAGCTGGAGAAAGAAGAGAGAGGAGTGACATGATTGAGATGCTCAAGTACCTCCATGGTATACTTATTTGTTTATTTAGCTTTTATATTAATTGATTTAGTTAAAAATTGATAAGTGAGGAGGCACACTGAGCTGAGGCTCATTTCTAGGTGTGAACCAAGGGAAAGGGGAAAAGGAGAAACACAATTACAAACAAAATATAGCAAATCAGCAGATGTGGTTACAATGATAAAGAGATAAAGAGCATAAGCTAATGCAATACAGACAAAATGGCAAAACAGTGCATAATGAGAACACATAAATTACCATACAAATCATCTGTGCAAATTGGCAAACTCAAAAAGTACAGAGTGCCAGAGGGAAAAGAGGCTGAACTGGTGCTGAAAGAAGGAGTCAAAACAGGTTGATAAACTTCAGTTGGGTTGCCAGAACTATGATGTTGCGGGGAGGGAGAGGTAATGGGTGGTCAAAAGCCAGGCAAGGGTAAGCAAAGATTCAGGAAAAGAGTTGGCAAGAGCAAGTGGAGAAGGAAGTAACTTTAGCTTGTGTGTAATGGAGGGAAGGAGGAGTGACAAATGAAGAAGGGTATAAACAAGATGGACAGCAGAGAGCTGTTTGCAATAGGTGTGAACATGAGCACAAGGAAAAAATTCCAAGAAACTGTTGGAGGGCAGAAAGAATATCAGGAAGTATTACTTCATGGACATTATTGTGGAAAAATGGAATAGGCCTCCAGATGAGGTTGCATTTCCTAATACAGTTGCTGTTCATTCAAATGTGAGATGGACATATAAGAAGGGTGCAGGAAGGACAGCTAGGGAAGAGGGAAGTGGAAATGGCTGATGAGGGTATTATCTGCTAATACTGTATATAAGTTTTGAGCAGACTGGATGGGCTGCAAGGCCTTTATCATCTGACAATATGTATGTTTCTGTATTTCACTGTTCATCAGTGGCACCATTTTTATAGAGTCAGAAAGTTGCATGTGTGTCAAAGAAAAATGCACAGGGGGGAGGGCAGGTCCATCTGGACAACCACAGTTCCTTCTACATACAGTATGTGCAGTTTTCTAAAATGCTGCTTTTTCATGACCCTTTAAACAATGTACAGTATGGCAGCTTGTATGAATTTATGCAGATGTTACACCAGTTATTACCAGACATGGCATCTGTGAAAATATGGGAAGGTGCCACCAGTGTTGAGAAAATGCTGAAAATAGCATTTTTGCCCATGCAGAGCTTTTTCTTGTGCTCCTGTGGGTTGTACATATGGAAAAATCAGGCCCCATGAAATCATTTATCAATTCTTCTTTGCCACTTCAGTTAGACACCAGTTGTGTCACAAATTATTGTAAGCCAGTGTGGACAACACTATTTATTTATTTATTTATTTCAGTTGCAGATTAATACCTTCGAACCAGGATGGCTCTTTTACAAAAGTTCCATGTCAGGTAGACGACAGACAAAAATTAGAAAGGTTCCATGACAACTGGACAAGAGACAAAATTACAGAGGTAGTTTGATGAGCATTGCAGGAAGACAGAATATTGACAGGCTATACAAGTAGGCGAATAGGCAATTACGTTGACTATATTGTTGCAGGCATAAGAAGTGCATTTTGGCATATGGATCAATATATTGTTAAAGGCATATAAAAGGCTTCAAGGAATCAAGCTGAAGTTAGGTGCAGAGTAGCTTGGGAGTAGCCTGATGGGGCTTTGTCATAAGGTAGGAAAGAGGGTGAAATTGGAGAAGGAGTAGGGGACAGTCACCGGGGAGCTTTGTTAGGAGGGGGCATAAGAGAAGGGGAAGTAGGGAAGGGGAGAAAAAAGGGGGGAAATTCTCATGGTAGTGATAACTGCCTGCGTTTAGTAATTGCAATCACATTTGTTATTTTGGGCCAGAAGGGTTAGCAGGTCTCTTTTAAAGGGGCCAATTTTCATGTGCTCCAGTGTGGTAGGAGGGAGTTCATTAAACCTAGTGGGTCCATGGTAGGAGAGTGACCACTGAGCAAAGCATGTTCTTTTGAAGAGGACGTGGAGCACTCCCTTAGCTATTCCCCTAATGACCTTTGAGGAGGGGTTTCACTGGAACAGAGCGGCTGTAGAGTCAGGAGTGAGACCTAGGAAGGCTTTTTTACCCATTAGGCAAGCCTGATACTTTTCCCTGAGGTGCAGCAAGAGCCAACTTCTAGAGAAGTAGAGGGTGCAAGTATGGGTACGCTGTTTGGTGCCAAGGACCAGGCGGCAGGCCTTGTTGACTAGTAATTTTACTCTTTTTAAGGCTGAGTCAGTGGCAGCACTGTAAATGACTACCGTGTAGTCTATGATAGACAGTATAGAGCTTTGAGTAACTAGGCTAAAAGCCTTGTGGGTCATGGCTGGCCTGTGCCTATAGAGGATGCCAAGCTTAATATTAGCAGATTTGACTACATGGTCAATATGGTGCACAAAGGAGACTGTATTGTCAATATGTACAGTACTCTGAGATATTTGAAGGTGGAGACTTGTTCAATGCCATCCTCTTTTTGTCTATAGATAGTCAAAGGTTCAACATTCCTTTTGGCATGCGGCAAAGTCTGGTGCATAATTTTTGTTTTTTATAGTTCAGAAGGAGCTGGTTTTGGGAGAACCATGCCTCTAGCATGGCAAAGTTACTCTGTAGGTTTTTTGAGATTTCACATGCGTTGCTGCCAGGCACTGAGATCACTGCATCGTCTGCATAAAGCAGCATTTTAGCAGGACAAGCATTGGGAAGGGAATTTATAAAGAGACTGAAGAGAAGTGGACCTAAGATTGAGCCCTGGGGGACCCCCAGGGTTACCTTTTTGGGATCGAAGGTTACACCCCTTATCCTAACACACTGCATCCTGTGTGATAGGTAGCTGTTAAACCAGGAGATGGTATCTACTGACATTCCCAGGGTCCACAGGTGTCTTAGCAGGATTTGGTGATTTACAGTGTCGAACGCTTTGGGGAGGTCTATAAATAGGGACCTCACCATTTTTCCAGAATCAAGAGCTTCGTAGACATGGGAGGTAAAGTCGATAAGGGCAGTGATAGTGCTGTGTTTGAGATGAAAATCATGCTGCAGTGGGCATAGCAGATTATACTTGTTTAGATATTCAGTGAGCTGATCAGAAACATCCCTTTCCAAGGCTTTTGAGAGAGGGGGTAGTATTCAGATAGGGCGATAGTTTCCCCATATTAGTTCTGTCCCCGCTCTTAAACACAGGGGTGACCAGGGCAGTCTTCCACCTCTCTGGGGAGATTCCAGTATGCAAAGAGATGTTGAATAGTTCGGTTAGTGGAGAGGCTAGTTCTTCCAAGGCGAGTGCTAGCAGTTTCATGTCTAGTGAGTCACTACCGATCCTGGTTTTGTTTAGAATCCTTTTAACATATTTAAAGGTCTGTGACCTCATAATTTGCCTAAAGTAGAATGGTGGTTGACCATTTCTAAGGGAGAGTGGTGGGTTTGGGTCGATGGGATCCATTGCATGCGAGGACTGGAGAAATTCAGGGGGGAGAACATAGCTGAGGTCTGTGAAGGCATTATTAAAGGCATTAGCCAGGTCTAAAGGTTACTGTAGTTGGCCAGATGCGGTGACTATTAGATCTGGTGGAGCTCTGGATTCTTTACCAGTGATGGACTTTATGTTTTTCCAAAATTCACTGCCCTTACTCCAGGTTCTCTCCAGTTATTCTTTATAGTAGGAAGCTTTGGCATTTCTTACTAGCCTGGTGCACTTATTCCTAACCATTTTATAGGCAGTGATGTCAGTTTGCCTGCCAGTCTCTCTAGCTTTATGCCAGAGATTGTCATGTTGTTTCATCAGAGGAATGAGTGGTCCAGAGCACCAGGTGTTAATGGCTCCATTTATTTTGACAGTTCTGACAGGGGCAAATAGGTCACATGCATTGCTGAAGGTAGTTATGAAGTAGTCTAGAGCTTTATTGGCATCGCTGCAGCCAACTAAGGAGGAGAAGTCTGCATCATTCAGATACTTTTTGAAATTGCTCACTTGTCCCTTTTGAGATACCGGCTTTTAGTGAGCTGAGGGGCGTCTTTTGGGCCATTGTTTGTCCAGGAGCAGACTACTGGCGAGTGATCACTTAAGGTGTCAGGCAGGACAGAAATGTTTTTACTTGTGGACGTATGGGGGCTATCTCACTCCCATGGTTTGAACTCACCCAAGTTTTTGAAGTTTGTACTGGCATATATAACAGACTCTGAGAGAAACATGGAACTATTATTTCATCTCACCCACATAATCAGTATAACAATTGCCATGGAGATAAAGTAATATGTCAAACAATAAGAAGGCTATTCCTGCATTACTGCATATTTTTAGTTTTAGCTAGACCACAGCAGAGCTTAAGGAAATTGAGTACTGAGGTGTTGGCATGTGTAACAAGCTGTTATTTTATGTAGAAATGAGTATTCAAAATTTGTTTAACTTGTCATTTAAAAGGCAGCAAAAGTGCTATTCGGTTGTTAACTGAATTCTCAATAAAAAGTGGCTTAATCATCAGCTTAGAGGTTGCTGTTGGCATGCCATTTTAATGTAGAGTATGATGGTGTTGATGGTTTCTATCATTCAAAGAACTGCTGTAACAGCCAATTTTGCTTTTTCCACAAACTCTATGCTATGTTTTTAAATTCAGTGGTGACTAAGCCAAAGAATTCAGAATAAGATCAAAGTCAAAATGCTACAGTAACTTGTGCAATTGCCATACAGTTCCATTTGCAGCACTGTTTTTCATTCGATTACTGTGCAGTCAAATGATGCTGTTGTTGGTATTGCCTCCAGGACTTAGTTTGAGTCGTGTTGTCTTTTTTCTACCATATGTGACAAACTGGTCAATATTCAGTATTAGTTCTTTAATCAATAAGGCATGACATGGCACTGGTTGTACTAGGTTTACCCTCTGGTCAGGGTATTGTAAGGCACGAGGCAAAGCCGAGTGCCTTCAGCTCCTGACTGTGGGGTAAACCTAGTACAATCAACATCCCTGAAGTGCCTTATTGCTTATATAAAATGGGCCCAGAAGCAACTTTTAAAAGACAAACACTAAAAGTTTTCAAACACACAAAAATTATAATAAAATGTTGCTAAATAATGTAACATAGTCCCTCCAAAGATGTTTTCCACCTGTCAGTCATCTGTCTTTCTTCATATTCAGTGCAGTGTGTGATTGTTTACCATGGAATAGAAGAATTCAAAGCTCTGCATTTCCAGTAATACAATGCCCCCCCCCCCACACACACACACATGAATGCTAACTGGAATGCTAAATTGAAATAAATGAATTAAAAATTCTTCAGAGTTCCATTGGAAGACACACACAGACACACACTAGCCTCAAGTGGAGCCAGAACCTCAGTTTTATTTGTTGCCAGGTAAGGAGCAGGGATTTGTCTGGCAAACTGGTGAGGCTAGGAAGGGGAATTTTCGTGGTTATCAAAGAAACACCAACAATGGAAACCCTGAATAGTATTTGATTTTCTAAATTTGTGTATGTGTGTAAGGAAGGGCTCTTGAGTGAAAATAACATTAAGTTATTTACTTACTTTAGTTAATTTAATGGACTTTAATTTGTAGGGCCTAGTTGAAGGTTCCTATTTATGAATAATGGTTGCAGTCATGTTTGTGATGGAGATTAGGAAGCAAGTGGCTTATGAATTCTGTGAATTACCCCAGTTGGCAGGGACTTATTTTTAACAATTGGTAATGCTCTCTTAAGGCAATGGCTAGAACCATGTATCAGCCAATTAGGACACAGGGATTTAATTGCCCATTTTTTATTTAATTTTTCTGTTCATGCATTGTTTGTTGACCAGGATAGCATTCAGAAACAATGTAGTCCATCATACATTAGATGCTGTACTTATAAAATCCATATACACTAAATATAGTAAGGTAAAATTGCTTAGTTGTCTATGTTAATAACCAAGTAAAGACCCAAGGTCACAAATACCCATTTTAATGGGTGAACCAGATAATTTACAATATGATAGCATTACATAACAAACATACTGAAATATCAATACTTAAAAGGAGTCTAGCAGATTTCTAAACTCCAAGGCACCATCAAACACAATATACATAAGTCAGTCAGTTAATTGTATTAACACTGACATCAATGGCCCAGTACAGTTGTTTTTAAGGAGGTGCACTGTTCAACCATGTGAGAGACCTTGGTGCATCCTTTACCTAACTCCTAAGCTCACACTGAGGAGTCTTGTAATCAGTGCAGAAGCACCATTTTCCGATACCAGGGCTTGGTATTTCTTATCCCATTACCCCAAAGTCTCCTGGGGCAGACAATGGAAATATTTCAGAAAGGACTTACAGTAGACAGGGTAGAGGCAGTTTAGAGGAGGGCAACTAAAATGGTGCAGGGGTTGCACAAAAAGCCCTATGAGAAGAGACTGAGGGACCTCAACATATACAAAATGGAAGAGAGGAGAGAGAGGGGGTACATCATAGAGACCAACAAGTACCTCAGGGAGATGAACAGGGTGCCGGAAGAGTGTCTATTTCAAATGAGGTAGTGCAACAGAATAAGAGGGCATGCAATGAATCTTGAAGGGGGGGGATGTTTAAGAGGGATGTGAGGAAGTACTACTTCACTGAAAGAGTGGTGGATACCTTGAACAGTCTGCCAGCAGAGGTAATGGGGCAAAAACAGTTGGGGGCTTCAAGTATGCAAGGATTAGGAATACAAGAATACTGGAAAATGGGGGGATGGTCCCCAGAGACCTGGTAAGTCCTGCAGAGGCAGAATAGACAGGGAACATCTAGGCAGACTAAGTGGGCCAAGTGGTCCTCCTGTTCTAGTTATTTATTCATTTGGTAACTGGGTTAGTGCACTGATCCGAAGACCTTTTCAGGCATGGCACAGGCCAGAAACTGGCAAAAACAACGTAAAAATACATTGAGAGAGCAGCATGAATCATGCAAGGAACATAACAGTGTAGGTCATGCTAACAGATAAAATATAAGGTAAACAGTACCAGGTACATCAGTAATTGTGCAAAAAAGGTAAATAACATTTAAGTAAACAGGGTAAGGTTGCTCCATCATTCTACAAAAGGAATAACAATAGTATTCAGGGCGGGAGAGGAGAGTGGAGCACTAGAGGGGGAAGGGGTAAGGGTGAGCTGCAAGGGAGGTGCAGCCATGCTGCGGCCTGTGGGTAGACGCAGATCATGGTGGACAGAAAGTGCATTCTTAAAGAACAACTTCAGGAGAACTTTAACAAAACATAATATTTAGACACAGTTCAGCTTTTATTTCACATTACAGGTAGTTCTATATTTTGTCTCCCCAAGGTTTATTAATGATGTAATCTGCATGGAAACAGGATCTTAGCTCCCAAATAGTTCATCTGTTCATACTGCTTTCTCCCTACATGAGGTTATAATGCATTGCTTGTGACATCACACTCACATGGCAATACATTGTGATGTCACAACAGATGATTATGATGTGATGTAAGGAGTAAGCCAAAGAGGCAGATGAATTCCAAGGGATCTCTGTGGAATAAAGAGCATGTTTTCATGCAAATTTCCTTAGTAACAAATAATGGAGAGAAAAAATATATAGAATATATATGGAATGTTTGCAGAATTGTACCTAATTATTAAGATTTTCAAGGTTTCTTTTAGGTATCAGTAGGTCTTTACCAGGGAATTTAGATTTAGAGGTGGGTGGGGACCAAGACATTTTCAGTTTCTAGGTTTCTTTGTAGTCCAATGTCTTGGTTTTCCCTTTATTTTTTACCCTTCTCCTGTGAGTATGGCATAGTGAGTTTGGTGGCCTTCTGTGATAGGTGTGGGGGGCAAATGTGAGACACCTAGTAAAATAAAAGCCATCAGCACCCTTAGGTAACATACTTCTGGGACATTTTTGCAATTGCATTTTTGAGTGTTGGGACAGTCACGGGGCAGGAAGATCACTGGAAGAAAGACCAATGGAGATGGTTGACTGAAGGAGCATAAATTCCTGGCTACACACATACATATCTATATATTCTTTGCAAAAATATTCATTAATGCACCAGTTAGGAGGGTACTTTAATCCAAACCTAACTCCCCACCACCCCCTCCAGGCAGAAAAAGGAAAAAATGTTGAGTTTTTGGTCTCTGGAGTCTTGGCAAATACAGTGGTAGGGTCTTCCTTGGGGTAGTAAACCCTAATGCTCACCCCATCCCATGATCTCCTGTGAGCCCTGTGTGAAAAAAACTACAACAAATCGAGCTGGCAACATGTGGCGACACATACTTCTCTACCATTGAAGAGTGCATCACCTTGTGCTTCGGATTGAAGGCTACAGATTGGTGGGGAGGGGGGAGCATTAAAGTTGACAAGCCCAAGGAAGACCCCACCACTGATTTACAAAGACTCTGGAGGCCTAAAACCCTAATCTTTTGTTCCTTTTGCTACTTGAAGGGGAAGGAATCAGTTTAATTTCAGTGCAGTAACTGCTCATTGCTGCATTTATTGCTTATTTTTTGCTTATTGTTAATTTCACTTGGTAGCAGGTTAATATTTTTTACTACTTATAAGGGGCTAGTAGGGAATTGTTTTGGGGCTGATGAACATTTGAAACATATTTTGGTGTGCTTTTAGTAGGGCTGTTATTTCTTTGAATTGGAAACCTATTTTTTCTGATTTCAAACCTATTTTGGTTTGCTTTTGGTGAGGCTGTTGTTTCTTTGAATTAGAGACCTATTTCTTCTAATTTCAAACTTATTTTGGTGTGCTTTTGGTGAGACTGTTGTTTCATAGAAATTAAATCCTATTTCTTCTAGTTTCAAACATATTTTGGTGCTTTCAGTGAGGGTGTTATTTCTTTGCTGTCTTTACTTGAGGCAAAATTGCCCACACTCCCACCCCCACCCCCACTCTTAATTAAATGCCATTTTAAATCTGATTGACAGGATCCAAGCACAGGGAATAACAGAGGCTGTGGAGCAAGAGGGGCATAATGGGGAGTATGCATGCCCTAAGCAAAAGAAGTGTTTTTACTCATTTTTTGTTGTTGTTTTCCTTCTTTTTAAAATTATCTGAGTGATCAGTGGCAAGATTTTTGGGATAGTGGATTGCTAAAGTTTTTTTCCAGTAGTAAAGCCACATGTTCCACCACAGTCACTGCCTCAGCAATGGACCTCATAGAAATGGGAGAAAGTACAACTAATTCTAGTAATGACATGGAATTTAATATGGAAACAGTTAACCCTTCCATCTCAAGTCCTAAACAAATCTTGTTTTATTTTTATTTTTTTTGCAATCTCTGTTTATCCTCCTACCTCCCCCCCAATCTCCAACTCATCGGGGCCACCTGGGAGTCATCCATCTGCCAGCCACCCTGCCCAGGACCTACCTTGCACCACATGGAACCACGGCTATCCCCCCAGGAGGGGAATGAGGTGGGGCCCGTGCACCACGTACACATCAAGTCTCATCAGGCAAGGCAGCCTAGGTGGGTGGTGGCACATTGATGGCATACTTCTGATGCCCTGTCTTCCCTGAGATGGAAGGCCTTTTTCCTCCTTTCCTCTCTTCACATGGTGTACACCCTGACATCAAGGCACTATGAGCTGATGTCCACCACGCATCTCAGCCAGTCCCTCCTGCAAACAGGACTTGTTGTGCCCCAAGCCTTTGCTCAGTGTCAGGCAAGCTGTGAGCCTTTGGCCCCCTCCCTCCCCCCAGAGAAGGCAGGCAGTCATGGGACACTCAAGCCTTCTTCCCCGGCCAGCCCTCCAGCGACCCAAGTCTGCTTCCGAACTCAGGTCACTGGAGTAGCAAGCAGAAATCCAACTGCTGTGCTGGTGGACTGGCCAAATCTTTGAGGATATTCAATATGAAACATATTGATGGGGCAGTGTGCAACCCAAACAGATCTAGTAGGAACTGTTCATGTTTTTGAGGGGCTAAAATCTCAGACATCACATCTATGGTAGGGAACATTTTAAAAGATAGCCGACAAAGACCACTGGTGATAATCCATGCAGGGAAAAATGACATTAATCACAGTTCACAAATGAAATTAATCAGGATTTTATTGCCCTGACTAACATGCTTGTTGAACATAATTGTGATATATGCTTTTCAGAGATACTCCCAGTACGCAGAGCATCAGCAATCAAAACCCATAAAATTAAAACCATTAATTAGTGGCTCCACAAATGGTGCCTTAAACAAAGCTTAACGTGTATTCCCCACTGGGAAAATTTTGTGGGCAAACATGAACTATTTTGCTGGGATGGTCTATGCCAAAGTAGAAGGGGCAGTACCATGTTAGGCAAACAATTAAGAGGCATTTAAACAGACAAATCGGGGGAGAATGAGTATGTATCTACTTGTCTAAGAACAAATCACCATAATTCAAACTCAAACAAGAGTATTCAGCTTATGTTTATGTCCTTTAATGCCAGATGCCTCAACATTAAGGCTGACAAACTCAAATTAAGGATTTGTCAAGACAATGTAGATATAATATCTATTACAGAAACATGGTGGGAAAATAAATCTTCATGGGACTTTAGAATATCAGGTTATGATTAGTGGTGGGTGAAGTGGCTAAAATTCGCAATGCATAGTATTTCACGCACAACCCAAAAGTCAAGTAATTTTCAACATAGTGAAGTGAAAAACTTTGAAACCCAAAGTGCACATGAAGTTCCCATTATTCTCTATGGTCTTCATGTTACTTCACCCTTGTTTTTTTGCTTTTTAAGGTGAATTTTGCAGTGATTCATGAGATTTAAGGTCACATGGGCTCTATATTGTTTTGCACAGCCTCAATTCAGCGTGGTGTGTGTAGTGGAAAGTTGGTGACAGTTTGCTTTCAGGGCTCTGAGATTCAAACCATCGGAAAACCTTTAACCCCTAGGCTGCTGACAGAATTAGAATGCATAGTAATTCGGAACTGATATATCAGTCCGTGGCACAGCAACAGTTAAAAATGCATTTTTTGCTACAAAAATTTGCATCACAATTTAGTACATCAATTGTAGGAAACTCTTATGTGTTTATATCAATGAGCATTTATTGATTTTATTTGACTAATGTTAATTTAGTACATTCAGTCTCTGTAGTGACAGACAGTGTAGAAGTGTGCTTCGGGGGAAGGGTGGATCTGTGGTGTAGAAGGGAGATTTGTGAGAAAGGCAGTTTTTCCAACTTTTGTTGGCTAGTTTTTTTTTATTATTTATGTGTTCCAGTACACACAGTACAATTTTACTTAATTTTTTATAGCGTTTTTTGTTTGCTGTACATTTTTAAGTCATTTTAAAAGACTGTCTGTATTGTATTTTACTGAACAGTTAAATTTCTGTGGCTGACCTTTAATGTGTGTGCGTTGTGTACTTGACACTTATTTTACTGTGGCACTACAATAGCAGTACTCTGAATTTCTCAGCCCGTCTGGAATTTTTTTCCCTGCTTCTGTCTGTGTAGCTAAAGATGTACTCCCCCTACACATGCACACACAAAACAAGGTATTGTTTTGTGACTTATGGATTTTTGAAGACTGGTTCAGGTCTTGTGTTACTTGTACATGTGCAACTACATCTCTTGCATTTTTTTGCTTCCCATTCCCCCAAAACAGCCAGAATAATAAGCTGCTGTTAATTGTCTGTGTAATCTTAAAAAATGCTCATGAAGAGACATTCATGCAAAGCTGTTTTTGGCTGTGGTGCTGCTGCCAATAATACTATTAGCAGTGGAAGTTGTTGTGATGATGAGGCAGGTTCATCAAGGGCTAGTAGCAAGTCTAGCAGTGTTAAGAGTAGTGGTCATGGCCGTGGTAGTATGCAGCAGAAGGGAAAGGTAGCATCTGCTGCAAATAAAGTGATTTCTCTGACTCTGTTTTTTCACAGTGAAATCAGTCCCTTCAGTGCTGGTTGTAGATGCTGTTGTCCATGCTGGTAGTAAAGTTAGTGATGGCATGGTTGGTAACAGCATGAGTAATGCTACAAGTTCAATCGGGGCAAACTTATCAGGTGGGAAAAATGTTGAATCCGTAGACTTGAGTGTAGTTGATGTCCCACTCCCCACAATAGTTGAACATGATTCTGATCATGCTGATCACAGTCTCATGTTTCCACTAATCTTGAGGTTAGGTCATCCAAACATTCAGAAGGGGATGAAAAAAGATTGGATGATAGTACTGAGACTGTGGTTGGAATATCTCCACCAGAGGATAGCACCCAAAGTGATTTGTGGATGATGATTATGATGCTGATGCTAGCGAACTCATTTGGGAACTGGACAAAAAGAATGTGAAGATGGCTGTTTATAAACAGTCTGTTTGTCAATCCCCCCTCCTCAAAGTTCTGATGTAGCTGTGTCTGTTGCTGACCTTGAAGTAATAGTCATTGAATGTGCTATTCAGCTAAAGTCCAAAAGTGCACAACACCAGAATTCATGCAGTACACCCCACTTTTCATTGCCACCAAAACTGCCATTCCATGTGCAACCCCAGAAACAACATATGAAGAGTAGGGCATCAAAATCCCTAGTTTGGGATATTTTTGTATAAGATGGAAGTGATGAAACAGGGCAATCTATCAGCTTTATCAAGCATGTGTGCAGCGTGGTAAAAAGCATAGCCATCTGGACACTGGGAGCTAGCATACTCAAGAGCAGGAACCTGGCACTGTGGACTCGGCACCAGAGGGGAGCTAATGCTGTAGTGGGGCATTCACCCTCAGCCACCTTAATGAGCATGGTATCCCCTTCCTTTCATGTAAGTAGCCATGTTGGTAAAAGTGGTGAAATAACACCTGAGGGTTACTACAGGCATGGGAAGGAGGAGGAGGAGGATTTTGAATGTCCAAGTAGTGGTCAGAGTAGCAGTGGTCCATGTAGTAATTTTAGTACATCAACCCCGGTGCTTAAAACAGGTAAAATAACCAAATTTATTGACTTATCACCTGTGCATCCACCATCATAAATCAAAGGTACCCCGTCCATGTCAGTTCGCAAAGAAGAGCCATTTGGCATGCCACATGCAAAACACCGAACAATGCAGCTCATGTTGTACAGCCTTTTTGCCCAGAACAGTAAATGCCCATCAAAGTATGCAGTTGCTCATGAACTCAATGCTACAGTAGTGAAAATGCTGGCAATTTACCCTTTGCCATTCTCCTTTGTAGAGATTGTGGGATTCCAACACTTTGCAGCATGCACCTGTCCTAAATGGAAGATCCCATCCAGGACCTACTTTTCCACCTGTGTTGTCCGTGAGTTATATCGGACTTAACCATCACAATGAAGCTGAGCTGCTAATATTTCTTTCTACAGAACAAAGTGAAAGTAAAACACTGACTTCCTGACTATTTAATTGCCTCCCTGAATCATTTGACCTGCGGACCTGCAGAGACAGTCAGGCATGTGATAAGTGGCCTGTTTCTTACCAACTTTTCCTTATCAAACTGGAACTCAAAGTGAACTCAGATTGGACAATGTGAAGTAAGGTGAATTTCAGCGTTTTAATGGAAATTGTGCGTAGTGATATGTGAATCTGAAGTGGACCACTTCCCGTTCACTACGCAGGTGAATTAAAATTTCACTGCATCTCTAGTTATGATGCTTTTAAATGTAATCACATTGAAAGAAAAGGAAGTGGGATTGCATTGATTGTTAACAGCAACATCGCTTCCATAAATATTACCTGTTAGGTGAAAACACATGCCATTAATACAGAAACCATTTGGGTTAAGCTGATTCTAAATACAGCTGAGTCACTCGTTGTGAGTACATGCTATCATCCACCATATTGTACATCTGAAATTTATGATGCAATACTAATGGAATTCAAACTTGCAGGGGGAATTAGGGATATCCTGATTATGGGCAACTTTAATTTAGGTGATATAATTTGGTATAATAACACCGCACATTCTCTTAAAGGTAAAAAAAAATAATTTCCACTTGTAACCAGCTCCATCTAAAACAATATGTTGTAACACCAACAAGGGGTGACAGAATTTTGGATTTAGTGTTATGCACAGATCACATATTATTATTAAACAACTGCATTACTACATCTCTAATAGGCAATAGTGATCATACTACTATTCAATTTATTCTCCTTAGAAAGACTTATTAAATAATACAAGAAATACTAAAATATATATCTCTATAGGAAAGCAAATATAAAAATATAAAAAAAAACAACTCTCAAAAATTAATTGGAATACGAAACTTCAGAACCATCCAGTTCCTGATTGTTGAAGTTACTTCAGACAAGTAATTACAAATTTATGGGATAAATACATTCCTTCTAAATTCAAATATAATAATAAAAAAAATTGTCCTAAATGGTTAGATAAATCAGTTAAACAAATAAAAAAGAAAAATAAAAATAAAAAAATACTGCAATCTTCTAAAAAATAGAATAAACAATAACTGAGTTGAATTTCAGAAAGTACAAAAGAAATGCAAGATTAAAATAAAAAAAGCAAAAAAGAGGTGGGAGTACCGTTTGGCAGATAAATTATCAAAAATAACAGCAAATACCTCTTCTGTTATGTTTATTCATTGAAGAAGCCAGTTAGTCAAGTTGGTCCTATACAACAGGAGAGATAATTAATTCATGATCATTTGCACATGACAAATATATTCAATGATAAATTTTGTGAACTTTTTGGTCCACAACATCACAACATGCATTCAAAGAATGAGATAGATGATAATCATCTTACTCATACAATTGACCAGATACTTACAAAGCTACAGTATTAGCCCAAAAGGGAAAAACATCCCCTGGGCCTGATAACATTATGGGTCACATACTGTATTTATTGGCCGACTGTCTGACATTCCCACTGAAACTTATATATGAGGGATGTTTAGCTAATAATTTTGTACTAGCTGAATGGAAAACTGCATATGTGATCCCTATTCATAAAAAAGGCTGAATAACTATTTGGGATTACTATAGGCCTATCAGTCTCACCTCATCTGTCTGTAAAATATTAGAAAGTCCTAGTTAAGAAATAATCTCTCAAGTTTTAAATAGTAATGATTCAGAGCAACATCGTTTCAAACAGGGCAGAGGATGTCTGTCAAATGTAATGTGTTTGTATGAAAACATAAGTGCCGAGTTGGACAGTAGAATCCCCTGTGATGTTGAGTTTATTAATTTTAGTAAGGCTTTTGATGTGATGCCTTACTGGGCATTGCTAGAAAAATTAAACAAATTAGAGATTAATAGAAACATTGTGAATTGGGTAAATAACTGGTTGTCATGTAGAGTGCAGAGGGTCATGATTAATGGTCAACTGTCCAAGGTTGAAAATTTCACTAGTGGGGTCCCACAGGGCTCAGTTTTGGGCCCCACCCGTTTTCAACCTTTTATAGCAGACATGACCTCAAATACCCTGTCTGCCACAGTGAAATATGCAGACGATGTGAAAATAGGCAGCCCTTGCTCAAGTATAGAACAGGCTGAACTTCTTCAAAGAGATCTGGACAGAATAGCAGAATGGGTAATTAAATGGGGGCAGAGGCTCAATGCAAGTAAATGTAGTCATGCATTTAGGTACGTAAAATCCTAACTTCCTATATGTCTTACTGGGATCATGTTTAGTGAAAATGAGTGATGAAAGAGATTTGTGGATTATTGTAACTAATGACTTTGAAAATACCAAACAAATCAATGAGGCTTTGAAAAAAACTAATAAAGTCATCTGGTCTGTAAGCTGAAACATTCAATCAAAGGGATGCAAGGGTTCTAATGCCATTATTTAGGGCCTATGCTAGACAGCATCTGGAGTATGCCTCACAATTATGGCGTCCTTACAGAAAATCTAGCTATAGACAACCGGAAAGAGTGCAGTGGAACTTTACCAAACACATCCATAGCTTATATGATCAGCCATATGAGTACAGATTACAGTTTCTGAATTTGATGTCACTAGAAACACATCAATTGAGGGGGGATTTTGATACTACTGTATGATATTATTCATGAACTTTATTTAATGATCGGACTTGGGCTCAAATTCAAAAATAATACTCATGACACTAAAGGTCACCCTCTACAAATAGCTGGTAAACAATTTAATTATATAAGGAGAAAGCATTTTTATACCCTCAGAGTTGTGAATCCTTGGAATAAGGTACCAGAAGAAATAATAATTAGTAAAACTAAGGTTGAATTAAAAAAAAAAATGTTTGGATAATTTTATACTTTCCGAGGATAAATTACAGTATACTTGTCTTAAATAATATAGGAGAGGTTATGGGTATAACTGCCTTCTTGCTCCTTACCATCTTTAGTATGATTCTTCTGTCCTTTCGTGCTCTTTGAAATTATCTGATGGATCAGTGACAAGATTTTGACAAGAAGCTGTTTCTGGGTGTGTTTCATTGATCACAGAAATTTGAGCACACTTACTCAAATCAACTAGAGTCCATAATCATATTAGGGGCATAGTTAAAGCAATTTTGTAAAAGGGGAAGAGAGAGAAGAAAAAAAAGCTACAGTGTACAAAATGGGAAAAAAACATCAAAGCAAAGGCTGGGTACATAAAAGAATAAAGAACAGAAGATGCAGAAAGGGTAAGGAAAAGGTAGGCAAAGAAAGATGATGGGCGTCATACAATGCAGTGGTTGTGGGGCAGCAGTATTCAGGAAGACCTTCTGGACACTGTGATGCAGCCCTATCTGCAGGCACCTCTCTGTGTTGAGGGTAAAGGTTGCAGGACTCCGAGCAGAGTTGGCAAGGATCCAGGCAGCCCCCCCACACACACACAGGGAACAGCATGTCTACCACCACTCTCTCAGCGGATGCCAAGAAGGAGGGATGAATGGATTACAGTGGGCTCAGAAAGGGTGATAGAGGTGGGATGAAGGCACATCCCCCAGCCAGTGACACTTCATAACTCACATGCCATCTTGGCAGAGCAGGAAGATTATACAGCATCACCAAAAGTGGACACCAAGAGGGACGAGGGGATCATCCAAGATGGAGCCTCGAGGGCAACTGGAAGAAGAACACACAGAAGGAGGAAGCAAATCCTGTTTGGGGACTCCATTGTTAGGGGGATAGATCTATGGGATAGGCAGCAGTGGGGAAAGGGGGAGGTAGTGTGTCTACCTAGAGGCACAGCTTGGAGAGAGGGAGGGCAAGTGGATCCTAAAGATTGCTAAGGCAGTGGCAAAGAGGGGGGGAGCTAGACATCATTATCCACATGGGTCAGATGACCTGGCAGGAGACGGGGCAGATGTAAGTGAAGTACAGGAGGAATTCAGGGACCTGGGGTGGAGTCTTGGACAAGTAGTACACTCTGTAAACTTCTTGGAGGTGCTACCTATCCATGGCAAGGGAGAGGGCCAAGACATCTGAACCATGGAATTCAACACATGACTGAAGAAATAGTGCAGAGAGGTTGGGTATGGCTTCATTGGGGAGTGGGCCATCACCTGGAAGGAAGAAGGACTCTATTCACCAGATGGCCTACATCTATCTGGGGGGTAAAGGTATCCTCACTGAAAAGTTTAAATGCTTCCTCAGCAGGCATTCAAACTAGCCAAGGGGGAGGCAAATGCAATCAGGAGGATTGCTGTAGCCCCCCCCCCACACATAGGGAGACTCCAATTAGTAGACAGACACAAAAAACAAACAAACAGAAAAGAAAAAATTGGTCACAATAGGAAGGAAAACAGAAAATAGAACTCAAACACATCACAGGGCACAGACTGGAAAACAGGAAGGGGGGGTGCACAGGATGGAAGGTAATGTGCACAAATGCCCACAGCCTGGGAAACAAAATCCCAGACCTAATGACATTGGTGGCAGACAGAAACCCGGACACTGAGGGTATTAAAGAAATGTGGTACTTAGGGAACCATGACTGGGATACAGCCATACCAAGATACACACTTTTTAGGAAGGATAGGGACAGGAAGAGGGGAGGAGCAGTGGCTATGTGTGTGAAGGAGGGGATTAAATCATCAGAGACTCAAGAGTTACAGGAAGGAATGGAGGCACTGTTGGTCATCCTTGAGATGGAAAATAAGACTGTCATTTGCACTGGAGTGATTTACATGCCTCCTGCACAGTGGGAGCACACAGATGAAATTCTGGTGGAGACCATCCACAAAATATTAACCAAAGAGGAACTACTGCTAATGGGAGACTTTAACCTGCCAGATGCAGATTGGAGCACTCAGACTGCAGATACAACAAAGAGTAGTGACTTCATGACCACCCTGAAAGGGGCAAACTTAAGGCAGCTAGTTATAGGACCCACCCGGTAGGTGGCTATACTGGACTTGGTGTTAACCAATGGGGGCAGGATCACAGCTGTTGAGGTGGGAAGTTCCCTTGGTTCCAGTGACCACAGGACAGTATGGTTTAATGTAACCACAATTGTACAGGAAAGACATACAAGGATTAGGGTTCTGGATTTCAGGCAGTCCAACTTTAAGAAAATAGGTGGCAGCTTAAAAGTGCCCTAGCAGCAGAAGGTAAAGGGGAGATGTGGAGGAACAATGGTCTAGACTCAAAAGAGCCATAAAAGAAGTAACAAGACATTGTGTTAGAATGCATGGTAAGAGTAAAAGAAAGAAATGTCCATTATGGTTCTCGAAGGTAGTGGCCAAAAAAGTAACAGAAAAAAGAAAAACCTTTAGGAAATGCAAGGAGACTCAAAAGGATGAGGACAGGGAGACGTAACTGGAGAAATAGAAAGAATCAAGGAAAGCAGTCAGAAGGGCTAAGGCACAGACTGAGAAAAGTATGACACAAGCTATTAAGAAAGGAGACAAGACCTTCTTCAGATACGTTAATGAGAGGAAAAAGACCAGAAATGATATTGTTAGGCTGAAGAAGAAAGGAGGAGGGTGGTTGGAAGATGACCTAGAAAAGGTTGAGATACTGAGTAAATACTTTTGCTCAGTGTTCACCAGGGAAGGGGAGGATAAGGGACCAAAACTCATTAGGAGGGTAGTCAGGGGAGGTGGGTTGACACCAGCCATTCACTGTGGAAAGAGTCCAAGAGGAACTCGGGGAAACTAAAAACAGAGAACCCAATGGGATCAGATGGGATTCACCCCAGAGTATTAAAGGAACTCAGGGACATACTGGCAGGTCCACTGAGTGACCTTTTCAACTCATCTCTAGAGACAGGGGAGGTACCTGAAGACTGCAGGAGGGAAGAGGTGGTCCCTCTCCACAAGAGTGGCAGTAGGGAGGAAACAGACAATTACAGAACTGTAAGCCTGACCTCAGTAGTTGGGAAGCTAATGTAGTCCCTACTTAAGGAATAGATTGTGAAGTTTCTGGAGACTAGCACGGCACAGGATCCAAGGCAGCATGGATTCTCAGTTGGAAGGTCCTATCAGACAAATCTAATTGATTTCTTTGACTGGGTGACCAGGGTGGTAGATCAGGAAGTGGCAGTGGATGTAGCCTACCTGGATTTCAGCAAGCCCTTCGACACTGTCCCACATAGGAGATTGTTAAATAAATTGAGAAACCTGGGAGTGGGCCCTATGGTAGTAAAATTGGTTGAGAACTGGCTAAGGGACAGGACTCAGAGGGTGGTAGTAAATGGCATGAAATCAGAAGAGAGGGAGGTGACCAGTAGGGTGCACAGGGATCAGTGCTGGGCCCAGTCCTGTTCAATGTCTTCATTAGCAGCATTGCAGAGCATCTGGAGGGAAAGGTATGCCTGTTTGCAGGACTAGACCAAGCTCTGCAACAGAGTTTACACACTGGAATGGGTGGAAATAATAATAAAGGATCTAAACTTATTGGAAGGATGGTCAGGTGTATAGCAGTTGATTTTCAATGATAAAAAGTGCAAAATAATGCACCTGGATCACAGGAATCCAAGAGAGAAGTACATGATGGGTGGGGGGGGTTCTGGCCACCACAAGGCAGGAGAAAGACCTGGGGATCATTACATCAGATGATCCAAAGGCGACCGAGCAGTGTGAAACAGTGGTGGGGAAGGCAACCAGAATGCTGGGATGCATAGTTTGGGGCATAACCAGCAGAAAGAAAGAGGTGGTGATGCCACTGTACATATCACTGGTAAGGTCTCACCTGGAGTACTGTGTCCAGTTCTGGAGATCACATTTCAGGAAGGACATAGACAGGATGGAGGCAGTCCAGAGAAGGGTGATGAAAATGGTACATCGGCTGCACCAGAAGCTGTTTGAGGAAAGACTCAGGGACCTTAATATCTATTTGTTGGAAGAGAGGAGAGAGAGGGGCGATATGATAGAGACATTCAAGTACCTTAGGGGTATAAATGGGGTACAGGAGGGAGGAGTATTTCAGAGGAAACATTGCACAAGTACAGGGGGACATGAAATGAGGCTGGAGGGAGGAACACTCAGGGGGAATGTCAGGAACTACTTTTTCACAGAAAGGGTGGTGAAGCCATGGAACAGCCTTCCAGCAGGAGGTGGTGGGGGCTAAAACAATGCAGGGGTTCAAGACTGCATGGTACAGATATAAAGGTACCCTGGAGATGGCAGAGAAGGTATGCATCAGATCAAATAGGATCTTGGCTGTCAACACTGAGTAGGGAAATGGACAGACTAAGTGGGCCGTATGATCCTTATCTGCCATCAGATTCTATGTTTCTATGTTTCTATATTTTGGGGAGTTAGGGTTGGAAACCATAATGCCACCTTTCTCTGCTTTTGTGGCCTTGAATAATCCTAACTGGTGCATTAAGGAAGTTTTTTGCAAAGAATTTCTATTTTTAGAGACAGTGGAATCATATCTTCATTCACACAGGTCCTGAAGGGACCTGAGTGAACAGGTGCAGATGCAAAGACTCCGTCTGCCTTCAGAAGTGCAGGGCCTGGTACATCCCCACCCAACCAGGGAATTCAAGTGACAATGTTGTCCTCATGGGCCCTGGTGCCATATAATGAAGACGGCTGTCATTCACTCTTTACACATTCATGCTTTACACATTCACTTTCTACATATTCACTCTTTATGTATTCACTCTTCACAAATTCACTCTTTGTTCTTTCAGATATAAAGAGGCAAAGAGATCTGAAATAACAAAGAGTGAATGTGTGAAAAAAGAATGAGTAAAGAGTGAATGTGTAAAAGCTGAATGTGCAAAGAGTGGATGATGGCAGTTGTCTTCATTATATGGTAACCTGGGCCCACATGGACAACTCTACAGCTTGCATTCCCTGACTTGGGGGGAGTGCTGCATAACAGCAGCCTCCCACCAGCCTCACCCCATCCAACTGGGTCACTGAGCTTGGGATCACAAAGCATACCTGCTTGGGTCAAGAAGGGAAGGCAAGGCAAGGCAAAATTGATTTAAAAGATCCCAATCCCAGAAGCTCTGGGCACCGCATAATTAAAATAAACACATTTCAGATATAAATCATTAAACACAGAAATTATTAAATGGCACTACACACAAAGTTTCTTAATAATTAGATTTTTTTTTTATTTTGACCCCAAATGTTCAAGATAGTCATTTTATGACTGCCATTTTAAACACAGCATGTAGCATTTATAGTATATTGGTCAAAATGTCATTTTGAACCAGAAGCATGAAAACACATCTAGTCCAGGATTTAAAAAATGTTACATGTCAAGTTTATGAGGTGGTGTGGGAAAATGGCTGTTTTGAAAGTTTGGAGTCAAAATATTGAATATTAGTGAAGTTATGAGTGAACAATTAAATACTGCTATGTTTACTCATGACCTTGGCATGCTATCATATTCGTAAACCAAATTTTCAGCATAGCCTTCTTATTGCCCCACCTCACGAAACCCAGTAGTTGAACATTTTCAAATCCCCACCAAAACGTCATTGTAAGCCACCAAAACATAATTCTGTGCCACAGGTGCAAAAACACATTTTGGCCAGGATTTGAAAAAAATGACAGCTGTCATGTTCATGACCTGGTGTGAAAAATGTCTATGTTGAAAATTTGGGGTAAGAATACAGTATTTAGTATTACCAAAGTTATTATTGAGCATAAAAAAAAATCAACATACACTCATAATGTTGCAATTTCTATGTGTTTTGACAACACATTTTTGACATAGCCTTCGTATGACACCACCTCATGAAAAATGGTGGTGAAAATGTTCTAATCATCCCGGAAAGGTGATAATAAGTAGTGTATTTTTAATCTAGAAGGCAGAAAACAGTCAATGCTTTTTTTACGGTCTTTGGTGGTGGTGGTGGTGGTGGTGGTGGATTGGAGTCAGGCCGATCTGCTCAATAATCAACATCAGACTTTAAAAAAAACATGTACTCTTGCTGGCTGTGGTGTAAGAAATGATTGGTAGTCCGTGCTGACAATTCGCATTGAATCCACAAATCACTTCTTCTGTTGGTGTTGTCAGTTCGGCATGAAACTCATTGGTTCCGTTACCCAAGCACTGTGAAGAAATCCATTGTATAAGTTAGTCAATTACAAAGTGACACAGGGTAGACAACGTGTCATCCAGCAAACTGTGCATTTTGTGGAGCAATCTCCATTGTGAGTGTGAGGAGGAAAGACTGAGGAACAATTCGTCTCATCGGTTGCCATAATATCTATATTGTAAGCAGCTGCTGAGAGAGAGAGAGTGAGGGATAGTACCTCTCTCAGAGATGGAGCAACCTTGATTTAAACCTGGGCTGCACAGCAATCCTTTTTTATGATTAATCCATCTCTCTGATGGAAGTAAAAGCAAGATCTGAAGAAAAACATCTAGGAGGGTGGAACTTGAGAGTTTTAAGGGTGTGCTTCCTGCTTGCCTGGTTGAGGGAGGTTGCGGACTGGAACCAAAAGCTCATCTTCTTCATCGCCACAACATTTGAAAAACACAGGACCGGACATCACAGCAAAAGGAACACAGCCAGTGATCATCAGGGCCTGCAGTCATAAAGAGAGTCAAGAAAAGATGCTTAATCATATGAATTTATAAAATGATTTCTTCAAGGACATTTCTTCCTATGCCTCGCTCTAGTAAACCCTTTCCAACATGGCACTGGCATCAGCAGACAGCAGGCGCATCTGTATTATTTGACTGGGGGGGGCGGGGGCCTGCCAAAGTGCTAATGTGACCTCATTAATTAGTTTGTCAGACTCAGATCCCTGCTTCTGCTGATCTGGTGTGTAGGGGCTCGGGGGGGTACTGTGACTGAGTCATCAGCTAAACAGCTAAACAAGCAAGTAAGTGAAGCTGTGTCCTATATTAACCCTGAGAGGGGAAGGGGCCGTTTGATCATTGTTCATGCCAGGTAGCATGGGTCAAAATGCCACACCTGTTTGTGGCTAGCTGGAGTGACTGGAAGATGCAGTAGCATTCATACATGAATTGCTGGCACTGAGAGATGTCGGTGATCGTTGTTGTCTGAAATTTGTTACAATTTACTGATTAAAAAAGGTAGATGCCAGAGAGGTATTTGGGGGTTCTTCCCAATTTTCTCCCCAGCCAGGCAGGTTATCATCAAAAGACAAAATAGGCAGAATTTCAGAACTTGAGCACTTCCTCATTGTTTCCTATAGTGTTGACAGAATGCTTATGCACTGCTTGGGGTTGAGGTGCAAGGCATACAAGAATGGGAATGACAGACCATTTGTTTTCTTTGAATCTGCTCAAGTGAGTCAAATGTTTTGGAGGACAAAGAAACTAACTCTCTGCTAATGTATACTGAGTGGAGTAGTTCATTTATGATGCTGTTCCTGCATGTAATACCTCTAGTCATAGGTAGTTCTGGGCTGGCAGTATAGCCTAGAGGTTAGAGGAACAAGGTGTGAATGAGCTTGATACATCCAGCAGACCAGACCTGAGTTTGATTCTCACAACCTCCACTTGCATACTGTATGACTCTGAGCAAGTCACTTAACCTCCCAGGTCACCCCTGAAAACAGGCACGTGGGCCTACCCGGTTACCAAAGACTAAAATAAAAATAAATAAAAGGTAGAGTAGTAGTAGTAATGGGTTTTATTGCCCCTTCGAGGCTTCTAATATTACAGGCTGTTTTTTGTTTTCTAATCTTTTTTACACAAAGCAGAATGGTTAATTGTTGATGGGTGGGGACGAGAAGCAGCATGACAGGAAGGGAGAGACCATTTGCCATTTTTATGTTGATTGCGCTCATGCTCAAGAAACATATTGCGGCAGCTTGCCAGAAGCAAGTTGTGGAGGCGTGGCACTGTTTTGGCCAATGCCCACACAGCCTTTAAAGGCTTAGCTCGCTTTCCCAAATGCTGTGGCATGCTGCTGCTGACACTAGTTCAGCCAGTGTGCCACCACCTTAAAACGTTTCAGCCACTGCAATCAGGGGTTGCCTCATCATTGCAGCATTAGCCATTCCACTGCAATGAGGGAGCTACCGGTCATTGCTGGGAAGAACGTTGCCAAGTGTAGTATTGTTTGTGAACATAGCGGCAGCTTGCCGCTGTGTTCACAAACAATATTAATTAACCCCCACTGCTGAGGGGGTGCCCAATCCCCCTCGGCAGCATGCGCGCCCCAGAAAAGATTTTATTTGCTGACAGGGTCCCAATCCCCTTCGGCTTCAGTCCCATCTGAGTTTAAATTACCAGGGGAGCTGACTCCCCATCGGCTTATGTCCCCTCCCAGTTTGATCTGCCAAGGGGGGAGCTCAGTCCCCATCGGCATAATGCCTCCCCCACAAAAAAAGCACTAGATTTGTGCCAAGGGGGTGCCTAATCCCCTCGGCCTTCTGCAATTTCTTGTGCTGATGGGGTGGCTAACTCTGTCTGCTACAGCTGCCCTCTAAAACTTTCCATTGGCATGCTGGAGCCCACCCCAGTGTGCCACATGCCCCTGTAAAGAAAAATAATTCCTGCGATTTTTTTTTTGCTTCTTAACCTGTACAAAAATGAAAATGGTCCCTCGTAGTCTCTCTGCCCCCTTCTGCAACCCGCGCCCACCTTCTGAGCACCCTGACTCCACACACACCCACTTCACCCCATACTTAACTCCAGAGACCGGCACGATGATCTTCAGTGGACCGAGAACACGTCTGCACTCTTCAAAGCTGACTGTGAACTGAGGAAAAGCCAGTAAGTTGTATAATGGCATAAATATGTTTTTTTTTTCAACTTTGATGCATATCTCAGGAATTTTCTGGAATTTTGGAACAAAATTTTCAACATGGGAATTTTGGGACCCCTCCTCATGAACTCAGGCACTGTCATGGTGTTAATCTGTCCTGAAAGGTGATTTTGCGGTCACCTTTCGGGACCGATTACCGAAACAACAGTGCCGGTCTTCATGAGGTGGGCTCTCAAAAAGTCTATGTTGCAAATTTGGTGAAAAAAATCCAAGAAATTACTGTTTTACAAACGTGCATTGTGCAGTTGCTATGCACGCTTGTAACCTCATGAATTTGCAATATTTTCACTCCAGATTTTCAACATTGCCATTGTTCTGCACCTCCTTATGAACAGCATAGCTGTCATTTTTCACATACTGGATGAATTGTGTTTTCGCAGTTCCGGCACAGAATAGTGCAGTCACTGTGGGAAATCTGTGTTCGGGACACATTATGAAAATGACAGTGACACTGTTCATTAGCAGAGGTCCTAAAGTGCCTATGTTGAAAAATTTGTGACGAAAGTCTATAAAATTAATGCGTTACGAGCATATGTTGCTCAGTTTGCACGCACGCTCGTATCTTTGCAACTCTGCAATATTTTCACTCCACATTTTCAACATTGCCATTTTACACACCTCCTTATGAACTGTGCAGCTGTCATTTTTCGCATCCTGACCAAAATGTGTTTTCGCTCTTCCGGCGCACAATTGCGTGGTCTCTGTGGGAAAACAGTGTTCAGGACACATTAAGAAAATCACACTGACACTGTTCATGAGCAGAGGTCCTAAAATGTCCATGTTGAAAATTTTGTGAAGAAATTCTATAAAATGACTGTGTTATGAGCGTGTGTTGTGCAGGTTCACACTCACCCTTGTAACTTCGCAAATTAGTAATATTTTCACACTAGATTTTCAACACTGCTATTTTTTCACACCTCCTTATGAACTGTACAGCTGTCATTTTTCACATCCTGGCCAAAATTTGTTTATAGTGCTTCTGGCACAGAATACTGCAGTCGCTGTCAGAAATCAATGTTTGGGACAGATTAGGATTGAGCGAGAGAGAGAGGGGAAGTGACTGAGCTCTGTCGTGACTGCTGTGGATTTCTTTGTGGGTAGGAAAAGGCACCAACGCAGGCAGGAGTCCAGTACAAAAGGACAGCCTACAGCGCCGGGAGACACAGAACAAGTGAGTGAGAGAGGGGGAGTGAGTGAGCTCAACAAAGCTCTATCATGACTACTGTGGATTTCTTTGTGGGCAGAAAAGGGGGGTAATGCAGGCAGGAGCCCAGTACAAAAGGAGAGCCTGCAGCGCCAGCAGAAACAGAATGAGTGAGTGAGAGAGGGGGTGAGAGCGACCTCAACGGAGCTCTATCATGACTGCTGCAGATTTCTTTGTGGGCAGAAAAAGACAGCAATGCAGGCAGGAGCCCAGTACAAAAGGCTAGCCTACAGCACTGGCAGAAACCCAATGAGCGAGTGAGAGAGGGGAGTGAGCGAGCTCAATGGAGCTGTGTCAGGACTGCTGCAAATTTCTTTGTGGGCAGAAAAAGCCACCAACGCAGGCAGGAGCCCAGTACAAAAGGGCAGCCTGCAGCGCTGGGAGACCCAGAAAAAGCGAGCGAGGGAGGGGGAGTGAGTGAGCTCAATGGAGCTCTGTTGGGACTGCTGCAGATTTCCTTCTGGGTAGAAAAAGGCAGCAATGCATGCAGGGGCCCAGTACAAAAGGGCAGCCTGCAGTGGTGGCAGAAACAGAATGAGTGAGTGAGAGAGGGGGAGTGAGCAAGCTCAGCGGAGCTCTATTATGACTGGTGCAGATTTCTTTGTGGACAGAAAAAGCCACCAACAGAGGCAGGAGCCCAGTACAAAAGGGCAGCTTGCAGCATCAGGAGAAACAGAATGAGCGAGTGAGAGAGGGGGAGTAAGCCACCTCAACGGAGCTCTGTTGGGACAGCTGCGGATTTCTTTGTGGGCGGCAAAAGGTGCCAATGCAGGCAGGAGCCCAGTACAAAAGAGCAGCCTGCAGCACCAGGAGAAACAGAACGAGTGAGTGACAGAGGGGCAGTGAGCGAGCTCAGCAGACCAACACAATCAACATTCGGCATTGACAAATGCTTGTTATTTGTGGCACCGCTCTAGAGACACCAGCATGAAGGAGAGCAGAAAGTTTGTCTTTAACTGCTAACCCTTATTACAACAGTTTTTCTCATCATATGCCTCCCCCTCCTAATCTGCCACTTTTCCTAAATTGATAATGGCTGGCAGGCTGCCTGATATGAAACTGCACAGAAATGTTGACACCAGCTGCTGCCATCCTAGCTTACAATGATCTCAATAAATGCTTGTGGAAGTGCTCATACAGACCATATTTGTCACCTTTAGCAAGCTACACAAAGTGAAAATGGAGCTGTGTCCTATATTTCCCCTTGGTTTGGGGTTACCACCCCAGGCATTTGTTATTGTTGATTATTGTTAGTAAAGGTACTCATTTATGTTTATTAGTCTTATTGTATTGTGACAGACAGCATTATGTTGTGTACTATTAAATGGAGTGTACTTTTTAGGACTTGGAGCCCACCCCTTCCCTGGAAGGCAATTGTAGGTTTACTACAATTCTTTATTATTATGGTTTTTATTAGGCTTGCTCTGTTTGGAGAGCCTGCAACAGTGTGCTCTTAAATGGAGTGTTATTTTCTGACTTAGAGTGGGTTCCCCGCCACCCCCCTGTAGTTGGAGTACTATTAGTAATATAAAGTAGTATGTTATGTTATTGGGCTTTATCTTTTGAAGGGCCTGCAGGAAGTGAGGAGTTACTAAATTGATAATTGAATGACTGTGTACCCCTACCCAAGCAGTTTTACTTTTGTTGGCAATATTAAGCAGGTTGTATTGTAGTCTGGTTTGTTGTTTGCAGTAGGTTGGAAGGCATGTATGGTGCAGATATGTTGCTGATGTAATCGATTATTACCACCCATTTTTTTCTGCCTTTGATTGCTCATCATGGTCTCTGTTGTACCTGATTGCATTTTTTCTGTGTTTGTGGTTTCATAATAAAAATTTAAATTTTATTGAAACATTCTTTGACACTTAGCATAGGAAACCCTCAATTTGTTTTTCAATTGGTAATTAAGAATGTGCTACTCATTCAGTCAGTTTGCTTACATTTAAAAGACTAGTGCTGACATGATGCAATGTGAGGTATGGTAAGACTCCATGTGATGAATTGATCTATACTGCTGCTGCCATATGTAATTGGCCATGCTGTAATAAAGCCCAGGGATTGTTTTGTACATGTGGAGTTCACCAAGAATTGAGCTAAGTACTGCAGCAGACAGGAGTAGCAGTCATTGTGCAGCTCAGCAACATCTGTAAGTAAAGAGAGGTAGGTACCAGGGCTGTTGCAATCCTGATACAGTGACAGTAGACCTTCAAGCTTCTTTTAATCATGGACTAAGCTTGGCTGTGAAGAGCTCATGCCTACTGCATATACTGTAAAAGCTAATTTCCTTCCACTACTCTCCCATTATGACTACTTAACTCCTGCTGTCACTGTTTGATGTAAACTAATCACTGTTCCTTACTTTGCTTTCAGATAATAAAAACAAACAGCTGGAGCAGTACATAAATGACAAGCAGCTTCAATTTGTTAGAGCTGTACGTCAGAAGGAGAGGAAGGTGTTGACAACTGCAAGGCTGTTTGTTGTTAGCGTTGTTTCTGCAGAGGTTCTCACCTTCTTGGATGCGCACTGTAAGTAGATTTCTGATTACTTAGAGGTTGTGTTTTCCTCTTCATTGTTTATCCTCTTAGCATCCTGAACAACCCACAGGGCCTCAGACTATATGTAAAATACAGTTGAATAGCAGCGAACTTTGCAGACTGATATACAAAGCACAGAAATTTATTGAGCTGTTTGGTGTATGACATCTCTGTAGTTTAACTTCAGCACTTTTCATGTCAGTCTCTGTAGTGCATGATTTTCTTTTTTTTTCTTCCACCATGTTTGGATGAAAAAAAATTACAAGGTTGAAAGTGTGGTGTCAGCATGTATCTGAAATCAAACAAAAGAAAAAACAATAATACTAAATGCATGTAGAAAATATAGTTAATATCTATTTGTTTTGGCCTTATGTCTTCTGCAGGAATTATCAATTACAGGATAAAAAAAATAGCTTTGCTTTTATCACTTTAGGTAACTTCTGAGGAAGATCCACAGTCGAATCTTCAGTTTTGACTATATTTTCTTATTTTTTTTCTATATAGTATTTCTGTTCCTGTTCCGCCCCTGACTGCCCCCTTCAGACCAGCCACCCCAGCCGCATCACCCCAGCATTCATGGGTCTTACCTTCACCTTCACCCTTGGACAGAAGGCTACAGTTGCAAGCATTTACCAGGTGTGAGTCCTGTGAGAGGTAGGTCGTCGCACGTAGTCAGAGGAGCTTTTCTCTGATTTTTCTCCCATTAGCCATCCCCGAGCTAGGGCGCACATGCCAGACATGCATACATGGAGGCACGCACATGTCCATGGAAGTCCCACAGCTCCTCATTTCCTGTGCATATATCGGTGTGATTTTATTGGGCTGTTTCTTTGAATTGGAGACCTATATCTTCTAATTTCATGCCTATTTTAATGTGTTGTTGGTTAGGCTGTTTGAATTGGAGACATGGTCTTTTGGTAGCAAACCTATTTTTTGTGCTTTGAGTGAAATTGTGATTGCTTTTCGATGGCTTCACTAGCTGCAAAGTTTAGTGCATAGTGGGGGAAGGGTGCTAATGGTCTGACCAGGGGCCTCAGCTACCTGATTGCTTCTGGAAGGCATGGGCTGGTCCCATCCTTCCCTGCCCCTCGCCCAACCCACCTCTGGTCCATGTTTACCTTTATGCCAGGGGTTCTGACATCACTTCCCCAAATAGGCAAATGTCATGCACCTGTCATAGCAGAAGCAGACATCCAGGAAAGCAACAGCAGCGAGTGAAGTGGTGACTGCTATCTCAGTGGAAGGGAAGTAATTACAAATCAAGGAGCTTTCATTGTTACTTTTTTGCATTGCTATTTGTGTTGTGGAAAGGAGGAGTAGGATTTTGAAGAAGGTTGTGCAATAGTTACTTAAAGTCTTTTTTTGGTGTGGACAGGAAGGATAGGAATGTAAAAAGCAGTTGCTCAATCTATCTAGACGTGTACGACAAAGGGGGGAAGGGACATTAAGAAAAGGAGAAGAATGTTTTGCACTGATGAGGGAAAGGGGAGACTTGGGGGATTGTTTGGTATCCATCATCTGGAAGGGTAGGGCGTCACTGGTGGGCAACGAGAGCAATGGGTAGGGTGATAGGCTGCAACAACTGCGGTGCAAAAATCTTTCTTTTTTTAATTAAGTATGCTTTATTGATTTTCCACAGTCCACAATACAGTTTCAAATTGTAGTACAAACCATGAAGACTGTATTAAAATGTACAAAGATAAAATAAAAAACAAGCAAAATGTACATCATCGCATTAATACCTCCCTCCACCCCCCACCCTCATCCCTTTTGCCAAACACTACCCAACTAAGTTTAGACCAGAACAGTCCATCATACAATAGGGTATAAAGGCCTATTAAGGTTTCCATAAGGCAAGTAAAGTCTCCATAGTTCCCTAAGTTGTCTGAAAAGCTTTTATCCTGTCCTGTATGGCTGCAATGTGTCTTTCTAACTGCAAAGCAAATAGAACATCCCCATACCATTCAATTACAGGGGGAAGAGTATCATCTGCCCAGTGTCTCATGATTACCAACTTGGCAGTTGCAGCAATTAGGGCCAAATGTGCCTTTCTAACTCTAGGAGTTCTGGGAGGAAAAAAATTTAGTAAGCAGGATTCAGGGGTAAACAAGCTGTCTAAACCCAATATAGGATCCAAGATTCCTCTAATGGGTTGCCAAAAGATCTGTGCCTTAGGACAAGTCCATAACATGTGGTAAAGGGAACCAATGTCTCTTTTGCATCATTCACAATCCAGTGAGAAAAATTTATAAATTTTAAAAAGCTCTGTCTGCATAAAATATAGGTTATTCATAATATTAAATTGAACCAATCAAAGTCTGTCCTACTTAATAAATTTGTAGGTAGTCTGCCAGAGTTTTCTCCATATATCAGTGTCGGCAGAAATTCCTAGTTCCTTAGTCCAATAATAACAAATCCCAGTTGGCAAATTAAAGTCTAGTGCTTGGAGATTCTTGTATATGTTGGAAACAGAATGGGGCTGATTAGCTACTTGTAGAATTGCAGACAATTCAGCAACAGGAGGATCTGTCTCGGATATATTTCCAAGAAAGGAAGTGAGAGCCTTTCTTACCTGAGCATACTTAAAGTTATAGGTATCTGGTACCTTATTGCTTATTTGAAAGTGAACAAATGGAACTGGTTTCCTGTTAAAAAAGAGATCAGAGATCTTATAGCTATGTAACAGGGGCCAGAAGGTAGTAGATATGGGTTTATTTTCAATTTTAAAGTGAGGGTTACAGATAATTGGCTGCTCAAGTGACTGGTGCCAATTCACTCCAAGGTGATTTTGGATCTGATGAAGAGCCTTAAGGGCCCATCCAATAGGAATACTCTTAGGAGGTTTGGGTATTTATTTATTTATTTATTGAATTTATTGAATTTTGATGACCGGGTAGGCCCACTGGTCCCCGGAGGTCCCTTTTTCAGGGGCGACCCGGGTGAATCAACAACATTACAGGTAACGGATCAGTACAGTCATGTGATTGTAAAGTATAACAGTAAGAAATACATAGGTATACAGGCAGCAGGTAGTGTACAACATGCAGGCAGTAAGGACATAGAGGTTACACATAATGAGACCGTTATTCATCCCAGGTTAGTGAATTAGGTTGAAGTGCTCTGGTAGACAAGCAGAAGCTAAAGACCTGGGGTTAGCTTGCTGGGGCATATTGGAAGGGGATGAGAGGGACAAAGTGCACCCTGCCTTAGGGGAGGTCCATTATGCTTCCAGTAGGCTATGCAAGGTCGGGTCTGATGAGCTACCCGGATGGCTGTACGTGGTCAAGTCCTGTAACAAAGACATGTGCTCCTGATGAGCAAGTGATCCTTGAGCTTTGTCCGGAAGCTGGTGACGGACCCAGCCTCCCGTACCTCCAAGAGGAGGTTGTTCCAGGTGGAAGGGGCGGTGTATGCAATGGACCTGGACCCGGCTTTTGTCCTGGTCTTGGGAACCATGAGGAGAGTTTGGCCTGATGAGCGCAGGCACCGTGGGTTGGGTTTCACCCTGACGAGACCATTCAGGCTGGGGGGAGGTGTGGGACCCAGTAGCTTGAATGTAAGGCAGAGGGTTGAGTAGGAGAGGCAAGCTTCCAGAGACGGCCACCTGAGCCTAGATTGGGCCTCGCAGTGGTGAGTCCTCGGGTGTGACATAGTGGCAAAGTGGACTATTTTGTTGTACAAGGTCTGTAGCCTCCCTAACTCCGTCACGGCCACGTCCTGGAGAATCGGGGCTGCGTAGGTGAGCTTTGGGAGGAGTACGCTTGCAGCAATGGCTACTCTAGCTTCAGGGATAATCTGGTCCTTTAGTCTATAAAGGATTCCAAGTTTCCCATGGATGGCTTTGGTGATTTGGTCTACGTGATTTTTTAGTGTGAAGCCTTGCTCCAGGGTAAGTCCAAGGTATTTGGTAGAGGAGACCACCTCAAGTTTTGTACCCCCCCTGGACTGGAGTTGTAGAAGATGTGCCCTCTCAGATCCCAGGGATCTAGGACCAAAAACCATTACCTTTGTTTTGTTGGTGTTTAGAACCATTTGGTTCAGAGTGAGCCTGATCCTCCAGCTGAAGGATGTCTTCTTGGAGGGTTGTCTCCAACTCGGTAAAGTAGGGAAGCTCTGTAAATGACCACATCATCCACATACTGGATAACGCTACTGCTCCCGCAGTGTGTGTGCAGATCATTTATGAACAGTGTAAAGAGAAGGGGGCCGAGGATTGACCCTTGAGGTACCCCTTCTTTGAGTGGAGCTAGCTTGGAGACTTTATCCTCCCACTTGACCCTCTGTGTGCGTCCAGAGAGATAACTCTTGAACCATCCCAGTGAATGAGAGTCAAGGCCAAGTGAGCTCATTTTCTGTAGTAGGAGGTTGTGGTTTACCAAGTCGAATGCCTTAGATAGGTCAATAAAGACAGCCCCTGTGCTGACCCCTGCATCATTATTGCTCAGGACATCGGCTGAGAGTTTAGTTAGCGCAGTATCCGTCCCATGCTTGGCTCTGAAGCCATGCTGTGATGGTGAGATTACCCAGTGGATTTCTAGGTATTCTCGGAGTTGGGAGTAGACTAGCTTCTCCTGTACTTTTGAAAAGACACACAGCAAAGAGATGGGCCTGTAGTTCTCAATGGGCTCAGTTGGCCCTCCCTTGTGTATAGGAATCACTAGGGCCTGTTTCCAAAGCTTGGGTACAGACCCCTCCATGATAGACTGGTTTATCAGCCAGGTTAGGGGCTTAGCTAAAGCTGGGGCCCCCTCCTTGAGGATTCTGGTTTGGATCCCATCGGGGCCCCCAGATCCTCTCAAGTGTAGGGATTTAAGGATGGTCAAAACCTCCTTTTCCCTGACCAGCCTCAGGTGAAACAAAGGGTGGTCAAGGTCAGGGGCTGTTGAGCTGCCTACTCCTCCTCCGTCAGGGTCCTGTCTTGTAAGCATCCAGGTTCGTGAAGTAACTGTTAAGGGACTCAGCAATGAGAGATCCCCCATCGATGAATTGCCCATTAGCCAGGATTGGGCTGGGTGTAGTTTTTTTGCTCCCTTTGAGGAGTTCATTAATGTGCGACCAGAAGAGCCTGGGATTGCCTAGGCTAGTTTTTTTGCCTAGGCTAGTTTTTTGAAGGTATGTAAGAATGGGTGACATACAGGAGTGCATGTAATGAACAATGGGTTTTTGATACTAGTTGTTTCTCTATATCCAACCACAGGGGGGAATATTCTGAATGTGTAGAAGGTCCATGGTTTCTGACCCAAAAAGCCAATTTACTGACATGATAAGCACTGTAGTATATGAAGAAAGAAGGGGCCGCTAGGCCACCCTGGAGCTTGGGAAGTAGGCCCTTCGGACTCCCTTTCCCTTCCATATAAAGCCATTAAGCATTTTTTGAAGCCTGGTAAACCAAGCTTTGGGCAAAAAGTATCCCAGCATCCCCACTGGATATAAAATCCACGATAATACATTCATTTTGATAGTGATAAGTCTTCCCCACAGGGAGAGAGGAAGTGACCCCCATCTTTCCATATCAGAGGTTAAAATTTTTAGTAAATTAGAGAGGTTTTCCTTAATCATCGTTACTATATCCCTTGACACTCTGATACCCAGATACGTTAGGGATTTCACTTTCCATGATAAGCAATAAGGTGCTAAGTCCACCTGAGTTATTCTACCATTTAATGAGAAGACTTTGGTTTTGGAATGGTTCAATTTATAGAATGATACCTTAGAGAAATCCTCAATTTCTGAAAGTAAAGCGGGGATAACGAATTGAGGCTTCTGTACATGAAGTAGTATATCATCCGCCTAAACAGAAAGTGCATATCTTGTGCTTCCAACTTGAATACCTGTTATTCCTTGATTGGCTAGAAGTCTTCAGATCAGGGGTTCCAAATAAAAGTTAAAAAGTAGTGGGGACAATGGGCATCCCTGCCTGGTACCACAACAAAGTTGGAATGGAGCAGAGAGTATGCCATTACATCTAATTCTAGCTGATGGAGAGGTATATAGAAGCTGCACCCATTTAAGGAATTCATCAGGCAGTCCAAATTGGGTTAAAGTGGCAAAAAGAAAGTCCGAGGAGACTCTATCAAATGCTTTTTCCACATCCAGCGATATCAATGTCATTGGAATATTGAAGTCCCTGGATGGGGAAATCAAGTGTAATAGTTTCCGCATGTGGTCCCCAGATGACCTCCCTGCCATGAACCCAACCTGCTCATAACCTATGAGGTTGCCTATTACCTTAGAGAGCCTGTTGGCCAATATTTTGGCTAGGATTTTAATATCAAATTGAGCAGGGATGTACGGCGATAACTTCCAAGATTTAAAGGATCCTTCCCTGGCTTTGGATTGAGGTTATCAGCGCCTCTAGGAAACTGGGATCTGATATACCCTTGTCATACAAGAAATTAAAGAGTTCTCTTAACACTGGGAGTAATATGGATTGGCAGGCCTTATATAGATTATTTGAGAGACCATCAGGACCCGGTGACTTGTCAATAGGCAGTTCTATGGCCAGCTGTATTTCTGTGGTGAAAATGCTTGCACCCAATAAAGTTGCCTCAACATTGGATATTTTAAGAAGTATTATGGAATTAAGATAGTGATTAATGTTGTTCCTAGATGGTTGTAAGAGAGGATCCACAGCGTAAAGTTCTTGGAAATATTTTCCAAAGCTCTCTACTATCTCCCTTGGGTCAGTACAGACTTGACCATCTTGTGCAAGACAAATATTGGGAATAAATTGTGATGTTTCTACTTGTCTAATTCGGAGTGTGAGTAGTTTACCTGCTCTTTCTCCTGAATCCAAATACTTAAGTTTAGTTCGGTGAAGAGACAACTCAACTTTTTGCATAATCAGGCCTGTATACTGCACTTATAGTTGGTGGAGTCTGGCCCAGTCGTCCACCAGTGAATGCCGGGTAAGGTTCTGCTCCAGGCTTTTAATAGAGGTAAGGAGAGCTGCTACCTGTGTCTTGTGTTGATGAGATTTTGTTGTCGCCATTCAAATACATTCTCCCCTTAGGGTGCATTTTAAGGCTGCCCACATCAAATCATATTTATCAATTGATCCCCTGTTAGTCTCAAGGAAAGATATAATGAATGCCTTGATGTGAGTCAGGGAAGTGGTACCATGGAGTAACTGATTATTCAGTCGCCACTGAGAATCTCATTTGATTCCTGGCCCTAACAAATAAGTAATGCTAATGGGAGCATGGTCAGACAGAACTCTGGCATGGATACTCGCATCTAATACACCAGGTAAGGCAAAGGAACTTATGAGGAAATAATCTATTTGGGAATAGGTACCATGGGGGGGAGAGTAAAAAGTATATTGCCTCTCTGTAGGGTTCAAGACTCTCTACACATCTAGTAGACCAGCTCCCTTAAGTAAGTCTTTCAATGCCCTTTGGGCTGGGGATAAACCACACCTCTTATGATCTAATCTATCCAATTCTATTTGGGGGGGGTGATATTCCAATCCCCACCCAATATCGTTAGCTTAGGGGGGTTAGCAACCACAAGATTCAGCAACTGTAAAAAGAACAAGGGAGAATCTATATTTGGGCCATAGATTGCACGAAGCAGGACTGGCTGGGATTCCAACATGCCATGAAGCAAAATGTAATGCCCATCTGGGTCCCAAATCTCTTGGGTTAGTCTAAACGGGACAGTTTTTGCTACTAGAATTGCTACCTCACCTCTGCTAGTTGGTACCCTAGATCTGAAGACTTATCCCCCCCATTGCCTCTTAAAAAGGGAACTATTCTCCCGTCACAGGTGGGTTTCTTGCAGACAAGCTATCCCTACCTGAAGATGTGATAGATGTTTCAATATTACTTGTCTTTTACACCTATCTTTGGCCCCCTTAATATTCCAACTCATAAAAATATATCGACTACCCAGACTCTAAGAAAACTACATTTCTGTACAGTGGAGTCAACCTCTGCAAAAAAACCTACAGTTATATAAAACAAGGCATGGCAGTGTTTGGCTCTCCCCCCACTAACAGTAAAAAACAGTATTACTAATAAAGTATGAACTCTATCCGTTAAAACATCTCCATCCCCCCAAGAAAAAAGACCCTTTAAACAAATATCCCACATCTTAAACCACAAACCCCAGTTCAGACTAACTGCACTACTACATATACACCGCCACATGGCGTTATAGTGCAAGTCTGATAGAGACAATCTGTCCCCCGCATGCCCCCCCCACCCACCAGACCCCAACAACAGAGTCACTGTTCCTGAAGACAGTGATAACAACTATTATTGGAAATACTTTCTAGCATGAAACAGGTCCCTATAATCATCTATACTAATACTTACTATGTACTCTGAAAACAAACAGCTTACTTACAGGATTAACACTTAATAAAATAACACAGTGCCATGACAATAATTTGGTATCTATGGGGACCTATACTGCTAATTCAAACCACGTGTAAATGGAACATCTAAAGTTAAAATTAAACTGATAAATACTGGACAAAAGATCCAGTGTTAGGCAAATCCAGTTACCTGTCCGAACCTCATTGCAATTATTCACACTGGCATCAAATGAAAACTTTCCCCTATTCCATATTTAAGCTGTACCCTGTAGCGAGGAGAAACGGACAAACATTTCTTCATTTAGGAAATAATGAAATACAATTAATGGACAAAGAAGGCCCCCAGATCCATGTTCCATCTAAGGAACGATACCTGTTAATTAACCCAAAATCCATGCTGCATTAAGGCAACCAGCCAGAGAACTAGTTCAGAGTCACAGAAATAGCCAGCCCCTGTAAGTATTACACTATGGGGACGAACCCCAATACACTTACAGTATTAAGGCGGAGAACCAAATTAGCAAACATTAGTCCCTTGATCCAATGGCAACAAGTCCAGATTGCTGTCCAAATTTCAGGGCTTGTATTAATTCAAAAATCAAGGGAGTTTTTGCCCTGTTCCAGTTGCAGAGAAACAATCTGTCTTCTGTACTTTCCCTCGCTTAAAGAGAAGCGAATGTCCCCCGATCCAGCACAATTCAATATTTGCCACATTCAGAGTCAGCTACCAGGTGACCAATCGAAAACTCTGTTGACGAAGTGTTGCCCCGATTGATCAGTACATATGGAATGCAGAGATTAGGTACCTGGAAGATAAGCATTGTTCACATTCACTGTGTACCACGAAACTCACTGAAATCAGCAAAAAATAACTCGCCTCTGCCCAGTCCTCTTTCCAGATGGTAGAACCGCAAAGATTAGGGTTCAGTTCCAGATTAGTCAGATTTGTCAAGCCACACCAGTTGAATTTACAATAAAGGGAAGAAACTGTAAATAGACAGAATGCTCGACAAACAGCCAATCATAATCTTCTTGTCGCACCATTCCAGAACCAACTCTTCTCTGTTACTAGTACAGATCGGAGAACAAAAGTTTTAATTCTAGCACTGCCTGGTCAGGAGTGTCAGAAGAAAGCCATTGATCATTGTGCTTAACTAGCAGAATCGCTGGGTATTTAACCCGAAAAGGCTTACCAGCTGCCACCAACTTGGAGACCGTCAGGTGTAGCTCCTGTCGCCTCACTAGCACGGAGTGTGGTAGATCTTGTGTGAGGCAGATCTTCCGACCCTCCCAGGACACCTCCTGAATCTCTCTTACTTTAGCTAAAATATGTTGCTTATCAAGAAAGTTTAATAATTTGAAGATGAGTGGTCTAGCGGGTGAACTTGCAGGTGGCATGGGGTGCAGGGCACGGTGAGACCTCTCAATGATATAGTCCCCTCCATTAGGTGAAGGCCCCATTATTTTCACCCATAATTTCTGCAAAAATGAAATTGGCGAGCTGCCTTCTTCCCGCTGTGGAATGCCAATTACAAGGAGGTTATTGTGCCTACTGCACCCCTCTAAATCCTCTAATTTGTCCTCCAATTTTTTAAGCCTGTGTGACATGTTTGAATTCTCCTGGCTGGACTTCTCTTATTTCTTTACTAAAGAGACAATTCTTGCTTCAGAGTCCCTGACTCGTGTTGTCGACATTGCCACTGAGGATTTAATTAGTTGCAGGTCATCAGTTATCGTGGCAACAATAGCTTGTAATGGCTGCATAATTTCCAAAAATCTCTCTTCCGAGAGAGCTGTTGGAGCGGAGGAGATTTTCGGGGAACTGGAGGCCTGCTGTTTGGCACACTTAGCGGCCTTGTCCTTGCAAGTAGGAGGAGGCGAGTGTCTTGGAGGAGCCTTTTTCATATAAACTTCCATATTAAAGTGAGTATGCAGCTCCTCTAGTGTATTATGCAGATATTTGTCTTCACAAACTCAATGACTCAGCTTAGATTAGTAGTTTAAGAGTGTAATGTCTGAAGATGGGAAGCGGACCTACAGGGAAAAGCTGCTTCTTCACAAACTGCCATCATGTGACCCGTGCACCAATCTTTCTAAAAATTGCCTGGTAGCTGGGGGGATGTTTAGTGTGCAACCACATAGAGAAACTTAGAAAGGAGATCGAGGGTCTGCAGGAGGAACTAAGACAGGCAAGGCAGACTGGAGGTGGGTTTAGCCCAATACTGGAGTGAGGGAGGAGGGGAGATTAAGGAGGGCAATTTGAGCCAACAGTGGTTAGGAGAAGGTCAGAAGAAGGGAAGCGGAGACAAAGGGGACTAGGCCAGGAAGAACGATTGCTGGGGAAACCAGGTCAAGAGACAAAACACAAACGGTAGGAGGAGGAGACAGGGACTTGTGAGGGGAGGAGAAGAAGTGGCAACAGTCATGGAGTGGAAAAGAGGGAACAGGTTACTATAAAGAGAGAGGAAGCGGGCATTTGTAAAGGGTCTTCAGAACATAGTTTTACATTGCTAGAGGGGAAGAAGGAGGAGGGAGGTGATGCAACTGGAGGAGTAATTGATAAATGCCTGGAACAAACTGGAGTGGGGGGAAGTTCTGCTGGGAGTATTGCAACAGGGGCAAAAGGGGGAAATAATGTGCAGGAGGAAAAAGAGGAGCCAGGAATGAGAGATGGAGAGGAACAGAAGCAAGCAGGGAGTAAGAGGGGTGGAATTTTAGTGCTGGGGGACTCAATACTAATAGAAGTCAGGTGGGGTAGCAAGGGGGAGAGGCATAGTTGCATTTGGGTGGAGGCCATGCCAGGAATGAGAGCAGAAAGGGTGGGACAATCTGTTCTGAAATATGCTAAAAGGGGTAGGGTCAAGCATCATTTAATCGTACATTTTGGGATGAACGACCTGGCTGACAAGACAGTAGATATAGTCCGGAGGAGGTTTGAGGAACTAGAACAATTATGTGAGGGGGCAGCAAGATCAGTAACCTTTTCAGAGATACTTTCAGTGCCCAAGGCAAGCACAACAAGAAAGCTGAGAATAGAGAAATTAAACAGATGGCTAAGAACCTGGTGCTAAAGGGTATGTGATGTTGGGGGGGTGGGGAGGTGGAGAGGGACCTGGGAGAATAGTAGTCTTTATGCCAAGGACAGACTACACTTGAGTGAGGAGGGAAAGGAAGTGTTGAAACAGAGAATGGAGGAGTACATATAGATAGTTGGGAATTTAAACTAGGAGCAAGGGGTGGCAAGTGGGAAAGAGACATGTAGAAACCAAAGGTTGGGAAACATGAGCTTACCCCTCCATAACAGTGACAAAGGATTAATTGCAAGTACTATTGGTGATGCTAGTAAAGGAGGGCAGGAAGGGGGTGGTGGAACGTGGTTATTCTTAATGCTAGGAGCCTTGGGAGGAAAACTGCAAAGTTACAGGTGCTCATGGCAGAGGGAGAGGTGGACATTGCAGCCATCACAGAAACATGGGCCACCCAATACAATGACTGGGACCTGTCTGTACCAGGGTACAGGTAATTTCATAGGGACAAGGTGATTGGGAAAGGAGGGGGGTGGCACTATATGCGAAGGAAGGACTGAAGTGTGTAAGGGAGGAAGGGGAGGAGGGTAGTATGGAGTCACTTTGGATGCGAATCCAGGATTCCAAGAATAGGATCCTCAGAATGGGAGTGGTGTACAGGCCACCCTCTCAGATGGAGGAGTTAGACAGGGAACTACTTGGACAGATCAGGAGGACCTGTGAGAAGGGTAGTGTGGTGATTGTGGGGGACTTCAGCATGCCAGGAGTGGACTGGAGTACCCCAACAACCAAGAATAGAAGGGAGCAGGTACTGATGGATGCCTTCCAGGACAGCTTCCTGCTGCAAATGGTCAGTGAACCAACCAGGTTAGAGAATACCCTTGACATTGTGCTGGCAAATGGGGACTTTGTGAGAGAACTTACAGTGGAAGAACCGCTGTCAGGGAGTGATCACCACTCAGTATGGCTCACATTGGAACTGGGCAAGGAAGGAGTGGAATCTGGCACAAGAGTGCTAGACTTCAGGAGGGAAGACTTTGGGAGGATGGGGTAAGTGATAAAAGGGTACCTGGCCAGCATTCAACCTAGTATGAGCACTAACCAGAGGTGGGAGCTCATAAAGCTGGGGATAGTGAAGGCAACCAAAACCTGCTGCAAGACCCAGAGCAAGAAGACCAGGGCTAAGAAACTAAGCTGGTTGAGCAAGGAGGTCATGTAAAAGGTAAGGAGGAAAATAACTGCCTTTAGGAGGTTTAAGACAACAGGGCGGGGGGAAGACAGGGAGGAGTACCTGACAGAATTAAAGGAGGTGACACGGGCAGTATGGTAGCCAAGACATCTACGGAGCTCAGGCTGGCACATGGCATTGAGAAGGGGGAGAAGGACTTCTTTAGGTACATCAGGGATAAAAGGAGCTGTAAGGCCCACCTAGTAAGGATTAGGAAGGAGGGGGGTTGGGTGGAAGCTGGGTGCGATAAGGCAGAAGCGCTAAATGATTACTTCTACTCAGGGTTTACTAAGGAGAAGGGGTGTGATACAAGGGAGGAATGGCAGAAACGGGGGGGGGGAAGGGTGACAGATGGGGAAATCATGGAGGGCAGAGTTTGGGAGGGTTTGAAGGCACTGAGGGCGGACAAGGCACCAGGCCCAGATGGCATCCACCACAGGGAAGTAAAGGAGCTGGCAGAGGTCTTTGCGGGACCTTTGGCAGACCTATTTAATGTCTCACTACACTCAGGGTGTGTACCTCAGGATTGGAGGATGGCTCATGTGCTGCCCCTCCACAAGAGTGGCCCCAAGGATGAACTGGGGAACTACAGACCGGTGAGCCTCACATCCATTGTGGGTAAGCTGATGGAGACTATTCTGAAGGAGAGGCTGGTGGCCCTCCTAGAGGCCAAAGGATGACAGGACAGCAGACAGCATGGCTTCATACATGGCAAATCCTGCCAAACCAATCTGGTTGAGTTCTATTACTGGGTAACTAGGCAACTGGACAGGGCCATGCAGTAGATGTCCTGTATCTGGACTTCAGTAAGGCATTTGACTTGGTGCCGCATGGAAGGCTGGGAAGTAAGTTAGAAGGCACAGGGGTGGGTGCAAAGATGGTGAGATGGGTAGGGAACTGGCTTCAGGGAAGGCAACAGAGGAGGGTGGTGGTAGGTGGAGAGCTCTCACACCCAAGGGTAGTGATGAGTGGTGTTTCACAGGGCTCGGTGTTGGGACCAGTGTAGTTTGGGATATTCATTGCAGACATATCATTGGACATTAAGAGCAAGATCAGTCTGTTTGCTGATGATACCAAGATGGGAGCGGTGCTGGACAACCTAGGGGGATGGCAGGGGTTGCAGGATGATCTGGCAAAGCTTGAAACCTGGTCAGATACCTGGCAACTGTGGTTTAATGTCAAAACGTGCAAGGTGCTGCATTTTTAACAGTGAAGAACCCAAGGAGGAGTTACCAGCTGGGGGGAGTGCAGCTAGCCCCGACAGAGGAGGAGAAGGATCTAGGGGTGCTCATTACAGGGTCAATAAACAATTTGGCACAATGTAGGAAGGCAGCTGCAAAGGCCAACAAAATGCTGGGTTGCATTGAAAGCGGTGATTCTGCTATTGTTTAGGTCATTAGTTAGACATCACCTGGAGTACTGGGTGCAGTACTGGTGCTCATATCTGAAGAGGGACATTAAGTTACTGGAGAGGGTGCAGCGCAGGGCAACAAAGATGATCAAGGGGCTGGGGGACTTATCATATGAGGGGAGGCTGAGGGAGTTGAACATGTACTCACTGGAGGAGATGAGGGACATGGGGGGCATGACTTAAACCTTTAAGTACATGAAAGGAATAAACAAGACAGGTACAGAGGGGCTGTTCAAAGTAAGGGAGGGGGAGGGACGCCAGGGGCCATGATATGAAACTGGAGGGAGGAAGGTTCAGGAGGGAGATGAGGAAACACTTTTTTACAGAGAGGGTGGTAGCTGGATGGAATGTGCTACCTGCAGAAGTGGTATCCAGTAGAACAGTGGACTGCTTCAAAAGGGGATGGGTAAGGACAAGGGGGAGGGTCAAAGGAGGGGAAGGGTGGAAGGGAGGGGCAGCTGCAGAATAAGAGGTGCTAGCTGCACATTCAAGCAGATTTGATAGACCTCTAGGCCTTTATCTGCTGGCAAATGTCATACGTTTCTATGTTCGTACTTACCTGTACTACCCTCGAGCCTCATCCAGGTGCAGTCAATTGGCGGTAGAGCCAATCATCTCCCTCCTAGGCAGAGCCCAGTGGCCAAATCGCACCACGAACATGGGTTGCCGCCATGGCAGGAGACAGGGCTTGGATTCCTCAGCCCTCCATACTGGGTCACTGCAGTACATAAACTACTTGAGATGGGCCAGAAAAGGGCCCGCTGTGGATACCTAATCTTACCAGGCCATGTATTCAAAGGTAATCTGGAAAGTTCTTCAATAAACTGTGTACAATTTATAGTCAAAATGGTGCAGGGACTGCATCAGATGGTCTATGAGGAGCGACTGAAGGACATCACTATGTACTCTGGACCTTATTTACCCCAGAAAAGTTTTTTTTTTTTTTTTTGCAGTTTTTTCTCTCTCGGTCCCCTGCTGGCTACTTTCTGACATCCCCCCTGTGCCATTCCCTGAGAATCAGACCCCCTCCCCTATCACCCGCATGACTTACCCTTCATGGCAGGAGATGGGGAGCTTCTAGACCCACCACAATGGATCCAGCTCAGGAGGTGCCCTCTTGTGGTGGTGCTGCAGGGGTCAATCACCATTCTTCCATGGCAGGGGACCATTTCTGCTTTTCTCCATGTGGAAGGGAGTGCAATGCTGCCAATGACATGCAGTGCACACATCCACATGCTGCACATTGGGAGGCTGCTCTGCCTCCTCCCCATGTTTGAGGGACATGGCATGCCTACCCCCAGCAACTGTTGGGGGTCAGGCGAAGACCAGTCTGTGTTCCCCACCCTCCTTGGTAGAGGAGAGCTGTCCCCTGGATGCTCAATCCTCTCCCTCCCTTCCCTGCCAACTCCCAGTGACCTGCTCACACCTCAAACATGAGTTGCCGGCATGGTAGGAGGTAAGGCAGTGATGCCTCAGCCCTCCACATCACTGGGCTAGTCCCAGTGAAGTATTTATAGGTCTCTGTTATATCCCCCTCACCCCTCTTTCTTCCAGGGTGTCACCATGTTAGAAAGAAAGGATGGGGATATGACAGAGACCTACAAATACCTCACTGTAGTACATAAGGTGTATAGGTGAAGAGTACTGTATTTTACAGAGGGAAAGATGAACGAGATGAACGGGACAATCAGTGAAGTCAAAAGGGGGTAAATTCAGGTGAGATGTTAGGGAGTTCTTCTTCACTGAAAGAGTGGTGGATTCATGGAAAAGTCATCCAGGGAGGTGGTGTGGGCAAAAACAGTGTTAAACATGAGCAACCATGGAAGAAGCTGAAGGTAATATTAATGGGAATCACAGGATGGGGAGGGAGCGTGATATCGAGTAAGATCTGATCTGAATGGACAGGATAGATGGGGTACAAATTGACAGGTGAGTCAGGCCAAGTTGTCCTTATTGGGCATCAGATTCTGTTTATATGTATGTTCTAGACAGATTAGTATCTGTTAAAATTTTGTTATGCACTACAACCTACAAGCTGTCACTGAGAAATGTTTGCAACATCATGTGCCTTTCTTATAACTTTGTGTACTATCAGATTAATGGTTTCCAGAGACCCAAAGGAACATGAGATGCTGGATCTCAGCTCTATTCCAGCTGTCAACAAATGTTAAATAAGTTGATCCAGCAGCTGGCCTACCAGCGTAGTGGTAATGCCATCACTTGCGATGCAGATGACCGGGGTTCTGAGATGAACCTGTGTAGACAGACAGATGACTGGTAAAAAATGGATGTGAGTCCCATGGACATTCACCTCCTCAGGGGTGGGAGGGACTCTGTTCTCAACTACAGCACTGCCACCTGGGTGACCACAGGTGGCAGTGTAGCCAGATCTAAGGCTCTGCATCACTGACTGTGTTCTCCACTTCACCAACTGACACAGCAACTCTGCTCCGGGGGAAAAAAGGCTCTGTTCCCCCCTTGCCACCCTTCCAATGGGGTGGGGGGCCTTCACTGGGGAATTGCAAGGAGGTGATAAATCCCAGAGGGTGATGGGGCTGTATGGAAGAAGCACAGATAAATTCTAAAAAATAAGGCAATTCAGCATGCTTGGGTTTCTGGCTGCTGAGAGTGTGAGGTTGCTGAAGAAGGATAATGAAGCTGTACCCACTTGCTAAACTGAACCTTGATCATAATGTGTTAAATGTTTTTCTCAGGAAATTTCATCTGATCCCTGCCCTGGTTTCTGATGTCCCCTGGCAGAGGACATTGCTGTTGTACGGCGAATGACTGATCTTCAGGTGATGATCTAACTTGAGAGGGCTAAGGTAGGTCACATCACACTTCTCATCATTCCTACTGGTCAGATCAGGGCTCAATTGGCTGAATGCTCTGTTCCTTGGTTTTGTTGTGTGTACTCCTACAAACAATAAAGATCTTTCTAACAACAAAGTCATTATGTATTTATAGCATATGAATTGTGTTTTGAACAGGTACAGTATTTTCCATTCTGTGGTGGATGTAAGCAACCATGAAAGAAGCAGAAGGTGATGTTAGTGTAAGGCAAGTGATTGTGAGGGAGCCAGATATCGAGTAGGGTCTAATCGGAAGTGACAGGATAAGCAAGGGTAGAAATGAGAAGATGGAGCAGACCAAGTTGTCCTTATTTAGCATCAGATTCTGTTTATATGTATGTTGTTCCATACAGATTGGATGTACGCTGTTTACTGTATCAGTAAAAAGTTTGTTCTGCACTACAACTTACAATCTGTTACTGTGAGAAATTTTGTGCACTGGTTCCTTTGCCCTCTGTGTAACTATTTGTACTGACAGATTGCTGGTTCACAGTGACCCCAATGGAAAAGAGATGCTGGATTTTGGGGCTATTTCAGCTGACAACAAATATTAAATAAATAGATAAAGCAACTGGCTTGCCAACGTAGTGTTAGCAGTACAACCTGTGACGCTGAGGACCGGTGTTCTTAGACGTGCCTGTGTCAAGACAGATGACTAGGGGGAGGATGGATGTGAGTCCCATTAACATTCACCTGCTCAAGGGTGGGAGGGATTCTGGTCTCAGCTATAACACTTTATCCTTGGTTACCACAGGTGGAAGTACTGCCAGATCCAAGGATCAACATGGTGGGTGTTGGCGGCATGATGCTACATGTCAATCAAAGCCTTCCCAATGTCATTGGGTGGAAGAGAAAACAGAGAAACTCCGGCCTGTTACAGGATGCAATCCGCCACATGCTGGGTTACAACCCCCTCTTTTGCTGCCTTTTCAATGGGGGGGGTCCTCCATGGGGGAATTGCAAGGTGGGGGAAAGTCCCAAAGATGATGGGTGATGGGGCTATATGGGAAAAGCACAGAAAAATGTTAAAAATTAAGGCAATTTAGCATGCTTGGGTTTCCCATGGCTGAGTATGTGAGGATTCTGAAGAAGGATAATGAAGTTGTATCTAAACTGAACTTTTAACAAAATGTTTTATTTGTTTTTATCAACAGTGTTTATCTGATTTCTATACAATCAGGATGTCATTGGATTCCAGTGAGTCCCTGGTGGATGATGCTCAACAGAACACGCGGTCAACAACTGTATGTAAAAATTATCTGAACTGTGTTGGGCCACCTTCGCGTGTGGTAGTGAGTGAAATGATGAACAATGAAACTGAACAACAGTTAAAAAAAAATCTATTTTACGCAACAGGAGAATGTGCATTTTTTATTTCTAATGAGATAATCTCAGCCTCCTGCTGTGTAAAATAGGTTGTTTGCCTGTGCTGCTGGTTGGCTTGCCTGTTCTTTTCTTTGGCAGTTATGCAATATTCTAACTTACTCACAAGTGAGCTTTGCACATCTAAGGAAGTTACAATATTATATAATTGCCATCTTGATTATGTGTAAACACCTGTCACCTGTTTAGTGCCTGAATGCCTTACTATAGTGTGTACTGTAGTAATCATCGGGGTCTTATTTTGATTACTGTACATCATGCAGTGTAGAATTGTAATTGTCATCTGTAACTTGAAATAATAAGTCAGGCAGTATGCAAGTTGCACAGACTGGGTTGCATCTGCTTCTTGTATATTGCCAGTATTATTGCATATTGCTTGGTGGTTATGGTTAATGATTACAAGTGGGGCTATGGCCAAAACTTCTGCCATTAATATATTCTGAATTTGGATCAGAATAGCCCCGATCAGCCTCATGTCTAAAATGAGATATCTAACTTTCTTTGTTAAAAAGTTAAAAGTAATTTTTCAAGATTATATTTTCTGCCTTTTAACAAAAAAGCTACTTTCAGTGAAGAACAGCTTATGATGTCATCCCGGTAAGACCTCCTTCCGGTATCTTGGAGTTTGGCTTGCCTGCCACCTCACCTTCGCAGTCCATGCTGACTCTATACTAACAAAACTCTGCCCCAAGCTCGGAGCTTTATACAGAACCGTTCTAGCCTCCCCTATCCGGTCTGTCATGAGTTTATCCAGAAGATGATACTTCTCTCCTTCAATTATTGTGATATTGTTTACAGTGCCCACCCAAGTCAGTTTTATCCAAACCGGATACCCTTTTTAATTCTTTCTGCTGGTTCGCTCTTGATGCTCCTCCTCGCAGCCACCTGTGCGAGCTATACCACTCCCTTGCTCTCCCCTCCCTTGAGAACCACCACGTAATGCATTGTGCTAAGTTTATCTTGAAGAACTAGTTTGGTACCCTCCCAGTGTATCTGACCTCTGTACTATCGCCCCCTCTGGCACCCACCTGTGTTCTGAGGTCCCTAGACTCCTGGCTCCTGTTTGTCCCCAGATGTCGGACCCAAGCTGGCCAGGCTACCTTCTCTCACCACTTCCCTCAGCTCTGGAACTCTTTCCCCTCTGAAATTCACCACTCTTCCTCTATCTGCTCACTATCCTATGCCCTTGCCAACCACTGCTCAATAAACTGCTCCTGCAGCTAACTCTTCAATCTATTCTACCTCAGACACTCCTATATTTCTTCTCCCAGTAGGCCCAATGTTGCTACTTTGCTAACCACACCCAGCTACTGCACTTGATCCCATCTTTTGAGCTAGCTAGCTTGCACTGACCCCTATCTCATTATATACCACAACCCAATACCTCAGCAGGATTTCCTCATTGTAACCGTTACTCTTGACTATTATGGTATATGTATTAATCCACACTCACCTATTCCTGTCAAACATAAGGAGCTGTATTATCTAATTATATGTTTTCAAGGTATGAAGCATGACTTCCCCATATAATTGCTACTATACTATAAGTAAGGGTAAATTGTCATCTACTCCCAACTATTTCTGTCAAATGTTTTCAACTGTATTGTAATCGTATGTATATATGTCAGGACCTGGACTACCCTTGTCCTCTTCCCCACTGTATCCCTCCCCCCAGGTCACACTGGGAGATGAGCAGTTCTTGCTCAGTGTGCTTTTCCTGGTGAATCTATTTCAATAAATAAATAAATAAATAACTCACGGTCATATCCTACCTGTCAGTGGACTTATATGATGTTTTTCTCAATATGTGCAATAGACTTCACTGGTAAAATAGGCAGCATCATTCAATCAGCATTGTTTTACATAACTATGTATGTTTCAGGTCTTGTAACAAAGTTGACAAATTTCCTTTTTCATTTGGTACCTTTTTGTTGTAGGCCCTTGTTTCAGGGTCGCTGGATGCTGAGTCATATCACGTTGTTGTAAGGTTTGCAGACTGGTTAATATTAGGTGGTGAAAGTCTGTGACCATTAATGCCTGTCATTCAATTGTGGTAATTTCTCAGTATGGCACTTAAAAAAAATAAAATAATTTTATCTCCATGTAAACAGGGGTTGGAGATGAAATACACTTTTGAACCATTACTACAAGTTTCAATGCTGTGGCCGGCTCAGTGTATCCTCCAAAGCTGGCTGTTTCTGAACCTATATTCAGACTCATGTATGTTGTACACCTCATTAAAATGATAATTTCACAAGGACTATGTATTTGCCAACTTTGTTACAAAAACATGGAACACACATAGTTTTATAGCAATGATTTTGGAATAGTGCTGCCTGTTTTACTTGTGAAAAATGATGCACATGATCTTTTAAGTTTGTAAAAACAGATGCCTATGTACTTAAGTCACATAGTAGGAACTCTACCATCGGTGAATGGAAATCAACACAGAACATTTTCAGAATTACAACTGTGGCCACCCATGCTGTCGATGTCAGTTGTTGTCACCAACTCTATAAAGGCATGGGCAACCCCACTCCCTCCTCATTCATTTCCTTCATTTCCTTCTCCCCTGGGTAAAGAGGGTGTTTCAATTTCTAAGCAGTGTTTATCTAGATGGTTGGCAAATTGCACTGTGTACTGCTACAGTAAGTATGGCAAAGAATTGCCTGATCCTGTCAAAGCTCTCTCCACTAGGGTTATGGATACCTCTGTGTCATGTTTTAGAGGGATCCTAGCTGCTGACATATGTGTAATTGCCACCTGGAGTTCTGGAATTTTCAGGAATGGGCCACAGTGCAACCTGTCTTAAGTTTATGGTAAGACCTCCTCCACAACTCTCTATTGGCACCTGTAACTGCTTTGAACTCTGTCCTACAGTATGATCTCATAACTGATATAATCTCGATGAAGATAGAACAGTTACGTATGAGCCAGCCTACTGGCGCAGAGGCATGGCTGCCATCTGCGATGCCAACCACCTGGATTTGAGAATGGATCCGGGAGTTGGAGGGCCAGATTGGGGGGGGAGTAGGATGGAGCATCCACTGAACTGCTTTCCTACTCTGGTGGAAGGTGGGGCTGAGTGTCTGATGCAAGACAAACCCTTGGCAGAGGCCAGGAGTCAGCGTCTGTACACATAGGGGGAAGGGCGGATGTGGGCCATCATTGCATGTCCCCACCCCCGATAGAATCATAGCAACAAAAATGCCAGCCCCCATTAATGAGCCAGCTCCAGTACCATCCCCTCTGGTCACCATAGTTCATTTCTGGCGGCCCCACTTGGGTGGTGATAAGCCGAGTATGAGGGAGCAGCTGCCAGAGCCTAGTACTCTCAAATGGGGATGGAGAGATGATCTCTGATCTTGAAGTGGGTAGCCATCTGGGAACAAGTGACCACCAAACAGTGTGGTTCACGATAAACTTAGCTGTAGAGTTAAGCCACACAAAAGTGAAGGTACTGGGCTTCAGGAGGGCTGATTTTTTCAAAATGGGAGCGTGCCTCACAAAAGCACTACCAAACAGGCAAGAAGTTGGGGTGGAGCAACAATGGGGAAACATCAAAACTGCCATCACAGAGGCAACAAGCTTTTGTGTGAAGCAAATAAATAAATCAAAATGAAAGAAAAAAACACTATGGTTCTCAAAAGAAGTGGTGGGGAAGGTAAGGGAGAAAAAGATAGCATTCAGGAAGTATAAGGAAACACAGAAGGAGCAGGACAGAGAACCATACCAGTTAAAGCAGAAGAAAGTGGGGAAGGCAGTCAGAATAGCACTTCCCAAACTGAGGAAAAGATAGCCAACTCGGTTAAGAAGGGGGATAAAACCTTTTATAGGTACATTAGGGAGCAAAGAAAGACTAAGGCAGGGATACTGAGGCTGAATAAAGAGGAAGGTGGTTGGGCAGAGAGTGACAGTGAAAAAGCAGGGATACTGCATGAATACTTCTGCTCAGTATTCACAATGGAAAAGCAGGGGGAAATACCTAATTCGGTTAATAGAAGCACTCTGGATGGGGGGGTTGATATTAGTTGTTTCACAGAAGAAAGGGTTCTGAAAGAACTCTTAAAACTGAAGGTGGATAAAGTAATGGGGCCTGATGGGATTCACCACAGAATTCTAAAAGAACTAAGAGAAGAACTAGTAACACCACTGACTATCCTTTTTAATAAATCATGGGAGGATGGTGTGGTACCTGAGGACTGGAGGAGGGTGGATGTGTTTCCCCTTCACAAAAGTGGGAGCAAGACAGAGGCAGGAAACTATAGACCTGTCAGTTTGACCTCAGTGGTAGGGAAAATGATGGAATCACTTCTGAAGGAAAGAACTGTTGAGTACCTAGAGGCCAGTGGGGCACAGGACCCAAGGCAGCACGGATTCACAGCGGGAAGATCATGTCAAACAAATCTAATTGATTTCTTTAACTGGGTAACCAAAGCAGTAGACTAGGGAGGGGCTGTGGACATGGCCTACCTAGACTTTAGCAAGGCATTTGACACAGTCCCACACAAACAATTAATAAATGAATTAGCCAGCCTGGGAGTGGGTCCCAGGGTGGTAGCCTGGGCAAAACACCAGTTGGACAACAGGATACAGTGGATAATAGTAAATGGAGTCCACAGTGAAGAAAGGATGGTTACTAGTGGGGTACCGCAAGATTCAGTACTGGGGCTGGTCCTTTTTAATGTCTTTATAAGTGACATTGCAGAGGGACTGGAAGGGAAAGTATGTCTCTTTGCAGATGACACAAAGATCTGCAACAGAGTTGATAAGCAAGGTGGGGTAGAAAGGATGGAAAGGGATTTGGCAAGGTTGGAGGAATGGTCAAATGTATGGCAGCTTAGATTCAATGCAAAGAAGTGCAAAGTAATAAACCTGGGAAACAAAAACCCAGGGGAGGAATACACAATGGGGGGGTGAGATACTGACAACAACAAAAATGGAAAGGGACCTCAGGGAAGTCATATCAGTTGACCTAAAGGGGGGCCAGCTATGTGAGAAGGCAGTAAGGAGGGCTGGGGGATACGGGGATGCATAAAGAGAGGCATCACCAGTAGAAAACAGGAAGTTGTTGGCCCTCTGTACAGACAGTTGGTAAGACCACATCTGGAGTACAGTGTATAGTTCTGGAGACCCCATACCCTCAATGACATAGACTGGGTGGAGGCTGTCCAGAGGAGTGCAACCAAAATGATGCAGGGTCTGCATCAGAAGACATATGAAGAAAGACTAAAGGAACTAAAGATGTATAGCCCCAAGGAAAGGAGGGAGAGGGGGGACATGATAGAAACTTTCAAATACCTTAATGGAATCAACAAAATCCCAGAGGGTAGCATCTTTCAGAAAAAGAGACGTGCAAAAACAAGGGGACACAATTTGAAGATAGAAGGGGATGGCTCAGAGGTAATGTGAGAAAGTATTTCTTCACAGAGAGGGTTGTGCATACATGTAACAGCCTTCCTGGGGAGGTCGTGGAGTCAAAAACAGTGGGGGAATTCAAGAATGCATGGGACAGACATAAGGCAATTCTAGTGGGGGGTAGGAGGAGGTTGGCTGTTGGTTAACTAGGATCTGCAGCTTATCCATTAGGTAGGGAAATGGGCAGACTAGGTGGGCCAAGCAGTCCTTATCTACCGTCAGATTCTATGTTTCTATGTATCTATGTAAGCCCGTTCCTGTGGCTAGGGGAGTCAGGCACAAAAAGTAAAATAATTAAAAAAAAAATACTACACTCATCAGATCTGCTTTTCATCCCATCATTCACCTGTTTAGGGCTCCTGTTTATTACCTGGCCTTCTGGTGCATTCAGTCTTTCATACGGACCTGGGCACCTCTTTCTTTCTCCACAGTACCTTCTGGTAAGGCCCCACTTGTATTGCAGAAATTCTTCCCTAGGGAATCCCATTCACCAACTGTAAGGTTTTATATTGTGACCAGATGCTTGTGACCCTCTGAAAAGATCTACTGATAGGATAAGTTCTTACATAACTGCTCTGTCCTATAGACTTGCTGACAGGAAGGACTATAATGTGGGTTCAGTAGATGACATCATCAACAACTCTTCCTGACACTTGCTTTTTTGAACAGGTAGAGAAAGAATGGTTACAAAATAGCTAATAACTTTAAAACGAAGTAACGTATAAGAACACTTTTTGGCTTGAGAATTACCGGGGGTCTACTTATTATAATTTTACAACGTAATACTTTTTGCCAGAGTCTCTTTCAAAACTTTCTGCTCGTATGTGTAGGATTACATTACAATACCTTTACTTTTTTCCATTCCTCATGATGGGTATGGGTGTACTGAAGAATTGAAGAAGTGGCACAGAGCAAATGATGTCACACTACTAGCTGTTCAGATATTGGTTCACAGTCACTGCCAGTATTTCACATCACTCAGCATGCATGTACCTCTAGCAGCTCCTTACATAATCTATTATGTGTCTATGTGATCCCGAGACACTTACACAGCAGTCCTCAGTCATCTCATCAGTCCTGCCATGCTAGTGCCAGTGTTTCTTTCGCAGTTACAGTGATACTGGAAAATAGCCATTTTTGAGAAATATTTTTAAGAAATAAAGATATAATTTGCTGTACAGCAACAAACCCCAACATGTATGAACAGAATAACTGCATTACCTTGTAAGAGCATTCTATCTAGGCAACTGAGAATGTTGCAGTGATCCTCTTTAGTGCTTATTAAGACTACTGTGTTGTCCAAATAACCATCATCAAGCACATGCTGTCTGACTGGACTCCATAAATGCACCAGGCAACAGTGGATCTTTCATCGAGGGATACTCTTGCAGCATGCAACACCAGTAGGACTGAAGTTAGCAGGTGCCAGTACTACTCAGAAAACTTCTAGCTAGCAGTCTATGGCTGGAGACTGACACCTGACTTTGCCCTGTCCCAACGTCTGCATATGGTGTAAAATTGTTAGTCCTCCAGCCCCACCACAGCTCTTTTCCCACTGTTGACCAGTGCACATCACCACCACTGACACATTATGCTTTAGTTGACCACCATTTGTAACATGATTATCCATGCTTTATTATTTTATGTAGTAATTTTACATGTCATCAATTTCCAGGTATACCTTCTTCTCCATCCAACTCTACAGAGCAGTGGCAGATGAAGTGTGCTTGTGGCCAGCAGCTTCCCTCCAAGGATGGTCACTCTTCTTGCCTGCTCTGTTGAGGCTCATATCATGATAGAGGCAAGCCATCACTGCCAGTCCTTCAACCAGAGAAGTAGATTCCACCACCAAAATACCCAGAAAAACTTTCTGCTTCATCAGAAATTAACAATGATTGTGGCAGGAGTTCCAGGGCAAAAGCACCTTATCCTCCTCAGACTCTAGGGCCTCTAAGTCTTCCACTTCCCACAAGGAGAAGTACAGCTGCAAGCATAAGCACCGTAAGAATTGCCATAAGGAGAAACACTGGTCAGCTGCACGTGCTGGGTCCACACATAAGTCAGTGTCTGATGGTCTGACCCATCATCCATGTTCTAGATGCCCTAAACACATTGGCTGACAGCCTAAGCTGGTATTGGTCACAGGCTAATGGGTGGGAATGTTTTCCCTCAGTTGAAGGCCTCTTTGACTGGTGGGGTCATCCCAAATTGGACCTCTTTGCATTCCCACTCAGCACAAACTGCCCAATCTATACTGAGTGAGATGCATTGTCCCTCTCCTGGTCAGGGGAATTTCGTATGACTTCCCTTCCTTTCCAATGCTGCAGAGAGTTCTTCTCAAATTACAGTCAGTGGGCACAGAGATGACTTTGATAGCCCTCTACTAGAAATGCCAGATTTTGTTTCCACTCATCCAGTTACTAGCAGTGCAACTACAGATCCCCCTGCCCCATGCTCTGACTCACTGTCCCAGAAACCAGATATTCTGGTCCACCTGGACCTCAAGTCACTATACCTTCTTGTATGGCTCCTGCAGACTTACCAATTGCACACTTTGAGATTTCTTTCCAGGTGGCAGATGTTGTATTGACTGCCAGGAAGCCTTTGACAAAAGCCATTTACGCCAATGTAGTGGAAGTGGTATTGAATATGGGCCACCACTCAACACTCAGATCCCTTCACCTGTCCATTGAATCTCATTCTGGAGTACCTCCATTCCCTATTGGTCTGAGCTACTCCTCACTTAAGGTGCAACTTTCTGCCATCTCTGCATACCATACACCTGCAGAGGACAAGCCTCTTGCACAACTGAATTTGTGGGGTATTCTGAAATGTCCCATTAAGGACCATGTCACCCCATGTGATATGTTATTTATTCTGGAAAACCTTACTGTCCCTCCTTCCGCAAGGACAGGATTACATTGCAGTTTAAGCATAAGTTCCTGCATAAGGTGGTGTCTAAGCTTACAATGAATCAAACTATCCACCTGTCTATTTAGTACTCTAACTCAGGGGCAGCTTTACTTCATACACTGGAATGTTCACCGGTTGTTGTATTATTACTAACAATTTCTGCAGTGTCCTGGTGCCTGCTGGCTTTAGTTCTACCCATATTGCCTGCTGAAAGATCTCCTTTCAAAGATCTACTGTCATGGTAAGATCTTTCGTAACTAATTTTTGGTCTTTATTCCAGATATTTCTGCATCAACATGCATTTCTGGGACTTGCTCATGCAATGCAGGTTTTATGTTTCAATAGTATTTTATTTGCATGGCCTACGGCCCTCATATCCTTGCCACTAGCCTGCCAATTCATTTCTCAGTACTACTGTTTTATGACTCCTGATAATGTATGCAAATGCCAGTAACACAACAAGGGATGAGTTCCTGTAATTTAGTAACCAAATATCAGTCAGGGGGCAGCATGTAAGTAAGCTGTGTGGGCATGTATTTTAACCAAGTGAGCAGGATCTTTTTGAACATGAAGTTCATCCTATGGGAGTGGGCCATGTATAAACTGACAAGGAACCGCTGCTTATCCTTGTCACTCTGTATATTCTATACTCACAGTTACTCCAGTCCTCATTCAACCAGCATAGCAGTAATAGTGATATTATCATTTTCTCACGTTCATCTGTCAGCAGTGTCATGGACACCGTGCTATTTTCTTAAAGGAGATCAGCAAACATAACTGAGCCACTACAGTTTACATTGTGGATAGTTTCTCCCTGTATTATTATAAGGGTGTAGGTATTCCTGTATTCTCATTGGCTGCCAGCATTTCAGCAGCCTTATGTTATGCTCCTTATTAATATTCCTCTGCAGCCGAATTACCCAAACATTCATTTAATAATGGTACTAAGTACTCTGTCAGCATTTTATAAGTATAATTTATGTGCACCTTGATAACAATGCTGACAGTGCTCACCATGTGAACTGCACTGCCAGAATGTCTCTTGGACACTTTCCCACCTGCTTTTTAATAGTGAAAGAAAGTAGGGGCAGATACAGAGCCACACTAGACCCAACGGTGCTCTATGACAACCACAAGCATCCTAGTTAAGCAGCCATGGCACACCAACACTTGAAACTGTCTGTAAGCCCATTTAGTGAAATACATAGGATTTTATTTTCACTATGATCATAATATTGTTTCAAGTTTACAAACATCTTAATGTTTTCATTGTCATTGGCTTTTACAAAGCCAATGATTTGGTGAAATGTTAGACGTTTTGTTACTGTGGGCTTTTGAGGCAATATTGTGTACTCCAAACAATGAGAAAATGAAATCCTCTGTATTTCACAAGAATTGAACTGTGGACAGCATTTTTGTGTGTTCGGTGAAAGAAAGTACCTGACTGAAAAGAAACTCAGCAAAGGTGCACAACTGTTCTTCTAATCACTCACCACTCCCCATCTCTGCCTTTGTTAATCCACAACAGTATCACCTCCTTGCTATTCCTCCTTGTACACAGTTTCTGCTAGCTGCTACCCCACTTGCTTCAAAATACTAGCATTATAATTGACACTGTCGCTGCTGTCTGCCATGTTGAATATAACAGTGCAGCAGCTTCAACTCTCCGATAATTTTTTGAGACAAAAAAAAATTATTTTGTTTACACTTCAGTCTGAGAGTGGTAGAACAGGCAAAAAGATAGCCTTAGCTTAACGTACACTGAGCAGCCATCGTGCTGTGGCTCAGTCTGCTGTTTAGTGCTGAGAAGTGCTGGCAGTGCGATATCCATGGGCTGTACCCTCTGTAACATAATGCCAGCTGAACTGTTGTTATACTTAAAGTTTACGAGCATCAAGGCACTTATTGTACAAAATATATATCTGGACCTCAGGTTGGAACTGGGGGGTTGAGCCACGATGTATGATGTAGTGACTCATTCATCTTTGCCGGTATCTCTCCATTGACAGGATGCAGTTATTTATTATTTACTGTTGTCCTGCTACACTTGTGAAAAACACCAAATATGTGTTTTGTTTATTTACTCTATTTCTTTGTGGTATTTATACCTCCTCAGCTGGGGGGGGTTACCTATGGTTCCCCCTTCCAGCCAGCCATCATAGTCCCTGCCCTGGCCACAGCCAGACCACAAACCCCCTCACTCTGTAGCCCCCATGGGTCGCATCACAGTGGGTACTTAATCAAGCATACCAGAGGATTCTGTTTAATCCCCACCCCATGGCACGGGCATGTGTGCTTCCACACACACAGCATGCCCGATGACATCCATGCCATTCCCCACTGTCGACCACCACATGCACCAACCACCAGCCAACACCAGGAGCCAGCACAGCTGCGGTTCCCCCAACCTACCCTCCTTGGAGGAGTAGAGCAGTCTCTGGGATGCTCAATCCTCTTCCCCCCGGCCAACACTCCTACACCCGAGGTCACTTTCAACTCCAGGTCATCGGCAATAGTGCAAGTTGTGGCATCTAGCACCTCAACACTCAGTGCCACTGGGCCAGCTCAGCAATTATGCATTTTGAATCTGCTGTGTATTCATTACACAGAGTTCTAGTTTTATATTTAATCAACAGTTAAACACACACAAAATCAATAGTTAAATAAATTATTTTATTTCTTTACTAGAAAAAAAGAAGTCAGTTTATGACACTTTAAACAATGCAGCAAAGTAAAATATTTACACTTTTCAAAACTACTTCCACCATTTCAAAGATACAAGGGCAAGATGATAACATCATTATCCAATATCACATCAGTCAAAATAGTACCAATGCAACTGTTAGTCATGTTGAAGATAATACAGAACCACAATGTATGTCAGTGTCTATAGCTAATCAGTACTACAATGAAGAATATGCCACTGCCATCGCTAGATGGTGTGATTCAAGTAGAAATACACAGTTAAGATTATGTTTAGCTTCTTTACCAAATGCAGCTACTGATGTGCAGATGGAGACAGAGTTTACAGTGCCTAAGGATTGCCTGGCTAGGGAGGAGTACATAAAGAAAGGGCCTATTTAGAAATGTTTAGAAAAGTACTTGCAAACAAGCTTTGGATGCCGGCCCGGTGGCGCTGAGGGTTGAGGCACTGGATGCCACACCTTGCGCCATGCCGGCGACCCAGGTTTGGGAACGAGCTCAGGTCTTTGGGGGTCGGTGGAGGGGGGAGAGAGGATTGAGACTGAGACTGCTCTCCTCTCTTGTGGAGGGATCCAGGGGTAGACTGGTGAGGCTACAGCCCCCGGTGGAGACCGGCAACACTGCTACACACCAGGTTTCACACACCATGGGGCGACGTCGGGCAGCTGTCTTTCTGATGTGGGTGGAAGCACCTACATCGGAGCTGAGCGGCATTGAGTGTCCCGCATCTGTGGGAAGGGTAACCAAGAACATAGAAAAAACCTGGCTCCAAGGATCAGGCAATGGCACCAATCCTCCATGCCCTATGCCAGGGTTTCCCCTAGCTTGCCTTCAATTTCTCTGGGCCCACTCCTCATCTGACACCAGAGTCTGCTTTGAAGAGCACCCCAAGTAGGACAGGGGGGTGACCCACCCGATAGGGTTAGCCGGGGGTGCTGGAGCTGACGAGGAGGGAGAAGAGGAGGCATAGCTTGGGATCCTCATGTGGGAAGGACAAGGATGGGATGCCTGAGAGAGGACCTTGGAGTCACGATGGGAGTGAAACAAAGTTGACAAAAAAAAACAAAACTTTGGAAACAGGAAAAGATATTTTAACCAAGGATGGTTTTCAAAATATAACTGTTTAGAATATAATAGTGCATCAGATGCAGCTTTCTGCTTTCCATGTTGAGTTTTTGGCATTGATACAGCAAAATATGACACATCATTCTCTGTTGAAGGGCTTAAACACTGGAAAATACCGTTGGAGTCAAGCAGAGGTTTTAGTAGACATAGTAATGGCAAACAACATCTTGAAAATGTTGAAAAATAGAAACTCCATCCTGTTTCTAAACCTCTAGATGAACAGTTTTCTGAAGAGAGGGCAAAACAGATACTTCTAAAATCAAAACAGAGACAGAATAGGTACAACGCTGTCACCCAACTTGTTGATATTACTGCTATGCTGGCTCTCTTGAGACTATTATTTAGAGGCCATGATGAGACTATGGATTCAAAAAATTGGGGTGTATTCTGAGAAATTGCATCTTTTCTTGCAAGATATGACCCCGTGCTTAAACAACACCTAGATTTGGCTTCTAAAAACCCAAATGGCTACCCAAGTTATCTGTCAGCTCAAAGTCAGAATGACTTTATCATGTGCATTACAAGACATGAATGGAATGCAATAATTGAGGAAGTAAAACAGTCTGTGCATTTCTCAGTTTTTCCGTGATACAACTCCAGATGCTTCAAAAGAAGGCCGGTTATCTGTAGTTTTACATTATGTTTGCAGAGATGCCACCATACCTCTCAACCTCCCCTCATAACTCAGGGACAAGGCTTAAAAAAATCAACTAAGAAAGAACAAGTCTGTAACTTTTATGTTTGATATTATTTTGCACTTATAACCCCACTGTTTAGTCACAGAAACACAATTTTAGGAGGGCAGAGTAAACTTTTTAGACAAATCACGTCCCTGAAAATCAGGGACAGTTGAGAGGTATGGATGCCACAATTCATGAATCATGAACCGGGTCTTTCCTGAAAATAGGCATAATAATTGTCTAGTGTACCTACCTGGTTAACAAAAGCTAAATAAATAAAATTCATGTCATTCATGCAGAAACAGGAACAGGTGCCAGCTTAGCAGATTATCTATGTCAAACATTGAGGCAATGCAACCTTAGCATTTCAGATCTGAGGGACCAAGGATATGATGGCTGTGCATCAATGTCTGGGGCTTACTGAGGAGTTCAGGCTATAATTAGAGAATCTTGCAACAAAGCATATTACGTTCATTGCTATGCACATCATTTATATTTGGTAGTTGTTGACACATGCAGCAAGATTACCCAGAATCATAATTTTTTTTGTGTTCTTGAGCAGTTGTACACATTTATTTAAAATTCAACTAAAAGACACAGTTTGTTTCTTGCTGTAAAGGAACAGTTCTTAAATGACGGTGCTTCTCATAGAACTCATACTCTTAAGCCTCTTTCTGGGACTCGCTGGTCTAGTAGCATTGACAACTGTAGAACATCGCTTGCAACCATTGATTCTGTCATGCAAACCCTTGCAAAAATTGAAGAAGATGGCTCTTTTGATAGGGAGACTGCAAGCACAGCCATGGCCCTCAACAGATCAATAGACTTTCATTTCTGCTTCTACTTCATATCATTCAACAAGATTTTGTCTGTTACAAATGTAGCCTCAAAATATCCTCAGTCTATTGAGTTAGACATATCTGTAGCAGCTGAGATGATTGAAGAATGTAAAGCTGAACTACTGGCATTGAGGACTGATGAAACTTTTGAGCAAATATGGCTTGAAAATGAGATGCTGGCATCCAAGATGGATATGGAGTATGTTGAACCACGTATTAGAAAAGTGTCCAGACAACTTGATCAGATGTGGCAAAATGAATCCAAATTATCTGGCCCAGTGGTTCGGAGGGTTGAGGCACTGGATGCCAGACCTTGCACTATGCCAGCAACCCAAGTTCGGGAATGGACTTGGGCTGCCGGGGGTCGGCAGGGGAGAGGGTAAACTGAGCATCCCAGAACTGCTCTCTTCCTCCTTCTGGGGTGGGTAAGGGAAAGCACGTCATGCTGTAGCGGCCCCTGGTGATGACTGTGGGCAGCACAGTTGTAGTGCACAGTAGGGGAGGAGCACAGCAAGACATCAGCTTATGTGCCATATGTCATTGCACTGCCGGCTCCTAGGGGAAAAAAATGGTGGAAATGGCTGGGTGCGACCGAGGCAGCTTGATGGCCATTCTCTAGCTGACCTGGAGTACTGTCGTGGAATCACACTGGAGGGTCCGGTCCAGCCTGGCTCGGAGAGGCATGGGGGAGGCTCTTCAGTGGATTGGAGCGGCTGTGCTAGACCCCCATCATGCAAGTAAGCCTGCTGCTCTCTGGGGCAGTGGGTGCCGGCGGCTGGATGCCCCAGTCAGTGGCACTGCAGAGGTGCATAAATACTGACATGATAAAAAAAATGAATCCAATTAATCTGGAAAAGAAAAAGTCCACAGTGAGTTCTACTTTGCAACCCTAGATCTTTGTATACAGGGAATAACTGACAGATTCAACTCTGAAACACTTCCATTGCTAAAACATGTTAGTTGCCTAGCAAATCCTTCCCTTGAAAACATTGACAGGCTGAAATAGCTAATAACATATTACACAGGAGACATAGATGCACATTTGCTAGAACAAGAGTATAAACTATTGATCCACAGACCATCCAGAGAAACAACACCACCAGTTACAGTTGCTGACATATATCACTTTATCTGTAATTCTAACCTGCAAGATGTATACTATCAAATAGAAACACTCTACAGACTGGTTCTCACTCTCCCTGTAACATCATACAGTAATGGAAGAAGCTTCTTGGCCTTGAAATTCATTAAAAATCACCTAAGAACAACAAATGGCCAAGAACATCTTGATGACCTTATGGTTATTGCTGTGGAGGTTAAGAGAACTCAGTCTGTAGAACTTGACAAAATCAGAGATTATTCCTGCAACTAACCAACAAATGGTAGGTAACACAGCAGAACACAACTTTAGAGAAAGCTGTAAGCACAAGACTGGTTATTTAACACTGAATTGAGGGACTGAGTGGGTAGAAGGCAGAGCAGTGTGACATGACAGGTAAGCCAGCAGTAACAGCAGCATTTTAAAAAACAGTACACCAAAAGTTGAAATTCTAATTTGCGATCCATGAGAAAACAGAAACATTAGCAGAACAAATACATTTCTGTTACTGTTTTCATCCTTTAACACAGTTAAACAACAATGCTGTTGCTTACATGATTTATGTCTACGTATAAGCAATATTCTAATTGTGGACTTGTATTGCTTAAGGAGGCACTCAACCATCCAGATTGTGGAGGTAGGAGCCCCTCCACAAGCAGCAAACATATTTCTCAGAGTAAGACTTTACTTACATCCTAATATACAGTACATGTCAGCAGTGGAGTCCACGAGCATTGATAGGTGGAGCCTACCACAGTTCCACAATTCGGATTCGAATCATTCCAAATAATTTAATATTTGAGATGTAGTCAAATATAGATTCTTATAAGTATTGTTTGCTTTCCAGTTAGGTAATCAAATGATCTTCTATGGGAGTATCTCAGTCATGAGGTAACAATGTAGGAATCCATTCCATTGGTTAAGGGGTACAAATAAGGACTATTTTCAGCATTACAACTGTGGCTGTCCACAACTTCAATGTCAGCGGACATCACCTACCCTAACTAGACATTGGCAACACTGCTCCCTCCTCAGTTCTGTACCATTGTGGACTCACTTGCTTAGGTCTCCACTGAAGCTCTGCTGCAGTATTCATGCAATTTTTCACCCAATGGGTTTTCCTACACTTGACTTTGAAAATCTCTTTCTAAGAGATTTTCATATTTTTATTTATGTCACGAGTTAATCCTCCTACATCTCTACGGTCACTGATTCTCTGGAAAGAAGATTGCATCAACATGTAAACTCTGTCTGTATTAATTTGCCCAAATTGGTCTTGCATCCATCCAAGAGGCTGCAGTACAATAGGGCAGTATAGGACTTGGAACAGGGAAAGGCCGTCCTGCCTCAAAGCAGAACAGAATGCCACATTGCTCATACTAAGGAAGTGTCTCAAAGCTGCTACATTACTACTAGGCTGTATCTCATACTGCTGAGCCTTATGACAACAGTCAAAAAAACACTGTTCCAATGGTCAAACTGCAAGTGCACACCCTATAGTGGATTAGCCAGGAGCAGTGGAACCAGTGCACTAACAGCTTAGATCAGCTCTTTCTGGTCTCCTTCTCAGTCTGCATAGTTCTGCAGCAATGGATGGACCCCTCTTTCCTCTAATACAAAGGGTGCTAATCAAGATGCAGATGGAAGAGGCCAGCATGATCTTGTTAGCTCCATTCTAACATTGGTAGAATGGTTTTCTTCTACTTCAGCAGATAGCAGAGTAACTTCTTGCCCATCTCCCACTATGCAGGTATCTGCTGACCAAGGACCAGGGAACCCTGGTCCATCCTAACCTCCAGTGCCTCTAGCTGCATGATTGGCTCCTGAGAACATATCCATCTCCAGGTCTGGTGTGTCTGACAAGGTGGCAAACACCAGAGTGGCCACCCGAAAAGCCATACACTTGTGCCATATATGTCATGCAATGGAAGTTGTTTGCCATTTAGGCTGCCGAACACAGTCTGGACTCCTTCACCTGCTCAGTGAACTATATTCTAGACTACATGATTTCACTTTCCAATTCTGGTCTCCAGGAATTGAATTTGGTTTTGAAGAAGCTAACCATGTCTCCCTTTGAACCAATCACAACCTGAGATTTAAGTTTTATCTCATGAAAAACATTTTTAGATGACATTATTTCTGGCTGAGGAATTTCAGAGCTCCAGGTATTCTGTTGAGAGGAGCCTTATTTGATTTTGCACAAATACAGGCTATCTTTGTGCTCAAAATCTAAGTTTCTGTCCAAGTCTATGTCCTTCTTCCAGTTTATTTTTCCTGAGCATGCCAATCCAGTGTGAGGTACTGCTACATATGATAGATGTGTGCATATCATTAAAGTATTACATGCTTCAGTCCAAACAGTCTCAGAAGTTGAATAAGTTGTTTAATTCACCCTGGGGCCAGAGTGCGTTTTCTGTTACCAAACAATATTTATCCACATGGTTGGCAAACTGCATTGTGTTCTGCTACAAGTACAGCAAGAAACTTACTAGTACTGTCAAAGCTCATGCCACAAGAGGCATGGCAACCTCTTGGCTTGTTTTCCACTGACATCTGTGTGGCTGCCACCTGGAGTGCCGTCTTTAACCAAGCACTGCAGACTGGACATTGCCTCTGGGGCCTGTGCAGGATTTGGCAGAGCTGTGTTGCAGAGCCTCCTGTCTTAAATTTATTGAGTGCCTTCCTCCAAGACTGTCTATTTGTACCTGTATATGCTTGGTATTTGTTATTGTGGTGTTACATGATGGCTAAGATGACAAAATCCCCATTCATGAGGTGTCAAAATCCCTTTTTGTGGGATGAAGACCAGATGATCAAATAGAGCCATCTGGTAATCATCCCACCTCATAAATGGGGATAGCCGCAGATATGGGGATCTACAATGGTGGATCAGTTATTGTTTAAATGCCAACATCGAGGTCCCCAATCCCCATGTCGGCATGTGTGCTCCCTCTCCCAACACTAATATGGCACACTGGGAGCCCATCCCAGTGTGCCAAATATATATTTATTTTTTAATTTATCTTACATGTTTCTGACACTGAGAAGCCCACTCCCAGTGTCAGATGATGCCCCCCCTGCAAGCCCATACAGTTGAATTGCCAACATGGGGTGCCTAATCTCCATGTTGGCATGTACCTCCCCTCCCTTTCACTAATATGGCACACTGGGAGCCCACTCTAGTGTTGCCCAAATAAGTATATAGATAAATTGCTTTAAATAAAGAAAAACATCCCCCAAAGTCTTTTATTTTTTTGGGGGGGGGGATAAAGCTGAAAAAAAGAAAATGATTGTTCATCAACCTATCCCCCATCCCCACCGTTCCACTGAGCACCCATCTTACCACACCTCCCCTTACCCCATACTTACCTCTGAAGGATGGGGGCTATGATCTTCTCTGGACTGGGACATGTCTGCACTCTTCAAAGCCAAAACCTCAAACTGAAGAATCAAAGGTTAGCGCTGTATAATACTGGTCAATGGGGGGCTCAACTTAGGTTGATATCTCAGCCATTTTTAGGAATTTTGATTCCAAATTTTCAACATGGGGTTCTTGGGACCCCACCTCATCAACAATGGCAATGCCATTTTGTTACTCAGTCCCAAAAGGTGATTTCATGGCTGCTGTATGGAATCATCTTTTGGGACCAATTAACAAAATGACACTGCCGCTGTTCATGAGGTGGTGTGCCATAAAGCCCATGTTGCAAATTTGGTGAAATATTTCCAAAAAATGACTGCATTATGAGCGTGCATTGTGCAATTTCTATACACGCTTGTAACTTTGTCAATTTTTAATTTTTTCACCACAGATTTTCAACATTACCATTGTTACCATTGTTTCACATCTCCTTATGAACAGTACAGATGTCATTTTTCTCATCCTGCCTGAAACGTGTTTTCACACCTGGGGTGCAGAATGGCACAATCACCTTTTGGGATGGATTAACAAAATCACAGTGCCACTATTCATGAGAGGAGGTCCCAAAAAGCCCATGTTGAAAATTAGGTGAAAAATTCTCAACAAAGGTCTGTGTTATGAGAGTGCATTGCACAGTTTCTATGCACACTTGTAACTTCCCCAATTTTTCATATTTTCACTACAGATTTTTAACATTACCATTTTTTCACACCACCTCATGAATAGTACTGCTTCAATTTTTAAAATACTGCTAGAATTGTTTTTCTTGAACCTGTGGCACAAAATGGCATTGCAGTTGTGCAGAATTACATTTCGACAGGGATTTGAAAGTTTTCTGTACTGGGTTCATGCAGTGAGGTAATAAGAAGGTTTTGTTGAACATCTGGGGTGAAAATTATTTAAGATGGTACAGTAATGAGTATTTTGTTGCCATTTTGTGATGCCTGCTCTTAACTTAATGTGTGAAAGTGCAGAGCCCATAGACCCCTATGTTTCTACAGCTACATACATATGTGCATCTGTGTAGGGATAGGAGTGCAGGGTCCTTCGGACCCTGCATTCCCACTGAGACATATGGATACTGCTGCTGGACCTTCTGCTACCACCATAATTTATGGGTACTGTTGTACTACCTGGATGGAGGCCTCCCACAGTGACAGATAGATACTGTTCTACTATCTAGATAGAACCTGTACTCAGACAGTTAAATAAAGTTACTGTTACACTATCTCAAAAAGTGAGGAAATAAATTGCAAAAATCTTCGTTAATGCATCAGTTAGGGTTGAAGCAACAAAAGCACGGAAATGAGGTGTTGGGGTTGAGCCCCTAACCCTCCCACTCTTCCACCACACCCGCATCCTCCACACACCAACAGGCATCGGGGTGTGACATGGGATCATTAGGCTTAACTCTCACCCCATTCTCCTATGCCGTACCATGTCAGCTTGTTTACATATGAAATGAGGTGAGAGTTGGGCCTAATGATCATGTCACCCCAATGCCGTTGTGTGTGGAGGATAGAGGGTGCGCAATGGGTGGGGGGTTAGGGGGCTCAAACCTAATCCCTTATTTCCATACTTTTGTAGCTTTAACCCTAACTGATGCATTAACTAAGTTTTTTGCATCATATAGATATATACACACACACACACACACACACATATGTACTGCACAGTGTATTGTAACATACATGCTTTTTGGAACAGTTGTAGCTCCTTTAGAAAACTTTCCAGCATTGGTGCTACTATATATGCAAGTTTCATTGTGGTGCATTCCAGTAGACAGGGGCTGCTACTGAGAACATGCATCCCATTTCCTGTTTAGATCTTCGGTCACTCAGATCTTGGAACTTTCAGTTATACTGCCTCAGAAAAGCATAAGGATACTGCTGGGACCAGCTAGCACAGATGTGCATATTACTATGAGGTACTGTACTTAGTACATTACAGTCAGTGTCTTTTATGTCAGAAGAAAGACCTTAATATCATTCTGCCACGAGATAAAGTAGGCAGCAACTGCAGTTCACAAAGTGCTGTATATGCGTTACAGGCTCAAATAACATAATGGATGCCTAAGACTAACTGCAGCACTTTTTCCCATCTGTGTATTATAATAGTCAAGGCAAGCTACAATGAACGCATGGATCAGTTGTCAAATTATCATTGGTGAAGGTCTTCAGCTTCGCAACAGTCAAAAATGTTATTTTACATTTATTACTTCTATGAAGACATTTTAAAATATACAGTATACTTATGGAATCATTTTGCAGACCATTTGACCTTTAAAGTCTTTTTCATAGTATGAAGTAATTTAGGCAGTGTGCTGGGTAAAGACTGTTAATAAATTAAGCAATCTACATGGCTTACAGCCTAGTCTCAAGTTATTTGTGACTTGGTGCAAATTCTTGATGGCATGATTTTAGTTCAAGGTTAAACGCTACTACTTGTGCATTTGTGTGGACTATTTTTTGAACCCCACTACTGTTTTTGCCAACACCACCTCCACTGGAAGACTGTTGCAGGAACCCACCACTCTTTCTGTGAAGAAATACTCCCTCACATCTCTCCTGAATCTACCCCCCCCCCAGCTTCGTAGCATACCCCCTTGTTCCTGGGCACCTTTTTGTCTGAAAAATACTTCCTTCCCATACCTTGTTTACCCCCATAAGGTATTTAAATGTCTCTAGCATATCCCTCTCTCCTTTCTGTCTTCGAGAATGTACGTATTTAGGTTCTTTAATCTCTTCTTTTTTTTTTATATTTGGTTTCACAGCAAACTGGTCGTATACAAGTGACAGTAGTTACATACAGATACACAGTACACTGCAAAGAAACAAAGTGGTCAAACTACAGATATAAGTCAGGTGTAACCCTATAGGGTTTCACAGCTATATTCTGGTAAAGAGAAACAGTATATCAGTGCATATATGCACGTGCAACATTACAGTAGACAAACAGCAAGTAGAACTTATCCTCTAGGTCCACTAATTGGGGAGATTTCTGGGGGGGGGGATTCTACAAAGTGGAGAGTGTAAGTAAGCTCCCCATTTCTTGTGGTAATGCTCAAATTGACTATGACAGGAGTAGGACAGTCTTTCCATCAAGGCCAGATGAGTCATAGCTGCACACCATTGAGTCGTGCCTGGGATGTTAGTCTGCCACCAGTGCATTAACAAAAGCAGTTTTGCTTCAAGGAAAGCAACCACGATCCATTCTCTGTGCACCCAGGGCAGATATTGTAAACTGTTTTGTCCCTAAAGAGCAGCTGGGGATCTGGGGGCAGTTTACTGCCCAGGATCTTTGAGCACTCATGGGCAATAGCCATCCAATAAGATGATATTAAAGGGCAGGCCTACAAAATGTGAAGCATGTGTGCTTCAGGCTGCTGACATCTCCAGCACTTAGAGTGGGAGACAATTCCAGCTGCATGGAGAAGGGCTAGAGTTCTATACCAGCGTAATAGTATTTTGAGCTGTAAAAAACTACTCTTAGAGTCTTTGTACATCTTATGAGTGTCTTTAAGACAGTGCAACCATACTCTTGGTGAGATGGTCACACCCAAGTCAGATTCCCATTTTACTTTAAAAGATTCAGTGGGGTCTTTTTGAGAGTCTCGGAGAGTGGCATAGAACTTGCTTATATGGCCCTTAGAGGAGGTGGAGGTATATAGTGAGGACAGCCATTGCCATTTCTTGTCGGAATTTGATTGTGAAAGGAGAGTGGTGATGGTGCTGCACATTTGAAGATATCTCCAAAGGTCAGTGGTGGGGAGATCATATTTCTTTTGGATCTGATTAAAAGATAACATGGTGTCTGAGTCCGGTATCAAAAGATCCTGCACGCATCGGATTCTCTTGGCTTCCCACGTGGGCCACCTTATGGATGCCCCACCAATCATGACAAAGTTATTGTGCCATAGAGTCACATATCTTATGGGAGGGGTCCAGGTTGATTTAGGGGTATACAAAATGGTGATACAATGGCAGCAGGCATAACAAGATCCCCTGATAATGGGAGAGAGTTTGGAAGCAAGGGGGGCCCATCCCAACAAAGACCAAAGTGGGGTGGGTGCTATCATACTGGACTCCAATCCAATCCATAATGGAGGGGGTGATCTCGTAGAGGTGAACCATTTCATGGTCTGTGCTGCTACACCTTCTAGATAGTAGCCCTGAAACCAGGTGACCCCCAAGCCTCCTTTGGACCAGTGCGCCCGTAACTTGTGTTTCCCCCATCTGTGTGGTTTACCTTCCCATAGAAAAGAAGTTGCTAGCTTTTCAAGTGAGGAGAAAAGTTTATTGGAAAAGTGAATTGGAAGATTATTGAACAAGTACGATATTCTGGGAAGGAGGAGCATGCGGATGGCTGCCACCTTGCCCAGCAGGGAAAGCTGTAGCCTACACCATCGGTCTACTTCTGTAGTCAACTGTTTTAGAAGGGGGCAAAATTGGAGGATTCAGGATCTGTCCATTTAGTTGAGATAAATATGCCAAGGTAGGTAAAGCCCTGGGCTGCCCAATTTAACTTGGTGCCTACAGGACATTCCTGTCTTTAATCTCTTCTTGTAGGGCTTCTCTTGTAGATCCTGCACCATTTTAGTTGCCCTCCTCTGAACTGCCTCCACCCTGTCTATGTCCTTTCAGATATGTGGTCTCCAGAATTGGACACAGTACTCTAGGTGGGGTCTTATTAGTGATTTATATGAAGGAAAGACCACCTCCCTCTTTCTGCTGGTGATATCCATCCCTATGCATGCCAGCACCCCACTAGCCCTTCAAACTGCCTTGTAACACTGCATGGATTCCATTAGGTCATCTGATATGATCACCCCAAGGTCCCTTTCCTGTTTGGTGGTCAACAGTACCAGCCCACCATTTTGTACTCCATCTCTTGGTTTCCATGCCCAAGTGCATTATCTTTCACTTTCTTGCATTGAAATCCAACCTCCATATCCTTGACCCATCTTACAGTAAGTTTTTTGAGGTCACTGCTCATCTTTCCACCTCTTAGAGCATCTAAACTATTGCAGATTTGGATGTCATCTGCAAAGAGGCAGACCTTTCCTTTCAGCTGCCGTACAATGTCACTTATAAAGGCATTAAAGAAGACCAGTCCCAGCACTGCTCCATGAAGGACCTCAATGGTCACCCTCCCTTCCTCGGAGTGCACCCCATTTACCACTACCTTGTGCCATCTATCCCCTAACCAATTTCTTACCCAGTTTACTACCTTTGGACCTAATCCAAAGCTACCAAGCTTGGTAATTAGTCTTCCATGTGGAAGGTGTTGAACGCCTTACTGAAATCTAGGTAGGCTATGTTCACTGCTCCCTCTTGATCTACTTCCTTGGTCACCCAGTCAAAGAAATCTATTAGATTTGTTTAACATGACATCCCCTGTGAATCCATGATGCCTCAGGTCTTACAACCCACTGGATCCAAGATATTTCACAATCCTTTCTTTCAGCAGTGATTTCATTAACTTCCCAACACCAAAGTCAAGCTGACTGGCCGATAATTGCCAGCTTTTTACCTTTTACCACTGCTGAATGAAAGGATTGTGGAATATCTTGAATCCAGTGGGTTACATGAACCAAGAGGGGTCATATCAAATAAATCGGATAGGTTTTTTGACTGGGTAACAAAGGAATTAGATCAGGGTGGTGCGGTGGACATGGCCTTCCTTGATTTCAGTACGACTTTTGACACCGTTCCACATAGGAGACTAGTAAACAGCTTGGGTAGCTTAGGATTGGGTCCAAAGTGGTAAACTGGGTAAGAAATTGGTTAGGGGATAGGTGACAGAGGGTAGTGGTGGTAAAGAGTTCACTCTGAGGAAGGATGGTGACCAGTTGGGTACCTCAGGGATCAATGCTGGGACTGGTCCTCTTAAATGCCCCAATACGACACATTGTAGAGGAGCTGGAAGGGAAGGTCTCCCTCATTGCAATTACACCAAAATCTGCAAGTGTGTGGACTCTTGGGGCACGGAAAGGATAAGCAGAGACCTGAGAAAACTTGAGAAGTGATTAAGGGTATGGCAGCTGGGTTTCAGTGTAAAAAAGTGCAAAGTAATGCACTTAGGGCATAGAAATCCAGGGGCAGAACACAACATTGGTGGTGTGGTATTGATGGCCACCAAACAGGAAAGAGAACTGGACGTAATCATATCTGGTGACCTAAGGGTGTCCAGGCAGTGTGACAAGGCACACAATCCAAAAGTACCAGCGCACCCCCCCCCACACACACACAACATAGCACGTTTAAACTTTCCACTGCCAAAATTGGCTATAATTACTTTTAGCTCCATGTGAGGAGTGGGTCCTCTTAGTTTCAGACTGGAATTCCAATATGTGTAAACTAAATCGTCAGCATTAAGGTGGGACCCTTGATTTAGTCCCTAACTTTCCAATGCCTCAACAGCTAGTGTATCTAATTGGCTCCTTTTATACACTGTTCTCCCATCAAGGATTTCACACAGGTGTTCAAAGGGCGCACGCTAGAAAGGAGCACCACAGACTCCTAAAACTCAAACAAATCCAAAATAGCATGCTCAAACCTTTTAAATTGCTTCACAAACTAGAATTTACATTTCTTCTAAGAAGTGATGCTGGATAGTGGCAAACAACAAACAATCCAAAAGTACCAGCGCGCCCCCCCCCCCCACAACATGGTATATTTAAACCTTCCACTGCCAAATTGGCTGTATTTACTTTTAGCTCTATGTGAGGAGTGGATCCTCTTAGTTTCAGACTGGAATTCCAATATGAGTAAGCTAAATTGTCAACGTTAAGGTGGGACCCTTGATTTAGCCCCTAACATTCCAATGCCTTAATGGCTAATTCATCTTATTGGCTCCTTTTACACACTGTGCTCCCATCAAGGATTTTACACAGGTGTTCAAAGGGAGCATGCTAAAAAGGAGAATCACAGACTTCGAAAACTCAAACAAATCCTCACATAGAGCTAAAAGTACATATAGCCAATGTTGGCAGTGGAAAGTTTAAAGAAGCTATGCTGTATGTGTGTGTGGGAGGGGGGTGCGCTGGTACTTTGGATTGTTTGTTCTCTGAAGAAAACTTGCAACTGCTTTAGACAACACTGAGCTTTTTAGTACCTAGCCTTACTATCAATTGCTACAACAACATTTCATCACATATCCACTGATAGGGGTCCTCCAGCACTCCTAGCGTACCTTACCTGACCCTGTTTACCTTATCTTCTCCCTCCTGTACCCCCCCGCCTGCCCTCTCCTGATCTGCTACCATCTCATTGAAGAGATCCCAGGATGCCGGCTACTGTCTTTTTTCTATAAAACATAATATGTATTGCACATTGCCATACCATGGCAGGCCAGTGCTAGGAGACTTATGATCCTACGTTTTCAAAGTTTGCATTATTGTCAAGTAAACCTTACCTGTATATATGTCCTGTACTGTACTGTATTGTATTTTAATTTTTTTTTTGGCTGTATAACTGTCCAGGACCACTTTGAAAATGAGCTTGCTCAATGGAGTATTCGCCTGGTTAAATAAAGTGATTGATTGAGTGTTGTTTGCCACTATCCAGCAGCACCCCTTAGAAGAAATATAAATTCTAGTATGTGAAACAACTTAAAAGGTTTGAACATGCTATTTTGGATTTGTTTGAGTTTCATGAGTCTGTGGTGCTCCTTTTTAGCATGCTCCCTTTGAACACCTGTGTAAAATCCTTGATGGGAGCACAGTGTATAAATGGAGCCAATTAGATACATTAGCCATTGAGGCACTGGAAAGTTAGGGAGTAAATGATGGGTCCCACCTTGACATTGTTGATTTAGCTTACTCACATTGGAATTCCAGACTGAAACTAAAAGGACCCACTCCTCACATGGCACTAAAAGTAAATATAGCCAGTTTTTGCAGTGGAAGGTTTAAACATGTTGTGTTGTCCGAGGGGGTGCTGGTACTTTTGGATTGTTTGTTGCTTGTCACTATCCAACAGCACCCCTTAGAAGAAATGTAAATTCTAGTGTATGAAGCAATTTAAAAGGTTTGAACATGCTATTTTGGATTTGTTTTAGTGTGACAAAGCAGTTTGGAGGACTAGTGGGATGCTGGGGGTCATAAGAAGGGGTATCTCCAGTAGAAAGAGGGAGTTGGTGTTGCCTCTGTATACGTAGCTGGTAAGACTCCACTTAGAGTACTGTGTCTAGTTTGGAGACCCCATATCTGGAAGGATGTAGGAAGATCCCATGAAAAAGAAGTCAATTACATAACAACAGTAAATTATACTTCGTAGACCACATGGCCAGCCAGACCTTGGCTTTAGTCCCGATTAAGCATAATTATTGTTGTTATGGAATTGACTTCTTTTGCATGGGATTTCTTTATAGTCTTATTTTACAGTTAATTTTGTTTTGTACACTGGGGTCATTTTGTATAATGTTGTATGTTTTGATTTAATCATGGGTTGTACCTTATACTTAATGCCCGCTGCCAGCATATGGCACAACTTTTGGCATTTAAACTTTTTTTTTGTGATTTTTATTTATCCCTCCTGCTCTCTGGCCCCATAGGACTCTCTCCAGCATGGGCACACTGGGTTGGCTTTCTCACACTCAGCCAAGACTCCCCCAACCGAACCTCTGCCCAGCCACTCCCAGACCTACCCCGACCTACTGAACCCCCAGCTCTGAGCCCCCCTGAGGTGGGGCTGCCACTCCTTCAGCATGCTATCTTATAATCTAGTGGGCAGCTAGAGTAATGGTGGGAGCCAAAGGATGACTGGACAGGTCCGGCGGTGAGCATGAGTGCCTTTCCATGAGTCCCACCTTCACCTTCTCTGGTGATAGGGTATTTCCTCTTGTGCTGGTGTACACAGGGGTGGGAATGTGCAATGATGTCCAGTGCATGACAGGCGCACTCCTGCACCCAAGCGCAGGATGTCTGCCAACACCACTCTACCCCAAATACTTGCTGCCACAAATACTGTGCCCCTCGGTGTCCACCAGGAGCCACTAGAACTGCGGCATACAACACCCACACTCCCCAGGGGAGGTGAGCAGTCCTATGGATGCTCGATCCTACTCCTTCCCTGCTGACCCCCGATGACCTGAGTCCATTGCCAAACCCAGGTCACCGGCGTGGCTCCAGGTGTGGCATCCTGTGCCTCAACCCTCAGCTCCACTGGGCCAGCAGGCACTTAAGCTTTTGAGATCCTTTAGGATTTATAGCATGTAATGCCCATTCTTCATGTACTGTGTTGATTGCTTATAAAGTAGAGAATTAACTTCAAGGTACCGATTTTACATACTAAGTAAATTTTACTAACTGTAAGGAATAGTACCAGGCTTTAAACACCTTCTGTTTTTACATGCAGTACTTTACCCTTTTGGAAAAGTGTAATATACTATTCTAGCCACCAGGAAGCTAAAACCCCCCTGTAGGTCTACGGTTCACTAAAGGATAACTTCAGCCAGACTAGCAACTCTGTGCTGGTTGGAGTTTCAAGGGGGTGTCGCCAGCTCCTACTGGTGGTGAGTCATCATGTGTGGATGTTTACTCAGTCTGCTGAAAGGAGATGGAGATACTGCCTCCAGGCATTTGTAGTAGCAGTGAGGCCCAGCTGGAAGTTGAGCCCACCTTCAAACCTTGGATCTTGGCAGAAGCTGTCTTACTGTGCCCCATGTGGGTTGAATCCTTGCAGTATGCAGATCCTTGAGGGAAATACTTTTGTTTCACAAATCAGATAAGTTCTGCCCTGATGGATAAAATGTTAAACTGCTAAAACTGAGAAAATAATTATTTAAGGTACCCCTTGGTGCTACCCTTTGTGTAATACACAAGATGGTTCACACAATGCATTTCTACAAGTAACTGGGCTGTTTGTTTCCTACTGGGGAAGGCTCACAGTAATTTACTGTAATCTGGAAGTGCTAGCTTCTGTATACCTTAGCAGGAGCTGGTGATTAATATGGTACATCAGACAAGTGTGTAGGTTCTGGTGCCATACTGAGTCTGAGGGATATACCCCAAGGTCACCATGACAGCAGTTTCAGAGTCAATATGGTGACCATGGGTGTGGGAAACAAGTGGATTTTCTCTGGGCCTCTGGCCCTGGAGCATCCCATGCTGGCTGATTGGGCCTTCCACTGGACTAATTGTATAAAGGAACTGTGAATACCATTGGTCATGCTAAAAGTGTAATGCCCATATGTTTAAATCCCATTGTAGTATTGCAGAGACAGCATGTACCAGATACAGTAGTGAGAGATCCCCTAGGTTTGTGAGAGAACCCTCCCAGGGTAGTGGTGGAACCCTGTAAAATTGGCTATCAAGCCCAGTATGTAACTGTGCACAGATTATTCCTATTTCTCCTAAGTAACTACAGCCTGAAAAAGAAATCTGGTTGAATCTGTTGAGATGTTTCAAACCATATCTGGACTAGTCCATTAGGAGTATATATAAAATGGGCAAGGAAATTTCTGCATCCTTATTGACCAAGGCTTGGTTGTAGCCATTGCTTTAAAAAAGCATCACCAATGGCTAAATACAAGTCCCTGCCAATCAGGGTGCAGCACTTTCTGTATTAATATGCCAGCTGCTTGGAATGTTAAAGTTTTAAATGACAACTATTTTTTAAGCACTTCAAATACACACAACTGTGATTTGTGAACATACCTGCTGAGTAATTGTTATAGTTGTTCATCTGCGTACCAGGTTTTCATTTTCAGGGCCTATTTTTGTTTTTTTTTGTGCAATGTTATTCTTTTTAGTTTTTTGTCTGAGGGCTGAACTCTCACCTGCTAGCCCTACTGGCCTGGTCCAACCACTCGCACCAATCCCCTCACCACTAGAACATAATCTCTTTCTCTTTCCAACCCTCCCACTGGCCACATTAAAAATAAAAATGTTTTCTCGCTTCAGGAAATCCAGAAAGCTTTGTCTTCCTTGAAATATGGCAAATACCCTGTGGGTGACAGATTCCCTGATGATTTCTATAAAATGTTTTCCTACACCTTATGTCCCCTTATTCTTAATGTTTATCAAGAAGCTTCCAATACTGGCAAGCTTCCCCCATCTTGCACTGAAGCAATCATAACCCTAATCCCTAAAAAAGAAAAAGATACTACTCACCCTGCAAGTTATTGGCCCATCTCTTTATTAAACACAGATGGGAAGATATTTGCTAAACTACTAACTTCTCAACTTGAATCCTTGATTCCTAAGCTAACTGATAGTTTACAAGCTGGTTTTATTAAACATAGATCTGGTTCTGATCACCTACGTTCCTTATTTAATTTAATTCACAAAGCCAAATCACTGAAGATACCAGCTGCAGCCATAGCTATTGATTTCAAGAAGGCCTTTGATTCCCTAAACTGGGACTACCTTCATTAAGTTTTATCTTATTTCGGTCTTTCTCATACCTTTTGCTCCTGGATCAAGCTATTATATAACTCCCTTGTTGCTATAGTACTTACTAATTCTACCCTTTCCTCTTGCTTTCATCTAGCAAGAGGAACTAGACAAGGCTGTCCCCTGTCACCTTCCCTGTTTATTTTAGCCATGGAACCCCTGACTGCTTGTTTACATCAATTTTCTGGCATTATGGGCATACCTGTGAGCAATTCAAGATATGTTTCTCTCTCCTACGTGGATGACCTCTTAATCTTACTCGAAAGCCTGAATGAGGCTGGGCCCCTGTTGGTTGATTTGCTTAATAATTTACTACATTTATGGCCTTGCTTTGAATTATGGAAAATCACAAACTATGCCCCTTAATGTCCGCTGTAAAGCCTTTATGAACATACCACTTGGAGTCCACTGGTCACCACAGGGTATAATGTATCTTGGAATCAAAATTACTAGTAACTTAGGGAAGATATGGGACATTAACTTTAACCACTTATTTGATAACAACAAAACAATTCTGGACAGATGGAAGCTTCTTAATCTCTCTTTCATGGGGAAAATTGCAGCCATTAAGATGTCCATTTCTCCAGAGAGTCTTTCCCTCTTTGCCAATATTCCTTTAGTCTTACCATCCTCCTTTTTTGCTAAAATTGATCAATTTATAGGTAACTTTATCTGGGATGGGAATCCACCGAGATTTAACGGCAACAAACTTCGATCACATTGGAAAAAAGGGTGATTCGGACTCTCCTGGTTCAAAGGCTATCTCTGGGCTTTCTGAATGGCCCAAACCATTAAATGGTTTCAGAATCCCTTCCCTCACTCATCATTATGGGTTGCAATGGAATCCGCATTGTGCCCAGGAGGAGTTCCCACTTCCTTCATTTTTAATCCAATTTCTTCTAAACTAAAATCTCACCTGACTATATCATCCTCTGTTGTTTATTGGAAACGAATCCACAAATTCCTGAAATCCAATCCAACACCCTGGTTTTATTCTCCCTTATGGGGCAATCCACTGTTCAGTCTAGAAGATCACCCAATTTTCTGTCGTACATGGAGGAGCAAATGAATTTTATTTCTCGGAGATATCTTGGACCAGAATTCACTCACTCTTAGATCATTCTCAGATTTGCAGGTCACATGGAAACTTCCTAAACAGGACTTCCAGAAGTTTCTACAAATTCAGTCAGCATATAACTCTCTCTCTAGTTTAGTGTATAGGCATACTCTTCTAAACCCATACATCTCACACTAGACTAATTTATCAGTAAAATTAAATAGCTCCATTTTAAAAGACATTATTGATAATCTACCTGATCAGTCTATACAGGCCAAAAATAAATGGAGTACTCTTCTTAACTACAATATTTCAGATTCACAATGGAGTAATTGTTGGCATATTGCTCATAATACCTTTAAAGATGCCTTAGTTCTTTAATAAAAACTAAAATCCTACATCTTTGGTATAGAACCCCCTCTGTGCTTCAACGAATGGCCCTATTAAATAATTATAATTGCTGGCACTGCAATTTGGCCAACAAGGATCTACTTCATATCTTGTGGTCTTGAGCTTTCATTAATAAGCTCTGGCATAAAGTCTGTTTTCTTGCCTCCAGAGTAACAGGACAAAAACTACCTTTTGACTCCAAGCTATTCCTTCTAGGCATCCTTATCCCCAATAGCTCTCTCCTCGCACATGCACATTTCAGTTGGCTAAAAATACTTTCTCTCCTGGTCAAACGTCTGATTCTTATGAAATGGAAATCAACTCTGGTGCCTTCTCTTTCAGATGATCTTTAAAACCTCTCACAGTACGCCTCTCTATACCGATTATCTCATGTTACTCATAACCGACTCATTGTATATGACAGATGTTGGCAGGATTACTTCAAGTACATGAACCTAGTTTTTCTAGACCCTAATTCTTAAGTATATTTAGCCCTCCTCCTTCTTATTTTGCTCTAAGATTAGGCTTTCTCAAAACTTTTGTGCACAGATTTCTCCTCTTTGTTGCCTTCTTCCATGCTTTCTCCCTCTCTCCTTCCCTTCTTTCTTACTTTTTTCTCACTTCTTTCTTTCCTTGCACATTTTTCTCTCTTAGCTTCACCTTTCAATTACTGAACATGGTTCATATTACCAGATTTATCACTTTTTGCAATTTACTGAATGCCTTGCCCTACCCTGCCATAGCAAGTATTTTGTACATGGTTGCTATTTCTGATCCTATAATACCCTATTGATTGTAACCCTTTTGTTCTCCACTTACTTCCTGTCTAGGTTTGTGTTTTATTATCAGTACATGTATATAAGGCTTCTCCAATATGTTTACCCTAAATACTATTTTTTGTTAAGTGATATTTGATACCTTACATGGAGGATAGTCTTCTATTGTATAAGATGTGTGCTTTCTTATATACTTGAATTTCAATAAAAAGATAAAGTGAAAAAAAAGTGTTTCAACTGATTAGTAACAATCACTACTACACTAACTTTCTTCAGAGACTAGAAGTAAATCAAACTGCAGATCCTCTTTAGGCAGGCGCATGGCTGCAAACAATAGGGTATAGCAAGCAAACAGTAATCAACAATAACTATAGTATATGAAGATAACTTCATTTAAGTCCACTCAGTTTATTAATGGTCAAGTCCTTCAGGCATCAGCCCTCTCAAAGGGTGGCATCTGACTAATCCACAGGAGTGGACTACAGGGGGTGCCCCAGAACTCAAACCAGATGGCACAATGGTCAAACCAACTGAGCAGATCAGTCTTGATATTCAGAAACCTAAAGCCCCATGTAAAACACTAGTTGGCAGAAAGGTACTCCCACAGCAGCTCTGTGAAGAATAATGCCTCATTGTTCCTCCAAGTTCCCTATTCTTCCATGTTTAAAATACTAAGGAATTCACAGAATTGGTCTACCTCAATCCAGGTCCTTTATATTCTGGGTGTAAAACCCATTAATATCAGAAACAAATATGTCCCTGGGTTGTACACAGCCCCTAAAGTACCTGGACTCTAATATCTGTGGGACAGCACCCCAAAGAATTCACCCCTGTGGAATATGGACTTTGCTTTGGTCTTTAATTTCTTGTATTTACTGCTCTGTAATTAGTATATTTTTCTAATAATATGTTCATAAGCTTTACCATTAATAAACTGAGTCATCTTCATATAGTTATTGTTGATGACTGTTGCTTGCTACCCCCTGTTTGCAGCACTGCCCTGGCCCAAAGAGCATCTGCACTCAGGAGAGGCCACCTCAGAACTGTGCAATCAAGTAAGTGTTTTTTGTTTGTGCACCCCACCTGACAATTATTGTTTCCGGTTGATAGCTCTACACTGGTGACGGGGTAATATGTGGGACTCAAACAGCATAGTTGTGGCCATCAGGGTGAAGAAAAGAAATGTTTTCAATAATTAGAATGCATGTGTACAGTCTTCAAAATGCCTCTCACCTGCCTATCATGCCTATTGGCTTCCTTCTGAAGAGGGGGTTGGGGGTGGGACTTGGCTGGAACAGTTTCCACCTCTCAGTGCCATCTTGAAATCAGGTGCTAGGAGGGCTATATGAAAATGGTGGTCAACACTTAAAGTAAACCCCCTCCCTCCCTTTCAACTGGAATAAAAGCCACACTCAGAAAGAAAGTAGCAAAAGAACCATTTATTAAATGTTGTGCAAGGAGGACTACAAAACCCAGGCTTTTTGATGCATGCAGGTCTTCATCAGGGAGCGTGTCTTCCCCTCCTCATCACTAAGCTTTTAAACACGTCACTTAAAAATACTGTGCAAAATTAATTGCCCATTAGCAGATAAAAAACATTTCATTACACAACAACCATGTGCAAGTAGTAGAGTGGTTGTATCTTCATCACACAATTCATTTAGGGAATGAGAAAAAACAATGAGAAAAAAATGTGATGCAGGGAGGTTTTGAGAAACAAAAGATAGAGAAAGCTTTGAAAAAAACACAGCAGAGATGGAAGGCAAACCATACTAAATGCAATACGAGTCTTGTGCTAACAGATTATTGTTTAGATGACCATATTAGATATTAATTGTGAAAATTCATTCATACAAAAGTATTTTAGATTGATTCCAGATACCAGAGGTAGTAAGTTCCCAGTAAATCATGAGACATAGATCAATTGATCATAGTTACATTTGTAAAAGAAAATGAGAAAAGCAAATAATAATAAATGAAAAGACTCACATAAGACCTTGACACAGGTATCCTTAGAACTAAACATCACCAGAATACCAAGCTCAACTGCTCTGCTGATAGAGTTCTCCATTTTGTAATTTTCAGCTGCCTCCATGCTGTGAGGGGTGCAGCAAGTGCAGCATTCATGCCATGATCAGAGGATCTGCCACTCTAATGTAAAGTATTCCTCCACCCTCTGCTCCTACTGCCTTGTTGCCCCGGAATGCCCCAGGGCTGTGCTGGGAAGGCAAGAAAGTATTTTTATTTATTTACTGAAATGTTTCAGTTACCAGGAAGGCACACTGAACAACAAGTTGCTCATCTCATGGTGTGACCTGGGGGAAGGGGGTTACATAGGGTTGTGAAGGATGATCAGTTACAATAGTATGTCGGTAGTACAAACAATACAACATTGTAAGATTGTGCAACAGTTGAAACACAAGGTATTATACAATAAACAGTAGTGGAACATTGGGTAAATTACAATGCATGTCCAAAATAATACAAAAGAACATATAAACATACAAAACAGTAATAATGCAATAGAACCATTTATAGTGCTTGAGTGTACCAGAAGAAGGTTCGAGGTAGTACACAAGTGCTCTTGGAGTGAAAAGAAAGGGGTAGGTTGTGCACACTGGTGACCCAGAAGGGCAGGTAGAGAAGAGGGGGAGGGGCAAGAACTTAATATGAGGAGAAGGGGTAGTCATTTCCTGACTTCCCCCTTCAAGATGTTTAGAACCCTGCCGGGGGGGGGGGTCATGGTAGGAAGGCAGAAACTGGGGATAGGTTTTAAGGAGTGTTAAAGCAGGAACAGCTGAGGTAAAAGTAATTTTTTAGGCAGAGGTAGGGGAGTAGTTGGAGGAGGAGTGTCTTATTTCAGGAAGGAATTACAGATTTTTGGGAAACGATGGGCTGATTGATGAGGGTTGAGCAGCGAGGGACCATCAAGGTGTGGGCATCATTTGATCTGACAGAGTGGGTGGGGGACGTGGAATGGAGAAAGAGAGAGAGAGAGGATAAGAAATAGAAGGGGAGCCCCCCAAACCAGAATTTGGAGGTTAGTTTGGCACAGTGAGAGATGCATCTGTGAGACAGTGGAATGAAGTTTAGAGAGTGATAGAGTTCACAGTGGTGAAAGTGGGAAGGGGAGTCGATAACAAAGTGGCAGAAGGAGTTAAAAAGGGTGTCCAACTTGGTCAGGGATGATTTGGGAGCAGCACCATAGACTACATTGGTCACAGTAGTCAAAGATGGGGAGTATCATCTTCTGGACAATTTTGCACCTCGCAGTCAGCGGGATGCAACTATGATTCCTGTACAGAGCACCAAGCTTGGGGTGCAGTTTCTTCAGGATAGCATTGATATGCACAGAGAAGTTGAGGTACTGGTCCAGCCAAAGCCACAGATATTTAAAGAGGAGGTGTCCTCCAAGATGGTCCCATCAAGGGTGTAGAAGGTGGGTAGGGCCAGGAGCCTAGAGATTCTCTGCCTGTTGCCAAAGGTAATTGAGACTGTCTTCTTGGCATTTAGAAAAAGATGGTGAGAAGCAAACCAGAGCTGATCTTGGTTGAAGACATGCTGTAAGCTGTATTCCACAGCAGCAGCAGGGTTTTTGCAAGAGCTATACAAAACAGTATCATCAGCGTACATGTGGATAGAAGAGGATGAGCAAGCTGTGGGAAGATCATTAAGAAAAATGGAGAAGAGTAGGGGACCAAGCACTGAGCCCTGAAGGACACCAGTGTTGATGGGGAGTAGAGGGGAGATGGAATCAAGGATTCTCATTGATTGGGTCCTGCCAATGAGGTAGGATTTAAACCAGTTGGAGGCTAATGGAGCAAGGCCAGCTGAGGAGAGTGAATCAAGAAGCAGGGGATGGGAAACAGTGTCAAAAGCTTTGGCAAGGTCGGCAAAGATGTACGAGGTGATCAGGCCATAATCCATCCCTGAAAGGATGGCGTCAGTAAGCCTGAGGAGGAAGGTATACAGCCATGAGTCACTGAAGAAGCAGATTGTCTGTAAGAGGAGCTGCACCATAAGCAGGTGCAGAACAGAGCAGAGCAGAGGAACACACTGTAGTGGAATGAGAATGGAGTACAGGCACCATGTGTTTATGGGAGGGGAGAGTGAAGTAGGTAGTCAGAGAAGAGATTGGAGCCCAGGTAAATTGCTAACATAGCTTGGGAACTGCAGCCAGTTAAAAGACAAAAAAACTGTTGACTATCCTTGCCCTTACTTATGCAGATGACCTGGCTTTAATCACCCTGTCTAGAGCAGGTCTACAAAAGAAATTGAACATCTTAAATGAATATGCTGAGAAATACAATTTACAAATAAACATGGTTAACAGTCAGGCTGTGATTTTTGACACCAGGCATATCTCTATAAATTGGCCAATAAGTGAACATAAAATAAAGACAGTGAAGTCCTATGCTTATTTGGGTCTCTCTTTTGATAGTACAGGGAGCTGGGAAATGCACATAAGGTCTTTAATTGGTAAACTTAAATAAACTGCTGGCGCGCTCCTAAAATTTTATAGAAAATTTGGTGGCTCTGTTATTCAGTCTCTTTTAAAGGCCATCAAGTCCAAGTATATTTCTCAGGTACTCTATCTGGTAGAAGTCTAGGATTTTAGGAAGATTAAAAACTTAAAATACCACTTAATAAACTTCTTAGGACCACCCTTGGGCTAGGGAACGCTATTCCGATTTCTCTAGTGAGAGCCGAGCTAGGCTTTCCAAATTTGGAGGTCTTTGCTCTATCCATATTCCTTGGTTATTGGATTAATGTCATTAGAATGCACTCTGCCAGGCTACCCAGGAATGTTTAAAGAAAAAAGCAAACTGGAAAACCTGGGGCTGTAAACAATCGCCTTATTATTCACAATTGATAGATGTCTTAAACAATCATGGTCTACAGTATTTAATGAAGTTACAAGAAGGGGGATAGTTCCTAGTCTAAAATAAAAAAAAAATATTGCACCAATAAGATCACTAACAACATCAAAGAGAAAGACTGTCAAGTAATTTCAGCTTTTACGATTGCTCTGTGTATTGTTAAAAATGATATTAGCCATACGTTTAGGTTCTATCTTGAATCACTAGCAGATCAGGAGCTTAGATTCCTTAACACAGAACATAGATTTGAATTGTTTAATAATAATGTTTTAAGGGCTAGGTATGGTAAAGCAACTGATTTAGTCACCAGCTATTGTAACTGCACTAAAGAGGAAGTGAAAAATCTTTTTCATGTAGTTTTCATGTGTCCGTGGTACAGTAAGCCTAGGACATACTGGTTGATTCCAGTTTGGTCGCAGATTAGTACCTCAGATAAAAGTGTACTTTTAGAAATTATATTAGTGGCACAGAATAATTATGTGATTAAGCAGGTGGCCAAATTTTTTAGAGCTATTTCTAGTATTCCTGAAAAGCACAAGTGATCAATTATGTTCATGTACAAGTAATGTATAATAACTGTGCACTTTATTAAGATTACTTATACTTAGTCTTTAATGTATCTGTATTGTGATGTCCACAATATACAGTATTCTTGCTCCCTTGCTTTTTAAAGATACCCATGTATTGTTGTTTTTATTGCTTTGTTGTAATGGTCTTTGACCAAACAAATAAAGTTGCTTCTGCTGCTGCTGCCACGAGCCGCTGAAGAAGCAGATTACCAGTAAGAGGAGCTGCACCATAAGCGGGCACAGAGCAGAGCAGAGCAGAGAAACACACTGTAGTGGAGCGAGAATGGAGCAGAGAGACACCGTGTGTTTATGGGAGGAGAGAGTGAAGCAGGTAGTAAGAGAAGAGGCATTAGAGCCCAGGTAAATTGTTAACATGGCTTGGGAACTGCAACCAGCTAAAAAATCAAAAAACTGTTGGCTATCCTTGCCCTTACTGGTGAGGCTCTGTAAAGGGTGCTATGCTAGCAGGGAAGGCTTATGGATTAGAATGCATATAAGAGGAGAGTGGAAGTGGCAGAAAGACTGGGTGTGCCCCTCCTCATAAGAGAAACAAAAACAATGCTACCAAAGTGCCAATCATTAACCTTGCTTCTAGTGAACCAAAATGTGAAGGGGTAAATAAAAACAGAACTTTGGTCCAAAAGAGCAAATGTTGGCCTGTACTAAGCACCAGTGTGTGTGTGTGGGGGAGGTTGTGGGGTCTAGCAAAGGAACCCATATGAGGTGAAAAGCTAAGCCCTGTGCCTAAGTTGGGAAATAAAGTAAATGCTGTCCCTTGTATGATGGCCACATATCTGGGGTTATGGACTGTGTAGCCTTTTCAGTGATGGAAATAACCCCCCATTGCTGTTTAACTCCTGGTGTCAGCAGAAAATGATACTGGAGACTGAATCAGTGCCCATGTTTAAACTGTGAGTGCTGCTGATTATGGAGGAAAGTGACTTTGCCATGTAGACCCCCCCCAATGTGTGAATCCAGTTACCCCTGGTATCTTTGCAGTGTATTAATGGGTCAGAGACTATTAACATGTGAAGGAAAAGTGGTTGTCTTCTGGGCACTTGAAGCAACCACCCCAAGTGTAAAATATCAGCCTGCCTGACTTGCAGAATATGACCCCTTCCCTCCACTTTTGCCCATAAGCTGCGTTACTGCTTGGAAACATCAGTGACTGCCAGCCAGAAAACAAGAGGACCCTTTTGATGCCCAGATGACCTGAAGGTGAGCATGGTGAGGAGACCAGCTAATGCAGTTTCCCATATTTGGATGGGATTACCATAAAGAAGCAGCAGTTCTGCCTGAGATGACCTTGTTCCAGCAGATGACAGTGTACCACCATCAGATGACCTCAGCCCAGCTGTGTAACAGCCCAGAGATGACATCACTTCTCCAGCTTGGATGACCCAGGAAAATCTCTTTCTACCACATTTCTGATTATGTCCAAGGACTGTGAAAAAGGTTTCTGCAACTGCTTGGAGTTCAGGTGGAAGAGGAGGCACAGAAATAAGGATCATTCTAGCTCCAGGGGGATGAAGTGTGACCTGGACCACTTTATTCTAAAAGACTGGTGAGACTATTCCTTTTTCTACTTTATCGTGGTGGTATGGGACTATATTGTGAATCCAGATAGGGTTTAAACAGTATACCATGAAGTGACTTTCCTGGCATTATTTGAGACACTAAAAGTGATGTGGTTAATATATAATACCACACTCCTAGATGGACATTTAGGAATCCCCCCAATCCTTTTGAACAATACAGTGTTACTTGTTTGAACCTGTTATTACACTAATTTTACCTGTTCTTGTCACTGTTTAAATATTAAAGTTTAAAGTGTAGGCATGAAGGTTTTTACCTATTGTTAGAGATTAGAAATTTGACCTTCCCCTTATGGTGTTAAAATTTAAAAGGTTACCCTGTGGGGAATGAAGTTAGTACTGTATTAACATAGAAATATAGTAACATATAATCTGTTGGAAGATAAGAACCATACATCCCACCTAGCCTGCCCATTTTCCTACTCACTGCCATAGCCCCAGATCCTATTTGGTCTGCTGCTCTCCTGCTCTGCACATCTCCAGGGAACCCTTATGTCTATCTCATGCACTCTTGAACCCCCATATTGATTTTGCCCCCACCACTTCTACTGGAAGACTGTCCCGCAGCTCCACCACCCTTTCAGTGAAAAGGTACTTCATAAAATTACTTCTAAACCTTCAATCCTTCAATCTCATTTCATGCCCCCTTGTTCTTGTGCAGAGAACAATGTTTTTTAGAAAGGTTTACAAATGCTTGAAATTTCATATATATTTAAATTTAGTCAAGGATACTTATCTGCAGCATTATCTAAATACCATGTGCTATGGTGAGAGGCTAGGTAAGAGGCTTATGATTGTTTTGCCAACTTTTGGACCAGATGAACAACATACTGCATCATTTTGGCCTGGCTTCAATGGGGATCAGGGAGTGTGCCCTCAGGGCATCTGGGCATAGAAGCCCCAGGTGGTTAAGGGATCCCTATTTTTTCATGTTTCAAGTTCACTAGCATTACTCTCATAGTGCTCTCAAATAATTTTAGCCATACCCGCCCCATTCCTTGATGAGAAAGGTAGTGCACATCTTCCCTCAAAGTGGGCCTTAGGCAGAAATCTAGCCCAGAAGATCCAAGAATTAATAAGGACATCAATTATTTAAAATATGGGATGTAGTCCCCAGGAGGTGAAGGCTCCCCGATGGTCTTTGGGAAACTAAGGGTTAAATCTGGGCTGCCTGGGAACTCCTTACTGGCTGGATTTGATGGTGTTTCAAGAGTGTGGGGCCCATTTCTGGTGACTGGTGAGACATCAGGTGTGGTTCTTTACTCAGTTTGCTGGAAGGAGTTGGACAGACTGCATGTAGGCAGTTGAAGTAGCTAAGAGGACTAGACAGAAATAAAACTGACCACCAAACCATGGTATCTTGGCAACAGTTGGTTCATCATGTCCTCTGTGGGAATTTATAAAGCCAGGGTTAAGCAGATCACACATTCAATTGCTGTATGATTAGGGGAAAGGTGTGACTACTTTCCTAGCTATTTGCTCCCAGCCACACCTAGCAGACCGCACTTTATAAATGTGAGATAAGGAAGCTGGAGTATTGTCTTTGCAAACAGAGAATGAAACAGCAGGACTGTAACTCAGATCAGCATGGTACTTTTTACATTATTTAAGGTGCAGGACCAAACCGATTGGGGCCACTTTGACGGAGTGGTTTGGCTTGTTCACATTTTGGCCAAAGTTTGATAACTAAAAGCCTCTTTTAAAATATGAGAGATAGAAAAATCCTCCATTACAGGCCTGTTTGGGCAGTTTGGTGGGGAAGGGCACACTGGACTTCATTTGTTCATTGATATTGGCCACAACCAGGAGCCTCTCTAATAATAAAAAATAATTAAATAAATTTATGAAGTCAGGGTTGAGCAGATCACACATTGAATTGGTGAAACCTCACAGTATCTTGATCCTTGAAGGAAATCCTTTTGGTTTGACAAATCAGATCAGTGATGCTTCTGAGTAAAGAAACGTTAAACTGTTTAAATTGAAAGAAACAATTATTTAAGATACCCCTTGATGCTTCCCTCCATGCGATAATCCAGGAGGTCCAGACTATGCATCTCGACAAGCAAGTGGGTTATTGGATTCCCAGGGGGGAAAGCCAGCTTAGTCATTTAATCTTGAAGTACTAGCTTCTGTATACCTCATCAGTTGTAGGGGACTGATTTAGGAAATAATAATATAATAATAATATTCTTTATTTTTAATGCACCTTTCAAAAAATCAAGGCGCAGAACAAGTTGTAAAATCACACCATAATAAAAAATTACAATACAAATGACAATACAAATTATTAATACATCACATCAAACAGCATGACAAAATAGTACAATCAAACCAAATCAACCTCTTCCCCATAAGCCTTAGTCCATAAGAAGGATTTTAAGGCTTGTTTAAACCCCCCCACTGTCTCACACTCTCTAATCCGACGTGGTAGAGAATTCCAGAGGGTCGGAGCCATAAATGCAAAAGCCCGGGCACCCGATGATTTCAAAATAACCCTCGGAATCTCTAGCAACCCCTCGCCGGCCAAGCGGAGCAGTCGCTCCGGGAGATAGGGAATCAGGAGCTCTTTCAGGTAGTCAGGGCCCAAACCATGCAAGGCTTTGTAGGTCAACAGACCGACTTTAAAGGTGATCCGCCACTGAACCGGCAGCCAGTGCAGTCTCCGCAGCACCAGTGCAACATGGAAAGAATGAGAAGTCCCAGTTAACAACCGGGCTGCAGAGTTCTGCACCAGCTGCAAGCAGTGGATATCAACCCCAGGAAGCCCAAAGTAAAGGGAATTGCAGTAGTCCAGATGCGAGGTCACAAAGGCGTGGATCAGCGTAGGTAGGTCCCCAGACAGAACAAGGTGCTTGATCCTAGTGATGTTCCTAAGATGGTAAAAGGAAACTTTAATGATGGCCGACACTTGATCACAATCATCAAGAATCACCCCTAGGTTCCGCACCCGTTCAGAGGTGGGGATCTCAACTCTCCCCAGGAATAAACCTGAGGGATGGTTTATCCCCTACCCCCCCTATCCGGCAACCAGAATCCACAACCATCACCTCTGTCTTCCCAGGATTTAACTTCAACCAGCTGGACCTCATCCAACCTTGGATTTCACTGAGGCAGTTATTAAACACCGAAAGTGCCCTATTCTGGTGAGGTGCAAAAGACAGGTAGAGCTGAGTATCATCAGCATAACAATGAAACTCCAGCCCATACTGTCTTACAATGTCTCCGAGGGGAAGCATGTACACTGAAAACAACATGGGTGACAGCACAGAGCCCTGAGGCACCCCACATGACAGAGAGACAGGATCGGAAGAAAACACTCCCGATACCACCCTCTGAGTTCTACCAATGAGGAAAGACGTAAACTATCTGAGGACTAAACCTGAAAGCCCACAGATGATTCTCAGGTGCTCAAGCAGAATCCCATGCTCTACAGTGTCAAATGTTGATGACAGGTCCAAAAGGACCAAAAAATGGACTGATTTTTCTGGTCTCTCACCATCAGGAGATCATTGAGCACCCTAACCAGCGTAGTCTCAGTGCTGTGCCTCTTTTGAAAACCCGATTGAAGGGGATCGTAGATGCTATGGATGGTCAAGTGGTTGTCTAACTGAGTAGCCACTACTTTCTCAATTACCTTCCCAACAAAGGGAAGGTTTGAGATAGGCTGGTAGTTACCGAGGAAGTCAGGGTCCAAAGAAGCCTTCTTCAACACTGGTGTCACCACTGCCTCCTTCAGGGCAAGGATATTCACCAGAGTCTAAGGAGCACCAGACTATCCTCACCAGAACCGGGAAGATAATCTCCCCACAGCCATAACCAAGGCTGTGGGGCCTGGATCTAAACTACAGGACATAGTGCGCATACCCCGGACAATCCTCATAACATCTTCGATTTCCAGCTTCTTGAAGAAACTCCAGGAAAGAACAGGGCATGTGACCGGGGCCAGGTCCACAGCCGTTCCCTTAGAGAGTGTCGTGCAGGTCTCCGCCCTGATGTCTTCCACCTTATCTGCAAAGAACCGAGCGAGCTCCTTGCACTGAAATTGCAAAAAAGTTCTACGAACCTGCAGACAGGCTGGGTTGCACAGTCTGTCTACGGTTCGAAAGAGCTCTGCCAGTCGGTTCTGAGCAACGGCAATTTTCCCGGACAGGAATACTGCCTTCTTACGGGCAATTGCTTACTGGTAGAGTTGATAATGCTCTAGCAGTCTAAGGTGGTCGGCATCTAAGCCGGATTTCTGCCAACACCTCTCTAACCTGCGTCCAAGTCGACGCATCTCCCTCAAGTCCCCATCGAACCATGGGGACCACGGACAAAGGGAGAGAGGACGCACATGGATGGGAGCAATAGAATCCAGGGCATTGGTAATGGCCTTATTATAGGCCAGAACCAAGGCCTCAGGATCTGAGCTCATCATTGTAAATTCTGATAGGTCAAGCACCACAGTTAGACCATCGGGAGTCACATCCCTTAAAGGGCAATACTTGACCATCTCCACAGGGGTAGGTCTATGCAAGGGGGTGCTAAAATTGAATCTCATAGTGTGATGATCAGACCATCTGACAGATTCTACCCCCACGCCGGAGGCTTCCATCCCCAGGAGGAAAACCAGATCAAGGGAATGGCCGCATTTATGAGTGGCAGAGGTAACAACCTGTAAGAGGCCCAATGAATTCATCAATTGGAGGAAGTGCTGTCCAAATTGCGAGAGTTCATCGTCGATCCAAGAACTGAAGTCACCCAGCACCATCAACCTGGGAGACTCCAATACCAGGTCAACGACGAAGTCCGCCACTTCCTTAAGGAATGGCTACTCATCTCTGGGTGGACGGTAGACGAGAGCCAATCTATAGCCCCCACCTGACACTACAACACTTTCGAAAGATCTGGTCTCTTCAACTGGAACACTAGTGAGACCCAATTCTGTCTTAAAGCAGACTGCAACCCCCCAACCCTGCACTCCAATCTCGGGCGGTGTATCACTGAATACCCAGCCAGAACAGCCGCCTCAAGAACGGGGCTGGCATTTCCATCCAGCCAGGTTTCGGTGATGCAAGCTAGATCTGCTGTTCCCACCAAGTCCGCCACAATGGCAGTCTTGTTTACAATGGATCTGGAATTGCACAAAACCGCCCGAGTTGGACAGAGTTCCTAGGATCCCCCAGCCACCTTCCCGCCGTTATTAGCAGCGGTGCCCTTGGGTAAGGGGATCAGACAAGGAAACCCACGTTCTGACCTCCATTTTGCCCCAGGGCATCTTCAGGACCTAACAATCCTGATTTGAGCACTCCCCTTATCCATCCTCCACTGTTCAGGCCCCCCGCCCCGTCCCCTCCTCCTTCGGGCAATTCCCAAAGCCCTACAACTTTGATAGATGGAAAACAATAAAGGAGGGGGAGAAAAAGGGGTGGAGGGCTCAAAGAGCAGAGGATGAGTAGCGCACGACGGAGGGGGAGGAATAATAACAAATATCTACACCCTTCAACAAAAAAACAATAAAGTCCTACTCTCACAAATCAGCGCAGGAAGCAAACCCCCTAAAATTAAAACCAAATTTGTCAAATAACATAAGCAAAAAATAAAAATTAATCCCAATTACTCCCCATTTCTCGGAATCGAAACCTACTTTCCGGAAACCAAAAGATAAACAGAAAATAACTAACAATAAAATAAACTAAAAAATTATAATAAATAATAAATACAGATGGGAGACCCTCCTCTCACAAGGAAATCCCATCATAAAATCAAATAAACAAAAGAAACAAAGAAAAACACATACAAAAAACCATTAAAAAAAACAAAATAAAATAATAAATTTGCCAAGAAAACATGTACTCCCACAACAAGCTTAATTAGCACCCAGGCACTCTCACTACCTGAAAATAAAATAATATATAATACTTCAAAATAATAAAATAAAAATTTGTGAGTAGGCAGGGACTCACGCTCCCCACGAACGCACAATAGCCGAGCACTCTCACTGCACAGACAAAGTATTTAGGTCCAGAGAGAAGGTTCCATTTCAGAAAAAAATCCAAAGAAACTATAAAATAGTCCAACATCAAGGATCGATCTACAGTCACCTCTATGGATAAAATAAGTCTTCAAGGCAAGCAAGTCAAAAATGTGCTAAATAATAAATTGAAGACCTCTTCATGGGTAAATGGGATACCAGTTACTCCCCATTCATCGCTGGAAAATATTAGCCCGTTCAGGCCAATAACAATAGTAGCATCAAACCTGAGCAATAGCCCAAGACTGCAGACACTCAGGACAAAATTAACCCCACAGATCGCGCTGGCCAGGGGGAGCCCCACAGACCCTACCCCTAGGATCAGGGCCCCAGAGACAGGGCGGTATCACGACCACCCCAGCACCGCAAGCCCCTCGGGGCAGACAGAAGCCCAACCCTCTGGCTGGTCACTGACTAGCCCCCTCACCCTCTGGTAGCAAGGACCGGGGATCCCACCCACCCACCACAGCCGTCTTAGGGCTTGGCCCGGCTCAAAATCTTTCACTTCCACAGAATCAGGTAAAGCCTGCACTCGATGAAAATCAATGCAAATGCCAAAGTTCCCCAAGTAGCCAAACGCTGACAAAAGGGGAACAATGTCCAAATAGCAGGTTCCCGAAACTCCCAAAACATACCAGGCAGATTTCCTCCCGCAGACCTCAAAGAGAAGTAGCTAAATATTCACCAACACGATGCAGGAAAAGTTCCAATCTAGTCCACAGTCCAATAAAGTCCAGTGGAGTCCCAATCCAGTAGATTAACAATCACACAAGAATGAATTAGGAAGCCTATAGACTTCAGAGTGACCACACATATTCATAAAGTGAGTAAAACAGTCCAATCTGGTAATTCCTCACACACAAAAACAAACAGAACCAGATTTGTTCCGTTTGGCTCAGCTTCAAAATAGCGTCGAAACCGCCTTGAAACACAGCCGGTCGTACTCACAGAAAAGGGTCCTTATTCCGCTTGGTTCAACTCCAAGTTGGCGTCGAAGCTGCCTTGAAACACAGCCGGTCAGTTTCACAAAAAAGCATAGCTCCACAGACAAACTGGAAGGAGACTACCGATCCGATCCAAAAGTCCAAATCCCATAGCCGGATACTCAGAATAGCGATAAAACAATAAAACATCGCAATGGTACAAGACATGAAATAAAAACGAACGAAAACCGAACTAAAACTAGTAAAACAAAATAATTAAATGCAAGTAAGACTCAGCATAAGGCTAGGAGGAAGCGTGATTCAATGCAGACCCACACCGGTCGCCATCTTGGGGAAATGGGATATGCATGCAGATTCTGGCAAGGTGCTGAGTGTGAGGAATATACCAGAGGGTCCCCATGACAGCAGTTGCATGGTCAAAATGGTGACCATGGCTGAGGGAAATAGGTGAGTTTTCAATGGGCTAGTGGCCCCAGAGCTTTCTATGTTGGATGAATGGGTATTCCCCTGGATGAATGGTATAAAAGTACTATGAGGATCATTGATCCTGCTAAAATCACTCAATCACTTTATTTGTAAAAAGAGCAATTCACAAAAAGATCAAAGTGCATGTACATCAATTATAAAATCTAAATTAAAATATCACTAAATATTAAAATACACAGTTATCTCATCTAAAAGTAATCAATATTCAGGAAAGACAAGATTAAAAAGGTGCATCTTCAATGCTGATTTAAAACTCTCCACAGTCAGGCTCTCTCTTATCTGATAAGGTAGAGAGTTCCACAGGATAGGTGACACAAACACAAATGCCCAGGCACCTGAAATCTTCAATCAAACCCTGGGAACCTCTAGCAATCCCTTATCGGTGGAGCAGAGTGGGCAGAGGGGGTGGTAGGGGCAAAGAAGATCTTGCAGATAACACAGTTTTTGTCCAAGTAGTGCCTTATAGGTCAGCAAACTGACCTTGAAGGTGCTCCACCACTGAATAGGCAGCTGGTGCAGGCTGTGAAGCACAGGTATGACATGGCATGATCGAGGTAAGCCAGTCAACAACCTGGCAGCCACATTCTGCACCAGCTGCAAGCGACGGATATCCACCTCCAGTAGCCCTAGATAAAGGGCATTGCAGTAGTTAAGGCAGGAGGTCACAAAGGCATGGAGCAGTATTGGAAGGTCATCAGGCAGAACTAGGTGCGTAATCCTGGTGATATTCCTCAGATGGTAAAAGAGATCTTGATGACATATGACACCTGAAATCTCAGTGTCAGCCTCTCATCAAAAATAATGCCCAGATTTCATACCCATTCAGAGGTCACCAGCTGGCTGCCACCGAACCAAAACCAAATCAGTCAGCCAGTCGAAGGCCCCTCTACTTGGTGACCTTGGTCCACAATCAGCACTTTAGTCTTGTCAGGATTCAACTTCAGCCAGTTGGCACTCATCCAGTCCTGGATCTCAGTGAGACAATTGTAAAAATTGAGACAACTCCATCCTGATTGGGCACCAAAGACATGTATCAATCAATCAATCAATCAAAATCTTTATCCAGGCTGGCACCATTGAGCAAGGCTCATTTGCAAGGTGGACCTGGTCATGAATACATCAAAGTACAGTACAGAAGTGGGTATACAAAAATCAATAATATACAAGGAAGAAAAAGTATATACAGTGTATACAGTATGAGTACAAGGTTGAAATAAATAACAAAAACAGCATTATTTTACAATTGAAGAAGTCAGCAGATGTACAATCAACCATAGGCATACAGGGGTTATAAGCAGAGCTCTTTTGAGTGAGGCAGCCAGCAACTACACATATAGGGGACAGAGGCCGTGTAAGGGGTGGCAGGTTAGAGAGGTAACGAAGAGCAGGGATCTATTACTGATGACAGGGGGAAAAATTGAGCTAAAACCACTGAAAGTGATGATGGCTGTCTTGTACTTGTTTATTATGATAATGACGGAGTAGGGGTAGATAATTGGGACACTACTATGGATGGGGTGGGACTTTAGCCAGGCTGGAGTGGACAGGGAAGGGAAGGTGCAGCAGGAAGAGTTAATAGGGAAAGAGTGAGTGCAAGGGGTAGAAACATGGTGAGCATCAGGATGGAAAGCAGTGTCAGTGGCTCAGTAGGTAGCACACTTGCCTCTGAGGCCAGGAGATCAGAGGGCTGTGGGTTCAGTCCCCACATCTGGCACTTGGGTTAATATCCCAGTACTGTCACTGTAGTGCAGCATGTGAGGAGTGCTGCACTTCTGAGGTGCCGTCTTTCAGATGAGACATTAAACTGAGGTCCTTTCTGCCTGGATTGGTGGTAGTTCAGGTGGATGTTAAAGATCCCATGGCACTTATTGAAAAAAGTAGGAGAATTTCCCCGGTGTCCTGGCCAAATTTCCCTCATTCACTAAAAAATACCACCAACAACTTAATCTGGTTCAAGGTCAGTTGGCATTCAACTGTATCCCCCTCCCCCGGGTTGTGCCTGAAAATAGGCAGGATTTGTCTAGTGCACTTACCCAGTCAACAGAAAATAAATAAATAAAATAAAGGGGGGGTTGCAGAATTAGAGAGCTAGCAGTGAGGAAAACATTTGCAAGGTGCTTTCATGTAGTGATCGTAGAGTGTCTTGAAGATATTCAGGCTAACAGGGCAGCTCAGCTTCAAGTTCCTTTCCAGTTTTGTCAGGATTCAACTTCAGCCAGTTGGCACTCATCCAGTCCTGGATCTCAGGTGAGACAATTGTTAAAAATTGAGACCGCTCCATCCTGATTGGGCACCAAAGACATGTATAGCTGAGTGTCATCTGCACAGTAGTGAAAACTCAGCCCATACCATCTTACAATGTCTACAGAAGGCAGCATATACACCACAAACAACTTGGGTGATAAACGGAGCCCTTCGGCACCCCACAAGTCAGGGAGATCAGGTTTGAGGAATAAATCAATAATACCACTCTCCGTGATCTGCAGTAGGGAAAGAATGGAACCATCTGAGGACTGTACCAGACAGTCAACAGATCAGCTGCTTGCACTCCAATAACACATCATAGTCCATGGTGTCTCAAATGCTGCAGAAAGATCAAGGAGAACCAAGATGGAATGGCTCTTCTGATCTCTTACTATCAGGAGATCATTGAGTACCCGAACTAGAGCCATCTCAGTATTATGCCTCTTTTGAAATCCTGACTGGAGAGGATCGTAGACATCATGGATGGTAAGATGATCCCCCAGCTGCAGTGCAAGCACTTTCTCAATAACCTTGCCCATGAAAGGAAGGTTAGAGACAGGTCTGTAGTTAGTGAGACAGTCCAGATCAAGAGAAGGTTTATTTAAGAGGGGTGTCACCACTGCCTCCTTCAGGGTGTCAGGAAACACACCTGTCTCTAACAAGCACCAGACTATCTCAGCTAGGACTGGACCAATGACATCAATGCACCCCACAAGGTGGGTTGGGCCAGGCTCCAAACTACAGCAGATTGACCACATACTTTGGATGATCCTTAAAATATCAGCAATTGCCAACCAGCCAAAGTCAGAACAGACAGACCGAGAGTCTACAACCTCCCACCAACCACTACTGCACCCATTGGAGTGAACTAAGCAAATCTCAGACCTGATGTTGGAAACCTTATCTGCAAAGAATTGACCAAGCTCATCACACTTCTCCTGTGACAATGCTCTCTGAGACCTCAGACAGGCAGGATTGCTCAGTCTGTTGTTCATTCAGAAGAGCTGAGCTGGTTGATTCTGTGAAGCGACAATCTCCCTGGATAGGAACACTGTCTTCTTATGGGAGATGGCTTATTGATAGTCCCTATAATGGGCCATCAATCTAACTCTGTCAGCATCAAGGACCAATTTCTGCCAGCATTGCAATGCCCCTATGTAATTCCTCTATGTTTAAATCCATCACAGTATTGCAGAGACAGAGAGAGAAATAAAAAGATAAAGCATGTTCTGTAGTAGTGATGGAACACCAAGGGTTCTGGGAGAACATTAAAATCGGCAATTAAGTTGTGTACATAACCATGGTCAAATTATACCCATTTACCCTAAACAAGTGCAGTCTAAATGGAGCTATCAGTTTGAGTCTGCTTGGAGATTTCCCAGCATGCTATCTGGACTAGTCTATTAGTAAGCTGTCTCAAGAAAGAAATTGTTACATTTATTTCAGCAGAGAACCTTTACCCTACTAAAGTGTGAACATCCCACGCAGGCCTCTGATACACTGGGATAAAAGCAAGGGCTAAGGCAACATTTAATAGCTCTTAGGGCACCCATCTAGCTGTTGTAGGTCCACTCTGATAGGTTCTTCCATTAGTGTGCAGTTTGGCTTGGGGTAGTTGGTTTACGAGAAAGTGGGCACAAAGGTATTCCAATCCAATCCAAAATGTATTCTTCGACAAGACAAGTTGTCACTACAAGATAAAACCATCAGAACATTATATCAGTCATGATATACAATATTTAAATAATTATACCATGATTGTACATATATATATATCCATACACACATTATAACAATCAGGATCCAAAATTACAGAATGTTCATACCTCAATACATAAATATATATATATATATATCCACTTTGAATTAATTTCATTATATCTAGAATAGCTGCAGCACTCCCCAAAATTGCCCAATTCTCTCCATAACTGCCCAATTAAAAGTGAAATACTCACATTTCACTTTACCCAACAATTTCATTTGTGGACATTAAACACTACTCAGGACTACATTCTCTGTTCAAGAGGTAGGTGCCGTTGTATGCATTTCTTTCTAATGCTGACAATTTTTGTGAGAAATCCCGCTAGATTGTTTAAGACCTCCTTACTTTCTGAATTAAATAATAGATTCAGCATATACCTGGCTGGGAAATTCACCCCCCTCAGAGATTGTCCCAAGTATTTATGTCTCTTGATATTATACCACAGACACCTAAGAATAACGTATCAAATCTTCTTCTTTCAAATGACAGAAACAATCAGTTCCAATTACACTTTTTTTTATATCTTTTGTCAGTTATATTACTCTGAAACACCTCAAATCTAAACTTAGTATGAATCTAAGGTCTGGCTGTTGAATAACATTAAAATAGAATTTCAGTCTATATTCCCTCATATTTTTAACTAGCCAACTCACAATCTTAAGGTTTTTATTTCCCTCCAGATCTTTTTCCTTTAAATATTTATATATGTTTTTTAATTTTTTTACAGTAAGTTAGGCTCAAATATATCTCCATTCCAGTCCACGCTCTCAAATAACTTAACTCAAATATACGTAACAGGCTATACACAAACAATAGCCACCCCTTATTATATAGTGGTAACTGATTTCCTTTTCTCTTATAGTTTTGCAAATGATTGAGTCTTTCTTTTCTGTAGTTAATTCGACCCACAAATTTATCATCCAAGCATGTATTATATGTTCACATTTTATTTGCCCTATTTCTGTTCTTACTAATGTATTTGACGTTCCTAGTGGTAGTCTCAAAATTTGTTTATAATTTTTATCAAAGTACATCTCAGGTTTACTCAACTTCTCTGTCCCCCAAACCTTAGCCAAATATGTAGCCTGACTGATGACTTTCCCATTAACAGCCTTTAACATTGGAGATAGTGTCAAACCTCTTATACACTGTTAAATCTTTTAAGAGCTTTAACCACTTGCTCTATTTTTTTCTAGTCCATACCACATGTTTAATCCATCTACAATTACTTGTTATTAGCACCCCCAAATATTGGAATTCTGAGACAAAATTCAGTTTATTTTGTGCCAACATTAACTTCCTATATCCCTTATTGGAAACCAGTAACATGACTTCAGTTTTATTGGCATTTGGTTTCAGATTATGTTTTTTAGATAGAGTGTCTAATCTATCCAATCCAATGCTCTTTGCAAACCAAGCCTTGAGGTGAATAAAACTGCCAGATCATCAGCATATGCTAGGACTGGAATCCTTTTCTGTAGGGTAGTAGGACAGTGATGTATAGGATTATCTAGTTGTTGCAAAATCTCATTAATATGCAAATTAAATAAGGTTGAGGCCAGAACACAGCCCTGTCACATCAATTTTAGTTTCAATTTTTTTTGTTAAAGCTCCTGTTTTTGAATATTTTACTTGAGTCCATGTTTTTGTATGCAGACTGCTTATTAAGATTATTAGATTCTTATCTATACCCATTCCTTCCATCTTTTTGCATAATAGAGTTCTCACAATTGTATCAAATGCTGATGAAAAATCAGCAAAGGCTACAAACAGTCCTTGATTCTTGATTTTACAATATGTTTCTACTATATGGGAAAGGATAAAGACCTGGTTCCTTGTACCAGTACCCTTTTTAAAGCCTGCTTGAAATCTGATATTATCTGATGTTAATTTATTATATCTTACAATCTAGTTTGTAAGACCTTTGCATAAATTTTTGTCATCACATCTAGAAGGCTAATTGATCTATAATTAGCTGGGTCAATCCTATATCCCTTTTTATAGATCAGAATTATAAAGGTTCTCAACCATGAGTCAGGTACAAAAGCATGCATTGCTGCTTTATTATAGAGGTCAGCCAATGTAGTTGACCTCCACTCTTTGTTAAGTTTATAAAAATCAATTGAGATTGCAGTAGCCAGGAATCGACCGGCTCAGCTTTTTTGAACTGTGGACAAGCTGTGCAACCCAGCCTGTCTACAAGTTCGGAAAGCTTTTTTGCAATTAGAGTGCGAGGAGCTTGCTCGATTCTTTGCTAATAAAGTGGCCGACATCAGGACGGATCTGCGTCCAGCGGCTTCTAAGGGGGATGCTGTTGAACTGCGTGAGTTCACAGTACCTCAGTCTTCTTGGTGTTCCTTCAGCAGACCTGATTTAGTGGATGTCATGAGGATTATCCATGGTGTGCACCCTAAGAGCTGTAGTTTAGATCCTGGACCGACTTCTCTAATATTGGGTTGTTGCGACATCATCTGTCCAATCCTTGTGCAAATAATCTGGTGCTCCTTGGAATCGGGTGAGTTTCCTAGCTCCCTGAAAGAGGCGGTGGTGACACCCCTCTTGAAGAAAGTTATCTTGGACCCTGACTGTTTCACAAACTACAGACCCATCTCAAACCTACCCTTTATTGGGAAGGTGATTGAGGAGGTAGTGGCGACCCAATTGGAGAACCATTTAACCATCCATGGCATCTACGAATCCTTCAATCAGGTTTTCATAAAAGATATAGCACTGAGACTGTGCTGGTTTGGGTGCTTAATGATCTCTTGAGGGCAAGAGACCAGAAGAGACATTTTATTCTAGTTCTTCTTGATCTCTTGTCAGCCTTTGACACCATGGATCACGTGGTGTTGCTAGCATGCCTGAGGCAGATTTGTGGAATATTGGGAACCATCCTTCAATGGTTCACCTCATTCCTCACTGGGAGATCAGAAAAAGTTGTGTCAGGGCTTTTTTCCTCTGACCCAACATCTTTGTTATGTGGAGTGCCTCAGGGTTCTGTGCTGTCTCCCATGTTATTCACAGTGTATATGCTGCCCCTCGGAGACATTATAAGATGGTATAAGCTGAGGTTTCATTGCTATGCAGATGATACCCAGCTATACCTGTCATTTGCTCCTGACCAGGATAGAGCTCTCTCAGTGTTTAACAACTGTCTGAAAGAAATCCAGGGTTGGGTGGATTCTAGTTGGCTGAAGTTGAACTCAGAAAAGACAGAGGTTTTGGAAGTGGACCCGGGCTGTCGGATAGAGGGGTTGCCTGTCGGTGCACGATCAGGAATTTTTCCTTGGGGGTGTGTCACTTCTGACCTCTGAACGGGTGCGTAATCTAGGGGTTATCCTGGATGACAGGCTGACACTGCATTTGCAGGTGTCAGCAGTCATCAAGACTTCCTTTTACCACCTCAGGAATATCACTAGAGTGAAACACCTTGTTCCATCTGACATGTTACCTATGTTGGTCCACGCCTTTATGTCCCCACATCTGGACTACTGCAACTCTCTGTATTTTGGGCTTTCTGGGGTTGAAATCTGCCACCTTCAGCTAGTGCAAAATGCGGCAGCCCAGGTTTTGATGGGGACCAGTAGGTCTTGTCATATTACCCTGGTGCTGCACGAACTGCATTGGCTCCCTGTTCTGTGGTGGATCACCTTTAAAGTCTGTTTATTGACTTTCAAAGCCCTACATGACCAGGGTCCAGCCTATCTGAAAGATCTTCTAGTTTTCTACTGCCCTGGCCTATCGCTCCTCTCGGCCAATGAGGGGTTGCTAGAGATTCCGAGAGTGAGTCTAAATTCTTTTGGCTATAGAGCTTTTTCCTATGCTCCTCCCACTCTCTGGAATTCTCTACCCCATCGGTTACAGCAGTGCACCTCTGTGGGGAATTTAAGAGTGGTTTAAAAACTCATTTGTATCAAATTGCCTTTTTATAGTATTCTGTATGAATTGTTGATGAAATTTTAGTTTTTATGAGTGTTTTATACTGTATTATAATGTTTGGTTTTCTTTTTATTATATGTTTTGTACAGTGCTTTGAAAACTTGAAAGGCACTTTAAAAATAAAATTATTATTATTATCATAGATACTATTTGGACCTGTTGCTTTACTGTTGTTAAATGATTCTATCGCTTCCTTAACCTCAGATACTGGAACCATCAAAAATCCTCATTTAATTCCCCTAGCTCCTCTTCTTTACATAGATTTATATTTTGAAATATCTCTAGAAAGTATCTTTCCCAGGTTAATGGCTCAATATATGTATCCATCTGAGTTTTATAATTGCAGGTTCCTCTGGCCACTAAAGACTGGAATTCTCTATCATTCCTTTCTTCCTTGGCCTTAATCATTGTATCCCATAATTCACTTTGGTGTTGTGTTCTATAAAAATGTACATACGTCTTATAATTTTTCCTAGCTAGGTTCAGTTCTTTGAAATTCTTTTTATTTGGGTACTTTTTTGTTCCCTTACTAATCTAGCAAGTGTCCTTTGTTCAAATCTACAATTTTTATTGAACCAACAATGATAATAGATCTTGTCATTATTATTTTTCCCCTAATTGATTCATTCAGAAACATCTTGAAAATAGCATTAATTTCTTTATAAATTTCCTCTGGGTCCCACATCTCCTAGATATTAATACTCAAAACTTGCACAATTTGATCACTTAATTTCTTATCATGTCAATTTTTTTTCTGGATTCTATCTCATTCTTTTACTCACAATTTCAGTATCATCTTCCCTTACTATAATGTTCCTAACTACTCTCTTTTTAGAAACAATTATGGGATAGTGATCACTTTCTATTTTATTTACTACTTTCGGATCACTATAATTGTGATATTCAAATATAGACACAAGAGCATAATCAATTATTGTTGACCCCTTTGCAATTGTACAAGTCATATTTCCCACACTATCTGATGGCAACCTCCCATTAAGTATAATTAGTTGCAATGCCTCTATTATATATTCCAGTTGATTGTGAATATCTGTATTCTTTCTATCCCTTGAGCTTCTATTTGGGATACCTAGAGCCTGAAATATTGGATCATATGGGTGTTACTTCTCTTTATTCCCATATCTTATATTCAGATCCCTCATTACTAAAATGTCTACTAGTCCATTCTTTTCCAGGTATTTTTTCACATCTTGTACAATTTTATTAAATGATACTTTATCATACAGCAGTGATTTTACTGGGGGGTTAGAAACATTTATCAAAATCAGTGGTTTATTTTCTATCTGAACCTTTACCAGAATATACTTTTGTCCAACTAGCTGTTCCAGGATTTTTGTTTTCTCATCTATTTTGATATGTTACCATTCCACCCATATATCTTCCCATTTTCTTTTGTTTTATAGCTGGAGATTAAATCATGCTATAACCGTAGATTGTTATTCTATCTACCTGTTCTTCATCATGCCATGTTTCTTGTAGCAATATTACATCTATCCCCTCTAAAAATACCCCTAGATTCTGGATCTACAAACTTATTCTGTAATCCAGCAATATTCCATGACATAATTCCCCAGTTAACTCCTTATTTCTTTCAAAAAAACTGAGTAGTGCTGACATTCAGACAGTCCAATTTTAACTCCCCCTTTTTTTTTTATTTCTGTATCCTTTTTAAGTCACATCTGGTCATCCTGTAACATTTGGAATCTGTTTTATATAGTCACATTATACTCAGGTAGTTGTTCCTCTTGCATCACTTCCACAGATTGTTATACGTCTTCCAGTTGTTCATTTGGTACTACCCTAACTTCCATAATGGATTCAAAATCCACTATTAAAATCCCTAACTGATCCAACTTCAGTCTGTCTTCTACGATATTTCTAGCTAGATTCCAATTATCCAATGTTAAATCTATTTGCTCCCCATAGCACCAAAACATATGTGCTCTCTGTACCTGAATGATATCATCTTCATAAAATTCTGTATGTAATACATTTTCTATAAGATGTGTAATCATTGTCTTTAATTTAGCTCTAGTGTCTATGCCCACAAATGAAATTTCAAAAATGGAGACAGTTATGTCTAAAGGAATTTCTTTCTTACATTGTTTATCAAGCATCTGCTGCAATTCCCTCTGTTGCTTTAAATACACTTCCAGTTCACCTGTAGTTTTAACCCCAAGATCGATCACATCACTAATTAATATAGGTGGTTCCATATACAAGTTAAGTTTCTCCTATGCAGTTTAGTTCCTCCATACATACTGGGCCACTTTTGGTTGCTTGGAAAATAGTTGCAGTACAGAATCCAGCTTATTATTAACAAACCTTCTAGCATCCAATATATCCTTTAACTGAACACCCAAATTTAACATTTCAGTACAGATCAAATTTCACAGAATTCTCAGTACCATACTGCTCTCATTCACATCCACTTTTAATCCTCTAATAATAATCATTGATTGATCTTTCTCCAATAAATCAATTTCAGGATCCCCAGTCACGTGGTCTTTGGCTAAATAACTATGTTCCTTGCTTCTGGCAATACTAATTTGATCTATATTTGCATCTTTAATATCCTGTTCTTTCCATTGTTCAATATTTTCATCAGTTCTGACACTTCTATTGTTTTCCACATTTACATCTACAACTTCAGAACTCCTCTTTACCACTTCTACATGATCTCTATTTGATAAACCCTTACTCCTATTTTTCACTTTGGGGTCTTGTTTTCCCTTTTGTTGGTTCTTTATTGTCTTTTCCCTTATTTTGTTTCCTCATCTTCACTATCCTTCACAGGTTTCCTGATTCTGGAGGCTCCTGATAAGCTTCCCTTCACTTGTCTTTCCCCCTTTCTTCCATTTTGGGTATCTACTTTATGCTGAGAGCCCCCTTTCAACAGAGTATCCGTCTCTAATCTGTGGCTATGGGAATTGTCTATTCCTTCGCTTTCCATGGATTTTAAATCATCCACTACCTGTATCTTTTCCTTACGTCAATGGACAGAGAGAATTTCTTCCAAGTGTAGAGTATTTGCCACCACTTCCCCTTTTAAGTGATTCATTTCACTTTGTATAATGATTAATTGCTCCATTACAGCCACACTGGCTACATGTGGATCCTGTATTGCTTCAATTAAATTAGAGTCCATGAATTGTGTATATGTGATATGCTTTATTACTATTTCCTATGTAATATTTTCTCTTTCTACCAAATCTTCCAGACCTTGTAAGGTCTCCTGCATCCTTGATATTATTTGGGATAAATCTGACTTTTTGTTCTCCTTCTCTACAACACTCTTTACTTCCCAATTAATTTATTTACTGTTAGACAGGTCCATGGCAGTCATGGGAATTTGTGATTTCCCTATCCCCAGGGAGACAGGTTCTGTTTTCCCATTCTGTATTTATCTTATCTTCCCAATCTATTTTGGGTGAACATTCCAGGGAAGCCTGAGTTACTAGGTCTACTATTTCCTCAAAATTGGACATTGTAATTTTGCCCAATGTTATAACTTTTTCATATGTTCTGTGATCAGTGTTTGCCCTACTCCAGTAACTGTATTGGTTTCTGTTATGTTCATTTCAAGATTTTGTTTCATTTATTTATTCATCTTTTTCTTCCCCCTTTTTTGTATCTCGTTGCACAAAATAGTATCACTATCAGAATCTTTGCTAGTATACATTTCCTCCTTTGTAGTAGTAGTATTTTTTTTACTTCTAGTTCTCATTTTTCATCATTGAGAAGATACTATCAACTATCAGAACTCTAATTAAAGAGCCAGGTAAAGTGCAAGCTAGCAAACTAGCATGATCACAATATACATCAATTATATAATTTATAACAATATTGGTAAGACAGTATAAATTACCCTTTGCTATTAGGCACTGGTTATCTAGAACAAAAGAAAACAAACAGGGGGAAATGACATTAAAGCAAAAAAAAAATTGCAATTACACAGACATAATAAAATGTGATAAAGTGCAATGAGGTACGATAGCTATACTACTGAAGGAGGGTTGCACCTTTCTTATGGGTTTCAGAAAGTCAAAAAATGATTAAATGTCCAACCAGAAAGTCCAAAAGCACTGGGAAAATATAATGATCCAGAAAATTAGTCTTGTGAGCTCTATTTTCCCATCAATTAATATTTTGGGTTAAGGGATCAAGAACATCCTTCAGCCCAGACCTACTACAATCTTACCCATCAATGAACCCCTTTAATTGCACGAGTTCAATAGTCAAAGTTGAAGTTAAGTTGAAATCCAGACATGTACCTTGTAAGGCCCCTGGAGCAGAAATATTTATTTATTTCTATTGGAGCTTATGCTTTCTTTGCCGTTTGTCACTGGCAAGGTATTTTTAAGAATATTTTGCCAAAACTCCATCAATAGAGCTCCTCCCCAAATTTCAGCTAGAGGAGACTGCATTTGAAATAACCAAGCCCACTTCAGCTTAGCTGGATCACAAAACCACAGAGGTAGTCTTAAAAATGATCCTAGAAGGTTTAACTTGGAGGCACATCTGACTTCCATGGCTGCAAAGGTACTCTGCAGGCAGCTCTGTGGAGCAGAATGCTTCCTTGTTCTTCCTGGTATATTGCATGGCATGTTTAAATACTATGGAATTTGTTAAGTTGCAATATACTTCATGCTGGGCACTTCATATTCTGGGAGTAAAACTCACTATCAGAAAAAAAAATTTTTATTATGTAGTATGTAGCCATAAAGTACTGTATAACAGAAAATATTCACTGTTATTTTATTTTCACTATATTCACTGGTTCCATATTAGACTGTACCTGTACTCTAATATCTATCAGATAGCACCAAAAGAGTTCATCACTGTGGAATATGGACTTTGATTTTTACTTTGATTTCTTGGCTCCAATGTTCTGTGATGAGTAAATTTTTCTATTAAAATGCTCACAACCCTTACCTTTAATAAATGGAGTGGTTGGACTTTAATTAAGTTATGGATATTCAATTATTGTAAGGGACATTTGCTTGCTAACTCCTGTTGTTTTCAGCCATGCACCAGCCCAAAGAGCATCAGCAGTGCTGTGATGTCATCTCAGACTTAATATGCCAAGTGCTATAAGTGTTTTTTTGTTTGTTCACCCCTCCCTGGGTATGAATGATGCCAGTGGGGGGGGGGGAGGTATACTATGCCAAACATATATGGCATACACAACAATTTAGAAAAAAATATATTCTCTGATGGCAGAGAAGGAGAGACAGAGAGACAGAGAGAGAGAGAGAGAGAGAGAGAGACCAACAGCTCATCAATTCTGTGCATGTTAATACTACCACTCTCCCAACCTACTGTAGCATCATGCCCCTAGTCTCCTCCCTTAATGTTTCCCCCAGTTGGATTGTGTGACCTTGTCTCTGTCTCAGCCATGTTTGAACCCATTTAGGGCATGTGCACCCATCATGTCCACTGGCAGTCCATCCTACGGCTCTACCACTCTTTCAGTGAAGTAGCACTTCCTCCCATTCCTCATGAATTCCCCACAGCAATCCCTAATCATGATCCCTCTTGATTGCATTCCTAGTATTTTTCTTTTTTCTTCTTCCTTTGAGCTTTTTCTTGCATGCCAGGGTGCTGGCTGCTCTTCAGACCCTACTCCCCTACTCCACCTGCCACCATCCTCTCCAGGTCCTACCTGCTTTTTTCTCCCTTGGCTTTCCCACTTGGTGGGGATGGGGAAGGAAGGATTTCCTCCCCAATTCCCTGAGTCCAAATCTTGTCAGCAGGGCCTGGGGTGATGGTGTAGTTCAAGGTGGGCAAATAGGGCTTCCTCTGTGCACAACCTCCTTTTTTCCCCATTTTCTAGCCCCCACACTAAGGTGGTCATGCATGAAGTGGTGTGGGCACGTGACGTGAAGACACTGCATATACACAAATGAATATGCCCAGCCCATAGACAGATGGTTGCCTTCCATACCACTCAACCTCCATGGTGTGGAAGACATGCAGCAGCATGTGTTGTCCCACTCCCTGAAAGAGGAGAGCCATACATGGCTGTTCAGCATGCTGCTGTAAGCAACAGGGATTGGGAGGGGGGTGGACACATATCCATTTTCAGTGGATTGGGTCCAGAATGGACAGGAAGTCCTAAAGGTGAATAAGGCAATGAGGCCAATTGGATTCATCCAAGGGTCCTAAAGGTACTGAGCTCGGTGCAGACCACCCTTCTGGCAGCACTTTTTAGCACCTCACTGGAGGTGAGAAAAGTTCCAGTGAACTTCAAGAGGGGTGGTCCCTGTGCAGAAAAGCAGCAGTAGGTAGGATGCTATCAACTACAGACCAGTCAGTCTCACATAAGTTGAGGCAGTGGATAATGGAGGCACTAATGAAGGAGAGGCTTGAGGAACACCTGGAGGCAAAAGGGCTGCAGCACCTCTGGCAGTATGGTTTCACAAGTGGGAGGTCATGAAAAGCTAATCTCATTGATCCCTTTGACCAGGTTACTAGAGAGGTGGATCAAGGAAGAGCAGTGGACATGGCCAATCTGGACTTCAGTATGGCTTTCGACACTGTGCTGCACAGGAGGCTAGATACGAAACTAATGCAGCCTGGGGCTGGGGGAGAAAGTGACAAGCTGGGTATCAAACTAGTTAAGCAATCGGAGGCAAAGGATGGTAGCAAACAGTAGCCACTCAGGCAATAGAAGATTGAACATTGGGGTGTCACAGGGTCTGGTGCTGGGACCTATCCTCTTCAGTGCCTTCATAAGCAACATTGCGTAGGAGCTTGAGTTTAAGGTATGTCTCTTTGCAGATGATGCAACAATCCACAGAGTTGGCTCTCAGAAAGGGGTAGAGATAGTGCAAAGGGATCTGAACAATCTAAAGTAATTGTCCAGGGAGGTAGCAGCTGGGTTTCAATACCGAACAGTGCAAAATTATGTACTTAGGGCTGCGGAACCCAGGGGCTGTGTATAAGATGGGGGAAATGGAGCTTACAGTCACCAAACAAGAAGCAGTCCTAGGGGTCATAATATGGGATGACCACAGGGTAGCTGGGTAGTGTGACAAAGCAGTGGAAAATACTAGCAGGATACTGGTGTGAATCAGGAGAGGGATTTCTAGCAAGAGGAGAGAGACAGTGCTGCCATTGTATCACTCATGGATGGGGCCCCACCAGGAGTACTGTAACCAGTTTTGTAGGCTGCACCTCTACAAGGACATTGAAAGGGTGGAGCTGGTACAGAGCAGGGCAACCAAAATGGTGAGGGGGTTGCATGAGAAGCCCTATGAGGAAAGGCTGCAGAAACTCAACATGTACTCACTGGAAGAGAAGAGAGTGAGAGGGGGCATGACTGAAACCTACAAGTATCTCACACAAGATGCAAGTGGAGGGTCTATTTCAGAGAAAGGAAGTCACTAGACAAGGTGGCATGCAATGAAGCTAAGAGGGGAACATTTAGAAGAGATGAACTGAAATACTTCTTCATGGAAAGGGTGGTGGATGACTGTAACAGCCTGCCAGAGGAGGTAGTAGGTGTAAAGGCTGTGGGGAGCATCAAGCATGTGTGGAATAGGCATGGGGCATATTATGTAGAGGAACTGGGGAGGGAGTGACACCTATGACCAGTTAGGGTCAGTGGAGACAGAATAGGTAGAGACAAGGGGCAGAATGGATGTGCTTAAATGTCATTTTCTGCTGACAAAATCTGTTTTTTTGTTTCAGTCCTCCTTCCCACAGATGGTACCCAAGCAACCCTGGTCTGTTCCTGAACCCAAGTTGCCTGTGTGGCAGAAGGTAAGGCATCCTGTGCATCAGCCCTTCACATCACTGGGTCAGCCACATTCCCATTTCTAATAAACAGGTCTTCACTTTTCACTTTATTTATGCCCCTTAGAACCATACAGGTCTCTGTCATTTTCCTCCTCTCCCCTCTGGCCTCCAGCAAGTACATGCTCAGGCCATTCATGCTTTCCTCATATGATCTGCCCAACAGGACCTGAATTATTTTGGTGATACTTCACTGTACTGATTCCAGCATATCTATGTCCTTTCTCAGATGAGCACTCTGAAGAGGGCACGACACTCCAAGTGAGGACTGACCAGTTATCTGTAAAGGGGCAGTATCACTTCCTTTATCCTACCATCAGAACCCCTCCCTATAGGGGGAGTGGCTTGGCAGCCTAGAAGGTGGTTGCCTAAATATCCCTACTCTGATATCCCTAAATGAAATCCCACAACATCTTGTGCTACAGAAGTACCTACCTCCTTTGATGGCACATAGTTAAAAAGGACAGCTTTTTCTGAACATGTTGGTGTCTTTTCCAGTCTAGTTGGTGTAAGGCTGACCATCTCTCTTCAACAGACTTCTTGACCACTGACATCTCCACAACAGTGCAGCTCAGCCAATCAAGATGGTGACAGCAGCTCCCCACCAGGCCCCAGCAGCACTCAGTGAAATTAAAACAATCTTTGAACACTTACAACAGCAAAACACAAAGCTTGAGGTCTTCACACAGAGAATACTAACATCCAGCAAATATCCCAGTAGATGAATGCCACTGAGCAGTGAGTGGCCGATACTAGGACAAAATGGAACTACTCATGGCCTACATCCATGACCATGACTGGCCCACCTGCCTCCTATTGGACAAAGTGAAGGGCATGGAAAATCTGGGTTGGTGGAACAATCTCTGCTTCTTTGGTTTCCCCAAAGGATGTAAGGGGAAATTGATTAACCAATTTCTCCAAACAATCCTCCTTGAGCTGCTAGAAGAATAGTACCCTCCAGTCTTGGAGATTGACAAATCTCATAGAACACTAACCCCCTAATCAAGCTGGCACAGTTCCTCCACTTCACATGTAAAGAAACTACCCTGGGCACCTTCAAAGGCAACCTACACCAGCACCTTGCCACAATGACTTCCTGTGACTGTTTCTCATAACAAAACCTACTCCTCATGCTGGCTTCCTGTCAAATGTTTCTATTAACTTTATCTGATCTCCTTTTCAGTAATGCCCCCCTCTATGTCCCTCCCCTCCTCTAAATCCACCTCCTCTCCTAGCAACTTCTAATTTACAGTAGTGAACCTTTTTCCACTATGTCTCTTACTGCATCTATGTTCTTAAATACCACTCACATATTTATTGCAACTTCTTTACTGCAACTTAATTGTACATACTTTGATTCATTGTACATCGTTCAGTATGTCCAAATGAAAGACGTGTGTTCCTGACAAAGCCTATGGCTGCCTGTAACCACTGTACTTGTTTTTGTCCCCAAAATATTCTGAATTGTCTCTTGACATGGAACCTTTGTAAAAGAGCCATGGCTCAAAGGTGTTTTCTGAAATAATCAATAAATAAAAAATAAATAAATAAAAATTATGATTTGCACTCTTCTGAAGGGGAACCTTAAATTGAAAGAGCATCACATTTGGATTTTCCCAAACCTCTCCAAAGAACTCTCTGCCAGGCATAAGGCCTATACTCCAGCATGATGGGCATTTATGGACCTAGACAACCCCTTGCCATTCATTACTTGGCTGCTCTTCAGATCCTTAAAAGTGGAGTCACTCAACCATTTGAGACTCCAGAGTCCACAGAAGCATGCATCTCCTACTCCTGGACCCAAACAGACTAGTTCAAATATCAGCAAAATCACCAAGGAGAAAACAGAGGACAAATAGCACAGGTGATGGACATCTCTGCTCACCCAGATGAAGTGCAACAGTACAGACATGGACCCCACCCCTCAGTCCTCCCCACTGGATGCTGAACCCTAGCACCTGACATGTAAGAACAGTGAGGCAGCAAACAACAGAGGTAAGGTCTGACAGAGCAACTCTATCAAGGAACAGGAACCAGAGCAACAGCAGAAAAAACCTGCATTCTCGTAAGTAAACTCCCTACTGATCAGGAGCAACTGCATTGCTCTTCCCCTGCAAGCACCTCTCAAGGATCAACCCACCATCCTGATGCCTTGGCCCACACAGACTGTATCCTCAGACTGAGCTTTATGGCCCAAATCTTGGGCAAAGTCAGTGAACTTGGTTGCCACAGTCACTCACCTTCTGTCCTGGGATTCCAGCAGTGATGAAAAGAAGCAGCTTTCCCCCACCTCTGAGAGCACACAGAGCAATCCTCCATGGCCTGCTGTATGGCCCCAACTTCCCTGGCCATGGATGTGTCGCAATCTTGATTGTACTCACCACTAATGGCCGCAGACTACGTAATCAGAACTGAAGTTTATAAACTGCCACAGCACAAGGATGAGGGGCCTCATGAGGACTAGACCTATCAGGACCCAAGACCAATTAAGACACCTGCACTCTTAAAACAGCACTGTACAATTGTCCAATAAATCCTTTAATCTGAAAGTGTCCTTGACTTTGCTATAAATGCTATGGCCTCTTCTTCTGATGCATAGGTGATTTAGTTATCCCCGCTTTAAGATAGGCACCGAAGACCCAACCTGCCTTCTTTCAAAACTCTCATGCCGAAGATAATCTGATCAGCCACACAACCCTCAACGGCTGATTACAATTTACCTCTCTCCTGCCAGCCAGTGTATGGATCGAGGGAGTGATCATTTACCATGTCATCTTTTCAGCATCTACATTCATGCCCCCAACCTCCTTTTTTTGTTGGGTGCATAGCTAGATGTGATGCAAAAAAAAAACGTGTTTCAGATATGAAACTGACAAGCAGATATGCTGTTAAAAGTGTATTTGATTGCTTTGTTAACAACATGGAAAAATATAAGACAACAATAAAACAAAACAACAGCAAAGCAAAAAACTCTGGCATTTTGAACCTGAATGGTTCTTCCGCAGGGGTCACAGCCACAGAAATCGAACACTGGTTAAATACTGTATACTTAAAGCAGTAGTGGCCCATGAAATGTTGAGCCATCAATTAGACCATTCAGTCATAACATTACAAATTGTATATTAAAAATTTGTGAAATCACAACACTCAATGTGCCCCAATTTATAAAGGGTAAAAAAGAGGACTGAAATTGAACAGCAGAGTGGAATGAATAGCAGATAGTAAAACAAATGCGAATCCTTCCAGTTGAAGGAACAATGGAAGAGATAAAAGGCTGAAATAATAAAAGAAACATGGGGTAGAAAAGTCATGGGGGTAGGGGGAGGGGGAAGGAGGGAGAAGAGAAAGGGAAAGAAAAAATGGTAAAAACATAAAAGGATATAATGATCAAAGAAAGATGTTGAAAGGGGATAAGAAACATTATATGCCACAGAATGGGAGGCTAAAGCCATATGATGTACTGACAATGAAAACTATTTAAACAAATGTCACTTACAGGTGGCCAATAATAAAATGCATGAATGCCAGATAAAGTCCATTCATTTGAAGTGTCATCCTTGTCCTGGGTATCTGTGGAAACAACATAAGCATTTTTTCAGACAAATACTAAGTATTTCAAAGTTACTGAACAGACAATTGAAAATTAGTATAGCATAAAGAAGCTTATATCAAATAATGAAGAAGACAAATTAACATTAGCAAAAAACTTGACTCGACCCTAATAAAAATGGGAGAAGGTCTCACTCATCATTCAGATGAAACATCATTCTGACCTTTTGGTGCTAAAGCTCCCAAGGTGTAGATGATGCAACTCTTCTTTTCATGAAGTCTTTAAACCTATCTCCTCGTCTTGGTTTTATTTATTTATTCATTCAGAAAGTACATTTCAGTACAGGTGCTCATTTACAAAGGTTAAACATCAAATTTTGTTACATACAAAAATTCCAATAGGATATTATCAAGACAAATGCATCATGTGTTAGATAGAAAAATGAATTTAAGCTGCACAGAACCAAATTTATTGGGATATTTATCTATAATTGTTAATGTAAGTAAAGTAGTAAGTAAGTAAAATTAATTTTTTGTGCACCCCATCCCAAAGGCTTAGGGTGCTGAACAAGTAGATAGGCAACATACTTTGAAAAATAAACATGAAAACAGAAAAACAAATAATAAATTTCAACAATTTAAAAGATCAAAATTTAAATAGAATAACATATTGCAGCAGTTAACCAATGCAACTATAAAAAATCAGGAAACACTTTTCTAAAAAGATGAGCCTGTAGGCCCCACTTAAAAACCTCCACCGATGGGGCCTTCCTCAAAGACCATGGTAGCAAGTTCCACTATATCAAACCCACCACCTCAAATGGATGATCTCAAGAGGATTTAAGGTGGCCCTGGGAACCGCTAACAGGCTCTCAGTTGAGGAGTGAAGAGAGCACGCAGGATGGGCAGGAGTCAGAAGGTCATTTAGTAGCCAGGGTCTGATCCATGTATGGTCTTATAGGTGAGCAAGCCCACCTTGAAGATGATTCTCCATCTAACCAGCAGCCAGTGCAGTTCATGCAGAACTGGGGTCACAGGACAGGACCTTGGAAGGCTCATCAGTAACTTGGCTGCTGCTTTCTGCACCAGCTGCAGTTGCTGGAGAACCCCTCCAGTGACAAAGGGGTACAGGGCATTGCAGTAGTTGATCTGCAATGTCACAAAAGCATGTACCAGTAAAGGCACATCATCTGGCAGAATCAAGCCTTTGATACTGGCAACATTCCTCAAGTGGTAAAAAACACTCTTGACAATGGATCACACCTGAGCTTCAAGTGTCAATCCGTCATCCAGTATGACGCCCAGATTTTTCACCTTGGTGGATGCCGCCAAGGGAGTGGGGCCAAGGAATAATCCTTTTTCCACTCCAGCACAGCAGCATTCACATTATGCTGATGACCAGGCTAAATCACTAGCACCTCCTTCTTGTCAGGATTGCATCTTAGCCAGCCTGAGGCCATCCAGTCCTGGAGCTTGGCTGGGGCTAACAAATGTACTGACTTGATTGACATGTATCTAGATGTTGCATTTGTCACAATGGTGGAACCCAGCTGGTTTAGGTAACAAAGTGGGGGGGGGGGGGACAAGGAACACACTTTCAAAGTGGTTCCAAACAACAGTATCTTATTACTGTGTTTTTTCTATACACAACTCTTGGGAAAGTACTCACTGCGTTGAGCAAATATAAACATGCCGATAGTACCCACCCAAAGTTTTTTTTTTAATTTCTGCTACTAAGGGGGCTATGGAACTATAGTCAATAACAACACTGACCTGTTTGCTAGGATCCTGTTTTTTCTTTGTGGTGAAAGCAAATTCTTACGGTCATGTTCCATTGCCCTCTGGTTGGCCTCATCTAGCATATTTTCAGTATACCTTCATTATATAAATCTATTTTTAAGATTTTGAGCATGTTTTTCATATGTTACAATATTGGAACAATCCCTGTGGATATGCAGGAACTGCCCTTTGGTATCCCTTTAATCAAGTGCTGGAGGTGAAAGCCTTCTGCCAGGTATTGGTTTCCTGTGGTTCTCAGTATGAACCATTTGACCAGAAATAGCTGTCGGTGTCAGATCCAAAAATTTGATACTCATAGTATTCCAGGTGTGTGTAAATTTTTGGTTCCAATATTTCTGGTTAATGCATTGAACAAAATTGGTTGCTTTTTGGTCAGTACCATGCAACAACACTAAAATGTCATCTATAAAGCAACCCTAATTGACAATCTTAGAGCTGTACTGGGGTCAAAGATGAATATCTCCTCTGAACAGCTAATGAAAAGACTGGCATGGGATGGTACCATCAATGAACCCCATTGCCATACCACACACCTGGAAATAGAACTACTTATTAAAGGTACAGTCATTCATATCCAATAGCAGATCTAAAACAATCAAAACAAACTCAGTCCAAAATGCTAGTGGTTTCCAATTTGTCCATAAAAATATCTGACTGCAATCAAGTCCCAAATGATGAATGATGCTGCTGTACAGTGCACTCACATCAATTGCAAGCCATGAATAACCAGCATCCCATTTGAAGTCACACTGGGCCTCCAGAACTGCCATTGTGTCCCTTAACTAGGATGGCAGGGACACTGCCATATCCTGAAGAAAACTGTCCATAAATATGGCCACATTTTCATTAAGTCATCTGATTGCAGATATAACTGGCCAACCAGGGGGGTTCTGGAAGTACATGTGCATCTTCAGAATGGGGAAGAAGCTAGGCACTATTGAAGCCGTGCACTTCAGAAATTTTAGTTCAGGTTAAGTAACATGATCTACTGCATATGACTTCTCTAGAAAGTGGTAAACCTTGGCTTGGAAGGTTGGTGTGGTATCCTCTTACAGCTTTCTATAGTAATTAGAGTCACTAAAATGGGACAGCACATACTATAAATTATAGGATGTGTCCATCGCTACAACCATTCCACCATTTCAGAGGGCTTGATCATGATAGCCTTTTAAGATTTTAATTGCTGCAAAGCTTTAATCTCTGCCTAATATGAACATACGAAATTTGCCAGCAGATAAAAGCCTAGAGGTCTATCAAGTCTGCTCGAATGTGCAGCTAGCACCCCTTATTCTGCAGATGCCCCTCCCTTCCACCCTTCCCCTTCATTGACCCTCCCCCTTGTCCTGTCCCATCCCCTTTTGAAGCAGTCCACTGTTCTACTGGATACTACTTCTGCAGGTAACGCATTCCACCTAGTCACCACCCTCTCTGTAAAAAAGTGTCTCCTCATCTCCCTCCTGAACCTTCCTCCCTCCAGACTCTTATCATGGCCCCTGGTGTCCCTCCCCTTCCTTACTTTGAACAGCCCCTCTGTACCTGTCTTGTTTATTCCTTTCATGTACTTAAAGGTTTCAATCATGTCTCCCCGTCCATCCTCTTCTCCAGTAAGTACATGCTCAACTCCCTCAGCCTCCTCTCGTATGATAAGTCCCCCTGCCCCTTGATCATCTTTGTCGCCCTGTGCTGTACCCCCTCCAGTAACTTAATGTCCCTCTTCAGATATGGGCACCAGTACTGCACACAGTACTCCAGATGCGGTCTCACTAATGACCTGTACAGTGGCAGAATCACCTCCTCCCTCTACGAGGATATACCCCTTGCAATACAACCCAGCATTTTGTTGGCCTTTGCAGCAGCCTTCCTACATTGTGCTGAGTTGTTCATTGACCCTGTAATGAGCACCCCCAGATCCTTCTCCTCCTCTGTCTGGGCTAGCTGCACTCCCCAGCTGGTAACTCCTCCTTGGGTTCTTCATCCCAAAATGCAGCACCTTGCACTTTTTGGCATTAAATCCCAGTTGCCAGGTGTCTGATCAGGTTTCAAGCTTTGCCAGATCATCCTGCAACCCCTGCCATCCCCCTAGGTCATCCTCCACTGCTCCTACCTTGGTATCATCAGCAAACAGACTGATCTTGCTCTTGATGTCCAATGATATGTCTGCAGTGAATATCCCAAACAACACTGGCCCCAACACCGAGCCCTGTGGAACAACGCTCATCACTACCCTGGAGTGTGAGAGCTCCCCACCCACCACCACCCTCTGTTGCCTTCCCTGAAGCCAGTTCCCTACCCATCTCACCAGCTTTGCACCTGCTCCTGTGCCTCCTAACTTACTTCCCAGCTTTCCATGTGGCACCGAGTCAAATGCCTTACTGAAGTCCAGATACAGGACATCCACTGCATGCCCCCTGTCCAGTTGCCTAGTTACCCAGTGATAGAACTCTACCAGGTTGGTTTGGCAGGATCTGCCCCATATGAAGCCATGCTGTCTGCTGTTCTGTAGTCTTCTGGCCTCTAGGAGGGTCACCAGCCTCTCCTTCAGGATAGTCTCCATTAGCTTACTCATGATGGATGTGAGGCTCACTGGTCTGTAGTCTCCCGGTTTATCCTTGGGGCCAATCTTGAGGAGGGGCACCATATGAGCCATCCTCCAGTCCTGAGGTACACACCCCAAATGTAGTGAGGCATTAAATAGGTCTGCCAAAAGTCCCGCAAGGACCCCTGCCAGCTCCTTCAGTATCCTGGAGTGGATGCCATCTGGGCCTGGTGCCTTACCCACCCTCAGTGCCTTCAAACCCTCCTGAACTCTGCCCTCCATGATTTCCCCATCTGTCACCCCCACCCACCCATTTCTGCCATTTCTCCCCCCTTGGGTGTCACCCACTCTTCTCTTTAGTAAATACTGAGCAGAAGTACTCATTTAGTGCTTCTGCCTTATAGCACCTTGCTTCCACCCAACCCCCCTCCTTCCTAATCCTTACTATGTGGTCCTTACAGGTCCTTTTCTCCCTGATGTACCTAAAGAAGTCTTTCTCCCCCTTCTTAATGCCTTGTGCCAGCCTGAGTCCCGTAGATGCCTTGGCTCCCCTTACTGCCCTTGTCATCTCCTTTGATTCCGTCAAGTATTCCTCCCTGTCCTCCCCCTCCCTGTTTTCTTGTACTTGCTAGAGCAGCGCTTTTCCTCCTTACCTTTTCCATGTCCTCCTTGCTCAACCAGCTCAGTTTCTTAGCCCTAGCCTTCTTGCTCTGGGTCTTGCAGCAGGTTTTCATTGCCTCCACTATCCCCAGCTTTATGAGCTCCCATCTCTGGTTAGTGTCCATACTAGATTGAATTCTGGCCAGGTACCCTTTTACCACTTCCCCCATCCTCCCAAAGTTGGCCATCCTGAAGTCCAGCACTCTTGTGCCAGATTCCACTCCTTCCTTGCCCATATCCAATGTGAGTCATACAGAGTGGTGGTCACTCCCTGACAGCAGTTCCTCCACTGTAAGTTCTCTCACAAAGTCCCCATTTGCCAGCACAAGGTCAAGGGTATTCTCTAACCTGGTTGGTTCACTGACCATTTGCAGCAGGAAGCTGTCCTGGAAGGCATCCAGCAGTACCTGCTCCCTTCTGTTCCTGGTTGTTGGGGTACTCCAGTCCACTCCTGGCATGTTGAAGTCCCCCACAACCACCACACAACCTTTCTCACAGGTCCTCCTGATCTGTCCCGCTAGTTCCCTGTCTAACTCCTCCATCTGAGATGGCAGCCTGTACACCACTCCCATTCTAAGAATCCTATTCTTGGAATCCTGGATTTGCATCCAAAGTGACTCCATACTACCCTCCTTCCCTTCCTCCCTTACACACTTCAGTCCTTCCTTCACATATACTGCCACAGTTCCTCCTTTCCCAATCACCCTGTCCCTACTAAATAACCTGTACCCTGGTACAGACAGGTCCCAGTCATTGTATTGGGTGGCCATGTTTCTGTGATGGCTGCAATGTCCACCTCTCCCTTTGTCATGAGCACCTGTAACTGTGCAGTTTTCCTTCCAAGGCAACTAGCATTAAGGGAAACCACCTTCCACCCTTCCCCTCCCATCCCACCCTCCTTTACTAGCATCACCAATAGTACTTGACTTGTGTCCTTTGTCACTATTGTGGAGAGTAGCTCATATGTGTTTCCCAACCTGTGGTCTCTGCATGTCTCTTGACCAATTGCCACCCCCGCTCCTAGTTTAAATTCCCTACTTCATCTATGTACTCCTCCAACCTCTGTTTCAACACTTTCTTTCCCTCCTCACTCAAGTGTAGTCTGTCCTTGGCATAGAGACTAGCATCTTCCCAGGTCCCTCCCCTTCCCCTCCCAACAGCCCATACCCTTTAGCACAACACCAGGTTCTTAGCCATCTGTTAAATTCCTCTATTCTCAGCTTTCTTATTGTGCTTGCCTTGGGCACTGGACACTGCAAGTATCTCTGAAAAAGTTACTGATCTTCCTGCCCCCTCACATAATTGTCCTAGTTCCTCAAACCTCCTCTGGACTATGTCTACTGTCTTGTCAGCCAGGTCATTCATCCCAAGATGTATAATTAAATGAGGCTTGTTCCTACCCCTTCTAGCATATTTCAGAACAGATTGTCCTACCCTTTCTGCTGTCATTCCTGGCACGGCCTCCACGCAAATGCGACTATGCCTCTCCCCCTTGCTACCCCACCTGGCTCCTCTTAGTATTGAGTCCCCCAGCACTAAAATTCCACCACTCTTTCTCCCTGCTTGCTTCCATTCATCTCCTTTCCGGCTCCTCCTGTTCTTCCTCCTGTTCTTCCTCCTGCACATTATTTCCCCCTTTTGCCCCTGTTGCAATTCTCCCAGCAGAACTTCCCCCCGCTCTGGTTTGGTCCAGGCATTTATCAATTACTCCTCTAATTTCATCATTTCCATCCTCCACCTTCTTCCTCTCTAGCAATGCAAAACTATTTTCTGAAGACACTTCACAAATGCCCGCTCCCTCTCTCTTCATAGTAACCTGTTCTCTCCTTTCCACTCCATGACTTTTGCCACTTCTCCACCTCCCCTCACAAGTCACTATCTGCTCCTTCCATTTATCCTTTGTCTCCTGACCTGGTTTTCCCAGCAATCATTCTTCCTGGCCTGGGCCCCCTTGTCCCTGCTTCCCTTCCTCTCACCCTCTCCTCACCACTGTTGGCTTAAATCACCCTCCCTCATCTCCCATTCTTCCTCCCTCCAGTATTGGGTTAAACCTACCCCCAGTCTGCCTTGCCTGTCTTAGTTCCTCCTGCAGACCCTCAATCTCCTTTCTAAGTTTCTCCATGTGGTAGCACACTAAATATCCTCCCACAATCCAGGCAATTTTTAGAAATATTGGTGCACTGCAGTTGTTGCAGCCTACCACCCTACCCATTGCTGTCATTGCCCACCAGTGAGCCCCCACCCTTCCAGATGTAGGATACCAAACACTCCCCCAAGTCTCCCCTCTCCCCCCTCTATCAGTACAAAACATTATTTTCTTAATTTCCCTTACCACCTTTGTTGTACACATTTAGATAGATTGAGCAACTGCTTTTTATATTCCTATCCTTCCTATTCACACCCAAAAAGAGACTTTAAGTAGCTATTGCACAACCTTCTTCAAACTCCTACTCCTCCTTTCCACAATGCAATAGCAATGCAAAGAAGTAACAATGAAAGCTCATTGATTTGCAGTTACTTCCCATCCACTGAGATAGCAGTCACCTCTTCACTCGCTGCTGTTCCTTTCCTGGATGTCTGCTTCTGCTATGACAGGTGCATATCCTTTGCCCATTTGAGGAAGTGATGTCAGAACCCCTGATATAATGGAAATCATGGACATGGGGCAGGTGGGGTGAGGGGTTGGGGGTGGGACCAGCCCAAGTCTTCTAGAAACAATCAGGTAGCTGAGGCCCCTGGTCAGACCATTAGCACCCTTCCCCCACTGTGCACTAACCTTTGCAGCTAGTGAAGCCAGCAAAAATGAATCACAGTTCTACTCAAAGCCCCCCAAATACGTTTGCTACCAAAAGAAATAGGTCTCCAGTTCAAACAGCTTCACCAACAACACGTCAAAATAGGCTTGAAATTAGAAGATATAGGTCTCTGATTCAAAGAAACAGACCCCGTTAAATCACACCAAATAGGTTTTAAATCAGAAGAAATAGGTCTCTACAAATGCAGCCTGCTACACAGTGAAGCATCAAACAAATGAGCCCACTTATAGCCACCAAAACAGATTTCAAAATTCCAACAGCCCCAAAACAATACCCTGCTAGCCCCTTAGAAGTAGTGAGAAAGAAAAGAAATAACCTTTCACCAAGTAAAATCCAAACAAAGTGAAAACAGTAAGAAGCTACTGTACTGTAAAAGATCTGATCCTTTTCCTTCTAGTTCCTTCTGAGAAGCCAAAGCAATAGGCCTTACCTAGAATAAAATAAATAAATATCAGTATATAGATGATTTCCTAGAACTTATAAAGTCTCTTCTGACATTACCAATTGCTTTGGAAGAGGAGCAATATGAAAAAAAATAAATATCTTTGTTGTATTTGTAAGTACCAGGGAGGGGGTATCTGTGCTGAAAGCTTGACTGAAACCTTGGGGGTGGAATGCCTGTTTGTTATGCCCTTGAAACACAATGGGAAGAGGATATATCTGTGCCAAAAGGCTGGCTCAAAACCTGTGTGTGCGTGTGTGTGGGGGAGGACAGCAACTCTGTTTCTTTTATATGATTTTGGAAATGCCAGAGAAGGGGAGTATCTGAGCTGAAAGTCTGGCCTGAAACATGGGGAGGGGGGCAAGTCTGTTTGTTTGTATGTATTTATCTGTAAACACCAGAGAAGGGGTATATGTGTGCTGAAACTCTGACTGAAACCTTGGGGAAAAGAGCAAGTGGTGTAGGTGCCAAATGGGCTGAGTGTACCAAAAGCCTTAGCCTAGTACCTTCCTAAAACTGTGTAGGGGGATATCTAAGGTGAAAGCTTTGCCTGAAACCTGGTCTTGTAGTTATGTTGTTGTGTACCCACAATCCAATTTTATTTTGTTTACTCAGTGTTTGCCCTGAAACATAGTACCCAGAATCTTTCTGTAAAGTGCCGCAAACCGCCTTGCAGCTTTTACAACGTAGTTTATACTGTGATTTATTACTAAAATGGGGGTATATATTATATGTTTTGTTATATACAGTATGACATTCCCTACTGTGTGGTTAAGCCATACATACATAAGCATTTTTTTCCAACTCAAACCATGTTAATCAACAGAAAACAGTAGGGAATGTACATTGAAAAGTCTGATGGCCAGTACAAGACAAGAACACAGCTCAGAACAGAAATGACTGAGAGTAGCACTTCTGGTGCCTTGTGCATCTTCACATCATCAGCTACCATGATGCCTTGCATGAGTCAGGTCGTCACCTTTGCAATGGAGTCAAACAAGTTTTCACACCAGGGCAGAACAGAATGAAGCAACTTCATTTATATTTAAATTATGATGAAATTAGAGTGGTGTACAAGAGGGAATCATTGTTCATGCCTACAAACTACACAAGTATACAGAAAACAAGTTGAGGGGACTTCCACTTTAATGATTAATTTGGTGATCTTCATAAATATACAGATACATGTAAGCAATAAGACATGATGGAGTGTGTACTAGAAGTGTTTAGTGCATAGCCCTGGAATGCTATTGTAGCTCCTGTAATTGTATTTTTTTTTTTTATGGTGGTTGTCATGGTGATTCCCCACCACCTCACACACACACACATTTCCCTTATTTCATCCACATTACCAATGTTTTCATTTATTTTTCTTTTCAATTGAACTAAGACAGCAACAGGAGTGAGGAAGTGTACGGAGTGGCTCTGTAGCAACTGTCCCCAAGTGAGCATGCTTGCTGTGAGAATGGAGCAAGCTGGATGCCACAAAGCATGGAGTTGCTGGTATTTCTTTAAATTTTTTAAATATTTTAACTGAGTCTAAGGTGAAACCTTGTAGGGATTCCCTGCTGGTCTCAAACTATCGGTCAATATCTCTCTCCTTTATGTTGATCTCAAAATCCTCTCTAAAGTATTGGCTAGAAGGCTGGGTCAGATTTGGGGCCCCATTATCAGCAGGGAACAAGTGGGATTTGTGCCGGGTAGGCTTTCAGCAGACCACCTGCATAAACTGTCTTACCTTATCTCGGTGTCCAGGGACTCCTGTACTCCAACAGTGTTGGCATCCCTGGATGCAGAAAAAACATTTGATAGGGTCTTGTGGGACTATCTGTTTAATTTGTTACCAAAATACAGTATTCCCCTGACATTTATACAATGCATCAAAGTGCTCTGCTCTCACCCGTTGTCTTATATATTTTGTAACTGAGTCTTGTTGAAATTTTTCTCTTTACAGTAAGGCACCAGACAAGAATATCCACTCTCACCTTTCTTGTTTAACTTGTTTATGGAGCCCCTGATCAGGAAACCTAATGCCACCCCATGGGTATTTGGCATACTGGTAGGGCAACACCAGTACAAACTTTCAGTTTATTCAGATGATATCCTGTTGCACATTTTCTGTCCTGCAATATCCTTGCCAGCTGCCTTGGATGTCATTACCCAGTTTGTCTACATCTCTAATTACAAACTGAAATTAACCTAAACAGAAGTAATGCCACTTAATGGTGCAACATTGAGGGGTGAAGTGAAGCACCTCAGTCTGGATTGGATTCAAGAAAAAAATTAATATTTAGGTATATACCTAAGTGTCTCACCCATCAAAATGAACCAGTATAACCTTGACTCAATGGTTACCAGAATAAAAATGGATTTAGAATTTTGGTCCCTGTTACCTATTTCCATGTGGGGGCACCTGAATATAATAATAATAAACATCCTACTCTGCCTTTTATAGCCACTTCAGATATTTAATTATGACAAAATCCACAGGAATTCTGGCACTCACTACCTTGTGTATCAACAGTACACCACACAGTTCAAACTGTAGAAGAACTTTTATTAGGCAACATGCATTCTGCCTGACAAGTTTCAGACAGTTATATGTCCTTTATCAAAGGCTGGAGAATTCATTACAAACATTCACTTAAGTAACATTAAAAACATGTGAATTTGGATATTTAATTATGCTCTACCGCAGTCTTTGTTCTCTCAAGTGAATAGAGTAATCACCTCTTTCTGTAGCGGGGCAAACCCCCCCAAAGAGCAATATCCACAATGATGCATTCTAAAGAGAGGGGTGGCCTACAAGCTCCAGTCTGTTTTTATATTATCTGTTTATTCATTGCACTAGATTTTTCCAGTAGCTCAGGCTATAATTGGAGGATAGCACCAGGTCCTATGTTCCACAGTGGTTGTATGTAGAACATTATCAGTGCTCTCATATAGGCCTTGATACTCTACATTCCCCGTAAGAAACTCGCTCGGTCACTATGGGGCACTCCTTTAGAGGCTTCCCTACAAGTTCACGTGCAATTATGTTCTCTAATCAAAGTGTAGCCCTTTAAGGATACTACCTAACCCCTGTCTGGGAATCCAAACTTCAAAATCACTGGGCAGATGCTCACTAAGAAGTTTTGGCCCCACATTATTGTGGCTACAGTTGATGGTCTCATCTGAGACTGGAAACTTCTCACCTTTCAAGAGGCCCAAGAAATATACAGCAGTCCTATTCATCATGTTTCAAATATACCCAGTTGACACATATGCTCTTGCACCACTTCGGTACTGGCCCATGGGACTCTGATTCTCCCTTTGACTCTCAATGTTCCCACCTCCAATGTAATTTTTCATTATTATCATGGTTTACAAGACCTATTAGCTAATAAAGAAGGCCTGTTGTTCTATCATTGGGATCAGATTCTACCCAAGAATAGTTCTTCCCAAAATTGGCCTCACATTTGGAAACGCTTATATAAATACATACAGTAAAATGGGATAAATACTGCTTTATGCAATTTCAAATATTAAACAACCTTTATTATACACCTGCAAAATTGCATAGAATGGACAAACTTCCCTCAGATAACTGCTCCAGATGCAATAAGGAATCTTGCACTCTGTTTCACATTCTCTGGTGCTGCGAAAAAGTGATCCCCTTTTGGACATCTATTCAATCATGCCTGGATCCAATGCTTGGGATGTCTGACATGTTTCTCCCATGTGATATGTTTTTTGGAGGAATATGAGAATAAGTTGAATGGTAACCAAAGACGGCATATGGCTTTGATTTCAGCATGTGCCAAGAAAGTTATTCCACAACAGTGGCTTGACCAGTGTACCCCTCAATATATCAAATGGTACAGGGAGATACTTTTTGTTATACAAGCTGAATGGCTTATAGCTAACATGTCAGATAGACTCAATAGGTTTAAGAACACCTGGGATCCATTATTTGCTGTATTAATTACCTGAGTATTGTCTTTGTGGATTTAGTCCTTACGTGGTGGCACCCTGTTTCAATAAGTGCTATTTTTCTTGTCTCGTATAGTGAATATCCAACAGCCCACTCCATTATCTGGTTCCTAAATAATTGTACTCATTTTTATGTTTCTATTTCTGATTCCTATCAGTTCTATATATTTTGGTGGTGGGAAGGGATGGGTTAGGTGGGTGGTATGTGGGGGGTTGGGGACATTGTTTTTTGATTACTATAAAATGTACCAATAATTTGTGACCCTGAACTTGTTGGTTATCTTTACATGTATTTGTAAAAGTACTTCTGACAGTATGTTGGTCTCTTTTTGATGTATTCTTATTGAATGTTGTGACTCTGTTGTTCTTAATAAAGCATTTTCAATCTGAAAAACAAATTGAGAATAAGGTGAGGGTTTACACAGAGCTTGGTTGTGATGGTTTCTGTCTGGTGGCTGGGTGAGAGAGCAAGGAAGGAGCGAGGGAGCATACAGAGTGGAGCCATAGCAACTGTCACTAACTGAGCTCCCCTGCTGTGAAAACAGAGCAGGCTGGATACATCAAAACACATTAAGGAAGGAGCTGCCAGTATTTCTTTTAAAAGGTTTATTTTTTAAAACTGAGTCTGAAGTTATGAAGGAGGTTAACATAGAGCTTAGTTGTGGTGGTTTCTGTCAGGCAGCCCAGGCCAGAGAGCAAGCGAGCAGAGTGAGTGAGTGGGTTGGGGAGATCCTAGCACACATTGATTTATTTTTTGTGTGTTATGTCCAAGTTGCCAGCACTTGATGTTAGCCGTGCACTAGGTACTTTCAGCACACAGCTAACAAACAATCGGGGGCTCAAAATCCATAGCCCATTTCATAATTTTGAATAATGTAGGCTTAAGTGGTTTTTGTTCAAATGCAAAAGAGATGGCATAAGTTTATCCTTCAATTTTATATTAGATTATTTTTAGGATTATTTCATGTGAGGAAGTCATGTCCTGTTTAGACAAATATAATCCCAAACCTAATTTAGGACCAGATAATTTGTACTTTATGCTCTTGGAAATTGCAAAGGAGGCTATAACTGATCTCCACATTAAATTATTCAAGTTTTCTCTATGTAGTGGGCAATACCCTTTGGTCAGGAAGCAAGACGCTATTTGCCCATTTCACAAGAAGGGTTATATGACTGTGGTTAGTAACTGTGGCCCCCATATTCAAGAGTCCCCAGGCACATGGTGCAAGTGCCTGTGCCACGCATCCCAGATGCGCTGCCCCAAAATATTGCCATACTCATTGGATGCACTATAAGATGTGCAGCCCTGGCTGAATATACCATGGATGCACTGTAGCGCAATAGCACATGCATTTTGCATTAGAGCAGGGCTGAATATAGCAAGTGGAGCAAGTCTGCTGAGACACTGGAGCAACATGGCAGGGCCCAAGGTGGAACATGAGCAGTGTGCAAGTGCACAAACAGGGGGATCCAGCAGCCATGACCATGGTGAACAGAGTGGCACAGCAAAGCCAAAGGATGTGTACAGCATGGAAACCCATGGGCACAGGACAGGGCATCACACACAGAGAGGTAGGCAAGGGGCCTAGCAGGCACTGTTGGCATGGCACAGATGATGGCATGGACAAAAAACCACAGCACTGGAGATGCCAATGGACAGCATGGCTCAAACAGGGAAAGTGACAACAGTGACAGGGAGCCAAGCATGCCGAATGTGTGTAGGCCACACTGGGTGCACACATCCAGGGGCACACAGGATGGCAAACAGCACTGCAGTGCAGCATGGTGAACAGTGAAACAGCACTGGTGCTGGCCTGGTGGCACTGAGGGCTGAGGTGCTGGATACCTCACCTCGCACCATTCCAGTGACCCGTCTTTGGGAATGAGCACAGGTCATTGTGGGTCGGCTGGGAGGAGATGGATTGAGCATCCAATGGGCTGCTCTCCATCTCTGGGGGGGTAGGAGGTGGTTGATGCATGTCTGACCCCTGGCAGAGGCTGGGGCTTGGCATTATGCTGCCACAAGCATTGGGTATGGGTGCTCAGCAGATGCTCGGCAGGGATGTGCGCGGATACGTGCGGGTGCTTGCTGCAGGCCTCATTGCACACCGAGTGTCTGAAGGGAGAAAATAAGGAGGCTGGTCATGGCGGCTTGATGACTGTTCCCAGATGCTTCAACTCTGGAGGTAACACCACAATCTTAATCCTGCTCAGCGGGTGAGTAGGGGGCTCTCTGTAGCCCCGCCACATGGGGTAAGCCATGGGAGGTGCAGAGCTGAGGGTCTGAAGCAGCAAAGCACGGGGACGGCAGCCAGATGAAGAGCTGACCAGGGCCAAGGAGAGGAGAAAGTAACAGCAAAAAAAAAAAAAACATTGGCATCCACAGCACTGGGAGAGGGGCACACTGAATGTGCCACTGTGGGCAACAGTGGGTGAAAGCCCAGATGCAGCACAGGGAAGCCCATGGCAAGCACTATGTGGGCATGGCTGGGTGGACAGGGTGGACATGCATGACATGGCACAAACAGCCTAGCCATGCAGCCCAAGGGGCAGTGGGCAACATAAGCAACAGAACAGATGACCCCAACAAAAGCACAGGAATAACCACAGACACAGGAAAAGTGTAATTTAACAGGATTTACTACAAAAAACAACAGTAGTAAAAACACAACATAGCATCAATAACAGTAAGGTGCAAAACACATATATGGAGAAGGGCTGAACAGGGAAAAGGGAACGCAGAGGGGAAAACTATTTACAAATTTCTTTGGGAAATATTCTTTACTTTCAGGGAACCAACATGGGTTTAAGCCTGGGTATAACACCGAAACAGCCTTGGTGGGGCTCACTGGCAGTGTACATGGTGCACTTGATAGAGGACAATTGGGTGTGGCACTGTTCGTGGACCTCACCAAGGCTTTTGACCTGGTTGAATTCGATCTTCTTCCAGGTGTTCTTCGTGGTCTCCATTTTTCTGGTGTTGTAATCACATGGTATCAAGACTTCTTATGTAATAGATCCTTTAGAACCATGATTGGTTCATCCTTATCCCACTCCCTTCCACTAGTTTGTGGTGTACCCCAGGGTTCAGCCCTGGGACCACTCATTTTTTCTTTATTCATGAATTCCGCCCCAGATATTTGTACTAAAACAGAAATGATTCTTTACGCCGATGACACCGTTATTTTCTGTATTAATCCCAGATCTGACACTGCTCTCTCCCACCTTCAAACTGATTTTGATCATCTGCAGGATTGGTTATCATTAAATCACCTGGTTTTGAATTCTCAAAAAAACAAGGGTAATGTGTTTTTCCAGGAATAAGAATGTATCTACTTATTCCCCTTTAATTATTGATAGAAAAGGCAACAGAACTGAATTTGTTTCAATCTTCAAATACTTAGGTATAACTTTGGATAATCCATTTTCTTTTGAACCTCATATTCAGAATCTTAGGAAAACCCTCTATCAGAGATTGGGTATCCTTTACCGAGTTAAATTTCTTCTGACTTTTGAATCAAGAAAGTTTTTAGTTCATAGCTTTCTGTTTTTGGTACTTGATTATGGAATACTAATATATACAGGTACCTCCTCATGTTCCAATGTTTTAAGTCCGCTTAGAGTAACATATCACTCAGCTTTGAGATTTTAGCTAGATTTACCTTTCTGAACCCATTGTTCTGATTTGTATAAACAGTCTTATATCTTTCGACAATCGAGTTCTCTTCAAAATGGGTTCTTTTTTATTTAAAGTAAAACGCAACCTTCTCTCCCCATTTATTTCTCTAATGTTTCCTAGGGCAACAAATGCATTGTCTACTAGGTCCCAGTTTAATTATAAATTCAAAACACCATGTTTTAAGACCACCTTTGGGCAAAGATCCTTATTATTTAGAGCCCCTACTTTCTTCAATAAAATACCGTCAGTAATTGTTGAGAGTTGTCTCACTCAGTGTTTTAGGAAAAGGTTAAAATAATGGCTTTTCTCAAAAACATAATGTATCTGCTTCTGCACTGCACATTATTGATTGTATAGTCTGCTCCCATGTTGTATGTTGTATTTTTATATTGTGTTTTTAGATTGAACTTGTCTCCAGTGAAAACGGGCAGTCTTGCTCATCTGGATTTACAAGTATAAAAAAATAAAAATGAAATGAAAATGAAAATTGGGCAACAGTGGAGGGGAGGATTGTAATGGAGTAAAACAATAAAAACAATGAAAACAGTCCAAGGGGCACACATGCCTACTACTCCTGGTGGTCCTCCACAGGAGGGCAATTCCGGCGGCCTCCACAACTCATCACCTCCATCAGCACCCAAATTGCCCGCAGGATGGCACCCTGCCTTCAGAACATGGCCCCTTGATAATGAAATATGGTTAATAGGATGTCTGGAGTGGTGTGTCCCTGTTCTCGCTGGATGCAACCTCTGTGCCCAGATCCACATAGTGCACCCTTATCCCGAAACCTATGTGGGGAAACAGAGGACATGTTCTCAGTGCCATGACAAACACAGTCCATGTCCCCCCCAGAAGGAAGTGACGCGCCATGTTGGACATTGATGGGAGACATGCGCTGGCCCAACAATGCACCATGCACATGATGGACTAGTGGAATGTCATGCAACAGGGCCACACAGTGACTGGAATGTGGCACAGAGTGATACAATGTCAACATGTGCACACAATGAATGTTGCCAAGGGACATGATGCCATACCTCCCACACCTCATGGGGCCAATAGCCATGTGCACCATGTCTGGAGGCACATTGGCACCATGTGTGTGCAATTCTGAGCACCCAGGGTTCTGACAGGACACACACCTCATGGTGGACACACGTGGGTATGGTGCACAGTGGAACTGCCACATGGTGACAAGACAATGTCAACAGTGTGCAGACCAGCACACCTGGGGCATATACAGCTTACAGCCATGGGGCCAGTGTAGGCACTGGACACCCACCCCCACCCCCACCCAAACCACAAACATCATGTATCTACCACACAAAATCACACTTACCTACCACAGGATGTGATGGCACTCGAGGTGTCCCAGCAGCCACCTCCCATGATGTTCTGGCCCTAGGCCCATGTCTGCCATCTGCTGTCACTCTTCTCAGCCTGCAAGGGGAACCGAATGGAAGGACAACATGAGCAGCATGCTGTCACCCCCACATGCCCCCCCAGTTGCCACCCCCACACCCCCATCCCCAATACACAGAACCCCACCATGCCCACCCCATCCAAACCCCACAGCACCCAAATTCAAGCTAGCCACTACCCCACAACTGCAAGACCAACATGCAGGCAATGTCAGCATACCCATAAAGTGTGCATACCTGGGCATGGCACATTCTCCTGTGGGCCTGCTCCTGTAGCCTGTGCAGCCTCTCTGGGTCCCTTCTTCTCAGGTCACCATAGCAGTGCCTGCACTGCTCACCAGTGTGAGGCACCTCCGTCTGCCAGAAAAGCCGCTCTGTGATCCTGGCTCAAACTATTTCCCTGGCCTCCTGTAAGGCCTCTGTGCTGAAAATCTGGCCCTCCACAGGCATGATCAATGCCACCATGTTGGCCAGCTCTGTGTCATTCCAGTTAAGGGTCCTTGGCCCAGCACCCTGCACACATGCCATAGTAACTTTAAAATGCTCTTCAGCCAGTGCTGCAGCATGCAGCTCTGCTTGACATATGGCCTTGCCATGCCCGATGTGCAATAGACCTGCACACAATGCCCCTCACAGCACGCAGATGAGCAATGGTGATGCACAATGCACAGACAGTGGTGCACCACTGCACCTGCACAGTGCCGCAATGCTGGGTTGGAGGACAAGGTCATGCCACCGTGCACTGGGCATGCACCACCTATCTGGTGTCCATCTTTTTGAGGTCACAGTATGCCACACATGCAGCCAATGGTATCACGCAATGTACAGGACATGCAAAGTGTACTGATATGGCACATGTCCAACATGCTGTGGAGAGGCACGATGCAGGGAACCCACAATACAGATGCTCCACCGTGCACGGCATGCATGCTGCAATATGTACAAATGGCCTCATCGCCCAATCACAGCACAAGTTCCCACATTTGCATCTCATTACAGGCTGCACATGCCCTCATTTGCATGTGCTGAACTATAAATGAGCTGCTCTGCACTACCACACACCAGTGGTGATTGGCAGGTACTGCAGCTTGAAGGTTTGTGTGGTACAGCTACACTGTTGAAGAGTGTATAGCCATGCATCCACTATGCCTGGGAACCATGCAGCAGGACTTGGAACTGTGCTGACACTTGTCACTCTTCCACTCCACAGGCAATAGAATGGAGAAGGAGGAGAACGTGTAAAGGAGGAGACGTCCCAACTTTACTGAGGATGAGCTGAAGGCCCTAGTTGAGGTCCTAGTCCATATGGAGGACCTTCTATCAAGGAAGACAGGCATGTGGCAGAAGAGGACACACAGAATGGGTTGTGATAGCCTAGGCAGTGAACACCCATGGGTAATACAATCGCACTTCCCAGGAGTGTATGAAAAGTATGAACAGTGAGAGGACCAGGGCCAGAGAGCACCTGGCCACCATGGGAGTAACCCTGCAGGCCACAGGGGGTGGGCCATGCACTGTGCCACCACTGATGGCTAAGGATGCAGCAAAATTTAATTTCGCTGGTGAAATTCCGGTGAAATAACAAATTTAACCTTGTGAAACATTTCGCAAAATTATGACTTTGGGGTGGAATTTTGCCTGTATAGTGAGGTGAAATTTTGCTTATATTGTGCCATGAAATTTTGCCTGTAAATTTCACTTCTGGTGGTAAGTTTCACCTTAGCATTTAACTAAGGTGAAATTAGGAAGAAAGGCATGTCACATGACTTGCTGTCTGAAGCAGACTGCAGGTCACATGTGTGCCAGTACTCAGACAGGAAGCCACTGAATTTACATTCTTTTCCTACAATTTGTAGGATGGAGACAGTAAAAGAGACTATCAGAAAAAGAGAGAGAGAGAGACTAAAACAAATATAGTTTGCTGAATTGTGAGTGAGAGTTTGTGGTGTGTGTGTGTGTGTGTGTGTGTGTGTGTGTCTGTGTATGTGTGTGCTGAACTTCTGTTCATCCACTACTTCTTTATTTAACAAAAGTTTAACTTTCTCTTGTGTTCTATTTTCTTTCTTTGTCATGTGTGTGTGTGTGTGTGTGTGTGTGTGTGTTTCATGCTCTCCTTTTTAATTTTTTCTTTAGGAGTTTAATAAAACTTTTTTTTTTAATAATGATGCAAGGGAGTGGGTCTGCCTCTGGAGCTGGACAGAGTGGAAGGGGAGGACAATGCATTCACCTTAACAGGCATGTATTTATAAGTGAGCATCCCCAGGCAGCAGGAGCAGTTGGTTCCTGCCTCTGCCCCCCAGCAGCAACAGGCACTGGTCATTGGCCCCAAACCAGCAGGTTCCCCCCACCATCGTCCCACAGCACTGTCAGCAGGAGCAGCTTCCCCCTCCCAGCAGCAGGATGTAGACCCTGCCACAGCCACCCAACAGCAGCATCAGCACGCAGGCTTGGAGTCCATTGCCCCCCTTCAGGAGGATCATGTGGCTGTTGCAGCTGCCAGCCCCCAGCGTGATGATGTAGAAGAAGTGCCCACCCATGGAACATTAACTTGCCTCAGCCAAAGAACATCAGTTTGGTCATTTTGTACCACAAAGGCAGATTATAATACAAGTGTGGTTGTCTGCAGCCTTTGTGGTAAAAATGTAAAAAGTGTGAAACCAAAGTATCACTTTGGGACTACTGGTCAAAGGAGCCACCTGCAGCACCACTATGCTGTAGAGTGGCTCTCAAAACAGTGAGAGACAGCAGCAGGAGGCAGCACTGAAGCTTGGGGGTGCCATACCAGAGGGAGGAAGAGGAGTTCTAGCAACAGGATGCACCCAGAGCTGGAAGAGACAGAAGCATCCCCCACCCGTGATGCATGACAGAGAACCCAGCAGTGCCGCCCCCACCATGAGCATCCTGCAGCCTCCCCCAAGTCAGGTGATGGTCACCAGGGCAGACCTGGAGGCTGTGTGCACTGAGGTCCAAAGTGTCCATCAGGACATTGACTAGGCCCTCGAGGAGATAGGGGGGACCTCTAAAAAATAATGATGGACCAGAAGAAGATCTTGGACCTCCTGTTTGAGCTTCGTGATGGTGGTGGCACAGGTGGCAGTGCCCAGCAATGAATGGCCTGTGGCTGTGGTGGTGGGCCAGTGTTGTTTTCTTTTTCTTCTCCTTTCTTTGTTATTGTCACTCTTCTTGTTCTGCACCCCCCTCCCTTAAAAAAGGAAAACAAACAAACAAAAAACCCACAAAAAAAATATTTTCTGTCCTCTTTGTCTTCTGATCTATATCCTTTTGTTTATTTTATCTTTTCTAGTTGTTTGTGCTCCCTCCCTTTGCCATCCCCTCTCATATATAAATATGAATAACTTTGTCCTCCTGACCATGCATGTCACAGGTTCCCACCTCCCCGTCCCCGTCCATCTGTTGTAGTACCATGCCCATAAACCGTGTACCTTTCTACTTTTATCTTACTCCATTTTTCTTTATATGTTTCCTCCTTGCACCTTCTATCCTACCCACAAATGTCAAGTATAAGATCTTTACTATGACAAAACATATTTTCCAAAGCTATGTGAGAGTGAATCTTGGCTCTGCTCATGTAAAATAGGGCCCTCGGGTAATGAAATGTTTCCTAAAAAATGTTACATTAAATTTAGATAGAAATCTGGTCTTTGCCATGATGTTTTATGGTGCCCCCCCCCCCACCACCACCACCACCTAGATATTAAAATGCTGTTTTGGCTACTGCTTACAATTGCTTTTTGGCCACATCTTGTTTCTGAAAGTGCAGCACAGGCAGTAAATGTCCAGAAATGTTTCCTTAAAAATGGTAGATTAAATTCAGACAGAAATCTGGTCTCAGCCATGATGTTTTATGGTGCCCCACCACCACCCAGACATTAAAATGCTCTTTTGGCCACAGATTACAATTGCTTTTAGGCCACATCTTGCTTCAGTGAGTGTAGCACAGGCAGTAAATGTCCAGAAGTGTTTCCTAAAAAATGGTACATTAAATTCAGACAGAAATCTGGTCTCAGCCATGATGTTTTATGGTGCCCAAACCACCACCACCCAGACAACATGATGGTCTTTGGTCCCCTGTTTACAATTGCTTTTAGGCCACATCTTGCTTCTGAGAGTGCAGCACAGGCAGTATTTGTCCAGAAATGTTTCCTAAAAATGGTGCATTCAATTCAGATAGAAATTTGGTCTCAGTCATGATGTTTTATGGTGCCCAGACCACCACCCAGACATTAAAATGCTGTTTTGGCCACTGTTTACAATTGCATTTAGGCCACATCTTGCTTCTGTGAGTACAGCACTGTAGGGACAAAACCCTTGATGGAAAACTTATTTTATTTTTATTATCAAGAATGTATTTTTAATTATTATTATTATTATTATTATGTGATTTTATATGGTATTAAGATAGGAAATGTTTACTCTAATTTCTGGTTAAGATTAATTTTGATTAAGTCTTAAAAACATTAACATAGAGGAATGATGCCATTTAAAATGGAGACAGTTTCAGAGTTCAGAAAACAAAGTGTGTTCCAGTAAAGTCTTCTTTTAAATTCAAAGTCCCATGAGAGGGGCCTAACCACATTCCAGAAATACTTCAGCCAAAGTTAGATGGTACTAGAGAAGCATCCCTATGATCTGACTGATTTACAGCCATTTGTTTGTACAGGGAAGACTTGGTCAGAGCTAGGCATCCATGACTACAATCAGATACAAGGCCATGTGATTGGTACAGACTTATAGAAAGAAAAAAAAATGGTTTCTCTGTATAAGCTTTGTATATTAAGAAAGTATTTTGCTTATAACTTAAAAACCCATTATGGTGCCACCATGAAAATTGGATAGTTATTGGACACTAGTATGACACATAAGCTTACCATGTTTTATGATTGAGGGACAAATAATTCAGGAGTTATAATTAAAACTTATTTAATATCATTTTCTTACTAGGAAACTAAACAAATGTAGTATCTCATGATAACTCACATCTTAAAAAGTCTAAGAAAATGACTTAAGTCTATATGTTGTTGCTATAGTGAGAAATACCATCTAAAAGAATATTTGTGACAGTTTAGATTTATATCTTTATGTAGAACAAAGAACCCATGTGTTTCTACAAAAAAGTAATGTTTTAAAGACTTTAAGAATGGATATGTCTTACAAATCTTATATCATTCTGTTGCTTAGAATACTTAGAGAAAGACTCTCACTTTATTTTAAGAAGTTTTATTAAAATTATGAAATTATAATCTTAATAGTGTAACTAAGGAAATATAAATATTACAGATATCAGAATCATACTAGTATGTTCCCCTTGAGTAGAAACACCTGAATATGTAAGTTTAATGTTTAAATTAGGTTAAATAAGAATTGTATTACAAAACATAGTTTTGAACCAAAAAGTAATCTTAAGGAAAAAGGGGATGTCTTAAGAGGCATGTCTGTATGCCATCATTTATCTTCTGAGATGTTCTACCTTTCTAGTGACTCAGGCTAATCTAAATCTGGTGATGTCATCACCAGGACAGTTTTATATTAGTGAATTTGTCTGGTCACACCTCAGTCTGGACCAAACAGTTGATGCAGAAGGCCCTATGTTAGTCTAACTAAGAATTCTAATGGCTTTATGCTGTAGCTAGGCCAAGGAACCCTGGGCAACACCTGTTTGGAATCCAGGGACCAGCCTAAGGATAGCCAAACACTTATGCAGTGCAGCCAGAAGATTGAGATGCAAAAACCAGATACAAGGACATTCTTGCTGTGTATAAGGCAAGGTCTGTGTTTTATCTGCTGAGCATTTTGACTGAAGTAATGTTGCCTGCGATGACTAGACACAGACTTATCTTTAAAACTCGCACAAGCTATACAGCATTCTGATCAGAAGAAGGTCTAGTGTCCTATGGTTTTAAAAGCAAATGTACAACATGAAGGAGTCATTAAGTTCCAGTTACAGAAACAGCTTTGCTATCCACAAGAAAGTTCTTTGAATCCAGTGTTGCTATGGACTGTGCAGATTGAAGCTGTGTTCTACAACTCTAAGAAAAGACCTTTGGTAAAGTGACTTTCAGCAAAAGTTTAACTTGCAGTGGTAGTCCATACACACTGCAGCACATAACAACATATTACCATAACAAATCCAATAATACATAGCTAAAAATAAGGTATAACATACACACCCAGCCACCATACTGAGTTGAAAGTTGTTGGGGGGGGCTTGAAGTAAACTCAGCCTTTTTCAACTTCCAATTCCACATCATCCAAGAAGCATCCCTCACAGTCTTTAAGACTGGAGTTCTCATCACGTGGGAATTCTCTCAACATTGCTTCCTCATCCACCTCGCTGCTGGTGGATGCCTTAGTCGAGGGATTGTCGTCATCAAATCAAATCAAATCAAATCAATCTTTATTTATAAAAGGCACCTTTCCAAAACCAAGGCGCCTGTACATAACACGATAAAATCAACAAATAACTAAAACAATATTGGAATTAATCTAGGCAACAGCGTCTAAAACTCATTATATGCTAGGCTAAAAAGATGTGTTTTTAAAGCCTCCTTAAAGCTTTGGACAGTTGGGCAATCCCGCACCTGATGAGGTAGAGAATTCCACAGGGTTGGGGCCATAAAACTAAAAGATCTTGCCCCAGAAGTTTTTAAGCGAACCCTGGGAATCTCTAGCAATCCCTCATCAGTGGATTAGAGAGAGCGGGACGGACAGTAGGGACAAAGGAGATCTTTCAGGTAGCCAGGTGCCTGATCGTGTAGGGCCTTATAGGTCAGAAAACCAACCTTGAAGGTGACTCACCAGCATATTGGCAGCCAGTGCAGTCTGCGGAGCACAGGTGTTATATGACTGGACCTAGAAGAACTAGTCAATAGCCTGGCTGCCACATTCTGCACTAGCTGCAAGCGGCTAATCTCAACCCCCAGTAGCCCAAGATAAAGGGCATTGCAGTAGTCAAGGTGGGAGGTAACGAAAGCATGGACCAAAGTAAGAAGATCGTCAGGAGGAACCAGGTGCTTCACCTGGGCGATGTTCCTCAGATGGTAAAAAGAGGTTTTGATAATTGCTGACACCTGAGATTTAAGTGTCAAACAGTCATCAAACACAATGCCCAGGTTCCGCACCCAGTCTGTGGTAGCTAGCTGGACACCCCCAAGCCATAAACCCGAGGGTGATCCTGCCAACAAACCAACATCCCAGTGACCCAGGTCCACAACCAACACCTCAGTTTTCTCTGGGTTCAACTGCAGCCAAACACACATTCATCCAGTCCTGGATTTTGGCCAGACAGTTGTTAAAGACCGAAAAGGCAGCATCTTGGCTGGGCACAAAGGACATGTACAGCTGTGTATCATCTGCGTAGCAGTGAAAACTCAGACCGTACTGCCTAATAATCGCTCTTAATGGCAGCATGTACACCGCAAACAACATGGGCACCAAAATGATGCCCTGCAGCACCCCACAGGATGGGGGAATGATGCCGAGGAAAAAATCCCAGACACCACCCTCTGAGTCCTACCCTTGAGGAAAGACCAAAACCAACTGAGGACTGTACCAGACATCCCACAGATAAACCACAAGTGCTCTAATAGCACACCATGGTCCATGGTGTCAAATGCTGCAGAGGGATCAAGAAGGACCAAGATGGAACAAGTCCTTCGATCTCTCACTATTAGGAGGTCATTCAGTACCTTGACAAGAGCTGTCTCGGTACTACGTCTTTTCCTAAATCCAGACTGGAGAGAATCATAGACATTATGGCTGGTCAAATGATCATCCAGCTGCGACGTGACCACCTTCTCAATAACCTTACCCACAAAGGGTAGGTTAGAGACAAGCCTGTAGTTAGCCAGACAATCTGGGTCCAAGGAGGACTTCTTAAGAAGGGGATGAACCACAGCCTCCTTCAGAGGATTTGGAAAAATCCCCTTTTCCAAAGACCTCCAGACTATCTCAGCAAGGACCGGACCGATTTTATCCACACAGCCCACTAGGAGACGTGTGGGGCCTGGGTCCAAACCACAGTTGGTCAGATGCAATGATTGGATGACCATCACAATGTCATTGATTGTGGGAAGGCCAAAGTCAGAACACACAAATTGGGTGTCCAACATCTCCTGACGACCATCACACCTCCCATTAGGAAGGGTCAAGTGGATATCAGACCTGATTGTGGCAATCTTGTCTGAAAGAACTGAGCAAACTCCTCACACCATTCTTGAGAAAAGGCTCTTCTGGGCTGAAGACAGATTGGATTGCACAATCTGTCCACAGTCCGGAAAAGCTGAGCTGGTCTATTCTGTGCAGCAGCAATCTCTCTGGACAGGAATTCGGCCTTCTTACACGAGATTGCAGCTTGATAGACCACATAATGGTCCATCATACTAAGTTTGTCACAATCCAGGCCCGACCTCCGCCAGCACCTCTCTAACCTTCGTCTGACTCTCTCAACTCCCTCACAGTCTCATCAAACCAAGGAAACCTGGGGTGAAGAGTGAGGGGACGAACACAAACTGGAGCAATGGAATCCAGGGCCCCTGCCACCGCCTTATTATAGGCAAGGCATTTGTCTGACCACAGTGTGATGTGGCGCCTCTGTTAAATGCCTATTGTTTTGCAAACCTACGCTATGTAACCAAAAACACAATGTATGTCTTTATGTGACGAAGTACCTTTGGAAACGAGCCTCTGGCTCAAAGGTTGTAAACTGATTTTACAAATAAATAAATAAATAAATACCAAGTCTCCTGGATCCATGCAATCTCTCGGTAAGCCCAATAGGTCCAGCACTGCCATCAGGCCATCTGGGGAAACACCCCTCAAAGGGCGGTACCGGACCATCTCCATAGGGGCTGGCCTACTAGGGGTGGCCCCAAACTGAACCCAATGGAGTGATGATCAGACCATCTGCCTGGTTCCACCACCAAATCAGATATCTCCATCCCCAGTAGGAACACCAAATCCAATGAATGTCCACCAATATGGGTGGGGGAGGAAATAACCTGTGTGAAGCCCAGTGAAGTCATTAACTGGTGGAAGTCTTGACCAAACTGTGAGAGTTCATCATTGACCCAGGCATTGAAATCCCCCAAAACCAACCATCTGGGGGATCCCAATGTCAGGTCGACAATGAAGTCTGCAACTTCCCACAGGAAAACATTCCCGTCACCTGGTGGACAGTAAATGAGAAGTATCCTGCACCCCACACCCTCACCCATGATACATGCAAAGGAACTGGTAGTTCCCACTGGTACCTCCACTAGGCCCAGTTCTGATCTAAAACAGATGGCAACACCCCCGCCTCTACGATCCATCCTAGGGTGGTGTATCACTGAGTATCCGGCTAGAATTGCCACCACCAAAACTGGGCCAGCATTCTCATCCAGCCAGGTCTCAGTGATGCATGCCAGGTCAAATGTTCCAACAAAATCTGCTATAATAGCGGTCTTGTTTTTAATAGACCTGGCATTGCACAACACCACCCGAGTAGGATGAGCATCCGAGGATGACTGTGCTACCTGCTGACTACAGGCAGAACCCTTGGGTATGGGAACCAGACAGGGAGGACCCCTTTCCTGGTCCCATTTCATCCCAGGGCATCTCCTTGTCCCCACTATCCCTATCTGCCCACTTCTTGGGAACCAGACAGGGAGGACCCCTTTCCTGGTCCCATTTCATCCCAGGGCATCTCCTTGTCCCCACTATCCCTATCTGCCCACTTCTTTCCATTCCCTCTCCAGGCCCAGCCCTCGTCCTCCTCCTTTTTCTAACAATCCCCGGAGCCGTACATTGTCTATACACTTCTGGCGATAGGGGAGGACAGAAAAAAGGACAGAGGTCTCTGAGCCTGGAGAGAAAATAATACCTGAACATCCTTGTGCCATCACAACACATATTTAGCACCCTAAGTGAATGATGACAAATAAACATTCCCAAAATACAGAATTAACCCACTCCCAAATGTAAGATAATCAAATATTCTAACAAATATCCACAAAAATGAAACAAATACAAAACCCTATATAACGATTTAACAGCTAAATAAAAATCTAAATTAGGACACAAAATAAGTCTCAGGATTTTGATTTAAGGGCTCTCACCCCCCCAAACCCAAACACATAATACAACAGAATACAACAGATAATTAATTCCCCCTCCCCACCCAGTCCTCTCACCACTGGGGACCTCCTCACCAAGACACAGTTCCTGTGGCAACACCACTGACATCATTGTGCTGCGTGGAATGTGCCTTTCATTCATTTTGATGAATGTTAGCATGAACACAATCTTGGGTGACAAATTGGTCCTACGGTCACTCACAAATGCCCCAGCTGCACCAAACACTTGTTCCACAGTGACACTGGATGGTGGGCAGCTTGGGTATTTCACAGCAACCGATGTTAGTGCTGGCCAGTCAGTCATTTTACTGCTCCAGTACAGCAGTGACTCATCAGTAATGACAAGTTGCTTTGGGTCCCACATGTAGGCCTCCACCATTCATTCTGCTGCTCGGAATCCAGCTGCCTCATCTGTCTCCTTCTCCTTTTCCTCCATATCTTCCACTCCCACCTGAAAGAGAACATCTCACATGGGATTGCTTGCTGTTTTCTGCTCTGCCTTGCCTATTTTCCCAGATTGGGTTGCCTGTGAGCCGTTGGTGGTGGTAGCAACACCCGTTTTTGATGCAGTGCATGCATTTCTCTTTTGTGCAGCATGTACCAATCTAATGAGGTCCTCTGTCAACTGTTGCACTCTCTGATGACCTCCTTCAATTATAGAGGTCAGACCACGTTTGTACCGTGGATCCAGCATGGTGACGATTGCAAAGTCAGTTGACTGTAAAATACCAGCTACATGGGTATTTGTGTCCAGCACATGGAGCATGTGATCCATTAGATCACAAGTGCCATGATCCCCACTTGCCTCTGTCTGGTGTTGCACATTCACTAGTGTCTGCCTCAGCACACGTATCAGGGGTATGGACTGACTTATACAAGCAGTGTCCCCACTCACTGCCAGTGTAGCATGCTCGAATGGATGGAGAATGCATATTAGCCCATCTTTTTGGAGCCACTGCTCTGTTGTAAAAGTGATGGACACTCCAGCTCTGTCATGGGTGGTGTGCAGCAGCAGGTGTTCTGATATAGCCTTATACTGTTCATACAGCCGGTTAAGCATGTGCAGTGTGGAGTTCCACCTGGTGACAACATCAAGCTTCATCCAGTGCTGAGGCAGATGGTTATTGTGCTGTAGCTCACGTAGATGGTCACGGGCCTTTGCAGAATTGGCAAAGCTGACACAGAAGCGACAGGCAACAGTAACCATTTCCTTAATGTCAACATGGTTGATAAACTGCTGAACAACAAGATTAAGGCAGTGTGCCAGGCAGAGCACTCTGAAAAAAAACACCATCGCTAATACACTTCACTACATTGGAGCCATTATCGCTTGCCATGAATCCTGCTATGAGTGACAGTGTGTATAGCCACCCATCAATCTCATCCAGCAAAACAGTAAGCATTTTTGCAGCAATGTGAGTATCTGTGACACTTGTCACACTCAGGGTTGCATGCTACTGAATACCAGGTGTGTTGCTACCACCACAATTTTGCTTCATGCATGTTTTGCCAGGCCCATAATCAAGTACCGCCCTAGACAACTGTGCCCAGTGTCTTGTCATGTACAGATATGATGAGCTTACTGCTGTTTGTCCACTGGTCCACATATCCATGCTAAGATGGATATAGTGTGATGCACTATGCTTCAATGCATGTCTAATGTAATCAGCAACTCTACTGTTCAGTTCTGGCATGGCACGCTTAGTAAAACAGGTTTGTGATGGAACTTGCCAATTGAGACAGGCATGGGCCATCAACCTGCGGAAACCAGCATTCTCTATGAATAAGAATGGCAACAGAACAATGGCCAGTGTTTCAGCAGTAGCAGCATTTAACTCTCATGCAGCAGCACGATTGGGGGAGTACTTTGCTGCTCAAGGATGGTCTTCAGAGTAGGCTGCATCTTTGGGGATGTCTGACCAGAACACTGTACTTGTGGCAGCAATGATTTTCTATTAGGGATAACACTTGACTCTTGGGGCTGTGTAGACTGCATGCAACCAGTTATTTTGGTTGCTTGTGGGTGTGGTGGTGTACTTTTCAGACTCATGGGACTGGGACTCACATTGCCACTGCTATGTCCACTACTTGAGAGATCAAAGGATTGCTCACCCTCCTCCTCCACCACAACCCACTCTGCCCTCCCTCCTCCTGCTCTTGCTTTACTACATGTAACTTGCTATGAACAGCTCTGGCATCCTTCTGGTGTTGCTGCCATCTTAGCGGGTGCTTGCTTTTCAGGTGGGCGTGTTGGCCACCGGTGCCTATGTGGCTTCCCTTTTTCTCCCCGACTAACATGGGCATGACAAAGTTGACATATTGCTATGGTCTCATCAGCAGGATCTAGCACATAAAAGTCCCAAACTAGGGAATTTTGACCTCTGGACTTCAGATGCTTCTGGGACTGGGATAGTTCAGAAACTGGTGTGGAAGTGTATGTTTTTTGGGTTGCTCTCATCACTTCAGTAAGACTACATTTGGCAGAGGGGGTTACTTGACTGCTTGGAGGTTTGTTAATAGGCTTGGTGAGAGACTGGCCCATGAGTTGCACATGTAAATGGCCTACATCACCCTTGACCTTTTTTAACTTAGGTTCCCATGTGGGATCATCCCAGTCATCATCATCATCATCACCAATAGCGAAGATTTCCTTGACTTCCTCTTCCTGTTCCACCCATCACTGTCTTCTTGGAGGACGGCACCTCTTCCTTTCTCTACAACCATCTCAGGGGGCTGACTATCCTTATCTCCAGGATTATCAGACTCTTGTTGAATACTATCATCACCAACTCCTGCAGGAACATGGACAGTCACACTGACAGACTTATTATCACCCTCCTCTGAGTTCTGGACCACTGATTCTGTGCTGGTGTCAGTGCCTCACTTCTTCTCACTGTCAGCATCCCCCACTAACATGGCTGCAACAGTTTGAGCTTTAAAAAAGTAAGACATAGGTATACCTGACCCAATTCAGACACCAAGTCCTTTGCTGGTCCCTGCCACACCACCAGAGCCCACATCAGAAGACACTGATACAGACATACATGTGCTTTCACTGCTTTGGGGAACTGGAACTGAAACTATACTTTTTTCAGCAGACTTCTTAGCTCCCTCATCCCCCCTGCCACAGTCCCCCCCTGTGCTTGGCCACTTCTTAGCAGGCATTTTTGCTTACTGCTGCTTCAAAGATTTGCCTTTCTCTGGGAGTATTTGAAGAAAGGATGCATTACTACTAACTGTGTGAATAACACCTCACGTGAATGATGATATCACACACCTACAGTACTGGCTTCCTTACAAGTCCAAACACAATCAGGACAGGTACCAGCACTTAGAGTACAACTAATATCATATATGGTAGGCAGCCTATTCTAGCAAAAAACCAAAAGGTAATTTTTATCCCCCCAAACAGGATAGGAATTAAAGAAATACACACAAGGAAAAAGGGCACAAGTGAAGGACTTTAAATACAGATTGTCTGTGTCTCTGGACAAATAAAGTACTGTAATGTGTTATTACTTAGTACCACAATTTTTTTTTATTTATAAGGGCAGAGACAACCATAAAACCACAACAAAGGCAAGTACCACACAATATGGTAGAGGTCTGGATGGGAGGGATCACCAAGAAATCTCTTGAAAATGACTATTTTAATACATACTGTTTTATAATGTGTGTCAGGTGTTATGCAAACAATGCTATAACAGAGAAAGAGCATGTTAAGTTAAGTAAAACAGGAACACATAGTGGTTGGTGAAGTGGCCTCAATTTACTCTGCAAAATGATTCGAGGAGTCAAGGCAAATTCGCAAAGTGCTCTGCAACGTGAAGTAGAGTACTTTGCGTCATGATGGGTAATGTGAAGTCCATTGACAGCAATGACTTTGTGTTACTCAGCCTTCCCTAAGACACTACTCCACAAATGTTAAGATAAAGTACATTGAAAACGATGTAGTTCACCTCACTTCGCCTTGTTTTAAGCTCCAAAGGTGAATTTTGTAGTGATTCATGGGATTTCAGGTCACATTGGCTCTAGATTGTTCTGCACAGCTTCAGTTCATGGTAGTGTGTGTAGGACGCTGTAGGAGACAATCTGCTGTGAGAGCTCTCTGCCATTCAAACCTTCTAAAAGCTGTTAAAAAAGCCTTTTGAATATTTTTTTTTTTGCTCAAACTTTAGTTCTTCAATTGTAGGAAACCCTTCTGTGCTCATATCTCTGAGCGTTTATTGTTTGCGTGTGGATTTTGAATGTTAATGTACAACATTCAGTCTGTGAACTGACAGACTCTGGAAGTGTGCTTTGGGGATGGGCGTATATGTGGTGTAGGTAGATTAACTGGGAGAAAAAGGCAAACTTTCTGTTTTAGTGATATTTTTCTTGTTTAACTGTGTTAATGTACACACAGTAATATTTTCAGTAATTCTTGACATTTTTTTGTTGATTGTTGTGGTGCAGCAGTGTATAATTTGTTTGTTTAAATCATTTTGTTATATTACCAAAGGTTTTCAATTTGCTACACATTACTTGTAGTGTGTGTGTGAGTGTGTGTGCAATGTGTGCCATTAAGTCAGACACCTTTTATTGTGCCACAGAGTAATTTGCAGTAGTGTGAACCTGCTATCCACTGCACCTGCATGAATTTTTTCTACTGTTTTGTGGTATCCTTACTGGTAGTGGATTGTTACTGCCGTGCACTAATCCCCAAACTGGCAAAAGGTATTCCTTTCCAGATTTGGATTTGTGACTTGTTGTGAGCACTGGTTGGGTGTTGTGCCTTTTCGTATGCATCTCTTGAATGAGCAGCACAATCTTAATCTGTCTGTGTGTTTGCAGTGCACCATTAATTCTGGGAGACTTTGCATTTCTTGTTATACTCTCATTTCACTTCATCAGTACTGGGGAATTTTCTGGACCCAACACAGTAGCATTTTGGGGATGCACATTAATTCTGATGACTATGTGTGACCACTGCGCTTATGAGTGAGTGTGCCATTATTCTGGAAGTCTTTGCATTTCTTGTTGTGCTCTCATTTCACTTTGTCATCACTGGGGAGTTTTCTGGACACAAGACAGCAGCACTTTGGGGATGTACATTAATTCTGGTGATTGTGTGTGTGGGGGCCTGCCAATATTGTTGTCACTTTGCCTTACTTTGCATTAAAGCGGAATGACAACGCAAAGTAATAATTACAGAGAAAAGTGAGCCTTTCATATGGGTCATTCCTCATAGCAAATTACTTCACCAACTGAATTTAAATTCGCTGCATCTCTAACCGTGCAGTGTGCAGAGTCAAGCTGCAGCAATAACATACAGGGGAACAATTCAACAATGCAGTGCGACTGTAAATTGACAAGTTCAAATGATCAAGTAGAAGTACTTAAGTAAAGATACAAAAAAATATAGAACTTTTGATTTTCACAGTTTTAGTAACAGATGTTAACAGTCCAGCAAACAGAACTAACCACAAAACAAATAAAACAAAGGATCAGCTTTGTGTGTTTAAAACTTTAGAATTCACAATCAATTCACAACTAAAAGTGGAAGAATGATATATATAACACAGCTAACAGTAGCAGGAACTCTCTCAAACAGGACAGAGACACTCTTCAGAGAAAAATACATGGCAAGATATAACAAAATTAATAAGAAATAACAGTAAATAAATAACTCACAATTGTGAGTAAATACCAATCTGCTTGGCTAGAAATAGCCTGCACTGTTTACACTCCTATCCAACACTGCACAACTCTTTCAAAGACAGAGAGAAAAGTAAAATCTAATTAAACTAAGTATTATACAAAAATTCACAAAATTAGAAAATGTTCCCGGGTCATGTAATGGCAGAGTAGCGTGAGGCAGCAGGCTCACATTGCTTCTCTCCTTTCCCGGTCAAAAATCACAGTTATTTACCTAATTACCTAGTGGTTCCTGTTGAAAAGGGGAAAACAGATCTTCTAACAAGCATTGACACCTATGAAAACCTCGGTCATGGAGGTTTATATGCACAAAGTGTGACTGAAACATACACCCCCGCCTTCACCAGAGAAAAGGCAGGCTGCAAAGAAATCCAAACTGGCAGTTGCTAAATCTGCCCGGGGATCCACAGTACTGACAGAGGAGTGATACTTAGAAATCATTATGCCCTTACAAAACTCTACAGCAGATTTCTTGACGGAGCTACATAGCATTAAAACTATGATGGATTCCCTAGTTCTCAGAGTCGGGGACTCAGAGGCTCACATTGCATCTTTAGAGAAGAAAGTGGACAAAGCCGAACTAGATCGGGTTACTGTCTCTAGGTGAATTAAAAAACTTGAAGACAAATTGGAAGATCTAGAGGGTAGGATCAGATGGAACAATATCGTCATTCTTGGAATCCCTGAAAAAGAAGAAGGGTTTGCTCCTATACAGTTCATTCAGAAATTCTGTTAGACAATTGCTGGTCCTTCCCCGAATGGTACAATGTATGTGGTGGAAAAAGCCCACCGAGCGCTTCGTCCTCTCCCCCGGTTCACCACTCAGGCCGATTATTTGCAGACTTCTTAACTATTTGGATAAACAACATATCCTGTTCAAAGTAAAGTCCTTGCAGGAGGTTCCCTGGGAAGGTAAAAAATGTGAATAATTCAAGATCTGCCTCAATTGGTTAGAATGAAGTGCAAGGAATTACATCCCCTCATAGTTAAGTTAATTGCAGCTGGTAAACAATTTAGAATGACGTACCCTGTGCTCTTATAAGTTAACTTTGACGATCAGTGGCTGACCTTTGAGAGTTTTGACCAGGCGCAAGCTAAACTCAAAAAGCTGCTTCCAGATCTATATAAATGACTCAATCCCATTTTCTACATGGTGGAAGCTCCCAGTTGTTTTAATTAATGTGAGATTAGAGCGTAATTGAGTTCTGCAATCAACCGCTGGGCTGTGAATTGCTTCAGCCCTGTAATCCATTTTTGTGAGATATCTGGAACTCAATTCATGCACATTGGTCAAATAGCAGGGGATCTGGATGAACAGGTATGCTTAAATAATTGATCCCTTTGGTGGCACCTAGAAACATGGACATAAGCTTATCAAACGGCTCTAGTTGTGGTATCGCTGCTTCTCCCTCTTTTTCTGCTGCTATCCTTGTTTCAATTCGGGAAAGACACATAGATCCTACATTACAGTTCACCATAGTCTACTTAATGGCATGAAAGGAAAATCCTGGTGGTTGCCTCGGTATACTGATGAAACATGAGGACTCTGAACTGCTGAATGCAATGAAAAAACAGCTAAATAGCAGATATTTCGTTGGGAGTTAAACAGTGATGCAGAATATTCTTCTTATGTATATGATTAAAATGCAATGTTGACCTTAAGTGCGTTTTCACTAGTTAACTGCTAGATGGCGGTATTGTACCATGGATTGAATGCCTGATAAAGGTTAGGTTTGTTAGGAGCCCCCACTGTTAACGTTGTATTTAGTAAATCAGAATCGCCACTTTTTTCTTTTTTTTCCTTTTCTGAAATAGGTGAAATGAGCATATAATTAATATAGATAGCTCAGAGAGTTAGCACCGTTTATCAAGGGGTAGCCAGAGTTTGCTAGTACATGTATACTCAAGATAAAAACACTATAGCTCCCTGTAATAATGAAAATATAAAGTATTTGTATGAAGGGGCAGTCAATATTTAAGGGAATTAATAAGTTGCTCCATACTTGGTGTCATGTCTCATTCAGAGGTGTTTTTTGGAATACAGCCAACTGATTGATACTACAGTTTTACTCACTATAATATTATATTATAGTGATGTTTATGCCTTGCTATTTTGCTCTAAATGTTAAGAAGTTTTATTGGTTGCTGAAATAATTCATATAATGTTGCAATAATAATGTTTTATGAAGCTGTACCCACACAATGAGAACTTAAGGATAATTGGATGGTATTTGTTGCTGAATAACTAACCAAATACTGTCCTTGCTCATATTATTGTCTAGCAATGAACCTTGGTGTGTAAATGGATGGTCAGACTTTAGACTTTGTAGCTTAGATCGTTAAAGTTAATGATCTCTAGACCAGTTTAGAACAACGAATAAAGGCATTTTTTCAATTTTATTCTTGATGTGTAAGCTATGATAATCGCTTTAAATTTTATTATATAAGGTCTACTTGTTAAATGATGATTTAGTGTGGGAACCTTAATGTTTAGAATATAACCAATTTCTGTTGGTGCATTACTTATTAATGCGGTATCTTATCTCACTATATATCTCACTTTTTTAAATAGCTGAAGGTTTAACGAACTTGGGGGCCAGATATTCAAAACTTTGCCCCAGGGCTAAAATAGCACTGCCCAGCAGGCAAACTTAGCCTGGGGCACAAAGCAAGCTATATTCAAAAGGAAATAGCCCGGAGCTAGTCCTGCAGAATATAGCAGTCTAAGGAAGCCAGGCAAACTGGTCTGGGAGTGCAGGGCAAAAATAGCCTGGGAATAAGACAGCACAAAAGGGAAGTGCAAACTGCAACTGCAGCCCATTAGACTCTGTAGCAAGCCAGTGTTGCAGGTGGAGAACATTGTGTGTGATTGCACAGAGATGTTTCACATCCACTGCAAACATATCTCTCAACCTTCTGCCTCATAAATCAGGGAAAAGTCTTAAACAATCAGGGACAAAGGTTTAAAATCAGGGACATACCTTACAAATTGGTGATATCCACTCAAGAAGCTGGTAGAATAAATGGGTAGTATAAAATGCATTTTCTAAGGCAGAACACATCTGTAACATTAATGTCTGACATGATGTTATACTGACAACCCCCACTGTTTGGTCATGGAAACATAATATGTAGAAAGGACAGAGTAAAGGTTTGAGGTAAAATCATGGACAGTTGAAAAGTATGACTGCAAACAACAATGTAAGCCACACACTGCAGAACTGTGCTTAGTGTGCTATGCTGCAGTGAGGTTTGCCCGGGGCTAACCTGATTACACAGTGCTAACACATTAGCACGGTGCAAAACTAGTTAGCCCGGGGCAAACGGGAGCTATATTCAAAGCTCCCATGCAAATGAGCCTACTTAGGTAATCTGTGGGCAAACAGGTACATTTGCATCTCATTAAGTGCTGCTTAGCATACAGTTTGCCCGGTGCTACTGCATGGAGCACAAAGCTCCCCCTTTTGGTCTGAATGGAAGTACAAGCTGGATGCTGCAGGCCAAGGCATACCCACAGCATCCCCTGTTGGTCGGAATAGAAGTACAGCCCAGAAGCAGCAGGAACTGTGTGCTGCCAGGCACAATCAGTGCATACATACCCCACAACGCCTTGGACAAGGCTTAAACAAATCAGGGACAAAGGACCACAATCAGGGACACATCTTCAAAAGTAAAGATATCCACCCAGACAACCAGTAGAATAGGGGGCATAGTGCAAAATGCAGTTTCTAACAAAGAACAAGTCTGTAACTTTAATGCTTGACATTAGTTTGTGCTTACGATTTCCCACTGTGTAGCCATGGAAACACAGCTGTGAGGAGGGACACAGTAATATTGTGAGGGAATTTCAAGGAAGTCCCTGATAATCAGGAACAGTTGAGAGGTATGCTCCTGACTCATTCACAATCGAATTAAACATAACGTCCCTGGTAGTCTGGTGGTCCCCCCACCCCCCTGCATGACTTCTGACCCATTTCCTTGTAATATATGTTTTATTTCCATGGTAGTCTAGTGGTCCCCCCCATCCTTCTGCATGACTCCCAACCCATTTCCTTGTAATAGAAGTTTTATTTACATGGTAGTCTACTGGTCCCCCCACCTCCCTGCATGAATCCCGACCCCTGTCCATGGTCAAAGAATACATTTCCCTGGTAGTCTAGTGGTCCCCCCACCCAGCTGTGCATCTCCTGGTACCTCCCCAAAACACGGCAAAATTCAGGAATGCTACAGTGTCGGTAAAAGATTATTAATGGCAAGGGTTGCCGTGTACCTTACAGACTTGTTGCAGTGTTAAAACATTTTAAATCCAAATGTCTGTGTTAGCAGGTTTGCATGTTTCAATGTAGTTCTGATTTAAACATGAGTAATAATTAACTTCCAAAGTAACGGTTCTGTATAATTACTGTACTTTGGGCTTCCGTGTGCTTCGTAAGATAAGTACTATGGGAGAGGGTGGGGGATCCTTCTTTCATGGGGTTCTGTAAAAGTACTCCATCCTTGGAATATACTGCATGCATTGAACAGCAATATGAGAATTACCATACATTTTCATTAAATGTGTTTCCGTTAGTTCATGTGGATTAGTAAACTGTTCCCTTCGATTACTGAGGCACACGTGGTACAGCTTGAAACGTGTATGAAGACAATCCCTTAAATATACAATGTGAGTGTGACTGCAAGGATTTCCCTATCAGAATACCTTTGGAGTGTAGCGTAGCTGTTCCTCCAAATACAGTAGGAAGGAGATGATAGTCTGTAAGTCTATTAAAGAGGGTGACACATCAATCTGACACTACCCTGCATTCTAAAGTACTTTCAGTGATACTGTATTTAAAACACACACACAAGCACAGTTTTACCTTTGCATGGTCACAACTCTCATGTCTCATCTCCACGTTTGGGCTTTACAGTTATATGGGCATTGTTGCCCCTGAATACATTTGTCATTTATATTGTCAGCTACCATGGAGCGATGGAGCACCATGGAAATGTGGCGGCATCCATGGTCTATAGACCCCATGGGGGGAAAACCAGAGCAGATGGGGAGGAAACCAGAGAACTGGACAAATAAGTAAAAAACTGGGTGATCCGGTCAAAAACCGGACAGGTGGGAACCTTACGGACATCCCCCTGGAGCCGGCGAACGGCTCAGCCCTCCTCTCTCCACCACAGAAGGCCGCCGACTGCGGTATTCAGTGCCACTGTATTGAATAGGTGCACCTATTCACAGTGGCATCCTGAACACCACAGTCAGCGGCCTGCTGTGGTGGAGAGAGGAGGGCTGAGCCAGTCACCGGCTTCAGGGGGATGCTGTGTTTTGGGGGGTACCGGGAGGTGCACAGCTGGGTGGGGGGACCACTAGACCACCAGGGAAATGTATTCTTTGACCACTGATGGGGGTCAGGATTCATGCAGGAAGGTGGGGGGACCACTAGACTACAATGGAAATAAAACTCATATTACAAGAAAATAGGTCGGGAGTCATGCAGGGGGGTGGTGGGACCACTAGACTACCACTGAAATAAAACTTGTACTACAAGGAAACAGGTTGTGAGTCATGTGGGGGGGTTGGAGGACCACAAGACTACCATGGAAATAAAACTTATATTACAAGGAAACGGGTGGGGAGGCATGCGGGGGTGTGGGGGGACCACTAGGCTACAAGGGATAGATCTTGTATTTTACATGGTGGGGGAGCTGGGAATCATGGGGAGGTGCACCACTGCATTACTGCCAGATTTTTCCTGGCGCTATTTAGCATCGTGCTACAGGTCGCGTTAATACCTGTAGTGCAGTGCTATACATTTAAATATGCCACGCTCCTGGCATTCATGGGTGCTCTCCTGTCCATGCCCCTGCATACCATTATCTGTTAGTGACGGTGCTACCACACAGCGCCGGTGCTAAAAGGGCTTTTTAGTATTGCAGCCTCATGCAAATCCAGCACTATTCCAGCACTACGGATTTGTGCTAGGTGCAACGGTTTGAATATCTTGCCCTTATAATCAATATAGTTTAAGGCAGAGATTAGTTTTCTCTAAGTAGAAGAGTACTGAAATACTCTAAGATTCAGTGTCATTTTTACAGACTTTGATTTCTCAATGAGTATGGTATTTACTATAAAATACTTCATATGATTGGGTGGGAGGGAGTAGGGGTGGCCTTTTCTGTTTTTGCTTAGCTGCATAAAGACATCACCTGACAGGAAGAACTTGTCAGTGCGGTTGGTAGAACTGGGGGTTGAAAATTGGATTTAATTTTTTTTTCTTTTTCTTTTCTTTAGTGTCTTGACAATTTTGAAAGGGGGAGTGGGACATAGGATTATTAATAAATGTAGGGATTAGTATGTTTAGATGGAACTGAGTATTACTGGTACGAAGCACACGTTAGTTGCTCTATCTTTAGTGGTTAGCTCATTTATAGTATACTTTTCCATTAATAATGGGTATGTTTAATTTTGTTAGCTGGAATGTTAAATGAGTGCAAGACAGATGCAAAAGACAAGTTGTTTTGAAGCATCTGTTTACACTTAAGGCAGACATAGTGTGTTTGCAGGAAACTCATTTTAGACGAGAGGATATCCCTGTGCTTTGTAAGCAATGGGTTGGGGAAGCATTTGGAGCCAAATTGTCCACCAACAAAGGTGGTGTGGCTATACTAATCAGAAAGAATATCCCCTTTAAATTAGATCAAGAAATTTGGGACAAAAAATGGGTTATATATATTGCTTAAAGGGCACTTGGCATCACAGCAAATACTATTGGGCTCCATATATGGCCCTAATCTAAACACTCCCCAATTCTTCATATCCATCCTTAACTTGGTGAATGCTAATACATCTAGCATAATTCTATTAGGAGGAGACTGGAACTCACACCTCAGTTGTATTTAGACAGATCTGATAATAAAAGAGTTGCTATGTAAGCAGCCCAAAGAGCACTCCAAGAATTTATGGAGGGAACAAGTGTGATAGATGTGTGGAGGGTCTTAAATTCAGATTCCCAACAATTTACTTTTTTCTCCAATTTCCATTGAACATGTACAAGAATTGATTATTTTTTACTCAGTTCAAACAGCCTTTCAAACATCACTGATGCAGGTATTCATACTAGAGTAATATCTGATCACTCCCCTGTTTACATTAGTTATTTGTTTGAATCTGGGCCAAAAAGAGACTTTCTTTGTCGTTTCAACAATCAGCTTCTACAAAACTCCAATACCTGCAGTCATCTTAAAGAATTCATTTCACATTTTTTAAGCAGCAATATTGGGTCAGTTACCAAAATAGACTTAGTCTGGGCAGCTCTGAAATGCACCCTTAGAGGTGAATGTATTAGACTGGCAACAATTAAAATGAAAAAGTTTAATGCTCAAGTTCAGATTTTGTTAGATTCTATTAAGGCTATTGAGCATAATATTAGCTGCCATTCAATACAAGAGGAGTGGGTTCAACTACATAAACTACAAGCTCAATATACAGCTTTGATGTCTCAAAAGGCAGAACTTGCCCTTAAATTGACCAAATTTAAATATCTAGAATCAGGAGAGAGAGAGAGAGCAGGTAAACTGCTTGCTATGCGGCTCAAACAAGTAAAGTCCACATGGTATATAGCTGCATTATGAATAACACAGAAGAATTCCATAACCAGTGACCCAATTTAAATTCTTTCTGTGTTTCGGCAATATTTTCAAAGTCTTTATGTAATCCCAACACTAGACAAAGTGTCACCAGAAGATATCGAAAGGTTCCTTGATATGGTTAAATTACCTAAATTATCACAATCTGTTTCTGATTTGTTGGAGCTTTCCATTCAGGAGTGTGAAGTTAAGCAAGCAATTACAGAACTCACCTCTGATACATCTCCAGGACCCGATGGCCAAGGCCACTGATTTACGGTGCTTAAAACAATTAAATTCCATTTTCAAGACTTAAGATTCCGGAATTTCACCGGTGATTGTTACTCTACTTTCCGGATTTTACCGGGATTCTGTTATCATTTTTTAGTATGTGCATAAATAATCAGAATTAAAGAAGGCTTCATATACAGAGCATTAAATAAAGCAAACTGAAAATAGTACAGGAAGGAATTAAAAGAAAAACACACTTTTTTTATAGATTTACTGATCTGATAGAAAATGCCATATTCCATGAAATCTTCGTTTTTACCGGTTTTCAGGCAGCCCTAATTCTGGAATTTTACCAGATTTTCCGGTAAAAACCGAAAAACAGTGGCCTTGCCGATGGCCTTTCGACTAATTTATTTAAAGGTTTTAGCGAGGAACTTATACCCTTCCTAACAAAAGTCTTTAACTTTTGGTACACATTTGGCTTCTCCAAAAATAATTTTCTCGAAAGCCATTATAACTCTACTTCCTAAATCAGGCCGAGACCTTCTGTGTCCTGAGAATTATCACTCTATCTCACTACTTAATGTCGATATTAAAATATTAACTAAAATTTTAGCAACCCGTATAGGACCTCTCATGGGTAAACTCATTAGTGACGAACAGGTTGGTTTCATGGCGGGCAGATCCTCTAAAGACCATGGCCCAGATATTCAAACTGTGCTCAAAATGAGCGCAACAGCAGGAGCAAGCACAAACCAGTTGCGCAAATGCGCAACAGGTGCGATATTCAAACATGGAGCAGAACAAATTGCACAAGCAACCAACATCTGAATATCACACATACTGCGCCATAGCGCAACCAGGAAGGAGAAGCTGAGCTGAAATGTTGCGCTATGGCGCAACCAGGGCAACCCAGCTGAGCATTCCAGAGGTGCCATAGCGCAAGCAGAGCCCCCCGAGCAATGGAACTGCACATCCAGGGAGGCAGGCTGGGGCCCACTGCCAGCCATGCCACACATGGGCACAGGAACACACTGCAGAACCCACACACACCTGCACACCCCAAGCACAGCATCACTGGGGGTGGGACAGATGATCTACTTGCCCATGGGGACAAGCCAACAAAGCATAGCAGAGCCATGACACCCCAGCACAACCACTGGCAGGCTGAGAGTGCCACGCACAGGGGGTTGACAACCACAGTGCACATCAGCCTCCCGTACGCACAGCACACCCTGCACTGTGACCCCAAGACACCACCTATGTGCAGTGACTGGCACTGCAGGAAACCATGCATCCCCCCCAGCACACATCAACCCCATGCAGCACAGAAGCCTACAAGCCAGACACACCCTGTGCACCCAGCAGTGGGTGGCAGCAGACAGCAAGACCAACTGAAAGTCACTGCCATGCTGGAGATACCTCCCCATGCACACACACGCACACACACATACCCAGGACCATACCAGCCCAGATGGCATGTACACCCCTGCAACTGAGCACCCATAGGCAGCTGCAAATCAGAGACCAACACATTATTCGTATAAAAATATAAATGTATTTTAACACAACAAACATTAACAAGAACAATTACAACTATTTACAAGGGGGACGGGTACAAGGTAGGGTTGGTCAAGGGTAGGGATGACAAACTTGGAGAGGGAAGGCAGGGTGGTAGGGATGGGAGAAGTGGGAAGGAAGATAGGTCATGGCAGCCAGCGCTGGCTGTCCTCCTGCTGGTGTCTTGCAGTTCCTGCCACCTCCTCCACAGGCCATGGCGGTGTATTGACTGCAGGATGTTGGTGTTCTGGGCCACAGCTGTCAGATGGCCCTGACATCCCTCGCCAGCCGATGGAGAACCTCAAGGCCTAGGAAAATTGGAACACAGTCAATGGCTGTGACTGACCACAACCCTGAACACCACCCAACCTGCAAGCCATATAGCCCAATGTCCCGCACCTGTGATGGCATGCACCCACCCACAGTGAACATGCACATGGCCATCACAAACAGGCGGCACCAGCTATGCGCACCACTGCACACACACACACTGCCCATATCCATCACAGCACAAACAAGGCTGGCAAGTGACGTGGCAACGTGGTGCGATACCAGTTACACAGCTATGTGCCCAGTGCATGCATGGACCACCAGTGATGCATACACAGACGTGCTGTGAAACTGGACAGTGATGCATGTCACCTGTGTCGTGCATACAGACATAGATACATAGCCAGTGTCAGCAGATAAGGACCTATGGCCCACACAGTCTGTCCATTTCAGCCTGTAGTTACTTTGTTTACCTAGAAGTCTGTTGCCCTCACCCTGACCTCAAGAATTCTGTTATGTCTATCCCTGCAGTCTGAAATCCTGTGAGTGTGTCAGCCCCACCACTCCCTCTGGCAGGGTGTTCCACTTGTACACCACCCATTCTGTGAAGAAAGTCTTGCTCATGTTTCCTCTGGATCGTCCTCCCTCCAACTGCATCCCATGCCCTGTAGTCCTGGAACATCTTTTGCACTTCAAAATAGTGTTTCCTGCACCCTGTTCCACCCTGTAAGATACTTGTATGTCTCTATCATATCCCCTCTCTCCCTCCTCTCCTCCAGGGAGTACAGGTTCAGTTCCTTCAACCTGTCTCCATAGAAGTTGTGATGCAAGCCATGCACCATCTTTGTTGCCCTCCTCTGAACCTTCTCTGCCCACTCTGTGTCCTTACATAGGTATGGTCTCCAGAAATGTACACTGTACTGCAGGTGGGGCCTCACTAGTGTCTTGTATAGTGGAATTATGACCTCCCCTTTCCTGCATGCTTGTATTGTGCAGGGCTACTGGCCCCCCCCCCCCAGCATGCAATAGCATCCATGAAGTCATGATACTCACACTGTTCAAGCAGCTCTGACTGGCGCTGTTGCTGGCACTGCTGCTGCTGGTGGGGTGCAACCCCTGCTGGCACCGGGTCCCTGGCACAGCCCTCATCAATGTTGCCCCGCATCCTCACATCCCGGCCTGTGGGAGACATATGTTGAGACAAACATCAGTGTGACTCAAAAGCAGACTGCCCCCTGCCCCAGTGACTGTGCCTGCCCACACAGCCATACCCATTCATCTCACAGCTGCACACACTGACACAGCCAACCGTGGCCGAGCCATCACCTATGCACAGCCACCAAAACACACACACACCCTACAGATAATACAGGTGCATAGATGGCACAACCACCTGGCCTAGGCACGGCGCCCACCTAGCACGTGAATGCAGCCACGTTAAAGCTCTGAGCCTCCGTGGAGTTTCACGTACTGGGTGCCGGCACTGCTCAGCAGACCGGCACTGTCCAGTGACCCCACCAGGGCAGTGGTTGACTTGCTGCCACACCTCAGTCTCTGCACTGGTGAGGGGCACCTCACCATAAAGGCCATCATAGTGTGGCTCAACTAGGGCCACCAGGTTGGCCACTTCAAGCTGGCTCCAGGACACTGCCCTCCTCCCAGCCAGGGCACCAACTTTACAGCAGGCAATATGGTGCCCAGCTGCGCCCGAATCCTCACGTGGAGATGTTGTGCAATAGACCACCACTGGCTCCAATCGCGCTGTTCTAACAGCGCGTCACTCACATAGCGCTGTCACCAGACAGCGCAATAGGGACGTACACATGGCAGGCAAACAGTGCCAGGGGGCAAAGGTCATACACAAGGTCATGGGCAATGACGCAAGGCTATACACAGCGCCATCTGATGTATAGGCATCCTGCGTGACCGACCAGCTGCGTACCAGTGCCAAAGTGGAGTATTGAGCAGTAGTGCCACAGCGCCATATAGTTCCCATTGCTGTAGCGCCACTGGCACAATGGTGGCCATGGCCTGAATTGCCGATCACGCTCAGCACATCAGCAGCGAGACAGATGCCTGCGTAAGCTATCTGGGCATGCGCAATGCAGTGTACCACACAGGCACAGATCTGCGCCATTGGCTCAGCCGACTCTTCCGTATTGCACAAAGCGCAGATTCGCGATATTCAGCCGACACATGCAAATCATCTGATCAGCCATTCAAGGGCGCAGTGGCGCGATTTGCATGTCATTATAGTTGCTCCACTCCTAATTTGCATGTATTGCGCTATAAATGTACGACATTGGGCTGCGCTGGCCAGATTCAGTTACTGCAGGTGAGAGGTGAGTTGCATGCTGTGTGATGTTCAGGACGATGGTCATTGGAAAATGCTGTAGACTGCACAGTGACAGGTGTCCACTTCCCCCCATACAGATCGCCATGACCGAGCAGAGCCAAGGTGAGGGTGAGGACGGTGGGCGTAGGAGGAGGCGCAACTTTACAGCAGCAGAGACGGAGGCTCTCTTCCAGGCCTACCTGGATGAGGAGCCAGTGCTGAGTGGACGGAGGGCACCTCAGTCCCGTGCGGCTGCATGGGAGGGGGTAGCTTGGGCATTAACCTGCATGGAAGCCACCAGCGCCCGCAGGAATGCAAGAAAGATGGGGACAGACCGCAGAAGGTTGAAGGAGAAGGTGGCAGCCTTCAGGGCGGCATGCTGGCGACTGGCGGGGGCCCGCCAGTGGTGTTGGAGCTGACCCCAACTGAGGAGACACTGGTCGCAGCCATGCAGCCGAGCGCCATTGAGGGCGTACCAGGTGGAGGATTCCAGACAGGTGGAAGCCCATCACTGCATGGTATGACATGGTGGTGGTGTTTGGGGGGGGCGGTTGTTCACATGCACTCACATGTACTCTCTTTCTGTTACAGATCCTGTTCGTCTTCAGGAGACGGTGGTGGTGGGTCCAGACAGTGATGCTGACCTGCTGGACATGGAGGAGGGTCCATCCACCTCCACCACCAGCCAGCAGGCACTGCAGCAGCATGCACGCTGGGCCGCAAACTCTGGTGTCAGTGATATGGGTGCGGGGGGTGCACAGCCTGTGTCTCAGCAGTCTGGCATGCAAGCATGCCAGCACGCTGTGACCATGGCAGTAGCACGTACCTGCACCATTGATGATAGAAGGCCTGCAATGGGCAGTGATGGTTGTGTGTCCCATGACGGACACACAGCAGGCCAGCACATGCCCCTGGGCCTGTCTGGTTCCAACTTGTGTACCAGCATGCTGGCACGGTCCCAGGCTGTGCCTGTCAGCACCCGTGGGGCAGCACCGGTGGCTGTGCAGGTGTCTGGCACTGTTGCCAGCACAGCGGTGGAACGAGTGGACCCGGGGGCACAGCAGTTGGAGGGGCAGCAGCAGCAGTCACCCACCAGGTCTGGGGGTACAGTGTCAAGCAGTGGCACGTGTCCACCGCCCTTTGATCCGCCCATTCCTGGTCCTGGCAAACAGTGCCCACCCTCAAGGGGGTGTTGTGCATCAGGACCGTCCACACCCTGGGGGTCAGGATGCCGTTGGGGCACAGTACACATTGGACGAGCACACCCGCCTGCTGCAGGAATCAGTACAGCTGCAGAGGCGGGTTGCAAGGTCCGTGGAGGCACTGTCTGTGTCCGTGGAGCAGCACAGTAGGGAGGTGCTCGACCGAGCTGAGCTGGTCCGATGCGGACGGATGTGACCGCCGCCATTGACCAGGCTGACCCAGGCAGTGGCTCTGTCGTGGACGATTAGCACACAGTCAGGGTCCCTGTACCACACACCCCACACAGTGCACTCTCCACTCCCCGCTCCCGCATCGTGAGACACCAGGCTGTCGATGCCGGGGTCTGCTGTGGCATCCCGAGCACCCCTGGCAGGTTTGTTCGATGCTGCAGACCCCCAGCGGCAAGGTCACGCCCGCACAGTGGGACCCCTGGTGGTGCAACAGTGCCACCCCATGTGGCCCCTGCTCTGCCTGCCCGTGCTGTTGGGTCACGGCGGGCTGCCCACGCATCCGCTGGTGGCCGTGGGACAGTGCTACATGACTGAGCTGTCTCCCAGTGCGGGCCCTGTCTGGTGCTGCCATGTGTGCAATGTGTGCATGGTGGGCAGTGCACTGCTGCTCTGCTCACCCGCCGACACACGGACCACCTGCACACCCTCCCAACTGCTGTCCACAGGTGCGTGTGCATGATGATGCCTGCATTGCACTGTACACCAAGGTGCAAGGGTGCCCAGCATCTGACACACGTACTTGGACAGTACGGGTGGTGGGGGTGGTCGGTGGTGCTGTGTGTTAGCAATGTTGGTTCTGCAGTGCTGTGCATCTGCCCATGTATGCTCTGTGCCTGGTGTGTGTGTGTCCATACGAGTGCTCACCCCTCCCTGATGGTGTGTCTGTATGCCTGGACCGCTCCACTCCCTGACCATCATGCACCCTGGTGTGTTCCCCTGTGTGCCTGTGGTTTGCATGGACAGTGTTGGCTGCACATGTCCCCTTGACTTACCTGTGTTGTGCATAGTGCTCCTCTGTGATGGTGTCCCAGTGCAGCTGGGCCTGCCGGATCAGTCCGGGGTCCCTCCGTCCTAGGGGGGGCTGCTCATCACCATCATCACCGGCGCCACTGGCGTCCCCATCGCTGTCCCCCTCTTCGACTTGTACGGCTATCCCATGGTCTTTGGCCATGTTGTGCAGGATGCAACAGGCCAGGAATATCACACAGGCTTTTTGGGTGCTGTACTGTAGGGCACCGCCGGAGGTGTCTAGGCATCGGAAGCGTGCCTTGAGCATCCCAAACACCCGCTTTATGATGTTGCATGTTCCGGCATGTGCCTTATTATAGCATAGCTGCGCTGGGGTCATGGGGCACCGGTACGGTGTGAGCAGCCAGGGACGGAGTGGGTATCCGCAGTCACCTGTGTGGAGATAGTGGAGATCAGTGTCATGTTCAGGTCCATATTGGCCATCTCCCTGTGTGCCACTACCATGGCACCTGTGGCATTCCCACCCTTGCCCAGAGTTTGCATTTCATACATGTGTACTCACCCACTAGATGTCCTGTGGGGATGTCCCCACTCTCGAATCGATGGCACAGTGCAGACTGATACCATATGAAGGCATCATGTGCTCCGCCAGGGTGTGTGGCACAGACATTGATTATGCGCCCAGTGGCATCACACACCACCTGGCAGTTGACACTAGGGAATCCCTTTCTGTTCCGATATACGTGGCCATCGGGGTCAGGTGGCATGCAGATGGCCACATGGGTGCAGTCTATGGCCCCTAGCATGCCAGGCATACGTACTACCCTGTGGAACCCCTGCATGTTTGCTGTACACTCTGCCACGGTGCTGGGGAAATGGATGTACTCCGCAGCATGTGGCAGCAGTGCGCTGAGGAATTGGGTGAGGATGCATGACATGGCCAACTGTGTGATGCCTGTGGTGTCCCCTGTTGGCCTCTGGAAGGAGCCCGTGGTGAGCAAGCACATGCAGGCTGTCACCTTGGTCTCCACCGACAGAGCGTGACTCTGTCGTGAGGGTGCCTGCATCACATCACTGCACAGCTCACAGAGCCATGTCAGTATTGCCCTGTTCAGGCGGTACCAGCCCACGATCTCTACATCTGTGTACAGCTCAAAGCTGATGTGGGCACGGTACCACCTGTCAGGGGCATACCGCCGACGGGCCCTTCCACAGCCACGTCCCCCTGCAGCATGCATTCTCACCCCTCTCATTACAGCTTCCATGTGGAAACTGGCACTGTCCATCTCTCTGGCTTCTGACCACCCCTGGCTGGTGTTGCTGTGTTACCCCACTGTCCTGACTGCTACTTCCACTGCACCAGGCACCCCCGCTGGCCTCTACAGACTATGGGCCACACTTTCCTTGCCTGCCCTTGCTGTCTGTCTCCGCCTCTCTCTCTCTCTCCCCACTTGGCAGCCTGGTAGCGTCTTGCGCCCGCTTCTTGATCCTTTTATTTTGGCTCATTTCCGCCAGCAATTCTCCGGTTGTGCCACCTTGGCGCATCGCGCAGTCTTTGAATATCGCTGCGTCTTTATGCATGGATCCACCCCTTCAGTTGCGCATGCTTCATTTTCATTGCGCTGTTGCTCAGCATGTTTTCGGGGGCCCAACTGCCTCCTTCTGAATATCGCTAAATGGCACAGTTTTGGACTTGCGCATGCGCAACCCTGTTGTGCATGGCGCAACCCTTTTGAATATTTGGGCCTATTTGTGTAGACTACTCCATTTAATAGTTCATACCAACAACTCAGATACTCCAGCTGATCTTCTAGCATTAGATGCAGAGAAGGCATTTGACCAAGTTTCTTGGTATTTTCTATACGCTACGTTGACACGTTATGGATTCTCATCAGGGTTTATAAAATGGATCAAATTAGCATACTCTTCTCTGACTGCTTGAGTCTGGTGTAACGAGGTGTTGTCCCAATCATTCCCCATATTATGTGGTACTAGGCAGGGCTTCCCCCTTTCCCCCTTTTATTTAATCTTTATCTGGAACCGTTAATTCAAAGAATATTATTTTCCCATAAGAATCAGGGTATTTTAATTGGCACAAAGCGACACCTTATCTCAGCTTATGCTGATGATTTATTACTACATATTGAAAACCCTGCAGTTAGCATTCCAACACTACTGTAAGAAATATAACTTTTTTCAAAGGTATCCCATTACAAACTCAATCTTTCCAAGACCATAATTTTCCCTTTAAATGGGAAATGCTTACAAGTGGATATAAGGGAATATGGTCTGAATTGGGTTTCTCATTCTCTAACTTATCTGGGTATCAAAATCATTAGGGAAGTATCAACAATGTTAAAAGAAAATTTTACTAAATTATTAAGTACTATAAAAATGGACCTAGCCAGATGGGGAATGCTACCTTTTTCTCTTTGGGCCAGAATTCATATGGTCAAAATGAACGTATTACCCCGGATTCTTTATCCTTTAAGCATGTTGGGATTTTGCTCACCTAAATTATGGCTCTGTAAGTTGCAAAGGTTATTGAATCAATTTATTTGGAAAGAGAAGAGAGACAAGCCTACCACAAACTCGCAGCTTCAAAAACACATGGTGGTCTCTCCCTACCCTCCTTCTTTAAGTATTATGTTGCTGCTCATATTGGTAAGTTGGTATATTGGACTCACCCAATAAATGAAACAGATTTTGATTCATATTTAACCCCTTGGATATCTATTGAAGAAACCCTAGCAGCCCACAACTCCTGTACCCTTATGGCCCTTGTTTACTCCTCTCCTTACAGAATTCCCAAGGCATTAAGACATACTTCTATTGGATGGTCACTGAAAGCCTTACACCAAATTCAGACTTATTTAAACATTGATTGGCACAAATCTTTGGACCAACCTTTACTGTACAATCCGCAATTGCAAATTCAAAATGTTCCCATCTCTTCGGCATTTTGGGCTTCTTTGGTTGGGCTTAAACTATCAGACACTTTTTGTCATGGCAGAGTTTTGACCTATTCACAATTTTGTGGTAATATTCCGGATGCCAGAGGGAACATTTTTAAGTATTGCAGGTTAGACAAGCTGTGATAGCCTTCATGCAAAAATCAGCGGAAGCTGAACCTGCAAAAACACAACTGTCCTCTTTGTTAAGTATAGCTGATCAGTCGCACTCTGTATCTAAGGTTTATCAAGAGCTGCAGGTTTTGGATCCAGGGTTACCCCAGGGAACCTGTTATTATTGGGTACATAAATTGTCCCTTAATGATGATCCTACCTTTTGGCACCAAATCTGGTCTAACTTATATCATTTTATAAAACAAGATAGACTCAGGTTGCAACAATATAACATTATGCATAATCTCTACTTTACACCGGCAAAATTAAACAAGATTGGAAAGCTCTCATCTTCACAATGTCACTGGTGTAAAGAGGACTATGGAGATCTCTTTCACATGATATGGCAATGCGCACAAATCCAGATTTTCTGGAAAGCTATTCAAAATTCAATAGATCCTCATTTGGAGTTGGAGCCTTTTTTTACACCTGAGGTTTGTCTGCTCAATTACTTCCAGTCACATATAATTAAACAGCAGAAATTCTTTATTGCCATTATATCATCTGTTGCCAATTTGATAATTATGAGGCATTGGATAGATGATGTGATTCCCTCTACTGTCGAGTGGCATAGAGAAATTCTATTGGCTTTACAATTGGAAAGGCATATAGCCATGATGAAAAACAGGTTGCCAGCTTATCAAAGTAAATGGGGTATTCTGGATGCACTACTTACAATATGGAAACCTAATGAAATAGTGAGTTGTATTACTGATAGAAATCAGTGTTAGTTAAGGGCTCATAGCTAGTTATTATTAATAACTATACTGACTCCTATACTCGGTTCTTAGGGGAGGGTTTATATTAATAGGTTTTAGTTACTTAAAAATGTTGTAATATCTGTAGTGATCAAGATGATTGTTTCAATGTTATATCTAAGGTCTCCTTTTTTCTTTTGCAGTATCTCTTACCTTACTCTTGTTTTTTTTTTTTGCCTGACTTGTAACAAGATGTTTTCTCATCACTTCTATTGTCATAGTTTGCTATGGTATTACAATAAAGTATATTGAATAAAAAAAAAAGGAAAATGTTCCCTAGCAGCACAAGCACTAGAAAAAAAACTTTATATTTTGCAGCAATTAGCTCTCAAAAACAAGTTTTATCTATGTTTTCAAAGGTTTTATTGACTCTGATGCACCACAACAAACTGCTGTCCAACTCAGCACACAGCAGAATGAACTGTAAACAAGCTACATGTGATGTTTGACCTATTTACCCACAATGCATTGCAAATTTTGCCTTTGGACCAAAAATTTGCCTGTGAAATCAAAAGTTACGTTAGCGAAATTTTACCCCACAAGGCAAAATTTGGAGCATCAATAGGCGAAACTGGCAGACCAGTGCGTTTACACAAAATTTCATCTTGTACGCTAAATCGAGGAACCAAGCAAAATTTCACTTTGTATAGGTGAAAAATATCACCAAGGCATGTTAAGTGAAATTTCACCATTATGCAAAATCAAGAAAAGAGGCAAAGTTTTATTTCATGTAGGTGAAAAATTTCACATAATTGAGGAACTACACAAAATATTTTGCCAGGCAAAATATTTCAATTTTGCACAACACTACTGATGGCCCGTGAGGAGCTGCTTGCATCCACCATGTCCCATGCCTCTGTGGAGGGTGTCCCTGGTGTGGGGTTCCAGACAAGAGGAGACCCTTCACAGCACTGTGAGTATGCATGTCTCACTTCATCTGTATGGCTGCGTGCTGTGGTCCTGGGTGTGCATGGTATGCCACACATGGATGCACAATATGTCACCATGTAGCTGTGCAGGGCTTCTGTCATTGTACAGTCCCACCATGGGCATTCGATGTCTTGGTTGCAGCCTTTGGGTGCTGCAGTGGCAAGCTGTGCCATCAGGGATGTAGGCCTGCTGGGATGTGGCCAACGGTGGAAGTCCATGGCCATGTGTGTACACGTGTGTACATGTGCCATGTCCAAGTATGTACAGCAATCATGCCAGTGGGGTGAAATACTCTGGGATGTCACTGTTGATGTTGTGCCAATCCACTGGATGTGATGTCTGTGCCTGGGTTGTGGGGCATGTGCACATACCAGGCCCAAAGGATGTACACACCACATAACCATGCAGGCATGGCCCAGCAGCATGCATTGCACACACCATACAATGGTATGGGTAACACAGGACACAGTGCAGAACCATGCCATGTGTGGCAGTACCAGCACACCTGTGCTGCATGGCACACTGCCCCATGTCAGCAGACATCCATGGCCATGATACCCTGACCATGCTCTCATTTCTGCCTTACAGCACCATCATGCTTCAGGGGTGCTGTGAGGCCCAGACCACAGATGGAAGGGCTGGAGGAGGAAGAAGAAGAACCCTGGCCATCAACATCAGCCAGGGCCATGACAGGTGCAGGCAGGGCACCTGTGTTCCAGGACCTTCTGGAGTTTGTGAGTCTGAATTCCCTGTCTGACCTAGAGTTACCAGATGATCTCACGGTGCTAGCATCTGCCATGGAGGATGATAATGAAGAAGATGCCACACAGATAATGGTGACAGCACACAACAGTGTCACTGGCAAGGTGCCAGTGGCAGCATGGTCAGCAGCAGACAGGGTGGGGCACACTGCCCCATGCATGACCCCCCACCAGGTCACCCCTATGCTGACCACACCTGTGGCAGTTGTGGGTGGACAGAGCTGGGGTGTGGTTGTGGGGACTGGAACAGTCCCCATGGTGCAGCAGGATGCTGTGCATCAGCAACATCCTGCTTGTGCTCATAATGCACCTATACCAGGTCCCACTTGCCTGCCCACCCACAATCCCCATCCAAACAGCAGCCAGCTGTGCAGTGCCCACAGGCTGTGGATGTGGCGCTGTAGTCCAGAACACCTCCCACCCATCAGCCACCCCCACAGGACAGGTATCCTGCTGACAGGCTGGATGAGCACACCCAGCTCCTGCGGGTATCTGTGGATGCACTAGGGTGTGCTCAGAGAGGGGTGTCAGGGCTTATGTGTGCAGGTGGGCATCCTGGATGATAATACATCTGGGGGGTGCTTCCAGTTAGTTGGCGAGATATGCCAACTCTGGGTGGAAGCTTTTGGAAAGCTTCACCAACTGAGGGTGGGCTTGACAGCAGGTTTTGAGAGGATTGCACAGGCCATTGAGGTGGACTGTGCTGCCCTGGTGCACCATGACTGCAGGAGTGCCCACCGCACCCTACATTGTGACAGCAGCACTCCCACCCCATGGCATCCCGTGACCCTCTTGCATCCGATGCTCTTCCTACCTCAGGTAGTCCCAACACCCCTGGGTCCCATCTGGACTTCAGGAATGAGACACACATGAACACATGGTCATGGTCCCATAGATCTACCCCTGCAAGCTTGGTTAGGTCACACGCTGAGGTGGGTGACACCCGGGGGGGTCACCCATCATGGACATGGCTGCCCACTTGTCTGTGGTGACCTTGGTGGGACACAGTGATGCCAACTGTATGCAATCATCAAGGCACATTCCCCATTCAGGTGTTGTTGGCCCACACACCCTGCAGGCCATGCCCAGGTCCACATACAGTATCACGCATGTGCCTATGGCATGCATGTCTGTGCTGTCCGTATGATATTCAGAGCGTGCTGAGACATAGCTGTTGTGTTGTCTGGCATTGGCATGATGAGTGCAGCCTTGTGTGTCCATTGCGCATTTGTGCAGGCAGTGTACTCTTACCCATATCAATCACCACAGTAACCCTGTTACTCCCATACCTGATGGTACTGCAGTGGCCACACCTGAATTGGTGTCTGCTTCCACCACTGTGGTCCTGTCAACTGTGCTGCATTGGCTGACCTACGTATGTGGTCCTCCCAATCCCACCTACTGTTTCACAGCCCCCTATGGTCCCTCTCTGGTACCCACCTGTGGTCTTCAAAGTACTCCTCCACAATTCTGTCACTGTCCTCCCTTGGTGGCCAGCCTTGGGTCCCTATGGTTATAGAATGCCTGCCCACCTCCTGCTGGGGATCCCTCATCCTCTGAGCTGTTGCCCACATCAACCTGGACATGGATCCATGGTCCTTGACCATGTTGTGTAGCATGCAACAGATCAGGAATATGCCACTGGTCTTCTCTAGGCTGTACTGTAGGGTACCACCAGACCTGTCTAGGCATCTTAAATGCATGTTCAGCATACCAAACACATGCTCGATGTTATTGCATGTTGCGGTGGGTGCCTTATTATACCTATCCTCTGCCTAGGATGAGAGCTGGCATATGGGGGTGAACAGTGAGCATCCACGGCTGTAGGGGGCATACACAGTCACCTGTGGAGGATATATAGTGTTTAGTGCACATCATGCATTCCCATGTGTGCAACATCCTTATGCACATGCATGTCAGCCCCAGCTCTGTGTGGCCCACACACTGCCATTCCCATCCATCACCACCCCCAGCCATGTCCGGGCAAATCTCATCAGTGAGTGCACTGCATGTGTGTGTTGCATGCAGGGCATGTGCTGAGCATGACATGGCCTTCCACAGACATGCACTGCTGTACAATGTTCTGCCCCTGCAGGCATACTGCCACTGTCCTGTCCAGCTGTGGTTCTCTGAACCACCATGGCACTTGTGTCATGCCCATGCCCTGTGCCACTGCATGCCTGGACACATGTGCATACTGTGTGTGTTCTCAGCCCTGCTTCCCCCACCCCAGTGCACAGCACCCCCCCCAGCCACCTGTAGTTCACAGTGCAGTGGGCACATGTGGGCCACGGAATGACAAGCCTTTTGACTGTGGTGACCCCTGTCGGTGTCCCACATGGCAGTTTCACCAGCTGTATTGTGTGCCACTGTGTGCTGTGTGGACCCATTGTCCAGCCCCACTCATCCACTACATGGCCACTAGGTATCCCCCCACTCTCGAACAGGCAGCACAGGGTCAACTGGTGCCAAATGTTGGCATCATGTGCACTTCCAGGATGCGTGGCACAGACATTGGTGATGTGCCCCATGGCATTGCACACCACCGGGCTGTTTACAGAATGGAAGCCCTTCGTGCTGATGTATGCAATGCCATCAGGGCTAGGTGGTGCATGTTTTGCCACTTGGGTGCAGTCTATGGCCCTTAGTACACCTGGCATGCATGCCACCATGTGGAAGTGCTGCATGGTTTCTATCCCCCTCTGCCTGTATGCTTGAGAATTTGATGTACTCTGAAGCATGTGGCAGCAGAGCAATGAGGAACTGGGTGAGGAAACTGGATGTGGCAGACTGTGTGATGCCAGTAGTGTCACTCACTGGCATCTGGAAGGTGCCCATGGTAAGCAGGCACATAGCTGCTGTTACATTTGTCTCCACTGTCATGGTGTGACTCCTGTATGTTTGTGCCTGTAAATCATCATGGAGCAGCTCACAGAGCTGTCTCAGCAGTGCCCTGTTGAGTCGGTAGTGTCCTACAATCTCTGTGTCACTTAGCTGTTCAGATGTAACATGGGCATGGTACCTTCTCTGCTGGGCATACCACCTATGGGACCTTCCATAGTAAAATTGTTATTCCTCCTGTCTCATCACTCCCCTCATAACTGCTTTCAGAAGAAATGCAGACCCATCCATGGATGCTTTGTTGTGCAATGTTACTCTGTGCCTGTGGGAGACTTGGGCATAGACATGATTTTGATATGCCTGTCTTTGCACAGCACATCTGCATGATGCACTGCAGATGTGCAGCACATTTTGCCTGAATATAGGACTGTACATCACATTCATGGGAACGCCCCCTCCACATGCGCTGCATACATTATAGTTGCGCTCAGACGCATCCGGTGTTGTACTGTGCATCCCTTTCCTTTCAATATGACTCCACGGTGCATCTTCTGGTTTGTACAGGCACATCTCATGTTAAGCATCACATCTTCTTTGAATATCCTGACCTATAGGCCTAATTCCTTTTTAGCACCCCTTTCTAAAAATCTTAGTGGACAGCATCTTTGACAAAATTGATGAATGTCTAATTAAGTATGAGTTGCAAACCTCAGTTCAGCATGGGTTTAGATAGAAACTCAATACACAGACTGCCTTGGTGAGATTCAGAGATTATGTCCAACAGGCCACTGATTCCAGATGCCTGGTGGCTTATATTTTCTTGGATCACACCAAGGCGTTTGATTTGGTAGACCATAAGCTACTTTTGAAATCCTTGTCCAACTAAATTTTCCAATGGAGGTAATAACTTGGTTCAGTAACTATTTATCTGATAGGGACCACAGAACACTACTAAGAGGTATTTATTCAGAGTTTAGGAATCTATAATGTTTTGTACCCCAGGGTTCCATTTTGGGTCCCTGCTTTTCTCCATACACTAATGATGCAGTGATTTATACACAGGGAAGAAACCTGGGAGACATAAACTTATTGGTCCAAGGAGAATTTGATTGAATCCAGGACTGGATTGGTAGACACAAGATGGCCCTTAATGTGTAGAGAATAAATGTAATGCTCTCCCATGGTCCTACTGTTAGACATAAAGTTGCCCTTAATGTGCAGAAAATGAAGGTAATGCTCTTAGATGCTGACTGTTTAGTCAGAGCTTGAAATAGCAACATAGTGAATACCCAGTTACCAAAGACTAAAATAAAATACATAAATAAACAATTAAAATATGGTTTGATAGGCAGTGGATATGATCTTTCCTATTATATAATTGATTAGCATAAGAGCATTATGGGCCTCTGCCTTCTCGCTCTTGCACTTACCGTAGTATGAAACTTAGTATGAAGGAGAATAGTCACAACAAATGGCCCCTACACTAAAGTGTTGGGCAAGTCCCAATGTGCACATTTTGTGCAAAAACATTTTGGTTTACTTACTGCTTACTGAAGTATAATAGATTTTATAAAATGGGCTTAGAAATCCCAAAGCACTGATTGGCTACAACATCATCTGAGCCGTGTCCTTATCAGATGATATTGTAGCCAACCGGCACTACCACCCAGCAACATGCCACATGACACCAACAAATCAGTGAGCTCTGCCAACTGAAAACAAGAACGCTGACTGGCAGAGCTCACTGATGCCACAGCGCGAAACCTACTCGCCTCAGACCGCGAACTGAAACGCCGCTAGAAAACGACAGATCGCAACTCTGTTCCTGTTTACAAGTGAACCGAAGAAACTGTCCACAGCACCCATCGCAAGATGTCTTACACCAACCCCGCTATTTTCCACATAGATTTTCAAGAAATACTTACCAGTTTCGAAGAATATGAAGACCAGCAGACTCCTGAAATGACAGCGCCACAGAGCGCTGCACTGGAAGCATCCACCTCGACGACTGGCACAGCTGGCGATTCCGTCACCCCCGCAGCACAAAGTCCCACCACACAATTTTCACTGCCCGAGACAACTTCAAACACCACAGAAGAAATGATCGCGACCCAACAACCTGCAAAAAGAAAAAGAAAAGAGAAACATGTCACTCATTACAAAGAAATCACAGACGAACAACTAGAACAACTTGAAAAGAAAAGATGAGCAAAATACTCAAAAGCAACAAATGGGCACTCTCAGTTTTTCAAACCTGGGCTCAATAAAAGCGTTACCAATAGATCTTGAAACAATAACACCTACTGACCTCTGTAAAATACATGAAAATTCTATGCAGAAATCCGTCAAACAGATGGCACAGAATACAGCTTATCAAGCCTCATACAGCTACAAGCCGGCCTTAACAGACACCTCAACAATCCACCTCTAAGCAGAAACATAAACCTGCACAACCATCCTGACATGAACCCAGCAAACAACATTTTTTCAGCAGTGCTCAAAAAGTATAGAAGAGAGGGCAAAGATCGAGCACAACACCACCCTGCCATATCAGAACAGGACTTACAACTACTAAAAACCTCTCCTGCTCTATCCCCAAATACACCTATAGGACTACTCAATAAAGTATGGCTGGACATACAACTTTGCATGGCTCAGAGAGGCAGAGAAGGCTTATGACAACTAAAGCCAGAGCACTTCGAAATAAAAACTGATGAACAAGGTGCAGAATACATAACTCTAACATTCAATGAATATACAAAGAACCACAAAAAAAATGAACCCTCAAAGCAGCAGTATCGTGGCTATATATACACCTTGCCTAATAACCTCTCTGCCATGTAAAATCTTCAAAAATACCTTTAAAACTTCCTCCTAACCCTCCAGCTTTTACTGCCACCCGAGAAAATTTCGACACCATTGCACAAACGGTAAACACTTGGTACACTCGAGAACCTATGGGTATCAATTACCTGTCTAACTTAATGCCACAAATCAGCAAACAAGCCTCCCTGTCATGCAGATACACCAATCATTCAGTAAGAGCCACAGCTGTCCAACTACTTTCACTTGCAGGCCTAGAAGCCCGACAGATCATGTCTGTTACCGGGCACAAATCAGAATCCAGCCTCCGCTCTTTGGGCTGCCACCTCAAGACCAACGTTGGAGCCACATACTCTCAAAAAGCAAAGCACACAGCAATAAAGCCAACTCATCCATTGAAAACAAAACTGCCTACAAGAAAACGATGTACCTTTGCTCCAGCTCCAACATTGCTGCCATCACCGGAAACATAGCAACTTCCGGCTCCGGCGAGAATCAAACCCCAGAAGAAACCTTCCCAGCAACAAGCGTAATACAGCACTTCAATGCCACTACGAAAACCTCAGCATTTAACATCCGAAACTGCGCGATGCACAACGTAAAGTTCATCACCCTATCGAAGTAAAACGCAGCACGACTTAACAGGAAGCACCACCACCTCAACGAGCAGATTTCATAAAATTAACTAGTAAATGTAATTTTTCAGCACAGTTTCTCAACTTAAATTTAAAAATGTTAAAAACTTCATTTACTTTTGTTTAACGATTTAAAATCGCAAGAAAATAATCGCAAGAAACCGCAAGAATGCACCAAAATGAACTGCAAGCAAAAGAAATGAACTGAACGTCTCTGCACCAGACATCTACAATAAAATGAACTACAATATTTACAGTAAGACACTCTTTCCTGTTTGTTTCCTTAATTGAAACCCAAATCTTTCCTGTTTGTTTCCTTAATTGAAACCCAAATAAAACTGTTAAAATGTTTAAAATTCATGTTAAAACCTTCAATGTTACTATCCTAATGGCAATGTTACTATCCTAATGGCAATAATACAATAGCAAAAAGGGACTATTTTTTTACCTACAATATGTTCTTCTATTATTTATTAAAATATCAATAAAAAAAACTTTAAAAACTACAAATGTTTATTCACTTTACTGTTGCCCATTTTATAAGCGCAATAACACACTCCGAGGTGTGGGTTACGTGCTGATAAGAGCACGCCTAGGGGCATAAGGCACTCGGCACAAGTGCCTCGTGCTTAGTACACCCCTAGGCGTGCTCTTATCAGCACATAACCCACACCTCATCATGTGTTATTGCTTACGTAATACACTAGTTTGCTTAGCTGTAGGCTGACATCTTCTGTTATTACAAATACCAGAATCTCCTGCAGATGACAGATCAGTAAACATCAGTGAGAAGATTTAATAGCCTGCAGTACATGCTAACATTTATATAAGCTCTGATATATTGTTTTCTGGTCCTGCTGTCTTCCATGAGCTTTATACTGTCACAGAGGGCTATACTTAGCCCCTGGAAAAAAGGAGTACCAGAAAATATGTGATCTGAAATTAGGAAAGCTTTAACATGCATTGCAGGCTGTTGAATCTCCCACAGCTGTCTACTGCTCTGATGTCAGCTGCAGGGGATTCTGGGATTTGTATTAAAAGAATATATCAGCCTACAACTAAGCAAATTTAGTCTGATATAATCTACTGTACTACAGGAAATGGTAAGTACAGTCCAACCCTTATTATCCGACACCCGCTCATCCGAACTCCCTTTCTAACGAATGTGGTATGTGTCCCCCTGTACATCTTATAAACGCGATTTGATTTTAAACTTTAAATGCTGCACTGTAATTGCAGTTCATCCTTCTGCAATGTCTTCCCCATATTCACGCTAACTAACTGAAGCAGCATCACCTGGCTCTTGTTAACATCCTGGTAACACTAATTAACACTAATCAGACTCCAAATGTGAATCAATATCACCTGGCACAGATGATGACTCTGCTGTACTAAGCATGGTCACAGCTTCACAGTTTCATTCTCAGTTGGTAGAGATGGCAGGAAAGTAAAAAAGGGTAATTTTGAGTGTTGCCCAGAAGATTTGGATCATGGAGCGACTGGAGAATGGTGAAAGGACAGCCATTCTAGCAGGCAAGTACGGAGTGGGGAAGTCGACCATAAGCGACATTAAAGGAGTGAAAGAGAAGCTCCATGACTTTGTCCTTTCGATGGACACTGCCTCTGGTGCTGAGGACTGGAAAAATATGCACATCTGTACTGATGAACAGTGGGATTCTACTTTGTATCTGTGATTCAGGCATGATCATGAGAAAGGTACCCCAATCTCTGGTCCCCTTCTGAAGGAAAAGGCGCTCATGTTTCATGAACGTCTAGGCAACACATTGCCCTTTTCTGCCAGTGATGGATGGCTAGATCACTTCAAGTGGCACCACAGGATCAGGCAGCTCAGGCTCTGTGGTGAGAGGCTCAGCACCACTGATCAGTCAGTTTCATCCTTCATTGAAAATCTCCTACAAATTATTGAAGACACTAGTCTCATCCTGGATCAGATCTACAATGTGGATGAGACCGGGCTGTTCTAGAAGTGCTTACCAGACAGCACTTTGGCCCATGGTGGGGAGAAGGATGCTCCTGGCCACAAAAAAAGCAAAAGACAGGGTCACCATCCTGGGATGTGTTAATTTCCTCAGGGAGTCACAGACTGAAGTGTGTGCTTATTGGAAAGTCAAGGCAGCCTTGCTGCTTTACCCACATGAACATGGCTGCACTACAACTGCAATACAAAGCACAGCACAATTCCTGGATGGACAGCACCATCTTCTCAAGATAGTTCAAAGAGCAATTTGTTTCCCAGGTAAAGCAGCATTTATGGAGCAAAGGACTGCTAATGTGTGGAATTCTGCTCCTCAACAACTCCCCCGCACACCCCCAGCTCACTGATGTGCATACTAGGGATGGCTACCATTGACACAAGCTCATTTACAAAGTGATCCTGCAGGACACTTTAATATGAATAAGGTAAAGGCGGAGAACAATAAAACAGCAATGATACAGTTACATGACAGAAACCAAAATAATGAGAGGTTGGTGAAGGAATGCAAAACTAGGGATAACAGTGAATTAGCTAAGTGCTGGGGCAGAGAGGGATAGAGCAGAGAAGTAAGATGGAGGGGAGGTAGAAGGGGAGAGGGGTAGAGAGAAGTGGGAAAAAGAAGGGAAGCAGAGAGTACAGATGCAGGGGGAAGTGAGGATACAGATAAGGGGGACTGGGAGCAAGGGTGGCTGTGAGGAATGTGATCAGAGTATTTGGGGAGAGAGGTATAGGTGGCAGATATAATGGGTTTCAGTTTATAATAATAGTGCAGAGCATAGAGTCAATCTCTCCCATTTAGTGACATAATAAAAGCGCTTTCACTCAAGGACGTAGTGTCATGTATGCTAAGGCCTGCAAAAAGCCATACAGCCAAACAGCATCCGTAAAGTGTGTGTGCGAGGTGGCATTAAAACTGCCTGTGAGAACACTAGTTCAAGTCCCGACAACACGACTGAGGAGCTAGTGGAAACTGTGGATAACGAGCTCCAAATACTGGCTGCTATGATGCCAAATGCTCCTACAGCAGAAGAGATCGCAGAGTGGGAGCTTTGCAATACACATGAGCAGGGTCACAAACACATGTCCGAGGGTACCATACTTGAAATCGTGCAGAAGGAAGAGGAGGCTACAGAGGAGGAGGGTGAAAAAACAGATGCCAAGGAAGAAGACAGACAAGATGCTACTGTGCCCTCACATTCGGAGACTGTGAAACTGTTCAACAGATGCATCCAATACACCGAGAGCCAAGCAGACTGTGATCTGGTGCAGGTTATGCTGTTGTGGGTGATGTGGCAGACAGCCTGCCGAAAATCCCAAGACCAAAAGAAGCTAACGTGCCTCATAGATTAGTTTAAATAAAGAAGCTACTGTAATTGAATGAAATTTTGTGAGCACCTTATAGAGCACTGTGGTGATTTTAAAATGATTTTCTAAAAAAATTGATTTTTTACAGCATTATTGTGCTCTGTGTACCTTTATCCTATTATTGATAGTCAAATGCCCACTTATCCGATCTTCTGACTATCTGAACTAATTCAGTGTCCCCCATGTGGTTCGGATAAGTGGGGTTGGACTGAAAATCAAAATGCTTTTGCCGTCAAAGTGTACATTGAGACTAACCTCACACTGCAGTGTGGGAGCCTTTGTGCTGACTGTTCCCCTTTAAGTAATTTAACAATTTGGGCATGACTCTGGTCAGCTCTCTCACCCTTGAGACAGACATTTCTTAATTTAATAAAAGAACAAATGAAAAGATTGGCATGTTGTCCAGAATTAAAAGTTCTTTGAATTTTGAGTTTCATAAAGTACTGGCATATAGTTATCTTCTTTCAGCAATTGATTATGTTCGCATTTTTTATTCTTCAGCAGATGAGGTGAGGCTGTCTCAAGTCAAGACCCTGTACAATACCATGTGCTAATTTGTTTCAGGTCTTCCTCTTAGAACACATCAGTTTGTTCTTTATCAAACGATGGGTTGGGGATTATGCAAAATTTCAAAAAACTGTTTTTGATCACAAGATAATTCTGGGTAATTTCACTCAATGTATGGTAAATCTTTTGCCACCTAACAGTATGCAAAAAGGAACCCATTCTGTACAAATTTCATTTTTCAAGGCCCTTTTCAAGCATGCATCTTTGGGACAAAGATTGTTAGTTTTGCAATCCTCTCAAATTTACAAGCATCCAGCAATGGTTACCCAATGTAACTCAATCAATTACCTGTAATTCAAATGCAAGCAGCTGTTTGCTCTTTTTGAATCAATATCATCATGTGATGTGTTTCTAATCCTGTTTGTAGATTACACGTTTTAGTCTAGTATTGTTCCTCTTTATTTATCAACCTGGTAGCTTGCAAAAATGGACAACATAAGTTTGCTCACAAGATTCACCAGTACAATAAACTAGAAAAGAATGTGTTCATTCTTAGACAGAACAACCACTAATATCATCTGGCCATTTCCAAAAATAATCTTATATGCAGGGCTCTAAATAACTAGCTGTTTGCCCATCTCAGACAACTGTTTTTTAAATGGGGCAGTCATTTCTATCTCTCTGTCTGTCCCTAGGACAGTCAGATAGCTTACTGCAAGTATTTAAACATTGATGGGCACTAGGGCCCAGGAGGCAGTTAGCGAGTCAAGTTGGGTAGAGATGGATGTCAGTCACGTCATGATGTCATGTGATCTGCAAAGTCCTTCTCTTGCCCGATCTCATGGAGTGCAGGCTGTTGAGCCCAATGGTCTTCAGAGCTGCAAATGTAGATGAAAACATAACTGGAATGGCTGGTTGGAGTAACTGCACATGCTTAAATCGTGTGTGCATGCGCAGTTGATGGTTCTTGCTTGCTCGCACTGCTGTGTTCCTCATTGCGTCTTGAGCAGTCTGAGGAGCAGCAATGCACAGTGAGTATCTGCAGCTCCAATCTTCAATCTGTTAAAAAATATCTATACAAGCAGAACTTTTCAGGGCTCTGGTGTGACAATTAACATCTGAAAGCACTGAGTCACTGACTGAGAGGATAGTTTCAGCTTTTGCACTGTACCTTTGGCCCTCTGAAAAGCTTGTAAGCGATCCATAGTACAGAGTAAGGACAGTTGGGCAGAGAGAGAAAAAATCCCCTTTCAGTGCTGTCTTGCTCTGTAAAGTGAACAACCGTTTATGGGCAAGGCATAGAGAAAAAAAAATAACATTTTCAGGGCAATTGGGAGTTAAAAAAAGAAAAGGCAGGCAAGGCTGTAGTGATTCAGCAAGGATGAAGGAGACTGGAGAGAGACAGGCTGCACCAGGTAATATAAGGAGGAGAGAAATTATTTGCTATTGCTGCTGAAAACAGCCCTTTTCGGGCCTCTTGGTGGGACAAATTTATTGTTTTTTTTTTTATTTCAGGTCTAGGATTAAAATACCTTTGACCACAAAGCAATTATTTTACAAAGGTTCCATATCAGTGGTGAGGATTACAAACACACAAAGGAAGACTAACAGAGTAATATAAATGGCAAATAAACATTTTTTTAAAAGGAACATATCAAGTAAAAACTGTAATTTATACACTAACATAATAAGTACAGTACGAGGGTAGGAGGAACAAGAAGGAGATTAGGGATAAGAGGGAGGTAGAGCAGCTAGGTGGGTAAGAGGAGCAGCCATAGGCCTTGTCTTGCTTAGCAGTGGGGTTGTAAAACTACTGGGGGCAGGTAGGGAGGTGCCAGGGGATTGAGGTAAAAAGGAGGGTTGAATGGGGAAGGCAAGGTGCTGTCAGTAGCAAGCAAGGTTGGGTGGGACATTCAGAAATGGGCATTATGAGAGGAAGAGGGGTGAGGTGTTGTGATTGTGGTTTGCCCAATCAAAAATGGGGCAGGCACAAGATTCAACTTGAGAGTGGAGGATAAGCTATTGGAGCAAGCAATCACATGAGCTGTTGGATACAAGGTGCTATCTGAGATGGAGCTTGAATTGAAAAAATTAATTAATTAAGAATAAAGTAGGCAGGGCTACAGCGTCACAGCAAGAGAGGGAACTGGAGAGACTCCATCCAGAGTGCTGCTGAAAATAGACCTTTTCAGGGCTCTGGGGGAACAAATAAAGCTAGAAAAGAACACACAAAAAAGGCAGGGCTTCCTAGGAAATAAATGGGATCATTTTAAAATATTCCTGATTTCTGACTTGTGGAGGGGCTAATAAAGAATTAAAATCCAGTCTACCACCCTAGTGTACACTACCTGTCTCTGCCCTAGCACTTGATAAGAAAGGAAGGGAGTAATCTGTCTTCACCAGACTTTCTGTATTGAAGCAGGAAAAAAAAAATATTTGACAGCAGAATGCCCTAGTCTGCCCTGTCATAGTACTTGATAAGGGGAAGGGACTTGTCTGTCTTCACTGGACTTTCTGTATTAAAGCAGAAAAATAAATATTTGACAGCAGAATGCCCTAGTCTACCCTTTGATAGCACTTGATAAGGCGAGGGGCATCATCTGACTTCACTGGACTTGCCTTTTTGTATTAAATCTGGAAAAAAAACTGTTTGACAGCAGAATGTCCTTGTCTACCCTGTCATAACATTTGATAAAGGGAGGGGAGTTGTCTGTCTTCACTGGACTATCTGTAGAAAAACAAGAAAAAAATATTTGACAGCAAAACGCCCTACTCTACCCTGTCATAGTATTAGCCAGTCTGTGTTCCAAAATGGTGAAAAGACACAATTGTTGGTTTTTGGGACTGATAGGGCACCGATCATGTTAGGAAAGGTGAATGGGGCACTTATCAGGATGATGACTGATGTATTTTGTTTATTAGGGATTTGGCACAGTCCTCACAAGTTGAAGCCAGCAGTAAAGCAATCAGCTACAGCAATTCCCTTTATAAAAGCAACAGATGAAGTTTTAATGGGTGTTTAGAAGATCTACCATAACTCCTCCCAAAACTAGGCAAGACTCACAGAGATGGCCAAGACTCTGAACCACACCATTCACAAACCAATTAATATGACAGGAACCCACTAGGTAGACAGAGACTGAGTGTATTCTCTGCTATTCTCTCCAATTATGACACTTTAGTTTTAAATTTACAATACATCACCTCCATGAAAGGACAAGCTGATGATCAGGCCAGTGGGCTTTTTAAGACAATGAGCACTGCGAGATTTGTCCTTTTTTACAAAGTTTCTGGCTGAATGCCTTTCTGCAATGATGGCCATTAATCTGATTTTACAAAGAGATAGCTCGACAATGAAAGTACAGTTATCTGGTAGAGACTTACACTGCCAAGGTTAAGTTTGCCAAATTTCATGAGGAATTGCTGTTGCTCCCAGACACCGACAGTGACACTGCTAGCACTTCTAGTGCTAAAACTCTGATGAGTATGTCAGTTCAATTTAGTGGGTCTGGCATCTTCCTTCATTTTGACAGAGGCTGCTCTCTGGACAGAACCAAACAGGAAGTACTTAACAATGTTAACAATGTTAAGGCCCACCTCTGAGCAAAAACTGACAATAATAAATAGGAATGTGTGAGAAAAAAATCTTCTGCAGGTGGAATTTCAGCAAAAGTGTAACTTTCACGCCTGTGAAAGTTCAGAAATCCATTTCTGAACTTTCACAGAAATTCCACCTGCCCTGCTGCCTGAAATAAATTGAAATAAATAACATAAATACTGGTGGCTAGTGGTCCCTTCCCACTCAATCACCTACCCCATGTCATTTCAGTAACACCCCCCCCCGTGGGTAGTGAGCCCTCCCCTCACCTGATCACCCACCCCATGGTATTTCAGTACCTCCATGGCTAGTGTTCTCTACCCCTCAACCAGATCACCCACTAGTATAATTCAGAAGTTGAAACCCCTGCCATGGCTAGCAGTCCCTCCCCACCCAATCACCCCTATGCAGTAGTAACCTCCATTCCGTGGTAACATAAAATCAAGATCTAGGGCACATTATCTCAGACTGATTATGGTTTAGTCTACTTTGTTCTTAATATCCATTCAACTCCATAGATACGACAAACACTATGGCATTCCCCATTCAATGAACTCATGGCATTCTCCATTCAATGAACTCATATAATGAAAACCAACTTTTTTCCCAGAGGGAGTCATTTCACTTAATGATTTAGCTCCTTGAACAGGAGTCATAATTCAAAGTCAACAGCACTATCCAATATGTGCTTTAATAGCTGAAGGCCATAATGGCTGTGCTCAAACATCAATGAGTTGCAAATGTTTAAAAGTACTGGTTTCAGATTGTAAGCATTGTAAGAGCTGTGCACATTAAAGCACATTAAGTTAATGTCAGAGTATTACTATAAAGTAGGCTGGGCATACCTCTGGTAAAGCTACCTTTATTAAGCAATTATCTGTCGCTGAAACAGCACCTTTTTTGACCTATAAAAATGGAGATACCTTAGTCCAGCATGCATTCTTGGGTTCCTTCTTTTTAACCAGGAGTCCCTACACCTAGAAATTCATCAATCTGTCACTCCAAATCCTGGCGCTCATTTCAATTTCAGTAAGTTTTTTAGCATATGTAATCACTCCTTAGTTGACTTCCAGGTACTTGTCTTATAACCAGAATTTTAGAAGTTGTGAGCACCTAAATAGAAAAAGGAGAGAGAAATGCTCCACTGAGCACAGTAAACGTAGGACATCAAATATAAAACAGGACCACCAAGCCCTTGGCAAAGGTAGCATACCTTCTTCAAAATAAATACAAGCGTTTGAGCACATACTGTGCAACTGCAACGCTCCGTATCCACTCCATATCTCCACAGCAGATAGGAACCTTTTCCTGAAAATCTCCACCAGTATCTTCCATACATTCTCCAGCTTTTTCCTGAGTCCAGGTTCTTCTCTGGCTGCAGATTCATACCAATGGTTCGCGGTGCAGCACTTTGAGTACGCTATCCAAACACCAGTTACTCGCAACAAGTTTCTGAATTGTAATATCAGTAAACAAAAAAACATTACTGCATATTGTAGACCAAAATGGCCCAAATCAGCATAGATTTCATTAGCCAACTTTAAAATAAAGTAAAAACCATACAGGTTTCAGCTAAGTAAAACCTATTAATGCCATTGCACATCAAAGGCTGCAGGGAGCGTAGCAACACTTTGGCCCTAGAACAGGGCACAGTACTCCAGGCAGAGGCCTCACCAGTGATATATACAGTGGTAACACCATCTCCCTCTTTCTGCTGGTGATACCTCTCTGGTACTTATCAACTCAGAGATGGTTGTCTTTATGGCAGTCAGGGACTCACTGGGGTCTACAGTTCTTCATGGATTGAACTGGGAATGGGGAACCTGGTGTAAAATATAAGACTGGTAACTTTACAAATAGTATCCAAGCTATTTGAAATATTGTTATAGGTCCAGTAAAAGTAATTTTTAGATTATCACATAATAATGAATTCTTGTGAATCAGACTTCAGAGATTGACACAGTATAACCACAACATGGCTGAAGATTCTAGGAAACCTACAGTGTGTTTTGGAAAAAAGCTTATGGTAGGAGCAATTTTCATAGACTTGCCAAAGGTGTTCAACACACTTAATCATGACATTCTGTTGGAAAGACTGGATTCTATGAATTCATCAATAGGTGCATTAAGGTGGTCTAGGAATAATCTGACAGGGTTCTTACCAAAGATAACATTACAAAAATACCAAAAAAAAATATCAATAACGCTTGCTCCCAGCTCTACCTGGTGTCCCACAAGGCTCTGTATGCCACATTTACATGAACAACCTTTCCTTTTCAGACCCCACAATACAGTACCACCCACACCTGGACAACACTGTTGTATATGTGATAAGAAACTCCCTGATCCAGTGTGCCCTACAAAGGGCCTTTAACTTTGTCCAGCAGTTCATTTTAGAGCATAAGCTAGTTTGAAACTATGCTGTTTAGGCAAAACATTAGGGATGGCCTACCAAAAGGAAAAATAAATATTGTCATGTGCGGTGGTTTACCTTTGCAGCAGGACCAGACATCTATTTACCTTGGGATGTGACTCAACTACCAGTGCAAATGGAATATCCACATTGACAATATGATTTAACATCTAGGGCAAATACCTACATGCTATACAGACCAAGAAAGAACTTTCCTGTAGAAAAGATACTGAAGATTGTGAATGCCTAGATCATACCCATAATGGACTCTTATAATGTCCTTTATAGTGGATCCCTGGGAAAGGATCTGGTTAAGCTACACATTTGTTATAATACATTTGCAAACTTCATTCTCTAGGTTCTATATATGATACATCACTGTTTATTGTATATCAGTTTGAACTGACTGAATCTACAGAGCCATAGAATCTACACGTATTAGATGCCATGTTTAAATGTTACAAAGGGTTGGTCCCAGAGTATACAGTGTAGCATTTAACCTTAATAAAAAAAATCAACACAGCCTGGGTTAAGATCAGCAGAGGATCAAGAACTAGTGAACCTGATCATGAAGTTAAATATTAGTAGAGCATCATTTTTCCATCAAGGGCCTTGTATTCCACACTTTGCACCACTAAATTTGACTTACTTGAAAACCAATTGATTCTGGACACATGCAGAATTGATTAATATCACAAGCAGTCAAGCTTCTAACTTACTGTCTCAACACCATCATGGTTGACTTTAGTTGGGTTTCTGAAGATCATATCAACTCTCAGGACCATACTCGTGACATGAAATGCTTATGTAAAATAGTTGTCTATTTTCCTCTTCCGTTGATTTTCTTAATATATTCATTCACTAAATTGTGTAATTGTATTGCTTTTATTTGCTTTGATACTTCAGTATAAAGTGTAATTGCATTGTATATTACTTTTGTAACAAGAAACCAGGTTGAACAAACTTGTTGAACCTATTGAAAATGAGCCTTTGATTCAATGTGAAAGTTTTTTTATTCATGTTTAATGAATAAAGCAATGTACCATGACTTTGTTTCACTTAATTTTTTTATCTTCTGATGCTTTTATATAGACATCAATGAAACTATAGGGACTAATGCCAAAATGCAGAAAAAAGTACACATTATTATTTTGTTTTCAACTGTCATATAAAATGTCCATGTTGATTTTAAAAAAAGTATTTCAATATACTTTATCATTATGGAACAATTATATTGATAACATTTCCTTTACAAAAGAAAAACATTTCTGTTATGATGTAAATATATATCGCTGCAGCTGGAGAAAACTGCCTGTTTCTATATCGATAATATAATTACTACTGTTACATAATAACAATATAACAACATAATTTCTCAATGGCTTGACTTCATGCATTAATTTAAAGAATTAAGTTTCTATCACGAACAGTTCCAGAGTTACACATTTTAAAAATATACATATTTTTGTAAGTGTGATAACTTTGGAACTGTTAGGGCTAGAGACTTATATTTTTTTAATGAAAGCTTAGAGTCAGCTAAGTAGATACATTATTAATATATTCCTACAGTGACCCTATGTCAATATAAAAACATAAAATGGTTCACTGCATTTGTTATGTCCTGTCATTTTTAACATACTGTATAACATTTAATATGCATGTCGCAACACAAGAGAACTGTATTAACTGCTCAAATGTTATAGCTTTCAAAATGTAGTTTCAAGCATTATAAAAAATAAATAAGCAGTGCTAGAAATAATTTTTTGAGATGCCTGTCGATAGAACAGGTGGGATGCAAATTTTGCCTGTCCCACAATAGTTATATCTGCCCACGCTATTTTTATATGAAGTTGAAGTATCATATGAAGAAAGTCAACAAAAAGATGAAAGAAGAAAATTGTTGGTTTGGGGGGTTAGTTTACAAGTCTCTGACAGTCTCTTTTAGTTTACTTCTGAATCAGAATTTGAAACTCTGCTGCCATATGGTCTCACATGAGGTCTTCACTTTTGCTTTCCAGATTTAAACCATAGTGTTATGGCATCATACAGGTTAAAAGGGGTCATGCTAGCATCAGACAATTTAACACATATTAGTTCAGACATAGTTAAAGGAGAAAGACAGGACTTCCAGTTAGACTTAACTGTGCCCGTCAAACTGAATCCTTTCTCTATGACTGCAGTCTGTGTGGGAATCAGAAGCCCAGTGGTGACTAAGACCAAAATATCAGGGGAAGACCGCTCATAAAAATCATTTTGTATATTTTTTTTGCCAGAAATCCATATACTGAAATTTGGGAAACTCAGAAAGTGTCTTCTTCATATGCATTTCAAACTGTAACCATCAAGCTTCAATACAAGCTGCATCATGATTGTGTTTCCTCAGTAGATCTCTGAAGTGCTATCAGAGGGTACTCACTTCCTTGTTACCATAAAGTGCAAGCTGCTCATTGTTATCTGGGAGTTGTAACAGGTTAAATATTCTGAAGGGCCTGAGGACTTTGTTTTAAAATTGGAAAACCTTACAATAATATTAGGGGTCTGCATAAGTTGCCATTTCCACTTCAGTGGAACATCCTCAGAAACTGGACAACTTTCACAGCGGTTTCTGAGCTTCTGCCTATCACAGATCAGAAAACATCCTAATGTTTTTGGTGAAATTTCACCCTGTTCCACCCTGCCCAATTTGTATTCCCCCCGTGGCTAGCAGTCCCTCCACCCCACCCGATAACAAGCCCCGTATCATTTCAGTACCCCCCATTACTAGCGGTCCCTCTCCCCAACTGGATCACCCACTGGTATATTTCAGAACCCCCCACTGTGGCTAGTGGTCCATCCCCACCCAATCTACCCCTGTCCAATAGTAACCCCCCCCATCCTTTTCCCATGTATAATAAAATATTTAATTAACCTAGTGGTCTAGTGAACTCTATTCCCTCCCTGTCCCCAATCCTAGCAGCCAGTGTTTTTTTATTTATTTATTATTTTTTTTTAATTTATTTGCTGGTGGTCTAGTGGCCCCCCCTACCTCAGCAGGTAGTATTCCCCAGCACCACCCCACTCCTCCTCACCCTGAAAAGGAGCACACAACTGGTACAGCCTCCACTCTCCTCTATGGCCAGCTGCCCACAGAGTTGCCGCTGAACGAGTGCATGCTTGTACAAGCATGTGCTCATTCATTGACAACTCAGTAGGCAGCTGGCTGTGGAATAAAGTGGAGGGCTGTGCCAGCTGCCCATTCTTTTTTGGGATGGGGGAGTGGGGTGGTACCAGGGAATACTACCTGCTGGGTGGGGGTGGTGGGGGGCCACTAGACCACCAGTGAATAAGTTTAAAAAATAAATAATAAATAAACTAAAACAAAAACCTACTGACTGCTATGATCAGGGACAGGGATTGAGAGGGGTTCACTAGACCACCAGGTCAATTAAATATTTTATTCCTGAATTACTTGATTTTTCAGTTTCTTTTCTATTCTGTACCATAACCACCATTATCTCTTCCCGCTACCCAAATCCTTCTAATCTATATACCTATCTTGTTTTGTCACTTCACCATCGATCCTTTCCCCATTCTATTTCACTGTCCTTTCACAATCCCCCCCAATCTTCAACCCTCTCCTTCTCACTAACATTCGTGCTGAGTACAGAACCTCTCCTTTTGCATAGAGTAATAATATTTTTTAAACTTCCAGTATTTTAGAATTATGGGGTCAGATTTTCAAAGCATGGTGCAGGGCTTGTGTCACTTATCTTCTGGCAGTGCTCCAAACCTCATCACTGCAACTGTGCCTGATGTTACAATCTTGGGCACAGTTGCAATAGTTTTCACAATTTTTGGCAGCTTGCACCAAACATCTGGTGTAAATTCTGTAAAAAGGCTCCCAAGATTGCCACAAGTTAGACCATAAAAAGTTGGTTTAACTTGTTGCAATTGCCACAAGGGATACAAAATCCTGTTCAATCACCACAAGCCTCACACACCGTATTGTCAGTGCAGCCAGGACTTGTGGCGATCTAAGCTGTTTGAAAACGATGACCGTGTTATTTAGTTGTTTGGATCTGAACTTAGTTTGACTTTTACAAAAATTAAAAAGGCTTACACTGACAGGGGGTGATGGTAAACAGCACTCACTCAAGGGAGGGGACAGTGCCCAGTGGGGTTCCTCAGTGCTAAGTGCTGGGACTAGTACTCTTTAATGTCTTTATAAGTAATACTGCAGAAGAGCAGGGAGAAAAGGTATGCCTTTTTGCAGATGACACAAAAATCTGCAATAGGGTAGACACTCCAGCAGGAGTGGAGAAAATATGTAGAGACCTGAGAAATCTCAAAGAGTGGTTAGAGGTATAGTAGCTGGGTTTCAGTATGAAAAAGTACAAAATCATGCATCTCAGACACAAAACCCCTGAGGTGAAGTATAAAATGCTGAAGAGGTATTGATGGTAACAAAACAGGAAAGGGGCCTTAGAGTAATCATATTGGATGACCTTGAGGCATTGAGATAGTGCAATAAGGCAGTAGATAGGGCCAGTGGGATGCTGGGGTGCATAGAGACGGGTATCACCAGTAGAAGGAGAGAGGTGGTGTTACCACTGTTTGAGACACCACCTCGAGTACTGGTGAGACACCACCTCGATTACTGTGTCCAGTTCTGGAGACCACATCTCAGGAAGGACATAGGCATATTTGAGGCTGTCCAGAGGAGGGCAACTAAAATGGTGCAGTGGCTGTATCAGAAGCCCTATGAGAACAGACTGAGGGATCTCAATATCTATGTATGCCCTGGAAAAGAAGAAGGAGATGGAAGAGATAATAGAGACCTGTAAATACCTCACTGGAATTAATAAGGCACATGAGGGACATATTATTCAGAGGAGAAGGTGCATGAGAACAAGGCAACATGCGATGAAGCTGGAAGGGGGGGAATTTAGGAGTAGTATGAAGAAGTACTTTTTCACTGAAATAGTGGCGGATGCCTGGAAAAGTCTTCCCGCAGAGGTGGAGGAGGCAAAAAAGGTGGTGGCCATCAAGCATGCATGAGAGAGACACAAAAGTATCTTGGTAGCACAGCGAGGGGGGAGGTAGCCAGAGATCAGACTGATTCTACGGTTACAGAATAGACAGGGAAAATGGGTAGATTTAGTGTGTCAAGTGGTCTTTATCTGCCAACAGAATTTGTTTCTATGATACCTTTAGTAACATCCTTAACCAGGCATTTATGTGACTACACTTTGGTAGGACCACCATTACTATTCAGGTGTTCATTTGAACTCCTGATGAAGCTCCTTTGACTGAAGTGTTGGGGCATTTAGGATCCCTCTTGTCTACTTACAACTGTGCCTGCATTGCACTACACTTGTGGACTATGTACATTTTGAAAGAAAGTGGATCATACCCACAATAACACTATTTCACAACTATTTAACTGCAAGTGTGGACAAGGATCTACTCCATGTGGTATACATCTAGCATCCTGCTTGGTGATAGCAATCTTCCTCATGATAAGTGCATGGAATTCTTTTAAGATATTGTGTCTGTTTGGGCTGGCCAGACAGCATTGCATCCAAGTCACTTGGGAGCACAGAGTAACTCATGATTTACTTTATCAAGAAAAAAACACTACCTGGCTGGGCCCTCAAACAGGAGTAAGCTGCAGTAACTCATGACAGTGGGTTGCATTAGCTGGTAAAGTGTGTGTGTGTGTGTGTGGGGGGGGGGTAATGGTAATAGTGCAGATTACCAGGATGAGTAGATGGGTGGCAAGACATATTGGAAGCTAAAATGTTACAAACAGGCTACTACAGGTCTGAATATAAACAGAAAACAAACAATAGAGACAGGGTTTGGGGTTAAAGAGAGGCTTATTTTTTTAATAGCCTTCTTGTATCACAGTTCAAAGATAATGGAATGAATTTGTGCCCTTCTGTGGTACAACAATGTTCCAGATGATCAAAAATCCTTAAAGCAGCTGGGTTTTTCACAGTGCTGTTGCATGCACAGCAGTCAGTTCAAGTTCTGAACTGAAACCACTGGCAAAGTTGCTGCTGTTGCAGAGTGCTGTGAAAACACTTTCATTTAAAAAAAAATAATAATAATACAAAATACACTATAAACAATAGCTTGTGCAGCCCCTACTGCCTTCTGATTACAACATATCTCTAAAGCTTTGCTCTCAACATCTAATGTAATTAGAATCCCTCTGTAGCTGCACAGACTTGTGCATTGTTGCCCAGCTAGTATTCTCTATGGTCAGACTTCACTTAGGGCTAAAGCAAAAAGTCTCATAAACAGGGAAATGCAATGCAAGGGTAAAAAACTTGGTCCCTTAAGCCTTTTTGAATCTGTGGCATGATGTTTCCCAGAAACTGAATAACACATCACACAGCGTTGGTGTTACCCTAACTTCAGCACAATCTTTCCTGTCACAGAAAAATAGTCACACGCTATTGCTTGGAATAAGGGTGCCAACGCTAGGGCAATGGGAATGCTGCATCATGTGAACATCTGACCCATAATCAAATCCATGCTGAAACTTTTCCAAGGCTCAATGGGCTTCTATTTTACCCCTACATCACATTTTGTTCTATTTTGAGGCTTTATGCTTCAATCCAAACTGATAACTAAATGTTGTTCTTTGCAATGAATGTATTTCATTAAAAAAAAAAGTTTAAAAAAAGATGCACAGTATTTTGTATTGACAGTACTGACCTGCAGCCAGTATTGCCAATTTCTTTAATAGCCATGAGTGTATAGAATACAGGGGCACACCCATCTACTGTACACCCTACCAAATGACAAGCATCCCTGGCATCCAGTGGCACCCTCTCACACATCTGACTACCTGGCAAGCATCACTGGAATTTGTTGGGGCCCACTCCTGTATCTGACACCATGACAAAAATCACTGCTGTATAATGACAACCTTGGGAGGTAGTGTAGGCAGTATAGCACAGTGGTTTAATACTCTGAACTGCAAACCTGGAGACTATGGGTTTGAATCCCACAGCACCCACTTGCATACTGTGTGACCTTGAGCAAGTTGTTTAACTTTCTTGTGCTCCCAGGTCACACCTGTAAACAAGTTTTCAGGTTAGTGTGTTTCTCCTGGTAAAAAAAAAAAAAACAAGAAGAAAAAAACCTCTATACTCCTGTTCCCATGCCAAGCACCTGTGGCATCCAATGGAAAGCCTTTATACATATGACCCCCATGGCCATTATGCCTGGCATCCCATAGTAACTGCATCCCTCACCCTGTGCCAAGAGGTATCCAGTGGTTCTCATCTACCTTGTCTTAGTATTAAAAATGAGAAACATTGGCCAGTCTGGTGGCGCTGAGGGTTGAGGCACTGGATGCTACACCTCGTGCCATGCTGGTGACCCAAGTTTTGGAGCAAGCTCGGGCTCCGGGGCTTGGCAGGGATGGGGAGAGGATTGAGCACCCACAGGGCTATTCTCCTACCCTGGGGGAGGGTGGGGGATAACCCAGTGCACCAGCAGCTCCCAGTGGAGATCGGGAGTGCTGCAGTGCATGGGCTGCACACTGTACAGAGTGGCTGATGCAGGCAGGGTTGTCATGCTCCATTGCATCAGGCATGCCCATGCAAGGGGGAGGGTGGGAGAGGCCACCACCAGAAAAGCAAAACAACCGGCTCCGTGGGGTAGGTGACAGCACCTGTCCCCCATGCCCTCTGCTGGGTCCACCGTGCCTGGCCTTCCAGTTCCTCCACCTGGGCCCTCACCTGTAGCCAGAGACTGACTAAGAAGAGCACTCAAAGAGGAGGGGTCTCTAACCCCAAATAGGTTAAACTGTAGATGCTGTCTGCAGGGAGGGGCAGAGAGAGGAGGCACAGGTCGAGGAGGCCTCAGGTGGGTAGGATATGAGCAGGATGCCTGAGAGTGGCTCCACGGGCCACGACCAGAAGGAAATAAAAGTTGAAAAAATAATTAGAAACATATGCAGTCTCTGGAAGCCTAACTGTAGTAGCTTTCCCCCAACCCTGAGTACAACACCAGGTGCCTAACTCCAGTTTCAGAAATAACTAATAAAGAAAAAAACATTGTTTTCTTCCCTAATCTTACTATCAGCATTCTCACCCTCCCCCCTTGCTGTAACACTTAAGTAAAATCTCCTTCCACCAGCTTCTAGCACCCCATCCCCATCCTTCTCCACCATGCCACCAATATTGTTTTTTAAAGAAGTGGCAATGGGAAATACCCACCTCCCACAACTTTGGCTGGCCTCAGTCTGAATACACGTGAGCATACTGGGGGAAGATATTCAGACTGGAAGTACTACTGGTCTTTTTCTGTTGTCATTGTCTATGTTTCTATGATCACCAATAGAGAAAGTGAACAACTGATTCAAAATCATGAGCTCATTCATTGTCAAGGCAGCCGGCTACAGTGGAGAGAGGAAGGGTTTTACTGGTTGCCATCTCTTTTTTAAAATGTGGGTGCCATAGTGAGGATTGTGGGGATGGTGTGCTAACAGACTGGGGGAAGAGGGGATAGTACTTTGGAGTAGTTGGGAGTGGGGAAGAGAATGAAAGAGGGTGGAAGGAAAACTAATTGGAGGAGGGAAGGGATGTTTTTCTTTGTTGGATATTTCTGACACCAGAGTTGCACACCCACTGTTGGAATTAGTGAGGGGAGAGTTTCAGTGAAATGGAGGTTTGACTCCATGCGACAAACAGTTTGTTGGGTTATTTAATTAGAACTTTCTAATACCAGGGATGGGTACATGGTGTCCAAATTGGGGTGGGGAGGGGGGAGGCTAGGGCTTTGGTGGCAGAAGGGTTGTGTTCCTAGTGATCACATAGTGTTTTTATTAAATGTTGCTGACACCAGGGTTGGGTATCTGGTGTTGAAATGGGGTGGAGGTCCTCAGCTGCTCTGGGATTGAGCTACCACTGTCCACATAAAAAAAACACTGCAGATGCATTCTCGGTGTTGAAATTAGGATTGGTAGGCCACTGGGAATGTGCTGTTGGTGTCCACATTAAAGATCTAGTTTGGAGCAGAAATAACCCCTAGAGACTGTCTCCTGGTGACTGCATAATTCTTGCTTTTTTATATAGATCACAAAACCAGGATGTGAAGATGTATTCATAGAGGTGAACATATCCCTAATTCCTGATATTGATGCATGCTGCAAATGCAGCCTTAGAGTTGCACTCGACCATGACCATGCTTTGTCGTGTGAATTGGCCTGATCTGAATAAAGCTTTTTTTTTTGTTCTGTGCATGAGCAGGGTTCATCTTTATTTTGCTTCTCACTTCCTTTTTTTATGTTTTTTTTTAATTTGTAAAACACCACCCTTGCATTAGGATCTCAAGAATATTCAAGTTTCACTTGTTAAATGACAACCATTTGTAGTTACTGCTGAATGACCAAAAGTCTTGTTTTTAATTTTTCAACATTTTTGCCAGCCCATCACACAAATGTCACTAAACCAAATGTCATTCATATTTGCAAATTTGGAAATCCTACACTAGAGGGTGCACCTTCGAAATTCCATGCCCCTACATGTAAGAACAGCATAATGAAAAGAAAAGAAAAATTCGGGGAGGGTTTGTAAGGAGTGGCCTCACAATCCTAACTATAATGGCACTACCATAGCATTTTAGTTCTGTGATCTTATATGATTATCCTCAGGTTGGGAGCATGTGACAGTTATTGCATCTCAGTAGAAAAAGGATCTGGGGATGGTGACTCCATACAGCTTTAAAACACTGGCAGAATGTAATAAGGCAATAGGGAAGGAGAACAAGATGTTGAGTTGCACTAGTAAAGAGCTTAACAGCAGAAAGGAGGAATTTATATTGCCAGTGTACATGAGTCTGATGAAACCACACCTGGAGTAGCATGTAACAGTTTTGGAACCATCACCATAAAAAGGAGATTGGCAAGCTGGAGACAGTACAGAGGAGGGTGATGAAAATGATTCAGTGAAAAAGAAGGATCAGAGAAGGCTGAGGGAGATTGCCTATGATCCCTTAGGAGGCATATGCAACCTCTGATGACCAGATAGACTGTAAGACTTTATTCTGCCAGCAGTTTTCTATGTTTCTATGCTTAATCTAGTTGTGCACTGAAAGCATTTTTAACCATATACTTTACAAATATTTAATCTTGGTTTACTGTGAAATACCGCTACATGACCTTTAATTTACATTACCTTTACTGTTGGATTTTTCTTAGAAACCAAGTAATTTTAGTAATAAATTGAGCTGTTATTAACATAATCAGGATCAGCAAAGTGCTAACACAATCAAAATTAACAAAGTGCTTCATTTAGTTTATAGCCGAGGTACATGCCTTAATTTGAAGGATCTTTGTAGCAGAGGACCTAATAGTGAGATTCAAGTGCAATACAATATTAGCAATTATAATGAGTAATAAAAATGCTCATGATTAAAAAAAAACAGGAAAATATGTGTTTTTAACAAAATCCATAGCACCCATATCATGTGTGTGTGTGTTTGTTTTTTTTTTTTGGGGGGGTAACAGGGCCCCTATTAATGCTTAGATTACAATATGTGTGTTTTCCTTTCCCATGAAAATCTGAAGTCAGAATTCTTGGAATGAATTGCAATATTTCAGTTTATTGTTACAAGCACATAATCAAGATACTGTATCTAAGGATTTCAAAAGCACTATATGTGTATAAAGCCATTTTGTAGTTTATCTGTATTACTACCTTACAGGCACATTACAATGCATTTTATTGTACATTATAATCCCATATTTAATTACTGTATTTAAATGTTATCAGGAGAATTAGTAATGATTGGGCCACCTTGCAATGTTGTATAAAAAATTGCTTGCGAAATGAGGCTTTTCTCTGATCAAAAATTGCATATTGTTCAGAATAAAATCATTAGGGATAATCTATAAACAAAAAACTTTGTTTTTACTAATGTTTTATGGCTAAAATGTTTATTATTCAGTAGTGCATAGTTAACCCTTAATGATTTCCATCTTAACTTAAAACTGCTACGTTACAGTTCAATGATGTAGTACCCTTCTGTGGTAGAACAAGATTGTTAGTCAAAATGGAAATGCTTGCCAGTTGCAGTTTTACTTTAATTTCCTCCACACAAATACACAGCTCAAATGACCCCCCCCCCCAACACACACAGAACACAAAATCTTATGTTACTTCATCACTTTAAAATGAGAAATTTACTCCTCATCCAGGTTGGTTTTCTGCAGCTGATTGAAGATGGGTTTCTGTTTGTTTAAATGATAAAAAATAAAATGACATATATATATATATATTAGGAGGAAAAACTGCATTTTAATTTTGTTTCAAATCATATATAATACTTTACATAATTACACATGTGCAACTATGAGGAACACAGCTGTGCTTCAGTCTCGGTTATGATGAAATCTGGGACCTCTGAAGCTTCCCTGTTAAGATCCTATTGATGCCTTCAGAACCCCTCAGTCTAAACACAGACTTGGTGTACATGGTTTCCCAAGCATTATTCTCATTATAGTACATGAGGGTTTCCGGCAATAACCTAACACTTGTAGAATGCTGACAGACAATTAGAAAGCTCTGACTCTAGCATATGTTTTATTTCGTTTGTCTAAGGACTTATAAATTAATTACAATCATTGTCTTTCAGAGTTTACACTTATTTCCGCTGATCTGGTTTTTAAAGTTCTCTGATGCTGGAGTATCAACAATCTTTTGAGTGACTGGCACAAAGACTGTCCCAAAAAATTCAGTTGGCTGCCATCTTAATGAATGAAAACATTCTTGGTCATAGTAATTAGAGCTGAATTCTGTGAGTCTGCACACTTGTATTTATTGATATCATGGCTGGCCAATGTGGTAGGAGATTTTGTATGCTAGTTGCCCAACTTTACTTCAATCAAGAAATTATTGTCAACAGTGGACTTTGGCATCTTTTACAATGATGGCATGGACATTGTGTGGGAGGAGGGAGGGTCTTTATAGTGTGAAGACTGTGGCACTAGTTTTTTACTAGGTCAGGGTTGGAGGGAGGTTTTGCTAAGACTAAAACTGCTATGAGGGTGGTTGAAGGGCAAAGTCTTGAAGGGTGCAGAAATGCAGACTGTGATTAAAATTTGGAATACACTTTAATTCACCGGAGCTGGAAGGAAGAGGGGGATATGTTTAAATTGATTGGGCCTGGGGAAAGGAGGATGGTGATGGTGCTACAAGGGTAGGAGATGGTGTTATGCATTTAATAAAAGGAAAATGTGCCATGAAAAGTTTGATATGGCTCACAAAAGTAGACTGTTTTTTTCTAGTTCTATATTTTAACACCACTAGCTTCTGCTTATGAAATAGATTTGGGAGGGGGTGACCTTGATGGACCTAGACTCCATTACAATGTTAAATTATTTTTTTAAGCACAGTTCAGTTTGATTGACTATAGTGCAATTACAATTTCATAAAAAAGCAGAAGTGATATGAAACACAGCTGAAAGTTTGAGACACATACATAGAGCTATTTACATGCAAAATAAATAAAAAATACTGTTATACGATTTCCAAAAAGTTATAAAAAATTACAAGTTAATATGGTACTTTATATCGATTAATTTCTAACAATTATTTTTTTCTAATCATATAACAGCCTTTAAAAACTTTGCAACATTTAGTATGGAGACTTCATTTAGTGCTCAGTAAAATGACTACTATTCCATCAGACTGTATACCAGAATTTTGCAAAACCCTGGAAACATTGTTCTCTCTCAGTTCTTCATATCATTTACAATAGATGAGTACATGTTTTTATGTCCACAGTTTCATTGCTACCACAATCACACTTAATTGCACAGTTTGTAGATTTACTTTTATAATTATAATCAAGGCTCTTAGTTGGAAATAATCCAAAATTATATAAGGTCAATATTCTTTGAAGTGTAGGATCAGGGATTATAGTTAAACATGGTTTACAATACTGTGATTATTTTGACTATGAGGATAACACACTGATATTTTGTTTTTCAGACATTCACCACTTCTAGTTATTTGTCCATATCAATACATCTTTGCTTTTGTATTGTTGCAATATCATTCATTGTACATCTTTTCTGGGTTTATGATTATTACCTATCACTAGCCTTATTGTAATTTTCCCTGAGCCTAAGATTCACTATTGCATGTGCATTGTTGTTACTTGCAGTTCTGTACTTTAGAAGCATGTATCTTTTTTCTCCCCATTTCCCTCCATCCGAGTCACACCTGGAAATGAGAAATGGCTCAATGTGCCATTCTTAGTTATACATTTTCAATAAATGATAACGCTAATGTACTTGTCTAATAATTTCTTGTTTAGAATATAACAACAATTAGTAAAAGAAAAAAAAATATTTAAATGAGTAGTCCCATACGTCAACCAAGGGTAACTTTTTTCCTTTTCCTTCTTCCCTCTCTGTTTAGCATGTTGCTTGTGTTCTCTGGTCTAATGGGGTGAATCTTTCTGGGTCTGTCTTTGGGCTTCCATGTTGGGGGGGGCCGTCAGTTCAGTGTTGTGTGTTAAAAAATAGTCAAACCAAAACCCTAGTCACTGGGGGAAAAGCAATGACTAACGGCCATTTTAATATCAATAAATTCTGTGTATATCTTAACTTTTGTGAACATTACATATTTCTCTAGGATATGATTTAACATAAATCAGTGCTCACTTACTGAATAGTCTTTCCTGTATCTTGCTTGATAGTCACTGATCACACCTTGATTTGTAAACTTCATTTCCAATAATTGTTGAATCAATTTTCTAAAGATCTTTGCTGTATTAACATACAGTAGAAACAGAATTAGTCGGCAGAAAAGGACTTGTTGGCCCATTTAGTCTGCCCTATTTTTATTGCCTATTACTACACCCCAAACCCTATTTTGTCTCGAGGTCCCTCCTTCATCCCTTTCCTCTACTTATTATGCCCATATGCCTATCCTACACAAGCTTGAAGCTTCCCATTTTCTTTGCCCCACCACCTTTCCTGCAGGCTGCCTGTTCATCAACAGAATTGACCAATAATATTTGGGATCATTATGAATGATTACCTTTCTTGTAAACAGGAATAATGAGACTCTTTTTCCAACTTGCTGGCATAAACATTTGTAAAATGCAGGCATTAAAAATTTAGAAAGACTACCTGGCCAATATTCTTGATTACTTTGAATAAATTCCATAGGGATTCACTCTTGGCCAAGACAACTTATTCAGTGTAAATGATTGCAAAACCAGTTTAACTTCCTCTTTATCAAAATGGTTTAAGACACTGGGGGCAGTAACCCAAGACTTAGTTTTTGAAACCTGTGTGACCTACTTGGTGGGCTTCTGTAGATGCTAGTCAGCTGAAATTATTATATCAGACAGGAATACATTTTGAAACTGTGATGGCCTATGCCATGGACTTCTGCATCTGATATTTTGCAAACAAAATAAAATTATCAAACATGTATACATTTTGGAAACACATGCAACCTACCTCATGGCTGCTGTGGTTTTATATACCTCATGAAATTAACATGTGGTATTTATTGCTTTATATAACAGGCAGACATAATACTTTGGAACCCAGAGAGATGGCTTACAATACGGGATGCTTGCCTGCCATTCTGCCAGCAAACATATTCTGCTTTTCCATGTCTGAAACTTAGAAACATAAAAGGTGTCAGCAGATGGGGCCGTATGACCGGACAAGTCTGCTTTTTGTTTTCAACCCCTCCCACTTAGCTGCCTGCTTAAATATCCCACATTGTCTGTCCCATGTTCGCTTAAATTCCCCCACTGTCTTAGCTCTCACTACCCCCTCCAGCAGGCTATGCCATGGTTCCTCAATGCGCTCTCCAAAGAAGAATTTCCGAATATTGCTCCTGAACTTTCCTCCCATAAGTCTAAGGTAATGCCCTCTTGTCCTGTTGTAGTCTTTTAACTGAAGGAGGTTCTGTACATGCACCCTGTTGTTGCCTTTAAGGTATTTAAATGTTTCAATCATGTCCCCATGATTCCTGCATTGCTCTAGGGAGTATAATTTCAGGTCATCTAGTCTTGCCTTGTATGGTTTCTGATGCAATCCCTGCACCATCTTTGTTGCTCTTCTCTGTACTATCTCTAGTCTATATATGTCCTTCCTGGGGTATGGCCTCCAGAATTGACACAGTACTCCAGGTGAGGCCACACCAGGGACCGATACAGGGGCATGATTACTGCATGCCTTCTGCTTGTGATGCCCCCCATGCACCCCAGGATGCCACTAGCTTTTAGAGCTGCCTTTTCACATTGTTTAATGACTTTGAGGTCATCTGGTACGATCACCCCCAGGTCTTGCTCCTGCCTAGTAGCCACCAGCTGCTCTCCTCTCATTGAGTACAGTTTCCCTGGGTTACATTTTCTCAGGTTCATGACCTTACATTTTTTTGTATTGAATTTCAATTGCCAGGTCCTGGATCACTCCTACAGTTTAGGAGAACAGCTTCCATGCTATGCTGTTCCTCTGGAGTATCCATCCTGTTACTGATTTTGGTGTCATCTGCAAACATGCACACCTTTCCCTTCAGTCCATCCCCAATGTCTCTGATGAATATTTTGAAGAGGATCGGTCCCAGAACCAAGCCCTGTGGGATCCCACTAGTCACCCTCCCCTCTTCTGACAGAGTGACATTCACTAATACTCTTTGAGTTCTCCCATGTAACCAGTTTCTGACCCAATGCATTATCTCAGGCCTGACTCCGATGTTCTCCAGTTTTTTGACTAGTCTCTGGTACAAAACGCAGTCAAAAGCTTTGCTGAAGTCCAGGTAAACCACATTCACTGCCCCACCCTGATTCACTGTTTTGGTGATCAAATTGAAAAAATCTACCAGGTTTGTCTGACAGGACCTCTCTTCTAAGAAACCATGTTGATTTTTGTCAAACTGACCAGTTTGCTCCAAAAAAGCTATGATTCTTTCCTTCAGAAGGGACTCCATCAGTTTTCCCATGACTGTTATTAGACTAACCAGATGATAGTTTCCTGGTTGTTCCTTGCTTCCACTCTTATAGAGTGGTACTACTGTTGCTCTCCTCCAGTCCTCTGGCACCTCCCTGCTCCTCAATGATTTGTTGAAGAACACTGCTAAGGGGTCTGCCAGTTATCTCCCAAGTTCTGTAAGTATTCCTGGGTGTATCCCATCTGGCCCCATAGCTTTATCTACCTTTATTTTTTTTTCAATTAACTATATTTTATAAAAAAAATGTAATAACAACAAAACAAGCAGAACTGAAATCAACAAGCAGAGATAGAAATGCAAGTGAAAATTACAAACAAAAACCTATAACAAATATGCAATAAATCACCCACCCCCTCCTCCCCAACCCACCCCTCCCCCAGAGTACACCATTAACCATCCAACAGCAGGGAAGCCAACAGGAAATGAAAACTCAAATTAACAACTATCAAGGCTCCAAGGTGGGGGGACAGAAAGATCAGACAGATGAGGGAGTGGGCTGGGGATGCTGTTGGTGAGACAAAATAAAGAGTAGGGCATAAAGTGGGTCCCAGTGAGACTTAAAGTGCAATGACGCCTATCTTGCCTATAGGCAATCTGCTTTTCCATCTCAAGAGCTAACATCACCTCTTGGTGACACTCCTTATAAGATTGGTCGGTATCATCCAACCAGTGATGGTAGATTATGAGCTTCACTGTTAGGGAAATCATAGTCATATATGCTCTACAAGGGCCAAGAATCTCCTCTGGGAAGAAAATTACAAGACACACTACTGGGGTGAAGCAGGAGTCTAGCCCCTAAAGTGGGTCCAAGGATAGCCTGATTGATGTCCAGAAAGGCAGCACCTTTGGACAGTCCCAGAGTATGTGTCTCAAAGGCCCCTCAAACAGCCCACAGTGAGAACAGATGGGGGATGACCGTCTACTCATCTTATGCAGTCTTGATGGCATAAAATAAAGATTATGTAAAATATGAAACTGCAACAGCTTGAGGCGGTCCTGTTTGACAAATTTATATAAATGTTGCCATATTCCCTGCCACGTCTTGGGCTCCACTTGAAGCTTCAGAACGTGATGCCAATAATAGCAAACACCATTCAGACTGGCTAGGTCCCTCAGCTGATAAAACCGATAAAAAACAGAAATGGCATGGAATTGGGCCATTAGGTGAAAAAGGTCTGGAAGTAATACTGCAGTAGGTGGGGAGCACAGACAAGGGCCCAAAAAGGAAGTGACTGCTTTAACAAGTTGCAGGTATCTGAAAGGGTGAAACACCGGAAGGGCAAATATATTCTGTATTGTAGTGAGTGGGGCTATAGAGGCACCATCAAATAGCAATAAAAAGGGACAGACCAGAGGCGGGACAGAACTGAGAGGGAATAGGGTGGTCTGTCATCTGAATATTGGGATTACCCAAAAGAGGTTGGGACATATATGTCCTCCAGTCCCATCCCATATACAGTACAAGTCACATTAAACTGTTCCTGCAATGAGCTGCTTTAGCTTTCTGACTGAGTTGCATAAGTGTTGCTGGATCCAGCACAAAGCTCTGCACAAACAGTGTTTTAAGAGTTAAAACTCAGTTTTGCATTGAATTGTGACTGGACCACAGATACATTCCAACTGAGTTGCAAAAACATTATAGAAACATTGCTTTTGAGCTGGTTACGCACTGAAACACAATGCAAAATGAGTTGCCAATTCATTGCCAACTCTAAAAAAACAATGCTAAACCAACTCATTGGTGGAAGAGATTAATGCGACCTGCACTGTAGGGACAAAGTTGCCTGAGAGCCTAAAGAGACCACTCTAGAGGCATGCCTCAGAGGTTATGGGGTAGTTGAGAAGGCTTAAGATGAAGAAGGCTACCGAGCTGGAAACCCACTTTATCACACAAGTGTCACTCTAATGCCAGCCACAAGGGGGCAGTATTCCACAGAAGAGGGAGGGGATGGCATGGAATTTCAAAGAAAACATTTAGAACTGTGCAGAGTGCAGTAATATAAAAAGAAATTGAGGAGCAGAAGACCACCTCTCTCTCTCTGGAAAGGGTAAGATTAAAATAAGCATGATGAGGGGCTCCTTGCTTCCAGAGAAAGGCAGAGATGACAGAGTTAAGCTGAAGAAACCAGGCTTTCGATAAATACAGTCTCATCCCCAGGGGTAAAGGCAAGACATTCATCTTGATAACATTTTCCCGGCCCCAAAGAGAGAGGAGAAGATGCATCCACATCTGTACATCTGCCTTTATCTTAGCTAAAAGAGGGGTTAGGTTCACCTTACCCAGCACGGGTAAAGCCCATGTGACTTTCATGCCCAAATAAGTGATTGATGTGGGCTCCCATTGCAGGCCCAAATCCAAAATCTGTTTGCAGGAGACATGAACATTTAACGGTAATACTTTAGATTTATTGAGGTTCAATTTGTATCCTGCCAACTCTGAAAATCTCTGAATTTCTTCAAGAGCAGCAGGAATGGAGGAGTGAGGGTTGACTAGGTGTAATAACAAATCATCAGAGTATGCTGAAAATTTACAGTCAATCCCTCCAACCTGAATGCCTTCCACAGCAGGGTTAGATTCAAGGGTATGCAATAGGGGCTCACAATATAAACTGAACAGAAACATAGAAACATAGAAACATAGACTTTGACGGTAGATAAGGACCGCTAGGCCCATCTAGTCTGCCCATTTCCCTACCTACAGGATAGGCCGCAGATCCTATTTAACCAACAGCCTATATCTTCCTGCCCCCCACAAGAATTGCCTTATGTCTGTCCCATGCATTCTTGAATTCTCCCACAGTTTTAGACTCCACAACTTCCTCAGGAAGGCTGTTCTATGCATCCACTACCCTCTCTGTGAAATAATACTTCCTCACATTGCCCCTGAACCGCCCTCCTTCTATCTTTAAATTGTGTCCCCTTGTTCTTGCAAGTCTCTTTTTCTGAAAGATGCTACCCTCTTGGACTTTGTTGATTCCCTTGAGGTACTTGAAAGTTTCTATCATGTCCCCCTCTCCCTTCTTTCCTCAAGGGTATACATATTAAGCTCCTTTAGTCTCTCCTCATACGGCTTCTCTTGCAGACCCTGCACCATTTTAGTTGCCTCCTCTGGACGGCCTCTATCCTGTCTATGTCCTTATGGAGATGGGGTCTCCAGAACTGGACACAATATTCCAGATGGGTCTCACCAACTGTCTGTACAGAGGATAACAACTCCTGTTTTCTGCTGCTGATGCCTCTCCCTATACATCCCAGTATACCCCTGGCCCTCCCTACTGCCTTCTCACATTGCTTGCTAACCTTAAGGTCATCTGATATGATTACCCCCAGGTCCCTTTCCTGTTTTGTTGTTGTTACTACCTCCCACCCATTGTGTATTCTTCCCCTGGGTTCTTGTTTCCCAGGTGCATTATTTTGCACTTTTTTGCATTGAATCCTAGCTGCCATACATCAGACCATTCCTCCAACCTTGCCAAGTCCCTTTTCATCCTTTCCACGCCTCCTTGTGTATCAACCCTGTTGCAGATCTTTGTGTCATCTGCAAAAAGGCATACTTTTCCTTCCAGTCCCTCTGCAATGCCACTGATGAAGACATTAAAAAGGACTGGACCCAATACTGAACCCTGCGGTACCCCACTAGTAACCGCCCTTTCTTCAGAGTGGACTCCATTTACAATTACCTTCTGTGTCCTGTTGTCCAGCCAATGTTTTACTAGGCTACCACCCTGGGACCCACTCCCAGGCTGGTTAATTTGACTAATAATCTTTGTGTGGGACTGTGTCAAATGCCTTGCTAAAGTCTAGGTAGGCTGTCCACAGCCCCTCCCTGGTCTACTACTTTGGTCACCCAGTCAAAGAAATCTATTAGATTCGTCTGACATGACCTTCCCGCTGTGAACCCATGCTGCCTTGGATCCTGTGCTCCACTTACCTCTAGGTACTCAACTATTCTTTCCTTCAGAAGTGACTCCATCACTTTCCCTACCACAGAGGTCAGACTGACAGGTCTGTAGTTTCCTACCTCTGTCTTGGTCCCACTTTTGTGAAGGGGAATCACATCCGCCTTCCTCCGATCCTCGGGTACCACACCATCCTCCCATGATTTATTAAAAAGAGTACCCAGTGGTTTCACTAGTTCCTTCCTTAATTCTTTTAGAATTCTGGGGTGAATTCCATCAGGACCCATTGCTTTGTCCACCTTCATTTTTAGGAGTTCTTGCAGAACCCTTTCTTCTGTGAAAGGACTGGGATCGACCCCCCTATCAAGAGTGCTTCTGTTAATTGGATTAGGCACTTCCCCCTCCTCTTTTGTTAATACTGAGCAGAAATATTCGTTTAGTATTCCTGCTTTTTCACTGTCCCCCTCTGCCCACCCACCTTTTATTCTATTCAGCCTCACTATCCCTCCCTTTGTCTTTCTACGCTCGCTGATGTACCTATAAAAAGGTTTTATCCCCCTTCTTAACTGAGTTGGCTATCTTTTCCTCAGTTTGGGCCTTTGCTATTCTGACTTCCCTCTCTGCTTCTTTCTGCCTTAACTGGTACAGCTCTCTGTCCTGCTCCTTCTGTGTTTCCTTATACTTCTGGAATGCTATCTTTTCTTCCTGACTTTCACAGCCACCTCTCTTGAGAACCATAGTGGCTTTTTCTTTCGTTTGATTTGTTTATTTGCTTCACACAAAGGCTTGTTGCCTCTGTGATGGCAGTTTTGATAATTCCCCATTGTTGCTCCACACCTCCTTCTAGCCTGTTTGCTAGTGCTTTTCTGAGGCACTCTCCCATCTTGCCAAAGTCAGCCCTCCTAAAGTCCAGTACCCTCACTTTTGTATGGCTTGACTCTGTAGCTGAGTTTAACGTAAACCACACTGTTTGATGGTCACTTGTCCCCAGATGGCAACCCACTTCTAGATCTGAGATCCTCTCACTGCCCTCGTTTGAGAGTACGAGGTCTAAGATTGCTCCCTCACGAGTGGGTTCCGAAACTAGCTGTCTAATGCCTGCCACCTGTAGGGCATCAAGAATGGCCCTGGTCTTGGATGTCGCTGCAGCAAATGTGCTCCAGTTAACATCTGGCATATTCAGGTCTCCCATCAACAGTATCTCCCCTTTCTCTGCCATTCTAAGAATGCCTTCCATCATATCCTTGTCCATTCCTTCCCCCTGACATGGGGGTCTGTACACAACCCTGTGCAGATTGTGGTGCCCTTCCAGTCTCCAAGGTGACCCACAGTGCCTCCTCTCCTCCTGTTTACTCTTTTGTTCAGTTGCTTTTATCCCTTCCTTTACATGAGAGCTACTCCTCCCCCTCTTCTCCCCTGCCTGTCTCTTCTGTAAGTTATGTACCCTGGTATGTTAACATCCCAGTCATGGTTCTCTGTGTACCATGTTTCTGTGACTGCTACGATATCCAGGCATCCCTCTTCCATTAAGGCCACCAGCTCAGGGAGCTTGTTGCCCAGACTACGGGCATTGTTACTCATTACCCTTCATTTCCTGATGGCCTTACCCCCTTTTGCCCCATCCCTGTCCTTCTTGCCTTTGTCACTTTCTCCATTTACCCCTGTCCTTCTCCCTATCGACACCTCCATGTTGGTGTTTGCCACACTTACTACCGTGATTGTTTGGGGGCTAGGATTTTCCTGCTCCTTTCCAGTGCCTCCCCCCTTGGCTAGTTTAAAAGCTTGCCAATGAAGCATTTAAACCTATCACCTAGGATCCGGGTTCCCCTCCCGGACAGATGCAGCCCATCATGCCAGTATAGGCTTGCATCACTCCAGGTGGACCCCAGTCCCAATGAAGCCAAATCCTGAGCTCCACCAGTTTTCAACCACTGATTGAATCCCGTAGTGCGGAACACCCTAGCCTCTCTATGCCATAGATGGGTAGCACCTCCGAGAAGGTTACCGTGCTACTTGACTAAGACCCCTCCCCAATTCCACAAACTCTTCCTGCACTTCTCTAATCCCTTTCTTAGCCAGGTCATTTGTCCCTAAGTGGACAATGACATCCAGCTCCCTTCCCTGTACAGCTGCTCCAGCAATCCTGAGGATTCGCTCCCTGTCCCTCCAAGCCATGGCGCCAGGCAAGCACATTACCTCCCTCTCCCCTTCCTTGCCCAGTTCTACCTTCCTAACAATGGAGTCCCCCACCAGGAGTTGTTTCCTTCCCCTGCAGGGTCCCCTGCTACCCTCCTGTGGGTCTCCTTTGTGGAGGTTCCCAGCATCCTCCTTGGTCTCCACTGTAGGTGCCTCCATAGAGAACCACACTTTGCCAGAATGGCATAGGAATTGTGGAGAGGTACAACTGGAGGGATGTGCCTCTGTTCCACCACCCCCTCACCCTCACCCTCCCTGAGCCCACTGTCGTCCAACCGCTCCTCTTTCTTGGCAACCTCTGAGGCAACGGCAGTGGCACTGGTGGTCCCTGGATGGAAGAGGAGGTCCCACAAATCCTGGCCAACTCAGCCTGGAGATGAGCAACCTCCTCCCTCAGTCCAGAGAGGTGCCTGCAGATGGGACAACACCGCATCCTCCAGAACATCTCCCAGAAGACTGCTGCTCCACAGCCACTGCACTGCACCACTCCAATCATGTCTTATTTCTGGCCCCTTAACTGTTTGCAATCCTTACTCTTTCCTCTGTTTTTTTTCTCTCTCTCCTTACTTTCTGCCTGTGTGCCCTTTAAGCTCCTGATTGTCCTGTTCTGAGACAAGAATATCCTATATTTCTCAGTAGACCGCTTACTTGTTCAGAGGCAGACCTCCAGCAGCTAGAGGGGGCCGGAGAGCTACTCTTGCCCTTCTAGGATGTTGGGTCCTTGGTGGTTCTGTGATCACTCACTTCCTGCCCCTAAACAGGAAGTTCCTGTTGTCAGTCAAATCCTGTGCCTATAAAAATAAACTAGCTTTGGCTGGGGGTGGAGGGGGGAAGGAGGGCAATATAGTCCCAGTAGAGGTTCAGTCACACAGCAGTCCTTTCTCCTGAGTCTTCTGCCAAGCTATTAGCAGAATCTTTCTAAGGCAGTCTTTAAATGTAGCTTCCTTCTAGCATGCCACTCCCCTACTTACCAGATCTTTCTACAAGTAATTTAAACCTCACAACAGTTAAGTCCTTCAGTCACCTGAGATTTACACCTAGATGACTTTTCAGTTACCCATTCAGTTCAGTTAACCCAAACACACACTTTTTTGTTTTGTTTTGTATGTTAGTTTTTTTACCCTAAATTAAAGGTCTAAATACAAAAGTTCTTCTACTTTAGTCCCAGTAGAGAAGTTCAGTCACACAGCAGTCCTTTCTCCTGGTGTCTTCTGCCAAGCTATTAGCAGAATCTTTCTAAGGCAGTCTTTAAATGTAGCTTCCTTCTAGCTAAGCCACTACCCCTACTTACCAGATCTTTCTACAAGTAATTTAAACCTCACAACAGTTAAGTCCTTTCAGTCACCTGAAATTTACACCTAGATGACTTTTCAGTTACCCATTCAGTTCAGTTAACCCAAACACACACTTTTTTTTGTTTTGTTTTGTATGTTAGTTTTTTTACCCTAAATTAAAGGTCTAAATACAAAAGTTCTTCTACTTTAGTCCCAGCAGAGAAGTTCAGTCACACAGCAGTCCTTTCTCCTGGAGTCTTCTGCCAAGCTAGGGGGATATGGGGCACCCATACCTCGTTACACTCTGCAATGTGAATGGGGCAGACAAAATGCCATTACATTGAATCCTAGCTGTGGTAGTTGAGTATAGGACATGCTCCCAATCACAAAATCCATCTGGGAAGCCAAATTTCTGGAGAGTAGCAAAGAGAAAGGACCAACACACCCGATCTAAAGCTTTCTCTGCATTAGCGAGACCAGGGCCTCAGGGACCCCACTCTTGCCCAACACAGAAATCAGATATCAGAGCTTACAAAGGTTGTCAGATGAAGAAAACCAGATATAAAGCCAACTTGCATCGGACTGATGAGGCCTGACCACACCTGAAGCAGTCAGGTTGCCAATAGTTTCACCAGAATCTTTAAGTCAGAATTGAGATGAGGAATGGGCTTATAGTTATCGGGTAACAAAGGTGACTATCCGGTGTGGGAATCAGTGAAATCCAAGCCTGAGTGAGGGAAGGATCAGAGATGCCTGCAGAGCAAAGGTCATTTAACAATCAGGAGAGTAGAGGAGCAAGGATATCCACACATGCCACATAAAAATTATTGAGGAAGCCATCAGGACCAGGGGCTTTATTCTGAGGGAGGGATTGGATGGCCACCATAACCTCCTCCTTCAAAATAGGAGAATCCAACCTGTCCTGCTGGATTGATGAAAGTTGGAGGAAATGGCAGGGAGTTCAGGTAAGCTTCAACATGATCGGGTAGATTGCGTGGGGCAGGATCAGAAGCATACAGGGATTGATAGTACTGATGGAAGGCATCAGCAATGTCATGGGGGAGGGTAAGAATCCATCTGTGTGGATCAGGCAGGAGGTACGGTACAGCTTTCCTTGTCTCTATTTTCTGTAGGGGTAAAGCCAAGAGCCTCCAGGCTGTTTTCCCCAGGCTGCAAATAGCACAGCTTAGTATGCTGGAGAGTCAGATCTGCCTGTTCAGCCAAAAGGCCACAGTACTGGGCTCTCAAGGTGCTCAACTGCAACCAGACATCCTGGTCTGCGGAATGTGACAGGGATTGCACCAGAGTCCTGATCTGCCTAAGTAAGCTTTCCAGTTTACCTCCTCACTGTTTCTTACAAGTAGAAGTGAAATGGATTATTTCCCTCAGGACAGCATATTTAACAGCCCCCCACAGCATTTCCATCGAAGAGACAGAGCCCTCATTGTCTGATAGAAAATTAGTCAGAAAGGTTTTAACTGCTGCAAGAATATCTAGATCCCGAAGTAGGGTAGCATTGAGATGCCAGGAACAGTCCCCCTCAACAATTATAGGCCAATATCTATCCTTCCAGTGCTATCCAAGCTGCTAGAAAAATTAGTGAGCATTCAGCTAAGAGAATACCTTGAAGAAACTAATCTCTTAAATCCAGTACAATCTGGGTTTAGAACTAGGCATAGTACTATTTCTGCACTGGCTAAAGTTACGAATGACTGGCAAACCAAATTGGATAAAAAGAATAGTGTTTGTGCTGTATTTCTAGATTTAAGCAAGGCATTTGACACGGTGGACCATGAACTGCTACTCTCTTCCTTGCATTCCATAGGTCTGGATCCATCCTCCCTTACTGGTTCAGGTGTTACCTCACCGGAAGGACACAACAAGTGAAAGCTGAAGGTGATCTATCTCCGCTAAAACCACTTCTAAGAGGAGTTCCACAAGGATCTATTCTGGGCCCTATCTTTTTTGCCATTTATATTAATAATATTGATTCAAATCTTACCAAAGCCACTGTTCACCTGTTCACAGATGACACTGTTTTATATGTCAGCAACCCATCGCCTGCTACAGCTTGTGAAATTCTACAAGCAGAATTCTTCTTATTACAACATCAACTATTAGACAAAAGCTTCTTTTTAAATGCAAAGAAAACAAAAGCAATGTTTTTCTCCAACCAAAGCCATACAAGTCCCTCCTCACTAAACAATCTCCCCCAGCTATCCACTATCCTTGGAGAAAGCCTTGATTATGTAGAAAAATTCAAGTACTTGGGTGTGTGGATAGATAGCAGGCTTGACTACACAGTTCACATTGAAGAACTTCTAAAAAAAGCTTCGCCAGAGGCTTGGTCTATTCTTCAGAATAAGGCACTTCCTAACCAGAGGCTCCAAGATGAGGTTGGTCCAGGCCACATTTCTCTCAGTGCTTGACTATGCAGATTTCCTTTACAGTCACTGCCCCATCACCTACCTAAGCAAATTGGATACACTATACCACAGAGCACTAAGGTTCATAACAGATCTTCCATTTAACACTCATCACTGCTCTCTCTCTCTCGCTATGCTGCAGTCGGTTGGACGTCCCTACACCTCAGAAGAAACAGAAATGCTGCATTATGGATTTACAGAGCATTGACTAAGAAGCTTCCAAACTATATATTAGACTGCTTCACACAGGCCACAGCTAGTACCTATGCCCTAAGACGCCACAACTTCATCATGCTCAAGGTGCCTAAAGTCAACACCCAGCATGGGAGACCTGCTATCAGCTATACTCTAGCTATATCATGGAATACTATACAGAAGACCCTGAAGCTGTTCAACCTTATATCATTAGCATCCTTCAAACATCTTTATCTAAGTTTCTTCCCAGATAAATGCAACTGCTTCCGCAAGTTCTAATTTATTCACATTCCTAACCCTTCCCCTCTCAGACAGCCATCATAATTTGGCAATTCACTTCCCTATAACTTATCTCCACAGATCTCCCTCTCAGGCAGCCTTCATATTATGGCAATTCAGTTCCCTATAATTTTATCTCCACAGATCTCTTAACTCCTGGCTATAATCTTCGCCCACTAATTCCTGGCCCTTACCTTAGCCCTTATCACTCCCATACACCTCTTGTACTAGCCCCAGCCCCTGTTCTAGTCCCTCATACCCCTTCCTGCCTTGTCACTTATCAGAGGCTATGATCACTGTTTTTCAGTCACTCGAATACTGTGTGTCTCCTTGTCTACATTGGCTTGCACGGGAACCTTGGAAGTTTTGGGTGCCACATGTTGAATGTATGTCATGATACCTCCATTGTTGATATGTATATATTGGATTGTCTAGTGTGCTTTTCATATGTCCCACCCTGTCCTGTTATGTTTTAATCAACTTCTGCCTTTGCTTACTGTATATATAAGTGTTTTAAATATATCTGTATATGTACCAATTATTGAACCTTGACCTTATCAGGTCCATCTTGCAAATGAGCTGTGCTCAACGATGTTCACCTGAATAAATAAAGATTTGATTGATTGATTGATTGATTGATTGATTCATTCATTCATTCATCCAATTCAAGGAAGTTATAATCCAGGGACACTGCTGCATGGTCAGAAACCACCATGGGTTAGATATCACAGGCCTGCAGTCCAGACAAAGTGGTGGTACTGATGAGAAAGTAATCAAGTCTGGATTGTGAGGCATGTGGAGTGGAGAAAAAGGTATACTGACATCCAGATGGGTGGAGGAAGTGTCATGAGTCCACTCGGCCCACGGTATCCATCAGGTCATGCAATCCACGTTGGCGCAGGGATACTCCTCAACTGACAGCCCCAGACTGATCCAAGTGGGACTCAAAAACTAAATTCCAATCTCCCCCTAAAATGTTCGGTAAGTGCATGTATGGGGCTAACTGAGAAAGGAGATTTTCAAAAAAGAGAGGCGAGTCTACGTTGGAGCCATAGACTGACCCAATACAACCTCTGATAGCCCAACCCTGCCATGAACAAAAACAAAGCGACCCTCCTGGTCCCAGCTTTCCTGCAGCAGTACAAAAGGAATCCTCCTATTAGTAAGAACAGCAACACCTCCTCTTTTATTGCTAACACCTTCCCCAAAAACATGCCCCACCCACTCCCCACAGAAATACAAGACATCAGCCCTATGTACATGAGTTTCTTGTAAAAGTGCAATACTCAGTTGGAGTTTGTTAAGGTGCCATAGCACCATATAACACTTCCTTTTTTCCTGGGTGCCCATAATATTCCAGGAGATACATTTATAAACCAAACTCATCAGTGTAAGTTAGGCAAGCATAAAAGGCTGGCATAATTAGAACCCACAGGTATAACAAAAACAGTATCCCATGGTGTACCCTAGGCCCCATCCCTCCTACTAACCACAACAACATCACCCACCCCCCAAACAACCATAAAAAATCAGAAAAATGGAAGCCTACACCCAGTCCTAATGACTGAACTCCAAAAAATACTCCGCCCATGATGTCCCACACTACCCAAGACCATCCCTTCCCCATCCCTTCCTTCAACATTTAAATCAAAACAATTACACAGCAATAAACTACTAAGGCAACATTGTGAATACTGAAAGATCTGTAACCTATAAACTGATCTGAGCCAGTTCCCCCATAACTGCTCTCCCTGATGAGAAAGACTCACCTCATATAAGCCCTGGGGACGAATGGACACAATAGCCAATGAGCGAGGTAATAGTGCTGTAGAAAACCCCCCACAAAGGACCTGAGAGGGGGTCAAAGAGTGGTCAAAGGGAATTCAAAGCTCAAGAAACACCAATGTGCTCCCCAAGTAAAAGAAGTCCAGACAAACCAAGTATTGCTACCGGTACTGCAGGGAGTCTCCAGTGTATAAACAGGATAGCACCTGAAACATATTTGTGGTCCCCCCAACCAGTGCAGCAAAAATATGTCCCACAGTCATGAAGAGTATCAGTCCAAGTGGGCAAAGTGCCGGCAGGGGCACTTATGAAGAAAAAGGCCAAAGAGATCAGTTTTATGTGGGAGAGTTCAGCCTCTTGAAAAATAGATATCTGCAGCAAGGCTCCTAATATCAGTCCAAGTGGGCAAAGTGCCAGCAGGGACACTTATGAAGAAAATGGCCAAAGAGAGCAGTTCTATGTGGGAGAGTTCAGCCTCTTGAAAAATCGATATCTGCAGCAAAACTCCATGTTACTGCTCACAAAAGAAACAGATGGCAGCACATAGCTCCTAGGCCAGTGACACAGTCTTAGTCTGAAAAACAAGGTGCAGGTAGCAGGGGATCAAAATGAGGAGCTGACTCAACCATGTCACGTAAAGAAAGAGGCAAGGTGCTCCCAAATCTAATAGAAGATACTTCACTATGTGGTCAGTACCAACACCGATGTCAGGACAAGGAAGCTGATCAGTGCTAGGCATCATCTTCAACCATGTAAGTCCAGTCCCAAATGGGCAAACAAAAAAAAAGATACAACAAGGGGCTGCCAACAACAAATAGTAAAGCACTGTGATAGCTAGGGGAGAGGAGCAAATATAAATCATATTTCATGCAGAACCTGTATAATGCAATGCAGTGCAGGAAAAACAAGGGAGCCACTGTTCCTAGTTTATATTTCAGCAATCCCTTCAGTGACAAACATGAAGATAAATCAGGAAACCAGACTGGAAGCTCACGTTTCACCTTCTCTGGTGTGTACAGAGATTTCTAAACTCCCTCATGCTGGACTTTCAAAATGACCAGGCATTTGACTCTGAAAGGTTTCCCTGCTGCCACAAGTTTGGAAACCAAGGGTGTAGCTCAGCCCTCCTCGCTCTTACTGTTTGGGGGCAAATCCTGTGCAATTCTCAAGTGATAACCTCCCGAAAGTATATCTTTCATGTTTCTGGTCATGGATAACACATGCTGCTTATCCAGGAAATTTTACAGATGGAATATGAATGGTCTAGGGGCTGATCCCGATGGTGGTGGAGGACATAGGGATCAATGAGCCCTTTCAATGATGTAATGAGGCCATTGGGCGAGGGGCCCGCTATTTCAGCACACAGTTTCTGAGCAAACAGAACTGGGTTGTTACCCTCCTCTCCCTCAGGCAGCCCAAAGAGTAGAAGATTATTCCTTTTACTCTGCCCCTCAAGGTCTTCCAGCTTGTCCTCGAGGTGGTGGAGCTTTTGTCTAAGTCCAGTAACCTATGGGTCGAGACGGTTCCTCCAATCCTCCATCGATGATATATGGGTCTCAGAATCAGAGACTCATGTAGCAAGAGAATCCATTGAGGAGTGAAGCCACAGTAACTCCTCCATTACCACTGAGACAGCCATCTGAAAGGGCTGTATCTCTTCTAAGAAGTGCTCCTCCATGAGCGTTGTATCTGCAGCTGCCACTTTAGACGACCCCGTAGTCTGCTGTTTTGTCCGTTTAGAGGCCTTGTCACATTCCGGAGTCAGAGGGGGCATATGGCGTGGTTGGGGGGTTTTCATCTCAACTTCAGTCATTGTCCACCATTAACAATGTTTACCACACCTCCAGAGGATCAGCTGACCAGGGAAAGCAGTTAAAGTTGCTAAAATTGAATAAAGTCCTAATTTAATGCAAGAAATAGCTCATGGTGGGAGAGAGAGAGAGATGCTTTCTCCTAGGCAGCCATCACTTGATGTATCTACCTTTAACTTGTCTATTTCCTCTAGGACCCTTTCCTCTGTGAAGGGACCCGTGTCTATTCCTTCAATTGGACACTTATTGTTGGTCCATTTCTGGCTTCTTCCTGTGTGAAGACTGAGCAGAAGTACTCATTGAGTGCCTCTGCCTTCTCCCCATCTTGCTCTGTTGGTTGTCCATCCTTTTTTGTGATTTTAACAGTGCCCCCTTTGGTCTTCCTTTTTTCTTGTATGTACCTGTAGAAGGTTTTGTTACCCTTGTTTACCTCCTGAGCTATCCTAATCTCTCTCTCTTAGCCTTTGCATTTCTTATCACTTTTCCTGTCTGTTTTAGTTTCTGTTTGTATTCTGTTTTGTCTGACTCGTTCCCTGGCTCCTTGTACTTTCTGAAAGCTATGCACTTTTCTTTCACCAAGGTTGCCACCTCCTTGGAAAACCATAGTAGATTTTTTCTACTTTTGTTCTTACTAACCTGACAGGCACACTGTGATGTGACCATGGTTATTGCATCCTTCTACCTTGTCCAATATTCCTCACATTCCCTTCTGTTGTGTTACTAAGGTTGTCCCTCAGACAGGCCTTGTTTTTTGTGAAGTCTGCCCTACTGAAGTCAAGAACGTTCAGTTTGGAGTGTGTGGAGTCTTCAGTCCTATTTACCCTGAACTATACCGTGTTATGATCACTGTTGCCCAGGTGGTTCCCTGCTTCGACATCTGGAACCCTATTGCTATTTGTGAATATCAGATCTAGAATCATGCTACCACTTGTGGGTGATGTCACTACTTGACTTAGGCCTGCTTCCTGTAGTGTGACTAGGAATTCCCTGCTTTTTTGTGATGCCGCTGTGTGGGTACTCTAATCTATATCTGGCAGATTAAAATCCCCTACCAGCAGCACGTCCCCTTTGCCTGACATCTGGAGGATGGTTTCCAGGATTTCTTTATCCCTGGCTTCCTCCTGATTTGGGGGTCTGTAGATTATTCCTACCTGAATGGGTTTCCAACTACCAGCCAAGATTGTGATCCATAGATCCTTTGTTTCCCCTTGTGCCTGCTGCATTTCTGTAGCATTGATGATATCCTTAACATACATTGCTACACCCCTCCATTTTTCCAAGTCCTATCTCTCCGTAACAAGTTATACCCCAGGATAGTCACCTCCCGACTGTAGCTGTTTGTGAACCATGCTTTGGTCACAGCTACCCAGTTTAGTCCTGCCTCAGCTATTGTGGCAGTGAAGTCAGTCATCTTGTTAGCCAGACTGTGTGCATTGAGGCCTAGCACTGACCATTCTTGATGTGCCACTTTGTTTGTCATGCCCTCCTTGATCTTATTGTTTGTCCCTTTTCCTTTTTTTCACATTTTTGTTTCCTCCCTTTCCTTTGCTCATCTGCAGAGCTGGAAATGCTTTCATGTTCCTGCTATCTGCTTTTGCTATCCTGGAGTGTGTAGATTTGGTGCTAGCTGGAGAGGGAGGTACGGCAGGGTCTATGTGTGCTTTTCCTAGAGCTACCATCCTCTCCCCTCCCGCTAGTTTAAATGTCCCAAGTAGACATCAAATTTCTGGCCCAGCACCCTGACTCCCTACGTAGTCAGGTGGAGGCCATCGAATCTGAAGAACTCCCTTTCCCAGAAGTTGCACAAGTTTCCGACGAAGTGATACCCCTTTCTGTGGCACCAGTCCTTGAACCATACATTGAGCTCAATTATCTCTTTCTCTCTGATTTTCTACCTGTTCTTTCCCTTTTCCCAAACAAGCAGAACCTCAGAGAATGCAACGCTGGATGAAAATGGAACCTTTTTCTTGCCGAGCTGTGCAATGTGCTCCCTAACCTCCTCAACCGACCAGGTGGCAAGGTCATTGGTCCCAAGGTAGACCAGGATGTTTGAGCCCACTTTTTCCCTCTTAACTATGTTTACTATTCAGTCAGTGTCACTCCAAGAGGATGCTCCTGGGAGACATTCAATCTGCACATCTGCATGTTTGTTTTGTTTCAGGTGGGGGTCCACAATGTGAATCATGGAGTCTCCTATGATTATGAGCTTTTTCCTGTTGTTGTTGAGATTTTGTTTATGATGTTGTTTTTGCTATCCTGTTGCATTCGGCTTTTTGATGGCCCGAGAAATCCTTTGTCCTTTTGAATAGTATTGATGTAAGAGGTGTGTACCTCTTTCCTGTGTTTAGAGTGCTCTGTTTGTTTGAGAGAGTTGCCCAAGCACTGTCTCCTTTTCTTGTAACCAGTTGCCATCCCCCAAGCTTGGTCATTCTCTGGGGGAGAGCTATGCTAGTTTGGTGGCGGCAATGTGGAGGTACACTTCTAAAAGAAATGTTTCCCTGTAGGTGGTTAGGTAGCAGGCTGATCTCACCCCATGCCTCGTGGAGCTGAGCCTTGAGGTGCCATATCTCCCAGCATATGGGAAGCATAATTTTTGAAACAGTTATTGCTTACTGTCATGGGCTTCTGTATGTAGGTACACCATATTGACATCAACATTATGAGATCACCCCATCATCAGTTCACTTAAGTTCCCATCACAGCCACCAGCACTGAGAGTGCACAGTCATAGAAACATTGAAACATAGACTTTGATGACAGATAAGGACTGCTTGGCCCACCCAGTTTGTCCATTTCCCTACCTTATGGATAAGTTACAAATACTAATTAATCAACAGCATACTTCCTCCTACCCCACAATAATTACCTTATGTCTGTCCCATGCATTCTTGAATTGCCCCACTGTTTTGACCCCATGTCCTCTTCAGGAAGGCCATTCCATGCGTCCACCACCCTCTCTGTGAAAAAATGCTTCCTCATGTTGCTCCTGAGCCATCCCCCCTCTGTCTTCAAACTGTGCCCCCTTGTTCTTGCACATCTCTTTTTCTGAAAGATGCCATCCTCTTGGACTTTGTTGATCTCCTTGAAGTACTTGGAAGTTTCTATCATGTCCCCCCTCTCCCTCCTTTCCATGAGGGTGTACATATTAAGCTTCTTTAGTCTCTCTTCATATGGTTTCTGGTGCAGACCCTGCACCATTTTAGTTGCCCTCCTCTGGACTGCCTCCATCCTGTCTATGTCCTTGTGGATATGGGGTCTCCAGAACTGTCTGTACAGAGGGATGACAACCTCCTGTTTTCTACTGGTGATGCCTCTCCCTATGCATCCCAGTATCCCACCAGCCCTCCTTACTGCCTTCTCACATTGCCAGCCTACCTTTAGGTTGTCTGATATGACTATCCCCAGGTTCTTTTCCATTTTTGTTGTTGTTAGTACCCCCCCATTGTGCACTCTTCCCCCCCCCGGGTCAGTATTTGTAAACATATTAGTGCTACTGTAAACACTTTTCAGGAACAGCTCAATTTCAATTGTAGCTAAGAACACTGAAAGGAAACACAGTAACTGCACAAATATCTGTGATAAACAACTTTTTGTAAACCCATCTCACTCCAATCACACCAGGGGGTGCTCAAAATGCAAACTACAAAAGAATACCTACACTAAATCCAGTTTTTATAACTGTTTCTGGAAGATGTTTTTTAGAGGAAAGTAGAAACACATCCTGTCTTTCCCCTAACAGTTCTGGGCTGCACACTCTTCGGCGGAATCAAATAGAGATATTTCTGCAATTCCTGACACAATGTTGCAATGTGAGCAGTTAATTGTCACTGCATATGACCTTCCAGATATTTATTTTTTACAGCTGCATGGGTGCAGCCATGCAAAGATGTCGCTTTCATCAGAAAAAGTGTCTGAATTCCAAACGCAGCTCAGCTTTTGTTGTTAAGAGGGAGCATAATGGAATCAAAGCTGCATTCACTAAACTGTGTTTCTTCCCCCCTCCCCTCCTCCCCCAGCTGTGTGGTTAGGAAGGAGTGGAATCCCTTCAAGTCCTTCCATCTGCAGTAGTTGTAGCTCATTTTTCACAGTTCATTAGCAGCTCTCCGTGGCAAGATAATTCAATCACAAATGTCTTTGTTTGTTTAATGTCTTCCTTTTTCCAAAAAAGTTCAATGCTATTTAAAAATAAGAAAATGATCCTTGCCAGAATAAATGTTACTATATTTTCTAGGAATAAGTCACTAATACAATTATTTTATAATGCTGTCAGCCTAAGGGTTGAATCAAAAAGGCACTGGACTCTGCAGTAGCTCATGTTTCATAAGTTCATTAGCAGCTCTCTATGACTTGGTAATTCAGTCCCAGATGTCTTTGTTTATTGTTTCCATTGTTAAAAAAGTTCAACATTTGAAAGTCAACCACGAAAAAAATAATGGGAAAAATAACTGTGCACATCAGTTGCTTCAACACATCAGATCATTACAACCCCTTAATACTGCAATTATGTGATAACTTAAGAAACAACACACACACACACACACACACACAAGGTTAAATAACATAGGAAATAACACTGCAATATACCACCTGTCAGGCACCCAATGCCTTCAGAAAAAGGCTACTGCAAAGGCACTGCAGGAGTGCAGGCCAGGTTAATGACACTATTCAATATTAATGTAGTCACTGCTGCTGAAATCTCATTTCTGCTTTTAACAATATTTTAGTTATTGATTGTATTTTTCTCTCTTTCTTCTTTTTAAATTTGCAAAACATCACTGACTGACAAGCGTATTCCATAGAACACTCCCATAACCATATGTATTATACACTGTTACAGTCAAAGATAAGAGTAGGTAGCCAAACTAGTCTCCCTCATTTCCCCACAGTCTCCCATTGTCCCCAGAGCCCCTCCAAATAAACACACTGATAACTTAAGTGTGGTTGCTCAGTTGGCAATAATTTAACTTATTTTCATAATCAATTCATTGTACATCTCCACAATTGACATATCTCTACATTTCAATTGATATCTCTTCTTATTACATTCCTGTACAGTATATACATCTAATACCTTCGCATTGATACAACTTAGACACAATTTTATTGACCCATATTTCTTTCTTCTTTCTTTTTCTGTCCCCCAGATGTACATCCTGGGGGGACACTCTTCCTCCTCTGCTGTCAAGGGGTATGAGTGTACACACCATACCCCTGCTCCGTGGTTGTCATTGTTATGTCTTTTTGCTTGTTTTTTTTCCCTCTTTTTTCTCCCCCTTTCTTTCCTGCCCTTTACCTCCTTTTTCCACTAGTCCACCTCTAGATTGTGACGGACAGTGGACTTCCCCCCTCTTTTCGCCCTCCCCCTTCTTCCCCCAGAGCTTCCAGGTCTCCCCCCCCCACCTGCCTTCTTCCCTTTTCTTTAGCCAACCTTCTATAGCATTTTCTATCTCTGCATTAAATTATGCCAACCCTACCTCCGAAAGGTGTATCCCATCACCCCATAAAACTCGTCCACCCCTTCTATAATCCCATGCCGAATGATTATTCCACAAATGCCCTCTATCAATCTCCTGACCCATGTGTTCATGCACTTGCAAGCCTTATCCATACCTTTATGGCTTTCCGCCTGCCTCCACGCCCTTCTGAGTGTCATGTCTGAACTTGCCACCATGACGTCCGGCCACCATTCTTTAATTCTTTCCATGTTGTGTTTTATCTGGTAGAATATGTCCAGCCAGGGCCTTGTTCCCAGGTCATTGCCTCCCAGCTGCAGCACTAACAGATCTGCCCTCCTCTGCTCCTTCTTCAGCCCCCTGAGTTTGGGTAATAGCTGCACCCACTTCATTCCCCTCTGACCTTTCCACACCAGGTGAATAGTGTCGCTGTCCAAACCCAACTGCTTTCCCCCGTGTCTCCTGGTCGCCCATTTCTCTGCCCGGTTTATGAATGAATGCCCACAGATCCATGCTTCAAGCCTCCGGGCCCTTCCTGTATCAGCAAGCAACAGTGATTAGTAATTTTCTCTCCTGCGCACCCACCCCCCCTTTCCTCCCGCCTTCCCCTTCCCCGATTTGTACCTGCTAAGGGAGAGAAAGGAAAACAGCGTTATTGTGGCAATTTTCTCAAATATTTCTTATAACAATCGGATGTCCACCTGCCCTTCTCCTTGATCTCCCCAGGGCATCCGCCCTATGCCACCAAGATGGACGCTGCCCTGATTCTAAATGAGTGAGAAGACTATCCTTCCACTGCCTCCCCCAGGAATCTGAGGCTTTTCTGCATCATGCAGTCACTTGGTATACCGACACTGCTCTGCCATCCCCATGTATGAACAGGGCCATGTCCTTCACTCTAGGTCACTCTGCTGCATACCCATGCAGCGCCTCAACTGGACAAATGCTTGCGGATGTCTCTTCAACCACACTCTCCTGCCCTGTCCCTGTTAATCTGTTTTTGATCTTCTTACAAATAATGCCACTGCATCCCCTTTCCACTCTATATCCCCCCATTGTAACCCCCCACCCTTCCGCTTCTGGTTATGGCCAGGGCCCCTACTTTTCTGCGGCACAGTGGGACTAAGTTCTGTGGCAAGACTACCATTTGCCGCAGAACTTCTGCGGTGGTGGTTTGTAATTTCTGCGGAAGTTCTGTGGCACTAACAAACTACCACATCACAGTGACAGCTTGTCATCCTGACTTCACTTTCATGGCAGTTTTTATAGCAATTGGGATGGTGGAAAGCACAGTAACACTAGTTCAAAAAATAACAGACTTATAAAAATAATTATATGCCTAAAAAAGCAAAACAAGTGTCTCTCCCTTAAGGTCCTAACCTGTTGCATAAATGACATATGCAGAGGGGATCTTATGTGATAAATAAGGTACAGTATTTCTATATGCATGCTATCTATCCCACTAATGAGGCTTCCACTGTCTATCACTTATATATTTGTATGTGCTTTCTACACCACTCATGAGGTTCCCACTGTGTATCACTTATATATTTATATGCAATCTGTAACATACATACAAATGTGTGTGTGTGTGTGTGTGTGTGTGTGTGTGTGTGTGTATATATATTTTTTTTTTAATTTCTATGAACTTGCATCTTCATTCATACAGGTCCCATTAGAAATGGAATAGAAGAGTTATTGCAAAAATCATTTTTGATATCAACCTGCTTTCCCTGACACACTGCGTAACACCATCAGGCCATGACATGCATGTGAACCGATTGTGAGATAGAGCTCTCCAGACCAGCACAATGTGTCCACCATGTGACAGAACACTGCACCATACCTTCCCAGGCTCTGAGCAATGATGTGTTCCACCAATCCTTGTGCTGCCCAGCCAGCTCTCAGAGCTAATCTCTGAACCTGAGTTGCTGGCACGGAAACACAGCATGCTACCCTCTGGCCCAACAGCTGTCCCTGCACACAACATTTCTCCATAACATTTAGGTGATTCTATCAACCAATGACAATATGTAATCAATAACCCTGGCAAAAATGCGTACAGTGCAATATTTATTTAACAGGTCTATTCTTTCAACAGGTCTACACATTATTATATTCCACTTTTCTGAGCATAATTACTTTATTTTTCTTAAAAATGACAGTTAAATTCATTTTACCAGTTATTTAGTTCAGATGGCATCTCTATACCTTAAAGGCACAAATAGGTTTGTACAAAGTGAGGTATGGACTTAACAGGTCTGTGCTATTGACAAGGTTTTGTTTATGTTGACCTTAGTGCAATAATGACAGACTGAAAATTGTATTAGGCTGTAGTGCAGGTTGAGCAAATATCACCATGCCTGATGTGCTGTGCCACCATCTCTAACAGTGGGAGCTGTGGTAGATAAGTGACTGTTCATTTCTGTTGCAGATTGCAGTCATTTCATTAGCTAATGCATGATGTTATAGCAATGATAACATCACATTCTGAGCATATAGGGGGTTTAGGATATAAAAAGAGGGGAAGGGAACCAGATTCTATGGAAAAACAGAAATATTTATAAAAAATCAAGAGTGAATTCTGCGGCACCACAGAAGTTCTGCGGTAGATTGCAAGTTCTGTGCAAAATTCTGTGGCCGCAGAATTCTAGGGGCCTTGGTTATGGCCCACCACTTCACTCACCCTGAACACCCCCCCCCATACATTGTGGCATAAACCGCTCTGAATAGCACTGTCTCCCCATTTGAGCTGCAGACATGGGTCAGTGCATCCATTAATCTTCCCATCAAATTTTCTGATATTGGTTTCCTGCTGTCCTGCCTCATTTCCTGCCCTCGTACCCATCCCTGCATCATCCTACACATCAGGTTGTCCTTTGTTGGGCCCTCCCATCCCCTTAGGTTGCAAATCTGTCCTACTGCTGCCAAGTGCACCCCCATGGTCACATGTGCCATGTTTTGATGCCATCCTGCCACTATAAATTGGGCTACCTGTTCCCTTGTTACCACCCCACTCACCTGCCTGTCACATTGCTCCCGGAATTTCTGAAATGCCTTCCATGATGTTTCATAAGCTCTATGGATCCTGGGGGCCCAGGAGTTGTGGAATAGCATCTTGGCTACCCCAATCCAATTGTCCATACATACATCAGGATGGGCCCCCCCCTGTTGTCTGCTCTGGGTGCGACGGTGAAAAATATGTCCATCTGCAATCATGAGAGGCAGTCAGCAATCATGTTGTCTACTTCTTCAATATGCTTGGCCCTGAACAACATGTTCAGGGTCAACCCCAGCCATACCATCCTACCCAATACTCTCATGACCCTCTCCGTGTTTGTCATTTTCTTATTCAACACCTCTACCACTGCCTTATTATCACTCCAAAACATTACCTTCTTGTTCCTTAACTGATCTCCCAACACCAGCATCGCCACCCATATGGGAAATAGCTCCAGGAAGGTGATGTCCCTTGTCACCCCTTCCTTCTTCCACTCCTCTGCCCATGCTGCCATAAACCATTTCCCTTGGAAGTAACCCCCCCATTCTCATGCTGCCTGCTGCATTGGTATACAACTGTAGATCAGTATTGTGCACCCATTCTTCCTGCCAAAATGTCTGCCCATTGTACTTTTGCAGAAAATGCTCCCATACCCTCATGTCCTCCCTGATCCCTTTATTCAGGTCCACCCAGTGGTGAGGCTGCCTCACCCCTCGAGTTGTCCATGCCAACCGCTGTATAAATGTGCGTCAAGGGGCAATGGCCCTGCAAGCAAAATTCAGGTGCCCTAAAAGTTGCTGTGTCTGCTGCAGCTGCACCCTCCTGTGGTCCCCAATCCTCCCTAATAATATCCTCAAATTCTCTAATTTGTTTCTTGGCAAACTGTACAGCTCCTGTACTGTATCCATCTCCATCCCCAAAAATTAAATCATCCAGCTTGGACCTTCTGTTTTGTCCTCTGCCAACGGGACCCCCAAGTCTTGGCATAATTCTTTGAAATCCTGTAACATCTCACCTGTCTCCTCCTCCCCCTCACCTATGAATAAAAAATCATCCAGATAGTGGACAATCATCTGATACCCATATCACTTCTGAAATGTCCATTGCAACCACATGCTGAACATCTCAAATGTAGCACATGAAATGGAACAACCCATTGGCATGGCCTTGTCAAAGTAATACTGCCCCCCGCTTGGAATCCCAATAGGTCCCAATCCTCTGGCCAGACTGGCAACAAGTGGAAAGCGGACTGTATGTCCGTCTTTGTCAGCCATGCTGCCTCCTTGGTCTTGATTAGATGCACTGCATCCTCCAGCATGGCATATGTGACCTTACTGTCCCTGTCTCCAATGGCATCATTGACTGAGTCACCCTCAGGGTAGGACAGGTCATGTATCACCTGGTATTCCCCCTCCTGCTTCTTAGGCATGAGCCCCAATGATGACACCCTTAGGTTGGCCAACGGAGGGGCTCCAAATGGCCCCTTCACCCTCCCTGCTGCCACTTCCTTTTGAATTTTTTGATCTAATGTGGCCTCCCTGCCCTGCATGGATTTCAGATTCTTTGCCATCATCGCCTGATGCCTCCCCTTGAATTGCAAGCTAAATCCCCCTATTAAAACCTATCCATAACTTCCTAGCTGCCTCCCTATCCTGGTAATCCTGAAGCCACCTTGCCATTTTCTCTACCCTGATGGGAGTCCTGGCAAGCTGGAATTCCCCCGTTCCTTCAATTGGTCTGGTGCCAGGTCTGATACTCATGCTCTCTCCCTTCCCCATTTGCCCTGCCTCTGCTGTTCCTCCCCCAGTGTTGACCGCTGGAGGAACCTGGGTTACCCCAAAAGGGCTGTTGATAAGCTGTCTCCTGAGTCCCAGTCCCTCTTTCCCAGTTGTATCTGCACTTAGATGCTGGGTGATGCCCACTGCATTTAGAGCAGCTATGCCGGAACCAGCAGATTGTCCATGAGCAAAAAGCTCTATTGTATCCCCAGCATATCTTCACCCCGCCCCCCCCTCCACTTCCGGCTCTTTCTATGTTGGCCCTGTGTAGATCTCCAACCATAGACCTATCACTCTGGCATTCCATTTCACATCCCCAAAATTCGCCATTCTTTTTCTGAATTTCTCATCGTATCTCAACCAGCTTTGACCCCTTTTTTATATGCATTTTTTATGATGAGGGAGTAAGTGAGGAGTGGGGTTGCCAGCTCTGGCCATTTCTCCATAACAATGGCCTTAAAATATGTAAAATCTGTTGACCAAGTGTCTCACGTTTTCCCTTTCTCTGCTTTATCCTCCTCCCCTTTACCTAGCAGCACTACCACCGCTGCCATATCTTTTTTTTCAAAACTATCCTTCTCCTCATATTTATCCATGGTGTTGACATTTGCTAAGGCAAATATGTCCACATACTCCCTTTTCCAAATCTTTTTTTTTTCACTGTTGTGGGAACACGGTCTGCTAAGTGCACCCCAGGTGCCCCTAGCTCATGCCCACCTGTGCCATGGGTGTCACCTCCAAACCTGATGTCACCAGCGCCCTAATTTCCCATCACCTTCTCTAGCTGCCTGAGCCCATTTTCCCCCATGTTTTTAAGAATTTGCTCCACATATTCTTTCACACTACTTTCCATTGTCACCACCTGATTACCTGTTATTCCCGGGTTGTCATTCCCCACTTGTGGGCCTCTCGTTGGCTCCAGTATAGATATCAGAACCTGGGGTTGCCTTTCTGGCTCTGGTTGGGTCAACAGGACCACAGGCGTGGGGGGTTCTGGCACTGGTGCGGGTTCAGGTTCAGGTTCAGGTACGGGTTCCTTTGGAGATGGGCTCCATGGGGTCGGTTGCCACCCTTTTTTGGGCTCTGGCATCCCATGCCTTCCTGGCCCCCACTTCCTCATCTCCTTCACCCTTCCTTGCCTTCCCTTCCGCTTCGAGCCTCTCTTCCCCTCGTCAGGCTCTGTCGCCTCCAGCAGCCGATTTGCTTTTTCCACCAAATGCATTACTGCCCGGTAATATTCTTCCTTGTTGGTCATGACCTTCTTTGGTGCCATCCTACTATCTCTGTTGTGCCTGCAGGAAAAGCATACCACATCCATTAGCCCCCCCCTTTTTCTTTTTTTTTATCCTTTAAGACCCTCTGCCCCCTGTTGGCTCCGTTCTATCCCCCAGATGTACTTCACTGCAGGAAAAATGAGTAGGAGGGGTGGCCCCCCCATTGAAGTCAGCTTTGGATCAAGGCCCTCCAATTGCTCATGCACTTCTCCCTGCATCTCGTTTCTTGTATTCCCCCACTTTCCCTATCTGGCTGCATGGGGGCTTTCAGTACTTAGGCCTTGAGCATGACTCTTGCCCGCCTGTTCATTTTGTTACATATAGTTATCCTTTTTTTTTAAATTTAGCCCTCTGCCCACTGGCAAATTGCATGAAAACATGTAGGCCAACCTGCCCCCCATGTATAGCTCATAGCTGTTGCCCAGCAGTCCTTGAACCCTAAAGCACTTAGGATACAACATATCTGAAGAGGGGGGCAGTGTAAAACCAATCCTTTCCCTCTCTGCTCAACAGTGGCCCAGCTATTCTTTCACCAGAAAACAGCCTTACTCCTTTCCCTTGCATTTTGCTAATGAATACCCTTTATCCGTGCCCTCAGGGCATCACATGCACACACCCTAAACACCGTGACCTTCTTTGGCATCACTCCCCATTCAGCCCCAGCTAGTTCCTTCACCAATCCCAGCCCCAACCACTAATCCCCTGTTTTGTTAAAATTAAGAGTCCCCCACAGTCTGGGCACTGTTTCAGTATGCTTATGCTCTCCAATATGTATGGCCTTTCACCTACCCCCCCCAGCCCCAGCATCTGTTTGTCCTCAAAACCATGTGGTGATGACGTGACACTCCATGCCACACGGTAGGTCCTGAATCCTCTCCCCGTCCTGTTGCATCAACTCTGCTGCTCTCTCTCCTTGTGCTTACCCCTGCTTTCTTCTGAAATCCAAAGCCCTGGATCCTCCCCCTTCTCTTCACTACTGCCCTCCCCATGCGGTGCTTGTCGAGCCATAATGTCTCTCCATCCCATTGGACGTGATGCGGCCTCAGCATAAGTCCCTCTCTGACTGAAACAAACCTTCCTGCCCAGCTTCCCCCACTCCTTTTCTTTGCTCCCCTACCAGTTGTGGCTTCCTTTACCAGAACAATCCCTCGTGGTAAGCTGGAAACTGCCCAAAATTGAGCCCCCAAAACAACCGCAGTCTCCCTGTGCTTCAATTACCGGAATGCTCCCTTCGGTCAGCTGGAGACAAAACAAACTCGAGCCCCAATGCATTCTCAGTCTCCCACCGCCAAGGCTTTCCCCACACATCTCTTATGAGCATTCTCACTTCAGAATTACTGTGTTTTAAACAGCAGCTCTTTCATTTCTTCACAACCTGCAAAAACCCTTATCCATCTTTCCTCAGAGCTCCTGGCCTATCCATAACACCAAATCCTGTACCTTACCTCGTTTTATGTTCCTCATCTTGTACTCACTTGGACGCTTCCCAGATTAGTTTCTTTTTTTTTTTGTTAAATTATCCTTAATAGTGATGTTTACTCCAAATAATAATTCAAAATGCCTACTGGCACGAAATAATTTTCGCCAATTGCCGTGTTTCCAAAGACTACTTTCTCAGAGTAAAATTGTGAGCTCCCTGAGCTGTGCAACCCCTTAAAAGGGGGCCCCTTCTTGCTCCTCCCCTTGGTCCTTGGCCCAATCTTCTTCTTCCACCTCACTACCTTGTCCCGTCCCCCCCTCCTTTCCCTTCCCCCTTTTGGTGACCTCATCCATTTCTCCTGCTTACGAGGCATCTGCCTCCCTCAGGTCCCTGACCCCCCTTCGTTTTGAGCTTCCTGAGCTCCCACATTTCTTTGTTGGAGCCTCAGGACAATGGGGTCTACCCTTTTACAAGGGAAACTCTCTTTGTCTCTCTCCACTAGATTCAAAATCCTTAAATCATTAATCCAATAGAAGTAAAAATAAGAGAGCAGAGCATGTTCAAAGCCAGCAGTGAAAATGCATAAACTAGAAAAGCACTGGCAAAAAGAAAATCACCCCAAACCAGGACTGACCTTAACATGACGCTATCAATCAAACTATCTTAAGGGGATTTACAGCAGATTAATCTCTCAGATAAGAGTGCAATCATGTGGCCAGTTTAACTTCAACTCCTGCAATGCTTCACTAATATTGTAAATGTGTTCAAAGACAGACCGAATCACCTCACTGTGTTTAATAAAAAAGAAGAAAACAGATAATTTAACTGTGCACTGTCTGGGTTTTAACTGAAAGAGCTACTGTGTTGTGTATTTCAGTGGCTTATAGCATGGCGAGAAATTATGCTAATTTGGTATACACATTTTGTTTAACCATTTCATAATATGCTACCCATGTGCTTTGTCTTCTTAATTTTTAATCCTTTCACCCTTTTTACTATGTTTTAAATACTGGCAGTTACTCTGGTGTCAATACAAGATAAGCTTAGCTTAATCAGCTGTAAACAGAGTGTATTTTATGAATTAAACTGCAGCTTAGAAATTTGCTGTTTTTCCCACATCGAATCGATGTTAAGAAGAAATATCTATGTTTGATTTAGATAATAACTAAAAAAGTCCCAGTTAGGCATGGTTTTGTCTTTATCTTTACCATTGTAACTTGAAACAAGGTAAAATAACATTTATTTCACAAAATGTTATTTAATGTTAAAATTACAGTAGTTTCAAATCAGGTCAGAGTTTCTTTTTTTGATAACACAGTATTTATGTAACAAAACAAAGAATAATAAATGTAATATAAACAAGCATTTTTCAATGCCTAATGTTGTCTTACTGGCATAGGCATTGGTAGTACAGGAGTTGGAGAGATGCATAATAGGAATGGCAGTAAAGTACTGAACTGACGCCAACCCAACCTCCACCCTGCAGAGACTGGCAGGCATTGGGTGTGCCTTTGGGTCATCAGCCATAACACTCATGCCATTTCACCTCACCCTACCCTGCAGACACTGACAAGTGTCAAGGTGTGCCTTGGGGTCTTTGGGCCTTATCTCACCCCATTCCATAAGGAAATATGCTAAGATGGGTGCAGTCTAGGAGAATGGGGTGAACTTTGGGCCCGAAGTCTCCAAGGCACACCTCAATGCCTGTCATTGGCTGCAGGGTGGTTGATTTCCCACAGTGCAAAGTGAAAATATAACAAATTGTCCGACGTTACGAATGTGAGTGGAAACTGCACAACGCACACTCCTACCACAGTCATTTTTTTGGAATTGTTTCTCCAAATTTGCAACATGGGCTTTTTGAGACCCCGCCTCATGAACAGTGGCATGGTTGTTTTGCTAATCAGTCCCAAAAGGTGATTAAGCTCAGTGACTGTGGAATCACCTTTCGGAACTGAGTAACGAGATGGAAGTGCATGTGTTCATGAAGTGGGGTCCCAAGAACCCAATGTTGAAAATCTGGCACCAAAATTCCCCAAAATGGCTGAGATGTCCACCTACTGTAAGTTGAACCCCCATTGCTTGCCATAATAAAGCTTACTGCACAATGTTCAGTTCCTAGTCAACTTTTGAAGAATTCAGACATGTTCCTGCTCCACAGAAGATCACAGTGCCAGCCTTCCAGAGGTAAGTGTGGGGTAAGGGGGGAGCAGGGAGGTGGGGTGTGCAGAGAGTGTGTGGGGGTTGGGAGAGGGCACATGGCGGGACGATGAGGGACCAGGTTTTTTTACAATTAGAAAAAATGGACTTCAGGGAAAGGTTTTCTTTATTTACAGGTACAAAAAATGATTTGGGTACACTGGGGTGGGCTCCCAGTGTGCCACAAGTTTGGAGGGGACAGGATGCCAATGGGGATTGGGCACCCCCATCAGTAAAAAGTGTGTGTGTGTGTGTGTGTGTGTGTGTGTGTGTGTGTGTGTGTGTGTGTGTGAGGGGGGAACATGATGCTGATGGGGTTGGGCACCCGTGTCAGCAAACAAATTGAACTGTGGGGGACATGTCAACATGGGATTGGGCATCTGCGATGTTGGCTTTGTGGGGATTGTGTGGTGGGCGGCAGAAGCAGCCATATTTATTGGAATGCTTCACCAGGAAAGGCACGTAACAGAGCCTTGTCATCTGATGCTCCAATTTGGAAGCTGCAGCCACATCCAAGAGCAGGGTCATTCTCGATGCCCTGCAGGAGGCAGGCCTTAGACAGTTAGTGTTGGAACCCACTCAGGAGGGAGCAATACTAGACCTGGTACTCTCAAATGGAGAGAGGATCACAAATTTAGAAGTCAGTAGACATCTGGGAACAAGTGACCACTGCACAGTGTGCTTCACAATAAGCACAACCATGGAGATAAGCCATACAAAAACAAGGATACTGGACTTTAGAAGAGGCGACTTTGGCAAAATGGGTGAATACCTGAGGAATGCACTAGCAAATGGCCAAAAAGGAGGGGTGGAAGAACAATGGAGAAAAATCAAAACTGCTATCATAGAGGCAACAAGCCTTTATGTGAAACAAATAAAGAAAACAAAGTGAAGTAAAAAAACACTATGGTTCTCAAAAGAGGTGGCAGAGAAGGTTAAGGAGAAAAAGGCTGCATTCAAAAAGTATAAGGAATCACAAAAGGATCATGACAGGGAACTGTATCAATTAAAGGAGAAAGAAGTGGGGAAGGCAGTCAGAATAGCAAAGGCCCAAACTGAGGAAAAAATAGCCAACTCAGTTAAGAAGGGGGATAAAACCTTCTATAGGTACATTAGGGAGCATAGAAAGCTTAAGGAGGAATAGTGAAGATTAATAAAGGAGAGGGAGGTGGGCAGAGGGAGACAGTGAAAAGGCAGAGATACTGAATGATTACTTTTGCTCAGTATTCACAAAAGAAGATGAGGAGGTTACCTAAACCAGATAATAGAAGCACTCTGGGTAGGGGTTTGACACCAGTCCATTTACAGAAGAAAGTCTGAAAAGAACTCCTAAAACTCAAAGGTGGACAAGCAATGGGGGCCTGATGGGATTCACCCCAGAATCCTAAAAAAGAACTAAGGAGGACCTAGTGACACCACTGACCACACTTTTTAACAAATCATGGGAGGATGGGGTGGTACCTGAGGACTGGAGGAGGGCAGATGTGATTCCTTCACAAAAGTGGGAGCAAGGCAGAAGCGAAACTACAGATCTGTAAGTTTGACCTCAGTGGTAGGAAATGATGGAATCACTTCTGAAAGAAAGAACTGTTGAGTACCTAGAGGAGTCAGCGGGGCTGGGACCCAAAGCAGCATGGATTTACAGCAGGAAGGTCTGTCAGACAAATCTAATTGATTTCTTTGACTGGGTGACCAAAGTAATAGACCAGGGAGGGGCTGTGGATATGGCCTACCTAGACTTTAGCAAGGCATTTGCCACAGTCCTGCACAAAAGACTAATAATCAAGTTAGCCAGCCTGGGAGTGGGTTCCAGGGTGGTAGCCTGGGTAGCAAACTGGCTGCACAACAGGACACAGAAGGTAGTAGTGAATGGAACACATTCCGAAGAAAGGGGGGTTACTAGTGGAGTACCTCAGGGCTCAGTACTGGGTCAAGTCCTCTTTAACTTCTTTATAGGTGACATTGCAGAGGGTCTGGTGGGAAAGGTATGCCTCTTTGCAGATGGCACAAAGATCTGTAACAGAGTTGATACACAAGGGGGGGTTGAAAGGATGAGAAGGGACTTGGCAAGGTTGGAGGAATGGTCAGACATATGGCAACTTAGATTCAATGCAAAGAAGTGCAAAGTAATGCACCTGGGAAACAAGAACCCAAGAGAAGAGTACACAATAGCAGGGGTGGTACTAACAACAACAAAAATGGAAAGGGACCTGTTGGTAGTCATATCAGATGACCTAAAGGTAGGTAAGCAGTGTGAAAATTCGGTAAGGAGAGCCAGGGGGATACTGGGATGCATAGGAAGGGGCATCACAAGTAGAAAAAGGGAAGTGGTTATCCCTCTGTACAGACAGTTGGTGAGACCCCATCTGGAATACTGTGTGCAGTTTTGGAGACCCCATCTATGCAAGGACATAGACAGGATGGAAGCAGTCCAGAGGAGGGCAATTAAAATGGAGCAGGGTCTGCATCAGAAACCATATGAAGAGAGACTGAGAGAACTTAATATGTATACCCTTGATGAAAGGAGGGACAGGGGAGACATGATAGAAACTTTTAAGTACCTAAAGGAAGCAACAAAATCCAGGAGGGTAGCATCTTTCAGAAAAAGAGATGTGTAGGAACAAAGGGGCACAATTTAAAGATAGAGGGGGACGGCTCAAGGGTAATGTGAGGACATTTTTTTTCACAGAGAGAGTGGTGGATGCATGGAACCACCTTCCTGGGGAGGTTGTTGGATCTAAAACAGTGGTGGAATTCAAACAAGCATGGGACAGACATAAGGCAATTGTAGTGGGAGGTTGAAGGAAGTATGCTGTTGGTTAACTAGAATCTGCAGCTTATCCAATAGGAATGGAAATGGGCAGACTGGGTGGGCCAAGTGGTCCTTATCTGCCATCAAAGTCTATGTTTCTTTGTTTCTAAGCTGCACCTCCTTCATGCAGCAGATTTCTTTCAACTCCGTGGTTCTCTTTGAAACTGCTGTCATTGCAAACATGCTCACTGATTGGCGGTTGAGGAATACACCCACTAAAGTATCCCCTGCATTGGCCACAACACTGACACACCTCTGAAAGTGCTACTACTGCAAGATGTTGCTTACGCATGTGCAAGCCAACATAAAAAAATTACATGTCATCATTAGGGTCTGCTGAGTGTGGTGCAGGTGACAGCTCAAAACAGGTTACAAGATTCACTGTTGCTTCACTATCATTTATTTACTTTGGTTAAACAGACAAGTGCACAGATGTTTTCTATTAATATAGTTTTTAGGTGAGCATTGTGTTTGTTTTAGCAAAACAACGTGTTTTTGAGTAACACTCAGGAACTAACAAATTGCTACAGTACAATGTGAGATAAGCAGAGCACATGGTGAACACCTTTATAATGTGATTTTTGGTATTGCGTTGTTGAGGTCTATTATTAATGACCTGCACTTCTTTTTTTTAATAAGCTCTTAGCAATAATTTATATACTACTACTTAGCATAAACTAACAAGATTTCAGTAATATGCACATGTGAACAGTGTTCCCCAATCAGCTTTTAGTAGTTCAATAATTAAATTCCTGTCACTGTGAACACTGCACTGTGGTTTATCAATTAAATACTGCAAATAACATCTTTTTTATCCAACAGAAAAATCTCAGCATAACTGAACTATAAAGCAAAGACAAAAAAAATACGAACTGGAGAGCACAATGTGCACTGAAATGTTGTTTAGTATGTTCTCAGTAGTGGGTTGTAGTTCATAACAATTTATTAAGAGCTTTTATCATGTGTAGTATTGTAAATAATAATTTGGATCAAGAATAGGCTGCTGTAAATCAGTCACGGTGCAGGTGTAAGCACAATTGTGTTATTGCTCATGTTTGTCAAATACATCTCAAGCTGTGCTATACAAATTGAGGGGACTTGACAATAAAACTTTGCAATTAGCAATTTAAACTTTACCAGTAATGACTAATCCCTTGCTTTAAATTTGTAGTGAGAAGCTGATCTGACAGGATTTACATTTGGTTTGCTTTTTTAAGTTCCAGACGTAGGAAGGACTGAAACTGTCTGTCTATTTTTTCATGTCTATGTCTATTTTTTCATGTAACATTTGCATCACTGATTGATTTTGTGCAGCAAGCCATGTGTGTGTGTGTGCCTGTGTGAGTGCGTGTTTGTGTGTGTATTTTCAAGGAAGTCTGTATGTTTAGAACCAACAGCACCTTTTACTTCATTACCTTACTGTTTATACTTCTTTTTTCCTTTTGCTATTAACCAGTGTTTCCCCCTCCAGCCGATCACAGGCTGATACTAAACATATACAGTATTATTTCATTAGTGTCCAGTGGTCCCAACCGCTGATCGCCACATGATACTAAATATATATAATTTCATTGGTGTCCAGTGGTCCCTCTCCCACCGATTGCCAATCACCACCCGATACTAAATATGTAATATTTCACTGGTGTCCAGTGGTCCTTCCCCCAACCTGCACCCATGCCTGATTTGTACAGTGTCTCCTTGGTGTACAGTATAACTCACCCATCCCAATCCCGATATAGTACATTCAAATATTTCATGGTGGTCTAGTGCCCCCCACCTTTCCCAAATCCACTGTAAAATGTATTAAAACACATACCCTGGCATCTAGTAGTCCACCCACCCTGGCAGATAATGCCTACCACCCCGTTACCCCATCCTATACCTCAAGCCGGTGACTGACACAGCCTTCTGGTCACCACAATGGCCGGCCACTGACTGAGCTGTCAATGAGTGCATACTGTATACAGCACATGCTCATTGAATGACAGCTCACTCTGAGTTGTCAATCAATGTCAATAAGTATGCACTGTATACAATATGCATTCATTGAGAGTTCAGTCAGTGGCCTGCAATGGTTGTGAGCAGAGGGCTGTGCTGGTCACCGGCTATGGGTTCAGAATGGGGGGAGGGGTGGTGGGGCTGGGGACCACTAGATGCCAGAGTACATGTTTTAGTACATTTTGCTGGGGATCCGCTGGGGGGGGGTACCCTAGATCACTATGGAATATTTGAATATACTGTTCTATACTGGTAGATTGGGATGGTGGTTACACTGGATGCCAGGGACACACTATCAGGATCAGGCATAGATATGGGTGGGAGGGGCACTGGACACCAATGAAATGTTACATATTTAGCATTGGGCAGCGATCAGTGATCAGAGGGGGGTGGGGCACTGGACATAAATGAAATATTATATATTTAGTATTGGTCGGTGATTGTCAGTGATTGGTGGGGAGACCACTGGACACCAATGAAATAATAATCTATATATTTAGTATCAGGCGATGATTGGCTGGAGGGACCATTGGACGCCAGGGAATTTATAATACTATACTGGAATGGGTGGGGGGAGGGACCACTGGACACCAGGGAATTTTTAGTATGTTATAGTGAACTGGGATCAGAGGGTGGGGAGTACACCTAGCACCAGGGACAGCTCATGAGAAGGGCAATTATCATTGCTAAAGAGCCTCCAACCCCATGTAAATGAGCAGATAATGGGCATGCAAATAGCCCCTTAGCACCTTGCATGCCCAATGGACTAATTTGTATAGTGACTTTTGAATATTGCAGCTTTAGCCCCAGCATAAGCCATTGAGGGGGCCCTATTCTGGGGCACTATCAGGCCATACTAAATGGCTTGACAGTGGGCTAAAATATACCTATATTCAGAGGAATAGAGCCCTGCACTATTCCTCTGAATATGGCATTTTTGCATACCAGAGCAATTTAGAGATGTGCAAAGTCCACAAAATTCACTCCACGAGTTAATCTGATGATTTCAAGGAGTGATTTTGCAAAATTGAAGGCCACAAATTTCACAGATTATGACATGAGAAGCAAAATTTGATCCACAGAATTTGCACTTTGACTGCGAAATTCACTCTTCATGAATAAGACCCTGCAAATTTCAATGGAATTTTCACGCAAATCACACTAATCAAAGTTTTCTCGAAACTCCATAAATTCCACAAAGCGCACCTTTTCGGCACCTCACGTGAACTTCATGGGTGAAGTTTAACTTTGCAACATCTCTAGTGCTATTGCAAGACAGAGCACTAATGTTTTCACTCTGTGCTGCACTTTTTTTATATATCTGGCCCCAGGTCTCCCAGTTTTGAGTGATTGTGCTTAATATGCCAGGGTCATCATAAATCTTCAAGCACATGTTGCTAACATATAAATTATTGGGTTTAATTGTATTAGCATATAGGTTGATAGTGAGGGACCTATGCACAATTATGTCTGCAATCTCATGAGGTTTATATGTTTTTTAATGGTGTAATTAATATGCAAGAGATTTTAGATGATTTAATTATGTACTGTAGTTAAAAATAATTGTCTATCTAAAAAGAAAAGGGGAGCTCAGGAAGAACGTCAACTGGAGCCACGCAATTCAGTACAAACAGTAGCAGCAACTCTGTGGGCTCAAACAGTCACAAGAAGAGCAGTCCACACTATAGGAAACACTGTAAAACGTATTCTTTAATTATAGAAAACAGTAAAAAGGGCATATATGCCCTGAGTACATATACTGTAAGTGGTAGCACCCCCCCTTACAGAACATCAACATTTCACATCTATCTCAATGCTTTTGAAGAGATCAGCAACTAGAAAGGAGTAGAATTAAATAGCCCCCATTATAATTTACAAATACTTAAAGACATACAACACTAAAAGCACGTGTGTCTTATTCAAATTGCATACTTCCCATTACCTATACACCTAAATTACATAGCAAAAACCACTGAAATAATTTGAACCCATATGTAAATGCTTACTACTAAAAACTATAGTGCAGACCAATCTCAGAATTATACAGATGTGTCAAGTCAGGATGAAGTGCAGAAATGCTGCAGAATATCACAGAACACTGCAATTTACTGCAGGTTAGATTGTAAGGCAATGGCAATTAAGCCTTTTTGTTATGCAAGATTTTATGATATGTCATTACTGCAAGCTACTGTGCTTCATCATGGCTGATGACACATTTGTACATTCAATATATATGTGAAAACTAAAAACATTTTTTTTTCTTATTTACCACTCAATAGTATATATTTCATAAAAGTGCCTACTTATATAGCAACAATTAACAAAAAATGACATCTAAAGACATGTTGAGTATTAAAATATATTAACACCAATTACTGCCATACATTTTCTGTACTACTTCCCAACAAAATAGGAACGGAGTACTATAATGCATGTTTGTATACCAATGTTATCCCAGGCCGAAAACACAATGTTTTATCTACATTTTTATGTTGATTGCATGCATGCGCAAGAAACATGTTGTGGCAGGTTTCTCCAGAAGCAGGTTGAGGAGGCATGGCACTGTTGTGCCCAATGCCCCCACAGCCTGCAAAGGCTTGTCCCCCATCCCCCAATGCCGTGGCACACTGCTGCTGACACTAGTTCAGCCAGTGTTCCACAACTTTCTAAAAAATCAGCCTCTGCAATCGGGGCTGCCTCGTCATTGCAGCGTCAGCCATCGGCTGCAATGAGGGAGTAACCCGTCGATGCAGGGCGGGATGAGGGATCCCTGATATTGTTTGTGAACATGGTGGAGGGTTGCTGCCATGTTCACAAACAATATACCCCCTCCCCCCTCACCATGTTTACTTGCTGACGGGGGAGCCCACTCCCCGTCGGCATTCTGTAACCCCCCCATTGTTCCTGCTGATGGGGTGTCCAATCCCGCCAGCATAATGATACCCTCCTGAGCTGTAGCCGAGGGGTGCCCAATCCCCTCGGCTCCTGCAGATCCACCCCTTACCTTGTTTGCCAGCAGGGGTGACCAATCCACCGTCCGCTAACCCACCCACACAGGTGGCACACTGGAAGCCCACCCCAGTGTGCCAAAGCACCTGTTAAATCAGAAAATGGTCCCCCGATGTATTATTTTTGTTACAACCTGTAAAAAAGGAAATGGTCCTTGGTCTCCCTACCCCCCCCACAACCCGCAACCAGCCACCTACTGCACACCTTGCCTCCCCACCCCCCATACCCCATACTTACCTCCGGAGCTCAGCGCGACGATCTTCGCTAGACCGGGAACACGTCTGCACTCTTCAAAGCCGACCGCGAACTGAGGAAATGCCGGTTAGCTGTATAATGTAATAAATAGTTTTTTTTCAACTTTAGTGCATATCTCGGGCATTTTTGGGAATTTTTTCACCAAATTTTCAACATGGGGTTTTTGGGACCCCTCCTCATGAATTCTTGAACTGCCATTGTGTTAATCAGCCCCAAAAGGTGGTTTTGAGGTCCCTGTGTGGAATCACCCTTCGGGGCCAATTAACAAAATAACAGTGCCAGTGTTCATGAGGTAGGCTCTCAAAAAGCCTATGTTGCAAATTTGGTAGAGAAAATCCAAAAAATGACTGTTTTACGAGAATGCATTGCGCAGTTTCTATGTACGCTCGTAACTTCATGAATTTATAATATTTTCACACCAGATTTTCAACAGTGGCATTTTGTCACACCTCCTTGTGAGCAGTACAGCTGTCATTGTTCACATCCTGGCTGAAATGTGTTTTTGCAGTTCCAGCACAGAATGGCGTGGTTGCTGTGGGAAATCAGTGTTCTGGACAGATTAAGAAAATGACAGTGACACTGTTCATGAGTAGAGGTCCTAAAATGCCTATGTTGAAAATTTGGTAACGATACTCCATAAAATGACTGTGTTACGAGCGTGCAGTGCGCAGTTGGCATGCACACTTGTAACTTCGCAAATTTATAATATTTTCACTCCAGATTATCAACATTGCCATTTTCCCACACCTACTTATGAACAGTGCAGCTGTCATTTTTCACATCCTGGCCGAAATGTGTGTTCTCACTTCCGGTGCAGAATAGAGCTGTCACTGTGAGAAATCACTGTCAGGGACAGATTAAGAAAATGACAATGATACTGTTCTTGAGCAAAGGTTCTAAAATGCCTATGTTGAAAATTTGGTGATGATAGCCCATCAATTGACTGTGTTACAAGTGTGCATTGCACACTTTCCACGCACCCTTGTAACTTCGCAGATTTGTAATATTGTCACACCAGTTTTCCAACAGTGCCATTTTTTCACACCTCCTTATAAGCAGTACAGCTGTCATTTTTCACATCCTGACTGAAATGTGTTTTCACAGTTCCAGCAGAGAATAATGTGGTTACTGTGGGAAGTCACTGTTCGGGACAGATTAAGAAATTAACAGTGGCACTGTTCATGAGCAGAGGTCCTAAAATCCCTGTGTTGAAAATTTGGTGACGAAGCTCCATAACATGACTGTGTTACAAGCGTGTGTTGAACTGTTTTCACGCACCCTTGTAACTTTGCAAATTTGTAATACTGTCATGCCACATTTTCAACAGTGGCATTTTTTCACAGCTCCTTATGAACACTACAGCTGTCATTTTTCACATCTTGGCTAAAATATGTTTTTGCACTCCTGCCGAACAATAGCATGGTCACTCTGGGAAATCAGTATTTGGGATAGATTAAGATCGACCGAGTGAGAGGGCGGAGTGAAAAAGCTCAACTGAGCTCTGTCGGGACTGCTGCAGATTTGTTTGTGGGCAGACAGAGGCCTCAACACAAGAGCCCAGTACAAAAGGGCAGCCTGCAGCACTGGGAGAAACAGAATGAGAGAGCGAGTGAGGGAGGGGGAGTGAGCGAACTCACCAAAGCACTGTCAGGACTGCTGCAGATTTCTTTGTGGGCAGAAAAAGGCGTCAATACAGGCAGGGGCCCAGTACAAAAGGCCAGCCTGCAGCAGTGGGAGAAACAGTATGAGCGAGTGAGACAAAGGGATTTAGTCAGCTTAATGGAGCTCTATCAGGAATGCTGGGATTTCTTTGTGGGCAGAAAAAGGCGCCAATGCAGGCAGGATCCCCGTACAAAAGGGCAGCTTGCAGTGCCAGGACAAACAAAATGAGCGATGAGAGAGGGAGGGAGACTGCACGACCTCAATGGAGCTCTGAGAAAGGAACTAGTGAAACCACTGGCTACTCTTTCTAATAAATCATGGGAGGATGGTGTGGTACCCGAGGACTGGAGGAAGGCGGATGTGATTCCCCTTCACAAAAGTGGGACCAAGACAGAGGCAGGAAACTACAGACCTGTCAGTCTGACCTCTGTGGTAGGGAAAGTGATGGAGTCACTTCTGAAGGAAAGAATAGTTGAGTACCTAGAGGTCAGTGGAGCACAGGATCCAAGGCAGCATGGGTTCACAGTGGGAAGGTCATGTCAGATGAATCTAATAGATTTCTTTGACTGGGTGACCAAAGTAGTAGACCAGGAGGGGCTGTGGACATGGCCTACCTATACTTTATAAAGGCATTTGACACAGTCCCACACAAAAGATTGATAGTCAAATTAACCAGCCTGGAGTGGGTCCCAGGGTGGTAGCCTGAAAAACATTGGCTGGACAACAGGACACAGAAGGTAATTGTAAATGGAGTCCACTCTGAAGAAAGGCGGTTACTAGTGGGGTACCGGAGGTTCAGTATTGGGTCCAGTCCTTTTAATGTCTTCATCAGTGACATTGCAGAGGGACTGGAAGGAAAAGTATGCCTTTTGAAGATGACACAAAGATCTGCAACAGGGTTGATACACAAGGAGGTGTGGAAAGGATGAAAAGGGACTTAGCAAGGTTGGAGGAATGGTCAGACGTATGGCAGCTAGGATTCAATGCAAAAAGTGCAAATTAATGCACCTGGGAAACAAGAACCCAGGGAAGAATACACAATGGGTGGGGAGGTAGTAACAACAACAAAAAAGGAAAGGGACCTGGGGTAATCATATCAGATGACCTTAAGGTTAGCAAGCAATGTGAGAAGGCAGTAGGGAGGGCTGGGGTATACTGGGATGTATAGGGAGAGGCATCAGCAGCAGAAAACAGGAAGTTGTTATCCCTCTGTACAGACAGTTGGTGAGACCCCATCTGGAGTACTGTGTCCAGTTCTGGAGATCCCATCTCCGCAAGGACATAGACAGGATAGAGGCAGTCCAGAGGAGGGCAACTAAAATGGTGCAGGGTCTGCAAGAGAAACCGTATGAGGAGAGACTAAAAGAGCTTAATATGTATACCCTTGAGGAAAGAAGGGAGAGGGGGGACATGATAGAAACTTTCAAGTACCTCAGTGGAATCAACAAAGTCCAAGAGGGTAGCATCTTTCAGAAAAAGACTTGCAAGAACAAGGGGACACAATTTAAAGATAGAAGGAGGGCAGGTCAGGGCAATGTGAGGAAGTATTATTTCACAGAGAGGTAGTGGATGCATGGAACAGCCTTCCTGAGGAAGTTGTGGAGTCTAAAACTGTGGAGAATTAAAGAATGCATGGGACAGACATAAGGCAATTCTTGTGGGGGGCAGGAAGATAAAGGCTGTTGGTTAACTAGGATCTGCGGCCTATCCTGTAGGTAGGGAAATGGGCAGACTAGATGGGCCTAGCGGTCCTTATCTGCCGTCAAAGTCTATGTTTCTATGTTTCTGTTTGGACAGCTGCAGAGTTCTTTGTGGACAGACAAAGGTGCCAATGCAGCCAGGAGCCCCATACAAAAACGCAGTCTGCGGCACCAAGAGAAACAGAATGAGCGAGTGACAGAGCGTTAGTGAGCAAGCTCAACGCAGCTCTACTGTGACTGCTGCAGATTTCTTTGTGAGCAGAAAATGCGGCAACACAGGCAGGAACCTAGTACAAATGGCCGGCTTGCAGTGCCGGTAGAAACAGAATGCAAGAGTGACAGAGGGGGAGTGAGCGAGCTCAGTGGAGCTGTGTCAGGACTGCTTCAGAGTTCTTTCTGGCCAGAAAAAGTCACCAATGCAGGCAGGAGCCCAGTACAAAAGGGCAGCCTGCAGCGCCAGGAGACACAGAACGAGCGAGTGAGGGAGGGGGAGTCAGTGAGCTCAACGGGGCTTTGTTGGGACTGCTGCAGATTTGTTTGTGGGAAGAAAAAGGCAGCAATGCATTCAGGGGCCCAGTACAAAAGGGCAGCCTGCAGTGGCAGAAAAACCAGAATGAGCAAGTGAGTGAGCTCAACAGAGCTGTATTGTAACTGCTAAAAATTTCTTTGTGTGCATAAGAAGGCAGCAACGCAGGTAGGAGCCCAGTAGAAAAGGGCAGCCTGCAGCACCGGCAGAACAGAATGAGCGAGTGAGAGAAGGGGAGTGAGCGAGCGCAATGGAGCTTTGTCGGGATTGCTACACATTTCTTCGTGGGCAGAAAAAGGCACCAACAGAGGCAGGAGCCCAGTACAAAAGGGCAGCCTGCAGCACCAGGAGAACCAGAATGAGTGAGTGAGACAGGCAGAGAGAGCGACCTCAATGTAGATCTGTTGGGACAACTGTGGATTTCTTTGTGGGTAGAAAATGCCACCAACACAGGCAGGAGCCCAATACAAAAGGGCAGCCTGCAGGGCCAGGAGAAACAGAATGAGCAAGTCAGAGAGGAGGAGTGAGCCACCTCAATGGAGCTCTGTCCTGACAGCTGCGTATTTCTTCCTCAGCAGAACAAGGTGCCAATGCAGGCAGCAGCCCACTACAAAAGAGCAGCCTGCAGCACTGGGACAAACAGACTGAGCCAGTGACAGAGGGCCACTGAGCAAGCTCAACAGACCAATGCAATCAACATTTGACATTGACAAATGCTTGTTTTAATAAGGTGTTGTTGAAAAGAGTCATTAAGTCCAGGGGAGCAACCTTCTCTTAATTTAAACTGCCAAAAATTTCTCTCTGCAAAGCAGCTTGTTTAAATCTCCTCCTCTATGGCCTAATGTAACTTGTTCAAGGCACCAAAATTTAAAGGCATGTCCTGGCCCAACACATTGTATGTGGTAAGCTAAAGAATTTTCCATTTTATTGATTCTAATGCATCCCAAGTGTTCCAATTTTCTGCTCTTAACTTTTCTGCCAGTCTTGCCCACATATAAACTGTTGTAGGTACAAGTGACCAAGTGCCATCAATTCCATATTACAGCAGATGAAACTCTTCATATTGTGCATTTCTCTGTTATTAGGAATACAAAAGAGGATCCCACCTGCATATACAGAAGCCACATACAGCACAGTTTCCACACTTAAAGTTACCATTTGGCAATACTGGACCTCTTCAGTTTTGCTGGAGTATCCAAATTGTGTACAAGTAAATCCGCAGGTTGATCTCTGTCCGATATGTGAACTTCGGACCCAGTTCACATATCTCTTTCAACCTGGGTTCCTCACTTAATATGTGCCAGTGTTCGTTCATGAATTTTCCAAGTTCAGATGCCTCGGTGCTGGCAGTGATTCATGTAATTTCTCAATATCTTGCTCACATCTTTTCAAAAATACATTCACCACTGGATTCATTGCTGGCATAAAAGTAGACTTTTTCCTTCAGATGTGATTATTCAGCTGTTCATCCTCCTCTGCATCTGGCTTTTCCTGTTCATCTTGTGACACAATATCTGAATCTTTATGAAATAATTCCTTAAGGTTTAGTTTCTGTGCATATTAGTTGAAACCAACTACAGTGTCAAATTCTTTACTACTGTTAGTCGGTATGAATGGCAGTCCCTTTGCCAATATCTGTTCTTCTGCTTCAGTTAAAATATGTGAAGACATGTTAACCACCAGGGATTTCTTCAATTTTGTCTGTACATTTTCTAATAATGTGGATGCCTCCTCCTGCATGCATGTCTCCCCTCATTGTTGCACCTGTTCTTGGTGTTGTACTGGCCCCTGCTGTTGTTGTATGCTAAACTCCAGTCTCCTCTGTTGTAATTTGGCCTTGCCGCTCCCCTTTCCTTAAGTACCACTCCTGGTACTTCATTGGCAAATCTGGACAATTTTGGGCTCCTGCATATGCTTTTTTGTATACTTCTTTGTGGCACTATCAGAAGTCTGGGGTATGTGGGGTGAGCCTGTATGTTCATCTGTGTTAAACTCCCCATAGTTGTTGTACCTTGAATGTTCTCTCTCTGGATTACTGCCTCCTGGTTGGGCTGAGGTGGGGTACTGTATTGGCTGTTGCCCATCACTTGTGTCTGGGGAATTTCTCACTCTACATCCAACTGTGGCTCCTGTGTCAAACTGTTAAGAGCTCTGATTTACCTCTCTCACTATTCTACCCAGTACTGGCCCCAGGTCCACAGTCCATTGTTGTGGGGCCCTGTATAAAAAAAAGCTGTTGCTGTGCTCTTTGTTCTAATAAGGGCTCTTCATTGTCATCTGACAAGCCCTCACTATCTGACCCCAAAGTACTAGTGTACACATCTGCTGTTATACTTCTTTATAAAAACTGAGTGCACTTCTGTTTTTTTTTTCTCCAATAAAAAATGGTTCCCCATTCATAGTCTCTCCTATCCCATTTAAATTGGCATGCCGACCAAACAATAACTCCAGGATGGTGAAATCCTTCACAGTGACAATCTCAACAGGTTTTGAGATTACTGCTGTGAGGGACCCGAGTACAAAATTTCACCCTTTTGCCGTCCCCCCCCCTTCAAAACACCTTCAATTCAGAGTTAGATATATTAAGAAGGGGGCATGGAGGTGCAGCCCCCCACATGGGTGGTTTGGGGGCACAGCCCCCCAATAGAAAACACACAATGTTTGACTGGTGAAATTTCACCAGTAGACCACCAGGTTCCTGTTGCTAGCCTTGCTTGTAGAGCAGAAAGCAGCTAACTAAAAGAAGCTACATTTTCTTATTAATTTAACACTTATATCTCAGCAGGAGTCAGTGTCTGTTGAGATTAAGCAGACAGATACTTTATTAGAAGTAGAAGGAGTCTTATTTATGGTTAAAAAAAGAAAGGAAAAGAAAGAAAGTCAGTGTGTGTTCGGTGCTGGGAAGGGTACTGTATTAACTTACTTTGCTAAACCGGTAGTAGGAGAGAGAGAGAGAGCTTAATTGGGGATGTGGCTTAGACACTATAAAATCAGGTGACGCAAATTACAACTTCCTGTTGCTAGCCTTGCTTGTAGAGCAGAAAGCAGTTAACTAAAAGAAGCTACATTTCTTATTAATTTAACACTTACATCTAAGCAGGAGTCAGTGTCTGTTGAGATTAAGCAGACAGATACTTTATTAGAAGTAGAAGGGGTCTTATTTAGGGTTAAAAAAAGAAAAGAAAGAAAGTCAATGTGTGTTCTGTGCTGGGAAGGGTACTGTATTAACTTACTTTGCTAAACCAGTAGGATGAGAGAGAGAGAGCTTAATTGGGGGTGTGGCTTAGACACTATAAAAGCAGGTGACTCAATTTACAACTTCCTGTTGCTAGCCTTATTTCTTACTAATTGCCCTCAATCCCACCTCTCCACCCACCCACCCTAAGCCAGTTCTACTTTTATAGCCACTGGATTTTACTGTCAACAGAAACTTCCTGTTTGGCAGTAGGAAGGGAAGGATAATAGAGAAACACTGGTTTTGTCAACCCTAAAGGAAAAAAAGTAGCTCACTCTTCCCCTCCCAGCTGCTGGTGGACTGACACTGAGCAAGGAAGAAGGAGGCTACTGAAGAATATAGGAAGTTTCTGTCCCAGAACAGGAAGGGTAAGAGCTGTAACTAGAGGAGAGAGTAAGCATACAGAGAAACAGAAGAGGGGACACAAAATAAGACATGATAGGAGTGGTGCAGTGCAATGGCTGTGGGGCGGCAGTGTTCCAGGAGACATTATTGAGGCTGCTTAGCTGCCCTATTTGCAGGCACCTCTCTGGTATGAGGGAGAAGGTTGCCCATCTCCAAGCTGACCTGGCTAGGATTTGAGAAACCTCCTCCCCCACCCATGGACCACCAGGGCCAATGCCACTAGCTCAGAGGTTGCCAAGAAAGAGAAGAGGCTGGACCAGGGTGGGCTCAGTGAGGGAGAGGGTGGTGGAACAGAGTTGCATCCCTCCAGCTGTACCTCTCCACAATTCATTCACTCTTCTGGTGGATAGTGTTTCCTCTATGGAGGCACCAGCAGTGGAGACCAAGGAGGATGCTGGGAACCTTCACAAAGAAGACCCACAGGAGGGTGGCATGGGACCCCACAGAGGAAGGAAACAATTCCTGGTGGGAAACTCAATCATTAGGGGGTGGAAATTGGGGAGGAAGGGGAGAGGGAGGTAAGATGCCTGTCTGGCACCTTGGCTTGGCGGGACAGGAAGCGAATCCTCAGGATCGTGGGAGCAGCTGCACAAGGGAGGGAGCTGGATGTCATTGTCCACCTAGGGACAAATGACCTGGCTAGGAATGGGATCAGAGCAGTGCAAGAGGAGTTTTTAGAGTTGGGGAGGGGCCTTAGACAAGTAGTGCATACGGTAACCTTCTAGGAGGTGCTGCCTGTCTATGGCAAGGGTGATGCTAGGTACTCTCACCAGGAATTCAATGAATGGTTGAAAGACTGTGTGGAACTCAGGGTTTTGGCTTCATTGGGGACTGGGAGCCACCTGGAGGATGCAACCTAAGTTGGTGCGATGGTCTGCATCTGTCGGGGAAAACAGGATCCTAGGGGAGAGGTTTAAATGCTTCATTGGCAAGTAACTTAAACTAGCCAAGGGGAAGGCACTGAAAAGGAGCAGGGAAATCCCAGCCTTCCCCCACAAAACACGGTAATTAGTGAGGTAAACACCAAGGTAGAGAAGTCATTAGGGAGCAGAACAGAGGTAAATGTAAAAAAAGGCAAAGGCAGTAAGAACAGGAATAGGGCTAAAAGGGGTAAGGCCATTAAAAAGTGGAGGGTGATGAGTACCAATGCCTGTAGTCTGTGTAACAAGCTCCCTGAACTACTGGCCTTGATGGAAGAGGTTTGTCTGGATATTGTGGCAGTCACAGAAACATGGTACACAGAGAACCGTGACTGAGATTTCAACATACCAGGATACACAATCTACAGGAGGGACAGGGAGGGTAAAAGAGGAGGAGGAGTAGCTCTCTATGTAAAGGAAGAGATCAAAGCAACAGAACTAAAGTGTAAACAGGGAGCAGATGAGACACTCTGGGTCACCCTGGAGACAGGAAATGGCACCACAATCTGCATGGGGGTTGTATACAGACCCCCATCTCAGGGAGAGGGAATGGACAAGGAAATGATAGAAGGCTTCCTTAGAATGGCAGAGAAAGGGGAGATATTGTTGATGGGGGACCTGAATATGCCAGATGTTAGCTGGAGCAACTTTGCTGCAGGCACATCCAAGAGCAGGGTCATTCTTGATGCCCGACAGGGGGCCTGCCTCAGACAGCTAGTATTGGAACCCACTCAGGAGGGAGCAATCTTAGACCTGGTACTCTCAAATGGGGACGGAAAAAGAATCTCAGATTTAGAAGTGGGTAGCCATCTGGGAACAAGCGACCACCAAACAGTGTGGTTAACGATAAACACAGCCATACAATCAAGAGATACAAAAGCAAGAGTATTGGAATTTAAGAGGGCTGAATTTGGGGAAATGAGAGAGTGCCTCAGAAAAGCACTAGCAAACAGGCAAGAAGGAGGGGTGGAGGAACAATGGGGAGTAATCAAAACAGCCATCACAGAGGCAACAAGCCTTTGTGTAAAGCAAATCAACAAAACACAATGAAGGAAAAAAAAACACTATGGTTCTCATAAGAGGCTGCAGGGAAGGTTAAGGAGAAAAGGATAACATTCAGGAAATATAAGGAAACACAGAAGGAGCAGGTCAGAGAACTTTATCAGTTAAAGCAGAAAAAGGCTGGGAAGGCAGTCAGAATAGCAAAGGCCAAAACCGAGGAAAGGATAGCCAACTCTGTTAAGAAGAGGGGATTAGACCTTTTATAGGTACATTAGGGAGTGAAGAAAGACCAAAGGAGGGATTGTGGGTAGAGGGTGACAGTGAAAAAGCAGAAATACTGAATGAATATTTCTGCTCAGTATTCACAAAGGAAGAGGAGGGGGAGGAACCTAAACCATACAAGAGAAACACTCTGAAGATGAGGGTCGATACCAGTCCATTTACAGAAGAAGGAGTTCTGAAAGAACTAATAAAATTGAAGGTGGACAAAGCAATGGGGCCTGATGTAATTCACCCAAGAATTCCAAAAGAACTAAGGGTAGAACTAGTGACACCGCTGACTAATCTCTTTAACAAATCATGGGAGGATGGGGTGGTACCTGAGTACTGGAGGAGGGCGGATGTGATTCCTCTTCACAAAAATGGGAGCAGGACAGAGGCAGGAAACTACAGACCAGTTAGTTTGACCTCAGTGGAAGGGAAAATGATGGAATCACTTCTGAAGGAAATAATTGTTGAGTACCTAGAGGCCAGTGGGGCACAGGACCACAGGCAGCACAGATTCACAATGGGAAGGTCATGTCAGACGAATCTAAAAGATTTCTTTGATGGGGTGAACAAAGTAGTAGACCAGGGAGGGGCTGTGGACATAGTCTACCTAGATTTTAGCAAGGCATTTGATACAGTCCCACACAAAAGATTAATACACAAGTTAGCCAGCCTTGGAGTGGGTCCCAAGGTGGCAGCCTGGATAAAAAATTGGCTAGACAACAGGATGCAAAGGGTAGTAGTAAATGGAGTCCACAATGAAGAAAGGAGGGTTACTAGCGGGGTACCGCAGGGTTCAGTACTGGGACCGGTCCTTTTAATGTCTTTATAAGTGACATTGCAGAGGAACTGAAGGAAAGGTGTGTCTCTTTGCAGATGACATAAAGATCTGTAACAGAGTTGATACACAAGATGGAGTGGAAAGGATGAGAAGGGACTTGGCAAGGTTGGAGGAATGGTCAAATGTATGGCAGCTCAGATTCAATGCAAATAAGTGCAAGGTAATGCACCTGGGAAACAAAACCCAGGGAAGAATACACAATGGGGGTGAGATACTGACAACAGTAAAAATTGAAAGGGACCTGGGGGTAATTATATAGGATGACCTAAAGGTGGGCAAGCAATGTTAGAAGGCAGTAAGGAAGGCTGGGGGGATACTGGGATGCATAGGGAGAGGCACCAATAGTAGAAAACAGGAAGTTGTTTTCCCTCTGTACAGACAGTTGGTGAGACCCCATCTGGAGTACTGTGTGCAGTTCTGGAGACCCCATCTCCACAAAGACAGCCAGAGTTAAGGCTGTCCAGAGGAGGGCAACTAAAATGGTGCAGGGTCTGCACCAGAAGACATACGAAGAAAGACTAAAGGAGCTTAATATGTATACCCTTGAGGAAAGAAGGGAGAGAGGGGACATGATTGAAACTTTCAAGTACCTCAAGGGAATCAACAAAGTCCAAGAGGGTAGCATCTTTCAGAAAAAGAGATGTGCAAGAACAAGGGGACACAATTTGAAGCTAGAGGGGGGATGGTGCAGAGGTAATGTGAGGAAGTATTTTTTCACAGAGAGGGTTGTGGATGCATTTAATTATGTAGTGTAGTTAAACCTAATTGTTTAACTGTCTGTTACTCTTGAAAAAACATGTATTTGTGCAAAACGAGTCATGTACAGTACAATTCACATTAAACTGTTTCTCCAACTGACTGCTCTTTCATTGCTTTTTTTGCGCTGTCAATGCAGTGGCAATTCTAAATGCTTAAAATAGAAATCTTTTTCAACTAATCGTCAACTCACATGCAATCCACATGCAATGCACTTTCAACCACTGTAAACTCCCTTCAGCTCTGATCCAATGTTCATGCAATGCATTTTCAAATGAATTTACAGTGCATTAGTTACTGGCATTCAGTTTATAATTGGCCCCAAATTTGCCTAATTCAATTCATACTGTACTGTACTGTACTTGTTGTTTTATATTGGAATTAATGAATTCCAATACCATTTTGTACCTTGTATGTTTTTTTCCTCATATTTTTTACTTTTTGTCCTGAATACAGCAAATGACAGCAGTTTTCTTCTGCTGCTACAGTAGTCTTAGTAGCCCGAAAGTTACCATTTGTGGGATAGCCATTGATTACGATGTGTATTGTGTTATCGCACAAATGGCAGCTTTTGTGCAGAGCGATCTCAGAGCAGGTAAACAACTGCAAACAGTCAGTGGAGCCAGAAATAGTGACATTTTGGGAAATAAAGGCATAAAAGGGCAGAAATAACATGTAATATGTTTAATTGAATAAAAAACAGCAATGAGAAGAGTCCTCAGAAGTGGAGAAAACAACATGGCGGTGGGGGTGTGGTTTTCAATCTGAATGCAGAATAGCTATTGGCTCAGACTTTACGAGATCTTCTTCATGGGATTGTGTAGAATGACATGACAATCAAGCTGTACTGAACACTGCAGTAGTGAAATTGGGTTCCAACTCAGTTGTTCAGTTTTTTTATGGGTTTCCTAATGTGTTGTACTGCATTGATAAGTAAGCTTAAATTGAATATCAGCTAGAAGCAAAGGTAATATAAACATAGAGCATAGAAACATAGAAATTGATGGCAGGTAAGGACTGCAAGGCCCATCCAGTCTGCCTCTGCCTGTATACCCAACCTGTAATTAGCTGCCACTGACCCTACTTGGTCACCGACTGCTGCCTTTCCTTCACCTCCTGTAAGGTTCCTTTATGTTTATCCAATGCATGTTTAAAACCCCCTAATGGGCTTGCCCCCTCCACCTCCTCAGGCAGGCCATTCCAAGTATCCATCACCCTTTCTGTTAAAAAGTACTTTCTCATGTAGCCCCTTAGTCTACCCCCTTCCAGCCTCATGTCATGCCCTCTTGTTGTTTTAGACCAGCTTCTCTTCTGAAAGATGTTGCCCTCCTGTACCTTGTTTCTCCCTTTGAGATACCTGATGGTCTCTATAATGTCTCTCCTCTCCATCCTGTCCTCCAGGGTGTATGCCCTGTGGTGCAAGCCCTGCACCATTTTTGTTGTCCTTCTTTGAAATGCCTCCATCCTGTTTATGTCCTTCCAGATATGTGGCCTCCGTAACTGGATGCAATATTCCAAATGAGGTCTCACCAATGATCTGTACAGTGGCATTATGACCTGTTTTGTGCTGCTGATACTACCTCTCCGTATAAACCCCAGAGTCCCACTGCATCTCCCCACTGCCTTGGCACATTGTTTGGCCACCTTTAGATCATCAGATATAAGGAGCCCCAGATCTATTTCTTGTGTTGTAACCATTAATATCTCCCCCCTCATTGTGCAGTTCTCATCTGGGTTTCTGCACCCCAACTGCATGATTTTGCACTTCTTCACATTGAATCCTAGTTGCTACATTTTGGACCTTTCTCCCATTTTATCTAGGTCCCTCTTCATTCTCTCCACCATTCCTGGTCTGTCTACCCTATTGCAGATCTTTGTGTCATCTGTAAAAAGGCACACCTTCCCCTCCAGCCCTCTGCAATGTTGCTGATGTAGATATTAAACAGCACTGGTCCAAGAACTGAACCCTGTGGCACCTGGCTAGTCACCCTCCCTATTTCAGATTTAGCTCCATTTACCACCTCCCCCTGAATTCTATTCTTCAACCGATTTTTAGACCAGTTCTCCACCTTGTGTCTCAGCCCCAGACTGCCCAGCTTGTTTATAAGCCTCCTATGTGGAACAATGTTGAACACCTTGATGAAGTTGGTTCTATGTGATAATGGCAATTGCAGCAAAGCAATCACTGTTAGGGTGAATGTACATCGGCAAAAATTAATTTTGCCAATGTACACTCCTGGTGCATGGCAAAAGGGTGCCAGGGACTTGTTTTTAGTTTGTTTATGAGAGGGGCTGAGCCCCATGCACCCTCCTACTAAAAGATTCTCAGTTCAAGGGGGGGGTGCATGTCGAGCGGTGCAAAACTGGACACATGCCCAGAACTGAACCTGGCACCCTCGTAACCGCAGCCTGCCACTGACACACCATGCCACAGGGCCAACTCGGCAGCCCAGTGCTGCACTTCACTTCACAAATCCTTCCTCCCCTTCCACCCATTGCACAGTGTGCTCACTCGTCCCACCCACATAAGTATGTACAGATAGCAATAGGATGTTGTTATATCCATATTCATCCCCCGTCCAGTATCCCATTGAGCAAGCACTGCTATTGAGTCACCGTTTTTGTAAATGCTCAATAACAGATACCCTTATCACAGGATAAATCTGAAGTCAAGGCAGGCCACATCCACTGCTGCCCCCTGATCCACTTCCCTAGGGAATCAGTCAAAGAAATCACTCTGATTAGTTTGACATGACCTTCCCACCATGAATCCATGCTGCCTCAGATCTTGTGCTCCACTTGATTCAAGGTCCTCTACTATCATTTCCTTTAGCAGCGATTTCATAATTTTGCCAACCACAGAGGTCAGGATGACAGGTCTATAGTTTTCAGCCTCCTCCCTCCTCCTAGAGGGGCCTGAAGTATACGGCACTGTGTCATCAGCATACATGTAAATGGATGTGTGTGGGCAGGCTGATGGCAGGTCATTCAGGAAAATTGAGAACAGAATTGGGCCAAGGACAGAGCCTTGAGGTATGCCAATGGTGACAGGAAGGGGGACGGAAGTGGATGCATCAATGCTGACTGATTGGGACCTGTCTGCCAGGTATGATTTGAACCAGCTGATGGCTGCACTGGAGAGCCCAGCTTTGGAGAGCTTCGATAGGAGAAGGGCATGACAGACACTGTCAAAAGCCTTAGCTAGGTCAATAAAAATGGGAGAAGTGACATGGCCTTGGTCCATGGCTGTAAGGATGGAGTCAGTGAGCCTGAGGAGGGAAGTGACAGTGAAGTGGGATTTCCCAAACCCTGACTGGTAGGGATTAAAGAAGGAGGAGGAGTCAAGGAAGGAGGACAGTTGCGAGAGGACTAGATGTTCCTGGATTTTGGCTAAAATGGGGAGGAGGAGATGGGGCAGAAGTTACCAGGAGAAGACAGGTCATTACCTTTGGGGAGGGGGATGACTGTGGCATGCTTCCAATCAGAGGGGATTGCAGCACTGGAGAAGGAGAGGTTGTAGAGGGATGCTAGGGGGATGGGGATGGCAATGGCTAGGGCTGAAAGGTAGAGCATTGTGTCATCCAACCCCGAGGGGCACTTACCCTTAGAGGGATTGAGGGTGAGCAGGGCATTGAGAACTTCATGAGCAGTAACCAGGGAGAAGAAGGCCGGGGAAGGGGTTTGGGTGGGCAGGGATGCAGGCATGGAGGAGGAGTGCTCTCTGTGTGCAAATGTGTATTGGAGGGGGAAGAGTGCTCCTCATGTGTGAATGTGGGCTGGAGGGGGGGTAACAGTCACTTAATGGCCATCATCTTAGACCCCACTCCAGTCTTTTTATGAAACGCTTGGGAATGGGCATAATTAATGATGGGGCAGATATGCAATCCACATCTCTTCTCTGTCTGCTGTAAAATATTGGGTTGATATGAGGGAGTGCAAGAGGGAGCACCAGTCACTCAGGTGTGCCCACTGTATCCTATCCCCCCTCACCCACCCAGCAGTGTGGGAACAGTTGTGGAGGGGCAGATACAAGATCTACCAATTTTATATCTCAGTACCTCAGAGTGCTCTCTGTGGATACAGCATGTTAGGTGGGAGAGCCTCTGGCTGAAGCAGAGTGTTCTGCAAGTGTAGAGATGTGGCATAGGGTGAGGAAGTGCCAGTCACCCAAAGCCCACTCCAACCTTCATGCTAGCTCTGGTGGAGCAGGGACTGATATGAAGGGGCAGATGCATACCTTGCATCTCTATCTCTTGCTGCTGCAGGGTGCTGCCATTGTGTGGAGGTGGGATGGAGGAATGGGACATCATTCTCCCAAAGCCATCTGCCTGGAGCCCACCAAATGCCAGTGCCAGCTTTCATGGAACTCAGATGGGTGAAGATGGACATATGTGTGAACCACATCTGCCATTGGCTCTAGCAGAATGCTCCTAATGTGCAGGACGTGGAATGGAAGGAGAAAAAAGCTTCACATGTGTAGAAATGTGGAAAGATGTTTTGAGTGCCCATGGCCTTGGGCCACCCAGTGGACCTGGACCACAACCCCATTTCCACACACCTGGCACCTACCAGGCTAGATAGAAACAGGCGTGGCATGGCAAATGTGCAACTCACAGTCTCTAGCTGGGGCAGCCAATTTGCAGTGGTGGGACAGTTGTGGAGGGGCACCAATTACCAACTTCTGCCTGGCCACAGTCCACTAATTACTTTGGGCTGCCCACCTGGAGGTCACCTTGTCACTGTGCCAACCTGTGTGGAGTGGGATGGATATGAAGGGGAAGATGAGTAACCTACATCAGTCTATGGCTACTGCAGATTGTTCCATATGTGCTGATGTGAGCTGGAGATGTAGGGGGCAGCAACTACCCATCCAGCACCCACTATACACTGTGAAAGTCAGTGTGAAGGGACAGATATGTGACCCACATGTTTATCTCTGGCTCTGAGTGGGTGCTCCTTCTGTGCAGAGGTGGAAGAGATGCACAAAATTTGTTTTACACTGTGTCTCTCCAGGTCTCTCACTCTCTCTAATGTCCGCTCCCTCACGGTTAAAGGAAAACTCTGCAGCACTGCTCACTGTCCCGGTCAAGGCACTCTTGCTGCCACTTTCTCTGTCTCTCTGTGTGTGCTGTCTGCTTCCACTGAGCTTCAGAAAGACAAAGACAGTGTCAGACCGACAGCAAGCTGCCGAAAGAGTGAGTGGAAATAAAATGGATGGCAGCCTAGCTTGGGCATACACTGTACTCCACTTTTCTGTTTGGGGGGGGGTTACACTGCCTCAGACTAGAACAGATTGGACCTGCACATATATGCCAAACTAGAAGTGGCTCTCGCTGTTGCTGTGTCTCTCAGGGGGTGGGGTGGGAGAGGGTGGGGAGTAGACTCTGCTATGGTACAGACCACCCATTAAATGAATGTTTGTTCAGGTGCAGGTCTGGGAGCCACCAGTCATTGTGGTTATGGTCACTACATTAGACTTCCCCCAATTTCTCACTGCCAAGGTGGTGCTGCAATAGTGACAGCCTGTCACCTGGTGATTATTCTCATTCCTCTTACTTCCCACATCTCAGCATGTTGCTGTCACTTTTCGGAAACTTTCTCTCCGATCGGTCCCTGACACTGGTACCACTTACCACCTCTTTCGATCCTGTGCTCTCTTTCGGAGGGGGAGAGGTGCTGCAGCCTGTCCTTCTCGGTGTCTGTCCCTGCAGCATCTGTCTCTCTCTCTCTCTCTCTCCCCTCGCTCTTTAGTGTAAAGCTACAGCTCTGCAGGCAATGCTGCCTCACTTCTCAGCACCCTTGCTCCTTGTATTGTGCAGTGGGGGGGGCACACTGAGGCAGCATGGACACTAGGAGATCCACGGGATGGTTCAATTGGTACCATCACAGACAGCAATGCTCAGGCTGGGCATTGTGGCACACATGAAACACTGGAGAGAGAGAGAGAAGATCAAGGACAAGAACACACACTGTCATTCACACAGACACCCAAACAAGTTCAATGCGGACATCTGTCTGGGGAAGGTTAAATAATATTTATTTGTTATTTACTGCTTGGACTATTTACTGTTTATGGTACAGAGAGTGGGGGATGCAGTGTACGGCTGGGTACCCAGACATCTGCATGATGGGTGGGGAGACAAGCAGTAAGATCAGTAAGGGCATGAATGAAAGAAATGAAGCGTTCTCATTCGAGCACTTTATTTCTTTCAACTAGAGAATAGCTTCCAGCTGTGAAACTGTGACTGGTGTCATAGTCTGGTTGGATGCTCATTGGTCTGCCGGGGACAAGACCACTGTAGAATGCTGTGCATTGGTCTTTTCCCTGACACACCTCTGAAATGTCGTTCTGCCTCAAGATGTTTCTTGCACACACACAAGGAAACATAAAATACTATAAAGAATTTAGATTAGTGACTACCCTAATTTGAAAGGCATTTTTGTCCTGAACACAAAAATGTAAAATAATGCACTTGAGGTATAGAAATCCAGGGGCAGAGTACACATGGGCGGAGTGGTATTGACAACATTGAAAAAGCACATATTCAAAAAAAAGTGGTTTTACATACAGTTGATTAATGTTTAACAATATTTTGCATCTATGGCTGCCACTGTACATCTGATGAAAACCCATAATGATGTTCCTCACTTGAAGCAAAAAGGTGGGGTGTAACTGACTCCTTGTTTTTGTGTTAAAGGGGTCAGTTCCTTTACAGCAAAAACAAGGAAAGGCATCATTTCTAAAATGTGCAGATGACCATGGGGACCACTTTTTTCCAGAACATGCCACCACCGGCAACTATCACTTCAAAACTGCTACTATCCCTGTCTAATACAATCAGGGGGAAAACCAGAAGTCTACCAGCATTGAGATCAATATGGTTCAGGCACATTTGCCAGAAGTTACTGCTTAGAAAAGATTGAGAAAATGACTGTGATGACGAGCAAGTCCCAGACCAGATCTTCAATTTGTTAATAGACTCCTCCTAAGTCTGATTTGTACTGCTGCATAGGCCAGACTCCACCGATGTTATGCCATCATCAGATTTGTATAACAGCACTATGGAAGCACATAACTGGACCACTGCCTGATGTGCTACCACAGTGCTCTGACATAGTTTCCAGTGATTCTGTTTATGCAGCCCTTCCACTGTATGGGCCACATAAATATATCGACTTCCTGGCACACTGTTTTTCTGTTCTGCAGCTGCAGTACTGATGGCCACCATGTGCAGCATGGTGATGTTGACTTAAACTGTGCATGCATGACTTTCTTGCATACATAGTTATGTTAGCATCAACATGTTGTGCAGGGCTGACTACAGGGCAGACTTCACATGTGTGAGTATCATGCATGTACAGTTCTGTGATTGCTACAGTATTACTTACATCTGACTCCGGTGCAGCAAAAGCACCACATATTCTTTTCCACACTCTTGAAACTCCTAAAAGCTCTCCACAGCCATTCTGGCTCTGACCAGAATTTGTTTAGTGACCACGGCTACTTCCTAACACCCAGCACAGGAACTGCAGTAGGTAGCAACATCTTCATGAATTCCAGTCTAGTAAAATCTGTACAGCAATCTGATAAGAGCGTGATCCCTCCCCGAATGACCATCCATAAGATTATTATATGCTGTCTGTCATAACTCTGTCTGAGGTTTACCCCAAACTCTGTACAGTAGCTCATTACATTATTTAAACATAGGTTCACCCAGTTTTGGTTTTACCCCAAGCTGCTTAAAATAACCCTGGAGAAAAACTTTGTTAGCTTGTTCTGAAAGAAAATCACAATCATTGATCAGTTTAGTTTCAGAATTTTCAAGTGTTAAACTCTTATGTCCATCAGTCTTTTGATGCCACTGTTTCTTCAGGCATTGTTTTCTTTCCTGGGTTTTCGGATCTTGGAACTGTGCTCAAACAAGTCCGAATAAAAATCAGTGAAAGGAAAAGAATCTCCACTAGTCAAGATTTTCTTTGCCTGAGCTTTTGTCACCACAACTGCTAAAACATTAGGATTTCCTCCCTCTTTGATTAACTCAGTAAATCCTGGAAAGTCATTTCAAATAATCACAGGTACAGGTAACTTAGGTACTACCCTCATTTTCCTGTGTTGGGACACTCCATTAATAATCAGAGTCACTTGGCTTGTGGGATAGTATTGAGTGTCCCTGTGGATGCAGATGACACCAGTACCTGGTCCTTTTAGACTTTGTTTTCCCAGCACTTTAATATGCATTAGGATCTGTCTGCTTCCTGAATCCTTAAGTCCCTTCACAGTCTTATCTCCCACCTTCACATCTGTTAAGTACTTTCCCTAGTTTGCTAAGGACAAATCTGCTTCAGTGTCACTCTTCTTACAACGGCAGTTTCTTCCACTATGACCTGGCTTATTACAGTTACAACAAATAAAGTCTTTGGAAGCAGATTTGTTATCCCCACCAGAGTTCTTATCAGACTTGCAGTTTAAATGGGAAAAAGAGTGTCTTGTCTGTGCTTGGCTGATACCTCACTGCTGTGGCATCTGTCTGGCCATTTGGTAGTCTTCAGCCAAAGAACAGCCTTTTTGCCACTTTCTGGTTGGTGTTCTTTTACCCAAAGCTGTACATCTGTAGGTAGGATGTTGATGAATTGTTCTATTGCAAATGTGTTTATGATCTGTGGGACTGTTTTGCCCTCTGATTGGAGCAATTGTATCAGGAGTTCTTTGAGTCATGTCAAGGCTTCTTGAGGATTTCCAACTGAGTTGTACTTTAGAGAGCAAAATCTCTGCCTGAAGGTTTCTCCTGAAATGTCATACCTTTTCGGGATTTCACTTTTCATCAGGTCATAGTTTTCTTACTGTGCAGTGTCCATATTGCTGTAAGGAACTTGGGCTATGCCTATCAGGTAAGGTACCAGTCTAATTACCCATTGCTTCTTTGGCCACTGGCAGGCTGTGGCAACCATTTTAAAAGTGTTTCGGTATACTTCGATATCATCCAAGGGATACAACTTTGTGAGTTTAATGTATTTTAAGTTGTTTGTGTCTTATTGCTCTGCTGGACCAGTGCTAGATCCTCCAGCTTTGATAACGTGCAAGGCATACATCCATTGCTGCATTTCTTCTCTTCTCTTCTCTTCTTTACTGCTCCTGTCACTGTATCTCTTCTTTTCTCTGCTGTTCAAGTTGTTGCATTTCTTCTGTTCCCTGTTTTTCTGTCTCCTTTTGTTGTATGGCCCACCATTTGAAAAAGGCAGTCAGGCTTTAAGGCTCTATCACTGCCTGTTCTTTTTCTACTGTATAACTGGTGTATAGTCTCACATTGGACTTCTGTCTCTGCTAGTTTGGCTGCCATTCTCCTGGAAACCACTTCTGGGCTAGCTGCTGCAGAATCCATGCCTTTCTTCTATGCTTCCCTGGTACCAGGTCTAGTACCTGTGCACAAAACTCCTGGCATAGAGTTTGCACAATGCAAATACCTCTTTGGCTGACATCATAGAGTATGTTGTTGAGGTACAGGTCAGGAAGCACAGGAAAACTAGGAGCAGTTGTAAAATTTGCAGCAAGTATTTTATTATAACAGTAAAGTAAAAAAAAAGTTCAGAATAACTATTTACAATGGCAGCGCAAACACAGAATACAGAGTCCTTTTTCTTCTCAGTTTCAAATCTCAGTCTGTCTCTGTCTTTTGCAAACATTGCTACTCTTTTTTTATAAGTCTTTGCAGGAACTCATTAAGAAAACAAAATGCTTCTCAAGCAATGTTCTTGTCAGTTTCAGCAGGTGCAGCAAAAAGAACACTGTGACCCAGTATTGACCTCTTGTTTACATCTCTGCAAAAGGTTTAAAATTGCATCTCAGATTAATCGCGTGAGTTCCAAATAGCTTTCCAATCATTTTGACATTATAACTATATACAGTTTTAAACAACGGGATCCCAGTATCAATTACATTTCCTCAAAATGATTCACATATACTTTTATACAAGCAGATATGCAAGGGGGTAGAAAAGACAGAATAGCAAGTGAGGGTAGAGAGATAGAGAGAGGTAGAGAGTTGCAAGGCCATCGGGGTGATCAAGTCCTAGGTCTCATGAGAAAATATGTTTGTGCAACCAGACAGAGAAAACAGAAAAGGAGAGGATAGAACAGACCCTTGCATTTAAACACTTACTGCATAACAACTGGGACAGGGCCATATTCAACCCTGTCACATACCCTCCTCCTTAAGATGAAACCTGTTTTACAAAAACACATGTTTCCAAGCATTTCTAGTAATTCTCATCTAACATAAGCATTTAACATTTACTGTTCTTTGCATATGCAGTATCTTTTTTCCATAGAAACAGTACAGCAAATAGTGAAGTTTAAACTCACACATTTGTTTTTTCAGCCTTCAGAATTTTCAGTTCCTGATAGAGATCTAGACAGAAAATCAGCATTGACATTCTGTTTCCCAGATTTGTGCATCACTTAAAATTTTAATGGCTGTAGTGCCTGGTACCACCTTATGATTCTAGAATTTTGTATCCTTTATTTGGTTAAGCCAACAGAGAGGACTGTGATCTGTCACAAGTACAAAGTCAGCTCCTAGTAAGTAAAACTTAAGGGACTCCATGTCTCACTTTGCTGCAAGGCATTCCTTTTCAATGGTGAAGAACTTTTCTCTCTGTTATGCAATGTCCTACTTATGTATAGAATAGGATGTTCTTTCCCATATATCTGCTGACTCAAGACTGCACTGAGGCTTACCTCTGATGCATCAGTCTGTAGTGGAAACTGTTTCTCAGAGTGTAGGATTCTTAATGTTGCACACTGGGCATTGAAGCAAGTAACCCAAAAATTCAAAAACCTACAGTTTTTGTGAGTAGATGTTTTAGAAAATATGACAGACAGTCTTTCCAGTTTGAAATGTCCAAGCAGAGGTAGTAAAGAATCTCCCTCATTCCGCATTTGGATATGGCTGTAGATGAATTTACGAAAACGTTTTTAGAGGTGGGCAATAAGTGTGCTCCTTATAAAAAAAAGTAAGGAAAGTAAGCCATCTAGAATGGATAAATGATAACTTGAGAAAGCTTATCTCCCACAAAAATTACTTGTGGAAGTAAGCCAATAAAAACTTAACTCAAACTATATGGGACCAGTTAAAAAAAATCTGAAATAAAGTAACTCAATAAGTCAGAAAAGTGAAAGCATGTTATTTCAAACATAAGATTAATGAAACAAAAGATCCTAAAAATTACTGGGCTTTACTGAAGTCTCTCACAAATTCATTTAAACAACCAAGGGACATAAAAGTATTGGATAATGGAGTAATGTATGACACTGACAAAGCAGTGGATATTTTAAACAAGTACTTTATTGAGCTCCCAGATTTAAATATTCAAAGTATGAGTAATATAGAAAAGGAGATTCCTTTTGAACAAAATGTATGCCTGGAAGATCAAAAAAATATGCCAAAATTTTAAGATTTAAAAAAATATCTAAAATTCAGATTATACAAAAGATTAGAAAATTACAAATAAACAAGGCAAGTGGAATTGTTGATATTAATGCTCATTTTCTGAAAGATTCTATGTATGAGATTGCTCAACCATTGACAGATCTTTTTTAATTGAAGTTTAATGGATAGTTCCTTTCCAAATCCATGGAAGTTAGCTAAAATTGTACATATCCATAAGGGGGATTGGATATTAGGCCTACACATTTTAGACAAATTGCACTTGTGTCTATTGTTTCCAAATTGTTAGAAAGGATTGTCCATAGTCAACTTATTAGTTATTTGGAAAAATATAACAGATTAAACAACTACCAGTCAGGCTTTAGGAAAGGTTATTCAATGAGCACTGCACTAAGGGAATTTTTGGACTTGATCTTATCCTCTTTAGGAAAGTCAAGGCCCATGGGTGCGGTTTTCATTGACCACTGAGAAGCCTTTGACTTGGTCGATCATTCCATTATGTTAAATAGATTGAAGTGGGTTGGTGTGGCAGATGAACCACTGAAATTGTTTCATTCCTATTTAAATAACAGGTTCCAGAAAGTAATGGTGGAGGGGAAGTGTTCTACAACACTCCCAGTGTCCCGTGGTGTTCCACAGCGGTCCATTCTTGGACCCCTGTTTTTCATTATATACTTATATGAACTTCCTGGCTTAATGAAGTCTACTTCAATTAGACTTTATGTGGACTATACAATCCTGGTTTCCAAAGGGGCAGGTGTTGGGGAGGTGGAAGCCAGACTACAATCAGACTTTGACATCCTGAAAAAATGGTTCCTGTCCTCAAATTTGATTATAAATTCTAAAAAGATGCAGACTGTATTATTTAGTTAGGTCCCCCTTGAGGAAAAGCTAAATAGCAATGTTTTGCAGATGACAGCATTAAGCGATAGTAAGTTAACACAAGTTTCAGCGTATAAATATTTAGGGTCACAATAGATCAAAACTTATCTTCTGAGCAGCACATAAATGGATTAATTAGTAAAGTCAACTCCAGAATTGGAGCTTTAAGAAGAATTGCAAATTGTATTAGTAAAAGAGATCGACCAACCATAGCCAATCAACTGATTTGTCCTTTGATTGACTATGGAAGTCATGTTTAATTACATGCAAATCAAAATTTACTTCATAAATTAGGTATCTGCTACAGCAGGTTGGCTAGATTCATTTTATGGTGTAAATATGACACTCATCATTGTTTAAAGTATAAAACATTAGCATGGTCATCTTTGTATTTACGTACACAAGAAAGTCAGGCAAATTTTGTCTTTAAAATCTGCAGATCTGGTCTTCTAATTTCATTAGGTGGAAAGTTAACTCTACCCCTACATCAATTCATGTTCAGGAAAGCAAGGGCCAGGGACTTCGGAATTCCTAAAGTAAAAAATAAATTTGGGAGGATGTCATCTAAGTATAAAGCATCTAAAACATGGAATAATTTTCCAATAATCATTAAAACTCAAAATGTGACAGTGGTGGAGTTTAAAACAGTAATGAAGCAGAAATATGTTTTTCATTGTAACTGTAATCAATGAAATATGATAATCCTTGGATTATTTATAGTGTTAAACTACATATGTTATTCGTTTTTTTTTTGTTTTGGACTGTATTTTAACTTTTAGGAAATGTTGCATAATGTCATCAAACAGGAGCGCCTTGAAAAAAGGGTCTTATAGGTCCTAATGGTGTTTCTTGTGAAACATGTTAAAACTTTTTAACTATTTCCTGTATAAATAAACTCTTTTATTACTACTACTACTACTACTACTACTACTAAAACAGGGGCAGAACATAATGCAGCCTTAATGGCTCAAAAAGCCTTGTCACACTCACGGGTCCAATTCACATTATTTGGAAACCATTTCTTTGTGAGTTCAGTGAGGGGAGTAGCTAACTCAGCACAGCTGGGAACAAATCTAATATAAAAACCAGCCAGCCCTAAAAATTACCTGATATATTTCTTGTTTTTAGGGACAGGGCTGATAGCTACAGCTTCTATCTTAGAAACCTCTGGCTTGACTTCTCCATTTCCCAAAGCATAGCAAATATATCTGGTTTCCTGCATGCCCAATGCACACTTGGTAGGATTAAGTGTCAGATCTACTTTTTTGATCGACTGGATAACTACTTGTAGGTGTTCCACATGGCTTTTCTAGTCTGGACTATTCACTACATCATCCAAGTATGCAGAACAATAACTAGTGTGAGGGGATAAAATGACATCCATGTACCACTAAAATGTAACGGGTGTGCCATGTAAACTAAACAGCATGGTGGTGAACTGATAGAAACCTATGGGAGAGGCAAATGTAGTTTTGTCTCTGGATTCTTTAGCTAGGGGGATTTGCCTGTAACCCTTAGTGAGATTGAGGGCTCTGATATATTTAACACTACCCAGTCTGTCCATCAAATCATCTATTCTGGGTACAGGATAACTTGCAAATTCTAACACTTGAATACATTTCCTAAAATCAAGGCAGATTCTTGCACCCCCTTCTTTTTTGTTTACAGTCACCATTGGTGATGATCAAGCACTTTTCTACTCTTCTATGATAACCAGTTCTTTCAATTTTTGTATTTCCTTAACCACGTCAGCACTTAACTGCTCTGGTAATCTGTATATGTTTTGTCTAAAAGGCGAACATTCTTTGTCACTATTAAGTGTTGACCCCTTTTGCTCGGCCTGGCACTGTCATAAAAGTACTGTTAAATGTCTTTAGTAGGTGACAAATTTCTGCGATTTGTTCAGAGGTTAAGGAAACATAAACCTTTAGGGCATCAGTAGTAACAGTCTGTTCCAGTCTATCATAAGCTGCATCAATATCATCCTTTATCATTTTCTGGTAAAACTAGCAAAAAAGCTTTTGATCTTTTTCAACCCATTTCTTGAGGAGATTAGCATGGTATATCTTAGTAGGATTTTTCCTATCCGGGGTCTCAGTCTCATAGTTAACTGCGCCAGTACGTCTAAGCACTTTATAAGGCCCTTGCCACTTCATTAACAGTTTATTTTCAGTAGTGGGTAACAGTAGCAAGACCTTTTCACCTGGCTCAAAAACTTTTTTTTTTTACCCCATGGTCATAATACACCTTCTGCTGGTTTAGGTCTCTTCCTGATTACTAGGGGTGATTTCAACATATTTTGCAAGCTTCTTTCTCAGAGCACATATATAGGGTGTAATAGATTGTTTCTGAGGGGGTTATCTTCCCAAGTTTCTTTTATTACATCTAATGGCCTTCTAGGTTGTCTACTATACAGCATTTCAAATGGTGAAAAACCTGTTGATGCCTGTGGCACTGCTCTGTAAGCAAAAGCCGGTAAGGTAAGTATTTATCCCAGTCTTTCCCATCCCCTTTTATAAACCTTTTTTACATGCATTTTAGGGTTTAATTAAAACACTCAACACAACCGCCTGTCTGAGGGTGAAAAGGGATGGTTCTTATGGCAGTGATACCTAGTAGTCAGTACAGCTCCTTCAGTAATGCAGCACCAAAAATTACTTCCCTAATCAGTAATAATCTCATTAGGTATGCCCACTCTGCTGAAAATGTTAGCATGCTCTGCTGCTACTTTTGGGGCTGTGACAGTAAGCACTGGAACTGCCTCTGGGTATCGAGTAGCATATTCACATACTACCAAAATGAATCAATTACCTTTTTGCTTTTGCCTAATGGGCCAACCACAACCGTTGCAATTCTCTCAAAAGGCACATCTATCAAGGGTAGGGGCCATAGGGGCACCTTGTCTTTTTATGGCTGTGGGTGGAGCCTACAGTCATCTTGCTGTCTGTTGCTGGAAAAATGGAATATTGTGAAACACATATTTTGGAGTTTTCAGTGTATCTTTCCACATCTACAAATCACTATGCCAATTGAAATAAAATACACCCTTCTTCCTGTTTAGAATGTTGAAGACATAACTCCAAAGATGCTTATCAGACGGTCATTAGGAAACTGAAACAGCTTGTTAAATATTGGTTGCCTATTACACTGGAAATTTGTTTACCCCATTTGAAATGCAACAACTTGCACATTTAAATACTTAGCATTTAAACATGTTCTTGCTACAAGCTTCAGTTGGGCAGGTATTGCCTTTCAAGAAAGATTCATGACACACACACACACACACACACACACACACACACACACACACTGCACGCACCATTCTTATGACCACAACATTAAAAATAAATACTGCAATCTAATGTGTTATAAAAAAATAAAGAAACTGTTTATATCACTGAACACAGTGCAGTTCAGTTTACATTTATGATGTCCTCTTTGGCAACTTCAATTATTAAAATGCATTAAATGCATAGTTTATTAAATCTTGACTTTGGGATAACTCTTGAATGACTCCTAAATAAGTTTTAAGCTATTCCCTTTATGGGAGGTCAAGACCCATGCAAAAGGTAAAGTGTTGATTTTTTTCATATTTGTTTTACACATTTCCACAGTAAAAGTGTGGAGAAATGCAAAAGTATGTACAGCTACCATTATCTCCTCTGCATTTTCAACTTGACCAGGTCTTCTGTGAAGAATCCAGGTGAAATAAAAAGCAATCAGCAGACATTTATTACTATGCTTTTTGGGAAAAAAATATATTGAGCCACAACACACACACACACACACACACACACACACACACTGTGCACACCATCCTCATGGCCACAACATTCAAAATAAATACTGCAATCTAATATGTTATAAAACAATGAGAAAACTGTTTACATACATCAGTGAAAACAGTGAAGTTCAGTTTACATTTATTATGCCCTCTTTGGCACTTTCTATTAATAAAATGCATTAAATGTATAATTTACTAAATCTTGACATTGGGGTAAATCTTGAATGACTCCTAAATAAGTTTGCAAGAGGTCAAGTGCTATTTTTTCATATTTATTTTTACAAATTTCCACAGTAGAAGTGTGGAGAAATACAAAAGTAATTTCATCTACTCTCCTATGCATTTTCAACTTGGAGAGAAGGTAATATTTATGCAAAATCAAACCCAAAGTTTATACCGTTTTTGTTCTAAAGTAATTTTATTCTAAATCTTATTGGACTATTGATGAACTGAGCAACAAAATGTTTAGATAAAACAAATTGAAGACTCCAGGATTGGAAGATCATTAAAATTTCAAAAGGTCAGATTATGAAACCTTAAATTAACTCATTAAGACCATTCTTCTTAGTGTGTAATTATAAAGAATTAAAGCCATTTGAATATAGACCTACAATTATACAACCACTATGAAACATATTATAAGGATCAGAGAAATGGTGAAAGACTGCCACAATCATGGTGATCTCACTCCTTTAATGTTTCAGTATGAGTGCATCAAACCAAAAAGAGCCATAATAAAAGCTTCTATTGTCTCAAAAAAAATTATATTTTATTATATCTAATTTAACATGAAAATACAAAATAGCAAAAAGGAAGTAAAACAATCAAGATGAGATTTCAGCATTCTCCAACCGTTCATTAAAAGTGAGCCATGATAAAAGCTTCTATCTTTTTCAAAGCAATTATATTTTATTTTGATATATTTAATATTCTGTATCTAATTTGACACTAGAAAAAAAGTTTATTGGGTGTTTGAAAATAGGCAAATTCAACCAGATACAGAAGGATGTCAAAAGAGAGTATCGGTTGTGGGGTCTAGTAACAAGTTGAGGAGCTCGCTTGACCACTCCCAAGGGGGCCTCCTACTGACACTACAGACTGTGGTGGGCACTGGTAGCAGTGGAGGAGTTGGGCAAGTGCTGCAAGCAGTCAATGTAGCAGGAGGCAGATGGCAGGCAGCATGCCATAGTCTAGCTCTTGTTTTAAAACCCTGGTGGTGCCTGAGTGGCTGTAATAATCATCTGGGCTGCAGTCCTCCATCTGTAGGGATTAAGGGGACTCAGTTTAGCTGTCCTGTTGTATTAAAGCAGGCTCAAACTCCATTACAGCAGCAGGTCTGACTGGAGCCCTGGACCCCCAACTCTGCTACTTGAACTAGACTAACTGCTTGAGAGTGAGGGATCCTTGCTTCTTGCAGAGGAAGTGGGAGGGGTTGTAGTTGGTGTTCATTTGTTTGCTGGTGAAGGTAGGGGGACTGGCTGGGCTGGGAGGAATGCCTTAAAGTGTAAGCATTGCATGTGTCTGAACTGTTGTGAATTGCATGGGCATAATCAGAGAGGTGTTCAGCGTGTTCACACACCCCCAGGAAATTACCTCAGAAAATTTCAAATTTGTGTATTTTATTTTCAAGTTGGCTCAAGATCTGCTGCTAAAAAACTCAGTGTCTCAGCAGTCTCTACAGTGATTGAAGCTAGCTGCAACACAATGTACATGCAAAGGACCATTGATGGCTATGGGAGATGGAGACATCATCAACAGAAAGAGCAGAAGGAGCCTAGTGAAACAGACTAGTGAGTGTGCTGCTGTGCTGCATCATCTGTACAGTGCCGAGCAAGTTGTCGTGTCCTGTTGACTATCGTGGTGGTAGAGTGGGACTTCACTAGTTTCAGTTGAACTGTGAGAGAACCTGAATTATGATCTCCTAGAGAAAGAACTGACCCCTCCAGTGCCGAGCTATGACTAACTCATGGCATGTCTTCTTGACTGTGCTGGACAGTGGCCGGACTGGTGGTGTGGTCCAAAGAGAAGACAGGAGAGGTCAAGAAAATATCTGACTTGGCCTAGTAGGCCTGTAGTCCTGTCATGGAAGGGGAGCAAATGGTAAGGCAAGCTAACAGGAGGATAATCAGCAGAAAAGTGGTTAGTGGAGAAAAGAATAAAGATTGATTCTCTCATTCAGAGAGGTGGTGAGGGGTATTGGCACCATCTCCCAGGGCAATCCACTCATTACATAACAACCCCATTGATGTTCTGCCCAACTGGAAGCTTATCATGTGGAGTGGGAATAGGTGTGGAAAGGCAGATGCCTGACCAACATCTTTGTCTCTGGCTGTTGCAGAATGCTTTCATGTGCAAAGGTGAAATGGGGTTAGGAGTACTCTCTATATGCAGAGGTGTGATGGTGGTAGAGGAGGAGTGATGCAAATATGTGGAGGAGTCCCCATGTGTAGAAGTGGGGGCAGTGAGGTGAAGGGGTTGAGTGCTCCCCATGTACAGAGCTGATATGAACTGGGAGGAATGCTCCCCATGTGTGGAGGTTGAATGGATGGGGAGGATTGCTCCCTATGTGCAGGAGGTGGAATGCAGTGGGAGAAGTTCTTTTCATGTGGGGGAGTGAAATGTAGTGGGAGAAGCACTGGAGGGTCAGGGGTGGGTGCTCACAATGTATAGAGGTGGATCAATGATACCTACATGTGGAGATGGAATTAAGGGAAGAGTCCTTTCCATGTTCAAGTTCAAGTTTATTATGAATGGATAAACTCCATTGAGCAAGCTCATTTGCAAGGAGGTCCCTTGTACAAGCAATGATAAAGACAATACGTGGTGTGAGATACAAAAAGTAAGGACACATATAAATTAAAATAAAGCAATTTTCTTTATGTTAGTATATACAATATGTACAATGTTGCATTCAACAAGGATTGAGATTAAATCAATCAATCAATCCATCAATATCTTTATTTAACCAGGCGAACATCGTTGAGCAAGCTCATTTTCAAGACGGACCTGGAAAGGAGAGGTTAACAATTCATACAAAGGGGTACACAGTTACATCATAATTGGGTAAACAATATATACAGAATGAATTCACGCTTACATAGTATTTACATACAGCAGTAATTATATCCAGGAAATTTATAATACACACAAAACAGAGTATCAAAAAGAGCCATTAAGCAAGACCATGAAGGATATGCAACTAAAAAGTATAGCAACTGCAGTACAGCATATACAGGTTAAATTACAGTGTGTATTTAATGCATCCTTGAACATAATTATTGATTGAAGGAGCATGGAGGGGCATGGGAAGGGGACACAAGATGGTGAATAAGAAGAGGTGCATGGTACATGCCTGGGGTGAGGGTGGCAACAGTTAGGGAGTGGAAATCAAAACACTATGATGGTGCCAAGGGGGGAAAGTAAGGAGTGAAGGTGGGAGCCAGGGTGACATAGAAAAGGAGCTAACTATAAGAAAAAAAAAAAAACAGGGTCAGGAAAGAAGAAGCAGAAAGGTAGGTTGTTATAGGCTGTAACATTGCCCAAGAAGGGTGGGAACGAAGAACCAGTAGAGGGATGCAATGGAGCAAATGGAGCTGAGGCTAGGGGAAGGCCACATCAGTGTAAGAAGTTACATGATTCCTTGATAGTGTGAGAATAAAGTGCTTTGAATGCTGATAGTTTGATTGGGTAAGCCAATTTCAAGGTTTTTTGCAAGTTGTTCCAGAGAGAGGGTAAAGCATCCCTGACACTCGTACAGTTCACCACCTCTTTCAATCCTGTGCTCTCTTTCAGAGGGGGAGGTGCTGCTGCCTCTCCTTCTTGGTGTCTGTCCCTGCAGCCTGTGTCTCTCTGTCCTTGCTCTTTAGGGTAAAGCTATAGCCCTGCAGACAATCCTGCCTCACTTCTCAGCACTCTTGCTCATTGTATTGTGCAGCAGGAGGGAGCACACTGAGGCAGCATGGACACTAGGAGATCCACAGGATGGGTCAGTGGGTACCACCACAGAAAGCAATGCTCAGACTGTGTATTGTGGCACACATGAAGCACTGGAGAGACAGAAGCTCAGGGACAAGAACACACACTGTCATTCACACAGACACAAACACGTTCAATGCGGACATATTTCTGGGGAACGATAAATATTATTTATTTGTTCTTTACTGCTAGGACTGTTTACTGCTTATGGTACAGAGAGTGGGGGATGCAGTATATGGCTGGGTACCTAGACATCTGCACAATGAGTGGTGAGACAAGCAGTAAGATCAGTAATGGCATGAATGAAAGGAATGAAGCACTCTCATTCGAGCACTTTATTTCTTTCAACTAGAGAATGGCTTCCAGCTGTGAAACTGTGACTGATGTCACAGTCTGGTTGCATGCTCATTGGTCTACCAGGGACAAGACCACTGTAGAATGCTGTGCTTTGTACTCATCCCTGACACGCCTCTGAAATGTTGTTCTACCACAAGATGTTTCTTGCACACGCACAAGGAAACATAAAATAATATAAAGAATTTAGATTAGTGACTACCCTCATTTGAAAGGCATTTTTGTCCTGAACAAAAAAATTTAAAATAATGCACTTGAGGTATAGAAATCCAGGGTCAGAGTACACATGGGTGGAGTGGTATTGACAGCATTAAAAAAAGCACATATTCAAAAAAAAGTGCTTTTACATATAGTTGATTACTGTTTAACAATGTTTTGCATCTATAGCTGCCACTGTACATCTCATGCAAACCCATAATGACATTCCTCACTTTAAGCAAATGGGGGTGGGAGGTGGAGGCTGTAACTGACTCCTTGTTTTTGTATTAAAGGGGTCAGTTCCTTTACAGCAAAAACAAGGAAAGGCATCATTTCTAAAATGTGCAGATGAGCATGTGGACCACTTTTTTCCAGAGCATGCCACCACCGGCAGCTACCACTTCAAGACTGCTACTACACCTGTCTAATACAATCAGGGGAAAACCAGAAGTCTACCAACATTGAGATCAATATGGTTAATGCACATTTGCCAGAAATTACTGCTTAGAAAAGAATGAAAAAGTGACTGTGATGACAAGTTAAGTCCTAGACCAGATCTCCACTTTGTTAAAAGACTCCTTCTAAGTCTGATTTGTACTGCTACATGGGCCAAACTCCACCAATGTTATGCCATCATTAGATTTCTATAACAGCACTGTGGAAGCACGTAACTGGACCACTGTCTGATGTGCTGCCACAGTGCTCTAACATAGTTTCCAGTGATTCTGTTTCTGCAGCCCTTCCACTCCATGGGCCGCATAAATATATCGACTTCCTGGCACACTATTTTTTTGTTCTGCAGCTGCAGTACTGATGGCCACCATGTGCAACATGGTGATGTTGACTTAAACTGTGCATGCATGACTTTCTTGCATACATAGTTATGTCAGCATCGCCATGTTGTGCTGGGCTGACTACAGGACAAACTTCACATGTGTGAGTGTCACACATGCACAGTAATATAATTGCTGCAGCATTACTTATGGCTGACTCTGGTGCAGCAAAAGCACTGCATATTCTTTTCCACACTCTTGAAACTCCTAAAAGTTCTCCACAGCCATATCGGCTCTGACCAGACTTTGTTTAGTGACTTGGGCTACTTTCTGACACCCAGCACAGGAACTGCAATAGGTAGCAACATCTTCATGAATTTCAGTCTAGTAAAATCTGTACAGCAATCTGGCGAGGGTGCAATTCCTCCTCGAAAGACCATCCATAAAATTATTATATGCTGTCTGTAACAACTCAGATCTATAATTTTGTGGTATAACCAATTGTTCTGTTTGGTCCTGTGTCTGAGGTTTAACCCAATCTCTGTACAATAGCCCATTATATTTTTTAAACATAGGTTCACCCTGTTTTGGTTTTATCCCAAGCTGCTTAAAATAACCCTGGAGAGAAACACTGTTAGCTTGTACTGAAAGAAAATCACAATCACTAATCAGTTTAGTTTCAGGATTTTCATGTGTTAAACCTTTATGTCCATCAGTCTTTTGATGCTACTGTTTCTTCAGGCATTGTCTTTCTTTCCTGGGTTTCTGGATCTTGGAGCTGTGCTCAAACAAGTCCAAATCAAAATCAGTGAAAGGAAAAGAATCTCCACCATTCAATATTTTCTTTGCCTGAGCTCTTGTCACCACAGCTGCTGAAACATTAGGATTTCCTCCCTCTTCGATTAACTCCATAAATCCTGGAAAGTCATTTCAAATAATCACAGGTACAGATAACTTAGGTACAACCCCCATTTTCCTTTGGTACGACAACCCATTAATAGTCAGAGTCACTTGGCTTGTGGGACAGTATGTAGTGTCCCCATAAATGCAGATGACACCAGTACCTGGTCCTTTTAGACATTGTTTTCCCTGCACTTCAATATGCATTAGGGTCTGTCTGCTTCCTGAATCTATAAGTCCTTTCACAATCTTATCTCCCACCTTCACATCTATTAAGTACTATACTTGCCCCAGTTTGCTAAGGACAAATCTGCTCCAGTATCACTCTTCTTTCAACGGCAATTTCTTGCAATACGACCTGGCTTATTACAGTTTCAGCAAATAAAGTCTTTGGATGCAGATTTGTTATCCCCACCAGAGTTCTTATCAGACTTAGAGATTAAATGGGAAAAAGAGTGTCTTATCGAAGCTTGGCTGATATCTCACTGCTGTGGCATCTGTCTGGCCATTTGGTAGTCTTCAGCCAAAGAAACAGCCTTTTCATCACTTTCTGGTTGGTGTTCATTTATCCAAAGCTGTACATCTGTAGGCAGGATGTTGATGAATTGTTCTATTGCAAATGTGTTGATGATCTGCGGGACTGTTTTGCCCTCTGGTTAGAGCAATTTTATCAGGAGTTCTCTGCGTCAGGTGAAGGTTTCTCGAGGATTGCCGACTGAGTTGTACTTCAAAGGCCAAAATCTCTGCCTATAGGTTTCTCCTGAAATGTCATACCTTAGGATTTCTCTTTTCACCAGGTCATAGCTTTCTTACTGTGCAGTGTCCATATTGCTGTAAGCAAGTTGGGCTATCTTTGTCAGGTAAGGTACCAGTCTGTTTACCTATTGCTGCTTTGGCCACTGGCAGGCTGTGGCAACCCTTTTAAAAGTTGTCTGGTATGCTTCGATTTCCAAGGGACACAACTTTGTGAGTTTAATGTGTTTTAAGTTGCTTGTGTCTTCTTGCTCTGCTGGACCAGTTCCAGATCCTCCAGCTTTGATAACTTGCAAGGCATACATCCTTTGCTGCATCTTTTCTCTTCTTTGCTGCTCCTGTCACTGCATCTCTTCTTTTCTCTGCTGCTCAAGTTGTTGCAATTATTTTGTTCTCTGTATTTTCCATCTCTTTGTGTTGTATAGCCCACCATTTGAAAAAGGCAGTCAGTCTTTAAGGTTCTGTCACTGGCTGTTCTTTTTATATAACTGGTGCTAGCTGTATAGTCTCACCTTGGACTTCTGTCTCTGCTAGTTTGACAGCCATTCTCCTGGTAACCACTCCTGGGTTTGCTGCTGCAGAATCCATATCTTTCTTCTGTGCTTCCCTGGTACCACTTCTAGTACCTACGCACAAAACTCCTGGCTCAGAGTTTGCACTATGTAAATCCCACTTTGGCTGACACCATACAGTATGTCGTTGAGGTACAGGTCAGGAAGCATTGGAAAACCAGGAGCAGTTTTAAAATGTGCAACAAATGTTTTATTATTAATAACAGTAAAATAAAAAAAAAATTCAGAATAACTATTATAATGGCAGTACAAACATAGAAAGCAGAGTCCTTTATCTTCTGAATTTCAAATCTCAGTCTGTCTCTGTCTTTTGAAAACATTGCAACTCTTTTTTTAAAAGTCTTTGCAGGAACTCCTTACGAAAACAGAATGCTTCTCACACAATGTTCTTGTCAGTTTCAGCAGTGCAACAAAAAGAACACTGTTACCCAGAATTGACCTCTTGTTTACATCTCTGCAAAAGGCTTAACAATTGCATCTCAGGTCAATTCCTTGAGTTCCAAATAGCTTTGCAATCTTTTCGACATTATAACTATATACAGTTTTAAACAAAGGGATCCCAGTATCAATTACATTTCCTCAAAATGAGTCACATATATTTTTATACATACAGATATGCAAGGGGTTAGAAAAGGCAGAACAGCAAGTAAGGGTTGAAAGATAGAGAGAGGCAGAAAATTGCAAGACCATTGGGGTGATCAAGTCCTAGGTCTCATGAGAAAATATGGTTGCACAACCAGACAGAGAAAATAGGAAAAGAGGATAGAACAGACCCTTGCATTTAAACACTTTCTGCATAACAACTGGGATGGGGCCATATTCAACACTGTCACAGACCCCCATCAGATATTTAATGGTCTTTATCATATCCCCCCTCTCCCTCCTCTCTTCAAGTGTGTACATATTGAGCTTCTTTAGTCTTTCCTCATAGAGCTTTTGATGCAGACCCTGCACCATTGTAGGTGCCCTCCTCTGGATTACCTCTGCTCTGTCTATATCCCTCCAGAGCTGTGGTCTCCAGGACTGGACACAGTACTCAAGGTGAGGTCTTAGCAATGATATACAGTATGCAGGGGCCAAACCACTTCCCTCTTTATCCTGGTGTACCCCTTCCTATGCACCCCATCATTCCACTAATTGTTATTACTGCCTTGTTGCACTGCCTGGCTACCAGCATATCATCTGATATGATCACCCATAGATCTCTTCCTGTTTCATTGTCGTCAATACAACTCCATCTGTTTTGTACTATGCTCCCAGGTTTCTGTGCCTGAAGACCACGATTTTGTACTTTTTTGCATTGAAACCCTGCTTCCATACCCCTGACCACTCCTTAAGTTTTCACAGATCTTTACTCATCCTTTCCTCACTTCCTCAAGTGTCTACCCTGTTATACTGTAGATCTTGGTGTCTTCTACAAAGAGTACGCCTTCCCTACCAGCTCTTCTGAAATGTCACATATAAAGACATTAAAGAAGACCTGTCCCAGAACTGATCCCTGAAGCACCCTGCTGGTCACCCTACCTTACTAGGAGCAATGTCCATTTAACACTACCCTCTTCCACCTATACTCTAACCAATTTCTTATCAAGTGTACCAACTTTTCATCCACCTCTAAGCTATCCAGCTTGCTTACCAGTCTCCTATGTGGTAGAGTGTTGACACCTGTACAGAAATCTAGGTAGTCTACATCAATTTCTCATCCCTCATCCAATTCTTTGATCACCAATTCAAAAAAAATATCAGATTTGTTTGACATGGCCTCCCCCCATGAATTCATGCTGCCTGGGGTCTTGTAGCCTGTTGGATTCAAGATATTTCATAATCATTTCCTTCAGCAGTGTTTCCAGTAACATTTCTACCACTGATGTCAAGCTTACTGGTCTGTATTTTCCAGCCTCTTCACTGCTACCACTTGTGTGAAGTGGGATTACATCTGTGCTCCTCCTGTCCTCTAGAACCATTTTGATTTCCAGTGATCTTTTAAATAGGACAGTCAGAGGTGCAGCCAGTACCTCCCAGAAAACCCTCATCACCCTTGGATGCACATTGTCTGGCCCCATTGCTTTGTCCACTTTTAGGTTTGCTAGTGCCTTGAGGACGCTCTTCTCTGAAGAAGAAAGTGTCCACCTCCCCCCCTTCAAAGCTCCTGTTATTTTTTTTTATGATCCTTCCCCTTCTCTTTCCAGCATGGGGTGATAATGTCACAAGGCATTATGCCACAGCAATATACCACACTGCCAGTATAGTGCAATATATTCCCAGGGGCATGAGTCTTTTTTTTGTTGGGGGCTCTTCCTCCCGCACCACCCTTTAGGGGGGGCTGTGCCCCCAAACCCCTCCAACTAAAATATCTAATTCTGTGGGGGTAACTGAAAATATTGCACAAAGTGCGAAAAAGATAAAATTCCATTCATCTGGGACTGGGAATTGAAACCCTGTCCCAAATGCACTGCCTGCCTCTCTTGCTGCCAGTGGCTCATCATGTCAAGTCACAGCAGCTGCTCGGTGGACCCTGTCCCAGCAGAGGTCTTATCCTCTGCCAGGTTGAGTAGGAGGGCGCACTACCATGCATACTGCCATTCGCAGTTTTGCAGCCTCTCACGCTGTTACTGTTGCACAGTTTTATTGTACGCTGTAGAGTGAACAACAAAGGAATCTAGTAGATCCCTTTCCTCTGTGAACACCAAACAGAAGCATTTTTTCCAGATGTGTTCCCTTATCTGGTCTCCTCTGTACTGTCTCCCTTCCCTTTTAAACCTTTCAGCCCCTTCTTTTGTCTCCCTCTTTCAGCTTTCATACTTAAAAAATACCTTCTTCTAGTTTGATACCACCCTGGCTATTATCTCTTCAGTTTGCACTGCTGTCCACTTTACTACTTTCCTTCTTTTCCTCTGTTTCCCATGATACACCTCCCTATCAGTCTCCCTCTGTGTCTCCTTGTACTTTTTGAACTGCTCTTCCAGCTCATCTTTTGAGACCCATAGTGATCTCTTTCCCCCTTGCCTTTTCCCACCTGCTTGATGCAAAGTTTTATTTTGCCATCACTATACCCCTTTTAGCTTGTCCCACTGTTACACCCCCCCAGGTCATCTTCCCCTGCTGGTTCATTCCTAAGATATTTACTGATCTGCCTTTCTGAAGTCCAGGACCTTCACCCATCTGGTGGTTTGACTCCGCATCCATCCTTATATTGAAGTAAACTCTATGGTGACCATTGGTCCCCTGGTGGCTTCCTACTTTGATGTCTATAACATTGTCCTGTTAGTGAGTGCCAGGTCAGGTATTTCTTAATCATGAGTGGGCTCACTGACTCATTGTTTGAGGAATGGCCTGCACAGGGAGTCCAGGATGTCCCTGTGTCTAGCAGAAGCCATAGCTGAGAGGCTCCAAAGCTAAATCAGGTGGGCTGAAGACCCCCACCAGCAATACCTTCCCCTTATCTGCCAGATTGCCAGTGGCTTCCAACAGTACTTTATCTAACTCAACTCCATGTGTCAGAAGTCTGTAGATCACACAGATGTGAATAGTGGCTCCATTCACTGACTCCAGGGTGAACCACAGTACTTCTGCCCCTGAATTCCCTTTATCTATGTTGATTTTATGCTTCTCTCCACATAAAGCACCATACTCTCTCCTTTCCTTCCCACCCTGTCTTTTCTGAACAGAGTCTGACACAAGCCATGTAAAGACTTACTACCAAATATTCAAAATTATTATTTAAAATCATTTACTTTGGTACCTTCATAATGCATGTTAGGGTTATCTATTGTCAGTGCCCAGAAGTACAGGATATTTGAAGAGGGACTGAGGTCAACATTTTTGGCATCAATAAATTCTGAATTTTGAACAGCATATCCTCAATCAGATTCATGCCAAAAATGTGATCTGTAAGTTATTTTGTTTAAAAGTTGCAAGTCATCTTGTAACCCTTAATGTTCAAAAAAGCCAGTTTCAGTGATGAGTTACTGATGATGTCTTTTCCTGAACTCACAACCTAGTCCTCCCTGCAAGTGTTCTTATACAACTTATTTCTACTATGTTACTTAAAACTGCAGGTGTAGTAAACAATGAGAAAAGGAAATCTGACACTGGAGGGATCAGCACATGCACGCCCATGATGTGTAGATGCGATGTACAGTACTTCATAATGTGATGGGGGGATGGAATGCAGTGGTAAACATGGCTTTAGAATGATACAATTGTGTGCAATTTTTAAAATACTGAAGGTATGAGATTTTGAAATGTCACCAGGTTGCAGTTGTGGAATGCAGCAATTACGCAGTCTCAGAAAGCAGTTGGAGCACATAATTTTATATTGTGGCAGTGACACACAATTTCGGAATGTGGCATTGATGCACAGTTTCAGAACGTGGCAGTGACACACAATTTCAGAATGCGGTGGTGACAAGCAATTTTGGAATGCAGTGATGATGCGTAATTATGGAATTCAGCGGTGATGCACAGGTTTGGAATGTAGGGGTGAAGTACAGGTTCATAATGCAGCGGTTATGCATAATTTCAGAATGCTGCAGCAGCACACAGTTTTGGACTATGTCGGTAATGCACAATTACAGAATGTAGTGGTCATACACAGGTTCAGAATGTAGCTGTGAAGTATAGGTTCACAATGTGGTGGTGATGCACAGTTTTAGAATGTGGCGGTGGCACACAGTTTTGGAATATATTGGTGACGCATAATTTCTGAATGCAGCAGTGATGCACAATTTCAGAATGTGGCAGTGATGCACAATTTTGGAATGTGGTGGTGACGCATAATTTCGGAATGCGACATGACGCTCAATTTGGGAATGTGGCAGTGACAATTTTAGAATGTGGCATTGAAACACAGCTTGGAGGGGATGTGCAGTTATAGAATTTGGTGGGAATGTGCCATTTCAGAATGTGGCAGGGATGCCCAATTTGCGAACGGGGAAAGGATGTGCAATTTCAGAATATAGCAGGGAAGCATAATTTTAGAATGTGGCTTGGATGCATTATGTTGGAATGTGGTGGGGATGTGATGCACAATTTTTAAATATGGTGGGTGCTTAAAATTCTGGAATGTGGCAGGGACAAGCAATTTCAGAATAAATGGTGTGTTCTGTCACATTCCTACAGCATGCATCCCCACTATATTCTGAAATTGTGAGTCCCCACAAAATTCCTTGATGTGTATCCCTGCCGCATTCCAAGACTGATTGTCCTACCACATTTTGAGATGGCACATCCCAGTCACAGTCTAAGATTGCATGTTCCCAACATTTTAAAATTGTGCACCACCTTGACATTCTATGCCTTGGTTCAGTGCTGCATTCCCAAACCACCTCCTGACATGTTCTAAAGTACAGTGCCATGCATTTGAACATTCTGGAAATGCAAGCACTGCAGCCAACCCTTTGTAATTGTTTTTAAAGGTTTACTATAGCTATAGTTTCTTAAACTTTGGAGAAGCAGGTCCTATGAGGTTGCTGACTGGGAGGACTAGAGTGTGAGTTCAGGAGATGACATCATCAGTGGCTCTTCACTGAAACTGGCTTTTTTGAATAGGTAGTGAAATCAGGGTTACAAAATAACTCATAACTTTAAAATGAAGTAACATAGAATCCTAATTTTTGGTATGAGATTTATTGTGTATGCTTGTTCAAATTCTGCAATGTTTGGCTGGAGTCCCTCTTTAACTCATTTTTATTATGTTTAATTACTTAACTGGAACATCATGTCATCACTGAAGATGCTCCTAGAGAGGGCAAAATGTCTGAGGTACCTTTTGGAACATGGTGATCTAGATGTGAAACTTGATGAAATAAAAGAAAATGTACAGACAAACTGTTTTTAGAGTTGGCTGAGCTTTTCAGTTTTTTTCTGTTTTTTTGTTTTTTTAGGTTGCTCTGGCAGTAAAGAACAAAAGGGCAGCCTTCAAAAGCTACAAAACCCCCAGCGGGTCAAGGACAGGAAGGAATATAGCAGCAAAGCAAAGAAGGTGAGCAGAAGTAACTGCAGCTGGCTGAGAGGGTGAAGATGGGAAAGAAGGTCTTCCACTACTTCCAGGAGAAGAGTGACATCAAGGACAGGATAGTTAGACTGAAGAAGGAGAAAGAGTGGTTGGAGGGTAACGTAGAAAAGGCAGAGGTAATTAACAAGTACTTCTGTTCAGTCTTTATGAAGGAGAAGGATGGCCTATTCCTCCAGGGAAGAAGGGGAGGGGTATCGAAGGGGGAGAAGCTATGGATCAGAAGACTGACAGCTATAGGTTGAGGAAGGGCTTAATAACCCTGAAGGTGAATAAATCCCTGGGACCAAATGACTTATACCTGAAGGTTTTGAGGGAATTTGTGCGTGTGTTGGTAGCCTCCCTAGTAGACCTGTTCAATACCTCTCTAGAAACAGGAGTGGTGCACCTGGATGGAGAACAATACACCTAGCCTTGTTACATATGAGTGGGCGAGGTATAACCCTGTCAATTATCATCAGGTAAGTCTGAACTCGATAGTGAGAAAGCTCATGAAAACCATCCTGAATGAAAGACTGGTAAACTTTCTAGATGAAAATGGACTCCAATGTGATAGGAAGCATTGGTTTATATCAGGGAAGTCCTGCCAGACTAACCTAAATGATTTATTTGACTGGGTGACAAAGACTGTAAACAAAGGCCACAAGTGGACATACTGTATCTAGATTTCAGCAAAGACTTTGGCTCTCTTCTCTACAAGAGATTACTTAGGAAACTGGTGGACTTGGGGTAGGGCAAAACTGGCTGGGTGTGTAAAACATTGGTGACAAGATAGAAACCACAAGGTGGTGGGGGGGATCTTGGTTGCAGACCAATCACTAGTAAGGTCCCACTAGGCTTGGTGCTCTGTAAAGTGTTATATAATATATTTATCAGTGATATTGCAGGTGGAGTAAAAGGCAAAATTTGCCTTTTTGCAGATGACACAGAACTCTGTGGGAGAGTGGATACACAAGAAGGTCATTAGGGAGGACCTGGGTAAACTACATATATGATCAGGTATCTGTTAGATAGGATTCAATGCCAAAAAGTTTAAAGTACTGCACTTATGGTTGAAGAACTCAGAAACCACATACTGGCTAGGTGGTGTGCAGGTCACCAAGTCAGTGGAGGAGAAAGACTTGGGTGTGATTATCACGAGTTACATGAAGCACTCAGCACACTACAAGAAAGCAGTGGCCAAAGGAAATAGGATGCTGGGATGTATAGTCAGGGGTATAATCAGAGAAAAGTGGAGGTCATTATTCCACTATACAGGTCACTGGTTAGGCCACATCTAGAGTACAGTCAGTGTACAGTACTGAAGCCCTTACCTGAAGAAAGACATCAGCTTACTGTAGACAGTACAAAGAAGGGTGAATAAGATGATCTGGAACAGTTAGGCAGGCCATATGAGAGATACTCAGAGAGCTGAACACGTACTTCTTAGAGGACAAAAGGGAGAGGGGTGCCATAAAAAGGATTGCCCTATTCAAGGGCAGCCTAGGTTGACACTGGTCCCCTGGGATTAGTTTTTTTTTGTTTTAGTTGTTTAACCAGGACTAGCACACTAAGCTGAAAGCTTTTTTTACAGGTGTGACCTGGGAGCACAGGGAAGTTAAGTGACTTGCTCAGGGTCACACAGTATGCAAGTGGAAACTGTGGGGTTCAAACCCAGGTCTGGTCTGCTGGATGTCACCAGATTTGCATTTCAGAGCCTTAAACCACTGTGCTATACTGCCTCCCTTTGCCAGGGAGCTAGACAGTGGGAGAAGGGGGAGGGAATGGGGTGGAGTTTAGGAAACTGGAAGGGGAAGAGGGAAAGAGTGGGGACTAGGGGTGGATTAATGGAAAGGGGGGGACAATGATGTCACCAGAAAAGTGAGGTCACAAAGGGGGAGGGGCCAACTATGTGAGCTGCCAAGGGGCCATTGAGTGGGAGGTGAGGCAAGGGAGGGGTCTATAGGGGTAGATAAGGGGCTACAGAGAGAGGGGTTCCTTCTTTTCTGTAGCTGTTTTTCCAGGACATAGTCCTTCAGCAGTTGCACAGATTACAGCTGCATTTTCAATAGCTTAGATTAGGAGAAGGTAAGTGGGGTAGGCCCAGGCCATCAAGGAGGCCATGCATGCATCAGGTTATTTTGGCTTGTTTTTTGCTGAGAACAATGGCTGTCTGCCCCGAAGCATTTCTGTTTTAAATACATGTTGAATTTAACTGTATGTACTGTCTCCTACAGAGCTTTTTGCATTGTTTAAAATCAATAAGACTGGTTCCCAGAGAATTGTGAGGGCCTGAGGTATGCTTCCTGGTTTTGATAAGGTCTGTATGGGGATGAGGGTGGAGAATGTAGAGAGAAAAGGGTATTTAGTATTAAGTGTTTCTGTGGTAGTGGGAGAAAATGGTGTGGTGTTTGGGGTTAAGAGGGACTGGTTTATTGTGGCAGATAGGTTTAGGCAGTGGGGATGGCCAACAAAAGAGTGGGAAGCGGTTGTTGATATTCTCTTCCCTAGTCAGGGCCTTTTTAGGCAAATGCGCCAACTGCCCTTGGCTGGGTGAGCAGGTCGAGTCTCGAGAACAGTTGAGTGCAAGAGGAGGGTGGGGAGGTTATGCGAGGCATGCTGCTAGTGGGGCAAACTTGGTTTCAGGCATATCAGCTGCTGTCTGGAAGAGGAGATGGGGGGGTTCTTGTTGTCTGACTGATGCACCTATAGGCCAAGTGTAGCGGGACCCTGCACGAGGGGCAGAGTTTGGCCCAGGGAAGAGCCACAGCATCAGATGGCAGAACACTGATTTTTTTCCAGGTGGCAGGCAATGCAGTCGCATTTGTTCCTTTAAAAAAGAAAAAAATATAAATGGATATATTAAAATGGGAGATCGGGGGGGTCGGTGGCACCGTCAGGTGCAGGGGAACTCCAGGTGGAGTGAATGCTTGGGAAAGGAGATGGTCAAGGGCCTGGGAGGCCATCTCAGGGTGTCGGCTGGTGGCATGCTTCAGCCAGTGGGGGAGAAGGGGGAGCCAGTGTGGGCCTACCCCTCTTTTGCCAGCAGGGCCACATTGCAGCCTACTTCTTCTTCCTGAGGCCAAAAAAAAGTGAGAATGCAGCAAGGCCTACAGGGGGAACAATTGATGGGAGCAGGAGGGGTGGAAGGTGAATGGCATTTCGAAGCACAAGCAGTGCTACCATTTATGCAGAATCGTGGTTGAAGACTGGGTACTTTAAAAAGGGCGGTAGGCCCTCCATTTTCAGGAAGCAAGCACCCAGTTTTAAAAGGCTGACAACTTAAGTGGCTGGACCCTTGGTACCTAAGGCATTGGGGGGCAACTGGGATGCCGTGGGTGTGGCCCACTGCTAGGGTATGCAACACGGCAATGCAGGTGGATGGAAGGAACAAGTAAAAACAAAAATAAATAAATTAAATGGGAAAGGCAATCAAACACAATAACGATGGTAGGTGATGACAGGGGATTAGAGTGAACAGTGGAAAGGCCCTCAGCACGGGCGAGGAGTCTAAAAGGGAAGAGGGTATAGGTGATACAGCAGCCTCCCCCAAAAAACAATGCAGGGGGGCAGAGCAAGTAAGAGAAATAGGTAGGGTAACGGCAACAGGCTGCGGGGGGGGGAGGAGCATCACAGAGCTAAAAAAAAAAAACTAAATAAAAGGGAGCAAACATGAAATATGTATGATACAATAATCAGCAACAAGGACCAGTGACCAAAAAAGGGGGTAGCAGGACCAGGGGGATGGGGAGTTCAGGGTAGGGGCAATGTGGGGTGGAGGGCACAAAAAAAATATATATATATCAAGGAAGGAGCACAGCCCAGTTATCTGAAAGCTATACCTGCAGTTGTAGGATGGCCCCCAAGAAAGCAGAGACCCCCAAACGCAAGATCAGTGACATGCTGGCACAAAATGCTGCAGACCTTATGGATCAAGTGCAGGCAATCATAAAAGAGTCAAGGGAGGCAGAGGAGAAGGAGAGGCAGGTGGACAAGAGGAAGAAGCCACCACCTCAGAAGGAGCCACTGAAGAAGAAGGTGACCAGGAGCAATACAGAAGATATGGGAGAAGTACAATCAGAAGAGGGTAAGGTACCAAGAGTGGATTTGTTGGTCGAAGGTACTGTAGTCTGAAGAACTACCTGGCAGATTTGATGGATGAAAATGGTGAGAAGGGATGAGAAGAGGTTGACAAAGCATGGCAGGCTCTGAAGGCAGGGAAGAAAGGAGAGGATAAAGGGGAGCAAGGAGCTGGAGAGTGGCCGAACAAAGGGGGGATATGGCTGACCACCTGGGATAATGCTGGGTGACCATGTCTCTCAGGCCCTAAAAGAAAAAATTTGGAAAGGGGAGTATATAGACATGTTTGCCCTGATAGACAAGGACACTGCAAAGAAATACAAGCAGAAGGAGTCCATGGGCAATTCAGAGATGTCGGTGGCATTAGCCATTGTGGGCAAGACTAACAAAGAGACCAGCTATTAGGGCAAGACATTCAGGGCATGGATGGAATGGTTCATGCATTTTAGCACCATCATGCTTCAAAAGAAGTCTGAGCTGGCAATACCGTTGTTGACCTATTCAGTCATCATACGGGATGCCTACAGAGTGAAGAGTGGGTATGGTTGCCTAATATATGATGAGAACTTTAGACAAAGGATGGCATCACATGGGGACATCAAGTGGGATGTCACATTGTCCAAGCTCTGGATAAGAACGCTATCCACCCAGGGTGGGAGTAATGGGGAGGGGAAGAAAGGGAATGGGGCCTCTACAACCAAGGCATGCTGGGCCTACAATAAGGCCAATTGCACATGGCCTAGTTGCAAGTTCAAACACGCATGTTCAGGATGCGGGGAAACCACTCAGTCACACGTTGCAGGACACAGGGGGACAGAGGTGGGCACTAGGCACAGGGACAGGCCTTTTGGGAGGGGCATCCTGGGGGAAAAGGAGGTTTCAGTGGTCAAGGACACAGCTACAGGTGGCAGGATGGGAGGGGAGGTTTCGGGGGAAGGTAGGTACCCACTGGAGTCAAAAGGCAAGGGGGATGCTTTCCAGATGGTGGCATCCCCCATTAGAGTGGACATTTTAAAGGCATGGACATAATTTTACCCCAATCTCAAGGCCAGGGACATGTATAGGGAAGGCTATGAGAGAGGTTTTAACTTGTATTCCATGGGCAGTAGGAAAAGCATGAGGTCTAAAAATTTGGCATCTATTTGGGAAAAGGAGGACAAAGTGGAGAAGAAGATTGGAAAGGAGGTAGAGGCTGGCAAAGTGGTTGACCTATTCGATGCCCCTCCTTTTCCCACTTTAAGGTTGTCCCCTGTAGGCATAGTCCCAAAGAAAGGCACGCAGGGAATTTTGCCTCATTCACCATTTATCTTATTTATTTATTTAGTTTTTTTGACCGGGTAAGTACACTAGACAAATTCTGCCTATTTTCAGGCACGACCCAGGGGAAGGGGACACAGATGAACGTCAACTGATCTTGAACCAGATTAAGCTGTTGGTGGTATTTTTTTAGTGAATGGGGGGAAATTTGGCCAGGGCACCGGGGAAATTCCCCTACTCTTGCTTCCTGTGAGCAGGGGGGACCCTTTTGTCCATGGTCCCAAGATGGCGGACGACAGTCCTGGTGTGCAGGAAGTTGCTATGGACGTGCTTGAGTCTGTTTCTGCCCACACTTCGCCTCTGCCAGAATCTGCTATTGGAAAGGCTGATGTGGATGTTTCTTTTGAGGATATTTCATCAGAACCAGGTTCTGCATGTTATGAGTGGGGTGACTCTGTGCTGGGTGATTTGGATCAGAACCCTATTGTACCTTTGGTTTCTACTCCTTCATCTGTTATTTCTGAATCGCCAGAACCTTTGGACTTACTCCATGCTGCTTCGGGAGAGGCAAAAGAATTGCTGCATTTGCTCGAGTCAGAGGAGCCATCATTTCGCTCAAAGAGATCTACCCTGCTGCAGAAAATCCAATGGCTGAAGGCTGACAGCGCGTCTAGCCCTGTCGAGAAGTCTACACAGAAACCTAGACCTGACTTAGCTACTGAGCTGTCATCTGCTGGGGACACCATCACCGCAGTGAGTGTGCCAGCTATTTCCCAAACTTCTTCTACTCAGTTGCCTTGGGCTCCGGCCTCTGCTCCTGAACCTTGGTTGGTTGATAAAGCACTTCGAGACGTGGGTTTGGAGAAACACCCTCCTTCAGGTCAATGGACCTCTGCTTCATTTCCAATCTGCATGCCACTGTCTCCAATAGCAGTTGCTCCTTCGGAGGTCCCTCCTGCTGTTGCTTCTCACCAGGTTTTGGATGGATCTCTCCTGCCGGCTGATCCTTTGGCTTTGCCTGACAATCTTTTGCTGACCCAGAATCCTAGTCTTGCTTTTCCTACCCTGCCAACCACTTCTACAGCCCTACCACCAGGCCTTAGCCTTATGGCAGCTCTGCTTAATGCTATGCCTGATAGACAAAAGAAATCCTTTTCTTCCCTTTTCCACTTGCCTGTTTTGCCAGCTATGAGGCATAATGCGGTTCATTTTTCCTATGTGAGGGGTATGGAGGAACCTCCTGACTGTCTCTTTGTGGCCTGGACTTTGCTTAAGGATTCTGCCCCTGTACAACTTTCAAACACCTATGATGTTTTACAGGAGACTTCGGCGAACTCTGGTGAGGATACTGATTCCTCCTTTGTTCCGTCTTCCCATCTAGAAGGTACTACTGATACTGATGTTTGCTCTATGGGTAGGGGGGCCCAAAAACAGAAAGCCAGATCTAAACTGAAAGCTGTAGTTGGGAAGGATAAGAAAAAATAACGTTGGTTATTTGCTTTTCCTGTTTTTGCTTTTTCTTGCCATGACTTCCCACAACTTTGCCTGTTACTCTCTGAACGTCAACAGTATTAAGAGACTGGATAAGCGTAACACTGTTTTCACTTTCCTAGCTTCCTTGCTAGGTGGTATAATATTCCTGCAGGATGTTAGGTTTCATGCTTTGCATGAACTGAAACAGGCTCAAAGATACTGGCTTCTGGGCCCTTCTTATTGGTCAGTGGGTCCAGACAGATATTCTGGTGTGGGGATTTTGGTTCACTCTGTTGCCTTTGTGCTTCTTAAGCTTTATGATATTGTCCCTGGTAGGGTGCTGATTCTTGATACTTTGGTTCACCAGGTCCCTTATCGCCTTATCTGTTTATATGCCCCCCAACTTAAAACTGTATGGATTGACAATTTTTCTCAGATTCAGTCTTTTTTGCATACTTCTAAACATATAATTTTTACAGGAGACTTTAACTGTGGGCTTAGCCTTCTGGATAAAGGCATGTATACTACTACTAGGACATTATATTGTGATTCCCGCTCCTTAAATTCCATGATTAATACTGCTAACCTACGGGATGCTGTGCTGGTATTTATGAGACATCATTCTCCCACTTTTGAGAAGGGTGTCTTAGCAACCAGAATTGACTATGTTTTTCTATCCCCCCATCTGGTTCTTTCGAAGGTCTCTGTTGATCCTGTTGAATTTTCAGACCACAGGCTCATTTCTCTTACTTTTGATGATAACATCCCCCCTTCCCTTTCCAAAGGCCCAGGTATTTGAAAAGTTAATAATTCTTTACTTACAGAGGATTTTTTTATGCTCCTTGAGTCACTTTTTAGCTGTCAGGAAATCTGTGCTCCTATGTTATGAGAACCCTGTATAATGGTGGGAGGATTCAAAGTTGGATCTTTCGAAGCTCCTTCAGTGGTACAGCAAGGCTCAAAGCACCTCAGCATACTTGTCTTACTTCAAGATCACCAGCGCTTACAATAACTTTTGTCACTTGATCATACTACTGGCCAAGATCTGAGTATGCATATTCACTCAGTTCGGCAGAATATGTTGTGTTATTCTAAAACTCGGGCTGCTCACCTTTACCGGCAACATAGATTTGGCACTAAGGGTGCAGCTCATGAAAGTTGTCCCTTTACCCACGATAAATCACAGGTTGGCAAAAAAGGCATCACTAGCCTGCTGGACGATTTGGGTACTCTTCATAGCGCCCCATGTGATATTAGAAACATAGACTTTGATGGCAGATAAGGACCACTTGGCCCACCCAGTCTGCCCATTTCCCTACCTACTGGATAAGCTGCAGATTCTAGTTAACCAACAGCCTATTTCCTGCAACCCCCCACTATAATTGCCTTATGTCTTTCCCATGCATGTTTGAATTCCTCCACTGTTTTAGACCCCACAACCTCTCCAGGAAGGCTGTTCCATGCGTCCACCACTCTCTCTCTGTGAGAGAGTTGCGAGTTGAGAGTATGCGAGTTGTGGCTGATTTGTCTTGTACTTTGTTTTCAGAACTCCCTTCAGAAGTTGGGCAGATCAGATAGCATGTACAGTATCTGATGTTTTTATCCCTGATCTTTCAACACAGGTTCTTACAGGTTTAAGCCGGCCTATTACTTTACCTGAGGTGCTGGATGTTATCTGTCATTTGAAGCCCAATGTTACCCTGTGCCCTGATGGGCTCCCAAATGAATTGTATAAGCTCATGGGTGACTCCCTGGGGTCAGAATTGGCCCTCATGTTTAACACTATGTTGGAATTGGGAGATGTTCCTCTTAACTTTATTAAAGGAGCCTTGATTTTTCTGCATAAAAAAGGGGATAAATCTGACTTGCATAACTGAAGACCTATATGCATGCTTAATGTGGATTGTAAGATATTGTCCAAAATTCTGGCTAACAGATTGCTATCTGTTGCGGATCGTGTCATTTCCTCTGAGCAAGCTTGTGCTATTCCTCAGTGGAAAATACAGGATCATCTTATTCGGGAGAGGGAAATTTTTGCCTCTGGGTTTTCTGGTCAATGTTCAGGAAATGTTGTTTCTTTGGACCAAAAGTCTGCTTTTGACTCCATTTGTCATGATTTTTTGTGGGAAATTCTTTTACATTATCGTATTCCTCCTACACATGTTTCTTGGAAACAATCTCTTTATTGGACTGCCACTGTGGTCCCTCTGGTCAATGGGTGGCTGGGTCCCTTGGTTCCCATTAAGTGAGGTGTGAGACAAGGGTGCCCCCTAAGCCCTCTTCTATATGCCTTTTTTATTCACCCCTTATTATGTAAATTAAATTCGTCTCCGAGTATTCACCCGATTTCTCATCCTGCTGTTCAGGATACACTCTCCTCTTTGTCTTATGCTGATGACTTGTTCTTTTTGACTGTGGATGCCTCCTCGGTTCAGGAAACCCTTTCTGAATGCTTTTCCTTTGGTTTGGTCTTGGGGGCTAGCTTGAATTTGGACAAGTGTCTTGCTTTTGCGCTGGGCCTTTCCTCACAGGCTGTCCCTTTATTGGCCTGATTTCTGATTCCTCCTCCTCTATTTCTCTCCTGGGAATTAAGTTTGGCCCCCCAGGGATTTATGTCCAAAATTGGGAGGAAATGCTAGCTATTGGGCATTTTAAGGTTTCTCAATGGAACTGTAGTAGGGTTGGGAAGAAAAAAGTGTATTTTTGGTGAAAACCTTTCTTCTTCCTATTTTTTTATATTTAAGTTATGTGTGCACTATTCTGAATAAACTTAAACCCTCTCTCTTGAGTTTGTTTTTCCAGGCGATATGGGGTAGTCGTCTTAACCCAATCAAGAGGGATGTTTTTTATCTGCCCCTTCCAGAAGGTGGGCTGAAAATGGTGAATCTGATTCTTTTCTTTTCTAGTGTTTTTTTCATGTCAAATTTATGACCTCTTCTGATCAATAGACAACGTGGGTGGGAGTGCTGGCTCTATGGTAATTGCAGCTCATGGTTCCATTCTTGGGAACAGAACTCTATTACAGTTCTCCAGGTTTTGGAAGTCCTTCAATACCTAAAAGACATGTTCCTCCATTTAAAACAATGGAAAATTACTCCTCATCAGCTCTTGATGGTTTCTTCACAAAAGATGTTTTATAGAAATTTACTGGCTTCTGTCTGTCCCTCCCCGACCCCTTCCCTAAATGTGATGCCTTGTATAGGGCTTCCCTGAAACTCCTATTGGTGAATCCTAGTATCCCTGCACATATGTGGGACTTCCATTGCCTCTCTTGCCATGAGAAGATTAATGTCAAGAGTAATCACAAACATAAACAGATCTCTGACAGGTTCTGCAGTAGACCGCAATTTACTGCCTCCCTTGAAACGATTGACCATTTATTTTTTCAATGCTCCTTTATTAAAGAATTCTGGACATATTTAGCTGACCAATGGGAGGGAACTGCTTTTTTCAAAGATTTCTTATGCAAATCTTATACATAGCCATTTGTCCTCTGCTTGGGGGAAATGGGATTTGGAAACTTTGAGTGTTTTATTTTTAATTACCAAATGGAATATTTGGATGTCCCGTTATTTATTTACTTTGCAACAACACCATTGTACTTATGTTGAATTATGCAACAAGATAGTTGCTGATGCTGTTGTAGTATATTTGGCGGACAGCTGGCATCTTTCTGCCCTGGGCCTTTTTGGATAGTGGAAGCATTTGCCCTGGATCACTGATACAGATGCGGCTGTTACTTGAACTGTGTGGGTACTGGTGTATTCTTTCTTTCTTTTCTTTCTTTTTTTGTTTACCCTAGACCTGTTGTACTGACCATTTGTTTTTGTCAGTTTATTTTTGTCCTAGTTCTTGTTTTGCTTCATTTGTGATTTTCTGTATTGTTCTTTTTTTTGGAACTGCACCGATTTGTTTTTTAATAAAACTTTCCCCTACTCTGCAGTAGGCGGAGCTGCTGTCCAAGTTGGTGGATGGCAGTCCAGGTCAGGATGGTGAATGAGGAGATTGTGCTTTCCTTACAGCCGGAGGTTTCATCCCCGACCTCGGCTGTGGCAAACCGAGGGGATGCTGAACTGGTTTCAGATATGATGGAGGACAGATTAGCAGTCCCAATGGATATGCCTCATAGGGTTGAGGCAGCAGAGATGGCAATGTTACAGAGCCAGCATGAGGAGCCTCCTGTTTCGGTGGGGTGCCAGAGGAAAGTTGGGGAAAGTGTGAGCTTTCCTGTGAAAGGAAGGGAACCACATCTGACAGGAGGAAAAGAGGGTTTTCTGGTGAGCGGGTGGCTGACAGGAGCGAGGGCAATGCATCAGGGGCTCATGATGCAGCAGAGAGGAATGCAGGTGGAATGTGGAAGTCTGTTGAGTTGCCTGGAAAAGACGCTCCCTTTATGGGAGAAGACTGGTTGAAAGATGTAGTGTTAATGAAAGCTGGATGGATTATGTGGGAGGATGGAAGTTGGGTCCCTGACTCAGAATGGATTGAATTTTCTTCTTCGATTGACTCTGCAGGAGCTTCCCAGTCAACCACTGCAGTAAAAAAGGTCTGTAATGCTGTTCCAGTGGCTGAGGCTTCTCAGGTTGGTGCATGTAATCCTGTTTCTGATGTTGAGGGACAGGATTTAGATGGGGAGCAGGGCAATACTTTTACAGAGACCTCTGGGTTGATTTCTTCGGATAACTCCCCAAGGGCTTCCCCTCCCCCTTCCATGACTAGAGAGAAATGTAAATTGGGTCCATTTTTCTCAGATTTATTTAAAAACAAAAGAGCTGAACAAACCCTGAAATGTAATGCTATACACTTGAGGTACAGAGGTGGGTTGCAGGAGCACCCGGACAGGACGTATGTGGCCAGGACTTTATTACAGGATTGAATGAACTTTCATGCTGTTGACGTCTTTGCTCTTATTAACATAAGAGGTGAAGATTTGTTTGATACAAGTTTTAAGTCTTTAATGGGCTTAGACACCTTTTGGAGGAAGTACGAAACTCTTAAAATGAATGTTTTGTGGACACCCTTTTGGGCAATTCTTTTGACCAAACCTCTTTCTAAATCTGTGAACATTATTGTTTAGAAATGAGGGTGTAAATGTGGGGGACGTTCAAGTCTGGTTGGAGAAAAAAATGTGATGTTTTGGGCCCTCCAGAGGCCATAATAGATACAGAAGGTATTTGGACTGGGAATTGGCGGTTTAAAGTCAAATTGTAAATGGTGAGGAATGAGGTTCGACACATACCAAACAGTTTTTTTCTCGGGAAAAATAGATGGGTATGTTTTTATCCTGGCCATCTGATAGCTTGTTATAAATGTGGAAGTGGTGGACATCTCAGTAAGTACCTGTGACAGGGTGAGATGTGCCTTATATGGGGACTATGACCATGACAGTGCTGTTTAAAAACATTTTTAAATGTAACTTGTGTGATGTGCAGGGCCACACTTACCATCAGTGCCCCAGGGCAGGTAAGAACAGGACTGGAGGCCCAGATAAAGACATTCTTATTAACAAGACCCAAGAAAGATGCAGGCCACAAAAACCTGTCCTCCCAAATAGGGAGGACAACCAGGATGAAGATCAGTCTGCTCGCCCACCCACCAATCCTCTACAGGACAATGTGGGTACCTCTACTAGTACCGATAGTGCACAATCTCGAGAGAAAGGGGATACCTGTTATCCTCATTTCTGTAAGACAGATCAGAATTTGCAAGGTATCCCCCCCCCAGGGCTGAATTTCAGCTCCCTAAATGGGTACCAGGTCTGGGAGTAAGCAAGAGGCCCAACCTCAGCAGGATCCCCTTCAAAGTCCCTTTCATTTACTTCAAGATGGGGATGCTGGGTCTGAATCAGATGTACCATCCACAGTAGCAGCCACAGACACTGCCAGCTATTTCCAGAAATTTCTGTGATATTTCCAGAAATATCTCCTGCTTTCTGCATTTCCACAGTGGGGGCAGCAGAGAGAAACTCTTCGGAAATTTCGTGAAATATCTGAAAATAGCTGGCAATGTCTGTGGCTACTACTGTAGGTCTGAGGTAGTCTCAGAAATGGAGTGTGAGGAAGAGAATATCTTGGTAGGTAGGGGTATGAAGAAAAAAGCAGGGAGAAAATAAAAGATAAGGAGTTGCTCCCATTATGTTAAACCATGGCATCTCTGCAATTGGCATCTTTCAATATTCGCAGTATAAGGAACCCTAAGAAAAGAGCTGCGGTTTATCTTTTGGTAAAGATATTAAAGCAGATAGTGTTTCTACAGGAGACTAGGTTGCAATCCTTGCAGGATGTTAGTCAAACAAAGAAATTATGGCCTTGGGAGGTTTCTTTTTGGACATTTGGGGAGGATGCTACGGATGGGTTAGGAGTTTTTTTCAAGGTATCTCAGTTGCAAGTATAGAGAATTGTAGATATTGCACCTGGGTGGGCTTTCCCGATGGATTATTATTTCAATGGGTTTTCTTTAAGGTTAATTAATACATATGCTCTGCAAAGTAAAGCTGCCAGGGTGGAGTTGTTTGAAAAAATCAAACCTTTTCTCTTTACAGGGAAACATATTATTGGGGAGGGGGGACATGAACTGTGAGTTAGATTTAAAAATTAAGGATAAAGTCCAAAAAAAGGTCTACTGTGATTCATATGCCCTTCAGGACACTTTATTGCTTGCGGGGCTAATGGATGCATACAGAATATTACATAAGGATAAAGGGGCTACTTATTACAGAAGTGCTTTATCCACTCAAATGGATTATGTTTTTGCATCTAAATTTCTATATACTCAAAGATTTCAGCTCTCTTTTTCTGAATTCATGGATCATGTATTATTATTGTGTGAAATTACTTTTAAAAATATTCCCCCTAAATTTCCAGCAGTAAATAAGAGATGGAAGTTAAATACCAGTTTACTACAACAGCAAGAAGTAAAACAAAACTAAATATGCTGTTTTTATGTAGAAAGTCAGTGGCTGTGATGTATGAGGATTGGTTACACTGGTGGGTAGATACAAAAACAGAACTGAAGAAGTTTTTTATTGATTATGGGAAATTTTATTGTAATAGGGATTATTTGAAATACTTGGATTATAGGGACCAGTTTTATAAACTGATGTCTTTACTGAATGTTTCGGATAGTCAGATCAAATCTCAATTGGATGAGATAAAAAATAAGATGTTTTTGTACCAATATGATAGGGCAATATCTTTACATGCTGAGGTTAAATATGGTATAGAGAAAAAGCCTCCGACACAGCCTAGAGAATGCTGGTGCCTGCTCACCTCTGGGAAATTGGATGGACTGAGCCCAGCTCCTTTTTTGGAATGTCTGGGCTCCCAACACATTGAGAGCCTACAAGATGGCATGGAGGAGCTTCCAGGATTTCCGGGAGAGGGTGGGGTTGGAGGTAAGTGGCCCAGTTAATGAGTTCCAGATCATTAGGTATATGGTGGACAGGTGAGAATCGGGCATTTCAGGAACCACTATCGGCATTCACCTGGCAAGTATTGGTATGGTTTGCCAACTACAAGGTTGGGGCTGCCCCTCCAGGGTGACAGCTGTCCACTGTATGCAGCAAGGCTGGGTAAGGCTGCAAGGGCAGTGGGTGGACAGGCCAAGGCCAATCTGAAGGGATTTACTAGACAGGCTATTGAGCAGCCTGGACCGGGTGTGTTCCTCAGCGCATGAGGCCAGGCTGTTTTCGGCCATATTCCACATCATGCAGCTGGGGGTGTTCCAAGTCAGTGAAGTGGTGGCCAGGGAAAAAGGCAACATGAGGGGCGGCTTGCAAGAGCAGGATGTGTCCTGGTCAGAAGGAGCAGTTTCAGAGTGGCTCAGATGGTCCAAGACTGATCAGGGGGGAAATGAGATGCAGGTGGTCCTGAAGCAGGAGGGGGTGAGGGGGATAGTGGATACCATTAAGGCATACTGGAGGGTGAGGCCTCAGAGGGGCATGTGTTTTTTCCTGCATGGAAATGGGGATCTGGTCACCGCCCATCAAGTCACCGCTGTGCTAAAGAAGGGTATGGCCTTCACAGGGGAGGAGCCAAAATGTTTTGCATCACACTCTTCCAGGGTTAGGGCATCCTCGGAGGTGGCTAGCTGAGGGGTTCTCCCCTCTACCATACAACAGGTTTTGAGGTGGAAGTCACAGGTATATAAAAGATGCATCAGAAAATAAAAATTAATGGTCTGCTTTTTTGTTCCAGGAAATAGACGGCGCAGGGTGGTGTGGCTTATTGGACATTTGTTCATTCATTGGGCAGAGCAGTGGGTGTTGATGACTAAGGGTGGAAGGCAACTAGGACAAGATCAAAGCACGAAGTTGATAAAACAATGCAGGGGAAGGGGACTCTGCTGAAGACAACTATTACCGATTATCAGCACAAAAAGCAGGACCTGGCCCGCACCTTACTTAATCATTATACATGTGGGGGGATGATTTGGGAACACACCATGGGTGGCCTGGTGCATATGATTTTGGCAAACCTTGGGATTCTAAAGGCATGGAGGCCTCAGGTTCAGCTGGGGTGATTAAAAATCATTCCCAGAAGAAACTGGAGGCAGGCGAAAGAGGCGCTTGCAGTCAAGAGTGCCTGTAAGAGGGTCAACAGGAAACTGGCAGCATTGGCCAGAGAATCTGGGGGTCTATACATCAGATATAGCCTAATTACATATGATATGCTGGGTATGTACCAGTCAAATGGGGTACACATGTCTGAAGTTGGGAACTCAGTACTCAATGGAGATATATAGGAAGCGATTGAATTGCGGAGGGGGTTAGGGAGGCTATTTGCCTAGTTTGTAGTGGAGGAAGCTCTCGGGCCAACAGGATCGGCCATAGGGGCTAGTGGAAAAAATTGGGGCCCAGCTGGAAGGGGGTATGGCAGGGTAGGGGAGGGATCCCCATGGGGCAGTTACCCCAAGGGGGACAGTGCTGGGGATCAGGTGGGACACCGGAACCCAGACAGAAGATCCAGGAAAAAGAGGCATCGGGTCAGACACCCGAGCCAAAGAAAATATAGGTGGAAGACTCACTCATGTAAATAAAGGGACAATCCCAGTGCATCTGTTGTATATAATGGGACTGTATAATAAACTGTGGTGGTGGTATTTGAAATGCATTTTAAAGGATTGCATAATAAATGGTAATTAACTAATGTACAAACAACCGAATAAAATTGCAGTGGTTGAACCAAGACAAAAGTGTGCGTGCGGCTGATTTCGGGGGGCCCAGTTGACAATGAAAATCTCTAAATACGTTAATGGAATTAACAAAGTGAACTCTGAGGGTCTCTTCATCTTTAGTGGAAACAAGTCCACTAGGGGGCTCTGCCTCATCTGATGGGGGGATGATTCCAGAGGTAAATGAGGAAGCATTTATTTCACAAAAAGGGTGGTGGCAAGTAGAGATGTTGCAAAATTTCATTTCACTGGCAAAATGTCGATGAAATCACAAATTTCTCCACGTAAAATATTTCGCTTAATTACGCTGTTGCGGAGAAATTTCTCCAGCAAATTTTGCCTTAAATTTCACCTTGGGTTTCTATTCATTGAAATGTGGTAAAATCTGGCAAAATGGGGATTTTCACATAACCTACTCTCTGGGGGTCACATGGGTGACTGTATACAGGCAAGAAGTGAGTATTTCATTTCCCTCCTGTGTAGCTGGAGACTTGTAGGAAGCAGGCAGCCAACAACAGAGAGAGTTTTTGAACTTTTTTGGGTCAGTTTGTTATATTATGTGTGTTTTGTACACATTTTTTTTGTTTCTAAGTTAACATATATTTTGATTGTGAACTTCTGTTAGGTGTCTGTGCAGGCTGAGTGTGTGTGTGCATGTGCGTGTGTGTGTGTGTGTGTGTAATTTCCTATCTCCCTTTCCAGGAAACTTTTTTTTTTTAACTGATGGAAGGAAAAGTTAGGGGCAAGGGGACTAGTGGGAAGGCACCCACTGTCTGTCTGGACAGGTGGATATTTAGGGACAGGGTAGCTGAGGCTGAGGACTGCTCCCAGGCCCATCAAGAGCTGGTAGCCACCACTCCCCGGCAGTGACAGCAGCAGCGGGAGACCATTGCCCCTCCATCAGCAGCAGTGTGAGGATGATGTTGCCCACTTCACATCCCCCACCCAGCATCAGAATCCTCCTCTAACACTCCAGGACCAGCAGCAGCAAAATCCAGTTGCCCCCCAGAAGCAGTGTGAAGATGATGTGGCCCCCTCCACATCCCCCACCACCCAGCAGCAGATTGCTCCTATAACCCCCCATGACCAGCAGCAGGAGCATGTGACCCCCAGACAGCACAGAGTACTAATGCCCCCCAGCAGGAGCATGTGCCCCTCGCCTCCCCCCCAGCATAAAGGGTCTGCCGTGTGGTGTTTTTTCACCATAAACAACACTGGCAGCAGTGTTGTTATCTGCAAGTTGTGTGACAGATCTGTGTGAAGGGGCAAGCAAGGGGGCCATTTTGGAACTGGTGGCCAAAAGAGCCACCTGCAACACCACCACCACGCTGCAGAGTGGCTCCAAAAGCAAAGGGAGTTAGCAGCAGCAGGAGGCACTGTGGCCCAAGGGGAAGGGGATTAGCAGGAGGAAGATGATAGGGCTCAGCAACAGGCCAGAAGGTGCCAGCAGCGCCACCGAAATCAGCAGCAGGCAGCAGCAGCACCTCCATCCATCTCACCCCACAGGCAGCAGCGGCATCGTGTTCATGCTGGAGGTCAGTATGGACAGCCTGTATCAGCCCCAGCCGGTCCTCCTGTGAGCCAGGAAGACCTGGCAGCAGTGCGGTGAGAGATAACATCTCTGCGACAAGATTTTGACAAGTTCTGCCAGGAGGTCAGGGGGGACTTCAGGAAACTGTTGGAGAACCAACATAAAGTTTTGGACCTCCTGGCAGAGCTTCGTGGTGGCGGTGGTAATGGCAGGGTGGAATCAGTGCCTGGTGCAGGCACCTTGTAATGACATGGTCCGGGGACTGTAATGTGCTTGCATGTGAGGCAGGCAGTGAGCACAGCACCAGAATTTTATTTTGTTTTTCCTGTCCTTACTACTATCACTCTTCCCTCATCTGCAGCCCCAAAAAGTAAAAGAATTACAAACATATATATGTGTGTATATATATATATATATATATATATATATATATATATTTATCTTCCTCTTTCTGTATCCTCTTGTTTCTTTTCTTGTCCAGTGTTTAGTGTGTTTTGTGGTGTGTATGCTCCCTCTCTTTCCCCTCTCAGATATGAATACCCTATCACCTAGTCCTCTGCATATCCCCCATCATGTGTGTTAGTCAGTCAGTCTGTATGTTACCTACAATAAACAATGTATTTTTCTTCTTGTTCTATGTTAATCCTTCTCCTATGCACAAATGTCAAGTATTGTAATTTGTTCATATGAACACATTTTGTTCCTAAAGCTACTGTATGTGATGTTGTGGCAGTTCTTTTTGCTGTATGCAGCTGCAGCATAAGTTTGAATATGTACACAACATATAAACCTAAATAAGAAGCACTTTTATTGTGAAGTTAAACATAGATATGTTTTTTGTGCTTAACAACAGTCCCCTGGGCTTAGTTGTCACAAATGTTCACTTGGTGTCCCTCCACTCCACCCATGATGTTTTCTTTAGTGCTCTGCCACCACCATATCCAAATTGTGCACTTGGGCCACAGTTTAACATAGCCTCTTGCCTCCATGGTGTGCAGATCCAAATAGGCTGTACATGTTCAGAAATAAAACAGGAAACATGATACATTCACTCCAGACAGAAGTCTGGTCTTAGCCATGATGTTTTATGGTGCCCAAAACCCTACCCAGGCCAAACGATGGTCTTTGGTCCACTGTTTACAATTGTTTTTAGGCCATATCTTGTTTTGGAGAGTGCACAGACAGTAAATGTCCAGATATGTTGTAGGAAAAATGGTACATTAAATTCGGACAGAAATGTGGTCTCAGCCATGATGTTTTATGGTGCCCTCCCACCACACAGACATTAAATAGTTGTTTTAGGGCTTGTTTGCCACATATTTCTGCCTGAAACTCACTGCTGCTGGTGCCAAGCAGGGCCTACAAGTCCAGAAACATTTAGCAAAAAATGTTACATGAAATGTGGAATCAGTCCTGATGTTTTAGGGTGTCCCCAAGCACCCAGATGTTAAAATGCTGTTTTGACCACTGTTTATAATTGTTTTTAGGCTACATCTTGTTTCTGCAAGTGCAGCCTAGGCAGTTCATGTCCAGAAATGATTCCTTAAAAATGTTACATCAAATTAAGAATGAAATCTGGTGTCAGTCCCCATGTTTTATGGTGCCACCCCCCAGCACTCAGACATTAAAGTGCTGTTTTGGCCACTATTTACTATTGATTTTAGGCCATATCTTGTTTCTGTAAGTGCAGTACAGTCGGTACATGTCCAGAAATGCTTCACAACAAATCACACAGTACATTCAGACAGAAATCAAGTGTCAGACATGCAGTTACATGGTTCACATCTGCCATGAGGACCTAAATGTGGTCTCAGCCATGATGTTTTAGGAGGCAGTATAGCGCAGTGGTCTAAGGCTCTGAGCCACAAATCTGGTGACATCCAGCAGACCAGACCTGCGTTTGAATCCCACAGCTTCCACTTGCATATTGTGTGACCCTGAGCAAGTCACTTAACTGCCTGATGCTCCTGTAAAAAAGCTTTCAGCTTAGTGTGCTATACCTGGTTAAACAACTAAATAAAAACAATGTGCTGTTTTCCGCACTGTTTAAATGCTTTTCAGGCCTAACCGTGGTGCTGTCACTGGCTAACATGGCCGAGAAGTCCAGAAATCCAGGAATGTTTCACAAAAAATTGCAGCGTACATTCAGACAAAAATCAGGTGTCAGACATGCAATTATATGGTTCATATCCACAATGAGGACCCAAATGTGCTGTTTTCTGCACCGTTTAAATGCTTTTCAGGCCTAACCGTGGTGCTGCCACTGCCAAACATGGCCCAGAAATCCAGGAATGTTTCCCATGATATTGCACAGTACATTCAGACAGAAATCAGGTGTCAGAATGCTGTTATATGTTGCACACCTTCCACCTGGACCAAATCATGTTGTTTGGCAGACTGTTTACCAAAGGTTTAAGGTCTAATCATGGTGTTGCCACTGTCTAACATGGCCCAGAAGTCCAGAAATATTTCCCCAAAAAATAATTGCACATTACATTCAGACAAAAATCATGTGTCAGTCATGCAGTTACATGGTTCACATCCACCATGAGGACCCAAATGTACTGTTTTCTGCACCATTTAAATGCTTTTCATGCCTATCCGTGGTTTTGCCACTGCCTAACATGGCCCAGAAGTCCAGAAATGTTTCCCAAAATATGTTACAGTAACTTCAGACTGAAATCAGGTCTCAGCCATGATGTTTTATGGTGCCCAGACCCCCACCCAGATCAAATGATGGTCTTTGGTCCACTGTTTACAATTGAGTTTAGGCCATATCTTCTTTCTGCGAGTGCAACACAGGCAGTACTTGTCCAGAAATGTTTCCAAAAAAACTGGTGCATTCAATTCAGACAGAAATCTGGTCTGAGCCATCATGTTTTATGGTACCCCCCCACCACCACCACCAAGACATTAAAATGCAGTTTTGGCAAGTGTTTACAATTGCTTTTAGGCCACACCTTGCTTCTGCGAGTGCAGCACAGGCAGTGGATGTCTACAAAAACTTCATAAAAAATGGTACATTAAATTCAGACTGAAATTTGGTGTCAGACATGCAGTTACATGGTTCACATCCACAAGGAACCCTAATCTGCTGTCCTCAGCACAATTTAATATGGTTTTCAGGCCTAACCGTGGTGCCGCCACTGCCTGACATGCAACATAACCAGTTTGCCACAATGAGAAAAATAAATCCTCCTGCAAAATGGTCCTGCTACTTAAAGGTGCACTTTCTTCCTCCTGCTGCTGGTTCCTCAATTTATTTAGAACTGTGGAATTATCATTTTGCAATGATAATGCCCTAGTTAGCTCTGTTGGCTCTGTGGTTTTAAGTCAGTGTGGATTGAATGATACTTTGTGTGCTGCTGATGTTATCTGTAGCTGCTGCCTGCTGCTCTGACTAGTTACCACGAGAAATAATGCTTTGTCTGCTTCATGGGGATCCTCGTCACATAGTCGATCGATGCTGCTGCTGCTTGCTGCACATGTAAATATCTGTCTGTATATATTGTTTTGGGGTGCAAGAGAAGGGAGATGGTGGGTTGCTATTGGGACGTCTTGTTTGTATATGTTTGTATTTATCTTATATTATCTAGTGTGCTGTGGAGTACATCATCATTATATGCATGCCAGGATTTGGATACAGGATGTTGGAATGCACCACATTTCACATTGCACAAGGACAAGGTAAGTATTTAATTTTTCATTACTGGGAGGGATAGGTGACTACAGCTAGGATATCAGAGTTGATTGTATTACTTTTTTTTCTCAACATGCAGGAATTCAGATGCTGTTAACTCCAGCTGCGCTGCTGCTGCTGTTCAATAAGTGTGCAATTCATTAAAGTATGGTAAGTATTTCTTAATTTGTGATGTCTTTGGATGACTGGTGGTGGAGGAGGTGGTTGAGGCCGGGTTGGTGTGGGGTTGGTGGATATGATTAAGTATTATTTTTTTTATGTTTTTGGTAACCGGGTAAGCAAGCTGATCCAAAAGACCATTTTCAGTTTGTGGATACTGTATATTAAGTTTGTGGTTACTGCAGTACAAAGATGTCAGACTTTGACAATAACTATCTTGTATATGGGTCTGTTAATATTCAGGAATTCCACTGCTGGGGTGTGTCTGGTGTTGGGTAAGTTACTTTTTCTATTACTTTCTATTACATTTGGAAACTTGTTCCAGGAAGCTCTGTGCAGTCACTAGCAAGGTTGGAGAAGTACTGGAAAAAGTAATGCACCTTACAGTTATAGTTACTTATTTTTTTATGCAAAAACAATACAAAAATAATAAATAACAACGGATTTCATTTATTTGAAAGTAGTAGGTTAGTTACTAGTTACTTTCAAATAAATGTAATCAGTTACAGTTACATATTTCTTTTGTATAAAAAGACATAAGTAACTGTAACTGTAAGATGTATTACTTTTTCCAGTACTTCTTCATCCTGCTAGTGACTGCACAGAGCTTTCTGAAACAAGTTTCAAAAAATAAGTAATAGAAAAAGTAACTTACCCAACACTGGTTGCGTCTGTTAACTCTCAATCTGGATGTTGGCTGTGCTCATCAGACATAATCTGTTCATGTCAAGGGTTCCAGTTTAACTGCCATTCCCTGATGTGAGTATAGCTTCATGTAATGATGGTGGTGGGGAGGGACCACCTAGTTGTAACAATGCTCAAAATATCTTCTTCTTTTTTTCTTATTGCCAGGTACAAAGTACTTCAATTGGAATGGTTGCTTAGTTTTCTGGTGGACATTTGCTGATGCATCCAATTTCTGTACAGCATTGGTGACTAAATACTAGTCTTCCATCCTGGTGTGTGGACGCTGAATCGAGGTGCTGCATCTGCAAGGTGTGGGCCACTGCTGATAACTAAAAACATACATCATCATCATCATCATCATCATCATCATCAATGGACACGTTCAGCTCATGTGCAGCAGCATGATTGGGGAGGTACTTTGAGTGCCACTTAAGCACACTTCAATGTGGGCTGCATCATGTGTGTGGTATCGACAAAAATGCTTTACTTGTGCCACCAATCTTGTTCTTGCTGGGGTACTAGGTGACTCTTGGGGCCTGGGATGTGCTGCATGTATGAAACTGGTTATTTTGGTGGATTTGGTGCCTGATGGTGTACTTTTATAACTTGAGGGAGTGGCAGCTCCACTGCTACTGTCAGCTAGCAGTGTCAGTGGCTCAGTATGAAGCACACTCGCCTCTGAGGCCGGGAGATCAGAGGGCTATGGGTTCAGTTCCCACATCTGGCACTTGGGTTAATATCCCAGTACTGACACTGTAATGCAGCATGAGAGGGGTGCTGCATTTCGGAGGTGCCGTCTTTCGGATGAGATGTTAAACCGAGGTCCCATCTGCCTGGATTGGTGGTAGTTCAGGCAGATGTTAAAGATCCCATGGCACTTATCGAAAAGAGTAGGGGAATTTCCCCGGTGTCCTGGCCAAATTTCCCTCATTCACTAAAAATACCACCAACAGCTTAATCTGTTTCAAGGTCAATTGGCATTCATCTGTATCCCCTTCCCCTGGGTCGTGCCTGAAAATAGGCAGGATTTGTCTAGTGCACTTACCCGGTCAACAAAAGCTAAATAAATAAATACTATGCCCACTGCTCAAGAGAGAAAATTATTCCTCACAATCTTCCTCCACTGACACACTCAGCCCTCCCTCCTCCTGCTCTATTGCACTGCTGTCATTTAGAGTAAGCTTGACAAGGCAAGCCCCAACAACAGCTCTGGTATGTTTCTGGTGTTGGTGCCAGTGCCATGGGTGCTTGTTTTTCAAGTGGGCGTGCTGGCCACCCGTGCCTATGTGGCTACCCTTTTTTCCACAACTTACACATGCTTGACACAACTGACATATCGCCATGGTGTCATCAGCTGCATGAAACATGAAAAAATCCCAAACTAGGGACTTTGCACCTCTAGATTTGACATGGAACTGACACTTGGACAGTGGAGCCAATGGTGTGTAAGTTTTTGCTTTTTGTGCCACTTGCATGATATCCACCGTGCTGTGTTTGGGAGGTAGGATGACTGGACTGCTTGTTGTAGACTTGCTGATATCCTCACCCTCAGTCTTGTCATCTAGATGGGTTACATCTTCAACCTTCAACTTTTTCACTTCTGGCACCCACAGTGGATCCAACACCTCATCATCATCTGTACCAAAACATATGATATCATCCTCCTCCTTCCCCCATCACTATCTACTGCCAGACAAACATTTCCCTTCTCTGGCATCTCCTCACTTTGTGGGGGCTACCTCTCCTTATTTCCTTCTCCAGGAGAAACAGATTAAATCTGGGCACTATCACACTCACCACCATCAGCTCACACTGACAACTTTTTCACCTCCTCCTGGGCCTCTGTGTGCCTCCACTGATGTGAGTGTCTCCCTTGTTCCCAGTATCATCCCCAACAAGCATACTAGCTACAGATTGGGCAGTACAAAAATGTGTCACAGACTTGAAGCCACTTCTAACTTTGATTTTGTTTCTACTGGCTGCCACAGCAGCAGCAGAGCACACAGAGGACACTGATTCAGAATCAGACATAGGTTTGCTTTTTCCAACAGACTTCTTTGAGCCACCTCCCACCCTGGCACCTTTACCTGAAGTTGAATGTCTCTTGGCAGGCATATTTGTATGCTTGTTTTGTTTGGCTTCCTCTGGAACTACATCATTATTTCTATTAAATACGTGCGATTTAACACCTACAGTGATATGTACAAAGGGCACACAAAAATAAGAACAGGTAGCTGCACTGTAGTGTATGTGAATATAACACAGATATATCAGATGGAATGGACAACAAGATTTGAAATGAACAAACAAATTCACCTCCAAAACTCATGCAGGGACCACCACTATCTTGAAAACTATGTAGTTTTTATGTTGGCTTGCCATGCTTGCGCGCAAGTCAACATCTTGGGAGAGTGCAGATTTGGAGGTGCGGCCGCTGTTGGGCGAATGCAAGGCACGCATCAGTAGGTGCATCCCTCATTCCCCAATCAGCCTGCATGCCAGCTCCACACCATGCATGCTAATGTGGTGAGCACATATAAGGAAAGGTCCACTGCAATCTGAGCAAAGCTCGTCAGACACAGCGGACCCTTCCTGCATGCTGCCACATTAACAGCATGGTGGGCGGCTGCCCAACGGCTAACTTCAGGGGTGCCCAATCCCCCAGCCAGCTTTCTGTGGCTGCAGGCATTTGTCAACGGGGGAGCCCACTACCTGTCGGCATACAGCAGGCCCATTTCCTATATGCCAAGGGGGGTGCCTAATCCCCCTCAGTTCTTGCCTCCCCCCACTTTCATTGTGAGCTGATGGGGCAGCCCACTCCCTGTTGGCATAAATCAGCCCCCCCACATTTCTTATATGTTGAGGGGGGTTCCCAATCCCCATCGGCTCTTGCCTCCCCCCTGGCTGTCATTGTGTGCTGACGGGGGTGCCCAATCCCCATTGGCATAAATTCACCCCCCCATTGTCTGCCAATGAGGGTGCCCAATCCCCCGTTGGCTCCAGCCTCCCCAAGCAGCCTTCCTGATGCCATGCTGGGAGCCCACCCCAGAGTGGCAAATGTCCCGTGTCATCCTCCTTAAAAAAAAAAGTCTCTGAAAGAAAAAAACAGTCCCTCATGGTCTCAGTGGTCCCATCCCCACCGCACCCACCCTCGCACCTGCATCCCACACCCCTCACCCCATGCTTACCTCCGGACTTGGTGCGATTATCTTCAGTGGACCGGGAACCGTCACCTCTTCAAAGCCGACCCCTGAGCAGAAATGCGTAAGCTGTATAATGGAATGAATAGAGGTTTTTCAACTTTGCTGCATATCTCAGGCATTTATTGGAATTTTGGCAGCAAATTTTCAACATTGGGTTTTTGGGGCCCCACCTCATGAATTCTATCACTGTCATGGTGTTACTCAGCCTCAAAAGGTGATTTCACAGTCACTGCGCAAAATCACCTTTTGGGACCCATTAACAAAATGACAGTGCCAGTGTTCATGAGGTGGCCTCTCAAAAAGCATATGTTCCAAATTTGGTGGAAAAAATCCAACAAATGCCTGTTTTACGAGTGTACATTGCGTAGTTGCTACGCAGGCTCGTAACTTCGTGCATTCACAATATTTTAACACCGGATTTTCAGCATTGTCATTTTTGTACACCTCCTTGTGAATAGTACAGCTGTCATTTTCCACATCCTGCCCGAAATGTGTTTCCACACTTCCGGCGCACAATAGCTCAGTCGCTGTGGGAAATCAGTGTTTGGGCCATATTATGAAAATGACAGTGACACAGTTCATGAGCAGAGGTCATAAAATGCCTATGTTGAAAATTTGGTGATGATACTCCATGAAATGACTGTGTTACAAGGTTACCAGCGTGCGTTGGCAGATTGCACGCACCTTGTACCATCATGCATTTGTGATATTTTCACTCTGGATTTTCACCATTGCCATTTTTCCACACCTCTTGATGAACAGTACAGCCGTCATTTCACAAATCCTGCCCAAAATGTGTTTTCACACTTCCGGTGCAGAATAGCGGGGTCGCTGTGCGAAATCACTTCTTGGGACACTTTGAGGAAATAACAGTGACACTGTACATGAGCAGAGGTGCTAAAATGCCTATGTTGAAAATTTGTTGCTGAACGCCCATAAAATGGCAGTGTTCCAAGCGTGCATTGCATATTTCAACGCACCCTTGTAACTTCGCAAATTTGCTATATTTACATGCCACATTTTCAACACTGCCATTTTTTTACACCTCCTTATGAACTATGCAGCTGTCATTTTTCACATCCTGCCCAAACTGTGTTTTCACACATCTGGTGCACAATGGCTCAGTCACTGTGGGAAATCAACTTCTGGGACAGATTAACAAAATTGCAGTGCCACTGTTTATGAGCAGAGGTCCCACAATACCTATGCTGAAAATTTGGCTAAAAAATCCCCAAAATAATTGCATTACAGGCGTGTGTTGCCCAGTTTCTATGCACATTCATGACTTCACCAATTTTTCATATTTTCACTCCAGATTTTCAACATTGCCAATTTTTTGTACCTCCTCATGAAAAGTACAGAGCTGTCATTTTTCACATCCTGTGAAAAATGTGTTTTCCCACCTGTGGTGCCAAATGGCACAGTTGCTGTGTAAAAATCACCTTTCAGCTGACGAACTGATAGTGCCATTGTTCATGAGGTAGGGTCACAAAAAGTCCATGTTGAAATATTGGAGTGAAAATGCCTCGGGCATTAGGGTTTCCAACCGTAATGCCCTGCCCTGTAGAGACTGACAGGTGTCAGGGGTGTGACTTGGGATTGTCGGACATAATGCTCATGCCATTCCACCCCCAACCCCACCCTACAGCCAGTGACAATTGTCAAGATGTGCCTTGGACGTGTTGGCTCCAAAGTTCTCCCCACTGTCCTATACTGCACCCATCTCAGTGTATTTCCTTATGGAATGGGGTGAGAGTAAAGCCCAAAGACCCCAATGCACTGAGACACTTGTAGGTGTCTGCAGGATAAGGAGAGGTGAAATGGCATGAGCATTATGGCCAGCATCCAAAGGGACACCCCAATGCCTGTCAGTCTCTGCAGCATGGTGGGGGTTGGCATCAGTCCAATACTTCACTGCCATTCCTATTATGTATCTCTCTAACTCCTGCACTACCAATGCCAATGCCAGCAAGCCAACATTCGGCATTGACAAATGCTTGTTTATATAGTAGGTCAGGTAGTAAACAACAGTGGCGTAACAGGGAGGAAAGGGTTAATAAGGTAAGCAAATTAAATAGAAAAACAGGAATGCTGTCATGCAGAGGCTAGATCACAATATTAATTTCTGTGAGCAATTCAATAATGCAGTGTACCTGGATAAGGACAAGTCAAGTGGTCAATGTACACGAATACTTTCAATCAAAAAAATAAATCACAAAAGTGATTAAACAAAGGGAAACAGGAACAGAACTACTCAGTCAGAAAACTATAACAAATAAGTAGCACACAAACAAAAAATATTAAGACTTAAAAGCAATTACAGATACTCACTCATAACTTGTGAGAAATCTGTCAAATATTAGGAACTAGCCTCTCTACTTTCACACACACACACACACACACACACTCACACTCACACCACATGGTCAACCCTCACCCACTCAACTCCCTCAAAGACACAGACACAGACACACAGAGAAAACTGAAAACACTACCTACGTTTAACTAAGTATTATCCAAAGATACAAAAACAAAAAAAGGCCCACTAGCAGCACTAGGAACTAAATTGAGATTTAGGCAGCAATTAACTTTCAAAAATCACAACTAGGGGGGCATGGCTTGGCTGAGCTGAAGATTGCTGCTTAATTCTGTTGCTCCTGGGTTCACCAATTATCATCATCCATCCATCTCTACCCAGACATTCATTCTCTGCCAAATACTGGGTCTTTACTCTACCTGCATCAAAGTTCAGCTCTGGTATAGTATTTTTGCTATCTCACAGTTATAGAATTTTATATTTGCAATCAGACAGCCTCTCTATTTTCGGCCTGCAACAATGGCCGACCAACCTTTGCATAGCAACTCTCTCAACAGAATTGAATCAATGTTTCAGCAAATAATCAATGAGTTAAATGACTTAAAAATAACCTCACAACAAAATGTTACTAATGTACAATTGCTTGACCAAGAAATCTCTGCTACAGAAACTAAAACAATCCAAAATTAAAGCTCTATTATGGATCTGAAAGCTACAATCAGGGAGCAGGATAGAATTATTAAAAATCTTCAGGATAAAATTGATGACATCAAAAACAGAAACAGATGTAACAACCTTAGATTTCTGGGATTTCCTGAAGGTGCAGAGCTCGGAGATACCAGCACACTTCTGAAACACGCACTTCCAATGTTGCTTAAACTCCCACCAGATCAAGACCTCATTATTGAGAGATCTCATCGTACTCTAAGCCCAAGTCCTGGTCCAACTCAAAAACCAAGGTCCATCATCGCTAGATTTCTGAACTATGCACACACAGAATTAATCATTCAAAAAGCAAGGCAAGTGGGTACGATTTCTTGGCAGGATCATAAAATATCAATTTTTAGAGATTTCTCAAGAGAACTATCTAATAAACGCAGACTTTACAATCCCATCAAAACTGTTTTGCACCAGAGGGGTATTAAGTTTGCTCTACGCTATCCAGCCACAATGTGTCTATTTCTGAACGATTCATTCAAGGACTTTCACACACCTGAAGCTTTATCAGCATTTCTCAATATACCTCAAACTATACTTACCATACCCGTTGATTGTGCTGCAGTCGATCTAAACATTGACCCGAATTCCTCTCAAGAGGTCCGACAGTCTCCAGCGAACGTCTTTGAAACTAATCAAAAAACTATAGAGAAGCCTGCACAAACCGTAACTAATACTTCAGCTCCTGCCAGAGTTTCAGCGCGCATACAAGAAAAAAAGTCTGTTAAATCTTTGCATTCTAAACACTTGTGCTGCTCGAATGATACTCCTTCAATGTCGGACTTGCAAACTGAAAAGCATGTTGGTTTCTCTACCCCTCTTGCGTTGTCTAATAAATACACTCCACGCTGTGAAGATTCACTCTCATCTCATGAAGAACTTCAAGAAGATGACTTAGATCCACCTGCTGATACCCATGCGAGTGCCCTGCCTAACATCAATTCACCTGACTCCTCCTGGGCAGAGCTGGTATCTCGCTCCCCATCTAAATCAGCAGAACCTCCCAAAAAGAAAAGAAAGAGGAAACTAAAGAACAGAATCCATAATACTGCTTCCCAAATGCAAAATCATTACAAGCATCGACTGATACGAGGTTCTGATATTATGTCGAATATCTATATTAAGCCCTGAAATCTCATACTAAAATGTGTAATACTATTACACCCAGCAGTTTGGACTGTGTAAGGCTGTAAACTGTGCTGGAATGTTAGGGCTGTATTCAAAGTTTCTCTTTTTTGCTTACTTGAAGCGCTATCTGCATCTCTTAATACACCTTAAACTGCACCCGTCACACCCATTAATTGTGCTGCATTAGATCTAGTTATTGCCTCGAATCCCTCTTAGGAGGACCGGCGATCCCCTGCTACCCAGCTATTGCCTATGAAACTGGACAGGAACTCAGAGAAACCTGCACAGTCTACAACTAATCCATCTGTTCTTGTCCAAGTCTCTGCGTATATGAGAAAGAAAGAAATCTGCCAACTTTCTGCATACCAGACATTTGTGAGGCTGGAATAACATCCCCTCATCATCCTACTCGGAGTCTGTAAGCATGTCGGCTTTTCCACTCTTCTTGCGCTGTCCAGCAGGTGCGCTGCACTTCATAATGTTTCATTCCCACCTTCGTGAAGCGCTTCGTGAGGATGACTAGGAGCCACTTGCTGATGCCCACACAAATGTGCTGCCTACAGTTAATTCCCCTGTCTCCTCCTGGGCAGAACTGGTGGCTGATTCCACATACCCCCTGAAAAAGAAAACTAAGGGGAGGCTGAAGAACAACGTAAATAACATTGTTTCCCGGGTGCAGAACTGTAAGGTGCATTGATTGCCATATGTTTCTGATTTTGTGTGTGAACATATATGTGGAGCTCTTTATTTCAGTATCACATTTGGTTACTCCTTTTCCCTCTTTTTTTTGTTCAAATGCGATGCCTATCTTAATATGTTAGCGCTATCACATTCAGCCAGTTTGGATGTAACAAGGCTGTAAATCGTATTTGAAACTTAGAGGCTGTATTTTTTCAATGAATCGAATCTACAAGTATATTCTTGCTGAACTTATCTAAATGTGTAAACCTTGTTACACGGATATATACAACTTCTTTTTTTAGGTCTTTCCCAGGCCCATAGGTGTTCTACTAGCTATTAGCTTATTAATAAAATATAAAAGAGAAACATAAAACATAGCATAACGCCATGTATGTTCAGCACATTTAAAGATTCACTTTCACTTTATGGTAAGTGCTATATGCATATATTTGCATAGTGATTTTCTATATATTTTTTTAGTGTACCTACTATTTTAAGTTAATAGTATACATATATCACATATCCATTCTTTAATAAGGTTATGTGGATGTCTACACATCTTATAAGCCTTTTTCTTCTGGATTATGCTGTTTAATGATATGTGATGTTATATTGGCATACTATCCCTTTTATTGAACTAATACGATATAGTTCAACTTGATTACCATGTCGGGTTTTATTACCACTTTAAAAATGTTTTTTGCATTGTTTGGTATAATGTATATTGGTCTTTCCCAGGGTTCTAGCTTAACTACCTGAGTTCTAGTCATAATAATTGCTTATAAGATATTGTTACACATAGTTAATATCTCAGCAATATAGCGTGTTGCTTTTTCTTAAGTGTTATCTACGTTTTTACACACCTAGTAGTGTGGCGAGAGGGTCTCTGGTATGGGAAGAGTACACAATGGGGGCTGAGATACTAACAACAACAAAAATGGAAAGGGACCTGGGGGTAGTCATATCAGATGACCTAAAGATGGGCAAGCAAAGTGAGAGGGCAGCAAGGAGGGCTGGGGGGATACTGGGATGCATAGGGAGAGGCATCACCAGTAGAAAACAGGAAGTTATTATCCTCTGTACAGCCAGCTGGTGAGACCCCATCTGGAGTACTGTGTGCAGTTCTGGAGACCCAATCTCCATAAAGACATAGACAGGATGGAAGCTGTCAAGAGGAGGCAACTAAAATGGTGCAGGGTCTGCACGGAAGACATTGAAGAGAGACTTAAGGAGCTTAATATGTATAGCCTCGAGGAAAGGAGGAGAGAGGGGGACATGATAGAAACTTTCAAGTACCTCAAGGGAATCAACAAAGTCCAAGAGGGTAGCATCTTTCAAAAAGAGGTGTGCAAGAACAAGAGGCACAATTTGAAGATGGGGGCTCAGAGGAATATAAGGAAGTATTTTTTCACAGAGAGGGTTGTGGATACATGGAACAGCCTTCCGGAGGAGGTTGTGGAGTCAAAATCAGTGGTGGAATTCAAGCATGCATGGGACAGTCATAAGGCAATTCTGGCGGGTGGGGGTAGGAAGAAGTAGGCTGCTGGTTAACTAGGATCTGCAGCTTATCCAGTAGGTAGGGAAATGGGCAGACTGGGTGGGCCAAGCGGTCCTTATCTGCCATCAAATTCTATGTTTCTATGTTTCTATGTTTCTATGTTTCTATGTTTCTATGTTTCAATGTTTCTATGTGTACCGACTCCTTTCTCTCTACACTTCACAAATGTCCTTACCGTAATATACAAGTTTTTGTTGTTTCTATGTTATTATCTCTACTATTTTATCCCTGTATCTTTCTTTAGTGAGACTCAATAGATATATTTATCATATTATTTTGAATCCATAGATTCTAATGATCCTGCTCACATTTGTACAACCTATTCACCTGCCTTTAGAACCTTTGACATTCTCTGACTTAGTTTTTTATGAGTCCCTCATTCCGATTTGTAACTTCCTATTTTACCTTTTACCATTATGAGTGATTTGATATTATATTCATGGAATGTTAAGGGACTCAATTCACCTTGTAAGCGCAAACAAATACTTACCTAACTTAAGAAGCATAAAACACATATTGCTTTCTTACAAGAAACTAAACTTATGTCAGAGGATGTTGATAGGTTAAAAAAGGATTGGGTCGGTCAAGTATTTGCATCCTCTTCCTCCTCAAAAAAACGAGGTGTCACTATTCTATTACATAAGTACCTTAATTGGACCCCAAAGAAAACTATCACGGATTCGGATGGTAGATGGATTCTAATTCAATTAACTTCCACTGCAGGTACTTTTATGTTAGTTAATGTTTATGCTCCTAACTCTGATTCCCCTGAATTTTTTCATAACTTGGCTCAACAAATTATGATTAATAGCAATGATAACTCACTCGTTCTTATGGGTGGAGATTTTAATTTAACCTTAGAAGCACACCTAGATAGAAGTAATAAGTCATACGATGCTCATCCACGAAGCATTAATGCCTTGACATTGCTAATGAAAGATCTGGGCCTTTCTGACATTTGGAGACTTTCCCACCCTAGACAGCGTGACTATACATTTTACTCCTCATTACACAAATCTTACAGCCGTATTGATTATTGGCTTTCATCCCCTCTTATTACAGAAAAAACTATTAATACAGACATCCTCCCAATTACCATATCAGACCACTCTCCTATAAGTTTACATCTACTTTGGGGTCCACCCCCTTCTAAATCCCCTTCTTGGCATTTAGATCCACTTTTACTGAGGGACCCAGAATTTATTCCTTGGATTACAGCCAGATTCAAGACTTTCTCTCATTTAATGATACCCCTGAGGTATTCATAAGCACAGTTTGGGAAGCATTAAAAGCAACAATTAGAGGCACAATTATTAGTTTAGCAGCTCACAGGAAAAAGCTAAAGAGCAACAACTAGCAAATTTAGAAATCCCTTAAAGAAAGAAACTCAGTACTATAAAACAAAAAACCAATCATGACTCACAACTACATCTTGAAATTCTTCAGTTAAAATTAAAATAAATGAATTAATATCCAGGAAAGCTGAACTTGCCCTTTAAGGCTTAAACACCACTATGGGAACAAGGAGACAGATATGGGAAGTTGCTTTCATATCAGCTAAAACTCAACAGATGGAGAGATATATTGCAGGTTTGAAAGGCCCATCAGGCCAAATTTATACAGACAACCTTACAATAAACCATATTATGCGTTCTTTCTACCAGCAACTATATTCTCATCCAAATTCCAGTTCTTCCAATCAAATACATGAATTTCTTGATAAACGGCAGCTTCTTCATCTCTCTCATCAAGATATGGCCATACTGGATGAACCCTTTACCCTACAAGAGATCCAAACAGCACTATCATCTTTAAAAAATGGTAAATCCCCTGGGAGTGATGGTTTCCCTGTTGATTTCTTTAATTCCCTATCCGGTACTCTTTGCCCTTTACTTCTTAAGGTTTATCTGGAAGCATTTTCTAATGGTTAGCTACCCCACACTATGACTGAGGCTATTATTACTGTTTTACCAAAAAAAGATAAAGATCCCTCTCTTCCCTCAAGTTACAGACCGATATCACTGCTCAATACAGACGGAAAAATCTTTGCTAAATTATTAACCCTTCGCTTAGATTCATTAATTTCAAAACTCATCCATACTTCTCAAGCTGGATTTATTAAACACAGAACTGGTTCTGATCATCTTCGTTCCTTGTTTAACTTAATTTACAAAGCAAAAACTCTTAAATCACCAGCCGCGGCCATAGCCATTGATTTTGAGAAAGCATTCGATTCTCTTAATTGGAACTATTTATACCAAGTTTTATCACATTTTGGTTTCACTAACAATTTCTGCGCCTGTATCAAATTATTGTATATTCTCCCTTCTGCTCGAATTCTTACTAACACAACTCTATCCCCCTCCTTTCATCTTGCAAAAGGTACTAGACAGGGATGCCCCTTATCACCATATTTGTTTATACTTGCCATGCAGCCTCTCTCTGCAGCTCTTCGTCAATCCTGCATAATTAAAGGCATCCCTATCGGTAACTCTCGCCATACTTCACTCTCTTATGCAGATGATCTTCTTATTCTCCTAGAAAATCTCCAATCTTCAGGGCAACCTTTAGTTAAACTTCTTAACGAATTCACCTTAACTTGGGACTTGCTCTAAATCTCACTAAATCTGAAATGCTACCATTAAACATTAGAGGGAGGCCGATTAAGGGGGAATGTGAGGAAATTCTTTTTCACAGAAAGGGTGGTAGATGCATGGAATGGCTTACCACAAGAAGTGGTGGCTATGAATACAGTGCAGGGCTTCAAACAGGCATGGGATAGGCATAAGGGAGCAATACAAATGACTATGAATAGATAGGTCACTGACAGAGCAAAGGCCGATGGCACATTTATAAGGTAGAAAAAGAAATGGGCAGACTGGATGGGCCTTGCGGTCCTTATCTGCCGTCAACTTCTATGTTTCTATGTTTCTATGTTTCTATGTAAACAACCTATGTAAATCTTATATGAATGATCCTTTGGGCTTCCGCTGGGCTTGCCAAGGTATTTCATATTTGAGTATCCGGATCATCCCATCATTGGATAAAGTATGGGATGCTAATTTCTCTCCTCTACTAACTAACATTAAAAATATACTTGACAGATGGAAATTGCTTAATCTTACCTTTAATGGGAAAATTTCTGCTATTAAAATGACAATAACTCCTAAAATATTGTATCTTTTTTCTAATATCCCTTTAAAACTTCCCTCTTGTTTCCTCATCAAAATTGACAAATTAATAGGTAATTTTATTTGGGATGGCAAAATCCCGATTTAGCCGTAACAAACTTAGATCACATTGGTCAGAGGTGGATTTGACCTCCTTGGTTTCAGGCCTACTTTTGGCTTTTCGTGCAGCCAGACTATCAAATGGTTTATTCAACCTGGCGTAATTCACCTTTATGGGTTAATATGGAAGTCTCCTTTGTGCTAACAACATTGCTACCTCCTTTATCTATAATCCCATCCCCTCTAAATTAAAATCTCACCCCACTATAGTACCATCCACATTTTACTTGAAAATAATTCATAAATACCTCAAATCAAACCCTACCCCTCTTGCTTATGCTCCTATTTGGGGAAATTGCCAAATATCTCTCGAAAACCATCCAATTTACTGTCAATCCTGGAAAAATAGAGGCATACTTTTTTAAGAGACATACTTGAACCCCATACATTAAGAATAAAATCTTATTCTGATCTATGTACTCAATGGAATCTTCCCCGACAGGATTTTTGGAAATATCTACAGCTTCGTACAGCATGCACTTATTATTTCTCACTTATTGAGAATCAATCCTTATATGATCAGCACATCTCCAAATGGATAAAAACAACATGTAAATTGAATAGCGTCATCTATAAAGATATTAGAGAATCACTACCGGACCAGTCCATTAGTGCAAAAAATTAATGGAGCAACTTGTTACACTATAACATTACAAATGAGCAATGGCATAGATGATGGCTTTCTTGCCACAAATCTTTTAAGGATAAATGTAGCTCACTCATTCAGACTAAAATTCTTCATTTGTGGTATAGGACCCCAACTGTACTGCATAAAATGGGATTAACGGACAATGATAACTGCTGGCGATGTAACTCTCCCAATGGCGACTTACTTCGTATTTTATGGGATTGTCCCCCCCCATACAAAGTTTGGCATCATATTCATATACTTGCAATGAAAGTGACTGGTCAGTCCTTAATATTAGATCCCAAACACTGTATACTTGGTATTTTTGACCCTCATCCCCATAATATCCCCCAATCCCTGAACAGATGGTTAACTATACTTTTTCTTCTAGCTAAACATAGTATACTTATGTATTGGAGAACTAATATAATTCCCACTCTCCCTGATATTCTTAATCATTTATCTCAATATGCCTCCCTGGATCATATGACACATATTTCTTTCGACCAACTCAATATGTATAATTAATGTTGGTAGGAATATTTTAAATATTTGGATTCATCTAGCCCTTCTGGCACTTAAAGTATGGATTGAAATACTTTATATAATGTATCTCTCTCTCCTCCTATTGATATCCCCTTTTTTTTGTTTTCATTGCCTCAGGTTGTGGTCTCGCTTTTTCTCTACTCACTTTATACTCTCTCTCTCTCCGTTATTTCTTCCTCTTCTCTTGTTATTCTTAGTCCTTTCTATATAAGTTTTAGTAGCACTCTAACGATATATATATATTATAGTAATGTACAACTATGACTATTCATACCTCCTCTTTCACCTTCTACTTCTTCTATTTTCACTCTGTATTATGTAGTGCTAAGCCTTTTTGTTCATTATGTTGTAACTGTCTAGTTTAAGTTGTTAATCAAAAAATTATTATACTACCATTGAATAGTCTTTTTTTCCTCCTTTATTAGATGTTATGCTACTTAGTTTATTATTTATATAACTTTATATAGTATAGTTATAGGGTATACCTGTTGTTTGTTTATCTTATAAATACTTCAATAAAAAGATTAACTGCAAAAAAAATCATAAATAAAGAGGTTTTTGAAGGGTTTATTGGCTGTGATGCACTACACGGAACTGCTCTCTGACTCAACAGACAATATACTGTGCAGGAAGCAGCTTGCACGTGATATTTCAGCTATCTATCCACAATGCATTGCAATTTCACTGGTGAAATTGAAAAACATTAGTGAAATTAAGGATAATAGTGAAATTTCACCTTACGCAGAAGCGAAATTGGGTGAAACTGGGGTGAAATTTCGCATTACGAGAAAGCGAAATTAGAGGCGAAATTATGTTTTGCCTAGGCAAAATATTTTGTGTAATGCAGGAATTACGAGAAATATTTCACTAGGCAAAATTTTCCAGTTTTGCACATCTCTAGTGGCAAGGTGGAATGAGTTGCCAGAGGAAGTTGTCTCCCTGAAGACTGTGGATAGCTTCAAGAGAGGATGGGACAGGGATAAAGGGAAAATTGCATGGAAAGGGGGGAAGAAGGAAGGAAGAGGGATGTCAAAGTGGAGGGAAGATGTGGGTTGCAGGGCGGTGGATCACTCAGTAGATACTGGGGGTCTGCATATTTGAGCAGACTAGATAAAAGGTAAGGCTTTCCTCTGATAGCAGTTTTCACATCTTCATTTGTTTATACTAAGTTATTCTTTTGTCAGCCATCATTTATAATCCTTTGGAATGAAGTCCAAATCTTATCAACTGATCCAAAGCTTTTCTTAAGATAATGCTGTATTTTCTTAATTTTAATCTATTCAATATCAGGTTAGCCCATCAGAATCTATTCTGCAATATGCATGTCCATGTTTAAAATTGTGGCTGCAGATCCCAATATGATAAATGATACAACAGTCCTTAAGACCTTTCCAGTAGACATCAATAATTTATGCAATCCAATAATTATCTGAATGTTGTCCAGATCCCTATCATATGCAAAAACAATACAACAGCTATTCTAAACTGGGATTAGTATTTAAGCAATAAATCATGACATGGTATGGATTACACTGGGATTTACCCACGCCTGGTGTGGTTTGATCATGAGGCTGCAGTCTGAATGATCAAATCCACACCAAAAGTGGGTAAATCCCAGCATAATCTATACCCTGGAGTGATTTATTATGATTATACAATGCCCTCATTTTTTTAGTGACCAAAAAATGAAAGAAAAGGAGTTTCTTGTATTTTAAATTATTTTTATTGATTTTATTGCTCCACCTAAAAAAATAGTCCTTTGTTGGTAGGGATACCCTTACTAGCTTCATTTCTCCCGTGCTGCCCAGCAGCCTCCATTCTCTTCCTGACACACACACATTCACTTCTGCATGCTACAACACTATGATTGCCCCCCACAGCCATCATGAAGAGAGCAATACAGAAAGTGAGTGGCAGCCGAGACAGCCCAGACGAGCAGATGAGTGTGAGTGAGCCACCGTGTACTGTGACTCTGCAAGGGAGATTAAGCCAGTGAACAGTGGTACTGTTACAACTCAACCTGGGAGCAGAGGTTTTTTTTTTTATTCTTTGCCATTTTGCTTATGGATGGGACTGTATGAGAGTCCTATGCTGGTAGTGTCCAGCCTAGCAGTAGCAGAATGGAGACAAGAGGGACTGACCTTTACAGGAGGGAACAAAAGCCGGAGGGAGCAAGCAACTGAGGAGCTGCCTACTAATTAAGGATCTTATACGAAATGCAGCATGGAGTCGACTGAAAACTTTTCCATTCCCTCCCCCGATGCTTTCCCTGGGGCCAGAAATCCTTTGTCAGAGTGGTCTCTGACTTCATTTAAGTTTGCCCCAGCTCCATTTTGTTGAGGAGCCAGTATTGCTCTCTGTAGTGGTCACACTGTGCAATTTGAATAACGGAGCACAGTCTCAGTTCATGTGCAGTCTGCGCATGCGTGTTGCTTCTTGGCCCTCTCCTACTTTGGGCCAAGGAAAGAAGTTGTGTGTTTTTTCCCCCTTTCTGCTTTGGATTGCAGAACCGTGGAGAGGGCATATTGTAAGAGGGTGTCATGCCATAATGGGTGTGGGTGAGCTAGTCCTACTGGTCCTCACTGTTTCTGTCAGGGAACTGGAGGGTGAAAATATCATGACCGGTCTCCACTCCACTAGTGCTAGTACAGGATTGCCAACTGATGCTGGAGGGGGGTTCTTAAACTTGTCAGGACTTGTGGTACAGATACTGTACTTTGCCAGTGTTACTTAAACAATGGAGGTGTGAACTGTGGAGATTAGTGGGTGTTGACTACCACTTTTGAATTGAAGTACTGGCACAGTTGAGAGCTGGGGTCTGATGGAGGGATTTCTAAGCCTTTGGTTATGTTGTCAGGCTTGCTGGTCAGCTGGATCTCTATGCGTGGGATATGCTAGGATTTAACCATGGGTAAAAGTGTCCTCTCACCAATCAGTTTCTTAGAAAAATGGACCCCCATTATAAACTTATGGATGTTCACATTCATCTTAAGTGATTGTAAAGTATACTATGTTCTATCTATGTAAACAGTTACTGGTAAATTGTATTTGCTGAAGTTTAGTAGAGATAATAGCCAGTAGAACTGATGGGAAGCTGAAGCAGACATAGCATTGTACAGTGTCAGTTGACAAAGCAAATAGAATGCTGGGCAAAATTAAAAGTGGCATAATATTCTATGTAAGTAATACAATTCTTATCCTTTTGTAGGGCACTTTTAAGGTTGTATTTGGAGTACTGTTTGTAGTCTTGGTTTCTGCAGTATAAAAGAGTTATTGAAGCAATCAACAGGGTGCAGCAGAAATCAACTAAAGTGATTAAAGAAAACTCTAGGGGGAGAGCGTAGACAGGAAACGTATGTTTTTACTACAAAAAAAAGGCTGAAACATAGTATGAAACAGAATTTGTCAGAAGAAAAGGACCATTGGCCTACTTAGTCTACTCAGGTGGTTCCTGCCTAGTCTGTCTCCGCAGACTCTAACTGGTCTTTGGCAACCATCCCTCCTTCCTGTCTATTTAATAATATTCACCTATGTCTATCACACACATGCTTGAAGCCCTCTGCTGTTCCTGCCTCCACCACTTCTGCTGGCAGCCTGTTCCAGGCATCAACCACTCTTCTAGTAAGGTAGCACTTCCTCACATCCCTTTTAATCTCACCCCCTCCAGCTTCATCACATACCCTCTGGTCCTGGTGCTCTTGATCATTTGAAGGAGACTGCCCTTCTTCACCCTGCTTATCACCTTTTTTTTTGTTTTGTTTTAGTTGTTTAACCTGGAATAGCACACTAAACTGAAAGCTTTTTTACAGGAGCGACCTGGGAGCACAAGGAAGTTAAGTGACTTGCTCAGGGTCACACAGTATGCAAGTGGAGGCTGTGGGATTCAAACCCAGGTCTGGTCTGCTGGATGTCACCAGACTTGCAGCTCAGAGCCTTAGACCACTTCACTATACTGCCTCCCTCCTTTGTTGGTCTCTATCATGTCCCCTCTCACTCTCCTCTTTTCCAGGGTGTATATATTGAGATACCTCTGTATCTTCTCGTGGGGCATCTGCTGCAACCATAACACTATTTTAATTGCCCTCCTCTGATTTGCCTCCACTTTGATTATGTCCCTTCTGAGGCGCAGTCTCCAGAACTGGACACAATACTTCTGGTAGGGTATCATCAGTGAGCAATACATTAGCAACACCACCTCCCTCATCCTACTTGAGATACTCTCTTCCTATGCATTGCAGCATCCCACTTTCCATACCCACTGCTTTGTCATGCTGCCCTGGTACTTTGTGGTCATCAGATATGATAACTCCAAGGACTGGTTCCTCCTTAGTGACTGTCAGGACCTCCCCCAATGTATACTGAGTTCTTGTGTTCCTGTTCCCTATGTGCATGATTGTGCACTTTTTGGCATTGAACCCCAACTTCTGTACTCTGTACCGCTCCTCAGTATGATTTCAGTTATAGTAATTTTAAAGGGATTGGATAATGTTGATCAAGGCAACTTTTTCAACTTGTCCAGGGCAATAGGACTGGGGGTAATCAGTACCATAAATTTATGGTAGGGCAGATTTAGCGGTAATGTAAGGAAGTAGTTTTTCACTTTGAGTGATAAGCCTATGGAATATGGTCCCAAAGGATTGTTTAAAGTTGGGAGAGTTAAATATTTTAAACTCAAGTTGGATCAGTTTCTCAGGGGGAATAACTTTACTGGGTACAGCCTTTAACTGAATGTGAAAGGGAGTGGCAAGTGGGGTTGAACTCATACCAGGATTAGTATGCCTAGCAGAAAAAGACTGATCACTTAGCCTTGGGTTCTAAGAAGTTTACAGTACTGGTGATTTTACCTCTTAATACTGCTGAGAGCCACAGCCGGCCTGGTGGCCCAGAGGGTTGAGGTGCTTCAAGTTCCTTACCTCTTCTCCTCTGGTGACCCAGGTTCCAGAACAAGCACAGGCTGAAGGTGGTCAGCCAGGGACGAGGCTGAGAGAGGATAGAGTGACCGATAGGCAGCGGTCCTCTCCCAGATTGGGGAGTAAGCTCTTCTGAGCTCTTTGCTGCCACCAAGTGGAGGCTTGATTGTTGTGTTGGGCAAATGCGGGGGCTGAAGCTAGACCAGGTGGGTGGATGAGGTTGCCGGTTCCAGACTGCATGCATGGCTCCATGCACATGCGTATATATGTTGCTGAGGACTCGGGACATAAGAAGAGAAAATGTGAAAACTTTTGTTCACAGGCTTTATGAAGCCCTGCCAGCCCACCCTCGCTCCACAATGCCACTGGTCCATTGACCCACGGATCTGGATGAAGGATCTCTGGGTGGGGGGGGGAAGAATGCCCTCCCCTTCCCAGCCTCACCATGACAGGGCAATTTGTGGGGGATATGGGTCTTGCTGGACCAGGGAGGCAAGTTGTCAGGCAAGGGGATCAGGGATGGGGGTGAGAAAGCAGCCTGTGACATGCCTTAGAATACAAAATAACCTTAATAAAAAAAATACTTTAGCAAGCCATACAATTTACTGTTAGCACTTCCCATCACATAATAGCTATAGCAAGGTTACCTGATTGCCATCCTTTTGTGCCAGTGACTAGGGCTTAGGAGCAGCCTCAAGGAGCAAAGATACTTGAGGCCAGGACTGTGGAGTACTGCTGAGTGCAGTGCAAATCAGCTCAGAGAGGAAGATATCCAGGTTTTACAATCACAGCAACCCCTTGCAGTGAGACAAGGAGTCTGTTTCTTTGTGATGGGTGATGATCATGCATAAGATTTATTTTATTTATTTATTTATCCTAGGATTACAAGTACCTTTGAGCCAAGGCTCTTTTACAAAGGTTCCACGTCAGGAATAACAAACAACAAGGAAACAACAGTGAAATAACAGTAAACAATTCATGTACAACAGTGTTATTGAAAGGAGTAAAGTGTGCAGCAATAATTGAAATCAACAAGTGGTATGGTCAGTCATCGGGGAGATGTATCATTAGGGGATGTGTGAGAAAGAAAACAAGCATTTGTGAATGCCGAATGGTTGCTTGCTGGCAATAGAAGTGGAAGTGCAGGAGTTAGACAGATGCAGTATAGGAATGTCAGTGAAGTATTGAACTGATGCCAACTCCACCCCCACCCTGCAGAGATGAACAGGCATTGAGGCGTGCCTTTGGGTCGTCGCCTATAACGGTCACAACATTTCACCTCACCCTACCCTGCAGACACTTACAAGTGTTGAGGTGTGCCTTGGGGTGTTCAGGTTTACACTCACCTCATTACATAAGGAAATATGCTGAATTGGGTGCCATATAGGAGAATGGGGTGAACTCTGGGGACAAAGAGTCCAAGGTGGGGGTGGGGGTGGGGGTGGAATGGCATGAGCATTACTGTCGACAATCCCAAATCACCACCCCAAAGCCTGTCAGTCCCTACAGGGTAGAGCGTTTTGGTCAAAAACCCCAATGCCCTGGGCATTTCTTGGTATTTTTACTCCAAGTTTTCAACATGGGCTTTTTGTGACCCCACCGCATGAACAGTGACACTATCAGTTTGTTAGCCAAAAGGTGATTTTGCACAGCAACTGCGCCATTTGGCGCCACAGGTGTGTAAAAACATTTCAAACAGGATGTGAAAAATGACGGCTGTACTGTTCATGAGGAGGTGTAAAAAATGGTAATGTTGAAAATCTGGAAATAAAAACATAAAAACAGATGAAGTCACGGCGTGTGTAAAACTGCACAATGCATCCATAATTATTTTGGGGATTTTTACACCAGATTTTCAATATTAGGCATTTGGAACCTCTGCTCATGAACAATGTCACTGTGATTTTCTTAATCTGTCCCAAAGACTGATTTCCCACAGTGACCACGCTATTCTGCGCTGGAAGTGCAAAAACGCATTTTGGCCGGGATGTGAAAAATGACAGCTATACTGTTTATTAGGAGGTGTGGAAAAATGCCAATGTTGAAAATCTGGAGTGAAAATATTACAAATTTGTGAAGTTATGAGGGTGTGTGGAAACTGTGCAATGCACGCTCGTAACATGGACTTTTGTCACCAAATTTTCAACATAGGCATTTTAAGACCTATGCTCATGAATAGTGTCAGTGTGATTTTATTAATCTGTCCCAAACATTGATTTTCCACACCAACCATGCCATTGTGCGCTACATGTGTGAAAACATATTTCAGGCGAGAAGTGAAAAATGACAGCTGTACTGTTCACAAGGAGGTGTGGTAAAATGGCAATGTTGAAAATCTGGAGTGAAAATATTAAAAATTCTGAAAGTTGTTAGTGTGCATAGGAACTGCACAATGCACACTCATAAAACAGTCATTTTGGGGAATTTTCTCAGCAAATTTTCAAAATAGGGTTTTTGGGGACTTGACTCATGAATTGCGACACTGCCATTTCATTAATCGGTCCTGAAAGGTGGTTCGGCACAGTGACTGTGAAATCACCTTCTGGGACTGAATAACAAAATGACAGTGACTGAGTTCATGAGGCTGGGTCCCAAGAACCCCATGTTGAAAATGTGGTGAGAAAATTCCTTAAAATGGCCAAGATATTCACTTAAGTTGAAAAAACACGATTTATGTCATTATACAGCTTACCAGCATTTCTTCAGTTCATGGTCAGCTTTGAAGAGTGCAGATGTGTTCCTGTTCCATTGATGATCATCGTACCAGGCTCCGGCGGTAAGTATGGGTTGAGGGGGGTGTGGGGAGGTGGGGTGCACAGAGGGTGGGCGCAGGTTGGGCAAGGGGGTGCCACAGACAGTGCAGGACAGTTTTCTTTATTTTTACAGGAAAAAAACACCATGGGACTATTGGCACACTGGGGATAGGCTCCCAGCGTGCCACTTGGATCTTTGTTTGGGAAGGAGGAGTGGAGCCGATGATGATTGGGCACTATTGGCCATAGAGTGTGCTGGGGGGGACGCATGAGGTGAGTAGGTATTGGGCACTCCCCATCGGCACACTACAAATAGGGTGGACACATCATGCAGATGAGGATTGGGCTACCCCATCAGCAAATGAACTGGGGAAGAGATCATGCCAACGGGGATTGGCACTCCCATCGGCTTTTATTTAATTTGTTTATTTATTGAAATGTTTCACCAGGAAGGCACACTGAATGGCTGGTGGCGGCTTTCAGTCAGCTTCGTGGGGACTGTGAGAGGCCGGTGGAGAAGCTGTCACCATGGGGACACCACTCAATGCAGCTGTGTAATTGGCTGCTGCAGTCAGGGATGCCCAGCAACAAAAACAGCTGATTCCATAGTGACAGGGCGCTCCCTGATTGCAGCGGCCAAGATTCTTTGAGCATAGTGGCATGCCCATTAATGGCCATCATCGACAGTCTGCTCCTGTATTCACCATGGCAGAGATCAGCCCCAGAATAGACTGCTGCCATTCAGCACAACACTGCCGTGCTTCCACAACTCACTTGTGAAGGAAGCTGACGCAATGTGTTTCTTGCACATGCATGCAAACAACACAAAAATGGGTCTAAAACCACACTACAGTCATGATGATGGCAATTGACAATCTTGGGCCATATGTCAGCGAAATAGTCATTACCTGGCACCCTAACCTCAAAAATATTTAAAAGGCACACAGATTTGTAAAGCATAAAATATTTATTTAAATTGCTACATAAAATGTCAATGTGTAAGGGTGTACGGGTGTATCTATTTACTGGCATATGATATCTATTTTTCCCAGTACCAGTCTCCCTAGGTACATCCTGTTGCTTCCTGTCCATATCCCATCAAGTTGTCAAGTAAATCTGGCCACTGCAATTAGGGCACCACAACAAAGGTGACAGTGAAAGGTGCAATCTTGATTTTAGATTGCCCCTTACTGATGTCGCCATTTGTGCCAGCACAATTTCTGCCCCCTCTGGGGCATGCCTGCCCCGGAGGAGGTTATATTTAGTTTATGGGGGAGCAGGGGCCCTGGGAGGTGACTGTTTCCCAGGAGGGTGCTTTGGCACTGTAACTCCTGGGAGACAATGCCTGGTCCTGTAATGCCAGGCAGCATGCTGCCTGAGCCGTAACTGGCATCGGCAACATATTTGTTGCTGCTGCATGGGTGAACCCTTCCTGTCTTGGACCCCATGCTGTGGATCACCCACAGTGAATTTGAGAGGTGGCGGCTAGTGAAGGATGGGGCTGGGGAAATCACCTTTGAGTTATGCCTCCAGATGTGAGTACTAGGCAGATGGTGGCAAGGAACAAACAGTTATTTCCCATAATAATGAATGCTGGATCTTCCTGGATGGAAGGAGACAAACAAGAAAGACCCCTGTCCTTTTTTCCTCTAGCATTTCCTATGTTCTTATGTTATATTCCCAAAGGAGTGACTGCTTTTTCAAGGTCAAGCAAATGCCAATAACTTACAGTAATAATGCCCATAGAAAACTGCAATTCACAAAACAGGAAATAACTATTTATTCATATTTGTTATCAAATGAAATTATCTTTATTTGTAATAAAGCACAATTCCAAGGTCTGTTTATTGCTCTTGTATAATAATAATAATAAAAGCAAACAATTTAAAACAATATAATCTGATTTAAAACTAACAAAATAGTCTCTAAATGTTCCTGACTACTTATTTAAAACTTCAGCTTATACAATGTTTAAATAACCAGAATACTAAGAACAGTCAGGATAGGCCATGCTGAATAAATATGCTTTCAGAGCAAATTAAAATTTCTGTACAGTCAGGCACTCCCTCACCCAATGAGGTAGAGAGTTCCATAGGGTAGGTGCCATAAAAACAAAAGAGCAGGCCCTTGAAGTTGTCAATCGAACCATGGGAACCTTTAGCAATCTCTCATCCGAGAAGCAAACTTGGTAAATCAGAATATATTGTATAAATTCTGAGCTATTCAAAATGAATACTATTTATTTATATCAAAAGTTTCACCCGGGAAGGAAATACTAAGCTGATTGCAACTTGTTTCCAGATGCATCCTCGGGGAAAGGGGAAAGAATGTATAACAATCCTAAGCAGTAAATTTCATAGCAGGTATAAGGAAGCAACAAACACTAAGCTACAATCATAAAGTGAATTATACAATATTTGTGCAATTTTTTGTGCAATTTAGGCAAGGATGAAGGGGTGATTATAACCCAGGGGAAATCATGGAAGTAAAAATAATGAGCAAAATGCAATAAGAGGGAGAGGCAGAGGCAGCTATCTAGTGAGCTTCGAGGGAGAAACAGAAACAGGTGCTAGGATGGAGAGGTATAGCTAAAGTGTTGGTGGCCAGGAGAAAAGTGGGAGGAGATGGGGTAGTAGGTGGAAAGCAGAAGAACAGCTATCAAGTGCAGTCACATGGGAGTAGAGTAGTCATGGAGTGGGGAGGAGAGAGAGTGCTGAGAGGATAATGCACCAGGTTTAGGGTGAAGTTTTTGTGGATGACGTCCACATGCCCAGAAAAATCAAGGTGACAGTCAAGCCTGACTCCTGGTACTTAAATGAGGAAACATCATCAATTGTGGCCCCATCTAAAGTGTGGAATGAGGGGAGAGCAGTAAACTTTGTGAGCTTTGGTCTGGTGCCAAAGATCATAGAGACCACTGTCTTGGCATTTAGTGATAACTGATTAGACCAGAACCACTGCCGGACATTGCTGAAGTCAAGTTGTAGTCTGTCCATCAGATTTGGGGGGGAGAGGAACCAGTGGTATAAAGAACCATATAATTTGTTTACATGTGGATGGACACAGAGTTGCAGACAGCAGGGAAGTCATTCAGGAAGAGTGAAAAGAGTATCCAACAAAGAACAGACCCTTGGAGGACATCAGTAGTTATATGGAGATGGGGGGATAGTGAGGCTCCAATTCTAACAGATTGAGTCCTACCCTCAAGGTAGGAACATAATCAATTAGTAGAGGAGTCAGTGAGCCACACTTCCTTAAAATTTGTCAAGGAGGAGGGGGTGGGCAACGGTGTTGAAGGTTTTGGCCAAGTTGACAAAGATGGCTGAGGTAATAAGGCCATGATCAATGCCTGAGAGAATGGAGTCAGTGAGCTATAGAAGGGAAAATGAGGTAGAATTGGATTTACAGAAACCAGACTAGAAGAGGTGAAGAAGGAACAGGATTCAAGGAAGTGGAAGATTTGAGACAACACATGGTGTTCTTGAAGTTTGTCTGAGGTGGGAAGCAGGGAGATATGGTGGTAGTTCCCAGGATGGGTGGAGTCTCTACCTTTGGAAAGTGGTATGACAGTAGCCTGTTTCAAGGTGCCATGAACAGAGGCAAGGGAGAAAGAGAGGTTATGGAGGGAGGTGATAGGAAGGGCAATTGCAAGGGCAGAGAGATGGAGGAGTTTGGGATTGAGACTGTCAGGGCTCTTAGCCTTGAGAGGATTTAGTACAAGGAGGGACTTGTGGGTATCAGAGGTGGAGATAGGAGAAAAGGAGAAAGTGGGGTAGGGTGGTATGATGGGAGAGAGGAGGGGATGGGTGTGTGGAGAGAGGAGAGAAGGAAAGAAGCACAGGAGGTGAAGAGATGATTTCAGAGGCAACAGAGAGGGGGTAAGAGATAGGGGTGGTATCTACCTTGAGGACAGGGGAGGAGGACAGGGTTGGGGGAGAAAAGAGGGTGTGGATTACTTTTCAGAACTTAAAGGGATAGTTAAGGTTGTTCTGAAAGGTGGAGGAGAAATACTCAGCCTTGGCAAGCCTAGTGGCTCTGGTACAGGCATTGCAAAGGGCATGGTACTTAAGTCAGCATGGGAGCTAGTGGACTTGTGAATCTTCCGGGCAAGATAACATGCATGTACACAGGCCATTACCTCTTCAGAAACCCAAGGGAGATGGGAACCTCGGACCCTGATTTTCCTAAGAGGGGGCATGATTATCCCAAATTTCAAGGTATCTCGTATTATAGTAGTCAAGGGCAGAGTTAATGGATCTGGCAGAAAAGATGGGTGACCAGTCAGTAGCTACCAAATATGCATGAAGAGAGGACAAGTCCGGCAACTAGAACAACCAGATCTGGAGGTGTTTGGCAGGCCTTTGGGACTGTGTATCTTGTGCATGCAGTAGACCATGTGGTGGTCACTAATGGCATCGTGGAAGGTGCCGGCATCAATGATGCAGGGTTGGTGAGAGATAAGAGCTCAGTCAAGCGAGGAGTGATTGAGGGATTTATGATTGCATCCAGTAGGGTCGGAGACCAACTAAGTAAGATTGAGGAACTTAATATTTTGGCAGATTTTAGATTGTGAGGGGGAGAGTCAGTTGATATTAAAGTCCCCAAAGATGAGTCATTAACTGGAAGAGGCCTGAGTGGAGATAGTGGCAAGGAGTTCCATGACAGATGAGGCAGGTAGGCTAGGGCAGCAATAGACACCAGCTATAAAGAGTAGGACAGAGAAAGGGAGAGAGTGAGTTGCAGAAGGAGAGTTCACATGCAGAGGAGGAGCTAGAGTACAGGGACAAACTGGTGGTTAAGTAGAAGTAGATGGCAACATCACCACCCCTCAAGGCACGATCCTGCTGGGTGACGTGTACCCAGGGATGATGGCTGCAGCATCGGGGATCATGGGGGATAGCCAAAGCTCAGAGATAATTAGCACTTCTGGTTGAAGATTAACCATGAGTGGTTGCAGCAGGTCAATCTTGAGGAGACTATGGGCATTTATGTGAGTCGCTGTCAACCCTTCAAGCAGGCATGTGGGAGGAGGGTGTACAGGGCTGGGATTTCACTCAACATCACCTGACACTAACAGCAGCAGAGAAATGAGGAGCTTGATGGAGTGAGAGATGTGTTTGTGTGGATGGTGATGGAAAGATAGAGGGTGCAGGGGGGAAAGGAGTGGGAGAAAGAATTTAAGGGTTTCACGGTGGAGCTACGAGGAGGGGAGGAGGGAGCTACCAGGGAGCCAGGGGAAGGCTGGAGGAGGGGAGTTGAGGAGAAGGGGAGGGTAGGAGAAGTGGGGGAAGGGATGGAAAGCCAGTGGGAGGGATGGAAGCAAGGGTAAACAGGAAGGGAGGGAGCAAAAAGGAGATTAAGAACATGTTCGAAAAGCAGGCAGAAATAAGGAATCAGAATTTGATAAATGAGGAGTGTGGAGGTGCTAGGACTGAGATGGGGCAGGAGAGAATGTGGAAATTGATTGTAAAGTAGTGGGGTGCACAGTACAGTTAGGTGGGGGGGGGAGGAGGAGAGGAGAAAGGATGAGGTGGTGGGAGAAAGAGAAGACGGGACTGGTAGTGCAGGAAAACAAGGTCATCTTGTGACTGCGGCTTTCATTGATTAGGCCAAGGTCATCTTATGGGTGTGGCTTTCATTGATTTAACAAAAGCTTTTGACATGGCAAATCATGTCCTCCTGATTGACCATCTGTTTGCCACTGATCTTTCCATTGTTACCGTTGCATGGGATTGAAGTTACCTTCATAATTACTTGCAGCAGGTGAAGACAGGAACTGTCCTTTCCGACAGTAGACCTGTCTGCTATGGAGTCCCTCAAGGGTCCATCCTGGGCCCCCTCCTATTTAGTGTTTTCCTGAATAATCTCCCTCTTGCCTTCCAGGGACGTACCCTTCTCTATGCAGCTTATACAATCTTCTTCACCAGTGATCCTGACCCTATGGTCCTAGAGAACCAGCTGCAACAGGACTTCGCCAGCACTGAAAAATGGTTCGGAAACCACAAATTAATTATGAATTACAAAAAGACAGAAATTATGTTGTTCTCCAGTTCCCAAAGCAAAGGTATTACCCTTTCCTTATCTCTAATGATGTGGGCTCCTCCCTGAAGCTTGTTCTGCATTTTAAATATTTGGGGATTACAGTTGACAGCACCCTATCATATGTCCTACATATTAATAATATTGCCTAAGCTATAAATACACTCATTCTTTTGCTTCATAGGCACAAGCACTGTCATACCCCTGATGCTCTTAGTGTAGCTATACACAGCACGGTGGTCTCACTTGTAGACTATGGGTTGGTCATCTACGAGTCTGCTACAGACGCATCCCTTTTGTTTTGTTTTTTACTTCCTCTAGATCTCTTTCCCCTGAGGAATCCTTTCCCCAGGTCTCTTCAGCTGGGCCCCGATGTAGAGTGGATCCAACATCATTCTGCGCAAGACCAGGAGAATTTTTGTCTTTGGTGTTCTCCCAGTCCCAACCACCTGAGGGTGCTGACACAGAGGACCAAAGTCCAGACAGGCAGTGTACCTATATATTTATTTATTGAAATTTTGGATAACACCTTTGAGAACAAGCTAATTTCATAGGTTCCACATCAGACGAACAATACATATTGGAAAAGTATGAGGCGGAGAACAAACAAAACAAGGAATTATACAAGACATTACAAGAGTGTATAACTAGAGAAGTTGCAGTACATGTGGCATTATACAATGTATGCCATGGTGCATATTTGATTAAAACCTGGAATTTAAAGGGTCATCTTAGAGGGGGTGGTGTCTTATGAAATGTCCCTTTACAGGAAAATGAGAACAGACGCAGCCTAATATCTAATAATCAACAAGATAAGGGATAGCATCAGCCCAGGGGCCTCGTCAGAGGTGAGAAGGTATGGGACAAAACATTTTAATGTGAGCAAGGGAGCTCAGGAGATATAATGGGGGGGGGGATAGGGGGAAAGTCATAGAGGGGTGAGGGGAAAGAGTGGAATGAATCAAGAGGAAATGTGAAAAGAGAATGATTAGCAACTTAGAACAGCTACGCACATTGCTGTCAAGTGTCCGTAGTGCCCTCCCTCCCCTTCCCCAGCTCCCCTATAAAGAGCCATTATGCCTCACTGCCCATGCTTCCTCCAGCAGCAATGCATGTGAGCATTGCTGCCCTTGTAACCCACCCTCTCTGGAAGAGGAGAGCATCCTTGGGGATGCTCAGTCCTACCTTCCCTCAGCTGACCCCCTGGCAGCCCGAGTATGTTCCCAAACCCGGGTCACCATCGTAGCATGAGGTGTGGCATCCAGCGCCTCAACCCGCAGCACCACAGGGCTGGCAGACATCCCTTTGACACATAAAAATAGCGCTAAACAAACCCTGTTGATTCCTCACTGGATCCACACCCCTGACTCACACCTGTGACCTATAAATGCAGGCCAATTGGCTCCAGTTCAGTGGCAGAATCAAGTACCAAACCTGTTTGCTGGCAAAAAAAGTTAGCTTAGGTCTGCTGCCCCCTGGGGTTCAGAAGCTTTTCGTCCCCTGCATTAGCCATCAACACACTCAAAACTCTGCTAGCCAGTTCTTCACAACTCCTCACTATTGCACCTCCCAAGGCCAAAGGTCCTTTGCCTACCATGCCCCATTCTGATTCAATTCCCTTCATGACAATATATCTTCTACATACACCTTTGAGCTTATTCAAACAGAAGCTCAGACAACAATTAGTTAAGCAATAAACCACGACAGGGTGTTGGTGATGCTGGGTTTACCCACGCCTGGCGTGGTTCAGTCACGAGGCCGCAAGCCGAGTGACTAACCGTCGCCAGGCATGGGTAAACCCAGCATCACCAACATCCTGGATGGGTTATTGCTATTATACCATGTAATATTGCATTTTCAGTCTGAAAATATAAAGGATACTGTTATTTTGGTGAAGAAAATGCTTAAAAGTGATTTTATATTGTTACGCCTAAAAAAATAGTCCAAAAAGTCATTGTGTTTTGCATGTGTGTAACATTTTATTATTTTTTTTTAATTTTTATTGCAGTTTCAGTGCAATGAGTTTATGTAGTAGAACTCAGAATAGAAATTTCAACTGTAAAGAAGTAGCATATTTTTATGAATAATTCAGTGTTTAGATACATTTTCAGATTTTTACTAGCAGAATACTATTTTATATACAGTTTCTGTTGAAAAGCTTGCAAAATAAGAGTTATTTTTTTATGTTGTCCTGTCAAGTATGTGATAGGGTAAGGGAAAGGTTCACTGGTATTGAGATTTCTAGAAGCAAAAGTCATGCTTTTGTTACATTTGTAATCCACTGTTTCCTAGGATTTCTGCTGCAATGTTGTTTTAGTTGTGGAATAATGGTGGTCTGGAGTCTTGTGAGACTTATGGTGTTGCTGCGTTGTATCTGTAGGAAATATTTTTTTTTTTTTTTAAGTAGGAAGGTACAGTGTTTTTTTTTGCAATGTTTGTATGCATTTTTTTACTAACCTGCAGCTTAAGTCCAATAAAAGTTCACGGTGCCGTAATTGACAAGGTTGCCTAGCGATGGTTTTGAAGTCATCTTTTGGGTTTGCAATTGGCTGCTGATCACATGTTGTGCCAATTCCGGTTGTTCGGTGCTGGTTTCCAGATCTTGCAGGTTGGGTGATGACGTGGAAGTACTTGGTTCAGGATCCTTTTCAGTATGGCAGAAATAGTCTGGAAGGAGATTATGTGTCGAAATCCTTTTGGGATGTATTTCTTCATTTTTCTGCAAAGGTATGTGATGGCTGGATATAAGTGTGTTTTGACTGGGAGGACAGTAAACAGTAGCTGTAGATGTGCTGGTGCATAACTTTTTTTTAGGAGCATGCTCAGTGTTTTCAGGGTATTTCTTATGTACTTCTCCGGTAATAATTTCACCCCATTTTTGGAAGTCTGTAATACTTGGCTTCCAATAGCTTCTGAGGAAGGATTCACTTCTGTGCCCAGTAATCGTCATTATATGGTGAGCCTTCATCCCAGATTCAACTGAGCAAGGTGACGGCAGTTGCTCTTAGGGAGTGATTTGTGAAAATGGTGTGTAGCCCAGCTTCTTTAGAAATACGAGGAAGCATGCTTCCAAGATAATTAATTCCCATTGGTTGTGTACTGTACCAGACATCCATGGTGTTTAGAATGCACTGGTGTAGCTTTTTGGGGTGGCAGAATATAGATGTGGGATTTGGAGGTAGCTTGGAAAGATATTTTTTAAAGCTTTTTACTGGACACAATGGATCTTCTGGTTGATCGAACATGTAGCCTGGTGCTTTTTGGCGGGTGGGGTCATTATATTTTTTGTGATTTTTAGTTTCTTCGTTGAAAGTTTTTGATAAATATTGTAGACCATTTTCTGTTGCTTTTATTTCAAATGAGTCTACTCTTAATTGTCTCACTCCTTCATTTCCTCTACGAGCAAAGTGGAGCTGAATATCCAACCAGACTTTTCTAACTAATCCTATAGCCGAGTTAGGGGATACAGCATTGGAATTTCTTATAGTTGTAAGTTCAGCTATGGTTAGTGCAGGATGATGTTCTGCTTTGTCTTTCCCCTTATTTTCTATATTTTTTGACAATAGCTTTAAATATGTTATTTGAGGTGTTGAATTTGGGGTCTGACGTTAGATTTATATTTCTATTTATTGGACGATCATTTAAGTGTCTATTGCGCCCACATCGGAGCCTGACATAGCTGCTGAGGATGTATTCATTGCCACTGGTGTTTCGTACTGTGCTGTAGTACTGCCTCAAAATGTTGTTTAAATTTTGTAAAGATACAGTGCTTAAATCAACTGTTACTTCCTTTTGCTTGCACCAGTCATAAAAAAAAAACATTAATGGCCAACTGTGTTTGCTTTACCATTGTTTATTCATGCCTGTTGAGCTCTAACTGTAGCATTTCCTCATCGGTTACATCGATATGACGCTGTGCTTCTTTTGCCTTAGGATTGGATGGATCTGGTTGGATGGTGACACCTGCGATATTCAATTGCTGAGGAAGCAAGTTTAAAGAACTTGGTCCTGGGAATGCGGGGAGCTGTGGGTCACCGTCTGCTTTGCCGGTGTCAACAGGTATGTGTATCGTGCCGGTTTCAGAATAGTTCGATTTCTGGCTGGTGATTTCCGGCAAATTGCTAAATATTACGTCTAATTTGTCAGTATCTATTAAGCAGAAACTGGTATCCATTTTTTCTTATAATTTTGATGTTAGGCTTCTGCCATTACCGGTGGGAGAAAAATGGTGTCCGTTTGGTTTCGAAATTGGCATCGGAGTGATACTGCTTTGAGGGGTATAGGATGAGGCTGGGTGGCACCTGTTACATTGGTAATGTTAGATTTTACAACGCTGTTGTGGAGCCAGCTAACCAATCAGAGCAGTGATTTTATGAGTACCATGGTATAATGTCTAATTCTAGCTGTGATTGCTTCCTCTAACTAGTCCTTTCCCTCGCTGTTTGCAATCACTACTCTCTGACTTTGCCTCTCTGCTGGTGGCTTGACAAACTTCCTCTTCCTCCCATTTGTCCCCTTTATATCCACTCCCTCCAACTGTCTCTCTTACTCTCCGCTCCTTACTTTCTACTTCTGTTTGACTTGGCCCACTGGGCTGCATTCAAACTGTGTCCTACCAAAGTTATTGTATGTCTAATTATTGCCATCACCTATGCCTACCTTACTGACTAGGCCCCTTAGGCTGATTCTTCCTCTACTCACACTATTCTTCTGTCCCAGTCTTCCTCCTTGTCTCTGCATTAGCACGTAGTAACATGGCATACATTGTACAATGCCAATTTTACCTGCACTTCTTAGTACACTATGTTAACTCTCATCTGCAAGTGTTTATATTAGGTATCCACTGTATGGTATTGCCATCATTGCTTGTTTTTTTCTTGTGTAACTTTCTGACGTGGAACCTAAGTAATGCGCTGTCAGCTCAAAGGTGCTAATCTGAGAAAATAATAACTAAGTAAATAAATAAATACAGCACAGTAATACAACAGATATTCTCTCCAGCTGTTACTTCTACTGATGCTCACCTGGAAACACAGTTACCGTGCCCATGCTGCACCCACAGTACACCCTGGCTACCACATCCCACTGTGCTTAAAAGTTGCCCAGTGGGAAACCAGCTGTATCCTGCCATCCCTATTATACACTGGGCCACCTCTCTTTTGGACATTGGGCTCTGGGATCAATTTCCCACCCTTCTGGCACTTTACTGGTCTCATTAGTTCAATGGGGCACCAACCCTCAAATCTAGGCTCCCTGATGCAGACACAGCTAAAAGGGAAGCTACTCTTCCCAAGATTGTGCAGGAAACTTATCTTGATTATGCTGCTGATCTCTGGGAACATCATCCCTAACCCCGGTCCCATACCAGCATAGGCCCAGAATACGGCTGGCAGAGGGCATCTAAAGATGATGTCCCTGAACATCTGGAGCCTCTTCATTAAACTAACCCAGCTTGAGACATGGGTAGCCCATAACCAGCCAGACTTCCTTGCTCTGACCAAGACCTGGCTGCCCTGTGTACTGATGACTCTTAAATCTCCATCCCCAGCTACAGTATGCATAGGCTTGGCCATTCCTCGGAAAGGCAAAAAGGGGAGGGGCTGTGCAATCTACACCTTGAACCATCTACTGTGACACAGAGCCCAACTGCTTTCAGCATATGACTGCGAATGCATTGCTATAAAAATCCTGCTAGGTAAAGGGTGTAAAGGCCTTGTTGTTATGGCAGTTTACATTCCACCTGGGTGACAACAAGCTGGGCTTGAGGCCTTCATGGTTCTTTTAGCCCAGGCCAGCCATAATAAAGAAACTATTGTCCTTGGGGACTTTAACTTCAACTGGCTGGCCAGATGCAACGGGAGACACAGAGAGCTACTCTCTGGGCTCTACCTAACGCAAATGATCACAAACAGCACTAAAACAAACTATTGAATGGGGACCAGCACCTTAATTGATTAGGTGTTAACGACACACCCTGAAAAACTGTCAAATGTTATGGTTCTGCCTGATTCCCTGAGCAACCACTCGCCTACTCAATGTGAGTGGTTGGTTAAAAAGATTACCCCCCCCCCCCGACTAGTGCAAAATAGAGTCCTCATAACCAGCTCTATGGTACAGTTTAGGAACTATCTTGCAAACCAAGACTGGGGAGTGTTAGATAAATGCCCTACAATCGACATGGCCTTCCAACTCTTCCTCACTCTCTTTAACATGGCAGCAGACAAATTTGCCTCTTATTGCCAGTAGAAAATAAAAGGCAGGAGCATAGACTGAGTCACCTCTCAACTCCTCCACATGATGCGACAGCATGACCTCCTCTGGTACCAGACTAGGGTGACTAGGGCAACTTCAGACATTCAAAACTATAGTGCAGCAAGAAACAAGTACACCTGGAAATTCCAATAGGCCAAAGCCACGTATCACAAGGCCCAACAGTCCCAATGCCTGGGAAATGGGAAGAAGTACTGGGCCTTAATAAAGAACCTACTTGGGACCAGCTACAAATCACCCCCCTCCATGCTCCAACATAAAGGGGTTACCGTAATAGATGATGCTGCCATGGCCAATATATTTAATGAGGTCTTCATGGACTACAGTGCGTCCCTCCTCACTGGGCCTATCACGCTCCCTGGAGATATCCTATATACTAATCAGCCAGCCCCTCTAACCCCTTCCTAATTTCTACTTCAGACAAGTGACAGTCACCGAAACCAGAAAGTACATCATCAGAGTACTTGGGAAAGCCTGTATGGGGGAATATGGTCTCGACATGAAACTGGTCAACATCGTTCTACCTGAGATCATTATATCCATCACCAAGCTGTTCAACCTCTCCCCCCGCATGCTCTCCTTTCCCTCTGCTTGGAATTCTGCCCTGGTCATGCCAGTGCTAAAAGGGGGAGACAGGGCACTGTTAGCCAATTACAGACTCATATCAATACTGCCCCCTCTGTCCAAAGCACTTGAAAGGATTACAGCTGACCAGCTCACTGACCACCTGCTAAAATACAACCTCCTCTGCCCCCAGCAGCACAGGTTCTGCAGGATGCACAGCACAAGCACAGCTCTAATTGACTTCACTGGCTATGTGCATGAAGCTCTAGATCAGGGCAGTTTGGTTGTAGCAATCTTCAATGACTTGTCCAAGGCCTTCAACCTGTCAATCATCAACTACTGCTCCAAAGGCTAAGCACCCTTGGACTGTCCCCAAATACAGTCAGCTGGTTCTCCAGCAACCTGACTGGATGCTCCCAGCAAGTAAAAATCAATGGAACCATATCCGGGATTTGTAAAGTCACAGTTGGAGTCCCCCAAGGGTCTATCCTTTGTCCTCTTCTCTTCAGCCTCTTTGTGAATAATCTACCGGCTGCTGTTCCTCCTCAGTAATACTGCTCTATGCGGATGAGACAGTAATTTTCTCTTGTAACCCCTGCCAAGAAACGCTCACCCAGAACCTTCAGCACAACTTCAGTCTCATCCAAAACTGTCTCACAGATAGTCTGCTGGTGCTCAGCAGCAAAAAGACCAAAACCATGCTCTTCGCTGGTTGCCAAAATAGGAGACTGACAAAACCCCTCTCTATTATCAACAACTTTCTCCATCCTCAAGCAGGTGTCCTCTTTTCAGTATCTGGCATCACTATTGACAAATCCCTCTCCTTCGACGGGCACATATCCAATCACCACTAACAGAAAACTAGGCACCCTCTATAGGGTTTGGTTCTGCCTTACGACTGAGGCTAGGCTCCAGGCAGTTAGTGAAACAATTCTACCAATTCTCGACTATGGAATCATGGTATATGGGGCTGCCACTGACACCAGCCTCTGCAAAGTTCATACTTCACTCAATAAAGCCTGCAGATTTGTTCTTGGTGCCGATCAACTTACACACACGTGAGACCTTTATAGTAGGCTGAACTGGCTCCCTCTCCAAGACTGAATCAAATTTCATTCCTCCGTTCTTGGAAAGAAGGCCATCCTTGGCCTTGCCCCACCCTCCTTACAGGCTATATTCCATCCTGCTCCAACTGAGTATGCCACAAGAAGTGTCTCCAAACATGCAGTAGCTGTGTCTTTCAGAAAAACAGCATTAGGGAAATGAGCCTTTGCAGTTAGAGCTACCACTTGGCTCAATGCACTCCCTTTCTCTGCTAGCAGCCACTCAAACCTGAACCTTTATAAAACTGAGTTAAGAAAATTCCTCACACCCCTCCCCCAGCAGTTCAACTGCCAATGATAGTCCCCTATGCATATATGATTCCAAGGCCTGACCCTGATTGCATGCCCAACTCTCTTCCGGACAACCTATCCCTCTATAATCCCCCTCTATCTCCTACCTCATTTACTGCCCACCTTCTCGTCCTCTTCTAGGATACCCTGCGAGTCCTGTTCATTGCCCACACCTACCACCTAGACACTGTCACTGCCACAACCTCCCCACCATCCCCTTGCTATACCTTGGGCATATCACTACTGCTGCAACTACTATCATACTCACTTGTGCTTATTCCATGCTCTCTTTTAGCACCATCCCTCCCCCCCGGATTGTGTTGTCTGAACCTGTGAACCTCTGTATAATATGCCCTATTGTTGTATTGCTTTGCATCAAATTGTTTAAAACTGACAATGTTCTACAGCTGCGAATGTTCCCACTGTCTTTTCTTTTGTATGACAAGGATCCTTTGTAAAGGAGCTTTTAGCTCAAAGGATGTATTCTGATCTTTAATTAAAAAAAAAAATAATAATAATATAAGGGGACCCTACATAGGGAGTTTGTGCAATTTATGAGAAAAAAAGGTAGGAAGTGCAGGAAAGATGAGCAGAGCAGTGAAACAATATAGTGGGACCCAATATAGGGAATATGTGCAAAAGCTGTAAAATAAGGGAAGGTAGGAGGGTGAAGGCAATTTGGGGGAGGGAGATGTAGCTGCTGGCCAGGGGAAGGAGCAGTGAAGTGGGGGAAAGATAGGGTGGACTAGAATAGGTAGTCAGAGAAATGGTCAATATGTGAGGGATAGAGGAACATAAGAACATAAGAAAGTGCTGGCAGAAGGGGACCGTATGATCCATCTAGTAGGAAGAGTGATAAAAATCAAGAGGCGTGATAGAGGAGAGGGAGAAGCAGGTATGTTGCATTACACATTTCGAGTAAGGCAATAGGGGTGCGAATGCTGTAATTAGCAACTTTCAGAAAGCAGTAATAAAATAGTGTCAGAATACACTAATAAACTTTGCAGGGATATGTAGGCAGGCTAAACAATACAACAAATGTAGCAGTGGTGACAGTCAAGCTGGGAGGTAGATAATACAATCTAACATTAAATATAGACTGTAGTCAAGGCATTAACTCCCTAGGACAGAGGCTGGTTATCTGTACCCAGTTAAGTAAAGGCACAACAAATTAATTCTGCTGAGATATGCATGCAGGGTGGGCCGTCCAACCCACACAGATCAGAACAGTAGGAGGCAAATAAAACGAATGTGAGCTGGCTGAGCACCTACTCATACTGTATATATGCTGACTGCATACACAAAGCATGATATTTAAAAGGCTAACCAGCGTAAATACACTTACAGACATCAGTAGGAGGTAGTCTGTGCGTAGACTCCTGTCATCCTGGTGTCTCCTCTCTGGTGACTCTTCTTGAGGACTCCCACTCCTGCTGTACCATTCATGCTAGGTCCACTCATGTGGGACTGCTAGGGCAGGAGTGTCTAAACAGTCACTTGAGTGGCTTGGAGACCTGCCTCCACTCATTCACTGCAGCCTTGGATTTGCTGAAAGGATGAAAGTTCTGATAGCAGCTCCTGCTGCTGTATTGCTGGGCTACTGCTGCATGAGTTGCAGGGGAGCCCCTGGCAAATGGGCTTATGATCCCTGTGGAGGCCAGAAGACTGCTGCCCACATGGCTGATCAGCTCCGACTGAGCTAAGCCAAAAAGTCAGATCGACAGGAATAGCTTGGAGACCCACCCTCACTCATTCGCTGCAGCCCTGGTTTGGCCCAAAGGACAAAAGTTCTCACAGCAGTTCATTCTGCTGTGCTGCTTGGCTACTACAGGGCAAGTTGCAGGAGAGCCCCTGGCAAATGGAGTAGTGACCCCTGTGAAGGCCAGAAGGCTTCTGGCCGCCTGACTGCTCATTAGAAACTCCCAGCTTCATTAGAATATATTAGTCTTACTTTGCCTGCAAAAGTTGATATTTACCTCCTACAACAGTAACCTTCTTTAAAAGTTTTACTTTTTGCCTATTGGGATTTCCTGGGAGATGCTGCGTTATAATATTGTCATGTAATTCTTTTTTAGCTACAATTTGTAGCCTACAAATACTGGAGTGCTTATTGGCAGCATAACCAGGAAACGATCATCTGTTATTTAAAGATTACAACACCATTACTTGAGCTACAGTTTTAGCCTAATTTGCCTTTTACATAGTAATTTTCTCAGAGGAACCAAATACATTAACATAACTGGTGAGGTACATTTTACTGTGCAACATGTAAGTAATAACTAATGGATGATGGACTGAATTAAAGGAGGCAGTGCTTTATTGAATGCAATAATTGTTAGTAAAAATAAAAACAGTGAAGAACATTGCCTTGAATACAGCAATGTTGCTAATTGGGCTACAAGCCTTCCACATAGGTATAAATCTAGTATATGCAAGCAAGTAACACCATAATTGGGAAACACTGGCCAGACATATGTTTACATTATGAAAATAGCTTTTAACAATTCACTGCACTGCACACATTAAAATAATAAAAAGTAGAAATAATAAGCACACATATCAACTTGTCCATACTTCAGAGTCCCACCCACATATGGCTGCAAACACTCCTTCACTCATTATCGTCTTCCCAACTCCACTGGGTGTTTACTTCTGTATCTAAAATGTCAATCAATGTTATATTCCTTTAAAAGGGGAATATATACAAAACAGTTCAAAGACTTCTTAATGAGTTCTTGCAGAGCAGATACAGCTAAAAGCCCACTCCTAAAGCTTAACCTCAAGAAATGCTGACAAACATGCAATAATCATTCTGATTTGTCAAATAGACACACTTAACACAAAGACAATATACTGAACAATTTGTCTGAGTCCATTTAAATTGACTTGAAGTTACCAGAAATAGAATTTTATATACAGTCCATTGATAACACAATGAGACCTAGTCATATAAAATGTTACCTATCCACAACCAAGCATTGAATGTACTGTACTCCACACATCACTCTGTACCCCTATGTATGGGAAGTATCACTGCCCAATAATGTATATGGAGCTACTTAAAAGTTCAAAGAAGTGTAAGTAGGAGTTCAGATGGCTGTTAACACATTGCTAGCTTACAAGATCTAGATACAAAGTTATTTAAACATGTAGTCAAATTTGCCCTTCATGGGATCAGTTCTGGTCCTTTATCCTAGATGTGAGTACTGAGAATGTCATAAGTGTGAGACTGAATCAGTGTCTTAAAAATAAGATTGAACCTTAGGGGCCAGATATTCAAACCTTTGCGTCTGGAGCAAATCCCTTCGTGCTGGAAGAGCACCATATTTGCAACAGGCAGTGTGGTAGTGTGGGTCCCAATAAACAGATCATACAACCAGATAGGATGCATAAAAAATGCATATGTCTGCATTTATCATTTTATTCAAAAAGAAGAAAAAAAAATACTAAATTTAATATATACAGAAAGGAAAAATAAATGGTGTTAATCTGTCACACCTCTTCAAACATCAGGAGATAATTCTAAAAAATTACAGAATTCCTGAGTTCTTTCCCTTCTCTCAAACAATGTGGAAACTTGCACAATTTCTTCTTATAACCTTCTCTCTCCTTGGCCAGAACCTTACTGACCACCTATATCTTTTGTTTCTCCTAGAGAAACCTTTTATAATGCCACAGGGTGACCTCATCAATCATGTGATACCTTAATTAAGATGAACAATGGCATTTTCAAGCTTATATATATATATATATATATATATATATATATATTAAACCAACTAGTATCATTCTAGCACTTCGAGGGTTTACCCAAAAAAACATTTATTTCCTCACAAGGTCCTAAAACAAAAATATAGACTTAATTATAGAACTATGGTGTCAGAGCATTAGCTTAGCTCCTCCCCCTTCTGACATCAATCCTCCTTGAGACCATATAAGCTGCCATTTCATGAGTTGCCTGCCCTATAGAAGGACCTCTGCAACTAACATGGGCACTCAGGTAACAGTTTATTTTAGTACAATACCTTTTTTTGTTCCAGTTTCCCTTAGTTTTACAGCCACTGCTTCTTAACTTACTAGCTGAAGTTGCAGCAGATACTTGTTTCACAACTCAGCCCTCTGCTGTTTAGAGGCTCTTTTGTTTACAAATGAAACAGCTCCTTCTTAACATTTGTTTTGGGACACTGAGCTTGTTGGACTGCTTCTCCCAGTAGCCACTGAAGGTTTGCTGAGCATAGCTTTTTCAATATATATATACACATATTTTTTTTTTAACAAGATGCAATTTAGTACTGACAGAAAAAGAAAATAAAGGGACAGTAAAGGATAGATAGAAGATTGCCAGGTTGGCCACCCTGACAAGAAAGTATAGGACAGATATTGAAACATAATAGAGGATAGGAAAGAGTGAAAAGAAATATTGGGGGTTATTGCATCTTTAAGTGATTGGTTATACTTTATAACAGGACCCCCTGTTACAAATATTCAAAACCCTTTTAGCACCAGTGCTGTCTGATAGCATCAACACTAAAGGGTAATGTGTGCTGGTGAAGGAGGTAGGGGAGTGACTATGAATGCTGGCACACTGGCATTTTAAAAAGAGTAGCGCAGCACTACAGGTTTGTGTGCCATCTGTAACATTGCACTAAATGCCGCCTGCAAAAAAGCATGTGGTAATAGGTTGCTTGAAGTAATTCGGAGTGTAACCATCATGATCCCCGACCCCTGTAGCTGTATAAAAGAAATAATGTGCCTGGTAGTCTAGTACCCCCTCCCCCCCCATCACCATCCCTGACCCCTGTAGCTGTAAGAAAGAATTAATTTCTGGTAGTCTAGTACCCTCCCCCATCACCATCCCTGACCCTGTAGCTGTATGAAAGAATTAATTTCCTGGTAGTCTAGTACCCCCATCACCATCCCTGACCCCTGTAGCTGTAAGAAAGAATTAATTTCCTGGTAGTCTAGTACCCTCCCCCATCACCATCCCTGACCCCTGTAGCTGTATGAAAGAATTAATTTCCCTGGTAGTCTAGTACCACCCCCATCACCATCCCTGACCCCTGTAGCTGTGAGAAAGAATTAATTTCCCTGGTAGTCTAGTACCCCCTTCCCCCATCACCATCCCTGACCCCTGTAGCTGTAAGAAAGAATTAATTTCCCTGGTAGTCTTGTGCTCCACCATCACCATCTCCATCCCCATTCCCTGTATATATTAATTACAAACCTTCCCTGGCAGTCCAGTGGCACCCCACCCCTGAACACAGCAGTGCTAACCCCCCGCACCCCCCCAACCATCCCTGAATGGAGCCAGAGGCTGGCTAAACCCATCGCTAACCTCTGTGGCCAGACGCCGACTGTGTGATGAATGAGCGCATACCCAACTGAGTTATGAATGCCGCAGTCATGTATAATGCAGTCGGGTATGTGCTCATTCACACAGTTGGTGGCTGGCCATGGACTAGAAGAAGGACTCTGCTTTCTATGTTTGTACTGGCATTGTAAATAGCTATACTGAACAATTTTTGTTTTTTATTTTGCTGTCATTAATGACAAAATGCTATTTGAAAATTTTACAACTGTTCTGGGTTTTCCTATGCTTCCTGACCTGATGGAGGGGAGCGGTGGGTTGAGCCAGTTGCAAGCTCTATTCTGGGATGTTTGGGGGGAGCTGGGGGTTTGCACTTCAGGGTGGGGGCCACTAGACTACCAGGGAAGCATTGTTATATATACATATGGGGTCAGGGATCGTTATGGGGTGGGGGGCACTAGACTATCAGGGAAATTAATTCAGTTATACACTACAGGGGTCAGGGATCATGATGGGGTTGGAGGCCACTAGACTCCCAAGGGAAAGTCTGATAACTATTACAATGGGAGTCGAGGATCCTGATGGGGGGTAGGGGGCCACTAGACTACCAGGAAAGTCTGATAACTGTTGCAACAGGAGTCAGGGATCATGATGGGCGGTGGGGGGGGCACTAGACTACCAAGGAAAGTCTGATAACTGTTACAATGGGAGTCAGGGATCATGATGGGGGTGGGGGTCCACTAGACTACTAGGGATAGTCTGATAACTGTTACAATGGGAGTCAGAGATCATGATGGGTGGATGGGGGGGCCACTAGACCACCAGGGAAAGTTTGATAACTGTTACAACGGGAGTCGGGGATCACAATGTGGGGCAGGGTAGCCCCATATTGCTCATCTCATTTCCTCATAGATCAGAGACAATGTCTCATCACATTCTGGGACAAACACCACATATCATGGATACATCTGCAAAAGTGGTACTATCCACGCAGAAAGCAGTTGCAATAAGGGGAGTCATGCAAAATACAAATTCTAAAGACAAACAAGCCTTTAATGTTAATGTTTGACCATATTTTGTGCTTCCAGTCCCCCACTGTTCTGTCATGCACACACAGATTTTACGAGGGACAGGGGACTATTGTAAGGCTAAATCAGGGACTTCCCTGATATTCAGGGACATTGAGAGGTGGGGGGGGGCAGTAGATTACCAGGTAATTAGTTGCCTATGTATAGAATGGAAGCATACCTCCCATGTGCCCCTAATTTTGAGGGACATCCCTCATTGTAGCCATCTGAATTGCCCCATCCCTCATCCGTTCCTCATGAAAAAGGTGCTGCACACACAGGGGCTGTGTTGTGCATTCATACACTGGAGCAGGATATCTTATCATTCTGCAATGCTAGATACAGTTGTTCACTTTGTACAGGTATGGGCAATAGTTCCACAGTGTTCAACACTTGTATATCCATGTTTGCTGCTGTGTCCCTCATTCTGAGTATCAGTGACCCTCATTGCAATGCTGCATGATCGAGTGGTATGCACTGAATATGCCTGCAAATGCCCATTTCCTGCATCATCCGGCCTGAACATCCATTCCAACCAACAGAGGGTTGCTGTGAGCACACCCTGGCATGCAGCTTCCAGCCTGTACTTCCATCCTGACCAAGAGGGGTTTGCTGTGAGCTCCTTGCAATAATGCCAGGTGAAGTAAATGGGAGTACATGCAAAGCAGGCCATAATGATATGCAAAGGTGACTGTTTGCCCACGGAGTGCCTTAGTATGCTCATTTGCATAGGATCTTTGAATATGGCAAACCTTTGCCTTGGGCTAACCCGTTTGCACCAGGCTAATGTGTTAGCACTGACTGTGCAATCAGGTAAGCCCCGGGCAAACCTCTCAAAAGCATAGCACAGTTTGTGGTTGTTGTGCAACACTGCATTGTTATCGCACACATTGTCTACCAACTTCAATTCTGCCTTACTCCACCTCTCAGCCCACTGAGCTTCTGTTGCATTTTGTACTTCCCTGTCGATATATTCAGAGCTGTATTGTTTCCCAGGCTATTTTAGCACTGCACTCCCAGCCTTGTTTGCACTGCTTCCTTTGCAAGCTATATTCAATAGGTTTAGCCCCTTGGGCTATTCCTTTGAATACAGCTTGCTACTGGTTCAGGGCTAATTTAGCACACTGGGCAGTGCTAATTTAGCCCTGGGGCTAAGTTTTGAATATCTGACCCAATGTGTAATGTCTGAAATCCATTATGAAACATTAAATTACCACAATAATGCTAAAGCTCACTGCCAGTTTTTTTTTACACGATGGAATTGTGTATAGTGCTGAACTGGACATTGTGTTTTGGTGTCTTCACAGTAATACCGCACATTTTTGTTTTTGTTGTTGTTTGAAAAAAGGAAACCTTGTCAAAAGGTTTTGCACACTAAATTTGTTAACACACTGTTGATCTGTAGTTGCAATGAGAAATGACCCATGGTGTTAACAGATTTCAGGTGATGTTAAATTGTGCAAAGCTGAAGCCTGTGAATAGGTACAGATAAAGGGGAATAGGCAGCATTGTGAGCCCCTCACCTAAGTGTGGGACTGCTCCCAGTTTGTACATTGTGTGCAAAATCATTTTTCACTTACTAGTAGATTGTATTAGGCTCATTCTGCTGCCTTCCAAGCTGCATTTTCTGTAACTAGAAATCTCAGGATACCCTGCAGCTGATGTTGGAACAGGGCCATACCAGTATTAGATTTAATAGCCTGTAGTGCATGTTCAAGTTTTTAATAAACACTGATCTCTTGTTTGCTTGTCTCACTGTCCTCCCTGTGTTAAGCATAGTCACAAATGACTATACATAACCCTGGGAGAACAGCAGGACAAATAAACATCTGTTCTGACTGTATAAAAATAATTTAACATGCACTGTAGGCTATTGAATCTTCCACAGTTGGAGCCCTGCTCTAACATAAGCTGCAGGGGAATTTGGGATGGTTGTGCTATAGCGCTTCAACAGCACTAGCACCGATATTCCCCACAGTGACAGCTACCATGTCGACTGTTGCCATTGCAGCCTCGGGGATGTCAGTGCTTTTGATCGGGGGGCTGTGTCCTCCGCCCCAGTCTCTAGGATTCTAACTCCGAATCGGAGTTGGACCGGGGGGGTGGTGCTACACTAGGAAATGCACCACCAGTGTCTTCTGAGCACCAGCACAGCGACTCACCACAGACGGGCTATTTCTGTCGCTGTGCTGGTGTTCGCTGTGGTGGTGTCGACCATGAGTCGGCACACCATTTGGGATATGTAGTTACAGAAAATGTCAGCTTGGAAGTCAACATATACAAAAGTCAGGCTGACCCACATCCCTGAATGGTGTTCAGTTCTCATGTAGTATGAGTGGCTTCCAGGTGACCACACAATATACTTTAAGCAGACAAAGCCTACTCAGTCACTACCAGTTATTTACTGATGGCCACTGGGTTTTCAACAATTCACTTCTAGAGCTTACTCGTGAGAAGTGGCCCATAATCTCTTTGTTATGTTCTCTTTTGGTAGTCATATATTTATACAAAAGGTTTAGTGTAGTTTAATTTAATTTAGTTTAGTTTATTTAAACTCACTATTGCAACACAACATGAAAGTTTGTTGAAGCTGGATACATTATACAAAAAGTTACATACATTAAAATGTTTCAAAAAGCATATGACTAATGCAACCACCATCTAATAAAAACAAAGAAAAATTTTAACACAAATACATATTTTTAAAAATTTAAATACAAACATTTGCTAAAATTACAGATTTGTCATACAGCCACTACTAGAGTACTGAACTATATGTGTTAATTTATTTCTCCTATGCCTTATTATAAGAAGACTATTTGATTCCACAAGAAAAATATGACTAACATAGAAACATAGAACCATATATAGACTTTGACAACAGATAAGGACCACTTGACCCACCTAGTCTGCCCATTTTCCTACCTACTGGATAAGCTGCAGATCCTAGTTAACCAACAGCTTATTTCTTCCTACCCCCACAAGAATTGCCTTGTATTTGTCCCATGCATTATTGAGTTCTCCAACAGTTTTAGACCCCACAACCTCCTCAGGAAGGCGGTTCCATGTTTCCACCACCATCTTTGTGAAAAAATACTTCCTCACATTGCCCCGAGCCGTCCTCCCTCTATCTTCAAATTGTGTCCCCTTGTTCTTGCACATCTCTTTTCTTGAAAGATGCTACCCTCCTGGACTTTGTTGATTCCATTGAGGTACTTAAAAGTTTCTAGCATGTCCCTCTCTCCTTTCCTCAAGGGTATACATATTAAGCTCCTTTAGCCTCTCCTCGTATGGCTTCTGTTGCAGACCCTGCACCATTTTAGTTGCCCTCTTCTGGACTGCCTCCATCCTGTCTATGTCCTTGTGGAAATGGGGTCTCCAGAACTGGTCACAGTACTCCAGATGGGGTCTCACCAACTGTCTGTACAGAGGGATAACAACTTCCTGTTTTCTACTGGTGATGCCTCTCTCTATACATCCCAGTATCCCCCAGCCCTCCCTACCGCCTTCTCACATGGCTTGCCAACCTTAAGGTCATCTGATATGGTTACCCCCAGGTCCCTTTCCATTTTTGTTGTTGTTACTATCCCCCCCCCCCATTGTGTACTCTTCCCCTGGGTTTTTGTTTCCCAGGTACATTACTTTGCACTTATTTGCATTGAATACAAGCTGCCATACTTCTGACCATTCCTCCAACCTTGCCAAGTCCATTCTCATCCTTTCACCCCCCTCTCCTTGTGTATCAACCCTGCTACAGATCTTTGTGTCATCTGCAAACAGGCATACTTTTCTTTCCAGTCCCTCTGTAATGTCACTTATAAAGACATTAAAAAGGACTGGACTCAGTACTGAACCTTGCGGTACCCCACTAGTAACCCCTCTTTCTTCAGAGTGGACTCCATTTACAATTACCTTCTGTGTCCTGTTGTTCAGCCAATGTTTTACCCAGGCTACCACCCTGGGACCCACTCCAAGGCTGGTTAATTTGACTACTAATGTTTTGTGTGGGACTGTGTCAAATGCCTTGCTAAAGTCTAGGTAGGCCATGTCCACACCCTCCCTGGTCTACTACTTTGTCACCCAGTCAAAGAAATCAATTAGGTTTGTCTGACATGACCTTCCCACTGTGAACCCATGCTGCCTTGGGTCCTGTGCCCCACTGACCTCTAGGCACTCAACAATTCTTTCCTTCAGAAGTGATTCCATCACTTTCCCTACCACAGAGGTCAAACTGACAGGTCTGTAGTTTCCTGCCTCTGTCTTGCTCCCACTTTTGTGAAGGGGAATCACATCAGCCTTCTTCCAGTCCTCAGGTACCACACCATCCTCCCATGATTTGTTATAAAGGGTAGTCAGTGGTGTCACTAGTTCTCTGCTTAATTCTTTTAGAATTCTGGGGTGAATTCCACCTGGCCCCATTGCTTTGCCCACCATCAGTTTTAGGAGTTCTTTCAGAACCCTTTCTTCTGTGAAAGGACAGGGATCGACCCCCTCTCCAGAGTGCTTCTGTTAATTGGATTAGGCACCTCCCCCACTTCCTCTTTTGTGAATACTGAACAGAAGTATTCATTCAGTATCCCTGCTTTTTCACTGTCACTCTCTGCCCACCCACATCCATTCTATTCAGCCTCACTATCCCTCCCTTTGACTTTCTATGTTCCCTGATATACCTATAAAAGGTTTTATCCCCCTTCTTAACTGAGTTGGCTATCTTTTCCTCAGTTTGTGCCTTTGCTATTCTGACTACCCACCCTGCTTCCTTCTGCCTTAACTGGTACAGTTCTTTGTCCTGCTCCTTCTGTGTTTCCTTATACTTCCTAAATGCTTTTTCTCCTTAACTTTCACCCCACTTCTTTTGAGAACCATAGTGGCTTTTTCTTTCATTTTGATTTTTTTATTTGCTTCACACAAAGACTTGTTGCCTCTGTGATGGCAGTTTTGATATTTCCCCATTGTTGCTCCACCCCTCCTTCTAGTCTGTTTGCTAGTGCTTTTCTAAGGCACTCTCCCATCTTGCCAAAGTCAGCCCTTCTGAAGTCCAGAACCCTCACTTTTGTATGGCTTGACTCTGTAGCTGAGTTTATCGTGAATCACACTGTTTAGTGGTCACTTTTTCCCAAATGGCTACCCACTTCTAGATCTGAGATCATCTCACTGTCCCCATTTGAGAGTATGAGGTCTAAGATTGTTCCCTCACAAGTAGGTTCCAAAACTAACTATCTGAGGCATGCCACCTGAAGGGCATCAAGAATGGCCCTGCTTTTGGATGTGGCTGCAGCAAAGGTGCTCCAGTTAACATCTGGCATATTAAGGTCCCCCATCAACAGTGTCTCCCCTTTCCCTGCCATCCTAAGTATGCCTTCTATCATATCCTTGTCCATTCCCTTCCCCTGACATGGGGGTCTGCATACAACCCCGTGTGGATTGTAGTTCCATCTCCAGTCTCTAAGGTGACCCACAGAGCCTCCTCTCCTCCCTGTTTACTCTTTTGTTCAGTTGCTTTTATCCCTTCCCTTACATAGAGAGCTACTCTCCCCCCCTTCTGCCCTCCCTGTCTCTCCTGTAGGTTGTGTACCCTGGTATATTAACATCCCAGTCATGGTTCTCTGTGTACCATGTTTCTGTGACTGCTTTGATATCCAGACATCCCTCTTTCATCAAGGCCACTAGTTCAGGGAGCTTGTTGCCCAGACTATGGGTGTTGGTACTCATTACCCTCCATTTTTTGATGGCCTTACCACTTTTTGCCCCATCCCTGTCCTTATTGCATTTGTCAGTTTCTCCATTTACCCCTGCACTTCTCCCTATTGACATCTCTATGTTGGTGTCTACCTCACTTAGTACCCTGACTGTTTGGGGGGGCTAGGATTTTCCTGCTCCTTTCCAGTGCCTCCCCCCTTGGCTAGTTTAAATGCTTGCCAATGAAATATTTAAACCTATCACCTATGATCCTGGTTCCCCTCCTGGACAGATGCAGACCATCATGCCAGTATAGGCCTGCATCCATCCATCCAGGTGGACCTCCAGTCCCTAATGAAGCCAAATCCCTGAGCTCTGCACCAGTTCTTCAACCACTGATTGAATCCCATGGTGTGGAGCACCCTAGACTCATCCATGCTATAGACAGGCAGCACCTCCGTGAAGGTTACTGTGTGTGCTATTTGTCTAAGGCCCCTCCCCATCTCTACAAATGCTTCTTGCACTGCTCTGATCCCTTTCTTAGCCAGGTCATTTGTCCCTAGGTGAACAATGACATCCAGCTCCCTCCCCTGTGCAGCTGCTCCTGTGATCCTGAGGATTCACTCCCTCTCCCTTCAAGCCAGGGCACCAGGCAGGCACCTTACCTGCCTCTCCCCTTCCTCCCCCAGTTCTACCTTTCTAACAATGGAGTCCCCCACCAGGAGTTGTTTCCTTCCCCTGTGGGGTCCCATGCCATCCTCCTGTGGGTCTCCTTTGTGGAGGTTCCCAGCATCCTCCTTGGTCTCCACTGTGGGTGCCTCCATAGAGGAACCACACTTTTACAGAACGGCATAGAAATTGTGGAGAGGTACAACTGGAGGGATACACCTCTGTTCCACTACCCTCACCCTCCCTGAGCCCACTGTGGTCCAACTGCTACTTTTTCTTGGCAACCTCTGAGGCAATGGCAGTGACCCTGGTGGTCCTTGGGTGGGAGAGGAGGTCCCACAAATCTTGGCCAACTCAACCTGGAGATGAGCAACCTCCTCCCTCAGCCCAGAGAGGTGCCTGCAGATGGGACAACACTGCATCCTTCAGAACGTCTCCTGGAAGACTGCTGCTCCACAGCCACTGCACTGCACCACTCCCATTATGTCTTTTTTCTGGCCCCCTAACTGTTGTTTGGAATTCTTACTCTTTCCTCTGTTTGTTTATTTTTTTCTCCCCTACTTACTTACTGCCTCTGTTCCCTTTTAGCTCCTGATCTTCCTGTTCTAAGACAAGAAGTTCCTATATTTCTCAGTAGTCTTCTTACTTGCTCAGAGTCAGACCTCCAGCAGCTAGGGGGTGACAGAGAGCTACTCTTGCCCTTCTAGGATGGTGAGTCTTTAGTGGCTCTGTGATCTCTCACTTCCTGGTCCCAAACAGGAAGTTCCTGTTATCAGTTAAATCCTGTGCCTATAAAAGTAGAACTGGTTTAGGGTGGGGGGTGGAGGGGAGGGAAGGAGGGCAATATAGTTCCAGTACAGAAGTTTTAGTTATACCAGTAGCTCCTTCCTCCTGGTGTTCTGTCTGTTCTCTGGCAGAAGCTATCTCGGGCAGTGCTTAAATCTGGTTTTAAACTGGCTCTTTCTAGCTAAGCCACTCCCCCTACTTTGCAAATCTTTCTACATTTAATTTCACATATAATAATTCCCTTCTGACACCTGTGACAAGCACCTAGATAAGTACACAGATAACACAGATAACAGATAACAATTTACTTCAACTACCTCTGACAAATACACTAACTCTTTTTTTTACCCTAAGCTGAAGGTCCCAGTAGAAGATTTCTAGTTCTTAGTCCCAGTAGAGAAGTTTTAGTTATACCAGTAGCTCCTTCCTCCTGGTGTTCTGTCTTTTGTTTCTGTATTAGCAACCCTAGCTGATATATTAAAATAGCTTTTTGCAAAGAATTTCCTTGCTTTTTGAGATAATGTAATTGTAGCCTTATTTGTCTTAGTTACTTACAGGGTGACCATGCATGCCAAATTTCAGGCTATGCTGCTGGGGCACAGCAGATATTGTGGGTAGGAGGTGGGTCCCAATGCCAGGGACCTGCAGTGAGCTAGGATGGCACCGTTCACCATGGCTGTGCCAGTGGATCAACTGGCCATAGGGGCCATGCCACGTGGTGGCCACATGCACAACCCTAGGCCCACGCATAGCAGAACGAGGGATCCACTAGTGGACCCGGGACAAGCATCCCATTGGATGCCCACCCAGGTCCATAACTCTGCCCCCAGCTGCCCTTCAAAGACCTGCATGCTGGGAAAAGGAGCAGTGGACAGGTGGCCGGCATTGGTGAATTCTGGTATGGGTGCACCTGTCCATGGGGCAGAGGGACACGGGTGGGGTATGTGACTTTTCCACATACCCCTCCCTCTTCATGCATAGTGTCCAATGTGATATAACCAGGAAGACAGTGTGCATGGCAGAATGTGGAACAAATGCTGAGCATGAGTCACCCAGCTCCAAACAGGTACCAAAATGTAACAGGAAAGCTCAGCAGTTTGGTAGATATTTACAATCTGCAACAGCAATAAGATATCAAGCTCAAAGACTTGCTGCAGTTGGGGATTGTAACTGCTTACAGGACTGCTGACCTGTCTTGTTAAACTGTTATATCTGCCTCATATTAACAACTTTTGTGGTGGCTCTATAAACAAGCAAACAAGCAAAAAATCAAATGGAGAAATCAATGAAGACTAATGCCACTGTGTGCATAATAGTAGTGATCTGCATTATGGTATGGACATAATGCAAAAGTTACCATCACAGTTCATTCTATTCAGATCTAGCTGACATCTGTAGTTATTTATGTTCTTGTAGTAGTTTAGCTATGTGTTTTCTTCAATAATTGACAACGGTGTGGGGAATCCATTGTACACTATACCCACATATTCTGGCTGTGCCCATCACTACAGCTCTACTAAATGAGAATTAAATGAGCTTTGGGTGAAATAGTTATCATTACATCAGATATGACGTTCCTACAACTGGTACTTGGCCTGCCATCTCCAAAGGTTAGGGGAAGGGATGCCACATATCTCTGGAACACTCTTCTGCTGGCCACCCACAAGGCCATTACAAGAAAATGGTAAGTGATGGAACCACTGGAATATGAACAGTGGCAGGAATTAGTACACAAAATTAAGGAGTTGGAAGAGCTGACCCATAAAATCAGTCTCCAAACCCAGACATACATACGTAGATGGTCCAGATGGGTGATCTGGAAGGAAAACCAAGAAGGAAGCAGAGAGGAGATACAGGAGATCAGGGGTGAGCCATGTTAAATTAAATTAAACTATGTTAAAATACACTAAGTAAAACAAAGTGTTTTGGAGGAAACTGGAACATTTAATGTAGTCCTATGCAAAACTATTGTATAACTGAGACTAAGTGTCTTAACAGGATATTGATAAAAGAGATGTATTCTATACCAAATGATTTGATGAGTATCCAGAAAGATATTGCAACCAATGTTTGATGTTTTATAAAGTACACTGGTCTGTTAATAAACTTGAATTAAAAAAAATTAATAAAAACTGCATCATCATTTGTGTTCTAGTTTCTCCCTGCCATCATTTCACCAGCCCCCCACCCCAAACCATACACTCAATCCAAAGGCATCAAGTTCAGGTGAACACACTGAATTTGTTTGAAATTCAGTAGTAACTGGGTACTGTAATTACATTTTAATTATATTTAACACACTGTGTGTAACTATAGTCCCACATTGCTTTATATTTTCTAATATAGGGACGTTTTATATGATTTATTTCATCATGTGCAAATTTTTAGTGTAGTTGAGAAATGGAGATCGAAATGCCACGTCACATAAAACAAGTTGAAGGGAGGATGGTCGGTAATACCACCACAGAGCCTCTCCGGCAGTGGGAGACACAAAAAAATTTGCTATAAAAAAAAACCAAAAACAATTAGGGCAAACTGAGTGCCCAGTAGTAGTGGAATACCTCTTTGCATTCAAAAAGTTCCCTGTCTCTGTATTTCAAGACACCGTGTCTCAGTTTGAGAGAAGGTTGGCATATATAGTTGTCACTGCCAGGTTGCTCATGTTCATTTTGAACTGCAAATGAGTACACAAAATAGACAGGCTATGTTATGGACCTGGTAAGAGTGAATATAAAAATTAGAAAAAGAGACATATTAATTCATACAGTTATATAAGGATACATGTCAATTTTAGTGGAATCTATGCAGACTCGTTATTATTGGTGCCCAAAAGCATTGGAGTGGATGTAAATGTAGCAGTGTTGATTCACAATAGGTATTAAAACTATTGCTACCTTCTAATAGGCTTGGATTTCAAACAAGCCTGAAAAATGTTTGACTGTGGCACATGGCCGTTGTTTCTTTTTACATTGGTAGCAACACAAGTTTGTATCCCACTGTCACTTCTGAGAGGTTCCAACGTTATATGATTTATGTCTAAACATTTTCTAGTTGTTTAACACAGCATTGTTACTGGAAAAAGTGGCATATGGGGAAATAGCCAAGATCTGTTAGATTCTCAGGCCCAGATATTCAAAACTTAGCACGGTGCGCTAACTGTTTGCGCAGGATTAGAGCATGGTTAGCGCAGGACAGCCATATTCAAAGAGGGAGATAGCGAGTGCTAAATGCAATAGCGCCAGGATAAAACATAATGTATGCAAGGGGCAAAGTGGAGGGGCGGGAACCTGCATATGGGCACAATGGGATATTTAGAGATATAGTGCTGCGCAGCGCACCATTGCACGGCACTTAGTGCAGCACTACCTACCACCTATAAAAGGGAGGCCTAAACCCAGGGCAATCCACAGAGAAGGGAGTGGCCAGACCAGGAAGTGTAACACAATGGCTTTCTTTAGCAATGCCATAGTGCTGCACCTGATGGAGCAGGCTGTGGAGGAGGATGAAAGAGAGTAGGCCCAACAAGGCCCATTACCTAGATGAAGGAGGAGATATACTGCACACAGATGGTACCGGCCCAGAGTCTCCTTTAAGACCCTGCCTGATGACCACATTGTTGGCAGGTACAGGTTGGACAGGGAATGCTGAGGCAGCTATGCAAACTCCTGCATGAGGAACAGCTGAACACCAGGTGCAGCCACGCCATGTCAGTCGAGCAAAAGGTGATGGCAGCGATGTGCATCTTAGCCATGGGACATTTCAGTTCCCAACGGGGGACACCATTGGGATATCGCAGTCCGCCACATCACACCTCCTGACCAAGTTCCTTGATGCTCTCCTGCCACATGCTGGTGAGTTCATAGTATTCCCCAGCACGGCAGCAGAGCTCACAGCAACCATGCAGCAATTCCATCAAGTTGCACATCTACCCACTGTACTTGGTGCCATTGACTGCACCCATGTCCCCATCCATGCACCACCTGGTGATGCCAGTGACCTGTATGTGAACAGGAAGGGCTTCCACTCCATTAATTGCCAGGTGGTATGCGATGCGACAGGGTGCATTATCAATGTCTTTGCACAGTACCCTGGCAGTGCCCATGATGCCTTCATCTGGCACCAGTCCCGGCTGTGCCAGGCATTTGAGGAGGGCAAGATTTCATGTGGGTATCTTGTCGGTGAGTATGGGCAGCTACAACAGGGTGATAGCACAGGGGAGGGGGGATAGGCAAGGGTAGCCGTGGGAGGGGCAGGGAGCAATGGTTCAGAGCAGCAGTGGGCACTGTACAGGACAGCAACACTAACACCTGATTTATCTCCAAAGAGGACAGTGCCTATCCCCTACGACCCTGGCTGCTGACACCAGTACCTCAGCCAGCAACAGAGGCTGAGGAATAGTACAATGAGGCACATGCTGCTACAAGAAACATCATAGAGAAGGTCTTTGGGATGCTCAAGATGCGGTACCGTTGCATAGACCAGTCAGGCGGTGCCTTACAGTACAGCCCCCAGAAGGTATGCCGTATCATCCTGGCCTGTTGTTTGCTACACAACATGGCACTGAACCGTGGGATACATGCACCTGAACCTGAGGTACATTCTGACAGTGAGCCAGAGCCAGGGGTAAGGAGGATAGTAGAGCAACTCGAGTGGCCCAATCCGTGCATGGCCCGCCAGGCCATGGAGCACAGGAGCAGCATCACTGAGACACTGAACCAGGATGGACGGTGAGTACAGAAAACACAGACAAATAAAATGGTGTCAACAGTACATTTAATGGTAGTGCATATACAGTACAGTGAAATCTGTGTGATATATAGTTGCTGTACATGTTGCCATTGTGGTGATGTGATGTGGTGCAGTGCGTGTGATGTGTGTGAGCCACCACCATACCCCTAAACTGTAACATGGTACGAGGAACAGTACTACAGTTACATCACTGCAGCTACCTATTCCAGAGTGTGAGGACATGTCCCACACTCAGTGGCAACACTGTAAAGAAATTCCCCATCATAGACAATGCCAACAAAAACAGGCAATTAAGAAAAAATGGCCTGAACAGATAAGCAAACAATGTAACAGGTCAGTTAGCTGCTGAGAGAATGCAGCGAGAATGAGGTCCACATTCTGCTCAGTAGTATCACATCCTGAGATGCACTGTTGTATGGTTGGGGGACAAAAGGGTGAGAGATATGGCCACCACCCAGGTGCGCACAAGAAACGGCACTGTATATATGTGATGGCAGGGGCTGTGGCATGGGAGTAAAGAAGGGCCATGGAGGACTGTGTTTATGCAGGGGACATGGGAAGTGGCTGCGTGCATAGGCATGCAGGTGAGGGAATGAGGGCCATAGCACGCATGTGGTGGAGCACATCAGCTGTGCCTGCCGCCGCGCACATGACTCACACCCTGTGTATGGGGCAAACTGCTGGGCGTGCTATGTGCAGATGACATTGTTGGGGTGGATTGAGGTGAGGCTGGGAGGGCAGGCCATCTGTGGCCATGCCTTGAGGCCTGCACAGGAGTGGAGGGAGGGAGGGCAGTCATGACGCCGTGCATGTCCTATGGACAAACGGGAGGTAGGGGTTAAGGAGGTCACACCCACCCTGCGCGAACACCTGCCACACTGCTGCCCATGTGAGGCATGGCAGTGCTGGCATCTGGGTGCACCCTGCAGTACTGTGGTGATAGTGTCCCATAGCACCATAGCATGGGCCTGCACAGCAGCAGTTAGGCCACCAAAGCCACGCTCAATGGTGGTGAGAACACGGGCAAGACCAGTACTCACTGTCTCTCGCAGCTGTGACAGCTCATACCGCAGCTCCCTAGGAAGATCATGCAGGTCCTGCTGGGCTGCATGCTGTGAGGCCAAGGCATCCTGGAGCATGGGCCATGCACCCTGGCCATCTTGTGCAGGTGCAGCATCAGCATCCTGCACCTGTGACAGGGGTCATGGTGGATGCTGGGCAGTGTGTTGTTGATGTGAAGGGACCTGTGGGAGTGGCTGGCAGTGCATTGGCAGCTGCAACTGTAGCCTCACAGGTGACTGAGTATGCTGCTGGACCAGCCTTGCAGTCAGTGCCCTGTGGGACATGTCCAGTGGGCAAGACTGTTCGGGCAGTGGAATAGCAGCTGTGGGCAGCTAGGTCTCATGTGCCTGAGTACCCCTTGTCATCAATTTAGGCATGGTGCCATCCCCCACTGCACCAAAACCTCTGGTGTCACTAGCCACACACAGAACCAACATGTCAGGCTCCTCCTTTGCATCCTCTGAGCCGTGGTCACTTGTGACAGTCAGGATCACCACCTGCTCCCCACTCAGATCCTCCACCTGGGCATACTCAGGTGGATTCAGGGACTCCAGGAAGGCTGCATCCTCCTCATCCGACGTTCCAGCATATGTCAGTGCCTCATAATGTCTGTGGGTGGACATAGTGCTGACTGACATGGCCACTGTCGGTCTAGCTGTGGCTGCCATGCCTGATGTGGAAGGGCGCACCTCTGCTGTGTACGAATCCTCCACCTCCCATACAACTGTGCCTGGCCCCACCTGGGACATAGCCTGCTGGGCATTTAATGCTGAAATGGAAGAGACTGATGTCAGTGGCTGCTACAGTGACCAGCCTACCCACCCTCACCCCACTTCCAACAATGCCACATGCACCCCCAGCAATGTGTGCCCTCCAGCATGCCCATGCAGACCCCAGTGTGCATCCCATGCAATTGCAGTCTGTGCCCTAGGAGCCCCTGCACCATGGCACACATGCACTCATGACATGCACCTGCCAGCAGATGTCCACCACTGTGCAGCCTCAACACCACCCTTACAATGGAACATACCCATGTGGGCCCTATGCATGCACCATGACAGTAGTGATATGTGCCTCTGTCCCCATGGTGTTGCTGTCCACTGAGTGGTGGATACATGCCACGAACTTATCTGCTCTGGGTGGTGCAAGTGGTGTCTCTCACCCACCGCCTTTAACCCCACCGACTGCCACTGGCAGCAGGGTAGAGGCTACTATGGCCATCAATGGGTCTCAGTCCTGCTGTTCAAGTGGCTGTGGTCCCCCACTGGTCCACAGCCTGTTCCGGATACGCTGTGCCTCCTACTCCTTCACCCTGCACAGTAGGTCATTCCACCTTTTCAGGATGGCATCAGTGCTACAGCCACGACCATCTACAGCATTTACTGCTGTGGCAATCTCCTCCCACATCAGCCGAACAGTGGCGTCCGTTGACTTATTCCTGCATAGGACCATTTCCTTGTCCTTCACCACATGTACCAGGGCATGCAGCTCATCTCCAGAAAATTTTTGGGCCCTGAGCAACTCCTGTCCTGCATCCTCACCTGTGTGGGACAGAAGGCAAGGACAGGGTAAAACAGAGTTGTGAGGAAACATTGCACAGCTGTAACAGTATCATATGGCCATGATGCAACAAACAGCTGCTACGCATGCCCCCTACCCCCTGAGGAACGGCAACAGGACATGCATGATGCACCTCAGTGTTGTGGAGTCCTGCAGGCCAGCACATGTGGAAGCCAGCTGTGTGTGTGCAGCACACAGTTGTGCTGCCCATGTTGCTGCCTGTGACATGTGAGAGGTGGCCTGGCTGCACATGTTGGCATGGACATGGGTGCACTGCAAGGCAATCACAAGGCCTACAGCCACAGACGGTGTCTAATGTGCACATGTGTGGGACTGTGCTGCCTTGGCTGTAAATGCTTGACTCATGGTGCCCCGCAGCACATCCAGTGCCATGCTGAGCCTCTGCACACCCAGTACCATGGAACACATGCTGTGGAAGCATGGGTTGTCTCCCAACAACAGGGCTAGATGGCTGACCAGGACACATGTTCCACTAAGGGTGTGACCTAGGCACCATTGCATGTGCCAGAGCATGTATCAGTGCAGCTACATTGCACACACATACAGGAGTGGTGTGTGTATAGGTGATCCTGGAACAGCTGTGCACAAGGCCTGTGTGTGATCCACCATGTGTCGCAGTTGTGGGTACTGCACAACAATAAAACTTTGGTACTGCACCCCAAGCAAGTGTGTCAATGCATGTCACACAATGGCCTGGATGTGCACACAGTAGATGGACTGGCCTGTCATGGGAGTAGACACCCTGGAGCACAACAACATTGGTACTGCCCCTGCCCCTGGCTGCACAGCACTGTGCACAGACAGTCAGCAGCCGGGACCGCAGTGTACCAATACTATTAACTGCATGAGTACTGTCTGCCGTGACCCACGTGCACACATCATACAGCACAATACAGGGGTGGGAAGTTGGCTGTCTGTGATGCAGATGTCAGTCGGTGACATGAGTGACAGCATGGGTACCTGTGACAGTTGTCACACTGGAGTACATGCACCCTACAGTCACAGTGGACTACTGACCCATTCCAGAGTGCATCCTCCACACCACTGATCACATCCCACTGCCATCTGTGGCACCACAGCATGCAGTAAGTCAAGCATGGCCTGCGCAATGGGTGTTGGATAGTGCATGATGGTGGTGGGGCACCACTACCCACACTGGGGAAGCCAAAAGGGTCAATGGGCCACTCAGCTCCCCCCAGCACAACCGCATGCATTCCCAGCCACACTGCACCAGTCAGGCATCAGCTGCAGTCCCAAGGCCATTACCAGTACTCCACTGTTGGATGGTTCACAGATACCATAGCCTGCCACATACAAGCAATACAGGAGCAACCTGTGTGTGGCAAGGACGATACAGCCACACATGTGGTACTGCTACTCCTGGAATCAGGTCCTGTCCTGCCTGACAGGCAGGTGGCTGGCATTGTCTTGGTCAGCCTATCATCCATGCAGAACAGGACTATAAATATGGGTAGCCCTGATTACCCGCTGATATCCAGCAGATTACAGCCCTGGAATCCCAGTGGTGTGATGTCAGGATCATATGAACTCATCTCAGCTATGTCTTAGCAGTGGGTTAACTAGACAGACTGCCACTGTTAGTCGGTATTCTACACACCTGGAATGTGCTTGGAAGCCTCAGTACAGTAGTTCTATAACAGTCCAGTTGTCACAGTGTACTGTCACTGAGTCTAGCAATCTCCATTTCTGAAAGGGGCTAACATTGGTACTATGCTGGCCCAGAGTCATTTGGTCCACATATCCCAATGCTGTGTGTACAGTACCTACACATACATGTGGCTGTACTGTAGAGTCAATACTGGGGTAAGGCCCACTTACACATGATGAGGGGATTCCCATGATGAGTCCCATCCACTATACCTGACAATGCCTGATGTACAGGTGATAACCATGGTGTAATCACCTCTCGCGGTTGCTAGGGCAATTGTAAGCCTCTTGAGCTGCACACTCGAGGTTTACTGATGTCCTAGCAACTACTCGAGGCGTCTACACCATGGTTATTACCTGTACGTCAGGCAGTCTCCTCTATTATATTGCACAGATTGCACACAGTACAATACACAGGTAAAGACAGTGGCTCAGCAGGTAGCACAGATGCCCTGCAGCCGGAAGATCAGATGGCTTGGGTTCTAGCCCCACACAAGGCTCCTGGGTTAATATCCTATAAGTGATGGATGAGATGTTAGACCGAGGTCCCATCTGCCTGCTCTGGTGGTAGGTCAGGTGGATGTTAAAGACCCCATGGCACATCCCAAAATGTGTAGGGGAATATCTACGGTGCCATGGCCATGTACCCCCCATTCACAAGAATACCACAAGCAGTGTAATCTGTTTCAAAGACATTTGGCATTCACCTGTATCCCCTTCCCCCCCAGGTTGTGGCTGAAAGAGGCAGGATTTGTCTACAGCACGTACCTGGTCAGGAAACACTACAATAAGCAATACACATGACAGAAAGAGCAGCACTATGCACAACCAGCGTGCCCTGCCGGGTCGGGGTTCTGATTCCCATGGACCTCACAAGCTGTGCTCCCGGTGTCATCGGGCCTCAGAATCCTTCTGTGGCAGAACACACTGGTGCTGCAGAGTTGCCCATCCAGTATCCCCTATGCGCTGCTGCAGTAGTGCTGTCATTATGATGATCTGCTGCAGTACTGATGTCACCACTGCTGCAGGAGCGCATGGCTTGCTGGCACAGTGTTACCATCCTCACAGTACCGCTGTGGTATCAGTAGTCTCGAACCGCTTGAGAAATCACATGTCATTGTCAGTATGGAACAGAGTGCAGAGTAGCAAACTGCACACATGTGACATACTATATCTATACAATATATCACATACATGATGCCACAGTTATACACAACTTGTGTTCTGTCACCTCGAGCATCTGTGATCCTGAGGTCACAGGGACTGAGAACCCTTCTGTGGCAGTACATATGGATTGTGCAGACTGGACCATCTAACAGACAGAGCAGACATGTGTTACAGCCCTGACCTGGATGTCTGCCATCATCCAGTGCTACCAAGCCATGCACACATGACATGGGGATGCCCAACTGTTGTCAGCATGGTGACTACACAGTACATTCATGAACGGCAGCCTCATCCAGGGCACAGTCAGTTAGCAGTCATCTGTATCCCCCTTCCCCAGGTCCATACCTCTCAACTGTACCACAATACGAGGAGCGTTCCTCATGGTACGGCACAATAGCACGCTGTTCAACATTGTGAGGAGTTGTCCCGCATTCAGTGGTAACACTGTAAAGCACTATTCCACAGTAAATGATGCAGAACATATATAGCTCAATTACTAACTGACCTCCTGAATATAAATGCAAATAGTTTAACAGTGTTCTGGGCCTCCGAGGTGAAGTTTGAATACGTGTTCCACATTTTGCTCATGTGTTCCCATATTGAGAGGCAATGTTCCACATTTGAGGGACATAAGGTTGGGCGGTATGGCCAGGTTGTCCCTGGCACTAGGCACCCAGTCAACATAAACCACATCACAAACCTACTGCTATGTCCCTGGAATTGTACCTCTGTGTCAGCCCACATGCAGTACATATCTGGCTGGCTGTGTGAGTCTTCCAGTAACATCCTGTGCTGCAGCAGTAATCCCACAACATGTATTACCAATAAGCAACACAGGTGAGGCACTTTTAGCCCTTATATAGCACAGCCGGGCAAACAAGCCTGTTAAGCATGCTAATGGGCCATAAATAATATGCTAATCTCCTTTTTAGCACCATGCATACACAATGACCATCATCTGCATATGCTGTTTGAATATGGCAGATGATAGCGCTGGGCAAAGCGTTTCGTGCCGGGCAAACCATATAGCGCCGGGCTATCTCGGCTATGCTTAGTGCAGATCTGTTGCAATAGCACCGCACTAGGGTTGATTAGCGCAGGTACAGCACATGCGTGGGTTGGGGCAGTCCGCGCTAACCTGTCCATGCTATTGTGCCTTAGCGCTGTGCTAACCATATTAGCATGCTGCCACTGCACATGCCTGGTATGTCTGCACGGGGTCATGGTAGGGTTGCGCATGCTCATTGCACATACTTCTAGGTAGTGCAGTGCTATTGCATAGTTCAGCACGGCACTAGGCTGAACTGTTTGTGAGTGTCAGGGTGCGTGGGCTATCTGTTGCCAGTATAGCAGTACCTTTCTCTCCTCTTGTGTCAACCATGTCTGGGAGATGTAGGCAAAGGGCAGTGGTGGGCCATGACAGGCGTTTGGATGAAGTGGAGATGGCCAGCCTTGTACAGCTCACTCAACAGTGCCATAGGTGCCTGTTTGGTAAGGTCCAGGAGGGTGACCGCTCGCATAGCCAGGTCTGAGCTTCAATTGCCCAGCACCTCACAGCACTCACAGGAATACCACATGATGGGGAGAAGTGCCACCACCGATATGTGGACATCAGTTGCAGGCAGCACCCGCTGCTGGAATGATGCCGGGCGATGATTCAGGAGGAGACTGTGCCTGTGCCAGGTATGTGATGCCTCTCACCATGGTGATATAATGGGTGGTGGGGATGTGTGTTGGGTGGTGTGCTTGTGTGCATGTGTGTGTGTGCCATGGCCCATTAACATACCATTGAGGGAGCTGTGTTGCTGTGCTGGTGGGGTTGAGCACAAATCTACTATGCTATTACTGGTGTGCACCTTGTGTAATGATATGTGGCATGGGTCACTCTTGGACATGAGTTTATGTCCCAATGACGTTTTACCTTTTGTTACCTGTACAAATGTACACTTTTACTACTACTACGATACATTGTTCTTCTGCCATGGGGACCTCCAATCAGGTGTGTGTGGACTGTGTGGGCCAGGGAGACAAAGCATCTTGGGAGTGTTGTCTGCAATGTCCTGCACTGTGGTGGCACACTGCCCCATACCACCTACTGTGGTGGCATGGACCCATGACACCTGGCCCCCTGCCACATCCACTGTGTTCTGCCATGCTGCCAGGGGGCTGCATGCAGCTGTGCCTACTTTGTACATCCACAGTGTGTGGTTGGGTGTGTTGTCTGGGCTAACCTCCCAACCATTTCACACCCACTTGTGGTACATTGTCTCTTACAATGAGGCATAAGTGGTACGACTGTGGATCATTTACACATAGCTACACCTACGCTGCTCAGAACACTGTCACAATGTTTGCAGTTATGTTCCAGAGGTCTGTTAATTCATTGTATGGTATATGGTTCGCATCATTTACTATGGCTTTGTACTTTTGTGTGTGTCCACTGCATGTGGGTTGAGTCCTCACAATGTGGTACAGGGAGCTTCTGTGATGGACACTGAGGAGTGTTTCTCAGAATGTGGTACTGTTGAGAGGTATGTGCCTGGGTGTGGTGCAGTCCACCACCACTGCTCTGTCTGTGCCATGACACTAGCCAGTGGCTCGGTAACAGTTCCATGGTATTGGTGCCCTGCTGTGCTACACACTCTCATGGGTGTGGGCAGCATACACACTGTACTTGGTTGTGTATGGTCATGCTGTGTGCATGTCACATCCTGTATGCCTTTCTGTCATCATTGTCATTCTGTCTGTAGCCTTTGGGTTGTTGTATGCCACTTAGTCATGTCTGTGTGTCCACATCTATTGTTTAGGGGTTCGATACTTGTGTTCCCTCATTACAGGTTAGGGGACTCCTCTGCTTACAGTCTGCCTTGTGTGTGAGGAGGTACCATCAAGAGGGGCTGTGTACATATGATAGAGGGGGGGCTGTTGCAGCTTGTGTGTATGGGATGGCATTGTCAGGCTCCACCCCTGCACACATTGGCCATGCACTGTGCTGTCTGCAGTGACCCGTGTCAGGCTTGGCATGGCTTGGGTGGTGCACTGTGCCTGTGTGCCAGTTATGCATGTGTTGTGCTACGCCACCAGGGTCCAAGGTGGTCTTTAGCATACTGTGGTGGTTGACATTGTAGTAATGCTGCTGTACCATCTTCCCACTGTAGAGCACAAAGACCACACCGGAGACAGGAGGGGTGAGCATCAGGCTGACCAGAGGCCCACCACGGACAGGTGAGGGTGCCATCAATGGTGCAGTGCACAGCGGAGAGCAGTGACGGGGACGGGAGTGTGTTGCTTGAGTACTGTGTGCCATTGTGCATTTCTACTATGTGTCTGTGTTGCCACTGCAGGCATTGGAGTGCTGTGTCTGGTGTCATGGCACAGTCGTCTAGGTCATCCAGACTTAATGTGATTTAGCTGTGTTGCATTTGGATTCCAGGGTGCTCACTTACAGGGACCCCTTAGCCATTGTGGCTACAATATGTACAGCCACATGGGGCTACAGTGTTCACACCTGACTATGTGCTGGATGGGGGGGCACCGGATGCTTGACACCAGTGGCACCATTCAGGGCACCCACAACCGTTACATCAGTGGGGCCTGCTATGCTGGCTGCATCTATTTGTGTTGTCTTCCATGGCTCCAGTGCCTTGCCTTCTGCTGTGCAGCCTGTGACATGGCTGGCTCTATGTCTGGTCTACTGTTGCCATTACTGCCATGTGCACTGCTATCTGCCTTGTACTGTCATGTGCAACATGTTGCTGTTATGTCCACCATTGTGGCAGGATGCAGCAGGTCTGTGCATGTCCATCAGCCAGTCATTATGTCTGGAGCTGGGGGATTACTGGGGTCAGCCTACTGTGCTGGCTGTTTCTGCTGCTGCTTTTGTCCTCTCTGCCTTGGCAACACTGTTCTGCACTTCTCATGGCACGTCTCATTCACAGTACCATGTATAGTGTGTCAGTGTCTATGCAGGACATGTAGTTAGTACCTGCCAGGGCTATTCATGCTATGGTGAACAGGGAGCCACAGTGTCATGTGGTGCCTGTATCTGCATACCAGTGTATTGCCATTGTAGTGTGGACACTGGTATGTTATTGTGTGCCCTTGTCTGACCTCTGTGGCGTACATGCACAGGGGCTGTTGGGGGGGCCTCTGGGCCTATGGTGCCACATGGGCCTGTGTGGCTGTGCATGTCATGTGTGCCTGTTGTGGCATGGGAGTAGGCAGGCATCCTCCAGGCACTCCATGGTGTGCTATTTTATTTCTGGGGTAGCAAATAGGATCTGAACTGCTTCCTTTTTCCATGAAGCCTAACAATGACAATGTTGTACCTTTCTGTGATTTCATTCATTGGGGTCTACGCTAGGAGGACTGGTCACTATGACTGTCTTTGTAGCTCATCGACAATATTTCTGTACAGGTTGTGGGCTGGTATGTGGGTGTCTTGGGGAGCAATGCATGGCTTTGTATTTACCCATGCAGGGTGCAGCACCCACTGTCATGAGTTTCATAAGTTGTATTTATTATGCCACTGGTGGCAACAAACACAGTCCTGGTGTACATTTGTATATTGTCTGGCTACACTCTGGGGTGGGGTAGCTCACCCTAATGACATAGGGAGAGGTAGCAGTGTGTCCACATAGTGTGCAGATGTGACCTCCCTGGCTACACCCCTGTCTGTTGGCTCCAGCTGTGTTGTGGGGGCCATTGTCCCCTACAGGGTGCTGTCCCTCAGTCCCTGCAGTGCATGGTGTTTGTGCATAGGTTATGCAGGTGTGCTGCAGAGGTTGTTCTGTGGTAGCATGGTGTGCTGGGTGTCAAACCCTGTGGCAGATGCTGCTCCCATAAGTGGGGGTGCATGCCTCACTATGCTTTTGCCACCAGGGTCACACTGTCCTGTCCATATCATTGGCCTACCACTGCACTGCCACTGGTGGACCATGGCCTGTGTCCCTGTTTCACATGTGTGTGTCTTCTTGCATGTGTGCTTTCAAGGTGCTGCCACTTTGGGTGGTGGCACATCCCCGTGCCATGGTCTTCACCAGTGTGGGCTCCTCATCCTTCTGTTGTGGCAATGGGTGTGGGTGGGCATTGGCACTTTCCCTGGTTGTGTACTGCTTGGTTACCTGTCCTGCAGTCCCTACTGTACTGTTGCCAGTGTCATTGTCCTCTGTGGTCAGTAGGTCTCTGTGGTCCATGTCAAGTCTCTATCTGTGTCCCTTGCCACTGTTCCACACTTATGTCAGTCACCCACCTGTTCAGGGCTTCCTGACATCATTTGTACAGCTGCTGTGTTATGGCGTTGTGGGTGGCAGTTTAGCTGGGTCTCTACAGTTCTTGTGGTGGGGCAGCAATGAGGGTGGGCCACTGTTGGGGGGGTACAGGACAGGCATGTCTGGTTACACACCTGGTTGTGGCTGTGGCACCTTCTCCAGTGGGTGTCATCTGTGTTGTGTATCATAGCTGTTTGACTGTGGGCAACATGTCCCAACATGTGTCATCCCATGTGCATGTCATTCAGTGTTCACTTGTCGTTCGCATCTCAGGGGGTGGCTGTCTGTTTTTGCACTGTTACAGTCTGCACGCAGCTGTGCTGGCTGGATTCCATTGTGTTAGGTTTCTCAGCATACATCTATGCATGTCCATGTACATTGGGGTGTTACATGTTGCCTGTTACATACTGCCTTACCCTGCTGGCACATGTTAGTGTGCATTGTGGTTTGTTCTGTACTGGCACATGGGCATGGTTGTCGGGGCATGCTGTCCACCATGTGGTGGTACATGGTGCCTTTGTGTCATCATGTCCTGATATGGTCTCCCTTTCTCCTGTAGGTCCACATCTGGCATCACTGTGGGCCACCTGTCCAGAAGAGGCTGAAAGCAGGGATGAGCTGTTGAGGAGAGTGGTGTGGCAACAGCGCACGCTTATAGAACAGCAGGCTGTGTTAATTGCTGAAACAAAATGGGTTGCAGTCATCCTGGATGAATGTCTGCCAGCACCTGCCTGCACCTAACTCTTACCTCCTATTCCTGTTATCCTGCTTTGTGTCCCTGGCCCACTGTCCCTAACCCTATGTCCACATCCCTCTCCCTTCCACATTCTTTCTCCATTCCACTGTAAATATTATACACAATTGCCTTTTTGCACTGTCACTGTTGTTTTCCCCATTGTTTTCAGTCCCTTTGTTAAGCCTGCCCTTTTCCCTTTCATTATGTTTGTCTTGTACCCCATTTTTGCACACTGTTTTCTGCTGTGTTTTGCTTTGTTTTTCTGTACATTTTTTCCTGTTGCCTTTGTGCCTTACCTGTTCCCTTTTTGAATTATACTTTGTTATGCTTGACATTCCTGTGTCCTGTGTCTTTTTAGGAGGGACTCGGGACTAGACAGTGTTCTGTGGTATTCTGGTTTCACTTGTGGGTCCAGGTTATTCCATGCCATTCACTAATACTGCAGTTGCGTCTGGCAGGGCTAATTTGCTTTCCTGTATTCCTGGACAGCTGCTTACACCTCTAACACTTTGTTTCTGTGGGTGTTTGCACTGCCTCTGTCTGATTGCTATATTCAGTGCTGTCTTATCTGCTATATTCAGTGCTGTCTTAATCCCGGGCAATGTTTGCCCTGCACTCCTGGGCCTATTTGCCCGGCTTCCTTAGCTTGCTATATTCAGCTGGTTTTGCACCGGGCTATTTCCTTTTGAATATAGCTGTGTTTTTGCTCTGGGCAAAGTTTGCCCACCGGGCAGTGCTAATTTAGCCCTGGGGCAAAGTTTTGAATATCTGGGCCTCAGTCACTATGAAGAGACAAATTTAATTTAATCAGTGTCAATATCTGCATGCAGAAAGGCTCTAATTATTACCTCAGTTTCTTTAATCACAATAAATTACAGTCCTAACTATTGTTAACTATTGTATTCTTTATGCTTCCCTATGCATTTCTCAACATGACTTAAGAGGATGATCAATAAATGCAGTGCATGAAAAAAGAATCTTTCAGAGATGTTTCATGTATTTCTGTCAGGGCTACTAATGATATGACTCCTAAAGAAAGGGTTTACAGTCAAGTTCCTCAGACATAACTAATAGCTTTAAAAAGATTAATGGCAAACATTGTATGCTCCCCACACACAAAATGTAAAAGCAAAAACAAGAACAGGTGCTGCGTCAGCATGTGGCCTGAAAAGAACAAAGCATTATATTAAGAACATTGAAAACAGAATTAGAGTTAAAATCTATGTTTCGATCTATGCTTCTTCAGGAAATATCTAAAAGAGAAAAAAGAAAGAAAATCCCCACTAACTTTGTTTTTTTCTCTTTTAGGTATTTCCTGAAGAAGACATAAGGTTGAAATGTAGATTTTTAACTCCATTTTCTATTTTCAGCAAGCATTTAATATAACCATTTTGTCTTGCTTTCAGACCACACGCTGATGCAGCACCTTGTTTTTGTTTTTACATTTTGGGTGCTACATTTGCTGTGACCCACTCTGCCTACTCTGAAATCACTTCTGAATTCTCTATGATGCTCCTTCATTTCATCTATGTCTGCATTTCCTTCTCATATTTCTGTTTTCTCTTGAATTATTTTCTGCCATTTGCTCTAAGACTAAACTCTGCAGTCACAGTTTCTTTCCAAATGCTGCCACCTGGGTATTATTCCAAAAGATTTCTGTTTACAATTCTATCCTTTTCATTTGGGTCTGAGATACATGTTTCCTCCACTAATAAGCTTTTGATAACTTTCTCTAGGAAACTTATCATGAACACCATTCTCTCCATTAAGAAACAGCTGATCTCTGTGGACAAAACTGCCCAAAGGCAAAAGGATTTCCTGGAGTGAACAGCTCCACATAACCGTCCTTTTATTAAGCACTGCATCCAACACATTAACTCCACTCTCTTTCAGTTCCTCAAGGACACCAAATCTGCCAAACTCATCTCTCATGCAACAAATCAGCAACCAATATGAACTCTTGAGTCAGACACAACCTAGCAATTTGGTATTTTATATTCCTCCAGACCTCCCCCTGACACAAGATGAGTGATTTCTACTTAGCAAAGGTCTCTCTTTTGTGCCCACACCCAGATATCTTGATGCACCCCAGGTTCAAGTTGATCTGCAGCACTTCTATCATAGAGTATGCCTTACAGTTCATTTTTCTAATGAGACTCCTCTTCATGCAGATGATGACAGTATCACCAGAACAATTAATGATAACAATCTCCAGCAAAGTGCATGAACACCCCCTCCTGCACATTTTGTTGATGTTGATTATTTTGTTAATCAAAACATGGAAAACACCAATAACTTCAATTTTCATTGCAGACACAACCACTCCAACCTGACAGCTGGTGAGCTTGCAGCCCTCAGAACTCTGCAATGGAGGAATTACATTGTTGTTAAACCAGCTGATAAGGGAGGTGCTGTTGTGGTCTGGCAAAAGGAGCTATATATCACTGAAGCCACGCAGCAACTCTCCAACACCAGGTTTTACTCTTCTCTTCCACAGGACCCCACTACTGGCTATCAGGCTGAAGTCACCACCACCATAACCTCTGCTATTGAAAATAAAGAGCTCCCTGCTTCTACTAAGAGACTCATAGTTCCTCATCCCTGGACATCCAGGTTTTATCTCCTTCCCAAAATCCACAAAACAGGTAACCCTGGTCATCCTATTGTGTTTGCCTGCTTCTGCCCCTCATCCCACATCTCTGCATTTTTGGACAGCTTCTTGAGATCACTCATTGAGTCCCTGTCCTCCTATGTTGTTTTTTTTTTCAACTCTTTTTCCTTGCCTTCCCAGCCGGAATCTCTCGGGCTGCCTCTCTCGCCATAACCGCTCTACTGACCACTGTGTTCCCCACCATCTTCAAGTTAGTTATGACCCCCGAGGGCTCAGAGGGGGATACAACCCCCAGGGAGGTAGAAGGGGCAGTGTTGAGGAACCAGCGTTGGTCATGTGGTGGTGTTGGCACTGAAGGATCCGTCACCTATCTGGTGGGAGGGGTGTTTTCTTCCCCTAGTTATGCCCCAGACGTGGGACATGCAATGCTGTTCAGCCCACGACATGGGTGCTCCAACTCACATCCGGAAGACAGCCGCCTATGTCTTCCCCATTTTCCAAGCTCCTGTGACCCACAGAAAGAGTACTCTCATGCAAGAATAATGGTGAATTCCACTAATGCTTCCTTCCCATAAGCATACACATTCTCTTCACAGGATCATTACCAGTACCTTTCCTATTTTGCAAACTGACCCCAACATTGGTGCTTCCTTTACTGAACCACCTATTGCCTCCTACCACTGGCCACCCAACCTGCGGAATCTCCTGGTAAAAAGCAGCCTACCTACTCCTAACATTTCCTCCTTGCCAGTTACTAAACCTTGCAACAGACCTTGCTGCTACACCTGCAAATTTGTTTATAGTGTGATTGAAATTCAGATTCCTGATTGCAATTCAGAGTCCTACAGGTGTTTTTCACATCACCAAGGAGTTCTCATGCACCTCCACTAATATACTATATTGTATTCTTTGCAGGAAGTGTGCAGCTATTTACTTCGGAGACACTGTTAGATGCCTTGCTGACCATTTCAGGGAACATTACAGGGCAGTCAGGAATGGAGACACTGATAAACCCATTGCATCACACTTTAACTCCAGGGACCACAGTGTCAATGAGCTTCTGTCTGTGTCCTTCAGCAGGGCTTCTGGGATTCTGACCATAGAAAAAAAATTGGAAACCAAGCTGATCATCTGCCTCGGCTCCCAACAGCCCTCTGGTTTAAATGATAGACCTATTTTCTACTAACATATTTCCACCACCCCTTGCTTTCTCTAAAGTCTGTTTTTATCTGTACACATTTAATATCTTTTTCATTTTCACCATCTCTGTCTCTTTGCCCCACATTTGTCACCTTTCAGCCTTCTTACTAGGCCCTGTTAATTAATCCCCACCTGGGGACTTCTCTAGCTCATTCACTCCTATTATGCCTTGGCTTTCCCATCATCACCTTTTTGTTTCGCAGATTCTCTCTTAATTTTGCCGTTTATCACTTCTTCTCCCAGAGCCTGACACTAACTTTGTTTTTTTCTCCTTTAGATATTTCCTGAAGAAGACTGTTGAAACGTAGATTTTTAACTCTATTTTCTATTTTGTTTGTGCATTTTATATAACCATTTCCCCCCCACATGTGTTTTCTATGATAGAAAAATAAACTGAATATTTTGACAAGAAACAATATGTCTCCTGTTGTCTTTATTAACAGTGCCAATAGTTTGAACCTCCATAATCTGTCCAATTTCTGACAATCAGCCCAGGATTTCTTGCCGAATAAACACAGTTGTGTCAATTTTGATGTCATTGCTAGAGTGACGTCAAACAGCCTGCTCAGATTGTTCCATTTTTGTTAATGCCATTCGTTCAAACACAATTTTTTGCTGTGTAAGTAGAATGTCTTTTGATGTCATGGTCAATAGGTTTGTTTTTAAATAGCCATAACAATAATACAATTGATTCAGGGATGTCAAAAAAAGAAAAGAAAAAAACAGACTAATATAATGAGTATCAGAGCGTAATGGCTATGTTTACCACAATTCATTTTGTCGCTATTGATTGTGTTAGAGTAACTGAAAAGATGCAGAGGAGCATGAGTGAAAGTGAAATGGAGTAGTGTTCTACACAATTACACTCATGCTCCTCAGAAGTGTGAACAAAAAAGAAATGTGCGTTATATAGCCAGAAAATACAAAATCACACATGCCCCCACAATGCAAAGCATCATGGGCTGCATATGCAAATCACCACAGAATGTTATGCTGGTCCAACTTTAAGCAGAATTACATGGTGCCGAAAGGCCTCTCACACAGTTTGCAAAGGGTGCTAACAGAAGACATAGACACGTGTTTCATCCTACCAGGACTCATCAGTATGCCTCGTCTGTTTGACACCCCAGTGGAATGGACCAGCTACCCCTAAGGCAGTGTGCCTGGGATATATTGTGGTGAACCCATTAAAATAAAAAACTATTTAAATGAGTCCTGGTAGGATGAAACACGTGTCTATGTCTTCTGTTAGCACCCTTTGCAAACTGTGTGAGAGGCCTTTCGGCACCATGCAATTCTGCTTAAAGTTGGACCAGCATAACATTCTGTGGTGATTTGCATATGCAGCCCATGATGCTTTGCATTGTGGGGGCATGTGTGATTTTGTATTTTCTTGAAACTTGGCTTCCCAGCCAAATGCCCTTTGAGGTAACCCTTGCCTCAGTGTTTACGCACAGAGGTTCTTTGTCTTTTATATATAGCCAGTCCTGAATATAGGCTGTAAGGATTGCCCCCCCTCAATCCATTAACTGTGACATGCTCCTTTCCTCATTTTGCTGACTCGGCTTGGATGGGATCTGTGTCAATTTCTTGTTAATGACAATGAACTGTTGGGCTTTTGGTTAGGAAAACTGGCTAGCGGTCTCCCCCCCCCACCCATATACCGTAGATGTTCAGATTGCTTGACTTATATCAGACTAGAGGAGGGAGAGACTGACCATGGGTGAAGTGTGAGGTGGAGTTTATCGAGAAGAAAAGACACATTATATGTTACAGTGGTTCCCCAGGTGATAATAGGCACTGTTTATATATCTGTCTGTCTATCTATATACCACACACTTATTTTTTTGTCACATTTCTGAGGCGCTCGAATGTAATTGTAAAGAAAACTACTCCATTTCACTTTCACTTGTGCTCCTCTTTATCTGAAATGGTCTGGCAAACAGATGAGAGTTAAGAGGCTGCTTGTTTTCTTTAAATTTCACACAATTAGCCTACTCACATCTTTTCAGTTATTCCAACACTATCACTAGCGATGAACTTAATTGCACTGAACATAGTCATTACACTCTAATGCTCACTGCATTACCCTGCTTTCTTTTTGTTTTTTTTACATTCCTGAATCAGTTGTATTATTGTTATGTCTATTTAAAAACACAACTCTGGACCATGACATCAAAAGATATTCTACTTATACAGAAAAAAATCATGTTTGAATGAATGACATTTAAAAAACCCAAACAATCTGAACTGACAGAGCGTAATCAGAAGCCAGCTACCAGAAATAGTAGCTACTGTCCTATAGCTAATAGATTAGTGTATTTCTTTGCTGCAAAAAATAAATAAATAAATCACACTCATTTGGGGGTCAGAAGTAGTAAGAACTATGGCAGCTACGGGGGGGGGGTGGGTTGTGTGTGGGGTGAATTTGCCAACACACTCCCAGTATTCTTTCACACGAACAGGCTATTTGACATCACTCCAGCAATGATGTTAAAAATTGACACAAGCTGTGTGGACTCATCAAGAAATTCTGGGGGCTGACTGTCTAAAGTTGGATAGATTAGGGAGGCTAAAACTATTAGCAGGATAAAAATACAAAAATGAAATAAGATACTAAGAAAACATGAAGTTTCAATCATCTGTTGTGTGCATGTGCTACCTTTAATATAAGTCAAGGCAAGTTTATGAGACTACAGTCTTCAAACAATTACTCATCTATTAGTTGTGAAACCAGGAAGCTTCATTGCACAGACAGTTCCTGCCACTGAGTTCTGTATCACACTGTAATGTTTGCAATCAACACTAATCAAATCATAATACAGATTTCATGTTAAAGAAGTCATATTTTCATTAAATGTCAATCAAAGCTTTTTGTAAAACTTTACGAATATGTTTCAATAAACAGTGTGTTACCAAGATTGTAACTGATAACACTGTAATAATCTGGTATTCTACAAGAAAAAACAACACAAACACAAGAAATGACCGAAATAGTAGGAGAGAGAGCGTATGAAAACGATTTGTTGTCGCTGCTTCATACACCTGACTACAGTGCAGCTGAGCAGTTTAGGCACCCAGTTCCATGATCTTACTCCAATGAAGAAAGGTGGATGGACAATGTGAGGCACACGCTGTTGCTGTTCACTGGCACCACAGACCCCATATCTTGCACATTGTGGGGGCTCTGTCTACATCTCTTGCCTGGGGGACTGGAGCTGCACAGTTTTAAGTTTTAACAGCTGTAAAATGGAAGATCTTGTTGCAGAGGAGAGGACTATGTCCTGCCAAATTTCACAGCTCCCAATTCTAGTACATAATATCTGTCTGTCTGTCTATCTATCTAATAATATTTTGTAATTACCTTTCTATGCACTGAAGCAGGCAAGAGGGAGTTGGAAGCTTTAACTACCAATAGTGATAGTGGCATGCAGCAAATTCTGCAGTGGCAAAGTTGTCTGCCTGTCTTTTTATTTATTTGTATTTTGATTTTTAATAATTTTACACATGTGCTATGGTCCTATATTGTGTGATTGTACAGACTTAAAAAAAAAGAAACAAACAAACATGTACCCCAATATCAGATGAGAATATATTTAAGAATAAAAACTTAGAGCAGGATTCACAAAAGAGATGCACCCAGTGTAACCCAGATGTGTTGGTGCAAGTCAGAAATGTGCCATAGAATGATTCACAAACAGGGTGAATGCACAAACACAACTGAGGTGCCCTGTACCCAATGACATGCACCATAGGCGCAGGGTAATAATATGCAGCACAAATACAGGCATACACAGCGCAACCTGATTCACAATGCAAATCCACAGCGCATCCATGGGGCATTTTCAGCGTAAAGGCAAGATGCGCCATAGAAAGATAAGTACAACAGAAGGAGACTTAAGTCTCGACCACCTGCAGGTCATTGACTGAACTGCCCCAACAGCACACTGCCTGATCCAGGGGGAGAGTGGAAGACAGAGAGACAGAGACAACCAGCCAGCACAGCAAGCCAGAAAGACTGGGCCAAAGGGCCGGACAGAGTACCCCACAGCAGAATGAACCCTGCAGCAGTTGTCATTGCAGGTGCACTAATGAGGAGGAGGAGGCAGGACAGTGGAATTCACTGTAGGCGGCTGGTCCCAAGTCGGTATCAAGCCAGACTGTCCTTTGAGCACTGATTGAGGTGGAGACAGTAGGCTGATACTGCCTGAACAGGGCCACATTGATGCAGCTCTGTGAGCTGTGCCATGATGTGATGCAGGCAAACACTGCACAAGGGCATGCCATCCCTGTGGAGACCAAGATGACAATGGTCATGTGCCTGCTCACCACAGGAACCTTCCAAAGGTCTACTGGGAATGCCACTGGCATCTCACAGGCCTCTACATCCCACCTCCTCACACAGTTCCTCACCACACTGCTACTGCATGCTTCGGAATACATCCATTTCCCCACCATGCAGGTGGAGCAGACAGAAGCCATGAAGGGGTTCTATAGGGTGGCACACATGCCAGACATCACAGAGGCCATAGACTGCAGCCATGTGGCAATCTGTACACCACCTGGGGAGGATGCCACCAACTACATCAACCGGAAGGGATACCACTCCATGAATTGCCAGGTGGTGTGCGATGCCACAAGGTGCATCACCAATTTCTGTCCCACACATCCTGGCAGTGCACATGATTCATTTATAAGGCACCAGTCGGCATTTTGCATGAGGTTTGATGACGGGGACATACCAAGTGGCCACCTGATATGTGCGTGTGACAGGGCCCCAACAGCACTGGAGGGCACGAAGGGCAGGACACAGGGGGCAGGCCATGGGCACCTGCATAGTGTGACTCATGCACATGGGCTGTGGGACAGCAGGGGTGTGCAAGGGTACACAGGTGGACACAGGAAGACATGCAACCGCCGAGCACCACACGATGGATGGGGTCATGCAGGTGCAGCTGTGGTAGGGATGCAGGACTGCCCATAATGGGGATGCACAAGTGGTAGAGCAGGACAGGTGCACACACCACAGAGGCCAGGGAGGAGGACAGGGTGCATGGCAAGGTGTAACCCAACATACTAATGGACACACATCTACCCCCACAGGTGACACCGCATATCTGCTGAGGCTCTGGCTCCTCACCCCTTCTGACAACCCAGAACAGAGGCAGAGGAGCGCTACAATGAGGCACACATCACAAAATGCACCATCATAGACCGTGTCTTAGGCATGCTGAAGATGCACCTCTGTTGCCTGTGTCAGTCAGGTGGCACACTACAGTATAGCCCTGAGAAGGCTTGTGGCATATTCTTGGCCTGTTGTATGCTACACAACATGGCCCCAGACTGTGGAATACCTGTTGAGGCCAATGAGGGTGACAGTTACAGGGAGGAGGAGGGGGTGAGGGAGGAAGGGGGCAGAGCACCCCCAGAGGGCCAGGGCAGCGACGCCAGTCTGAGACGGAGGGACCCGAGGCTGTTGGCTAGGGCAAGAGATCACCACAAGCATGTGATGGAGGAACACTTTGGGCTACACAGGTGAGTATGCAGGTATGTATGTGTGCAGGGTGTGCACCAAGGTGTGGAGAATGAATGCCATGGGCACAGTGGATATTGGACGATACACAGAGGTGCACACAGGCACACACACATGGTGAGGGACACACAGACACAGAGACACACACACACCAGGCATGCAACAGCCATGCACCACCCGGGCCATGTCACAGACATCACGGGTCTGTGTTCACAGCGGTCTACGCAAGGGTGCATCAGACACCAGAATGCACTCATCATTCCCATGACACATGGCACAACAGTGGTGCACACAGACACATGGGTGGGCCTGCACAGGTAGCACAGAGTGGTGCAAGGGCTACAGTGGGGTGGATTCCTGCCTCACACACTGCCACTGGTGCCACCCACAGGGTGTTCATTGAACACAGGTGTGCCAGCCTGCCACCATAGGCCTGGGGACATGGGCATTACAGGGCAGCACCCTGGCCACCATGGACATGGGGTGGCCTCTGCCATGGCTGGTGGTGGTGGGCATGCCACCACTGGCCAAAAGGAGGAGTCATCTTAGACCCTGCAGGGGTGCTGCACTGAGACCGCGAATGGGTGCCCAGTGGAGTGGCCAACCCATGGCCACCACCCGAGCCATGGACGGTGGGCATGGAGGCCAGCAGTGACAGAGTCAGCAGCAGAGGGCTCACCTGGCTCTGCCGCCAGGGTGTGCAGGATGTGCTCCGGGGCATCTGACTGGATGAATGATGTCCATGGCGAGTTGTGGTGGCAGCCACTGCCACTGCAGCAGCTGCAATCCACTCCAGAGCTGCACTCATGCTCACACGCATGATGCGTGCCTCTGCCAGCATCTGTACATGCTACACAGCCATGGACTCATGCTCCTGGACCATCACAATCCTGTGGCTATGGAACTCTGCACGGAGGGCCTCCTGCCCCTCCACAGTCATCCGCAGGAGGGCAAGGTAGGCCCCATGTCATCGGTGGATGATGCTTCATGGTGGCATTGCCGATGTGCAGGGGATGGAGCAGCCTGTCCTGGTGTGTCCATGGGTGGTGGATGCACCCTGGCAGGCTGGTACATAGGCAGGGCTTGGTTGGTAAATGCCACTGAATGCCCATGGGTGGTGTCCTCCCTGGCCAATGGTGTGGGTGCGTGCACCGCGGCACCCTGCCCGGATGCCACCAACATTGCCACCACTGCACATGGCAGTGGTGCAGGGGCTGCAGCACCCACAGCCACAGGTGGCTGTGCCTCATTTGCAGCCTCACCTCACACAGTGTGGATGTCAGTGGCAAACAGGGCCACATGCACAGGAAACCCCATCTTGGGTGCACCTCCTTCAGTCATGCCTGCGCTGGTGGTGGTGGTGCTAACCGCAGTGGTGCTGAGGCCCTCCCCCTGCATGCCACTGGCAAGCACAAGGGGGGCATCAGCAATGTCCACCGTGACATCCCGGTCATCGTCAGACATCCCGGACAGGCTCCCCAGCCAAGTGATGTACCCACTGGCTGTCCTGCCATTGCCGGCTAAGGGGCCTGCCTGTGCTGAGGCCGTGACTGGAGTTTCCCAGGATGTGGATGGTGCAGATGCAGGGTCATCCATGGTGGTGTCATTGGCCCCATGAGATAGACCCTCATCATCACCTGCAAGGGTGTCATGTGCAGCCGTGGTCATGGCTGCACCTGAGAGGTGTGCTGGTGCTGTGGAGGGAAGAAGGGGGTACATGGTTAATGCACAGTTCACATACTTCACATTGGTGATGCACAACAGTAAATGGTAATCCACATGGCACCAAGGCTGTGGGCCTGTCCATGGCAGTGCCATGGTGTGACATGGCTAGCCACGGCATGAGATAGTCGTGCCTGTCACCGTCCCATTATGCACGCTGCACGGCAGTGGTGGTACATGCCATGTGGCTGCACAGCAGCATGTGTCCCTCGGTGCAGTGTCATGGCAGCTGCGGCACCAAGGGCCAGGTCACGTCTGGCCAGGGGCTATTGACCCTATGTTGCTGTGCCTGGGTGTACAGGTGCAGGTGTGGCGGCCTTGGCACTTGGGTGGCAGCCATGCTTAGGACACATGGCTACTCACAATGCTGTGATGGGCTGCCACCAGTCTGGAACCCACTGCTTGGGATGCCTGCACCGCTATCTGGGACACACTGGTGGCTAGGAGGGCCTCATTAGGGATCAGCTGTTTGGCCATGCTCGAGCCACCCCCTGTCCACCACAGAGAGGCCCAGATATTGGCCACCTTCTCCTTAGCCCTCCTGCACCCGTCATTCCAGTGCTTTCTGCACTCTGCAACTGTGCGGTTGTACAGTGCCACAGCGTTCACCTGCCAGGCCACCTCCTCCCAGCCCACTGCCTGCGCAGTCCGGCTGCCTTCCCTGCCAGTGAGGACAGCCAGGTATAGGTGGCATGCCTCAATGAGCGCCCTCTCCTCATCATGCGTGAAGTTCGGTTTCCACGTTGTGGTGGTGGTGCTATCATCCTCTGACATTGTGGCTACTGTAGGGGGAAGCATCCAGGTGTTAGGCATGCCTGTGGCTCCACATGTTTCCGCCCCACCTGCCTCTGTCCATCGACCCAACCTGGACCCCTGCAGCAGGTGGTCTGGGTGGTGGTCTGCATGTGGGTGTCCTGGTATGGTGTGCGGCACCCCACAGTACAGGGACCATTGGGGACAGTGCACCTGCCATGCATGTCCACCAGTTCACAGCTGGGGTGCCAGTGCTGCCGCCCCAGGGGGGCATGCAGTGCTGTCTGCCATGGACATGTCCTGGTGCCTCAGCAGCGTGTGTGTGGCTGCAGTGTTATTGCACCTGAACAAGGTCCCACCCTTGCTATGCCAGGGGGCACAGACTGGTGGACCACAGCCATGGAGCAGCTGGCCACAGTGTGCGGCATGGCAACACTATCATGTTGCCTGCACAGGCGCTGCCATATACCTTGGACTGACCAGTAGCGCATTGATGCATCCACCACACATAGCCAGTAACACCCAGTCACATATACCTCTCCATCCATAGAACCACTATACAGGGCAGAGTTCCTCTGTGTGGGTCGCAGGACCACCGTGTGCCATAATGCAAGTCCTTGTCCCACTGCACACTGTATCTTTGTACAGCAGTAACCTATCCCATATGCTGCCATGTCGCACCATGGTTCTGTGACAGGCAGCCTGGACATGGAGGTGACCTGTCTACCAGTGTCCTGTGCATCCTGTGTACTGCACAAGTTTGGTGTTCAACATTATGGGCATTTGTTCCACAATCTGTGCATGTTGGGAGACACTGTTCCCCATGTGGGGGCTGTGTTCGTTCAGAGCTTGCATGCACCTGTACATTCCCCCAGTGTGTTCTGTACACAATGTAAATATAGCTGGGTACTCACCTTCAAGGCTCTGTTTCCTCTCAGTCACCTGATTTCAGCCTGCAGCTTTGGGAGCATTTATGGCTCAAGGCATTCAAATGAGTCCTGGACCGCTGGTAATGAGATGCAAATCGGCTGAGATGCCCATGCATGTGGAATGAGGCGGTTTAGGGCGAATTGACTGTGAATCGCATAATTGCCCCCAGCTCATGTCACTTTACAAGGAGCATCTCCAAGATGCACCTATGACATTACGGTGTATCTGCCGCGCATGCACGATCAACGTGTGCAATGACGCATCTTCTGATATGCGCCGCTATGCTGCTTTCACAATGCGCCACTGCAGGAACACTGGCCATTGCGCTGTGTCCTGTATTCACACCATACTCCCACATGCGCGGGATGTGCTGCACTGGGTGGTCATAGTGGCCATGGATCATGCTTTGTGTGCCGTTAGCGGCCGTAGAACGTGCTGTGCACAACATGGTGGCAGCACACGCATTATGCATGCGTGACCTGGCCGTGACCTTGTTACACCTTAGCAGTTGGCATTGCGCATGCCATGCTTCCTTTCACCTATCATGCGTCACGCACTGTGCACATTGTACTGCACGTGGCTCTATGTTTCACATGGAACATATTGGGTCCTCAATCGCGCTTCACTGCATTGCACTGGGTGACAGTTACTGTCAGTGGGGAAATGCATAGAGCTGGTAGACAATCCCCTAGGGCCATGAATTGGTCCCAGGTGGAGCTGCTGCATCTGGTGGCACTTGTTATGCTGGTGGAGGGGCAGCTGTTTGGGCAGGAGAACCTCCATGTGCCCAGGGCAGAGGTGTGGGCCTCCATTGCCAGGAGGCTGTTTCAGTGCACTGGGCTGCCATGCACTGGGGAGCAGTGCAGGCATAGTTTCGGTGACCTCCAGAGGTGGGACCCAGAGAGACTAGGGCTGCTGCATCACCATGCATGCCAGGGTGTACTGCCATGGCCAGGTAGGTATCACTCATCTGGCTCCTTTTGTGGTGCGTACTGGGTGTGTGTGTTGCGGCCCTCATGGGGCACTCACTTGGGTCACTGTCATGTGTGCCATGGGGGGCTATGGGCATGGCTGTGGTTGCCTGCAGGCCGCTGGGGCTGCATGGCTGGTTGCCACCGTGTGCGCATTCACACATGCCTGGGGGGTGGCACTGTGGCAGTGCATCCTGCACAGTGGCACTGTTTGGCTGCCCCTGCTCCACCAGTGCCTGTCATTGTTGCTGTGTGTTTCTGGCACTGCTGTGTTGTCTCATGGAGCTCTCTGTCTATTGTGTTTTGCAGGCCCGGAGGCCAGGTGGAGGGCTGTGGCTGTCACTGAGATGTGGAGGAGGAGGCTCCTGGGTGCCAGGCCTGGTGTCCTTGCAGGGTCAGGTAAGCAGTGCATTCTGCTGTTGCTATGGGTTACTGCTGGGTGGGAATGTTGTCTACGTTCAGGCCCTCAGTGTATGTTCTCTCTGTTGTTGCTGTAAGTCTCCAGGGATGACATGCCATGGCATGGGGTGGTGCCCAGCCTGATGTGGATGGGTGGATCCATGTGGCCATCCAGGTGGTCCTGTGGTCTATTTCCAGGACAGTTCAGCACCTGTCGGCTACCCTGCAGAGTGTTCTTCAGCTATTGCCCTTACATGGCCATGCATGGGTATGGCGTGGTGGGCCATGGCGTCACTAGTGGCCCCCTGCCTCTTCATGGGGCCTTGCTCTGTTTACTGTTTCTGTCTTTGGCCCCCTGTTTGCTTGTCATTCTTGGGTTTCAGTTGTACCATTTATTATCTGGTTCTACTGTTTTATAAACATGTTGCTTTCAGCACCTGTGTCTGTGGGTTTCATTGTTCCAGCATCATGGTTGTTCCCTATTGTCCTGCTGGTGTGCTCCACCTGCTCTGACTTGCTTTCTTGTGTGGCTCAGGGTATCCATGGTGCCCTGGCCCATCTCCTGTTGTGCCGGCGCATCTCCAGTTGTGCTGTCCTGTGTCTGGGCAATTCACAGAGGGGATGCACATGCCTCTGTGAATTGCTCTGTCTGTGCTTGGCACATCTGACTTGCGCTGGTGCATCTGGGTTGTGCTGGGCACATCTTCTTTGTGAATCCTGCCCTAAAAATGTATTTTAATGGAACACTGCCTGACTCAAACTTATGGAGGAATTCTGTTACATCACTCATCAGAATGGAGCGCAAGACATGATTGGGAATCGGGCGGGGGGGGGACACTATGTTCAAAATACCAATATAACAGATTCCAATTGTGTACATAATGAACATATTTAACCTATTACATAGCACCAATAAACAGACATACACATTGTTTCTTAGAGCTAGAGGGACAAACTATGGAGACTGTCACACAGCCAGCTGTCACAAACTGCAAGCCATTGACATTTAGGTCTGACTAGCATAAGGGTTAGAGAAAAGTGAAAGTAGAAATTCTTTCGAACTTTTAGTATTTGCATAGTTCAGGTTTGGTATGATGTTGATTTTTTTCCTTCACATAAGTACGATAGCTGCATCCATCCTGCCTCCCCCCCTTATCTTTGTTGTTAGCAGGTGCCTGCTTGATCTTGCAGAGAATTTAGTAGGGCTTGCAATTAGACATTAGGAAGATATGACAGTTTGAAGTGTCGTGGACCTTTACTGTCTGAAGTCTTTACAGTTCGAACAGTAAAGTTCAAACTGTAAAGGACTTCAAATAATTATTTTCAAATCGATCGATCCTTTGTAAGCAAGTGACGAGCGATATGAATCTCACCCAAAAAGCACATACTTCAGCTGAAACATTTCAAATAATAATAAAATAATGTTGATAAGCATATGACTGAGACCTAAATACAGGTCTTGATCATTCTTTACCAAATAGGATTTCTTTAGGAAATCTATTTTAAAAAGGAAAAAAAAAAAGATGGCGGAAGCACAAACATTATTTCTCTGAGGTTAGACAAGTAAATTCTCAACAATTAACAGTCTGAATAGTTTTCAATAACCTGCTTGTCTTGTGGATTTCACAAAATTTGTTATAATTCAAAAATGGTGAAATTTCATTTCACCAAACTATCCAAAGGCACACCCTTGGCACTCCCCCCTTCTTTCCTGAAAATTTCATAAAAAATCCCATGTTAACCAAAGGGAAAAAATATGTTTTTTTTCTGTTTATTACCACTTTATATCTCAAAAAATCATACAAAATGCAATCATGAAACGTTCCACATCTTGAGATATTTACAGGATGACCATGCATTCCAAATGTCAGGCTATGTTGGCAAACAATGCCAACATTATTAAGGAACAAAATGTTAAATTTAACATAGAGCTGTCTATACAACTCTAACTATAGGGGGGCTACCGTTCCCCTATAATACACTCATCTGTAGTTTTTAGAGCAATAATCATTAACAAAAATAACAAAGGCCCCAGTTTGGTACCCTGAGGGACCCCTCCACATGAACTATCTGCATTGATTTTTCTCCTTCCAAATCTATCCACTGGGTTGTTCCTTGTGAAAAATACCTAACCCATCTTAGTATACCACACCCATCTAACGTTTCTCATTATGGTATTATGAACTATAAGAAAATATCAAAAAATTTCCTATAGTCCATTAAAATAGCATGGAAGTAAGTAAGTAAGTCAGTAAGTAAGTAAGTAAAAATGTATTTCTTGAGCACCCAATCCCAGAGGCTCTGTGCACTTTACAAGGAGGAGCAAGTATTTACAACTCTTTACAACAATTTAAATCATTCAAATTTATAATACATAATAAATAATACTTGATAAAAGCTCTAAAACCGCTTAAACTTTTAGTGCACATCAAATGCTTGCTTAAATAGTTGTGTCTTGAGGCCCTGCTTAAAAATTTACATAGAAGTGACCTTGGCAGGGAGTTCCAGAGGACATGCCCAGCAACCTCAAAGTCATGGTCTCCTGATGTCTTAAGACATGCTATTGGAACCCTCATGAGGCCTTCTGTGGAGAAACAAAGTGAGCACACTTGGCAGACAGGTGACAGGAGGTCAGTCAGATAGCCAGGATCCAAGCAGTATAGGGCCTTACAAGTGAGCAAGCCCACCTTGAAGGCAATCCTCCACCTGACCAGTAGCTAGTGCAGTTCATGCAAGACTGAGGTTATATGAGCTGACTTTGAGAGGCCCGTCAACAACCTGGCCACAGCGTTCTGTACCAGCTACAGTCGACGAAGGTTACCTCCACTGACCCTAAAGTAATGAGCATTACAGTAATTGAGCTTAGATGTAACAAAAGTATGTACCAGTGAGGGCAGGTTAACAGGTGTGATTAAGGGTTTAATCTGGACAACATTCCTTAAGTGATTAAAATCACTCCAGATGATGGAAGATACCTGAGCATCAAGTGTTGTCAAACCATCAAGTATGACGCCCAGAGTTCGCACCTTATTAGCTGCCACCAATGAGGTGGCAACCAGGAACAGCCCTGCAAGAGATCATCGTTAACCCAGGCATCAAAGTCCCCCAGAATCAACCATCTAGACTACTCCAACCCCCATCAATGACGAAGTCCGTGACCTCCTGCAGGAAATCCCATTCAGACCCTGGAAGATGATAAATGAGGAGGATCCTACAGCCATTTTACCATTGTTCCTTCATCCCATGCTTTCATACAAATTACTCAAAATTTTAAAATAGTTAACACAGTGGAGCTGTGCCTCAAGGACACAAACTGATTTTCCTTAGTATTACTTGACACATATTCTATAATCCAATTTACTAAAACCCCTTCACATATTTTAGATATAACGCAAGTAAGAGATACTGGTCAGAAATCTTTATCAGGCATTTTTGGATAGAGCACTTTTGCTAGGGGAACCACTCTTGCTTGTTTCCACTGTTCAGGTATTTTACCTGTTTGCATTGGTTTGTTAAAAATAGTACAGACTGGTGGTGCTATAAGATCAGCCTCCTCTTTCCAGGTTCATCCACGCCAGTGCAACAAATGAAAACAGTGAGGGGCATTTGGGTGCATGTACAATGGCAACGGCAATCATCGCACCTGGCAATTATGCCACTCGACCCCAGCTGCACCCAGGTTGCACCCAATACCATGGGGCAAGTGCAGGCTGCATTCCCCTGTACCATCCCAATACAGGGGGGGCCTCACCCCCTGCATCCCATGAAACTATAATATAATCACCTCCATATCTGAGGTGTATGGGGAAAGGTGCACAACACCCAAACAACCCCATCCATGGATAGCTCTGAAAAATCCATTTTGCCGATAAGACAGGTGAACTGGCTGTGGCACCCACATTATGGCACCCTAATAATGGCACCATTGTAATGGTCCACACTCTCTCCATACCCAATTAGAGATGCTATCTAGACCCATAGCATTGTTAACCTGGATTCTATAATCCTCAGCCCATTTTTCAATCACTCCCTCCTGTTTGTTTTATCCAAAAATTCTTTCATTTTTTTTCCACCATCTTTGCAGGTCCAATGTACTGTAGGGCTGTGCATGGACTGAATATTATTTCCTGAATACCATGAATAGTAGGCTTTCCAAATATTAAGAATGATGTTCCAAATGCTTCATTATTCAGCTGGTATTAAGGAAGCAATATTCAGTGAATGAGATTTCAAATCTCTCAGAGCTTCATTGGCCAATCAGAGGCTGTGAGTTGGTAGTCATCTTAGAGAGATAGTTATAGTCTGTTGTGGCTTGCCTTTCAGAGAGCTTTATCGTACCCCCCCCCCCAAAAAAGTTTTTCTAATTAGCAAAATACCTGATCATCATCAGACAAGTTCTAACTACATTCTTTTGTGTTTTTGCGCCCCTGGCTCAGTCACAGGGACTAGCAGTAGACAGGTGTGTGTGTGTGTGTGTGTGTGTGTGTGTGTGTGTGTGTGTGTGTGTGTGTGTGTGTGTGTGTGTGTGTGTGTGTGTGCACGCTGACACCCGTCCCCCACAGAATTGAGTCACATAGCTCTATTGTGATTTATGTTTTACTGAAAGACATTTATTTTTGCAGAGACAGGGTTCTTTCTGTTCAAGAAAGTCAGGCTTGACTTTTCTGTCAAGTGTGACAGCATCTAGTGTATGTTTATTATTGGGGAACTGTTTCTGAGCTCAGTAACAGAGAGGGTTGTTTGCTTACTTACCCACTCCTACTGTTTTCACTTCCACACAAATTCAGTGTGATGTGAATGTGAATCTGATTTTCTTGTGAAGTAAAAGCAAGGTTCTGATTTTGGTGTGTGTTTTCTTTCTACTGTTTGTTTTCAGGCTCAGTTTCTTGTGTTTTAAAAGTGAGGCAGTTTCTTCCAGTGGATCAGGCTTCACTCATTGAATTTGTCTTGTTTATAAGTTTACGTTGGGCTCAGTTCCCTGACTGAGAACTAGGGTGTTAGTTGCCCCCCCCCAATAACTCACCATGCACATTTTGTGTAGCCTGAGTGTAGGCAATATTTATTTTGGTATGAGGCTGCATCCTACGCATGTACAGCTGTCTATCCACAGATTGTTTTTCTTTAAACGGATGCAGATTTTCAGTGTGTCAGTCATGGCACAGTGAATTGTTGTGTGTCTTTTGCCTGTTTTAGGGTTGTGGCTCTGGGCTCATTTTCAAGCAGCATATTTACATAGTTACATATACAGGCACTGGGCTAATAGTAGTACATATTTTGCTGTGTTAACCCTTGCATTGCCACGGACTGATATCAGTCCAAAATTCCTATACATTCTAATTCTGTTGCCAGTCTAAGGGTTAATTACCATACATTATTTCTCATTGTCACAGCAACCAGCAGTATCATTTATCATGTCTGATAACTAGCAACCCTGTAAAACAACTTGATCCAGCCCCAGCAAGTCCTCTGCCCTGCCTGTATCAAGCAGTGATGGGGAAGGTAAAATACGTTCATCTGGACATATTCGGCAGTCCAAAATATTTTTCTCATCTAGCATAGCTTTGGGGTCAAATAGCAGCTTGAGTGGGGAAAGTAGCTATAGCTGCAACATTGATACCACTATCATCACCACCAGTACCAGCCACCCATTTGCTGTCCAGTCCTTCTGTGTGAGTAGTAGAAGGGGATTACAGCTGAGTAGAGCACCAATTGAGGAAGCAACAGCACTATCATGAGCCTTCCTTCAGCTTCTTCCACCACTGATGTGACACACCTTGCCACTACCAGTGTACTCCCTACCACCACCTGTACAACAAGTACAGCAGCCAGTGCTACGAATGCTAGAATGCCATCTGTACCACTTTTGTTGTCCCAGTCACTGTGACCACCACTACAGCCACCACCACCACCACTGCTACAACAAGTTCCTCCAGTGACACTGTGGTACCCACTAGTAATGTAACCAGTGCAGTCACTGTCATTGTGTTGACTGCCATGCCCATGGATATTACACCACCACCTAGTTCCCCAGTGTCTATGACCATGACTACTACACTTATCATGTGGTCCAAACACAGCCCCCAAAGCTGCTCATGTGGTAGATGTTTTAAATGAGGAGAAGGAGGATGCAAAGCACTCTTCTGGCTCTGAATATGTTCTGGACCATAACAAACTATCATCATCATCATCGGAGAGTGATCTTGACATCCACCTCAGTGACTTTGGGGAGAAATCAGAATATGCATGTTGACTAATAGAAACATAGAAATATAGAAGTTGATGGCAGAAGGAGACCGCTAGGTCCATCTGGTCTGCCCATTTGTTTTAGACCTATTTTGACACTCTAGTTGCTCTTTGTAGTCAGGGCTCCCTTGTGTCTATCCCATGCATTCTTGAATCCCTCCACAGTGTTGACCCCTACAACCTCTTGGCACAGACTGTTCCAAGCATCCAGCACTCTTTCTGTGAAGAAAAACTTCCTGGTGTTGGTAGAGAACCTCCCTCCTTGCAGCCTGAGGTCATGTACCCTGGTCCTGGAGCTCTCCTGAAGTGAAAAAGTTCATGTCCCTGTACCTTGTTAATGCATTTTATGTACCTGAATGTTTCAATCATGTCCCCCCTCTCTCATCTCTGCTCCAGGGAGTACATATTCAGTTCCCTAAGTCTTTTCTCATAGGACATGTACTGCAGACCCGGAATCATTTTTGTCTCCTTTCTCTGTACTGTTTCCACCTGGTCAATGTACTTCCTGAGGTGAGGCCTGCAGAATTGAACTCCATATTCCAGGTGAGGCCTGACCAGTGATCCATATAGTGGTAGTACCACCACCTCTCTCTTCCCGCTCATGATTCCCCTCCCAATGCAGCCCAGCATTCTGTTGGCCTTCAATGTTGCCTTCTCACACTGCTTACTAATTTTCAAGTCATCTGAGATTATGATTCCCAGATCTCGTTCCTGATTAGAGGCTGCCAGTCTTTCACCTCCTAGATAATATTCCTCTCTTAGATTTTTCTTTCCTAAGTGCATGACCTTGCACTTGTTGGCATTAAATCTCAGTTGTCACACTCCAGACCAATGGTCTAGTTTCTTGAGGTCAGCTTCCATCTTGCTCACTCCTTCTGGGATGTCCACCCTGCTACATATCTTGGTGTCATCTGCGAACAGACACATCTTCCCTTCCAGTCCGTCAGTGATGTCTGCTATAAAAACAATGAAGAGCACAGAGCCCAGCACTGAGCCCTGGGGCACCCCGCTGGTCACTCTGCCTTCTGTCAATTGTGCTCCATTAACCTGTACCCTCTGGGTTGTGCCTTGTAACCTGTTTTGTACCCATCTGACTAATTCTGGACCAACCCCTGTGTGATCAAGCTTCTTTACCAGCCTTCTGTGTGGAACCAAGTCAAAGGCCTTACTAAGTCTAGGTAGACCACATCTACTGCCCCACAGTCATCCACTATTTTTGTAGCATAGTCAAATAACTTGAGCAGATTTGTCTGGCATGACCTACCTGCTGAGAAACTGTGCTGTTAATGTCTTGTCGGCTGCCAGTTTCGAGGAATGCTATGATCCTCTGTTTGAGTAGTGTCTCCATTAGTTTCCCTACTATAGACATGAGGCTTACTGGTCTGTAATTACTGGCCTCTTCACAACTGCCTAATTTGTGAAGTGGAACCACTATTGCCTTTTTCATGTCTTCGTGTACCACACCACTCTTCAAGGATTTTGTGAATAGAAGTGCCAGAGGGACTGCTAATTCTGTCACCAGTTCCTTAAGGATTCTGGGTGCATCTCAGCTGGTCCCATGGCTTTCTCTGCTTTTCTTTATTTAGCACCTCCTGTACTTCAGCTTCTGTAAAGATAATTGTGTCTACCCGTGGTCCTGGGGTGTTGTGTTTTTTTTCAGGGCTGGGCCATTCCCTGGGTCCTCTTTGGTAAACACTGAGCAGAAGTATTTGCTGAGGATTTTGGCTTTCTCTGGATCATGTTTGGTGCGTTTCCCTTCTTCAGTAGCATTCTTTACTATATAGAAACATAGAAACATAGAATTTGATGGCAGATAAGGACCGCTTGGCCCACCCAGTCTGCCCATTTCCCTACCTACCTACTGGATAAGCTGCAGATCCTAGTTAACCAGCAGCCCACTTCTTCCTACCCCCACCCCCTAGAATTGCCTAATGACTGTCCCATGCATGCTTGAATTCCACCACTGATTTTGACTCCACAACCTCCTCCGGAAGGCCATTCCATGCATCCACAACCCTCTCTGTGAAAAAAATACTTCCTTAAATTACCTCTGAGCCACGCCCCCTCTATCTTCAAATTGTGCCCTCTTGTTCTTGCACACCTCTTTTTTTGAAAGATGCTACCCCCCTTTGTCTTCCTATGTTCCCTTATGTATCTAAACAATTATTTTACTCCTCTCTTTGCCCCTTCTGCTATCTTGTCTTCTATCTGGCCTTCTGCCTTTCTAATTTGTTTGCTTGACTCTCTCATTATTTCCTTGTATGGCTCCCAGTTTTTCTCAGTTTTGGTTTCCTGCTATATGCTGTACACTTTCTTTTTTCTTTGACTGTGATAGCCATTTCCTTGGAAAACAATAGAGGATTTATTTTTCTTTTTGCTTTGTTGACCCATCTGGCACATTAATCTGTGGCAGTCTTTATTGCTCTCTTGAGTCTCCCCTACATGACCGCCACCTCCTCAACCTCTATTTCCATTAACTGGCTACTTATGTTGTTCCTTATTTTTTGGAAGTCAGCCTTTCTGAAATCTAGCACCTTTATCTTTGAGTGGCTGGTGTCCTGTGTTATGTTTACCTTAAAACTTACTATGTGATGGTTGCTGTTGCCCATATGACATTCCGTTTCAATGTCCTTGATCCTTTCAGAGTTTGTGAGGACAAGATTGAGAATGTGATTTCCACTTGTTGGGATTTTAACAAGTTGGCACAGTTCCGTGCCTTGTAGCGGCCATAAGAAGTCCCTACTTCTCATTGTTGCTGCCATTTGTATGCTCCAGTTGATATCTGGTAGGTTGAAGTCCCCCACCAGTATTTCTTCACCTTTATTGACCAGTTTGTGGATTTCCTTTATTAGGTTTCATTGTCTCCTTTATCTCCTTGATTTGGGGGCCTGTATACAATGCCAATTCTGAAAGGTTTTCCTTTCCCTGTGTCTACTGTTAGTCACAGTGACTCAAAATTCCCAGGTTACTCTTTTACTTCTATGGCTTTTATTTCCTCCTGAATGTAAATGGATATGCCTCCCTCTTTTTTTGCCCTACCTATCTTTTCTGAACAAATTGTAACTGGAAATAGCTGTATCCCATCCATGGTTTTCCATGAACCACATTTCTGTTACAGCCACCCATTCCAACCTTTCTGTTTCCAAGATGACTGTGAGTTCGGGAAGTTTGTTGGTTAGTCTCCTAGTATTTACAACCATTGCCTTCCAGGAATGTACGTCTTCTTTGGTGCAAGGTTGTACCCTCTTCCTGGACTACTCCAATTTGATCTTTCTGGCCAAGGTATTATGGTGGTTGCTGGTTTGGGTGGATGTTGTCTCTGATTTGTTTTCTAATAAAAAAACAGAGCTGCAGAGAAAATGAGGAAAAGTGCTGACACTAGTTGCCAGTGGGGCAAGCATGCCGGTAACCCTCATCCAGTTAAAAAAACAAAGCAGTCCACACTTAGCTTTTGTAGGGTTGTGTCAGCTCCAGACACACAATACACTGGCAATGGTAAACCTTGTAGTCAGGCAGCTGTTGGGGAGCAAGAATATGGTGCAGCACCCAGTTCTGTTTGTGGGAAAGGTAGAAAAAAGTGCTAGCCATGGCCACCCTATCAGGTCAAGAGATGCTGGTGTAAGTAGAGAGGGAAGAAGTGCAGTATGACTGCATTTTAGTATACCCAAAAATGATGCCACTAAGGCAGTGTGTGGTATGTATGACAGCATAATTAGCAGGAGAAAATGTATCAAACCTGTCAACTATAGCAATGATCAATCATTTGCAGATGAAATATCTCCATGCACTGCGGGATCAAGTGTGTTGCCCTGGGTTATGATGAGCCCTAGAGCTATGCAGAATAAAAAATTCTGGCCACAGACTGACCATTCGGATTCTTTTTTTTTTTTTTTTATTTATGCTTTTTACCCCCGAGCCCTCCTGCCACCATATTCTCAGCCCGGTCAAGGGCTGCCAGCCTCTGTTCCCCAGATCGGCCGCTGTCCCCCGATACCCCATGACTTTCCCCCCACAGTGGGGCCTGCGGCGCACCCCCCTTATGCACCGCAGGCACTGGGATTAGGTCGGGGGGCCCGGCCTGGAGAACATATCGAGGCCTTGGCAGCGGGCTTCATTCTGGTGGCAGGCAGGCTCATCTTTTTCCGTTTTTCCTGGGAGGCGGGGTCGTGCAATGATGATGTCATCCGCCCCACCTCCGGTGAGCTTGTCAAGCCGCGGTCTGCGTAGGAACCCCCGGTCTCCACCAGGGGTCCCCATGCACCGCACACTACCCGTGCCCTCCCCCCGGAGAAGGAGAGCTGTCTACGGACGCTCGATCCTACTCCACCCGGCCGGCCCTCCGACGACCCAAGTCCGTTCCCGAACCCGGGTCACCGGCGTCACAAGCGGAAATCCAACCGCTGCACCGACGGGCCGGCTGACCATTCTGATTCTGTGGAATTTTGCCGAATGTTTGCAAAAATTCTGTGGAATTTTACCAAATTTTAAATTTCAGTTATTTTGTTATACTTTTAAAAGTTTATGTCAAAATAACACAATGGCCCGCATATTCAAATTGTGCCAGGCTGTGGCGCAAGCCTGGGCGCAGCTCAAATTTGTTGCGTACGGGTGTGGCCTGGGCGATATTCAATGGAGCTGTGCTATGGCGCAACAGCTTTGAATATCGGTGACCTCTGGCTAACTCCCGCACTGTGCATGGTGCAGTGGCACTGCACCAGCGCAAGTAGTCAGAGTGGAGCATGGAGATGCGGTGGCGCAAGTGCCATTGCGCCATGCACAGCAACTGCGATATTCAAAGGGGGACATGCAAATGTGGCCATAAGTTATGCAAGGCGCACAGGGGGCCATTTGCATCTCATTACGGTCCCATTTGCATGCCATTAGCATGCAGGTGCGCCGATCCCCGATGACTTGCACCTGGCGCCCTGCCAGGCAGCAGCCATCGGGGATTGACACCCCCTGCAGCCCGATCATGGGAAGTCCTGTAAGAGAAAAAAAAGTCCGATATCCCTGGTGGTCCAGTGGACCACTATGTGCCCCAATGGCGGGCATCACTGAATTCCCCCCCACATCAGATATCCTTGGTGGTCTAGTGGACTGCGCTGAGCCCGATCGCGGTCATCATTCATCACCCCCCCACATCCGATATCCCTGGTGGTCCAGTGGACTGCGCTGAGCCTGATCATGGGCATCATTCATCACCCCCAAGTCCGATATCCCTGGTGATCTAGCGCACTCCCACCCCATCCACCCACTGGGCCCCACCACCCGCTCCCTCCCATCAGCCGGCGGCACCCTACCTACCTGCCACCCCGCCACCCATCGACTCGATAGCTGGTAGGGTTGCACTCCGATTGGTTCAGAGGATGGCATGGGCGTGCAGCTTTATATTGATTATTTTCAGTCTGGATATGAGAATGAATTCATTCACATATCTGGACTGAGTAAAAGGTATGGCTGCACGCCCATTGACTCATGCTCTGAACCAATGGGCATGCAGCCCTACCAAGCTGTTAGTCAGCGGGTGGCAGGGCAGCAGGCAGGTGGGTGCTGCCACCACCGGCTGACGGGGGAGCAGGTGGTGGGCTCAGTGGGTGGGTGGGTGGGGGTACGCTAGATCACCAGGGATATCGGACTTGGGGTGATGAATGATGCCTCAATCAGGTTTCAGAACGGTCCACTGGACCACCAGGGATATTGGTCTTGTGGGGAATACAGTGATGCCCACCTGGCAATAGGGTCCACTGGACCACCAGGGATATTGGACTTGGGGTGATTAATGATGCCCACAATCGGGCATGGGGGCACCACTAGGTGAGAGGAACAAGTGATGGCCACCCACAGGTGGCAGCTGCTGTGTTGCACCCTGCAATGTGGCAGCTCACCTGTGGGTGGCCATCACTTGTTCCTTATTTTTTGGGTGTAACTTTGTGCAGGCGTAGGTAGGGGTTGCACATGCATGACTCTGCACAGCCCCGGCTGAATATCGGGCTGTGCAGGTTATGCGTGGGCACGCCCCCCCCACCTGTGCCTGCATACATTACTGATGCGCTCTGGTGCATCGGGATTTGTGCAGCGCACTTTTCCCTTTTAAATATTGTACCGGGGTGCATCAGTGGGTTGTACATGATGCAACATTGTTGTGCCATGCGCAACCCTTTTGAATATCTGGGCCAATGTTTGGAACATAAACAGTATCCTATAGCTTACAAATGTGTGCCAAACTTTAGAGTCATATTTTGAAAGAGGGTGGAGTTATGGGTGACCAAACATTTAATCCACATTTAATTTTTATTTATTTTGAGATAATTTTAAAATTTATTTTCCAAATTTCTCTACAATGTCCAGATTTTGAGAAATGTCCAGCATGTGTATATGCACCACGTTTTATGGTTCAAGCTTCAATGGGAGCTGAGTTATTTGTTGCCAAAAATGTTCCCAAAATTTAGAGTTCTGTAATTTTAGTATAATTTTGATGCTATTATTGAAATGTTATACTATTTGACAGGTGTACAGGCTGTCACTTCATTTGTATATGTACATAGTTTCAGATTTCTAGCTTCAAATGGGACTGAATTATAGCTTTCCAAACATGTTGCTTAAATTTAAATTTCAATTATTTCTCTCTAATTTTAAAATGACATACCCAAATTTAACCAGATTTGAAAAATTTAAACTGCTATACCACATGATCAGTTCTGAAAAAGTTCATATTTGCAGCTTTAAATGGGATTGAATGAAAAGTATTCAAACTTTCATAACATTTAAAAATTATTTTTTTCAAGAATGTAAACTGCAAATTTATAAATATATCAACCCCTGACACTTTAAAACTAGAGAATACAATACAATTAAATGTGGCAGGTTCTTAGACTTTACAAGGAGACTATGAGTGTATACCATCGCCACGGTGACGGGGAAACAGTGAGAGACCATCACAGCAACAGAATCTGCTGTTCTCTGTGATGGTCCACTTGGTTCCCAATGCTGCTGTCTCTGGGGAGTTTGGCCCCTCCCCAAATCAACTCCAACTCAGAGTTGGTAATCTACAGTGTGGGTAGTGGGGGGGGCACAAAAAAAAAACCTTTATACAGTGACGGCACAATGCCAATTGTCGGCATTGTTCTGTCTCTGTAATGATGGTTGGCAAATTTCCTGTCACTGCAGTGAGATGGAACAGACTGTGAATGCCAATTTTATTCATTTCTTGCTGCCAGAAATTGCAAAATAACATCTGTACTTAAAGACAAATCCCATGAGTCTTTGTGAAAAATGTAGAATTTCATGAACAATTTCATAAAACTGGAATTTGCTAATTTCACTCACCCTTATCTGGGGGACTCTAATTAAAGGATAGGGGTATGAGAGGCAGGTAGTGCAGTGGGGTCACCAGGTTCAGTAGTTGGATGCAGAGTTTCACCAAAAAATGGAGAGCTGAGCTGGGTAGCACAACTGTGGTAGATTGCCAGGTTGGATCAAGGAAGCACAGAGTGTCAACAATTCCAACCTGAATGCAGGATATTTAAGGATCACATCAAGTAAATTTATGATCCAGAGAGCCTAATGTACATGCTAGTCTGGGACTTAGAGGTATTCAGAAAGATACGCTGGTGGAAGACAATGAGGCAGCAGTAAGGATGAATTCTGGTTATTCCAACAGGGTAGGTTGATAGGAAAAGGAGTAGATGACATATTTTAAGGGAGTTTGCCACTGTTATGATCAAAGAGGATATCAGTGCGATCAGTAATTCTACTGAGTCAATCTGGCTATGCCAGAATAGAAGAGTGGGGAATAGTTCACATTTAGAGGAACAGCAGGACTGCAAAAAGCTCAGCCCAGCTTATCAAATGAAATAATGATACGTGCATTATTATGAACATACAAACATACGAAATTGCCAACAGATAAAGGACTTATGATCTATCAAGTTTGCTCGATTGTGCAGCTAGCAGCCCTTATACTGTAGCTGCCTCTCCCTCCCCACCCCGTCCAGTGACCCTCCTACTTACCCTGTCCCATCCCCTTTTGAAGCAGCCCACTGTTTTACAGGATACCACTTCCTTTGGCAATGCACTCAACCCAGACTCTACCCTCTCCAAAAAAAGTGTCTACTCAATTAATAATAATAATAATAATAATAAATAATAATAAACGTTATTTTTAAAGAGGTATTCATCAAGTATCAAAGCACTGTTCACTTATTACAATAAACATACAAAACATTTTAAAACAGATATATATATAGCTTCCTATTAAAACCAATAAATAAAATAAAACCACAGAACACTGTGTATCAGTGAAAATCATTTGTTAGCTGGCCCAGTGACGTTGAGGGTTGAGGCGCTGGCTCCTTACCTCAAACCACGCCAGTGACCCGGGTTTCGGAATGGACTCGGGGTGCCGGGGGTTGGCAGGGGGAGGATAGGGTCGAGCGTCCCAAGGACTGCTCTCCTATCCTGGAGTGGGATTGGGGAAGACCTTGTTTGGCAGAGGTCCCCAGTGGAGACTGGAGGCACTACACTAGCAGCACATTGGGGAACCCAGAAAACTGGAAACAGATCCAGTGGTCCACTGGATGACAGCTGCCATTCTCTGCTACCGCCAAAATCCTCTAGCGAGCCCTCTCTCCTCTCCACCTCAGCAGCACCCTGAACCTACTTAGAGTGCTTTGGTAAGCCCTCCCTGAGTGTCTTCCCCCTCGGAGGCAGAGGCCCCACCTGGCGAAAGGATTACACCAGGATACTTCAGGGTCAACTGCGATGTAGGGCAGGAGGAGTGGCTTGAGTGGGGATAGAAGGGGTAAGTTGGGGCATTTTGCAGCCTGAAGGAGTGGGGGACATTGGGGGCATGCAGGGGATAAAAACATCACAGAAAAAACAATCAGTTGTTTACAAAGGCTAGCTCAAATAAATGTGTTTTGCAATACCCTTTTAAAACTCTCTACAGTCAGGAACTCTTGAATTCGATGAGGTAGAGAGATCCACAGGGAAGGGGCTGCAAATGCCTGAGCCCCTGAAGATTTCAACCAAACCCTGGGAACCTCCAGCAATCCCTCATTGACAGAGCGGAGAGGTTGGAGGGAGCAGTAAGGATGAAGGATCTCTTCCAGGTAGCTTGGTCACTGTCTATGTAGGGCTTTATAGGTAAGTAAGCTAACCATAAAGGTGATCTGCCATGCAGTACCAGTGTAATGTGACTGGATCAAGAAGACCCAGTCAACAATCTGGCTGCATCGTTCTGCACCAGCTGCAAGCTGCTGATATCAAGCCCCAGAAGCCCTAGGTAAAGGGAGTTACAGTAGTCCAGGGCCTGGTGCAAGGACACAAATGCATGGATCAGCATTAGAAGGTCACCAGACAGAACTAGATGCTTAATCTGAGTGATGTTCCTCAGATGGTAAAAAGAGAACTTGACCATGACCAACACCTACAAATAAAGTGTCAGTCCATCATCAAGAATCATCCTCAGATTCTGCACTTGTTTGGAGGTCGGCAGCTGGCAACCCCCGAGCCAAAGCCCTGAGGGACACCCAGCAGCCAATCTTTTTATCCGGTGACCTGGATCCACCACCAACACTTCAGTCTTGGCAGACTTCAGCTTCCGCCAGCTGGCGTTCATCCAGTCTTGGATCTCTGTGAGGCAGCTATTCAATACGGAGACCGCACTATCCTGGTCAGGAACAAAGGACAGGTAGAGCTGGATATCATCTGCATTGCAGTGAAAACCCAGCCCATACCACCTTACAATGTCTCCCAATGGTAACAGATACACTGAAAACAGCATGGGGGACAGTACAGAGCTCTGCAGTACACCACAAGACAGAGGAAAAGAGTCAGTGGAACAAGTCTTTGATAATACTCTCTGAGATCTATCAGACTGGAAAGTCTGGAACCATCTAAGGACCATACCAGTCAGACCACATAACACCCACAGACACTCCAGCAGCACCCCATAGTCCACAGTGTCAAAAGCTGAGGAGAGATCAAGAAGGACCAAGATAGAATGGTTCTTCTAATCTCTCGCCATTAGGAGATCATTGAGTACATGAACCAGAGCAGTCTCCATGCCATACCTCCTCTGAAAACCAGAATGGAGAGGATCACAGGTATTACAGATAGTAAGATGGTTATCCAACTGTAAGGCAACAACTTGCCCAGTGACCTTCCCCACAAAAGGAAGGTTCGAGACCGGTTTGTAATTAGCAGGACAGTCTGAGTCAAGAGAAGATTTCCTAAGGACAGGGATAACCACTGACTCCTTCAGGGAGTTTGGAAACTCACCCGACTCTAAAGAGCACCAGACTATTTCTGCTAGGACATGGCCATTGACCTCAGCACATACTACTAATAGGTGTGTTTCCTCCAGGACCAAAATACAGCATATTGGTCATATAGTCTGGATAATCCACATTACATCTGTGATCTCCAGCTGGTAGAACTCCATCCAACCCAAGTGAGGTGAAGTGACCCCATCTTGCCCACTTCCACACTCTAGAGAGCCAGTTGATTGGATCACAGACCTGATGTCGGCAACCTTATCAGCGAAGAAGCGAGCAAACTCCACACATTTTTCCTGAGAAAACGATCTTCGAACTTGCAAACAGGCTGGATTGCACAGTCTGTCCACCATTCGAAAGAGCTCAGCTGGTCAGTTTTCAGCTGCTGCAATCTCCCCAGACAGGAATTTTGTCTTCTTACAGGAGATTGCCAATTGATGCAATGGGACCGGATGGGATTCATCCCAGAATTCTAAAAGAACTAAGGATAGAACTAGTGACACCACTGACTACCCTCTTTAACAAATCATGGGAGGATGGGGTGGTACCTGAGGACTGGAGGAGGGCAGATGTGTTTCCCCTTCACAAAAGTGGGAGCAAGGCAGAAGCAGGAAACTACAGACCTGCTAGTTTAACCTCAGTGGTAGGGAAAATGAAGGAATCACTTCTGAAGGAAAGAATTGTTGCATATTTAGAGGCCAGAGGGGCACAGGACCCAAGGCAGCATGGATTCACAGTGGGAAGGTCATGCCAGACAAATCTGATAGATTTCTTTGACTGGGTGACCAAAGTAGTTGATCAGGGAGCGGCTGTGGACATGGCCTACCTAGACTTTAGCAAGGCATTTGACACAGTCCCACACAAAAGATTAATATACAAGTTAGCCAGCCTGGGAGTGGGTACCAAGATGACAGCGTGGGTAAAGACTTGGCTGGAGGATAGGACTCAGAGAGTAATAGTAAATGAAGTCCACTCTGAAAAAAGGGGGGTTAGCAGTGGGGTACCACAGGGTTCAGTATTAGGACCGGTCCTCTTCAATGTCTTTATAAGCGACATTGCAGAGGGACTGGAAGGAAAAGTATGTCTCTTTGCAGATGACACAAAGATCTGCAACAGAGTTGACGCACAAGGTGGGGTGGAAAGGATGAGAAGGGACTTGGCAAGGTTAGAGGAATGGTCAAATGTATGGCAGCTTAGATTCAATGCTAAGAAGTGCAAGGTAACGCACCTGGGAAACAAAATCCCAGGGGAAGAGTACACAATGGGGGGTGAGATACTAACAACAACAAAAATGGAAAGGGACCTGGGGGTAGTCATATCAGATGACCTAAAGGTGGACAAGCAACGTGAGAGGGCAGCAAGGAGGACTGGGGGGATACTGGGATGCATAGGGAGAGGCATCACCAGTAGAAAACAAGAAGTTATTATCCCTCTGTACAGACAGCTGGTGAGACTACATCTGGAGTACTGCGTGGCAGCTCTGGAGACCCAATCTCCTGAAGACATAGACAGGATGGAAGCTGTCCAGAGGAGGGCACTAAATGGTGCAGGGTCTGCACTGGAAGACATATGAAGAGAGATTCTAAGGAGCTTAATATGTATAGCCTCGAGGAAAGGAGGGAGAGGGGGGACATGATAGAAACTTCAAGTACCTCAAGGGAATCAACAAAGTCCAAAGGAGTAGCATCTTTCAAAAAGAGGTGTGCAGAACAAGAGGCACAATTTGAAGATAGAAGGGGTAGCTCAGAGGTAATTTAAAAGTATTTTTTCACAGAGAGGGTTGTGGATGTGTGAACAGCCTTCCAGAGGAGGTAGTGGAGTCAAAAACAGTGGTGGAATTCAAGCATGCATGGGACAGTCACAAGGCAATTCTAGGGGGTTGGGGTAGGAAGAAGTAGGCTGCTGGTTAACTAGGATCTGCAGCTTATCCATCAGGTAGGGAAATGGGCAGACTGGGTGGGCCAAGCGGTCCTTATCTGCCATCAAATTCTGTTTCTATGTTTCTATGGTCCCTATAATGTTCCTTCAGTCTAAGCCTATCGGCATCCCAGCCGGATCTCTGCCAAACATAGCTCTAGCCCTCATCCTACTCACCCCAGCACCCTCAGTTCCCCATCAACTCAGGGGAGCTCAGGGTGAAGGGTGAGAGGGTAAACTCAGACAGGAGCTATGGTATCCAGAGCCGCCACCACTTCTCAATTATAAGCCTGTAGGAGGTTCTCTGGTCCCTCACTTCCACCCAGTAGACCCTATAGCTCCAACATCACTCACAGGCCTTCCAGAGCACACCCCTTAATGGGTGATATTGGACCATCTCCACAGGGGCAGACCTATGAGGGAGGAGCTGGTAGATTGAATCTTATGGTGTAATGATTGGACTAACCGACTGGTTCCACCACCACGTTGGAGGTCTCAATCCCCAGGAGGAAGATCAGGTACAATGAGTGACAATGATTATGTGTCACAGAGGCAACAGCCTGTGTGAAGCCCAATGAGATCATCAGTTGAAGGAAGTCACCCAGCACCATCAACCTGGGCAATTCCAGCACCATGTCGACAACAAAGTCAGCGACTTCTGGCAGGAACAACTTCTCACCCCCTGGTGGACAGTAAACGAGAATGATCCTGAAACCCACACTTGTGACCATGATATTCTCAAAGTATCTGGCATCCTCATCTGGCACACCAACAAGACCCAAGTCTGATCTAAAACATATTGCTACACCCCCTTCCCTATGATCTGATCTCTCACACAATGTATCACAGAGAATCCGGCTGGAATCACTGCCTCTAAAATGGGGCCAGCATTTTCATCCAACCAGGTTTCCGTGATGCATGCCAGGTCTGATGACCCAACAAGATCGAATATAATAGCCATCTTGTTTTTAATAGACCTGGCATTGCACAACACCATGCAAGTCGGATGAGATACCGGGACCGGATGATTCACCAACCAATTAACCATGGAGCTCTTGGTAATAGGGACCAGACAAGGCGAACCCCATTCTGGAACCCATTTCACCGAAGGGTGTTTCCTAATCCTCACTATTCCAATCCAGCCACTCCACTCTCTTCCCTCCATAGTCCCAGACCTCCCCTTACTCCTCCTACCAACTATCCCAAATGCCCTGCAGCATCCATAGACTACCACTGACAATGGAGGACAGCTAAAGGGATGGAGGTCCTGGAGTTCAGAGGGGGAATAGCACCTGCCCGAGACAGCAGGCTGTAAACACATATCAACCCCAGTCAGACAGTCCCAGCTAACCAAATACAATCAAACTAACTATCTATAAACACAACAAACAGTAATACCCCAACCCCGATTATGCCCCCCCCACTAAATTCCACCCAACCATCCCCCTCTCAAACAGTCTAATTAAAACAAAACAAATAGATATCAAAGGTCCCCAGGATTCAGATAAAGTTCATGTGTCATTAAAATGGCTTGTTCCAGTTAATAATCCAAAAGCAGATTGCCCCACAAGGCTCTCACTCACTGTAGGCAGCAAATTATTAAATGACTAATGAAAAAAACAGCTCTCACTTGAGAATTTTCAGCACTGCCAAAGTTGATATGTGACCATTACAGGGAGGTCCTATCACTACCTCCAAACTGCAACTCAAGGAGCAGCAATGGGAGGGATCATTCACCACTGAGATTAAGCAGAGTTCTGCAATGTCCGACGAACAGGGAGCAAGCCAGAGCATAGCTCCTGAACTCCTTCACAGCCACCTCCTGGAGAATGAATCCCCCACAGTAAAGCCTCACCTAATGGCTGAGGCAGGGGGAGCACCCCCTGGGAGACTAGGCCCCCCCAAAAAAGAACCACTGCTCAAACAATGAGGTACACCTGAAAGAAGTGGATCCCATCGCCCTCCAACCGCAGGCCCCCCAGAACCCCACCATGGAGGCAACCCACACCACACCAAACCACCAATAGGGCTTTGGAGAGTGATTACAGCAAGAAAGCAAACTGTCCACCAGGCCAGTCACTAGGTTAGCCTCAAGCTCAGAGGCCTTAGATAGGGGTAAGGGACAGACAGCTCCCAAAAGAACAGGGATAAATCCTGGCCCCACAGCTGCTCTCCAACAGCCCAAAGACCTAGGAAACCACTTCCAGAGCCCCACCTTCTGACAGAAGACCCCAAATGGTGATGCCCTGGCCTCCCAAGACCACACACAGCCATCCACTCACCATGAGGTCCTCATAGGCCTGGGCCAAAACCCCAGTCCAATCTCTTGGAAAACTCACTGCTCCAACAGACACACTGTTCTGCTGAAGATATCAATTTCTCCAGGTGTCCAGCTACAATCTGCTCTTTCGAGTCCCGTAGATTGATTCCTTGGTACTGCAAATTCATTCCAGTGATTACGATAAAATGCTTCTCCAGGCAGTCATCCCCCAGCCACATTGCTCGATGGAGAATAAAAGGTGAAATACCAAATTAAGCTGCTCACTAATGCAAGCTGACATGGAGGTTCTCACTTCCACACAAGGAGCCTCCAACATGATTAGGCAGCAAACAAGTGATAGTCCCCACAACACACCAAAAAATAAGGTGACATCAAAATGAGTAGAGCAGCTTCCACCTTCAAACAACTAACTACCCTGTAATGCACAGTAGTAGCTGTTAGCAAAAACCCAACCTGGAGGCTTCCTCCTAGACACAAACCTCCAAATGGGACAGAAAACTCCCAGAGAGTATGCTATTGTACATTCTTAATCCATCTCATTCCTTTATTCATTTCTGGTCTTAAGAGATGGAAATAAAAAACAAACAAAAAAAATGTATAAAGTCAAACAATAAATACAATGAATAAAATCAAACAAAATCAAACTAAATTGCTAGCTGAAACGCCGGCTGGCTCACACAGCTGCCACCTTCATTTTTGAAGCTCCAGGGAACATCAATATAAAAGCAGCTACCAAGCTTCAGGAGGGTGATAAAAATCTTATTTTTACTGCTGATAGTTCTCCATCCTTTTTGTTTCTTGCTAATAGCTCTCCATCTTCAAAAAAACTACACACACGGCTTAGAGTGAACTATTTCTGATCTCCTGATTTCCCTCCTGAACCTTCTATCTTCCAATCTCAGATCATGCCTGTGAGTGTCCCTCCCCCTCCTTAATTTGAAAAGCCCTTCTGTGCCCATATTATTTATTCCCTTCATGTATTTGAAGGTTTCAATCATGTCCCCCATCCCTCCTTTCCTTCAGGGAGTACATGTTCAGCTCCCTCAGCCTGCTCTCACAGAATAAGTCCCCTAGACCCTGGATCATTTTTGTTGCCCTGCATTGCACAGCCACCAGTAACTTAATGTCCTTCTTCGGGTACTGTCAGCAGAACTGCATGCATTACTCTAGGTGTGGTCTAACCAGTGACCTATACAGTGGCAGGATCACCTCCCCCCTCCTCGAGGATATGCCTCTGGTAATACAACCCAGCATCCTGTTGGCCTTTGCAGATGCCTTTTTACACTGTGCTGAGTTGTTCATTGCTCCCATTATGATCACCCCCAGATCCTTTTCCTCCTCCATCTTGGCTAGTTGAATCCCTCCTTGCTAGTAGCTCCTCCTTGGATTTTTTGCACCGAAATGTAGCACCTTACATTTCTTGGCATTGAACACCAGCTGCCAAGTGTCCAACCAGGCCTCCAATTTTTCCAGCTCATCTTCAAACCACTGCCACCCTCCAAAGTCATTCACTACTGCTCCTTTCTTGGTTTCATCTGCAAACAGACTTTTTTTTAGTTGTTTAACCAGGAGCAGCACACTAAGCTGAAAGCTTTTTTACAGGTGTGACCTAGGAGCACAGAGAAGTTAAGTGACTTGCTCAGGGTCACACAGTATGCAAGTGAAAGCTGTGGGCTTCAAACCCAGGTCTGGTCTGCTGGATGTCACCAGATTTGCAGCTCAGAGCATTAAACCACTGCACTATACTGCCTCAGACTGATCTTGCTCTTAATGCCTATTGAGATGTCTGCTATGAAGATCACAAACAACACCAGCCCCAGTACAGAGCCCTGTGGCACCCTGCTTGTCACCACCCTTGGAGATTAGAGCTCCTCTCCCACCACCATCCTCTGCTGTCTCCCTTGCAGCCAGTTCATTACCCATCCCACCATCTTTGCCTCACCCCTGTGCCTTCCAGCTTATTTCCTAATCCCCCCATGCAGCACTGAATCAAAGGCCTTACTGAAGTCCAGGTACAGGTCATCCACTGCATGACCCTTGTCTAACTGCCTGGTTACCCAGTCATAGTACTCCACCAAGTAGGTCTGACAAGATCTGCCTGAGACAAACCCATGCTGTTTACCATCCTGCAGCTCATTTGCCTCTAGGAGGGAAACCAGCCTCTCCTTCAGCTTTCCCATGATGGATGTGAGGCTTACTGGTCTGTACTTTCCTGGCTCATCCTTTGGGCCGCTATTGTGGAGGGATACCATGTGTGCCATCATCTTGTCCTGAGGTACACTCCCTGAGTCCAAGGAGGCATTGAACAGGTCTGCCAAATGTTCTACCAGGACTTCTGCCAGCTCCATTAGCACCCTGGGGTGTATACCATCTGGCCCAGGTGCCTTGTCCACCCTCAGTGCCCTCAAGCCTTCCAGTACCCCACCCACTGGGATTTCCCCATCTGCCACCTCCCCCCGTGACCACCCTCCCACCCCCGTTGGATATAGCTCCCCCTTTCTTATTAATAAATACCGAGCAGAAGTACTCATTTAATGCTTCTGCCTGTTCTGCCCCTGTTTCCACCCAACCACCCACCCACCCCCATCCCGCTTGATCCTTTCTATCTGGTCCTTACAACTCCTTTTCTCATTGATGTACCTGAAGACATTCTTCTCCCCCTTTCTGATGCTCAGTGCTAGCCTGAGTTCCCTGGATGCCTTGGCTGCCCTGACTCTCCTTGTCACCTCCTTCAACTCCTTCAGGTATTCTTCCCTGTCCTTCCCTCTACCTGTTCTTTTGTGCCTTCTAAAGGCAGTTCTTTCCTTCCTTACTTTTTCCATGACTCTTCTGCTCACCCAGCTAGGCTTCTTGGCCCTAGCCCTCTTATTCTGGACCTTTGTACATGTTGTGGTTGCCTGCTCAATTCCCAGTTTAATGATCTCCCACTTCTGGTCAGTGTCCTTATTTGGATGGATCTTGGCCAGATACCCCTGCACTATTTCCCTCATCCTCCCAAAGTTGGCCCTCCTAAAGTCTAACACCATTGTGCCTATTTCTACTCCACCTTTCTCCATGTTTATCATGAATCACACTGAGTGACGGTCACTTCCCACAAGTGGTTCTTCCACCTTCAGCTCCCTCACAAACTCACCATTCACCAGCAAGAGGTCTAGTGTGTTCCCTAACCTGGTTGGCCTGTTGACCATTTGCAATAGGAAGCTGTCCTGGAAGGCATCCAGAAGTACCTGCTCCCTCCTATTCTTGGTGGCTGGGGTACTCCAATCGACTCCGGTCAGGTTGAAGTCCCCCACAATCACCGTGCTGCCCCTCCTGCAGGTCCTTCTGATCTATCCCACTAGTTCCCTGTCTAAATCCTAAGTCTAAGAGGGTGGTATGTACACCATTCCCATCCTGAGGGTCCTATATTTGGAGGTCTGGATGTGCATCCATAATGACTCCATGCTACCATCCTCCCCTTCCTCCCTGACACACTTCAGTCCATCCTTCATATACAGTGCCAGCCCCCTCCTTTCCCTTTTACCCTATCCCTTTGAAATAACATATACCCCGGTACTGCCAGGTCCCAGTCATGGTAATTAGTGGCCCATGTCTCGGTGATGGCCGCCATGTCCTCCTCCCCATCTGCCATGAGCAAGGCCCCTACTTTTCTGTGGCACACTGGGACCAAGTTCTGCGGCAAGATTACCATTTGCAGCAGAACTTCTGTGGCAGTGGTTTGTAATTTCTGAAGAAGTTCTGTAGCACTAACGCACTACCACATTACAGTGTCAGCTTGTCATCCTGACTTCATGTCCCTGGCAATGGTTATAGCAGTCAGGATGGTGGAAAGCACAGCAACACTAATGCAAATAATAACAGACTTATAGAAATAATTTTATGCCTAAAAAAGCAAAATAAATATCGATCCCTTAAAGTCCTAGCCTATTGCACAAATGAAATATGCAGAGGGGAACCTTATGTGATAAATAAAGTATTTCTATACTCATGCTGTCTACACCACTGTGTATCACTTATATATTTATATGCAATCTGTAACATACATACAAATGTGTGTGTGTGTGTGTGTGTGTATATATATATATATATATATATATATATATATATATATACTATATACTGTATATATATATATACACATAGATATATAGTGAGAGAAATTATATATATATATATATATATATATATATATATTATGGGTGGGATATTCAAAAGGGTTGCACCTGCGCAAGTCCAAAAGTGCACCATTCTGCCATATTCAGCAGGAGGCAGTTGCGCCACCGAAAACATGCTGAGCAACAGCGCAATGCAAATGACGGCATGCGCAACCGAAGGGGGTGGATCCATGCATAAAGAGCGCTAATGCGATATCCAAAGACTTGCGCACGCGAAACAGCGGACCAGCCAGAGTTATACCAGTGAAATGAGCCAAAATAAAAAGGCTCAAGGAAGCGGTGCAAGAAACGCCACAGGGATGCCAAGTGGGAAGAGAGAGAGAGAAAGACAGACAGTGACAAGCCAGGGCAGGCAAGGGAAGCAGTGTGGGCCATAGGCTGCAGAGGCCAGCGGGGGTGCCCGTGCAGTGGAAGTAGCAGTCAGGACAGCGGGGTAACAGAGCAACATCAGCCGGGGGCACAAGCCAGGAGATGGACAGTGGCAGCTTCCACAAGGAAGCTGTAATGAGGGGGGTGAGAATGCAGGGGGACGTGGCCGTGGAGGGGCCCGTCGGCGGTACGCCCCCAACAGGCAGTACCGTGCCTGCATCAGCTTTGAGTTGTACCCAGATGTTGAGATCGTGGGCCGGTACCACCTGAACAGGGCAATACTGAGGCAGCTCTGTGAGCTGTGCAGTGATGTAATGCAGACACCCTCACGATGGAGTCATGCTCTGTCAGTGGAGACCAAGGTGACAGCCTGCATGTGCCTGCTCACCACAGGCACCTTCCAGAGGCCAACAGGGGACACCACAGGCATCACACAGTCAGCCACGTCATGCATCCTCACCCAATTCCTCAGCGCACTGCTGCCACATGCTGCAGAGCACATCCATTTCCCCAGCACCGCGGCAGAGCGTACAGCAAACATGCAGGCATTCCACAGGGTAGCACGTATGCCTGGCATGCTAGGGGCCATAGACTGCACCCATGTGGCCATTCGCACGCCACCTGGCCCGATGGGGCTGCATACAGGAATAGAAAGGGCTTCCCCAGTGTCAACTGCCAGGTGGTGTGTGATGCCACTGGGCGTATAATCAATGTCTGTGCCACACACCCTGGCAGAGCACATGATGCCTTTATATGGCATCAGTCCACACTGTGCCATCAATTCGGGAGTGGGGACATTCTCACAGGCCATTTAGTGGGTGAGTATGCATGTAGGAACTGCAAACTCGGGGCAAGGGTGGGAATGCCACAGGTGCCATGGTAGTGGCACACAGGGATATGGGCAATATGGACCTGAACATGAGACTGATCTCCACTATCTCCACACAGGTGACAGAGGATACCCACTCCGTCCCTGGCTGCTCACACCATACTGGCGCCCCATGACCCCATCACAGCAACGCTATAATGAGGCACATGCCGCCACACGCAACATCATTGAGCGGGTGTTTGGGATGCTCAAGGCACACTTCCGATACCTAGACACCTCCGGCGGTGCCCTACAGTACAGCCCCTCAAAGGCTTGTGGGATATTCCTGGCCTGTTGTATCCTGCACAACATGGCCAATGACTGTGGGATAGCCGTACAGGTTGAAGAGGGGGACAGCGATGGGGACACCAGCGTGCCGGTGTTGATGGTGATGAGCAGCCCCCTTGGACGGTGGGACCCTGACTGATCCGGCAGGCCCAGCTGCACCGGGACACCATCACAGAGGAGCATTATGCACAACACAGGTAAGTCAAGGGGCCATGTGCAAACAACACTGTCCTGGCACAACCCACAGGCACACAGAGTAACACACCAGGGGTGCATGACGGCAAGGGGGGAAGGGACCAGGCACACAAACACACCATCAGGGAGGGGTGAACAGTCATATGGACACACACACACACACACACACACACACACACACAACACACACAAACACACCAGGCACAAAGCGTACATGGGCAGGTGCACAGCACAGCAGGAACAGACATGGCAAACACACAGATCCACAGACCACACCCACCACCTATACTGTCCAAGCACGTGTATCAGATGCTGGGCACCCTTGCACCTTGGTGTACAGTACAATGCAGGCATCATCATACACACGCACCTGTGGACAGCAGTCGGGATGGTGTGCAGGTGGTCCATATGTCAGCGTGATGGGCAGGGCACCCACCAGTGCACTGCCCACCATGACGTACAGTGCACACAGGGCAGCAGCAGACTGGGCCCGCACTGGGAGACAGGTAAGTCATGTTCACCGTTCCACGGCCACCACGGATGCGTGGGCAGCCCCGCTCTGACCCAACAGCACTGGCAGGCTGAGCAGGGGCCACATGGGGTGGCACCGATGGACCACCAGGGGTCCCACTGCGCGATCGCGACCTTGTCCGCTGTGGGGTCTGTAGGATGCCAAACATACCTGCACCAGGGGTGCTTGGGATGCCCACAGCAGAACCTGGCATCGACAGGCCTGGTGTCGCACGATGCCGGGAACAGGGAGTGGAGAGCGTACTGTGTGGGGTGCGCGGTACAGGAGCACCTGCATGTGTGCCCAATGCAGCCACGACAGCGACCAATGCCTGGGTCTGCCTGTCAATGGTGGCGGTCACATCCATCTGCATATGGACCATCTCTGCACGGTCCAGAGCGCACACCCTGCTGTGCCGCTCTGCAGCCGCACACAGTGCCTCCACAGACGTTGCAACCCACCTTTGCTGCTGTACTGATTCCCACAGCAGGTGGGTGTGCTCATCCAATGGGTACTCTGCCATAATGGCATCCTGTCCCCCAGGGTGTGGAAGGTCCTGATGCACAACACCCCTTGAGGGTGGGTGCTGTTCACCTGGACAAGGAATGGGTGTATCAAAGGGCAGCGGGCATGTGCCACCACTGGACACTGTACCCCCAGACCTGGTGGGTGACTGCTGCTGCTGCCCCTCCAACCGCTGTGCACCAGGGACCACTCGTTCCACTGCTGTGGCCACAACAGTGCCAGCCACCTGCACAGCCACCGGTGCTGCCCCACCGGTGTTGACAGGCACAGCCTGGGACTGTGCCAACATGCTGGCACACAAGTTGGAACCAGCAAGGCCCAGGGGCACGTGCTGGCCTGCTGTGTGTCCATCATGGGACACACACATGTCACTGCCCATTTCAGTCCTTGCATCATCAATGGTGCAGGTACGTGCTACAGCCACAGTCACAGCGTGCTGGCATGCTTGCATGCCAGACTGCTGAGACACAGGCTGTGCACCCCCCACACCCGAATCACCAACACCAGAGTTGGCAGCCCAGCGTGCATGCTGGTGTAGTGCATGCTGGCTGGTGTCAGAGGTGGATGGACCCTCCTCCATGTCCAGCAGGTCATCCTCACTGCCTGGACCCACCACCATCCCCTGAAGATGAACAGGATCTGTAACAGAAAGAGAGGACATGTGAGTGCATGTGAACAACCTTCCCCCCCAACACCACCACCATGTCATACCGTGCAGTGATGGGTTTCCACCTGTCTGGAATCCACCTCCTGGTATGCCCTCAATAGCACTGTGCTGCATTGATGCAGCCAGTCGGTCCTCAGCCGGGGTCAGCTCCACCACCACTGGCTGGCCCCCGCCAGTGCCAGTACGTGCCACCCTGAGGGCTGCCACCTTCTCCTTCACCCTCCTGCGGTCTGTCCCAATCTTCTTTTTGCATTCCTGCATGGAGCGCTGGTGGCTTCCGTGCAGGTTCACTGCCCGGACTGCCCCCTGCCATGCAGCCGCATGGGCCTGAGGGGTGCCCCGCCATCCACTCAGTAGTGCCTCCTCCTCCAGGTAGGCCTGGAAGAGGGCCTCAGTCTCTGCCATGGTGAAGTTGGGCCTCCTCCTTTGCCCGCCATCCTCACCCTCACCTTGGCTCTGCTCAATCATGGCGATCTGTATGGGTGGAAGTGGACACCTGTCACTGTGCAGTCTACACCGTTATCCCATGCCCATTGTCCAGAACATCCCACAGCATGCAACTCACCTCTCACCTGCAGTAACCGAATCTGGCCAGCGCAGCCCACTGTCGCACTTTTATAGCACAATGCATGCAAATTAGGAGTGGAGCAACTGTAATGAGATGCAAATCGCGCCACTGCGCCTTTGAATGGCTGATCGGATGATGTATGTACCGCTGAATATCACGCCATTGCGCTTTCGCAATACAGTTGAGCCGGCTGGAGCCAATAGCGGAGATCTGTGACTGTGCGGTACACTGCATTGCGCATGCCCAGGTAGCTTACGCAGGTGTCTGCCATGCTGATGACGTGCTTTGCACGATCGGCAATCCAGGCCATGGCCACCATTGTGCCAGTGGTGCTACAGCACTGGGCACTATATGGCGCTGTGGAACTACTTTGCAATAGTCCACTGTGGCACTGTCATGCAGGTGGTCGATCGCGAAGGATGTGTAGACGTCAGATGGTGCTGTGCGGTGCCTTGCATCATAGACCCCTGACCTGGTGTCCGACCTTTGCCCCCTGCGCTGTTCGGCTGCCATGTGTAAGGCCCTATTGCACTGTCTGGTGACAGCGCTATGTGGACCAATGGCGCTGTACGAACAGCGTGATTGGAACCTATGGTGGTCTATTGCTAACATTTGCCAAGTGGTTGGCCACAAGGGGCACCATATTGCTCTGCTGTAAAGTTGCGGAGGAATGGCATGCAGGAGGGCACTCCAATGGAGCCCGGTGGAGGTGGGCTAACCTGGTGGCTCTGGTAGAGCCCCACTATGGCACTGTATGGGAGGAGCCCTCACCATAGCCCGAACCCAGGTCTGGCTGCAAGTGGCTAATGACCTGGTGGGGTCACTGGGCAGTGCCGGTCTGCTGAGCAGTGCCGGCACAGGTACAGTGACCTCTGCAGGAGGGAGCCGGATCGCATGAGGCGCCACGTCACATGCCAGGAGGGGCGTTGTGCCTAGGCCAAGTGGGTGTACCATCTATGCACCTGTATTCTCTGTAGGGGTGTGAGTGTGTTTTAATGGCTGTGCATGGGTGATGGCTCTGACATGGTTGGCTGTGTCAGTTTGTGCAGGTGTGAGATGCATGGGTCTGGCTGTGTGGGCAGGCAATCTCACTGGGGCAGGGGGCAGTCTGCTTTGGAGTCACACTGATGTTTTTCTCAACATTTGTCTCCCACAGGCCGGGCAGAGAGGATGCAGGCACGGGATGAGAAGGGCCGTGGAAGGGCCCCGGTGGCGGTCGGTGGTGCTGCGAGGGATGGGCCACAGCAGCAGCAGCAGCCACAGCTGCTTGAGGAGTGTGAGTATCATTACGTCATGGATGCTATTGCATGCTGGAGACAGTGGGCATGACCACCAGCCATGCACGACACAGGAGACATTCATCACTGTCCAGTGTCACTGCACGTCTGTGTGTGCGTCACTGGTGGTCCATGCATGCACTGGGCACATGGCTGTGGAACTGGCATCGCACCACATTGCCATGTCACTTGACAGTCTTGTTTGTGCTGTGATGGGCATGGGCAGTGTGTGTGTGCAGTGGTGCACATAGCTGGTGCCGCCTGGTTGGGCTGGCCATGTGCATGTTCACTGTGGGTGGGTGCATACCATCACAGGTGCGGGACATTGGGCTATATGGCTTGCAGGTTGGGTGGTGTTCAGGGTTGTGGTCAGTCACAGCCATTGCCTGTGTTCCCATTTTCCTAGGCCTCATTGTGCTCCGGAGAATAGAGCGGGCACTGCAGCAGCTCACCCGGGTGTCCATGGACAACAGGCCCATCCTCCACGACATCCAGTGGCATGGCCTACGGAGGAGGCACAGCCAGACATGACGGCACCAGGTGGCAGAGGACCAGTCTGCTAGGCCTTAGGCCGGCTTCCCCTTCCCACTTCACCCATCCCTCCCACCCTGCCTTCCCTCTCCAAGTTGTTCATCCCTCCCTTGCCCACCCTACCTTGTACCCCTACCCCCTTGTAAATAGTTTTGTTGTTGTTAATTTTGTAATTTACATTTTTCTAATACATATATATTTTGATATGAATACTGTGTTGGTCTCTGATTTGCAGCTGGCTATGGTTGCTCAGTTGCAGTGGTGTGCATGCCATCTGGGGTGGTATGGTCCTGGATATGTGTGTGTGTGTGTCTGCGCGTGTGTGTGCATTGGGAGGTGCCTCCAGTGTGGCAGTGACTTTCTGTTGGTCTTGCCATCTGCTGCCACCCACTGCTGGGTGCACAGGGTGGGTCTAGCTTGTATGGTTCTCTGCTACACGGGGTTGACGTGTGCCGAGGGGGATGCATGGTGTTTCCTGCAATGCCAGTCACTGCACATGGGTGGTGTCTTGGTGTCATGGTGCAGGGTGTGTAAAGTGACGGGGGCTGATGTGCACTGTGGTTGTCAACCCTGTGTGTGGCAGTCTCAGCCTGCCAGTGATTGTGCTAGGCGCTATGGCCCTGCCGTGTTTTGTTGGCTTGTCCCCATGGGCCAGTAGATCATCCGACCCACCCCAGTGATGCTGTGCTTTGGGTGTGCAGGTGTCTTGTTGGTTCTGCAGTGTGTTCCTGTGCCATGTGTGGCATGGCTGGCGGTGGGCCCAGCCTGCCTCCTGGTTGTGCAGTTCCATTGCTCTGCTGGGGGGCTCTACTTATAGTAGGATACCTCTGGACTGCTCAGCTGGCTGCCTTGTTGCGCTATGGTGCAACCTTTCTGCTCAGCTTCTCCTTCCTGGTTGCGCTATGGCGCAGTTTGTGCGATATTCAGTTGGCTGCTTGCGCAATTTGTTCTGCTCCTTGTTTGAATATCGCGTCTGTTGCACATATGCGCAATTGAATTGTGCTTGTTCCTGCTGTTGCGCACATTTTGGGAGCAGTTTGAATATCTGGGCCTATATATATATATATATATATATATATATATATTTATAAAATGGAGAAGATAATATCCTCCAAATCTAAACTTCTGATTGTATAAAACACATCACATGACCGTGCATCTATCAGACCATGACCACACACCTCCACTTTTAACCACCTCCAAAAAATGTTGACATTTTGTAAGATAGATAAACTTGTTGTGAGGTGTGCTGTCGAGCTCTGATGTACGCACGCCTTGGGTGGTTGATGCACCAGGCCTACGGCCATGTGCATATATCAGAGCATGACCACACACCTCAGAGAGGTTTATCTATTACATATATATATATATATATATATATTTTAATTTTCATGAAATTGTATCCTCAGTCATACAGGTCTGTTTGAAAACAGAATAAACTGAATAAAGGAGATATTACAAAACTCATTTTTCATGCCAACCTGCTTCCTCTGACACACTACATAACACCATCAGGCCATGACATGCAAGTGAACCCATTGTGAGATAAAAGTCTCTTGCCCATTACAATGTGTCACCTCTGTGACAGAACTCTGCGTTATACCTTCCCAGGCTTAGAGCAGTGATGTGTTTCCCCAATCCTTGTACTGCCTAACCAGCTCCCATAACTCATCTCTGAACCTGAGTTACTGTCAAGGGAACACAACATGCTACCCTATGGCCCAACAGCTGGCCCTGCATACATTATTTCTCCATAACTTTTAAATGATTCTATCAACCAATAACAATATGTAATCAATAACCCTGGCAAAAATGTGTATAGTGCAATTATTTATTTAACAGGTCTATTCTTTCAACTGGTCTACACATTATTATATTCCACTTTTCTGGGCATAACTACTTTATTTTTCTTAAAAATGACAGGTTAAATAATTTTAACAGTTATTCATTTCAGATGGCATCTCCATACCTTTAAGGCAAAAATAAGTTTGTACAAAGTAAGGTATGGACTTAACAGCTCTATATTATTGTCAAGGTTTTGTTTAATTTGGCCCTAGTGTAATGATGTAAGACTGACAATTGTATGAAAAGCCAATCATACAAATAAGGAGTCCACAAGCATTCTTCTGCATGTAAAAAACACTTCACGAGTGTAAAATGACTTCTCCTTTATTTCAATATCAGCCCCTTATGTTTTCACTCCTATGAGCTTGTTCACGGGGTTTTTTTCTTATTCTGTTTTAATACAAAATGTATGAAAACTTATAAATCACTACATTCTCACAATGGCATGTATAATTATCAATATAGAAATGATTTTAGTGTTATGTTTATATTCCGTTTATCTACCTGAATCATTCTCACTGTATGCACATAATTCATATAGTTCAAAGAACTTTTATCCTCTTCCAAAGGGAATAAAAACCATATTCATGTTGTGTGCTTACTATCGCTTAAACAAAAATCATGTTGCTACTAATGTCACAAGTTATCAAAAACTTTTTACCCCCCATAACTTGCATACCTGGGGAACTGTTCTGCTAAAGTAAAGTATTCCCTTTCTCGCAAAAGCAAAGCTGTCACGTTCCAATTTTAACTCTGAAACGACACAGTAAAGTGCATTTACTCGAAAGGGCTTAAAAGGGGCTTGAAACCCATATAACAGTGCAATTTTGTATGCTGAACTGGTTTCTTACCTAGACGTGTCTCTCTCGAGATTGAAAATGATCCTTAATGGTACAGAAACCAGTTTTCTTACCGCAACTCACAGCTTTAGTTAGAAATCTTTTCCAAAGCTCTAAAGTCAGTAATGGTGTTTTTAAAATGCTGTGGCTTTCCCCTTGGCTGCTTAACCTCTTGAGCAGCTTGGATTTCCCACAGGAGTGACTTAACACTCCCTGTAACTCTCGCGATGCGAGAGTGTTGCCACTCAACCTTACATTCATTCCCGATGATATGGGAATGACCGCGGTCATCCAAGCTGCTCGATTAAAGCAACATGATGCATTTGTTTAGCGTATATAAATAAATGGAAACACTGCTACAAAAACCATTAGGATGGAGTAATATAGGACTTGACTATTATCATAACTTAAACCTAGTTATATATAAACATTGTTACTACTCCAAAGACTTTTTTTACGGATGTTAATCATATCTTTTTTATTTCAAATGGACATAGATATATGTGAATCACAGATACACCAACATAAATTGACATAAGTAAATTAAGAACAACATTCATTGAAAATATACTGTTATTCATACCAGTGTAAAACTAATACACCAGCATGAATTCACATAAGTATTTTATCAGCCTACACTCATTTTAGTTGTGTAATTATTCACACCAATAGATAGTCCAATGTTTCTAACATAAAATAAAGAAGAGTCATGTTACAACTTACAATTCACAGGCAAGACTGCCAATTGCATTCCAAATTCATACCTATAGATGGCTCTAATGTTTTTAAACTAAATATCCACTTCAATTCTGTTTTTTCAAGTAGTTTAATATGATTACCTCCCCTCAAAGGCATTTTTACTACTTCTAGCCCCCAAAACCTCAAAGAGGCTCCTATATGACCAGCCTGATTAAAATGTAATGCTACTGGTGATTTATCATCTCCGTTTCTAATTTCATTTTTATGTTCCAAAATTCTTATTTTTAGGGCTCTTTTCATTTGCCCCACATATAATCTGTCACATGGGCATTGTAATACATATACAACCCCTTCTGTATTACAATCTATATGGTCTTTTATAACGAATTCTTCATTAAAATGTGGGTGTTTAAAAATATTTTTTTTACTAGTGTTATTACATACTGTACATTTACCAAATCTGGTCATACCTGGTTGTGGGGGACCTAGTAATAACTGTGTTCCCTTAGTCTCCATATATTTAAATTGTGAATGAACCAGCTTATCTTTAATATTTCTAACTTTCTTCGCTACTATAATAGGTTTTTGTTGTAGGGATTTAATTTTAGGATTATCTAAAGCTACCAAAAACCAATATTTATTTATGAGTTTCCTAATTTCTGTCATCTTGTGATTATATTTGATAGCTAATACCATTCTATCCTGTTTTTGTTTATTGTCTTTATCAACAAAAAGATCTTCCCTAGTTTTATTTTCTATTTTATTACTAGCTTGTTTTAAAACATTTGTTGAATATCCTCTGTAACTAAACCTTGTCAACATGTTTTCTTTTTGTTCTAAATAATCATTTATTTCTTTGTAATGTCTTTTGACCCTAACCAATTGTGCATAGGGAATGCTGTTTTTTAGTTTAGGTTCATGATAACTCTTACTATGAAGTAATGTATTTCTATCAGTACTCTTTCTAAAAATAGATGTGCTAAACTGTGCATCTTGGACCTTGATTGAGAGATCCAAAATGGAATATTTGATACATTATAATTTAAGGTAAATTTTAAATTGATGTGAAATGAATTCAATGTATCATTAAATTCTAATAGTTCTTCTTCTGTCCCGCCCCATATACAAAATATATCATCTATATATCTCTTCCATAACATAATTTTATCTTTATACTGATTTTTAGAGGGAAGGTGAGCAGAGGGTGACAGTGAAAAGGCAGAGATAGTGAATGAATATTTTTGCTCAGCATTCACAAAAGAAGAGGAGGAGGAGGTACCTAAACCAAACAATAGAAGCACTTTGGGCAGGGCTTCAACACTAGTCCATTCACAGAAGAAAGGGTCCTGAAAGAACTCCTAATACTCAAGGTGGACAAAGCAATGGAGCCTGATAGAATTCATCCCAGAATTCTAAAAGAACTAAGGGGATACCTAGTGACACCACTGACTACTCTTTTTAACAAATCATGGGAGAATGGTGTGGTACTTGAGGACTGGGGGGGGGCGGATGTGAGTCCCCTTCACAAAAGTGGGAACAAGGCAGAGTCAGGAAACTAGAGACTGTTAGTTTGACCTCAGTGGTTGGGAAAATGATGGAATCACTTCTGAAAGAAAGAATTGTTGAGTACCTAGAGGTCAGTGTGGCACAGGACCCAAGGCAGCATGGATTCATAGTGGGAAGGTCATGTCAGATAAATCTAATATATTTCTTTGACTGAGTGACCAAAGTAGTAAACCAGGGAGGAACTGTGGTTATGGCCTACCTAGACTTTAACAAGGCTTCTGACACAGTTCCACCCAAAAGATTAATAAACAAGTTAGCTATCCTGGGAGTGGGTTCCAGGGTTATAGCCTGGGTAACAAATTGGCTGGACAACAGAATGCAGAGAGTAATAGTATATGGAGTACGTGCTGAAGAAAGGGTGGTTACTAGTGGGCTACCGCAGGGTTCAGTACTTGGACCGATCCTCTTTAATGTCTTTATAGGAGACATTGCAGAGGGGCTGGAAGGAAATGTATGCTTCATTGCAGATGACACAAAGATCTGCAACAGGGTTGATACACACCTCTGACCTTGTATGTCGGCCACTCCTCTCACCTGCCCGCCCATAATCGACTAGCTCTTGCTCTTCCTCCCATCTTCCTGTTTTTTCATTGCCTTTTCTTTCTCCTTCTTTCTCTCCTGTGCCGCTGTTAACTCCCCACTTACTACCCTACCCCCTCCCTCTCTTTTTCACTTCCTCCATCCCACCCCCACCCTCCACCCCTTGCTCTTCTCCCCCACATTCTATCTCCTTGATTCCTACCCCCTTAACTATCTTCCCTTTCATTCCCTCCTAACTCCCTACCACTTCTCTTTTCTCTGCCTCCCCTGACAATGCATACCATGGTTGCTTTTCTCACTCCATCCCCTTGCCCCATGCTGGCTGACCCTCCCTCATTGTTGCTCAGGCCTGTTAACCACCCTCTGCCCACCTGCACAACTCTGCTGCTGCCTTCCTCAGCCAGGCATGCCCTACCCCCATTCTAGATGTAACAGCACTAAAATCTCCTTAAAGAATTCTAAGCTATCTGGAAACCTATAATTATTATATTCCTCATAGTGATGTTTACCTTTGAAGTAACACATGCTACTGTATGTGCTAGAATTGCATTACTGCTGTCTTTTACCTGATTCTGTATTACCACTGCACTACTCCTGTTGTCTGTCTTATCTATTTTGTACGATGTCTGACCTGGAACCTTTGTAAACTGAAATAAATAAATAAATGAATGAATGAATAAATAAATGAATATAAAACAAGGGGGGTGGAAAGGATGGGAAGAGGTCTATTAAGACATTTCCAAGCACACACCAATCCTCTAAAAAGGATGCCACAGCAATTTTAGCTTAATTTAAAACATATTTATTATCGTGAACATGCGGACAAATACATCATCCCCATCTGACATGTTTCGGAATTGCTTCCTTCTTCAAAGACTGGGGGACCACATACACACCAGCTCATATATAGGTCCAATATCACCATGTGAGCTATGTCACCTTGTGAGTCACAGAGTGTACTTAGTTTTTAAAAGTTAACTTTTAATTCATATGTTAAGAAGTTTTGCAGATAACATCACTAAAAACTCCTCAGTGTAAGTTCTAGTGCCATAAATAATACATATTAAACATATTTACAAATACAAAATCCCTGTTAACATGGAGGGGGAAGGGAAAGGGGAAGGAAAGGAAGAAAGGGACAGGAGGGTAGGGGATAAAGGGACGGGAATAAACAGTAACTATTTTACAAAAACGTATTCTCTCATATTATACATTTTTATAATACTTCTTTAGTATGCATATATATATATATAATCAACCGACTGGTTTGAAAGAGCAAGGCTACATGTGCTTAAATTGATCACTACCTTCTAATTAATTGTGCCTTAATAAAGCTCCAAAAACTGTATCGTCCTACAAGAGATCAGTGATCAGGTATGAGGGAACAACCTAAATTATACTAAAATTAGACTTCAAAATTTCCCTATTTCCTTCTGGGTTTGTTCTTCGAGTAAGGGCAGATATCTAGGTGTACATTAGGGCCTGGGACGAACTAGTCTTCAATGTCTAAAACCAATAATTCTCCCTAATCAGCATGAGATTGTCAAAATTTCCTCCTCTGAGATTTTTGTTAACTTTGTCTATAGCTGTAAATGTGAACCGATGGTATGGCTCACCTCTCATATTAACAACATGCTGGGCAGTAGCATACGTGATGTCCTGTTTCTCTATTGCCCTCGCATGTTCTCCCACTCTCTCCTTAAACTTGCATTTTATTCTTGCCAATATAAAATGCTTGGCAAGTACATGTAGCAAGGTAAATGACCCCCTCCATGTCATATGTGATTCACTGTCAGTTCTCAACATTCTTTGGGGTATTGGGAGATGTAAAAAATTTTGCTTGCTTAACATGCTTGCAAATCGTGTACCTTTTACACTGATAGCACCCTTGTGGCTTCTTTAACCAGGTATCAAGTCCTTTCTCACTAAAATGGCTATGCACCAAAATATCGTTAATCATTGGAGCTTTCTTGTAACACATGCCGCAGGGTTCTGCACTAATATGCCTTAGACCTGGTTCTGCAGAAAGGGTATGCCAGTGACATTTCAAAATAATTTCAAGCTGCTTAGACTGAGCAGAATAGCGTGTCACAAAGTTAAATTTAGCATTTGTGTCAGTCATAAAATCCCTTTATTGTAGCAAGCTTAATCTCTCTGTGGTCTCTGCCATACATCTGGCTTGTTCTATTTTTATGGACTATAATATAATCTCTCTGCAGAAGTCTGTCTGTCAAATCCTTTGCACCCTGCTGGAAATCATCTAAAGTGAAACAGTTCCCCCTGATTCGCAAGAACTGTCCCACCGGGATGTTTAGGGCAAAATGGTGAGGGTGTAAGTAACATGTTTCTGTCTGTAGGTTTCCAGTAAATCCTGATTTCCAAAGACCCTTCCTCAATTTTTCTAATAACCAAAAGTAAGTTCAAGATCTCATTTTTTCTGCTCTGATATGTAAATCTGAGGTTAGGATTTATACCTTGCAGAAAATGTATAAAATCATGAAATCTTTCTAGCAACCCTTTCCATATAATAAGTACATCATCAATGTACCTCTTCCACAATATTAAATTGCTCTTCTTCCCATAATCCCACATGTAGGTTGGCAACAGAGGGGGCACAAGTGGCCCCCATCGCTGTGCCTTTTACCTGCAGGTACAAACGTTTATTAAATGGAAAGACATTTTGTTTCAAAACAAATTTGAGTAGTTTCAATAGGAACTCTGTGAGTAGGGTGTCTCTGGTGTTCTCCATCCTATTCAAAAGAGATGCTGCAGCATCCAGTGCCCACTCATGAGGTACATTGGAATACAATGCTTCAATGTCCATAGTTATTTAAGTCATATCATCATCCATTTTTATAATTTATATCAGGATAAGAACCTCTTTTGTGTCCTTCAGAAAGATGATAATATTGCCACCAATGGTTTTAGAAAATTGTCACAGTAGACAGAGAGGGGTTCCATCAGGGAGCCTATCCCACTAAGGATAGGGCATCTTGGGAAACTACAGAGGGTTTTGTGTATTTTGGGCTGAATGTAGAAAGTTGCTTTTATTGAGTAAGGGGTGATGAGGAAGTCCCTTGTTTTTTGTCAATCACTTCCTTATTGTAGGCTTGTGATATTGCTTCATCCATGCTGTGCTTAAAATCTCATGTAGAGCCTCCCTCAATTTCTGATAAAACTCTTTCTTTCCTAGCTGTCTTTCTATTTCTTGGAAATACATTTCTTTTTTCAACAGAATTACAGCTCCTCCTTTGTCTGCTGGCTTAATTATCAAGTTGGTGTCCTGCTGCAGTGTATTGATAGCTTCCCTTTCCAACTTGCTAGTGTTATTACAAAAGTTAAAATGGGGCATTGCAAAAAACTGTTCCAAGTCATTAGTCATTAATTCTCTAAAAATGGAGATTGCTGCACATGGTGGAGCGAAGAATGTGGAGGGGTTACTAAAAGTATTTGTAAGCATTTGTTCCTCCATATTATTTGCATGTTTTTTTGTTGAAAAATGCTTTTAAGTTCAGTTTCCAGCAACACAATTCAAGGTGCAAAAAGTTTCTACCAGAGCCATAATCCTGGTTGGTGCAAAGTTCAAACCATTGTTAAACACAGTCACTTTGGGGGCTGTCAATACATGTTTAGAGAGGTTAATAACTTGTGGGTCTCTTACCTCCTCCATTGGCCCCAGCCCCTGGGTTGTCTCCTGTTATTGAATTTCCCTCTGTAAACACCCTGGAACTGCTGTCCTCTGTACAAATAATCCCTTTCATCTTCCTCATTGTATCTTCTTCCTCTTTCCACCTCTGTTTAGTCCCTGATACGACCCTGTAGGCATGGACTCCTCCATGGTTGCGGTTGTGTGTGGTAATAGTCCTGGGCCTGCTGTTGATACATTTGCAGTTGTGGATCTAAGATCAGTCCTTCCCTTTGAAAAGGGTGCCCCCTTGTGGCTTCTCCATCCTCTGAAGCACTTGCTTCTGTCTTGTATTCAAAGGAGACATTTTCCTTAGTGTTATTTTTAAGACTGTCTTTCCTGGTATCAGTTTTTGCCCAAATAAAATATGATCCCCTTCTCTCAAGCACCTTTGTCCCTTAGGAATGTAGTCATTTACATGATTTTCAATTCTAGGTCCAATTTAGAAATCAAGTCTTTCAATGTTTTATTTAACCTTTCAAAATCCATATGGTCTTTAAACTTGAGTACCTCCTTTTCCTGAGCCTTGAAGTCCTCCTTCAGTTTCTGTTCATTCTCCTTACAGAATTTAATAATTAACTCTATCAGTCTTAAGCTAGCATTGATAAGGACATTCTCCCATTCTTTCAAAAAGGCCTCCCTTTCAGTGCGATAGGCTAGGCACTTTACCAGGCACAGACCCCTTGGAACACATTTGACTTCTATACATGCTGCTAAGCTTCTTTTATTCCAATACAGTATAACCTTCTCATCTGGTGTGTAAGTTTTTCTAAAGTCTTAAAAGCAGTTGTCAGAGACTCTACCTCTGATTGTGGGTGCTGGTTTTCCATATCTGATTGCAGGAATAGATTAACCATTGTTGCTGTGGTGAGTAATTGTTCCATATATGCAAGTGGGTTCTCAGCCATTGTATTCCCACCATCAGTGAAGACCAGGTTCGGGTGGCCTCCAAAGACCTATTAACTGCATCCATAGTCCAATGTTCAAGATGTTTATTCCACCAGTGCATATGTATTCAGGATGAGAAGGGACTTGGCAAGGCTGGAGGAATGGTCAGATGTATGGCAACTTAGACTCAATTCAAAGAAGTGCAAAGTAATGCACCTTGGAAACAAAAACCTAGGAGGAGAGTACACAGTGGGGGGGGGTTACTAACAACAACAAAAATGGAAAGGTACCTGGGGGTAGTCATATCAGACAATGTTTAGGTAAGCAAGCAATGTGAGAAGGCAGTAAGGAGGGCTGGGGGATACTGGGATGCATATGGAGAGGCATCACCAGTACAAAATAGGACGTTGTTATACCTCTGTACAGACAGTTGATGAGACCCTATCTGGAGTATTGCATGCAGTTATGGAGACCCCATCTCTGCAAGGACATAGACAGGATGGAGGAGGTCCAGAGGAGGGCAACTAAAATGGTGCAGTGTCTGCATCAGAAGCCATATGAAGAGAGACCAAAAGAGCTTAATAGGTATACCCTTAAGGAAAGAAAGGAGAGGTGGGAGATGATAGAAACTTTCAAGTACCTCAAAGGAATCAACAAAGTCAAAGAAGGTAGCATCTTTCAGGAAAAGAGATGCGTAAGAACAAGGGCGCACAATTTGAAGATAGGTGGGAGATGGCTCAGGGGTAACATGAGGAAATATTTTTTCACAGAGAGAGTTATGGACACATAGAATCACCTTCGTGAGGAAGTCATGGTGTCAAAAACAGTGAGGGAATTCATGAATGCATAGGACTGGCATAAGGCAATTATAGTGGGGAGTAGGAAGAAGTAGGCTGTTGGTCAACTAGAATCTGCAGCTTATCCAATAGGTAGGGAAATGGGCAGACTAGGTGGGCCAAGTGGTCCTTATCTGCCATCAAAGTCTATGTTTCTATGTTAAACCCCCAGCCACGTACCCCCTCCCAATGCAAGCTAAGACAACAATAAAATCAAAGCAGCAGGAACAGATACCTCCCTTTTTAGTTCAACCCCTGTAACTTAAAAATCTCTATTCCAAATCTCTTCATATTTATATCATTCTATAAGCATTACAAATAGGTTATTTATGCTAATTTTCATGTCTAGCTCCAAGGGCACCTGAGTTATATACAGATGAAAATTTTTCATGAAATTTCCCGCAAAAAATAAAATGACAGATTTGGAGCACATATAATTTTGGGATGATGTATCATATCATCATGAAATCTGGCACATTGATAGAACAGCTATCATTAAGGAATCATGTCAAATTTAAGACCTCTGACCAAATAGACAACTGAGGTATATGCAAATAAAAATATTTATGAAATTTTGCACAAAAAGTAAAATGACATAATTTGAACAACTCTAACTTTATAATTCGGCATCCGAATTTCATGATTTTTGGAATATTCTTGGCACTGTGCCCAGGGAGGGAACATGTCAAATAGCAGAATTCTAGCTTAAACTGCATTTGCAATATGACCAAATTACTAAATTTAAAAAATTCTGCAACATTCCTACGAAATACCATGAATTCATAATTTTCCAATTCCACACAGCTCTACTGAGCCCCTCTTCTGGTAGTCCAGATGTTGCTGATTCACAATTGCAAAGTGGTGATGATGGTTAACATGTCAATGAGTCTGACACAATCTCTTCTTGTCCATCCACACCACCAGTAGTTTGTCACAAAACCAACTCATTACAAAGTACGACTCTCCCTTTGCCTTCTGGTGATTCACCCTCTCACAGTGAAATGCAAGCAAGAAATCAGCCACCATTACAGTTCTGCACATCTTTGGCCCCCGTTATGCAGGCCTTTCATGAAAGGATAACATATCCTTCACATCCATCTGCACAACAAATAACATAGTTAATAGGAAAAATGATGGCACTGGATCTGTAGCCATTTTCAATAGTGGAAAATATCGGTTTCCAGTAGCCGATGCAACATTTGCACCCATGATATCAGATACCATCCTGCATAACATTTTCCTATACTGTTGTGCCCAATATATATGAGGATGTGCACAAGGCAGTGTTTCAGCAGATATCACATGCAGTCGGTGATGTGTTTCATTGCACCACAGAAATATGGAGCAGCATCAACTCCAACCATGCGAATATGTCGCTGATGGTACACTAGTGTACAGCAGACCCCATGTCTGGTGGTGGCACTGAAGGAGCAGGTGTGCATAGTTCTGGTCATTCCCCTGGTGGAGCCTCCATAACCTCTCATAGTAGGTCCACACAACTGAATGTATCTGTTTTGTCTCTGGATCACTAGCCCGTGAACATTCTGACATTCTTGCAAGGTATGCTTATTGTGTGGACCGACGACAGGCAGCTGCACATTGGTTTCATTGTTACTGACAATGCTGAAAATATGATTAAGGCTTTGCATGATGGCTGCTTTGAAGGCATCCATTGTTCTGACCACAGTTTGAATCTGGTGGTGACAAAGTCCATTAGTAAGACAACAGAGGTGGATCAAACTGTGAAAACAGCAACAAGCATTTGTGCCCATTTCCACCACTCTGTTAAGGTAACAAACTAGCTGTGCCAGCTGCAAGAGTGTATTCAGATTCTAAAGCAAAGGCTTATACAGCATGTCTCAACCCTGTAGAATTCTACATATTATATATTACCAAGGCTACTGCAGCAGAAGCGGGAACTGCATGAAATGAGTAGGGAGACAGACATTGGGGGAGTTCTCAGCCACCAGCACTGTGCTATTATTTTTTTTTGAAATTGCTATTTATCCCCCTACATCCTGCCAACCCCGACACTTTGGGGCCACCAAGGAGTCATTCTCCTGCCTCCTACTCTACCCAAACCTACCTCCTGGCCCCCATGAAACTGAGGCTTGCCCCCTGAGTGGGGACAAGGTGGGATGGCAGACACCCTGAAATTCTACCTTTCATCTGTCCAGAGGTGGCTGGGTGAGTGGGAGCTCATCGGAGGCACTCTCCAGGTGTCCTTCTTCCTGGAGTCAGCAGACATTTTCCCATTTACTCCCCCTCATGCAGTGTGTACCCCTGATGTCAGGGCTCTATGTGTTAACATCCACTGCATGTCTTGGCCGTCCTTCCCCTCCAAGTGAGACTTGCTGTACCCCAAGCCTCCACTCAGGGTCAGGCAAGTTGTGAGCATTGGCCCCCACTCTCCCCCCACAGAAGTCACGCAGTCAAGGGGTGCTCAAGCCGTTCTCCCCCGGCCAGCCCTCTAGCAACTCAAGTCCTCTCCCAAACCCGGGTCGCCAGTGTTGCAAGTGGCAATCCAACAGTTGAGCTGATGGGCCAGCTCATAGGGCTTTGCTATTTTTGAAGGCAGAGTAAAGATGCTTGCACCTTTTGAGTGAAGCACACATGGCATGAGTTCAGAATCTGCACTACTCTGTCAGGTCATCCCTGCAGTTCAGATACTTAAAAAGTCACTGCAGAGATTTTCCAGTCGTGCTGATAAACAGCCGAAGAATATCACGCATGCTGTAAGGCACCTTGTAGAGAATCTAAGCCTTGAAATAGAGAGCAAGTTTACAGAGATTTGTGCCCGTAAGCCATATGTTTTTGTGGCAATGCTGGACACATGGTTTAAGTGTGCGATACTGCACCTTGAAATACCTGTACACCAGGTAAATGACTTTCGGCAGCAACTGTGTTCAGGGATCAGCTTTACTATGTGTGTAAAGGATGTGACACCTACTGAGATGTCTCAGGAAGAACAACAAGAGCAGGTGGAGGATCACCCTGAGGAAGAGGAGGAAATCGACTGCTAGGCATATCTCAGTTCATCCCCTGCAGGTGGAGCAAAGAAAGAGAACTGAGCAGCACCCACTTTCAGCAAACAATGTTCTTAATTGCTTCTTCACAGAAGCTGTTGCATCTATCTCCATAGATCCGCTGAAGTACTGGAGCAAAAAGTTGAGATCATCCCCTCACTTGACACAGCTGGCCATAAAATATGTTTGCTGCCCCCCAACCAGTGTGCAATTGTAGAGGTTCTTCAGCACAGTAAGGGATACGGAGGAGTCTCACAGATCGTTATGAGACCCAGAACATGTTGAGCAACTTCTGTTCATGAAGAGAATTTACTACATCTTGATTTCAATTACAAGTGTTGAATTTCACCACACTCATGTATACCATTGCTGTTTTCCCACACCCCCCATGACTTGTGATGATGGCCTGGCCCTCCTTCTGGACTGGTGATGCCCACACCCACTGAACACTGTGAACGTCATCCCACTTATGAATACTACTCTTTTTTCCACACACCACAATGACTGGTGATACTGGCCTGGCCCCACTTCTGGATTGATCATACCCCCACCATCTGAATGGTATTAATTTCGTCACACTCACTACTATTGCTCTTTTTCCACCAATCCCTTGATTGGTGATGCTCTCTCTTCCAGTGCCTCCACTGAACTGGTGGTGCCTTGATCCCCATTATGGTGCATGGAAGTTTACTACTTATTTGTTGCATTTCAAAATTGTGAAAATAATGCATTACTTTCGTATTATTTGTGACACGATGTACATGTTTCGTATTGAAGTCATTTAGAGATTAGTCATAAAAAGGTTGTTTGTGACATCATCTTATAACAGGAAGACGTGACATTGAATCTCTGAAGGGTTCTCGTGTCTACCCCTGGTCCTGGAGTGTTGTGTTTTTTCAGGGCTGGGTCGTCCCCTGGGTCCACTTTTGTAAACACCGAGCAGAAGTATTTGTTGAGGATTACAGCTTTCTCTGGATCATGTTTGGTGCATTTCCCTTCTTCAGTAGCAGTTTGTACTATCCCCATTTTGTCTTCCTAATTTCTCTAATTTATCTTAAAAATGATTTGTCTCCTCTTTTTGGCCCTTCTGCTATCTTTTCTTTAAATCAAACAAAAGAACAAACACATGACATAGTCATAATTTTAAGGAAGTTTGGACCAGAGTGTGCTAACAGACTGGCAGGCAGAGCAGACAGGCCTTTAAAGAAAAAATACTTAATTTCACCTTGTGTGTGTATGTGTTGCAGGGTAGGCAGACATGTATACTTGAATGCGATAAGAGAAGAATCATTAGGAGCTTAAACCATACCTTCACAGCTATACAGCCTTTTATATTTTTCAAGTGATTCAGAAGAGAACATTGCCAGCAGAAGTGAAAGCAGAAGCAAAGGGAGTAGGACTCACACATGTATGTAGTAGTCTACTTGGCCCTAAAGGAAGATAAAATTGTCAAAGTGACCCTCTGAGAGAAGACACTGGCATCACACATGTGCAGTTCTCAACCTGGGTGGTGCACCCCACTATGTGATGTCTACCATCATAAGTAGGGTGATGTGGTAGCCCTGTTTTATTGTGAGGGTTGTTTTCAGGGTGATGGCAGTATGCACAGTCCCTCCATGCAGCATAGTATGATGGATGCTGTTAGCACTGTATTGGAGGTAAAGGGTTCCATGAACCCCACACACTTGTTCTGGATCCCAACAGCACTAGTTCCCCAACTGTTCCATCTGTATCCTCATCTGGAGCTGGAACCCCACTGGCCATCATGGTCAATTCTCATTCTCCTCAATCTCTTCAGTCTTTGACAGCATGGACCATGGCCTGCTATTGGATAGGCTCAGTGAGTATGTGGGACTTGCCTGGAAAGTCATCTGCAGGTTTGAGTCTTGTCTTGGTGGTAGGAAAGCCATGTTGTTTGTGTTGCACGTGATGCTCCTGGGTAGGATCATTTGACAGTATGAACTTGGGTTTCATTGTTATGCTGATGATACCCACCTCAACCTGTCTTTTGTACCAGGGATACCTGGTGCAATGTGCTTAATAAATGCCATGCAGAGTTCCAAGATTGGATGTCATTGAGCTGGTTGAGACTTAACCCAGATAGCAATTGTAGTTAGTTGTAGTAGTGGGGTGGGTATTAGATTAGTTAGTGTTCTAAGTGAGTTAGTGGTAGAGGTTTAGCATTTGTTTTTAATTAACTAGGATACAATGGTGCAGTAAATTAAACAGTTTGTTACCATACTGCCTGGAGAAATGCTGTAGTAAGTCCTGCTCTATAATGCTGATGCTGAAGCAGGGTTCTGTCCTGCTGGAGTGTTTCAACACAGCTACAGCACTGGGGCTGGGTGAGGTGCTTGTTCTGTTTCAGGCTGCAAATTTTGGCTTGTTCCTATCTTGTGTAGCAGTTAGCTATGGTGCTATGCAGGGAAACTGTTGCAGGAGACCCTGATGAAATATTGTTGGATGATTCTGTTGACAGAGCTCCCCCATCATCCTGTGAACTGGCTCTGTGTGGGTTGCCTAGGTAGAACAGAGTGCTAGCATTTTGCTATGGGACTGTAATGGGACTTTAACTGTAACTGTCTAGCTCACGAGAGGGGTTATAGTCAGATAAGTCTTCCCTGGCCAGTGGAGAGAATCAGCTTTTTTCCAGTTGGAGGGAGTGTGTTCTAAGGCAGAGGAATGCCAGTGAAGAAGCTGTCCTGTACTACAGGAGAAGGGACTATACAGGGGGATGACACTACTGATAAGTAAGCTGTATATTTTTCTTTCACATTTTGGGGCTCCTGGAAGGAAGGAACTGTGGAACTATTTCTTCTGGGTTTTCCAAGTCCCCTTTCTGTGGCAGAAACTGGGTTGGAGCTTTCATCTTAGTCTGTTTGAACACTGCAGGTTAAAGCTGTAGAGTAAGCCCTGATATTCTATTAGAGACAGAAGAACAGCTATTGGAGATTTTATCTCTATAAACTGAGTTACCCCATTTAATTCATTAATCCCTTTCAGACTCTCAGTGCAGGAATATGATGGGTTGGATGTGTCTCTAAATTGCCTTTGGTGCAACACTCTACTGTTTTATTTGTTATTTAATTTTTTTGTATGGTTTATTGCTGGAGTTATTGGGGTGGGAATGTGAATTGAGAGAGTGGGTGAGATAAGGAGAAATTCCTTTATACTTATCATAATTTCCTTTTTCTATTAGCTCCAATGTCAATGGAGAGTTAATACATATTGCTAATGAACACCTCCACTGGGGTAGTGGCACAGCCTACTGCCTGAGAATCCAATAAATTTGCAGCATGCATTGGCTTCAAGTATGTCTGAAAATAAAAAAAATCATATTTCTCTTCCAGCTGTGGTGTTACTGGGTGTCCCTCAGGGTTCTGTTTTGGGTCCCCTTCTATTTAACTTATTTTTGAATGCTTTACCCAATGTTTGCATGAACACTCACATAGAGTATTTCTTTATTCAGATGATGCGGTGATCCTCACGAGTAGCCCCAACTTCCAGGGCATAAGGGATAATTTGGCAGTTGATTTTGTTAAGGTACAAAACAGTTTTTTGTTACATAAATTGATATTGAATGAAAAAAAGCTATTGTTTTTATAACCATGCAAAGTCTTTGAAAACAGAATATCTTCTCATGTTAAAAACGATTAAGGAAACTGCAACTGAGCAAGTTAAGACATTTAAATATTTAGGTTTTACTTTGGACCATTTTCTTAAGTATAAGCAACATATTTCTGGTATAGCTAAATCAATCTATCAAAGGCTTGGAGCTTTATATAGACTAAATTCATTATTTACTACAACAAATAGGATGCTCTTGTCCCAGAGCTTTCTTCTCCCATTCATTGACTTCGGTCTTAGGTTTTATTATTCTGCAGGGGAAGGGTTGTTAGTCAGGATCAGAACTTTTCTTAAATCAGATAGCAAGATTTTTCATTCAGTTCCTTCACCATACACATCACTGTTATTCATCCAAACAATGTAATTGGCTTCCACTTGAACAAAGGTATTTATTTCAAATAGGAATTCTTGCAAAAAAAAAAACCTGATATTACTTTGAGTTCCAACATCCTTCAGCAAAATTTTTAAAGAACATTCTAGTACAGTGTCGACCAGACCATCTTTAAATTTTCAGTTTACAGTTCCCAGAATGAAAACAATTATAGGATAGAAAACAATGTTTCACAGACTGCCAACTTTTTTCAATTCTATTTCCACATTAATACCATGGGCTGGAAATTGTATAAATAGTTTTAAGCATGTCCATAGGAATCATTTATTATCTAGTAGTCAATGTATATGTTTTTCTGTTTAGGTTTGCATTTTTTAATTCTTGATTTTTTTTGATATTGTATGTATTGCTATTTATTGTTTTTATTGTATTCAGTTTGTTGTATTGTTTATCTGTTCTGGTTGACCATTAAAATGGTCCAATGGCCCATGGGCTTTTCCAGAGTATAAATAAACAAACCAAACAAACAAATGTTCAATCATCCAATCAATCAGGAGGTTACCACAGGTTGGGAAGGACATGTTTGTTGTTTTTGCTTTTGTGGGTTCTGTTCTAGAAAATGAGTGTTGCCAATTACTCCTAGACTAGGGAGGGGGTTATACAGAAAATAATGCATGGGGGTGCATTACAAGAATTTAGTGCACACCTGAGGGGTGGGATACTTCATAGGCCCTGAGAGTGAAGCTCTACGGGTTTATAAAAGCATACCAGCCCAACAGTGTGCATTAAATTTGAATAGCCTCACCTTCCCATACCTTATTTTTTTTCCAATATCTGGGGAGCAATTGTTTTCCAACCAGATTTCTGTAGTGTGAAAAGGGTGCCAGTTTAGTTTATTAATACCATGCAAAAATATACAAGGGGTCCCCACCCGTCTCTCCATCAGGTTCCCAACAATGAATTAAAGAGTCTTACTGGCTGGGCCGCAGCACCTGGCACTCTCTAACTCTCTCAGCTGATAAGACCTTAGTAAGTCACCATATTTGCGGGTTGTGGCAGTGTCTGTTGCAAAATGGTGGCTCCCATGTTATCCTTGCATCCTCTCCAACAAGTTGCCATAAGGATGTCAACTCCACAGCAGGGTGCACAGGGTGGAAAAGTAGGGAAAATTCCTGCTCTTGCTACACTCCAGGCCCCAACAGAGACATTCCAGCAATCGACACCAGAGACAGTTTTTTTTTTTTGTATGAAGGGAAACTTTCTCACAGCCACAGAGCTAATCATTACTGGGAATAGCTGCAAGGCTATGATAATGGGATCATGCTCAGTGTGAATGTGGTGCATGTTTTCTGTAATAACCGGCCAGTTAATATGACAAAAAATACCTGGTGGAGCCCATGTTAAAAATTGCTCCCCAGTTATTATAATTAAAATATTTCTTTTGGCAGTGGCAAAAGTGGGTTTTTGCCTTTGCTTTTCACAGTGCTAGTAAACAGAATTCAATAGTATTCTGTAATTGAGATGTCAGAAATAAACAACTACTCACTCTTCCAATATATTTAAATAAGACTCTCTCTCTCTCTCTCTCTCTCTCTCTCTCTCTCTCTCTATATATATATATATATATATATATATATATACTATATATATATAGATAAATATATAATATATAAACAACTATAGTTAGGTTGAGCAGTTGAGCAGGGTTTTTTTATGTTAAGCCTCACATTTTGCACTTTGATATCTTAGCAACCATTCAATGGATTTGCAAAAATGTTTGCATGTGCAGTCTTGGGGGGGTAGATCTCTTGAGGTTCCATCTTCCATTCTGGTCAAACATGCAGAATCTGAGATGTGGATAGTGATAAAACATGAAAATAATCACATTTCTTGCTGTTTTTTGTCATTGCCTTGCACCCAGATTGTTTGGAATTTTGGTATGAAATTTTCAGGGTAGAAAGGGCATAGTCTACAGTGTTTTTCACTGGTTTGATGAAAATATATTAATCCGTTCCAATGTTATTAAATGTTAAAAATTTCTGTTCTAAGCATACTCATTGCAGTCTTTTGGATAGCTACTTGGAACTAAAAAATCATTTTGTCCATACAAAAAAGGATTCTTTTCCATATGGGGCCAGTCCTTTTTAGTGAGGAAAACCCCTTTTCCATATGGCTGCCATTTCCATCTCATTGTTTTAATTTACAAACATTTAACGTACATAAAAATATTTTTTTTAAAACTCAAGCACCTGAACCTAGCTAAACAAGGTCTTTTTAGCTAGATTCTGGTGTTTGTTTGTTTTAAAAGTTACCATACATACACTTTCTTGGCACCCAAAATCTAGGGCGCTCAGCTTAGTGACAGAAGTCATTCACTTCTCATACTCTGTATGAGAACAGCATACATTTCTATAATGCTGAAGCTGCAGGTGGAAGTTTTGCTACTGGCTTCATCTGAAGCAGAAAACTGGCAATTTCTTTCTTTCTTTCTTTCTTTCTTTCTTTCTTTCTTTCTTTCTTTCTGTCTCTATCTCTTTCTCTCTCTCTCTCTCTCTCTTTCTATCATGTGTATCATGTGCCACATTTTACACAAAAAATGTGAAAGTGAAAATCCACACAGTTCAGTTTTTCAGTGAACAGCAAAGTTTGTTAACATAAAAGCATACATTGCCACAATGTTCTCAGCTTCTGTTTCAAAGATCTGAGACTGGGTCCTACATTTTTCCCCAACTTTTCAGGGTCTGTGCAGTGCAGATTTTGTGTGCGTGTGCGTGTGTGTGTGTGTGTGATGAAAGATGGAGACTGGAATGCCACCTCCTCCAAATTAAAAATAAATAAAAAGACTACACAGATTTCCATTAGCAGGCTGCAATCCTGAAGCTGACAGCAGCTGTAATGGTTTACTGCCTTGATGACTGATCCTGCATTCTGATTTTGGCTGGCTGACATTGTTTAATGCCAGTTTTAGTTCCAACTGCTACTGCTAATATCAGGCAGCCTGGCAGGGAGCATGGATGCTACAGGATGTGGCACTGCCCTCTCACTAATGTCTCCCACCTGCCACATGCAGCCATACCACCCTGTGTGTTGTTGTCTCACTGCTGCCTACTGCCACTCAAATGCCATCACTGCACCTTGCCATCTTACTGCTGTCCCCCACAGGCCACACGTCACCACAATGTCTTCCATGCTCTGTTCTTTCACAGCTCGGACGATGAACTCTGTTGCCATTCCATTTGCCCCTTTACTCCCTACCAGCAGCATCACCAGTGAGCACCAGCCGAGCATGCCGTACATGATCTGTGGCATGTGGGCTTACATTGGGGTGTTTCATACCCTGCTGCTCAGTTCAAGTCACTAGCATACATGATCCTGTCACATCCTCACCTGCATCGGGCACACGGTATGCCTGGGTGCCTGTTACCTGGCTGGGACTCCCCCCACCTGTCGCAGATCCAGAGCACCCTGATCTGGGCCAACCTTTCTAAAGCATGTGTCACATTCTATCCTACAACCTGAACCTGGAGCTAGTGCTGGGGCTGCCCATGGCAGTCGAGTCCAAGTCCCTCTCCTGATGCATGTGCCATGTGCTGGTGGTGCATGGGGTGGCTGCTGTGCTCGTCTTTCTCTGGTCCCCTGAGGAGCTCAGTTTGTAGCAACCTTGCTTTAGATCCCCTTCATCAGCATCTTTGAGCAGGGCAAACCCTTGGTGACCCATGTAAGGAGCCCCGGCCAGCACTCATTACACATTCTGCAGCAAAATACACAAAGTATTGTATATATGTTTTCAACAATGCAAACAGTTGTCAGTTTTTAATATTAATATATAACTACATTTTTAAAATATTCCAAGTTTGCAACAAGTAATGTACAGTATCTGAAATAACTATTGCAAAGGTTATATATTTTTTTAACAAAGTAAAAGTTTGGGTAGTGGAGTCTTTTTTTTTTTTTTTTTGGTTCATTAAAGTTTTTGGGCTTGGGGTATTATGCTCCAAATGAGAGTTTCTTGTCTTAATAGGGTGGACCTCAGGGAGCCCAGCACTGGATAGATAATAAAAGTGTTGAATGCATCTTGATGCAGTGAGTATGAATGAGAGTGAGGATCAGATGAAAGAATGGATTTATCTGATAGACAATGGTCTCCAGTTTTAAAGATGAAGTTTCCCCTGCTCAGTTGAGATGGTAAAAGAGCTGAGTTGTGTTGCTGTGAGTCAGTGGCTAGTGCATGTTATTCCACTACCAATCAGATATTGCCATCCCAAGCCATGATGTGGTGTGGAGTTGGAAATTGATATAGTACATCTACACCAGGCAGATACTCCAGAGCATGTTATGTTTCCACTGGTATTAAGAAATCCTGGTGGCTGCAAACTATGATGTTTTACACCAGACCCCTCTCCCCCACTGATAGTTTTGGATAATGCCGTGGAGTGCAAAGAATGGAAAAATGCATAGCAGGGGTAGGAGCTCTTCTGGCCAGTTGCTGCAGAGGTCAGGTAACCTATGAGCTAGGGAGACAGAACTTTATGTCATCCTGCTGTGAATTATTTATAAACTAAACCTAAAGATGGAAGCAGTTTTAATGTTTCATAATGTTAATGCAAATATGAACTGTCACTCATTTTAGGGGCAAAACTGTACTCTTATATTATATCTTAGCCAGTCTACCCAAATGCTGTCCTATGTTGTCATGCATGTATAGTGTATAAGTAATGCACATACACACACACACACACACACACACACACACACACACACACACACACACACACACACACAAAACCAGTCTCAGCCATTCTGGAAGATTTGGTAAAATTAGCCAGAATCTACCATTCTTGGCCATTCTTCAAACTTAAAAATATCATGAAAGCAGTTGCAGTCCACAAGATCTGTTTGCCAAGTCAGTAGCCCATTCTTTTAGCAGTAGGCTATTTGTAACCCAACATGAGTGGCTATGATTTGTTAGCTATGCCACAGCAGGAGTAGCCAAGACTGGCTTGTTATAGCACAGCATGAGTAGTTGGGAATGACTAGTCATAGCACAGGAAAAGTAGTCGAGATTGACTAGTTATAGTACAGCAGGAGTAGCCTGGATTGGATAGATATAGAACAGCAGCATTAGTAGTCAGGGCTGCTAGTTATAAAACAGCAGGAGTAGTCAAGACTGGCTAGTTATATACTGTATACTATAGCAAAAGTAGCCGGAAATGGCTGGTTATAATACAGTAGGAGTAGCTTGGACATGTATGTACAGTAAGCAATTGGTTGCCTATTTTCAGGCATGACCTAGAAGAGTACAACAGGAGAAAATATAATAAACAACAGTAAATAATAGCACAGTAAGAGTATCCAGGACTGGCTAGGCATAGCACAACAGTTCTAGCAGGGACAGACTAGTTATAGCACAGCAGTAGTAACCAGGATTTTCACTAGCTACAGCAGAGCAGGAGTAGTCAGGACTGGCTAGTTACAGCACAGCAGGAATAGCAAAGACTAGTTATAGCACAGCTAGAGTACCCAGGACTGGCTAGCTACACCCCAGCAGTAGTAGCTAGGATTGGCTAGTAACAGCACAATAGAAGTAGTTGGGACATGCTAGTTATGGCACAGCTAGAGTAGCCAGGACTGAGTGGTTGTAGTATCTGTTTAATTATTGAGATGAGCAAGCAGCAGGTGTGTGTGTGTGTGTGTGTGTGTGTGTGTGTGTGTGTGTGTGTGTGTGTGTAGGGGAGTACACATTTGGGTTTTGCACAATGAACACCTTTTCCACCTCCTCCATTTGAGCTATTTCATTCATTTATTTTCCTCTCACCCATGAAGCAATTTATATAGGTCATAATAACCCACAGACCTCCGTTACTTACTGCTGTGGAATTAGAAATGATTAGATCTGGCAGGCTGCAATTTTGCCTTCCCCAGAATGCGCACACACACACACACACACACACACACACACACACATGCACGCACACACAAACACGTTTTCTTAAATAGGCAACAACAGTATACAAAAGTAATTTTTTGGGTGGGGGCTTTGAAAACAGTAGGTGTACTGGTGTGTTAGCCAGGGTCATGTTATAGTAGTGGAGGGTCATGTCTAAGTGAAGCAGCAGGGATAGCATGGTGCTAGGGTTGTGTTGCAGTATCTGAGGGTCATGCTTGAATGAAGCAGGGGGAACAGCATGGTGTAGGCTGAGTCCATCAGTAGTGTTGCTGGAGGCATAACAATGTTTGTTGTGTCATACTGGCATTTTAACAGTGTGCATTTTTGTAGCCATCAGTGTATTCCCCCACCCTTGCCAATGTGGGGTGAATAAGAGGAATTCTGGCATCTTCTCTGCCTCAGGGGGTGAGGACTTCATGTTTCACACCCTGAACCATGGTAAATGTTTTCTTGGGGAGTTTTTTTTTTTTCAGGGAGATGCACTGCAAGCTTCCAGTGATGAGTGAAATAGGGATTCAGGGGAACACGCCCTCCCCCCAGGTGGAGCAATTGAGTAGTTTGGTAGCAATCATTGGCAAGGCGCCGATTTGTCTGCGGCAATGTGAGTCTAAATTCTGCGGCAAGTCCCCCGGTTGCAGCCCATACCATACAAGGCAGTCCAGATATGTGAATGAATTCATTCATATATCTCGACTGCTTTGTTCAGTATGGGCTGCACACCCATTGGCTCATGCTCTGAATCAATGGGCGTGCAGCCCTACCGAGCTGTCAGTCAGCAGGCAGCAGGGTGGCAGGCGGGGTGCTGCCGCCCGCTGGCTGACGGGGGAGGTGGTGGGGCTCCGTGGGCGGGTGGGGTGGGGGCACTAGATCACCAGGATATCATACTTGGGGGTATGGATGCCTCACGATCGGGCTACTTCTCGGTCCACTGGACCACCAGAGATATTGGACTTTGAGGGGAGGTCTGATGCCCATGATCAGACTACTCGGGGTGGGGGAGGATTACCATTATGCCTTGATCCGGGCTACTGGGAGGGAGTTATGCCCTTGTCCCAGCTGAGACTACTGGGGGGTGGGGGAACACTTCTGCCCATGATCGGGGCATGGGGGTGCCGCTTGGTGCGGCAGGAACAGGTCGAGGGCCACCCACAGGTGGCAGCTGCTGTGTTGCTCCCTGCAATGTGGCAGCTCGCCTGTGGGTGGCCCTCGACTTGTTCCTTTTTTTTTGGCTCAGCTTTGTGCGGGTGCAGGTAGGGGTTGCGCCTACATAACTCTGCACTGCCCAGCTGAATATTGGGCTGTGCAGTTTATGCATGGTTCCTCCCCCTTTGGTTGCGCATGCCTTCATTATCATTGCGCTGTTGCTCAGCATGATTTCAGGGGTGCAACTGCCTCCTGCTGAATATCACAGAATGGCGCATTTTGGACTTGTGCAGGTGCAACCCTATTGCGCATGGCTCAACTCTTTTGAATATCTGGACCTATATGTATAGCTTATATATATATATATATATATATATATATAGATATATATATATATAGATATATATATAGATATATATATATATATATATATATATATATATATATATATATATATATAGTATGTGTGTGTGTGTATATATGTGTATATATATATATATATATATATATATATATATAGTGACACAGTAGTGCCACTATAGTTAGGGTTGAGTACCCCATTTATGTTTAAATCTAAAATTTGGCAGCTTAATAACTTTGCCAACATATGATAGATTTTCCTGAAATTTGGCATGCATAGTCAGGTATGATAGATCTCTGTACCTGCCAAGTTTTGTTATGATCAGGTATACAGTTGTGGAGCTACAGAGCACCAAAAAATGCACAAATTACGCAATTTTGCATATTCTTTGCTCATGCCTACAGCCCACACAGTGTGTGTGACTGGTCCAAAACCTTCAGGGAACATGTAGCCAGGGTCCTTGATGTGTCTTTTGGAGATTTCGTGAAGAAATATTAAACGGTTAAAAAGTTATTCAAAAAACAAGTTTCCCATTATAGTCAATGGGAAAAGTTAAAATATGCAAATGTATCACAAATGCACTTTTTACTTTCACAAATTACCCTTGTAGTGTTGCAAATCAGCCATCTTGTTTTCAGTTGGAGGTCACAGAAATGCTTGACATTTAAATGTGGGACCCTCTAGGGACACAATTCTTGTTGTTTTCACCTAGTTGAGCCCTGAGGATGCCTTTTTCTGGGGGTAAAATACCCCAGAAGTATGTTTTTAAATTTTGATAAAGTGAGTTGCAAAGTATCAAGATATGCAACACTTTCGTGATTTCATTTGCGAAAGTGTCGTGATTTGCGAAAGTACTTTGTGACACTATGGCCAAAACAATAGCGAATCTTTGCCACCCTGCTGCAAAAGAACGGTTTGGTCTTTTGGGCTGACATTTGGAGAGAAGAAAGCCAAGATCCCACAGATGTGCTGTTTTGTAGTTTAGTAACAAAATATTAGAGGGCTGCAAAGTTATGGCACTCCAAAGTTGACTATTTTTGCCATAGGATATCATTACGGTGTCAGCCACGCCTTTCGGGGCCCGTATCTCGAAAATGGTTTGAGAGACAGACTTTTCGTTGGAAGAACGCTTAGTCCCCCATTAGGGAACTATGTACAAAACTAGCCTGGAAAGTCATAAATAAAAAGAGATTTTAAGTTTTGTTCTACATCATACGGTTCCTGAGATATAAGGAATTTAGTATTCCAAGTGCTCATTTGCTGCTCCCAGGGCCATTATTATGCACACATTCTTTGTATTCAGTGTGCTTCTGAATGCTCCTTTTTGGAAAAAAAAGGGTGTGAGTTTGCATTACTGTTACCATTAATGTTTCTTCTTGCGTTTCTGTTACCATTTGCATTAGCGTTTCTGTTTATGCCACTGTGTGCGTTACCCTTTGCATTTGCGTTTGTGTTTCCATTACATTTTTTGTTTGCATTTACTTTTGCGTCACTGTGTGCATTACCATTTGCATTTGCATATGTGCTACTTTTTCCTTTGGCATCATCGTTGGTGTTAACGTAATCGTTTGTGTTTACAATAGCGTTACCTTTACCGTTTGCATGCTCTTTACCATTTGCTTTTCCATTGGCCTTAGCATTTGCATTTTCGGTAGCATTTTCGTTGTCGAGTGCATTAATGTTTCCTTCTGCATTGCCGCTGCCATTACCGTTTGCATTTCTGTTTGCCATTTGCATTTTTGTTACCGTTTTCATTACCATTTGCATCACTGTGGAGTTACCATCTGCACTTGCGTTTGCGTTACCGTTAGTGTTACTATTTTCTTTTACCTCACTGTTGCCATCACCATTTGCGTTATCATTACCATTTGTGTTTTTACATTTGTGCAGTGCAAAACATTATGGTTTTACTATTTTTCTGCACTGTCTTCTGCAATGCATAGCGCAGCCAGTGTGTGGTTGATTGATCTGAAACTTGCCACATAGAAAGACCTTTGTTCAAGGATCATGCCAGTTTTTGTTTGGTGAAAAATGTTTCTGTTCCAGATTTATTGTTATTTGAAGTTGGCCACCATCATGGTTACAGATTTTTCAGCTGCCAGGTCCACCATTTTAGTACATTTTGAGCCGCAATTTCCACCAGTTTGTGGTGGAAGACTTCTTAAAGGTACAGACATGTAAAAATTGAATATCTCTGGAATGGTTTTGTCTTTTTACATTAAATTTAAAGAGTATTACGTGAATGTCCTGGGGATGTAAATAATTATGTTTACATGTTGGAAGCATAATTTGCTGTGGAGATACTGCGTGATACAGTAAACATTTTGTGCATAGCATTCTGCATGGTGCTACTGGCTTGAAATTTATAGCCTAGGTAGCCCTAGCGGTACGGAAATGCCTTGCAGTGGTTTGGTGTGTAAAACATTAACAGGTGCAGAATTATGCCACGATGACAAATTAATATTTGGTTCATTAAGCTCTAATAACTTCTGAACTGTGTGTCTGATTTGTCTGACATTCGGAACGTACAAAGATTTATAATACATCTTTGACTGTGACAATTTTTGGGTCCTGGCACTTACGGTTGCTGAATTGTGCATGTTACTTTGTTTGCTCATGACGCTGTGACACCATTGAACAGATGTACAGAGAATTCTGGACACACGGTATGTTATGGTACATGTCTTCTTTTAACAATTTTTGGTTCCATCGCATATATGGTTCTTGTGTAGCAAAGTGGTAAAAATGTTTTTTTCAGACCTCCTGTGCAGTTTTCCTGGCATGACGCTGTGCAACTGTTGAACAGATTCAGATAACATTTGTTACACATATTGTGGTATGGTACATATCTTTATTTGCCAGTTTTCATTTCAGTCAGTCATACAGTTTTTGTGCAGCAAAGTGACAAAAATTCATGTGGTCGAGCCCCGCGTTCCCACCACCACCTTCCATTCACTATTTATAGTGCACATTCTCAAAAAGAAGGGAAATTCATGGCAAAAAAACTCCTTTAATGCATCAGTCAGGGTTGTTCTGCAGCATCAAAAATAAGGAAATTCGGTGTTAGGGTAGCCACTCCTTGCACCCCACACCCACCCCAACCCCACCAACAGGCATTGGGGTGTGCGTTGGGGTCATTGTGCCCACAGATTATCATTTGCACATTGAAAGTAAACCGATGGGCAAAGCTGGCAGTGCAGCTTTAAGTACTGTATAATGGCTGTCAATGGTGTTTTGAACTTATCATGATATCTCAGCAATTTTTCAGTATTTTTTTACCAAATTTTCAACATGGGCTTTTTGGGACCCCACCTCATGAACACTGGCACTTTTGTTTCATTGATCAGATCTGTGAGGTGATTTCACGGATACCATGTGAAATCACCTTTCAGGACTGAGTAATGAAATGACAGTGCCAGTGTTCATGAGGTGGGGTTCCAAAAAGCCCATGTTGAAAATGTGGTGCAAAAATACCCAAAAATGCCTGAGTAACACATGGCCATTGAAATTTTTATACTGACGCTCATAACTTCCACAATTTTTAATATATTCACTCCAAATTTTCAACATTGCAATTTTTTAACACCACCTCATGAACAGTATAGCTGTCATTTTTTGCATCCTGCTAGAAATATGTTTTTGCACTAGTGGCATGGAATGGAACAGTAGCTGTATGAAATCACCTTTTGAGACAGAGTATTGAAATGATAATGCCAGCATTCATAAGCTGTGGTCAAAAAACCCATGTTAAAAATTTGGTGCAAAAATACCAAACAATGCCCAAGTTACACGTGGTCATTGGAATTTTTCTATGCACACATGCAACTCTGTCAATTTTTAATATTTTCACTAAAAATTTCTAACATAACCATTTTTCCACACCACCTCATGCACAGTACAGCTGTTATTTCTCACATCCTGCCTGAAACATGTTTCTGCACCTGTAACGCGGAATGGTATTTTGCACAGATTATAAAAATTTCACCTATGGGGTTTAAGAGGTGGGGTGATAAAACAACTATGTTAAACATTTGGGGCAAAATATGGAAAAATGACAAAGTTATGACCATTCATTGCAATTTCAGTATGGCCATTTGTAACTATAGAAATTTTCAATATTTTGACCCAGATTTACAACATAGCCTTCTTAATACCCCACCTCATGTATATCTCAGCTGTAATTTTTAAAATCTTGCCCAAAATGTGTTTTCACATCTGTGGTATGGAATGTCATTGTAGTTGTGCAGAATTATGTGTTGGAGGGGATTTGAAAATTTTCTGTACTAGGTACATGTCCTAGGGTAATTAGATGGCTATGGTGATTATTTGGTCATGCATCTATGGAGAGATGGGTGCTCAGGGTCCAAAGGTCACTGTGCTGTGACAATAAAATTAAGAAAATCACAGGGTATTGGGGCCCTGCACTCCAACAGGGAGATGAAGGTTAATTACAATGCCTCTTCACTTATGAATAGATGGGGGGTCCGGTGCTCCAATAAACAATTACAGCTATGGTGATACTTTCACAAAAAGTAAGGAAATTCATTACAAAACACTCTGTTAATGCACCAGGTAGGGTTACTATTACAGTGAAAAAAGTATGGAAATGTGTTGTTAGCGTTCCCAACAACACTAAGACCCCATCCCAACCCTCCAAACAACCATACCACCCCACCGACACCCTCCACACACAACCAGGCATCAGGATATGTTTTGGGGTTATCGACCCTAATACTCACCCCACTCTCCTATGCTGTACCATCTCAGCTTACCTACACATGGAATGGGGTGAGCATTAGGCTTGATGATCCCAAGACACACCCCATGCCTGTTGATGTGTGGAGGGTGGGAGTTGGTTGATTATGTTGGTTGAGGGTGTGAGAAGGGGTGTTAGGGTTGGAAGCCCTAACATCACATTTCCATACTTTTTGTCGCTGTAACAGGAAACCTAACTGATGCATTATCAGAGTTTTTTGCAATGAATATATATGTTTTGGGTTTTGCCTTTTTGAAGGTTTGGACTACTGAGGGCAATCTCCATAATTTTACAATTGTTAAAACAGTTATTGTTTTTTCTTTCCTTCTTCCCGAAAGATTTTAAAACATAATGCCTATTTCTTTTAAGTGCAGTATATTTATTTATTTATTTGAGGATCGGATAACACCTTTGAGCACAAGAGTTGTTTTCCAAAGGTTTCATGTCAGTTGCAATCAGGTATACAAAACATTGAGACACATGAACCACATTAGTGACAAATATATAAATTGGCCAAGATAAGGTATATACTATAAGATTTCACCAACTCAAGGGAAGCCAGGTCAAATACAGACATTGGGGTTGCAAACAAGGTATATCAGCATATTTTCATTTCATTTTTCATTTTTATTGAAGGGTTAGACCATTGAGTAAAACTCATTTAAAATGGTGAACCATAGCAACACATAATAAATACAATTTCATAAGAACATCCATTAACATAAATAACAATAACATCAACCTTACATAAATTATAGAAGAGTACAATACATACTAAAACATTAATGAATGCAGCAAGAGTTGAGATAGAGATTTGACAGAGGGCAATCAAGCCACATCATTATAAAGAGAGATAAGTGGGTATAAAAACAATGGCAAGCAGATTTCAGTGCAAGTTCCTTTCTTAGGAAATTCTTAAATAGTGTAATTTTGGGGAGGTTGATTATGGATTCAGGGAGTTCTATTAAACCACCCTGCGACTTGAACAGAAAATGTTCATTTACCCTGACTAGTTTTGTGAAAAGGGACTTGCAGGGCATGTCTGGACATACTCCTTGTAGCGTAGTTGTTGTTGACTAGGCAGAAGAGGTCACCAATTGCAGACTGGATGAGTCCCAAGAGGGATTTTTTAACCAACAGACAGGACTAGAATTTCAACCTATCCTGCAAAGACAGCCAGTTGACAAGTGCATTCAAGGCGCAAGTATGTGTAAGTATATGATATTTTAGTGATGGAAAGATTGATTCCTCTATAAAAAACATGGAAACAGATTTTGCAGTTTCCCATTTAAATATATAGCCAGTGTTGTCACTAAAGATTTTCTGGCTTCATAAGGGAATGATTCCAACAGTTTCTTTTTTAGTAGTAGTTGGCAAAATAAAAATATACAATTATTATAAGGTAAATAAGGAGAAACAAATAAAAGCAAACAACACAATTATTAAGGCAACTAAAATCCCAAGCTTGTATTCATTAAAGGGGAAAAGGAAATGGTTTCATCAGGAAAGGCACACTAAGCCAAAGTTTGTTTCCAGATGTGACCTGGGAGTAAAAGGAAGTTAAGTGACTTGCTCAGGTCACACAGTATGCAAATCAGGCTTTAAGGCATTCATACCCAGATCTCCAGATTTGCAGCTTGGTGCCTTTAATCACTATGCTATATTGCCTCAAGAAGCAGATCATTACTAAACTGTTGCTCTTTAATAAATATCTAAGTGGTATTACCCTAAACAAATTACTTGGTACTTAAAATCATGTAATGAAACTGCCAGCTGTGTATGTAATGTTAGTGTACTGTACATGTCACATTGTGCATTGTGCCCAACCAAATATGCTATGGACACAACCAGTAGCAGATCTTTGGAAACTTTTGTAACAACATTTTTTATTGTTTTCCAGCAAATACAGGGATACAAAATGGAGGAAACAGCAGATCAAAAACTCATTGGCAATACAGTGTTACTGTACTTAACCCCCCAAGGAAACAAAATAGGGAAGAGAGGGGAGGAAAAAGAGGTGTGGTAGACAAATAAGGAAGGGAAAGAGGGAAGAGATAGAGGGCATGGGGTGAAATAACTAGTGGGGATAACAAAGCTAATTAATACAAGGTTCATAACTAGCAGTCTCCTAGGACAAATTAATTATTGTAAAATAAGGTAACATAATTAACTATAGCAGCAGTAACTTCATATCTAACAGGCCATCATTCCTACCCAGAGATGTTGACCTCATAAAGTGCATCACTGAGATGGGACTGTTTAGAGAGGTGTGATGACCCACCAAGCTCCCTCTGGGGCCTCGGAGGGGGGGGAATTAGGCACCTTAAAAGTACTAGAGCCTAATCTGTGTCTTCAAATGGCCATATGCCCTGCAGAGATTTCCTATGGGGTGAACAACCCACCCAGCTTGTATAATACCATGAGATATACTGTATATATAGCTATATCAGCCGGTGAAAAGAAAAGTCAACCAATACCATCCTGGGGGATGTTCAAGTTCTGGAGCTTCAGAATGATACCCTTTTGATAATGTAACACCCTACCGTGGGTCTCATTCAGGGTGCAGAACATTAGAACAATACTGAAAAAGCAATCACATATTAAAACATTTGCATAAAAACACAACTAATAAAATCAACAGGCATAACCATATATTTCCTTTTGTTACCAGTCCTATCAGCCCTGGTAGCCTCACAGCCCTATCACTACCATTGAGAAAGAGTGCTTTATGGCCTACCACCCATGGCAAGGTATGCGGGTTCCCCAGTCCCCATCAAGGTCTGCATGTGATGTACCAAAGGGAGTCTGTGAGTGGCAGCTCATGCTATGTTTGGCATTATGACTTTGTTTCCCATATCTGTTGTTTTTTAACCACTTGTTGCTGTGTGCAATAACATTATGGCCTTATTCACTACAACATTGTGTCAAAGGTCTACCCCTTCATGGTAGCTGACTCCCTGGCTCATACCAAGGGTTCACTATGGCAGTTGCAAGCAAAGCCAGAAAACTTCACCTTGCAAACATCTCCACAATGTTTCCTAACTTTACATAGTGAAAAATGTCACTTCATACAGTTCTTCACCTAGCAAAGTGGGCATTTCGCCAGGTAAAGAGTTCACAAGATTTCAAGAAGTGGGACATTGCTAGCAATGTGCACCTATGCATAACACTTTACCTGGTGAAAGCAACACATCCCTGGTGAAGTGCCACATCATAATATTTTTTTAATTAAAAAAAAAACAGTCCCATACCTGCATATCATCTTTTCCACCCACCACACTCCAGTCCTGACCATTTTAAATACTGTCCCATCCCCCACCTTTGTTGCACTCAACCTCCTTCTTCCCAGCCCCAGCCAAGCTAAGCACTGTGGTTAGCCTTGATACTAATCATTCACATCTCTTAGCTTTTTTCAGATTAAACCTCTAGCCCAACCCTTGAGGCACCCAATAGTAGCACTCTCCTCTCTATGCCACCTGTGTACAGTAGAAAGGATACTCAGTCCTAAGCCATTCCTTGCTGGGTAACCAGAACAGATGTCCTCCTCCACCACCATGGCTGACTACCATCTGAATGAATCACTGTGCACAGCATGCACTTTCTTAGTACCAGCTGATTTGGACTATAGTCTTTGAACTTGGTATCTTTTCTTTTTACTGTTATGGAGACACGGGAGAGGGATGTTGTATTAGGTGCCTCAAGGGTGAGGGGATTGGGGGTTTACTGTGTGTTTACTGGGTCAAGGTTGGGAGAGAATGAAATCATTAGGAATTGTTATAAGAGTGGGGGAAGGTGACTAAAAATGTGTGATATAAATGACTACTACTATATCTACTACACTTCACTTCACAGCAGCTAGGGATAGGAGAATGGTTGGAGGCTAAAAAGGTCATGGAAAGGGAATTATTTACAATGGTCAAGGAGGGGGGTAGGAAGGTGGGAAAATGTGTTGCACAATTGTGGGCATAGATTTTCCTATTTCTCAACTGAAAAAAAAATCCTTGTCAGGTGATCTTGGCAAGTGGGACAATAACTATGTGAAGTGTTACACAGTGTGAATTGACCTGTTTCACACCAACTTTGCCACTGATGATTCAGATTATGATGTCTAGTCTATACTGAAGGCATCAGCATTTTACTCCCAGGTTGGGAGGCAATGCTTCTCTAGATACGGGCCACCTGATGGTAGGCATACGAGTCTGTTCAGCCCATACTGGTTATCCTCTTGCCTATTCATTCATGGACAAGGCTTACAAAATGGGAACAAAGACCCCAAATCAGGGACACATCTTACAAATTGATAATATTCACCCACAAAGCTGATAGAATACGGTGATTAGTGTAAAATGCATTTTCTAACTTTAATGTTTGACATTATTTTGTGCTTACAATCCCCACGGTTAAATTACAAAAAAAGAAATATTATGAGGGGCAGAGGAAAATTTTGAAGCAAGGTCAGGGACGTCGGGGACAGTTGAGAGGTATGGTGCAGTCTACATGGTAATGCAACGTGCTTCTTTTTGGCCACAAGTAGTCATCTTTAACCACAAAATGCACCCTCTTTCACCAACATTTACAGCTAAGAAAAATCATGCACTAAGATGTTAAGAGAGTTTTCATTCCTTCCAAACAAGTTAGCTTAAGCAGGACATAAACTTCATACCATTTCAAAAAGTATGAGTTTTGGAACAATTTGTTCATTAATGCTACAGACACGAGTGTTGTATTAGTCTCATGGCATCTTAGATTATATCCATCTCTAATTCTTACTGCACTAAAGTCATAATTCTCTGCAATTACAATAATCTCAAGCAACAGTTTGTGATGTCATAAGAAAAGGATTAGGATTTTACAGTAGGAAAGGTTGCAGAAACAAATAATGTTTGTGGAAAAAGAGCCTGTTTTCCTGAAAATGCCTCTAGTAATACAAGCTGGAATGTCTCTCAGTCCAGATTATTGAATCCTGATCATCTGGGCTCTGTTGGTGCAAATTTAAATTGTTTGTTGGACACTGGAAAATAGACCTTTGTGACTTGCTTGTCACATTGCTTGTAAAATGCCATAGTGGGATTTACATTCAGGTTTTCCTGAAACATGGGTACTTTAGTTTTGCTTTTAAATTGGCAAGGGAGGGTGCAAGCCTATTCTCAGATGGCTGTCCATTCCAGAGAGCTGCAGCTGCTGATTTATAGATGCTATTACTTATACTACTGAACTAGCTAACAGAAAGAGCAGCAGTTGCTAGGCTGCTGACAAAATTGCCCTACCAGGAGTATAAAGCTTCAAAATATTTGATTCCAAGATATGGCAACATGGAAACATGAATAGACTGAGTGTCCATTGAGTGTACCCATGGTTTTCTATCAGTCCCTGGAACCTAAGTGTCATCCAGGTTAAGAGCCCACACTATCCTCCCCCCTTACTTCATCCCTGGTGCTACTACCATGGGTATCCACTATAGCCTTTAATAAGTACCAGCTGTACTGTATGGTATGTGAGCCCTGATCCATGCAAGGTATTATTAAATAGAAATAGAAATATAATCTTAATGTTTTTTTTTTTTATAATCTGACCAGGAGGTAGAGCAGTTTCCTCATTCAGCAATTGGGAAGTTATGATCCCTCAGGCCAGCCTTTATAAGGGCCCATGCTGTTGTAGACTTAACTACTGCAGCTAAAGATTATTAATAATCTCCAGAGAAAGGCCACATTAAAGTCCACCTAAATGTACAAGAGGAAATGGACAAGATGTAAATGAACTTAAGGCGATTGAGGAGTTTTCCCTTGAGACCTGCATAATATTTAAGAGCTGAGTACTGCTAGTACCTGACAATGTCAGAAGCAGTTAATTATATTTTATGCTGTGTATTTCAGCTATGTGAGTGTCAAGGGAAATGCATAGTGAAGTGCTCTTCTTTTTCATAGCTTTTTAAAGAAGTAAGTTTGAGAAAGAAGAGCTCACATTAATCTACAACTAAGACTGTTTACTGGCTAGGACTGCTATTCATTTTTACAAATAGCAACTATGATTTACTGTCTTGTTTAAAAATGCTCTCAATATTGCAGGTATACAAATAGCAACCGTGACTTATTGTATTGTTTAAAAAAGCTCTCAGTATTGCCAGTACCTTTTGTATGTGTTAAAAATGCATACCGTAGTTAATGTTCAAGAGAGACCCAGAACTACAGTGTATACAGAAACACATTTCCTTGTCACTGTGTATAAGGATATGAAACATTGCATTCCTCGTGGACCTATACCCACCTATTGCTTTTATCTAAAATATAAAAGTCATTGTTTACTAACTAACAATGATAGTAATGGGGAGAGAGGGGAAAACAAACACCAAAAAATGAGGGGGGAAAGAGAGGAGACAGAAAGGAAAAGGGGAGGTGCAAAGTGCTAACAAAATCTGGAAAGTAGTATATACGAATACTACAAGTCTAGGTAATAAGGATCCAGATTTAGAGGCCATCGCAGCAGAGGATGACATGGATAGAGTCACAGTTGTAGCAGTTGGTAGCCACCTGGGGTCCAGTGAACACTGTACAGTGTGGTTTACTGTCAGGACAGTAGAGGAGTAGATCCACACCAAAACACAAGTCCTGGATTTCAGACAGGCTGACTTTGCAAAGTTGGTGGAATGTCTCAGGACAGCCTTGGTATGGAAGAAGAAAAGTGGGGTAGAAAAGAACAATGGGCAAATCTTAAACGGGCCATAGCAGAAGTAACAAGTCTTGTGTTAGGCAAGTAAGTAAAGCAAAGAGAAAGAAAAAAGTAACATGGCTCTCTAAAGAAGTGGCCAGAAAGGTGAGAGAAAAAAGGTTAACTTTCAAGAGTTACAAGGAAACACAGAGGTAGGAAGGCAGGGACTGAACCTGGAAAAACTAAGAGAGGCAGAGAAAGCAGTCAGGGGTGCAAAGGCACAAACAGAAGAAAGAATAGCGTAGACAATAAAGAGAGGGGATAAGACTTTTCTTAGATATATCAGTGAAAGAAAAAAACGTGCAGAGGAGGGCTTGTGAGACTAAAGGGAAAGGATGGTGTGTGTGTGTGTGGAAGGGGACACAGAAAAAGCAGAAATCCTGAAGAAATATTTTTGTACAGTATTTAAACAAGAAGGGGAAGGGGAGGGACCACAGCTAGGGGATAGAAGTATGATGGGAAAGGAGGTGGACACCGGTTTGTTTAGAGAGGAGAGGAGAGAGTCCTAAAGGAGCTTGCAAAACTGAAAGTAGACAAGGCAATGGGGCCAGACAGAACACACCCCAGAATACTAAAATAACTCAGAAGGGAGTTGGCAGCACCTCTGATTGCTCTGCTCAACAGATCAGTAGAAACAGGTGTAGTTCCAGAGGACTGACAGAGGAAAAATGTAGTCCTGCTCCACAAAGGTGGGAGCAGGGAGGAGGCTGGCAACTACAGGCCAGTCAGCCTGACCTCAGTAGTGGGAAATATAATGGAATCATTGCTGAAAGAAAGAATTGTGACATATCTAGATGACTGTGGGATACAGAATCTGAGGCAGCATAGGTTCACAGCGGGAAGGTCTTGTCAAACAAATCTGATATATTTCTTTGACTGGGTGACCAGGCAAGTTGATCTGGGAGGGGCTGTTGATGTGGCCTACCTGGATTTCAGCAAGGCCTTTGACACCATCCGACATAGGAGGCATGTAAACAAGTTGGGTAGCCTGTGAATATGGATCAGGGTGGTAAAATGGGTCAGAAATTGACTCAGCAGGACACAGAGGGTGGTGGTGAATGGAGTTCTGGCTGAGAAGAGGGGGTAACCAGTGGGTTGCCACAGGATTCAGTATTGGGACCAGTTCTCTTTAATGTCTTCATAAGCGACACTGCAGAGGGGCTATAAGGGAAGGTGTGCCTCTTTTGAAGTTGACACTAACAACTGCAACAAGGTGGACACTCCAATGGGTGTAGAGAAAATAAAAAGGGAGCTAAGAAAGCTGGAGGAGTGGTCAAGAGTGCTGTAGCGGTTCCATGCCAAAACAGCTAAACTATTTCAGCGAATGTCATTTCAGCAAATCTGTCATAGCGAGTGTCAATACAGTGACTGGACATTACAGCACATGACTATTCAGCGATATACAGCGATCAGACATTTGGGCGAATGACATTTCAGCAATAATCGCTCCTACCATCTAAAAACCAATCCTCACACATCTCCAAAAAGGCAAGGCTGCAGCATAGATTAATGTCCTGGATGTTCTGCCTCCACCATCATAAAATAGAAACTGCTCACCTCCACAAATATGGCTGTATTCAGGTGGTATAGATAGTACTGCCACTGTTCCAGGAGTCACAGGACACACACGTTCTACCTGGTGAATTCATTGCACCATTCTCCACATCACAGTACCATCTGGTAGAACACCAGCTACAGTATCTGATGCAGCCACAGTACTGGCAGGCACAACCTGGGATATGGTGTCCAATGTCCTCCTTGCCCAGTCCCTCATATCCTCTATTACATGCCTGCCAAAGTTACACAACTCTATAGCCCCCCTGCACCCCCCAACCCTCCCGTTTCTACTATTCTAAATCCATGACGCACTTTGCCTGGGGGGGGTATCGCTAAAATGTACACTCGCTGTAATGTCATATGCACTATAATGACATTCGCTATAAAGACTTCCCTGTATTTGAGTCACTGAAAAGACTTAGCTGAATTGTCATGCTATTGTGGCAGCTGACATTCAATGCAAAAAAAATGCAAGATTATGCATTTGAGGCACAGAAATCCAGAGGAGGGATACAGCATGGGAGGAGAGGTTCTAATGGCCACTAAACAGGAAAAAAACCTGGAGGTGATTATATCTGATGACTTAAAGGTGACAAGACAATGTGAGAAGGCTGTAGGGAAAGTCAGTGGGATGCTGGGGTGCATAGGGAGAGGAATCACTATCAGAAAAAAGGAGGTGGTGATGCCACTGTACAGATCACTGGTGAGACCTCATCTGGAGTACTATGTCCAGTTCTGGAGGCTGCATGTCAGAAAAGACATAGACAGAATGGAAGCAGTACAGAGAAGGGCAACTAAAATGGTGCAGGGTTTGCATCAGAAGCCATATGAAGAGAGACTGAAATACCTCAATATGTATTCACTGGTGGAGAAAAGAAAGAGGGAAGATATAATAGAGACTTTCAAGTACCTCAAGGGTATCAATAAGTTACAATAGGGTAGCATCTTTCAGAGAAGAAGATGTCTAAGAACAAGGGGACATGATACGAAACTAGAGGGGATAGACTCTGGGGTAACGTGAGGAAGTGTTCTTCACAGAAAGGGTGGTGGATACATGAAACAGCCTCTGGTTGGAGACAGTGGGGGCCAAAATGGTGGGGAATTCAAGAATGCATGTGACAAATTCCGTGTAGTGCCTGAAATAAAAAATTAAAATCCTGGCTGCGGGCTTGCACTTATTCCAAAAATAAATAACAAATAAGCAATATTCACAAATATTGTTGCTGCTGACACTGGCTCTAATTTTTCCTGGCTGCCCTCCCTGGGTTGTTCTGTCTCATACTGAACTGCACTAAAATTGTTCTCTGCCTGTTGCCTGACTGTAGTTGATTGCTTATACCTCTCTGTACCTTGCCTGACAGTTGACCCAAGCCTTTGTACTTTGTTTCGGCTGGTTCTACTCCTCTACCATTGCCTTTCATTTTACCCTGTGCACCCCCACCCCACAAATTTCTAGCTCTTCTCCCCCTCCCTCAAATTGCTGCCCCTTACTGGCCTCCCTTGATCTCTCACAGAATGTAAGGGACCCCGAATGCTCTCGATCGGTCCCTCTCCTACCCTCCCAAGGGGCTTGTATTTGTCATCTACTCCCTTCCCTCACCATCACTCCTATCTCCCTTGACTTGCAGTCCTCTTGCAGGGTTCTTAGCATCCTAAAGAGGTCCTACTGCATCTAGGCTTATCTCCTCTCTTTCCCCCTTCCTCATCCACTTGTTCCCCTAGCCTTTGCATACCCCTTGCATGGTTCTCAGCATCCTGAAGGGGGCCCTACTGAGCCCAGGCATGTCTCCTCTCCTTTTCCTCTCCATCTACCTTTCTTTCTAGTCTTCAGAGTTCCCCTTGCAAAGTTCTCAGCATCCTGAGGGGTCCTACTGCACCTAGTCTTGTTTCCACTCCTTCCCCTTCCCCAAATTCCTTTCTCCCTGGCCATCGCAGTCCCCTTGCAGGGTTCTCAGCATCCTGAAGGAGTCCAACTGAGCCTTAACACATTTCTCCTATTCTATCTAGCCACTGTCTTGGCTTTCCATGACTACTAGCGGGGTACGATTGCATCCTGATAGACTATTGATTAGGCGCTATCCCCTCCAAAGGTACAAATTCTCTTCCCCTCAAGAGTTCAATTCTCACTTCTTCTCTCTCTTATCACTCTCTTAATTCCTACCTACTGACCTTGCCCAGCCCCCTTGCAGGGTACCCCACATCCTGAAGGGTCCTCTCATGGGTTAGGTCCTATTCACACTCCTAGCATTTAAGCTGCATCTCCTCCTTCTCTCTCCTCCCTCTTTAAATCCCTACAGCCTTATCCCCCTTTCTATCTAGCCCCACAGCCCCCTTGCAGGGTACCCCACATCCTGAAGGGGTCTCTCTGGGACTCTTCCTTTCCCCTTCTCTCTGGTCCTCCCAGTCCCCTTGCTGGGTTCCTCACATCCTGAAGGGGGTCTCCAGGGACACAACTCTTCCCCCTCCCCCATATAACTCTCCCTCTCCCTTCCTCCTTTTCTTTCATGTAAGCACTTGTTTACTTATTAACCCGGCACTTATTATTGTCCACTTTTTCTGCCTATTATGTACAACACTGTTGTAACACTGTTTGTAATGCCTGTCTTATAACTATGTGTTAATGTTGATCTTGTAACTTGAATGATTACTGTCTCATTCCTATTGTACCCCTTTCCCCCAGGTCACACCGGGAGACGAGTGACTTGTCGCTCAATGTGCCTTCCTGGTGAAACATTTCAATAAATAAATTAATAAATAAAATATACACAATACAAGTCACATTAAACTATGCCACCAATGAGTTGATTTAGCATTGTTATGTTGTCTTGCTCCTATGCAAGAAACATGTTGCGGTAACTTTGGAATACCAGGTTTTGGAGGCACGGTCCTGTTTTGGCCTGTGGCACCACTGCTTTTTGGAGATGGGCTCCGTGGCATGAATTAGATTGCATGCTGTCTATGACAGCAGTGCAAAAATGCATCCACCACCTTGAAAGGTTTTAGCCGCTGCAATGAGGGAGCTCCACCTCATTGCATGGCGTGCCTTTCCCAGTGTAAGTTTCAGTGCAACATCATGGCGGCTGTGCATTCTGCCTCGCACAGTTCCCCAGAAAAGCCAACTTAGGGGGGTGCCCAATCCCCCTGTCAGCATCATCATGCCCACCTCCCCAGTTCATCTGCCGATAGGGTGCCCAATCCTCATCAGCTACAGTTCCCCCTCTGAAAAAAAAACCTGCAGGTGACACACACCCCCCCAGTTCATTTGCCAATGGGGGAACCCAATCCCCGTCAGCATCACCCCCCCAAATACTCTTTTTTTATTTGCCGACAGGGTGCCCAATCCTAATTGGCTCCCATCCCCCCAAAAAATCACACAGGTGACACACTGGGAGCCCACCCCAGCATGTCAAATTTACCTGTAAAAACAAAAATCTTCCCGCAATGTTTTTTTGTTTCCCTGTAAAGTAGAAAGCGGTCCATCACAGTCTGCACCCCTGTCCCCCAACCCACACCCACGCTCTGCGTACCCTGCATCCCCACATGCTCCCACCCCCATACGTACCTTCGGAGCCTGGTGAAATGATCTGCGGTGGACCAGGAACACGTTTGCAGTCTTCAAAGCCGATCGCGAATGAAGAAATGCCGGTAAGCTGTATAATGGCATAAATAGGGTTGTTTCAACTTTGATGCATATCTCAGGCATTTTTGGGACTTTTGCTACCAAATTTTCAATATGGGGTTATTGGGACCCCTCCTCATGAATTCAGTTTCTGTCATGGTGTTATTTCGTCCCGAAAGGTGATTTTGCAGTCACTGCACAGAATCACCCTTCGGGACTGATTAAAAAAATGTCAGTGCCACTGTTCATTAGATGGCCTGTCAAAAAGCCTATGTTGCAAATTTGGTGAAAATAAATAAAACAAATGACTGCTTTATGAGCGTGTGTTGCGCAGTTTCCATGTACGCTCGTAACTTTGTGAATCTGTAATATTTTCACTCCAGATTTTCAACATTGGCATTTTTCCACACCTCCTTATGAATAGTATAGCTGTTATTTTTCACATCCTGGCCGAAATGTGTTTTCGCACTTCCATCACAGAATAGTGTGGTCACAGTGGGAAATCAATGTTCAGGACATAGTAAGAAAATCACAGTGACACTGTTCATGAACAGATGTCCTAAATTGCCTATGTTGAAAATTTGGTGCTGAAAGTCCATTAAATGACTGTTTTATGAGCGTGCGTTGCACAGTTTCCATGCACGCTCGTAACTTAGTGAATCTGTAATATTTTCACTCCAGATTTTCAACATTGGCATTTTTTCACACCTCCTTATGATTAGTATAGCTGTCATTTTTCACATCCTGGCCAAAATGTGTTTTTGCACTTCTGTCGCAGAATAGCGTGGTCGCTGTGGGAAATCAGTGTTCGGGACAGAGACAGAAAATCACAGTGATACTGTTCATGAGCAGAGGTCCTAAAATGCCTATGTTGAAAATGTGGTGATGAAAGTACATTAAATGACTGTGCTATGAGCATGCATTGCTCAGTTATCATGTACAGCTGTCATTTTTCACATCCTGGCCAAAATGTGTTTTCACACTTCCGGTGCAGAATAGCATGGTCACTGTGGGAAATCAGTATTTGGGACAGATTAGGAAAATCACAGTGACTCTGTTCATGAGCAGAGGTCCTAAAATGCCTATGTTGAAAATTAGGTGACAAACGTCCATAAAATGACTGTTTTACAAGCGTGCATTGTGCAGTTTCCACGCACGCTTGTAATTACAATAATTTTTAATATTTGTACTCTAGATTTTCACCATTGCCATTTTTTCATACCTCCTTATGAACAGTACAGCTTTCATTTCCCACATCCTATCTGAACTATGTTTTCACACATATGGCACGCAGTGGCGCAGTCGCTGCAGAAAAACAATGTTCAGAACAGAGTAAGAAAATCACAGTAACACTGTTCATGAGCAGAGGTCCCAAAATGCCTATGTTGAAAAGTTGGTAAAATAATTCCATAAAATAACTTTGTTACAAGCATGCGTTGCGCAGTGTCCATGCACAATCAGAAGTTCGAGAATTTGTAGTATTTTCACTCCAGATTTTCCAGATTGTCATTTTTGCACACTTTCTTATGAACAGTTCAGCTGTCATTTGTCACATCCTGCCCCAAATGTAGTTTCGCACATCTGGTGCACAGTCACATGGTCGCTATGGGAAATCAACGTTCGCGTAGATTAAGATAATCATAGTGCCACTGTTCATGAGCAGAGATCCCAAAATGGCTATGTTAAAAATGTGGTGAAATAATTCCACTAAATTACTGTATTACGAGCATGTGATGTGCAGTTTTCTCACATGTTCAAAATTTCAAGAATGTTTAATATTTTCACTCCAGATTTCCCACATTGAAATCTCTTCACACCTCCTTATCAATGGTACAGCTGACATTTTCATGTGGTGCAGAATGACGCGGTTACTGTGGGAAATCAATGTTCGAGTCAAATTAACAAAATCACAGGGGCACTGTTCATGAACAGAGGTCCCAAAGGCTGTCATGAGGTGGGGTCACATAAGGCCATGTTTTAAAATTTGAAGTGTAAATTCCAACACACGCCCAGAGCATTAGGGTTTCTAACTATTACATCTCACCTTGTATAGACTAACAGGCATCAGGGGTGTGTCTTTGGATTGTCTGCTGTACTGCTCACACCACTGGTCCTCCACCTCAACCCTGCAGCCACTGACAGGCATCAAGGTGTGCCTTGGACTCTTCAGCCCCAAAGTTTAACCCATTCTCCTATGCTGCACCCATCTCAATGTACTTCCTTATGAAATGGGGTGAGCATAAGTCCAGATGACCCCAAGGCACAACACGTCACTTGTCAGACTCTGCAGGATAGGGTGAGATGAAATAGCATGAGCATTATGGCCAGTGACCCAAACGCACACCCCAATGCCTGTCACTCTCTGCAGGGTGGGGTGGAATTGATGTCGGGTCTATATTTCACTGCTACTACTATTATGTGTCTCTCTAACTCCTGTGCTACCAATGCCAAAACCAGCAAGACAACATTCAGCATTGACAAATGCTTGTTTTTAGAAGTTGACAATGCATTAGCAACTCATATTGTATTGTTTATCAGTGCTTAACCAGCTGAAGGGCAATGTTTGTTAACATTTTTTGCAACTCGATTGGAATGCATCTGCAGTCTAGTCAAAATGAAATGCAAAAATGAGTTGTCTCTCTTATGAAACAGTCTGTGCAGGGCTTTGTACTGGATCCAGCAACACTTCTGCAATTCAATTAGAAATGCAAGAGCAACTCATTGGAGGAACAGTTTAATGTGACTTGTACTATATATATATATATATATACTGTATATATAAATAGATAGATATATATGTATATATATATATATTTATAAAATGGGTAGGAAAATTGTTTCTGCTGGTTGGTTGAAACACATCACATGACTGTACGTATATCAGAGCACAACCGCACACCTGCACTTTCACCATCCTCTAAAACAAGTTTGCCATTTTATAAGCTAGATAACCCACTCTAGGGTGTTCAGTCATGCTCCAATATATGCATGCCTTGGGTGGTTGATGCATGAGGCTGTAATAACGCACACCAAGGTGTGTGTATATCAGGCTGCAACCCCACATCTTAGAGTGGGTTATCTATTACATATATGTGTGTGTGTGTGTATAAATATATATATATATATATATACACACACACACAAATATATATGTAATAGATAACCCACTATAGGGTGTGTGTGGTCGCACTCTCATATAAGCAAGCCTTGGTGTGTGTGACGCACAAGGCTACAGGCTGAGTGCATTCAGTCACCCAAGCTGTGCGTATATCAAACCATGACCACATACCCTAGAGTGAGTTATATATCTTATAAAATGGGCACAAATATTGGGGGGGGGGCCAAAAAAGTAGTCCTTGAGGGCACAAATAAGTGTTTCATAAGTAGATGATTTGGTTGATCTTGCCATAATTGGGATAGGTTTAAGTTGTATGTAATAGTTATCTGGTTTATGTGGCCATATGTTTTCAATAAAAGTCTTTGCTGGTTGATCTTGTCATTATCACAGTGTCTTAGGGTACCAGGACTTTCACTTTTACTGAAGTAATGTAGCATGACCGAGCACTGTCAGTGCTGGTAAATGACTTGCTGCCAGAAGTTTAAAGTAAGTTTAACTCTGTTGAACAAGTAAAAAAAAGCTATTATTTTTGTGTTTATTTCATTTACTTTTGTGAGAAAGAAGCCGCTGTCTGCAATGAGAGGAGAGCGAGCGTGGAGCACTTTCATTTTAATTACTGAAATATAGCATGATCGAGTGTTGTCAGTAATGATAAATGCCATTCAGGCAGACATTTAAAGTAAGTCCCCATCTGTTGAAAACCTAAGTAAAGTGTGTGTTTTATGTTATTTTTATTTTGGTTTTTCAAAAAGAAGCAGCCGACTGAAGCGAGAGGAGAGTGAACGCAAAACGAGGGAGTCAGTGGCTTCAGAAAGGTAGATGCAAGATAGAGCAACTGTTGCTATAACAACACTAGCACTGCCTTGATTGTATTATCTTAATGTATATGTATGTGTTTATTGTTTACCTCTCTCAGTACATGCCTCCATCTGTAAATTGTGTCCTTACCATCTCTTCTCAGATGGTGTTCAGAGGAAGTCATTATCTCCGTCAAGTGCTTGCTTTGTCACATGCTAACCCTGACATCCTGCGGGAGGGGAAGAACAGGAGAAGCAAGTTTCCCAGCAGGATGTTTTCAGATCCCTACAGAATCCACACTACTGACCAGCTTCTCCTGCTTCAAACAAAAAGTTGGATTTGATCACCACAGGGAGAATGTGGCCCACTCCCCAAATGGCTTTACAATGGAGGTAAGCCATCAGGCTTTGAGATGTGCAGAAATGGTCCTGTAGATGGTGGGTGATGGGGCTGGGGATGTACTGCTGAAGGGATAGAAGGACCAGAGAGTTTATAGAGTAAAACAAACAAACAAAAAAAGAAATGTGGTGACAAAATAACCCAGAAACAACCAGTAACCATACCTCTCAACTGTACCACATTATGAGGAATGTTCCTCATTTTACTTCACAAAAGCTCCCTGTTCCACATTGTGAGGACTTGTTCTACATTCAGTATTAACATTTTAAAGCAAATATTTATAGTAAATGATGCAAAAAACATATTATTTAATTAATAACAGACTTTCTGAACATAAATGCAAACATTTTAAGTGTTCTGAGCCTCCTAGATAAAGCTTTGATTAAGTGTTCCGCATTTTGCTAATTTTTTCCACATTTTGAGAGGCAATGTTCCACATTTGGGGGACAAAAGGTTGAGAGATATGCCACTTAGTATTAAATGAGTATTTGGTATCAGTATTCACAGAAGAAAATGATAGTAGAATTTTGGATATCAGAAGATTGCGAACAAGGATGAAATTGAATCTGTTTATTTTTATGTGTAAGACCCCAGTGTGGTTTACGGCAGCCATAGGGTTAACTCCTGATGTCTCCAGAGGCTGTCTGCAGGGGGGCAGCCACAGCGGAGCACAGGAGGCTATTTAAGGGAGTGGGGTTTTGGTGCAAGGAGAGTTCCCCCAGAGTGAGTCAGTGGGTGGACTGGTGAAGTGGGGGTCAGGGTGGGGTGAATGTTCCCCAGCCCCAGCTGGTGGGTTTGGGCAGCATCAGTAGAAAAAAAAAATTTTGACGGTCTGATCCAATCCTGTAGGTTGGCTGAAGTTGAAGGATCCAGGAGTGCGATCTGAGTCCAGAGGGAGCCAGGCCTATAGGCAGTGGTGAGAGCCTGTTCTGCCCCTCAGGTTGTGAAGCTGGGTCCAGTTTGTGAACAGAGCAAGTGGGGATGGACAGATAGCACAGGGAACCTGGGTGTCAGTCTCTTCAAGCTGGCCATGTCATGGGTGTGTGCAGGATCGCCCATGTTTGGTGTCTGCCCATGGACTTGGTGGCAGAGAGAGAAGGTCACAGGAAACTTCAAAGCCCTGACATTGAGTTTTCCTGGGAGTGCTGTGACAGAGGTTCGAGCCTAGGTACCTCTGAATGTGACTGGGGGTGAAGTCATGAGGAGGCATCTACAAGTTTTGAGCACAGTTAAAAAAGAAAGTGCAGGAGTATAAGGGAACTAAAGTAGCTGTGCTGGGAGAGCTGCTGGCCTATTCAGCCACCTATGAAAATGTTTCTGCCACCAACTCTTAGTGTAGTCTGAATCAGCTGCAGGACAATACATGTAAAGTCTCCTCCACCACAAAAAGATAAAAGGGAAGAGTTACTGTTGTGTCCAAAATGATCTGCTGCTTAACCCCCATGCTCCATGGAGTGGCTGTTTTGTCATTCTCTTAATTAAATGGACTTGTTTTATGCACTTTACTGCCATGTGTACATTGGACTGATTGTTACAGCTTCATAAAATGAAGAACCTGTATCCCCCCCCCCAATAGCTGCAGTGGTCTGGTTCTTGGGCACCCCATCTTCATTCTTCAGGAGCCAGATAAACACAGCAGACATGGTTTCTGGGTTAGTGACCCCCTTCCTTCAGACTTCGCCATCCAAACCCCTATACATGGGGAGGGGGGGTTACAAATGTGGGGGCTCAGCCGGGATTGTGTCTTTGGGGTGCACATGTGTACCTAAACTTGGGCGGATGCTGCAGTGTGTGAAATGGACTTTAAAAATGTTCTCCTCCATTTAGTGAACTGTGTGAATTCGAGCCTTTTGGAAGAGTGGCACCTAAAGGTCTGGCCTTGAGAAACAGCTCATGGCAACAGTGGGTCTATGCTAAGTGGTGATTGGCCCTGGACTGGTTGTTGGGCACCAAGTGAAAAGGCAGGGGTCACAGGTCAAAGCAGGCAAGGTGGGACAGTGCCCGACCAGTGCTGAGGAAACAAGTTTGTACCCAGTAAGGAATTTGGTGTCACACTTGGAGTGGAGAAAAGTTGCTGCAGATTTTCAAAATTGACCAAGCATCTGAGCCAACAGGAAAGGAGGTAATGGTTATTGCCTCCATGCTGCACTGGATGTGGGAGACTGTAGAGAAGCTAACCACCAAAGGCCAATGTGTAATGTGCAAATACCAGGGCCCTGGAGTTTTGAAATTGCTGGTGTGATACATATGCGCCCAAGGAGCTACTACACCTGCCAGTGGGGCACCCCACTCTATGCCATCATGGGGGTGGTCTGGACTGTTTACTCCTTTTAGCTCTGAGACCACCAGCAGCACTGTTTGGGAGTAGACTACATCAGAGACCAGCTCTACAGCCCCAGTGGACCAGGATCCCAGGCCTGAGGAGAAAAACACCAGCCATCTGCCAGGTCCTCCTGTTCTGGCCTAGGAAGCTCCTCATGGCAGAGGGAGAGACATTGGCCATGTGAAAAGGCTATCAGGAAAATCATTGCCAGTGGGTCGGGGAGCTACACCCAAGCATCAGCCTAAGGGAGTGGCACCTTCAATTTCGGAAAAGCCAGATGTAGAAGTCGAGGAAGTGGTGCATGGGGGTACAAGCAATTCTGGTTCAGAGGACTGGGAAGAAAGCAAGGGGCAGGACAAGGTGGCAGTCAGCCTCAGCAACCATCTGACTTTTGATGACCAAATATTGGAGAGGGACATTCCCAAGCTTTACCTGTCCACTATGCTTTGTTTGCCTGACAAGGCTCCCAACCTTGCTCAAACCTGTCAGCAGATTAGAAAGAATCTGAACCAGCATAGGCCCACTAACCCCATGGTTATGACATACTGCACTGGACTGTGGCTCCAGCCCAGATAGGCTCTTCTGACCAGTGTTCACAGTATTCTGGATTGGTCCAAGGAAGAGAGGTTCATCCAGCATTGAATTTGCAAGCAGTATCCTGCTAACTGCTACCCATACCTCCCTGAGTGGGTTCTATGTGGCACCTACGGCACCTACCGAATGGCGAGCTGCATTATCATGATGTCAGGGTGGTGAAAACAATTTCTCCACCCTGACATCCTGGACACATGGAGGAAATGAGCTGGGGACTTGGTTATTTTGCTTTCTGCAGATGGGGCTGAACCCACCCACCCCCACCCCCACTCATGGGTCTTTGCCCCCACACTCCCCTACAAAAGGATTCTCAACTCCAGAGGGGTGCATGTTGGGGGGGCAAAAATAAAAATGCACAAGTTTCAGGTCGTGCACAACACAAATGCAGTAGCGTTTGGACCCAGACCTGAACCCAGTACCTCCCGCACTGCAAGCGGAGGCCATCCCCGATGCCACAGTGCAGCTCAGTAGCTGACTGCAGCACCACCCCTTACATCCCCTGTGCCCCTCCCAGCCCAGTTTTGCTGTGCTCACTCCCCCCCATGCACGTGTACATATAGCGACATCCTGTCGCTGCAGTCACCCACCCCACCACATCCAGTCACCCTATCCTCCCGATCGACATTCAGGCTTTCACCCACAACATGTTGCCATTTTGGATGGTGACATCTTTCAGGCACCAACATAACAGGCTACCCCAAGTACCTGTGGAATGTGATTGAGGAACATGGTGCCAACTGGATTTTCCATGTCATGCTAGACAAGGTCTATAATAAGAGGTGTCTCAGCCCATCCAGCCCTGGGATTCAGCTTCTGGAGGCCTAACATCATCAATCAATCAATCAATCAAAATCTTTATTTATTCAGGTGAACAGCATTGAGCGTAGCTCATTTACAAGATGGACCTGAGTGGTCATACAAAGAAGGATACAAGTTTTTTACAAAGACATGAGAATAGCATAACATTAGTACAATCAAATAAATAAGAGATATATACAAAATTTGCAGATATAAAAGGCACAGTAAAATAACTTAACCTGTAAAAATGAAGAGGATAATAGATATAGAAGGGATAATAATCAAATAATAGGGCTTTTGTAGGCTTTTATATGAAATGTGATAACTGACTGGGTAGAAGAAAGGAAACTAAACATAGTGGATTACAGAAGGGAGGGATGTAGGTTGGATGGGAGACTAGGCCTTATGGAAGCAGTTGCACAACTCTGGAAATAGGGTGGTGTGTAATTTTTTGAAGGATGATAAGG